>CM070584.1:25018038-26345690 GCA_036346355.1 Rhipidocladum racemiflorum
GGCTATTCGAATAGATTTTACACTCGCAGAGGTTATGCACTTTACCCACAAGATACAACAAACACCACAAAGGCGAAGTTCCCCGTAACAAAGTCTTTCGGAAACCTCCAACAATACAAGTGGTCCTCTCTGGTTGTTGCACACTAACCCTTCCCTTAGCTAAGGCGAAGTTTAGGCCAACCAACTGCTAGACGGGTACTGGCCGCAAAACTCCGCAGACGCTTCCCTGCACAACTTACACAAAGGGTGTAGTTGACATCCACGAGGTCCCACCGCAGACGTTATTAGCAACTTAATCAACTAGGTCCGTCCCATTACGGACATGTGGTTGCACGCTTGACTGATTCAAAGGCTTGCAAGGTTAAGTCCTTAGGGTGACCAGTGGCAAGACTACCCGAAGAACCAAACCAACGCTCCTTGCCAATAACCGGCCCACCTGAACATTCTTGCCACATGCCCCGGTCAAAAGCTATTTATCAAAGCCCAGTTGATTACCATGCACCACGTGCCATCAACATCACATGATACCTTTCCAAAACAGGTTCAATATATCATTAAGTCAATATTAACATTTGATTGTCCAGAACCATGTCATGAGCACGTAGCAGGTCTAAGCAATATACTACAACGGTCTAAAACCCATGTTTGCAATTTTAGTAGTGTCCAACTAGTAATCCACAACTAGGGTGACAAGGGGTCATGGCACATATTTAATTAATCAAGGTGTCATACAGCAAATTGGCATTTATCTAATTCCCCGGGATTAAATAAAGTATTTTCTAATTGAACTAGCATGCAATAAGTTAAATCAAAATAGGTTTAAAAATAGGATCAATATGGTCAAAGCATAACTTGCCTTCAAAAAGTACTTGTTCTTGGTCCCGAGCCGCTCCTGGTCAACACTTCTCCTTCGAATCCTTCCTAAGACTTCAACGCCTACTCATAACGCTGCGGCAAATAGCAACAAATGAATAAAACAGTAGACAAAAGTATCCAAACCTCCAAATAAAGTTCATAGCCAGAGATAACATAATTTTATGAATTTTTAGAAACCGAATCGTCAAATTTGGAGTTTAAATACAAAAGTTATAGCATTTTGAAGTTTAAATAATCAATTAAATAATATTACAGAGAACAACTTTAGTCCAAAAATTAAATAAAATTCATCATTAGGTAGATCTCAATTTTATACAAATTTAGAAATTTGAATCACTCAATTCGGAGTTAAAACGCAAAAGTTATAAGCGTTTGAAGTTTGAAACAAAATCTGAAATCATTATTTCGAATTAATAAACCATTTTCTTTTTCGGAAATTAATTATTGCGTCGGCGAGGACACGCGGCAGCCTTCGATTGGTCTGGCCGACGTCAACGCTTCATGGACGTGGTCCATGGTTTGGTTTCGAGTCTACCGTGGACCCGGTCCACGGCTCCTCCTGAGAATGACAGGTGGGACCCACCGGGTGACGCCATTGCCGACGCCAGGGACTCACTTTCGGCTGTCGATGTGTGGGGACCCACCGGTGACGCTATTGTCGGGCGCCACCGCGACGGCCGGGTGGCCGCCGACGTCTTGGTCCGCCATGACGCCGGCGTGATGTCATGGCGCGTTGTCGACACGCTGGGCCCAAAGATGTCGGCTGACTCCACGCCACGCTGCGGTCGACCAGCGCGGTCAAGCTTCCGCTACGTGGCGCAATCCGGGCCGTTGATTTGAAATCCGACGGCTCAGATTGGATCTGGTTTCACGCCGCTTGGGTTAACGCGGTTGATCTGGACCGTTGGATCTAGATCCACCCGCTGGGATTCAATCTAACGCTGTATAACGCGGCTTAACGCTAACCGCACGATCTAGATCTAACTACCGAGATTGGATAAGGGGTTTAGCACGTGGATCTCACCGGCGGGTGACGTGGCGCCGACCGTCCGTGCGATGGAGATCCGATGGTTGAAAAGCTTCGAGGTCACGGCGATGTCCACGGCGGTGCTTGCCGGGCCGACATGGAGACGACGACGATAGCAATGCGGCGTTGCGGGTGTGCTCCGGTGAAGTGGAAGGTTCCTCCGACGCTGGCCGGGTTTTGGCGGTTCCGGATCCGATCTCAACGGCGGCGGAGGATGGCAGACGGCGGTGGAAACAACGGAAACCGCGGCGGAACACACAATCAACTCCGGCGAAAGGACGGTACCAAGCAACCACGGCCGTTTCAAGCGACGCTTGTTCTAGGGCTACGGTGCGCCGCAGGAAGTTCAGGTCACGACACGAAGACGGCGCATTAAATAGGGCCCTCGGCGTCCATGAAACGCTGCGAAACCGAGGTCCACTCGACGGAAGCGGCGGAGTCCGACGGCGACACGGAGAGGGCGACGTGGCATTAACGCGGAACCGCTGATCTAGATCCAACTGGCCGAGCAGAGGGTTTCGGCCTGGGGTTCGGCCAACCACGGGCATGGTCGGGTTCGGGTCGGACTCGGACTCGAGTCTGGCTCGGGCTCTGTCGGATGAACAGTGAAACCAACTCGATTTAATTAATCCAATTAAATTGTCAAAAATTCAATTAAATCATTAAAAATAGCAAAAGACTCAGAAAAATTCCAGAAAAATTCTGGAAAATATTTTGGAACATTTTGGACTCAAATAAAATATTTCCAACAAATTTTTATTTGCAAAGTTTAATTCTTTAATTATTTCAAAATGGAATAAATTCAAATAAATTCCAAATAAATCCAAATAAATTCCAGAAAATTCCAAAAATTCACCAAAGTGCCAAATCACACATGAATTTAAGAAAAGCAAAATTTTGGGGTGTTACAATACTCCAATCCACAAATGTGTTTTCGTCCAAATTTGGGGCCTTGCAACTTGAGATCCGGGATCATCCAAGATGTGCATGTTGCTTGGTCGCAAACTAGAAACTTTTCTCTCTGGCATGGGAGGTTTGCACCGAGATCCGACATCTAACCCTAGTTCAAACTTGGTGACAGAAATCGAATCATGTGCTGGAAATTCTCGGCGATCCGGAGTATCCGAAAAAAAGGTCCGGACTGTCCGGGTTGATGTGAACGAAGGACTCAACCCGGAGTATCCGGATAAAATGTCCGCAGTATTCGGATTGGGTCGACCGAAGGCCCTAACCCAGAGTATCCGGACTAATGATCCGGAGTATCCGGACTTGGCGTGGGTTGAGTATAAACACCCCATTTTTCTTGGCTCATTAGTCATTCCTCTCCTCCACCGGTTGCTCCCCATTCCCGTGCGCTCTCCTCTACCCGAGCTCCTCTCCGGCGCGTCCCCACCGGCCATCGTCCTTGCGTGGCTCCTCCCCGGTGACTCCTCCACTCCGGTGCCCTCAGCTCCTCTCCAAGCCGGCGTCCTCCTTCCTCTACCTAGCTTTCCCTTCCTCTTCTTCATCCTCCTTGATGGTACGACCTCTTCCTGGAGTTGATTCGATGATTCTTGGGTTCTAGGATCATCGTTGGGGAGATTTGGGGCTTGGTTGTGTAGATTAGGGTTGGGGCAAACTTTGGGGTGTTAGGGTTTTTGGTGTGTAGTTGGATTTGGGGTTGGATTAGGCTGTGCTTGGGTTTAGGGTGAGAGATCGGGGGTAGATGATGCCATCCCAAGTGTCGGATTTAGTTTTGGTCATGGGCTACACAAATGCATATCATTTCATCGTGCTTTGAGCTACCTCGGAGCTTCTCCGGCTTGGCCGCGTGTAGGAAAGTTGTAGATCGGGTCCTCGCGGTGTCGTAGAACTTTGGAGCACCTCGATCCCTCGTGCCATTGGGCAAGTTGCGCGGCATCCGTAGTGTTCGGACAAAACGTCCGGAATGTCCGGCTTATCCGGACTATCTGGATGAAGTATCCGGACTGTCCGCCTAGTCTGTTTCGGTGGTGGAAGTGCATTCATATTATATTCTATTACATTGCATGCATCTCATTCATGCATTATACTCGTGTAGAGAACGACTCCGCGAAGGTTGGCGCGGAGGTGACTAAGGGGATTGCCGAAGAGAAAGTTGTGGTCAATCCTCAAGCAGAAGCATCAGGCAAGCACCTAAGTATATTCAACCTTATGTAATTGTATTTTGCCAAATAAATTGCTTATTGGATGATTAAGTTATGCATTAGGAGTTTAATTGTGGGGATGGTATTAAAACCCATTCGTTGCACATACACTCCTTCATACTTGTTGAACCCCTCCTTTGGAGCTAGTATGGGTAATTATATTGTGTCCATGCTTAGTTTTGCTTAGATGTCGGGTATGGGCCAAGTGATGCATGGGTCCATCGCTTGAGATCAATTTGCTTCACAAATGTTGGGCTGCAATGGTTGTGGTTATGTACTGAAATGTGGAATTGAGACCGGGCGAGAGGGTTGGATCATTTGAGTGTGGAGACTCAAATGTGTAGTCTCGCTTGTGTCGGTTGAGGACCGATCCGTTGTTTGCCCTTTGATCGAGCACATTTTGTTAGTCGCATGCCTGATAATGGTACGGTAAGCTATTCTTTTATTGCATACTGCCTGATGGGTCATGCCCTCATGCGGTTGGACGTGGTTGAGGGCGAGGCTTAGGCCGACCCTCGAGGACCAAGCGAGGCTTGGGCCGCTCGAGGGGGTGCTAAGTGCTCAGACCACATGAAGATGGCCCAACGAGTATGTATGGATGGGAGGAGGGTTGACATAAGGTTCCTTATGGCACATGTCATGCGATTGATGATCCCCTGCAGGGTGAATAAGCGATTCGAATTGCCGCGCTCTCTGATATGAGCATGCTTGGTCATCGCACATTCAACGTAGTAACAACTTGAACTTGATGCCAGTTGGTTATGGTTGTGATACTTGTTGATGATGTCTCTTGTTTTACTTTAATTACAAAGTTTCAGATTTCACTCTAGTAATATGAGATGTCCATAAATGCTATAAAATTTGGAAAATTGAGCAGTGGGAATGTAATTAAACAACAGAGTTAAGCTTTTCCGCACTTGTTACCGTAAGCTTGATTCCTTGCTATATCTGATTGCATATTCTTTTGAGTCGGTCATATATGGACCACGGGTAAGTCTTGCGAGTACCTTCTGTACTCATGCTTCTGCTTTGTGGTTTTCAGGTGAGGATCCGGACGGATGTGAGTTCTGTCCGTACTGCCTATCGGTGATTGGGCGGGGCACCGAGTAGAGGCTATAGGTGGTGTGGCTTACGCCCGGGAGTGTTCAGGGGCAGGACACTTCAGGGGGAGTTGTACTTTTGTTTTATTTTAGTTGTCGGGTGTTCACTTTTGTTGTATAGATTAGTTAAAGTAGGTTATGTCTCATTTTAACACTTGGTTACTTCGTTGCAACTCTTTAATATAGTGTTGTGCTCTCTTTCTCGTTGGATTGTGTTGCTTGGTGGTTGTCGGGGTGCTATTTTGTATTGTTCGTGTTCTTTGTCGGGTTTTGTCTTCGTGCGTGCGTGTGTTGTTGTTGTGCTTCCGCGTGGCGTGTTGGTTGTGAGGGTTTGAGTTTGTTGCCCCCTTTGTGCAAATTGGGTTGGTATGACAGTGAAACCGGTATGCGGGGCGATCCTGGGCGAGCTTCGGGTCGCATACCGGGGGAATACCGGGATTGTTGTCGAGTTATTCGAAGGGCCTCACTGTTGTCTCAATTGGGCTTGGGTGCTAACATTGTGAGTGCCCTCGGCGATCCGTTGTTAGCCTCCAAATCCGATGGGGATGACTGAGTCTTCAAATAGCCCGAGGACGGTCTGGGCGGCTCTCCTCACACACTAGGCACATATCTTAGGGATGCTCGGGTTGGAATCAATCATTTGGCATATGACCACGTGCCAATTGATTGGCCTCAATCCGGGTACGGTTTGCAATTGGGGTTCGGTTTACTCACGGGTTGCGTTAATTCCAGTCTGACGCAACAGTGAGTACCCGAATCACTGTTACAAAGACCGGAGCCCCCACACTTTCTCACATGGCGTGTGATCTATTGGCAGCCCCTGCATCTACAGTAGCATCAGAGTCTGCCTTTTCTACCGGAGAGAGGGTTATAAGTGACTATCGAAGCAGGCTGACCAGCAAAACTGTAGAAGCTCTTATTTGTCTCCAAGATTGGATTCGAGCTGATGGTATATTTACTTTCTCCCTACTAAAAATCCTTGCTTATATTATGCTAAATAATTTTTTGTGTAATTGCGTATTGTTTCCTTTTCAATGTTTCATATGGTAGTGACAACACAACAAGTGAAGATAGGGATAGCGATGATCTTCTTTAATTGATAACTTCAGGTAGTCTCCTTTAATTGTTTCCGGTATTAGTCTATTTTAATGATGGTGTGTGGGAAATATGTTGTTGAGATAAGTGAATATCCCAATGTCAACTGGTTGGCTTCTCCCTACCTTGATATGGGGTAATTACTATGCCCAGCTCAAAATAGTTGTTTTGAAGCAAGTTAGTTTTGGTTTGCAAATACTTATCATGCACTAGGAGGCAGAGTAGAAACAGAAGCATGCGCTAGGAGGAAGGAGGCGCAAGGGATAGGAGAGAAGGAATAGGCAGGAGAGATGACATAACTCTGGCTTGATCCAATAGCAATCTGTCGTGTCCCTTTTATAGGACAACTTCCTAAATCCTAGCAACAGTATCTAACTCAATCTCTTTTTTTTTCCTAATATAAATCTATCTCCTAACTTAACTAAACTCATCTTTAGTAAATCAAGCCAACTAATAATACTAGCTTGAGGGGAAGGTGCTTAGGTGCGGCAGCTGTTAGATTGATCTCTGGCACCCTGATCGGGGGTGCAACCAACCGAATGGTTGTGGCCCCCTGTTGCTCCGTGTGCTATGTAAGAGAGGGGAAGTACAGACTTGGAATCAACGTTCCCGTACGTGCCTCTCCCTAACAGACTCCTAACATCCAATCTACATACGCATGGAAGCAACGGGAAGGCCGCTGCCACGACCAACGTCCTCTCCACGCGAGTGCTTCTTCTTCAACACCGGTGATGGCATCCTCAAGCTCTCTACCCGAAGGTAACCCTAAGACTCTCATCTACTGGGTGTTTTATTCTAGGCACTCAGATCCCTAGAGTCCAACAATGGTATCAGAGCGCAGGTTACTTGCCTAGATGTAAACCCTAGTTGTATATCCCTTTTGGGTAAATCCATAGCCACACATAGCAATAGAAGGAAAGATGCCATCACCAAAATGAAGAACCGAATGCAAAATTAAGAAAAGAACTTTACCGTGCTCATCACGGGAAGAAGAGGTCGGGGCCGCCGTGAGCCATGCCTAGCGCGGAAGCGCCATCACACTGCTCGATCCCACTCCGCCGCATCCTTGCGCGCCGCCCTCAGCTGCTCGTCATGCACGCTGCCTCGGCTGCATTTGGCTGCCGTCGCGCCACGCCCGCTACCGCCGCTTCCTAAGCGCCACGCCACGCGAGGGGCCACCGCCTGATTGCGCCGGCCACCTTTGCTCGCGCCCTCCACCGTGCTGGCGCTACTGCGACTTCGCTCTCCCGCGCGGAAACCGCCGTCTCCCAGCCGCAACAGCCTGATCCGGTTTTTGCGGGCAAGGTGGTCAAATGAATTAGGGTTTTGGGAGGGCACCGATTTTTTCGGTTCTTATTGCATCTCCAAGCGATTCCGGTCGTCCGATTCAATCAGACGGCGCAGATTGCCCCGCGCCTTTGCTGCTCCTGCGTGGGCTGGGCCAAAAACAAGAGGCCTATTGTCCCTTTTGCTGCGTGGACCGTAAACAGGGGCACACGCTGGGTCTTTTGGACCATTTCGGCCCAAATCAATTAGGGCTATTTTGCTGTTTAAGATTAAGTTCGTATTTGCTATGCGTATTTAGTTTAAGCACTGAATTAAGTCAATTTTCCGCTGCTAAATTTAAACTGAATTTTCTGATTAATTTTGATCCAGCGTGAAAATTTAATTGGAAAATTGTATTAAGTCTATTAAGTCAATTGTTTGAGCACTGAGTTAATTAATTTATTTTTTCTTCTGCTGCTAAGATTAAGTTTAATTCTCTGGTTAAATTAGATCCAACGTGAAAATTTAAATCGGAAAATTGTATTAAACTTGTCTCATTAGCATGGAAATTTTATCTTCTGACCAACGTTGATGATAAAATTTGCCATAATTAAGTTTAAATTTTGTTCTATTCTAATTCTGCCCAATGGTGATTTAGAAGTAGAACAATTTTGATTAAGATCATGTTTTTAATTGAACCAACGTTAAATTAATTCATGCATTTAATTCAATATTCTGATTAAATTGTATTTTTCTTTCCGAAGGTTCAAATACTTCCAATATCCTAAGTTTGATCTCTGCTATTGAGCCCCTAAATGGGGGAAATTATCCCTCTTGGAGGGAGAAGATTGAGATGGCACTCGCTCTCTCAGACATTGATTATGCAAATACGCATGATCGTCCCACTGAGCCCCAAATGATCCCTGCTGGTCAATCGGATGCTAAGAATAATCCAACCATAAGAATAGCATACGACCTTGAGCGTGTGAAGTGGGAAAATTCCAACCGTAAGTGCATGATGGTGATTAAAAACTCCATCATGAAAGGAATAAGAGGTGTCATCCCAGAATGTGCTGATGCTAAGGAATACCTTAGCAAAGTTCAGAGCCAGTTCACTGGCTCTACTAAGATGTATGCAAGCTCTCTCATGCAAAAGCTTTCAAATGAGAAGTTCGATGGGCAAAGCAACATAAGAGAGCACATTTTGAGAATGAGCAACATAGCTGCCAGACTTAAAACCATGGAAATGGAAATATCAGAAGGGTATTTGGTGCAATTCATCATGAATTCCTTGCCAAAGGAATATGAGACTTTTGCAGTCAATTACAACTCCATGAATGAAAAGTGGAGTATAGAAAAATTGATGACTATGTGTGCTCAAGAACAAGAAAGGCTTAGAGCTCAAAGACTTGACCATATCAATCATCTCAAGTCATCTCCAAAGAAAATGAGTAATTTTCAGAGCAAGCCTAAGCCTTCTTTTAAGAATAAGGGCAAACCTCACAATAAGAAATTTTCCCTTGACAAGAAGCCTTATGAAGGCAAGGGCAAGGCTCCAGCAGAGGTGGACAAGGATACATGTAGGCATTGCAATCAGAAAGGACACTACATGAAGGATTGTGTTCAGTTTCTCAAATGGATGAACAAGAATGGTAAGGATAAGATTACATTCATAGATGAATCCCTGTACTTAGATTTTTCCACTCATACATGGTGGATTGACTCAGGTGCAACTATTCATGTTGCAAATTCCTTGCAGGGATTCCATACGAAGAGGATCCTGAAAAGAGGAGAAAGAAGCATTAGAATGGCCAATGGCATCGAGGTTGAAGTCGAAGCTATTGGAGAACTCCCTTTAGAATTACACAGTGGCTTCATTCTTCATTTATATAATGTTTTAGTTGTTCCCTCCATGAGGAGGAATTTAATTTCAGTATCCTGCTTAGATGATGATGGCTATACATGTCATTTTGGAAATAAGAAATGTTTGATTAAATTCAATAATATTGATGTTGGTCTTGCCTTCATGCAAGACAAGCTTTATTTAGTTTCCCAAAATAATGATGTGAATGTTGTGAATGCCTCTTCATCTGTGAATGAATGTAATAAGCGTAAGAGAATAGCAAACGAGACGTCTTCGAAATTATGGCATTGTCGTTTAGGCCATATTTCGAGGGGTAGGATTGAGAGATTAATCAAAGAAGAAATTCTCCACCCGTTAGACTTCTCGGATTCAGAACATTGCATTGATTGCATTAAGGGCAAATATGCTAAGCAAATTAAGAAGAATGCCAAACGAAGCACAGGAATTTTAGAAATCATTCACACAGACATCTGTGGTCCTTTTCCTGTGAAGTCAGTAGATGGTTTTGATTCATTCATAACATTCACTGATGATTTTTCGCGTTATGGCTATATCTATCCAATCAAAGAACGATCAGAAGCACTAGATAAGTTTAAGATATTTAAAGCTGAAGTTGAAAATCAGCATGATCTAAAGATTAAAGTAGTAAGATCAGACCGTGGAGGGGAGTACTACGGTAGACATACCCCTTATGGCCAAGTTCCTGGACCTTTTGCAAGGTACTTACAGGAAAATGGCATAGTGGCCCAGTATTCAACACCGGGTGAACCTCAGCAAAATGGAGTAGCTGAAAGGCGAAATCGCACCTTAATGGATATGGTGTGAAGTATGATAAGCTACTCCACTTTACCGGTTAGCTTATGGATGGAGGCATTAAAAACCGCTGCCCATATTCTTAATCGGGTCCCCAGTAAGTCGGTGCCTAAAACACCTTATGAGTTATGGACTGGGAGGACACCCACTTTAAATTATTTACATGTTTGGGGCTGTCCAGCTGAGGCTAAAGTATTCAATCCAAACATTGGAAAGTTAGATGCTAAGACTGTCAGTTGCCATTTCATTGGCTATCTTGAAAGATCAAAAGGGTACCGTTTCTACTGTCCTAACAGACAGACTAAGTTTGTAGAAACGAGACACGCTGTGTTCTTAGAAGAAGATATGATCAGAGGGAGCATGGTATCCTGAGAAATAAGCCTTGAGGAGAAGCGGGTCTATGCCCCAACTTCGATGATTCAAGAGCCCATTTTCTCGATACCTGTTGTTGTTGCACCTCCAGTGGTTGCAACATCTACTGTCGACTCTCCTGGTATAGTTATTAACATTCCTGAGGTTCCTGTTGTTTTGGAGCCCCAAGAACCTGTTACAGCTGCACCTGAAGAACCACAGCAGTCTCCTGTATCAAGCAGCGTACCTGCTCAAGAACCTCTAAGGAGGTCACAACGGAACAGGAAGTCGGCTATTTTTGCTGATTATGAAGTTTATGCAAGTGAAAAATTAGAAACAGAGGGTGATCCCACCTCGTTTGAAGAAGCCATGAGAAGTCCTCATTCATCTGAATGGTTCGCAGCCATGGAAGATGAAATGAGGTCCATGAACACCAATAAGGTATGGGACCTAGAAGAGATTCCTAAAGGAGCCAAAACAGTAGGCTGCACATGGGTCTACAAAACTAAGCGTGACTCCAGAGGGAATCTCGAAAGGTTCAAATCAAGACTCGTGGCAAAAGGGTTCACTCAAAGAGAAGGAATCGATTATAATGAGACCTTCTCGCCTGTTTCGACAAAGGATTCTTTTAGAATCATCATGGCGCTTGTAGCACATTATAATTTAGAATTACATCAGATGGATGTTAAGACGGCATTCCTTAATGGGGATCTGTATGAAAATGTATACATGGCTCAACTCAAAGGTTTTGTTGTGGAAGGGAAAGAAAACATGGGATGCCGACTAAAGAAATCCATTTATGGACTAAAGCAAGCGTCTAGACAGTGGTACCTTAAATTTGATGAGACTATAAGAAAGTTTGATTTTAAGGAAAATGAGGAGGACAATTGCATTTATACTAAGTTTAAGAATGGAAAATTCATTTTCCTAGTCTTGTATGTAGACGATATCCTGCTGGCAAGCAGCGATAAAAATCTACTTCTGGAAATAAAGAGTTTTTTGTCCTCAAATTTTGATATGAAAGATCTCGGTGAAGCATCTTATGTCTTAGGAATTGAGATTTACCGAGATAGAACAAAAGGGGTATTAGGCCTATCGCAAAAGGCATACTTAGAAAAGGTTCTAAAGAAATACAGTATGCATGCGTGTAAGGCTTCGCCTGCTCCAATAGTCAAGGGTGATAAGTTTGGGAATTTTCAATGTCCCAAGAACCAATATGAGATCGATCAAATGAAGTCGGTTCCATACACTTCAGCTGTCGGAAGTATAATGTATGCTCAAGTATGCACTCGCCCTGACTTAGCATTTGTAACCGGAATGCTTGCAGATATCAGTCAAATCCAGGAATAGATCACTGGAAAGCAGTTAAGAAAGCCTTGCGGTATTTGCAAGGAACTAAAAGCCTCATGTTAACGTATAGAAAGTCGAGTACCCTCGAGATTGTGGGATACTCTGACGTAGATTTTGCGGGGTGTGTAGACTCTAAGAAATCCACATCAGGTTATGTATTCACCCTCGCAGGGGGAGCTATTTTGTGGAAAAGCTCCAAACAAACAGTCACTGCATCGTTGACAATGCATGCTGAGTTTGTAGCTTGTTATGAGGCAACCGGGCAGGCACTATGGCTTAAGAAATTCGTACCGGGATTGAGAGTGGTAGACAGCATTGAAAGACCACTCACGTTATACTGTGACAATGAACCAGCAGTATTTTACTCCTACAACAACAAGTCAAGTGGTGCTGCCAAACACATTGACATTAAGTTTTATGTTGTAAAGGAGAAAATCCAGGATCAAACAATAAAGATTGAGCATATAAGCACCAAGCGAATGCTTGCGGATCCGTTGACTAAGGGCTTACCACCATATGTGTTCAGAGAGCACGTAGCCGGCATGAGATTATTGGAAAGCCTATGATTCTGGATATAAGGGGTCAAATAAGCAACCATCTCCCACAAGATTAAGTTTCCGTTTTGATAGAAAGGTGCATTGTAGTCATTGAGTTTAATAGCATGTAACTGGTTGTTGTAACACTTTGGTCTTGATGCACTAATCTATTAAGAAGCAGAATTGGTATTTAGTCAAAACTGTTTTAGCCTTGAGATCAAGGGGGAGAATGTTAGATTGATCTCTGGCACCCTGATCGGGGGTGCAACCAACCGAATAGTTGTGCCCCCTGTTGCTCCGTGTGCTATATAAGAGAGGGGAAGTACAGACTTGGAATCAACGTTCCCGTACGTGCCTCTCCCTAACAGACTCCTAACATCCGATCTACATACGCACGGAAGCAACGAGAAGGCCACTGTCACGACCAACGTCCTCCCCACACGAGTGCTTCTTCTTCAACACCGGTGATGGCATCCTCAAGCTCTCTACCCGAAGGTAACCCTGACACTCTCATCTACTGGGTGTTTGGGCCTCTCCGGGGGACTTTGGGCCTTGGGGTTGAGTTGGGCCTCCGGTGGAAGGGTTTGCGCCCCCCCCCACTCCCCTCTCCCTCAACCCTAGCCGCCATCCACCCCTCTCCCCCCATGCGCCTCCCCCATTGCCTCCCCTAGCCGCCACCATGCTCCTTCCTCCCCACCACCTCTAGCCGGCCCTAGGCGAGCTCCACCCCCACCCCTTGCTGCCACGCTCTTCCATGCCGTTTCCCTCGACATTGGGGAGCTCCACGACGAGAGGATCCGGCGGGATTGGCGCGTGGAGGAAGATCGGGCGATCGGGAGGTGTGTTCGTCGGTTCATCGTTCGTCGGGCGAAGGTATGGTTAGGGGTAATACTTGGGGATGGTCTAGGTGCTGTGCTAGAGGTTGTTTTGGTGTCGTTAGATCAAAATATGGTGCTGTGATTGGATAGATATGATGAAAACTAGAGTTTGCATAGTGTTCTGCTTCGGGCAGATTGGGCACACGACCTAGGGTTTGAGTTTTCGCAATTTTAGACTCGTATTTTGGTCGGCCGCCTGTTGATAATGTTGTAGATAAATTCAATACCTTTAATTGGACACCAAGAACGTCCAATTCCGTCCAGCCGTTTGAAAGATATGATCATTTTACTGAGAGTGTTCAAATCTGTGACGTAATTGAGACAGAAAGTAATGTTTTGTAGATTAGACAACTTTAGAGGCCGAATCAGCTTTTCCCAATACTTATAGAAAGCTAGGAAATTTCCTAAGCTTCGCGATGATGTACTCATTTACTTGATTTAGAGTCCTAGAACTCGAGTTATGCTAGTTTGAAGCCTGCTATCCCGGGGGACAGATTCTCTGTTTTTCGGCTTTGGGAGAGTTTGCGAAGTCGGGGTAGATGAGCGATGGTGTACTGTTTTGTGGGAACGTTTTGAGTGTGTGGTATCTATGTGCAGGTGGTGTGACCCCGGGAGGGCCCTCATCCTCTCGCCAATCCGTCGCCCGCGGTTAAGGCAAGTGTATTGGAATGGGTAGTGTGTTGTATGTTGTTTGTCTTGATTAGATGCAAATTGTTTTCATGATATACTATCTTGCCATGACTAGTGTTTGCCCATTATATAATGAAAATGGTATGTTATGATGCTATGCAATGATTAATTATTTATGTTTATGGCATACATGGCATGAAAACTGGCCCGGTCGGTGAGAACGTCATAACTAGTCCGGTAAGGTCGGTGAGAAAGTTATGACTAATCCGGAGCGCTATTGAGTAAGACCTACCTCGTGATTCCATCCACGTGGTGAGTGGAAGCGAGGAGTAGTCACCCTCCATCTATAGGATGGAAGGGGAAAGAGGGTGCACGCCGACGGGTGTGCACTCGGCAATACCGGTATGTGCTTTGAGGAGACATGTGCATTGCATACATGATGATGATAATGAAATGTGTACAATGAGATTGGGACATGGTTATGATGTTGTATATGAAATTATGACTTGATCATGATGTTAAGTATGGTATGTATCGATGTTGGCATTAATTTGTTCTTATGATCCATTGCAATACACTTTGCTGAGTGATGAACTCACGCTTGTTGTTTTATGTTGTTTTTAGGTACCATGAACTCCGCAGTCGACGAAGGGAGATTAGCATCACATCTCCACATAGTGTTGTTCACCTAGACAACTACATACTCCCACTTGTAGTTGTAATGATCATCTTATTGCGTTAAAAACTTGGATTATGCTAGTTTATGTGCTTGGTTTTATTGTTCCCTTCGAATTTGTTCATTAAACGTTGGAGTTTATGTTATGGACTTGAGATGATGCTTTAACTCCTGTTAGTGCCGTTTAGATGTCATCTATTATGCTATAATGATGTGATAATATTATTGTTGCTTAAAAACCATGGAAAAACAAAGGGAATGCTGCCGAATTTTCAATTAAACTATTAACGTAGTTGCTGTAATTTATTGTTAAATATGTGATATTGGTTGTGTCTAGAGCTGTTTGGGTGACATTCGCGGCAGACTAGGTGTCGGGGTGTTACAACCTCACATAGTCACATTCTCATAACTTGTTATTCCTGGCAATCTTGCTCGCACTCATATATCAGAGGGAGATGTTGAGGAATGCCTCATGGTTGTTCTTTGTTGTTGTTGCTTACACTTTGTTGTATTAATTTTGTGTTATTCACTGAGTTGACTTGGGTAAACCAACTGGACTACCTACCGCATACTGGCAGTCAGAAACTCAGAACTGTTTCACCACATTACCTATTTGCATTGTATGTACTATGTGCAAATCCTACATTGGCACTTGTGCAAATCCTGAAGGAAAGGCGTTTTTTCCTGAAGCAACATGTACCTGTGATTCTAATTCCTTGGTTTTGTTTTTCCAATCAGTAGATAATACCCTTAATCATCTCTTAACCTGGTGTAATATCCCAAAATTTGCTTTTAATATATTTATAGTGTTTCTGGGAATATTTGGATTTTTCCGGAGTTTATTTGGAATCTTCGAGGTTAATTTGACTTCGAGCCCTACTGAACAATTCGCATTAAATAAAGATCATACATTTTTGCATAAGCATAAAATATAAAATTTTGTTTATAATAAAGATAATTGGTAGATGAGAGTGTTTCTTACAAATATTTTCAAAAACATGTTATATAAATTAAGTTGTTGATTTTATAAAAATCTGTACAAGTGTCTGATTCACTAAAAGAATTTTTGCAAAAAATCTACACGTCGAAAAATCACGAAACCAACTTCATTAAGCTCAAATAGTTCCTAGTATTTTAGAGGAATTTTCAAGATTTTTAGAACCTTTTTTCTATTTTTTTCCTAAACACGTTTTGAGAACGTGTATGCACATATACATGTATGCATGAATACATGGTCTTTTGATTTTCAACCGTTCTTACCTTTGCATTTCCAGCCGTTCTTACCTTTGCATTTCCAGTCGTTCTTACCTTTTCAGCTTCCAGCCGTTTCACCTGAACGCATGTGGTCATTGATTTTTTTTTCTTTCCCATGCTTGTAGTAACGTGAATGAGAATGTTTCCTTTTAAATGAGAATGTTTCCATTTTCCCAATAGTTGCATGCAAGGGGAGAAATACTCATGCGCATGATGTTTCCTTTCCTAGCCGTTTCCTCCATGCATGACTCACGACCTTGACTGTGACACCACGGAGTGTCATAATCTTATAAAATATGAAATCTGAGGTTAAAACCATAAGGTATGAGGTTTATTCGCGTTTTCGGGCCAAATTCGGGAGTTTGGGCCTTTCCGGGGCGAGGTGGGCTTTAGGGGGAATCCCACCTGGGCCAAAAGAGGGACCCTTTGGCCCATGAGGGGGAGAAAGGGCAGCAAGGGGGGCTGTTTGCGCCAGCCCTTGGACCCTTGCGCCCCCCCCCACTCTCCCCCCACCCCTTGCCTCCACCTCTCCAAGCCGCCACCTCCCAAGCCCCTTGCGCCCCTCTCCTCACCTCTCCACCACCCCTTGCTGCCCTAAGGGAGTTCTCCACCTCACCATCCCGTAGATCCAACCATTGGAGCGCTCCGCGATGAGGAGATCTGGTGGATTTGGAGCGAGGAAGGAGATCGCGCGAACCGGGAGGAGATCCGTTGGGTTTTCGTTCGTCGGGCGAAGGTATGGCCACGGGGATCCTTGGGGCTTGGGGTTGGTCTAGGATCTATTCTAAGGGTTAATATCATGTTTTTAGATCAATTGGTGGTGCTGTAATTGGGTAGATTAGATGAAATCTAGAGTTTTCCACGTTCTCTGTTTCGGGCAGCATGAGCAGTCGACCAAGGGTTTGGGTTTTCACTAATTTAGAGTTGGAATTTGTTCGTCCACCTGTTGAAGAAGTTGTAGGTAACTTCAATACCTTTAAGTGGGTATAAATAATGTCCAATTCCGCCCAGCCATTTGAAAGTTATGCTCGTTTTACCGAACGTATTAAAAACTGTGACGTGATTGGAACAGATCACGGTATTCTGTAGATTAAACCACTTTAGAGTCCGAATCAGTCTTTCTATATACTTAGAAAAAGTTAGGAAATTTCCTAAGCTATACGAGGATGTACTCTTTTAATCGATTCGGAGTTTTAGATCCCGAGTTATGCTCGTTGCAAGTCTACTGTCCCGGCTGGACAGAACCTCTGTTTTTGGATTGTGCGAGTAGTTTGGGAAGTCGAGGTAGAAGAGTGTTTGCATATTGTTTTGTGGGCATGATTTTGAGTATGTGGTGCTTATGTGCAGGTGGTGTGACCCCAGGGGTGCCCTCTACTTCTCGCCAATCCGTCGCCAATGGTTGAGGCAAGTGTATTGGAATGGGTAGCAGGTTGTAATTTGCTAGATTGGTTGAGATTGAAATTGAATATATGATATGTTCACATGCCATGCTTTAATGATTGCCATTGATATGATGAATATGCTTATTAAGTTATGATGCCATGTGTTAATGTACAAGTTATTTATGATGTTGGCATGATTGCATACATGGCATGATACATGGCCCGGGCGGTGAGAAAGTCATAACTAGTCCGGGGAAGGTCGGTGAGAAAGTTATGACTATTCCGGAGAGCCAATGAGTAAGTCCTACATCGTGATTCCATCCACCGCGGTGTGTGGAAGCGAGGAGTAGGCACCCTCCATCTTCGGGATGGAAGGGGGGAGAGGGTGCACACCGACGGGTGTGTGCTCAACCATACCGGTATGAGTTTCCAGGAGACATGTGCATCGCATCGCATTGCATACATGATGATGATGATGATGATGATAATGATTTGTGATCATGAATAAGATGATAGACATGATGTGAGTTGTTGTAGCCATGTAATTGTTCTTTTGTACCATTGCAATATACTTGCTGAGTGTTGAACTCACGCTTGTGCTTTCTTGTTGTTTTAGGTACCATGAAACCGGCATACGGGGAAGGGCATTAGCTACACATCTACACGTAGCTCCACACTTATAGACAATTTATTCATCTTGGTCATGATAATAAGAGTAGTGCCATGCAACTTGGTGCAATGGTTAATTTGTGTGCTTGGTTTCCTCATTTACTTCGTTTGGCTCATGAGATGGTTGGAATCTTTATTCTAGGCTTATACTGCTGCTAGAACCCTTGTTATTGATGATTTAGGTGTCATTCTTTATACTATATCATGTGATCATATTGTTGTTGCTTCAATTCATGGAAAAACAAAGGAGATGCTGCCGAAATTTTTGGTTTTAGCATTTACTCCTTTGCTGTAATTTATCTTAATTTATGATATTTAGATGTTGTTTAGCCTATGTTTGGTAGCATTCGGGCATATTAAATGCCGGGGTGTTACAGTTGGTATCAGAGCGGGCTGTAGGTCCTTGGAATGTGTATTTTTAGTGTCATACCTTAGGTTACAACTAAAATGTGATGTGGAATAACTTAGAAACATGGCTTAGGTTTTAAATAAAATTTTGTTATAGGATAGCAACATTAAAACTTGCAAAAGTGGTATAACTAATCTAAAACTTGACACACATGGCTGCACAATAGGAAAGGGTATGGGTATCGTTTCTTTACGCTTAAATGTTGTATTTAAGCTTTGATGTTGAATGCTTCATCTGATAATGCATGTTGTTATGTCTATGAGATAAATGATTGAATTGTTCTTGTAATTTGTGATATAGTGGGGTTGTGATGCCGAAGGGTTCGGTCACCTCTTTTTGTTCATAGTAAGGGTGTGGTTTGACGGTGTGGCCTGTTAACGCCATCACCGAAGAATTATTAACCCCTGTAGGAGAAGAGTGCTCACCTTTTCTGTCATAGGTCGGGTAGTTGACTGGAGTCAAATAGAAGAGATTGGTGGTGGATTCCTATGGATGTTCTTTACCGTTCTGACGGTCAGTTTTGGTTGGTTTTCTTTGTTTTAGTCGATCGAAATCAAAAGAAAAGTGTTTGGTATTTGATTTATCGCGGATTGTTCTTTAGGCGATTTGTGGTTTTGTCTTCCTTCGTTGAAGACGTAGAAGAAAGGTTTTGTGTTGCGCATCTGTTGGTCGCTAATTTTGCTTTGACACCGGTTTTGTTGGTCATTACGGGCTGTCTTGAGGAGGAAACTTTTGTGGTTGTCGTTTTCCCTATCTAAGAAAAAGTGTTGGAGTTTCCCCTTGTGCAGGCCTTGAGTTGGTGGAGCTAAGTTTGAATCTTTTATCGGAAAAGATTTAATGAACATTTGATTTTCCCTGGTGCATCCTTCTTCCTTCTTGGAAGTATAGATCTTGAGATTTCTTGAAGAGTTTTGTGGGCAAATTTGGGAATTTGAGAGTTGAGCTCTCCTGCATTTCTGTTGGAGTTTTGTTTTTCTTCCTTGCCTGGAAAGGAGAAATTTTCTATCGGTGTTCGTTCTGGTTCTTGAGTTGTGGTTATCTTTAAAAGTTGAGTTGCATCCTGTTTGTCAGGAATTCGTGCCCCATGAAGGTGTTTAGAAAAGTTATGTCTGTGCTATGTAGTAGGTAGCAATGTGGTTTATGGAATGATGTGTTGCTAAGTTAAATTTTGAGTTGAATCAATTCAATGTGATTATCATCTCTAGCTGGAGAATAAATAGACTACTAGTGTTGTAGTTTACTTTGTAGCGAGAATGATTAAATGGGTTAATGTACATGCTTAGAATCTGTTGCCTTGCTTTAAAAGTGCTTATGATCCTCTTTAATGTTAAAAGTTTAAACCTTGATGCACAGTTAGAACATTAAGATGATGTAAATTAATGATACTGTTAAAGAAACCTTGCCGGTTGTTTAAAGATGTTCTAATCTAACGGGTTAATAGAGAAATTTAATCATGTTGACTAGTGGCTTCAATTTGGAAGTTGATTAGAGTTGCTATTTATGTTGTTGCAAACTACTAGTATATTTGGAAGTATGCAGTTGTGTTTTTACAATGCTAGTATTGATATCAATTGAGAAGACATAAGACATATTGTTAATGATGTTGTTAAGGGCAGTGTTAATGCTAGTACCGAGGTCAATTGGAAAAAAAACATAGGTCTGGTTGTTGTTTTAAGAACATTGTGCTGATCTAACTTATTAAATCTAATTTAATAGTTGGAGTATGTTGTGTAGTAACAATATTGTTACAACCTATGTGTAAGGTAGCTAAAAGCAATGTTGTTGATTGATGCCTATGCAAAGAATTAACATTGATGCCTTGGTAGTGTTGTTAATTGTTGGAAACCATTGATCCAATAGAAGAAAAGTGTAAAACGGTGGTATTATGTCGAGTACATGTTGTGATGGGATGAACAATGGATAATAATCATGATACAAGATTTTAACCTTAATGAATGCATATCTTAGAATCCTATTTACGAATTTTATCTTCTAGAGATATTACTTATTTGTTGAAGTCATTTTATTGATTGAGCAAGTTTCAATTGTCAAGATTTTGATGTATGGATAGTATAAAATTGATAGGTTGACCATGCTCAAGTAGCTGTTGAAGTACTATGTTTGAAATATAGAATATGTTGTTATATGATTTGGTGATCCGTGAGGATCATGTCAATGTAGTCTTGGTTGGGTGCCTGTGTGATAAGCATCTTAAACCTTATTTAAAAGTGTTGGGAATGGTAACTAGAGAAAGAAATTGTTATGTAAATTTTGTTAAATCCGGTTGGACTCTCTTGATGAGTAAATAGTGATTATTGAATGCTTAAATGGTAAGTGTAGTGGAATACAAGTTATGGTGGGATTCATCTTTGAAATGGTGTTTAAAACCTTTTGAACTGGTGTGGTTGTTTGCCATTTTGGTTGAATGCCTTCGGTCAAGGTATTCTTTGTGTTGTGTTTCCGAGTTTCCCTAAAACCCATAGCTATTGGTGCCAATCGTTGATTTTGGCTATTTTGTTTAATTTGTGCTATGAGTATGGATTTACACCCAAAAGTTTTTGAGTGGATCGCGCTCCTTCGCGTTCACCCTAAATTATCTTTGGAATAACTTTTAACGGAAGCAGATGGACATAGTGGGTTGTGTTGGAAACTCTTGAGATTTAATTTGTAACTCTTTTTGACTGAAGTTGGATTTATTTGCATAATGTGTGTGATGTTTGCGAGTGCTTCAAAAAGGTGGATTTTATGAATGTTTTATAAAGTGATTTTGTTAGTGAGGTGTTCCCTTTTGGAAATGAGCTTCCCTCTCCTTGAGAAAAATTTGTGATGGTTGTGGGAGCAGACGCTCGACTTGAAACTTTGATGTTCTCTTCCAAAATGTTGAATTTGGATGAAATGCAATGTTTTGCAAGTTCAGTTTTCAATTGATGTGGGATGTGATGCAACGTGGTGTTTTACTGTCAACTATGCTGCCGTCATAGTCTATATGAATTTCCGCAACCTTCGATGTTAATTGTGTTTCCATTATTTGATACCGAGGAAGAAGTCATTTGGTGAATGACTATTCGGTACCATTGTTACATGATGAATGAATGGTGAAAAGGAAAACGAGACACTGTTTATGCATAATTAGTCATAAAGGAGTCGATGAGCCAGGTCGGTGAGAAAGTCATATATGGATATATGACTAATCCGGAGTGCTCTTGAAAAGTGTGCATTCTCGTCATGTATCGAGATTTCCATTTCTTCCTAGTATGAAAAGAAAGAATGAATAAATTGTGGTGTTTTGGCTGTGGTGTTAGAGGTTTGAGTTTTCTTTGCGATTTGGTTTAGAAAAAAATAAAATGTGTGCTCTTTGGATGTTGCCGGATCCATTTCAAAGTGGTTTTAGCACTTTGGGGTTTGAGTTGTTGTATGTGGACCAATTGGGTTCATGTTTATGGTTGAGCTCACTCAATGATTGTACTCTTTATCATGGTCCTTTTAGTGGAAGGTTGTGTATGACTGAATGCAAACCTTCTTGGAGAATTGTGTTGTTGAGGTGTTCCTTGGTAGGGTTGATTAAATTATTAGTGGACCACTTGGTGGTTGCTAGTAATCGCTTTTCCTTTTGAAGTGTATTGGATCTTTTTGTCGTTGGGCAATGAGCGAGTTGTGTCAACCGCAGAGGAACGTCCGGTCGCTTCTGTTGCGCGAGTCTTACGGATCCTGGATATAAAGTAGGTTGTTCGCTCTTGTGGTAATCTTAGAGCATTGTGTCTCTCCTGTTTCGCGTCGTCTTGAGTACAAGGAACCACAGAAGGGAGGTTGGTACCGTGTTCTTCTGGAGAGTAGCATTAGTTAAAGGGATTGGGCACTTCAGTGCCAAGGAATGCATAGAACGAGGAGTATGAGACCGTTTTCTTTTGCGGGCTATTTGAGGATTTATCTTATCGCTTGGGGTCGTGCTGAGACCATGTGTGAGTACTTTGTATTTCAATGTTGAGTAAAGTTTTCGCAAGTTTTATTGCGAGTTATCGTTAGAGCTGTTGGTCTTCGAACCTAGGCGTCCTGTCATCGAGTCTCGATCACTGTAAATTCCAGTGGTTTTATTTAGAGAAGCGACCTGGGAGTTGAAGTCTCGTGAAAACGAGCTTTACCCAAAGCTCTTTTCTTTAGGTTTGAACCGCGAAGATTAGATCTCTTTGTGTTGTTAGTTTGGCGTAGTGGCATGGCTTGGATTCGAGGTCGAATCCTATTGAAGGGGGGGAGAATGTGACACCACGAAGTGTCATAATCTTATAAAATATGAAATCTGAGGTTAAAACCATACGGTAAGAGGTTTATTCGCGTTTTCGGGCCAAATTAGGGAGTTTGGGCCTTTCCGGGGCGAGGTGGGCTTTAGGGGGAATCCCACCTGGGCCAAAAGAGGGACCCTTTGGCCCATGAGGGGGAGAAAGGGCAGCAAGGGGGCTGCATGCGCGAGCCCTTGGCCCCTTGCGCCCCCCCCCGTGCAACACTAGCCACCCCCCCACTCTCCCCTCCACCCCTTGCCTCCACCTCTCCTAGCCGCCACCTCCCAAGCCCCTTGCGCCCCTCTCCTCACCTCTCCACCACCCCTTGATGCCCTAAGGGATTTCTCCACCTCACCATCCTGTAGATCTGTCCATTGGAGCGCTCCGCGACGAGGAGATCTGGTGGATTTGGAGCGAGGAAGGAGATCGCGCGAACCGGGAGGAGATCCGTTGGGTTTTCGTTCGTCGGGCGAAGGTATGGCCACGGGGATCCTTGGGGCTTGGGGTTGGTCTAGGATCTGTTCTAAGGGTTAATATCATGTTTTTAGATCAATTGGTGGTGCTGTAATTGGGTAGATTAGATGGAATCTAGAGTTTTCCACGTTCTCTGTTTCGGGCAGCATGAGCAGTCAACCAAGGGTTTGGGTTTTCGCCAATTTAGAGTTGGAATTTGGTCGTCCGCCTGTTGAAGAAGTTGTAGGTAACTTCAATACCTTTCATTGGGTATAAATAACGTCCAATTCCGCCCAGCCATTTGAAAGTTATGCTCGTTTTACCGAACGTATTAAAAACTGTGACGTGATTGGAACAGATCACGGTATTCTGTAGATTAAACCACTTTAGAGTCCGAATCAGTCTTTCTATATACTTAGAAAAAGTTAGAAAATTTCCTAAGCTACGCGAGGATGTACTCTTTTAATCGATTCGGAGTTTTAGATCCTGAGTTATGCTCGTTGCAAGTCTGCTGTCCCGGCTGGACAGAACCTCTGTTTTTGGATTGTGTGAGTAGTTTGGGAAGTCGGGGTAGAAGAGTGTTTGCATATTGTTTTGTGGGCATGATTTTGAGTATGTGGTGTCTATGTGCAGGTGGTGTGACCCCAGGGGTGCCCTCTACTTCTCGCCAATCCGTCGCCCGTGGTTGAGGCAAGTGTATTGGAATGGGTAGCAGGTTGTAATTTGCTAGATTGGTTGAGATTGAAATTGAATATATGATATGTTCACATGCCATTCTTTAATGATTGCCATTGATATGATGAATATGCTTATTAAGTTATGATGCCATGTGTTAATGTACAAGTTATTTATGATGTTGGCATGATTGCATACATGGCATGATACATGGCCCAGGCGGTGAGAAAGTCATAACTAGTCCGGGGAAGGTCGGTGAGAAAGTTATGACTATTCCGGAGAGCCAATAAGTAAGTCCTACATCGTGATTCCATCCACCGCGGTGTGTGGAAGCGAGGAGTAGGCACCCTCCATCTTCGGGATGGAAGGGGGGAGAGGGTGCACACCGACGGGTGTGTACTCAACCATACCGGTATGAGTTTCCAGGAGACATGTGCATCGCATCGCATTGCATACATGATGATGATGATAATGATATGTGATCATGAATAAGATGATAGACATGTTGTGAGTTGTTGTAGCCATGTAATTGTTCTTTTGTACCATTGCAATATACTTACTGAGTGTTGAACTCACGCTTGTGCTTTCTTGTTGTTTTAGGTACCATGAAGCCGGCATACGGGGAAGGGCATTAGGTACACATCTACACGTAGCTCCACACTTATAGACAATTTATTCATCTTGGTCATGATAATAAGAGTAGTGCCATGCAACTTGGTGCAATGGTTAATTTGTGTGCTTGGTTTTGTCATTTACTTCGTTTGGCTCATGAGATGGTTGGAATCTTTATTCTAGGCTTATACTGCTGCTAGAACCCTTGTTATTGATGATTTAGGTGTCATTCTTTATACTATATCCTGTGATCATATTGTTGTTGCTTCAATTCATGGAAAAACAAAGGAGATGCTGCCGAAATTTTTGGTTTTAGCATTTACTCCTTTGCTGTAATTTATCTTAATTTATGGTATTTAGATGTTGTTTAGCCTATGTTTGGTAGCATTCGGGCATATTAAATGCCGGGGTGTTACAATGATGTTTCCTATTACCAGCCTTTCCATTTCCCAGCCTTTCCTCCATGCGCATGACGCCATGCATTTTCTTCCAGCCTTTTTTCTCCAGCCGCTTCTCCTTCCTGCTTGCAAGAACCTGACCATCCTTTATCCCATCAGTTACTAGTATTTAGTCACCCCTTAATCTACCCTCTACACTGCTGCTTCCATTCCTCCGTATTGTGTCCATTCTCTCTTCACATCTTCACATCTCTCTATTTTCCTTTCCTGGTTTGGCTGCGCAAGTTGTCCTGGTTGCCGCCGCCGTTGAAGCCACCGCCACCGTCATCGCCGGCACACTCTCTGGCCATGCCTCTTCATGATCTAACGACCCTGCGCTGCTCACTGACCGGCTGCCTGCTCGGTCAAGGTGAGACCAGTGCTCCTTCTGTTGGACGGACGCTTGAGTACATAATATATACAGTAGGGATGATCTACATGTACCTACACATATATATTTATATGTTAGATGCATACGTATAAACTAGGATGACTTGCATGCATAATTTTCCATATGCATGTTTACGTATTATTATGTAGCATGCGTATATACATATATACATTAGGACCCGTAGGCATTTTTATGCATGTATTTATAATATATATACACACACTAGTCATAAAGCTCTGTATATATATAAAATAGGGCCATACGCATGAACCTTTGTATATATATATATATATATATATATATATATATATATATATATATGACGTGTATGTTTACACATATATGGTAGTCTGTATACGTATATACTAGGCGCATGCATGAATTTATAATAGTCGCAGCATGTATCCGTATATGTATACACTCTGCTTTACATATACATATTGTTGGGGAACGCGGTATGCTACTCTAGCACAAATTAAAATTTCTACCGCAAACCAGAAAAGCTACTCGCAAGAAGGGGATCATAGATCTATTACCACTAAACGCGCAGTTGCGGAATCCTTCGCACGTCGTTGTAGTGGATCGTTCTCGGTGTGGATCGTCCTCGCCGTGGATCGTCCTCGCCGTGGATCGTCCTCGCCGTGGATCGTCCTCACTGCGGATCGTCGCTGCGGATCGTCCTCGCCATGGATCGTCCTCTCCACGCCGCAGTAGCAGCAGCGTCACCACAGCAGTCCACACGTCCGGGGATGGAAAGCCGTGCGTCGGTGTGCAAGCACCGGGTCGCTCGGCAGGGGCAACGAGAGGAGGTGGCTAGGGTTTCTGGCGAAACACTTCTAAACCGCACGAAAGTCTGTTCTGCGTCCAGCCTCCTCCCCTCCTTATATAGCCACGAGGTGAAACCCTAGGCAGTCAGGGCCCATCTACGCGCTAAGCCCACGAGGTCCATTAATTACGGATCCAATCCGAATTGATGCGTCCCAGCCGTTAAGTGTGTGACCCCAAGGTAACCCCAAGGTAAACTATTACACATGTAGGGAATATGACAATCTCAGGTCTAAGGATCATACATCTACTATGTATGAGATACACTGATGACACATAAGAACGTAACATTCTCGCAGTGTCCCATTGTGGGTCTATCTAACCCATGTTCTTCAACATGCGTCCACAATGTATTGATGATATCTCCATATCCCATGATCTATGAAACATGATCATCGAACAATACATGTGCTGATCTATTCATCGTTGTCCTATATGATGATATCCGATCAGAGATATTTATCGAATTATATCAATAAGTAAAGAGCTTCATAAACAAGTCACACACTTGTTGATCAAAACAATGATATACATTCATTGGACCAATAATCATATTATTATTCATAAACACAGTCATGTTACAATCATCCATATGATTGCCTTAAGGGCATAACACTAGCAATCTCCCACTTGCACTTGAGTCAATCAATTACGTACTAATACCAATAGACCTCGTGTGCGCCTCATGCTTAGGCTGTGGTAGTGGCTTTGTCAACGGATCAGCCACATTGGCTTCCGTATGTACTTTGCATCACGTCACCTCTATCCACAATTTCGCAAATAAGGTGATAGCGTCGAATATATGTTTGGACTTCGATGTGATCTAGGCTCTTTTACTTGTGCAATGGCACCACTATTATCACAATAGATGTCCATTGGACTAGAGGCACTAGCGACCACACCAAGCTCACGAGATAAACTTCTTTATCCATACAGCTTCTTTGCGGCATCCGGCCGCAATGTACTCCGCTTCTGTCGTAGAATCAGCCACCGTGCTTTGCTTGGAACTCTTCCACTCTTGCTCCTCCATTTAGTGTAAACACGAAACCGGATTGTGATCGAAAATCATCTTTGTCAGTTTGGAAGCTTGCATCGGTGTAACCTTTTACAACCAGTTCTTCCTCACCTCCAAAGATTAGGAACATACCCTTAGTTCTTCTCAAGTACTTTAGGATGTTTTTCACGGCTATCCAATGACCATCACCGGGATCCGCTTGGTATCTACTTGTGACACTTAGAGCATATGAGACATCTGGGCGCGTACAGATCATGGCATACATGATAGATCCAATAGCCGAAGCATATGGAATCTTGCTCATCCTGTCTCGCTCATCAGTTGTCAAAGGACACTGATTCTTGCTTAGACTGATGCCATGTGACATTGGCATGAAACCTCTCTTAGATTCATGCATATTGAACCTTTTCAATACTTTGTCAATGTACGTTTCCTGGCTTAATCCAATCAACCTTTTTGATCTATCTCTATAGATCTTTATGCCCAAGATATAACATGCTTCTCCCAAGTCCTTCATTGAGAAACTCCTTTTCAACGAAGTCTTAACGTCTTCAAGCATAGGAATATCATTCCCGATCAATAATATGTCATCCACATACAAGATCAGAAACACAAGTGCACTCCCACTAGCCTTCTTGTAAACACAAGGCTCTTCTTCATTTTTGATAAAGCCAAATCCTTTGACCACTTCATCAAAACGAATGTTCCAACTCCGAGATGCTTGCTTTAACCCATAAATGGATCTCTGAAGCTTGCATATCTGTTTAGCATTTTTAGGATCAACAAAACCCTCAGGTTGTATCATGTATACATCCTCAGATAGATTCCCATTAAGGAAAGCTGTTTTGACGTCCATCTGCCATATTTCATAATCGAAATATGCAGCAATTGCTAAAATGATCAGATTGGACTTTAGCATGGCTACAGGTGAAAAAGTTTCATCATAGTAAATTCCTTGAGCTTGTTTGAAACCATTTGCCACCAACCGTGCCTTATAGATCTGAACATTTCCATCTACGTCTGTCTTCTTCTTGAAAACCCATTTGCATTCTATGGTTTTTACACCATCAGGAGGATCGACCAAGTTCCAAACTTGATTGTCATGCATGGATTGAATTTCGGATCTCATGGCTCCAAGCCATATTTCGGAGTTTGGGTTCATCATGGCTTCTTCATAAGTCGTGGGATCATCATTGTCCAACAATAATATGTCATGTCCATATCTTATAGGTTCATAACGCAGCCTCCCCGACCTACGTGGGGCTGGTGTCTCTTCCACAGGTTGTACAACATTTTGTATATCATGTGATGGTTCAGTGGCAGCTTGAACATGTTCATGTAATTCTCGAACTTCATCGAGATGCACATCACTCCCACTGATTTCTTTTGAAAGAAACTCTTTCTCCAAAAAGACACCATTTCGAGCAACAAAAACTTTGTTCTTGTTTCTTTTGTAAAAGTAATATCCTTTTGTTTCTTTAGGATACCCCACAAAGAAGCATTTTTCTGATTTAGGTGCGAGTTTATCTGATTGCAAATGTTTTACATAAGCCTCACATCCCCATATCTTGAGAAATGACAACATGGGACTTCTCCCAGTCCATATCTCATATGGTGTCTTCTCAACGGAATTTGATGGGACCCTATTTAATGTGAACGCAGCTGTCTCTAGAGCGAACCCCTAGAAGAATAATGGCAGATCTATTTGGCTCATCATTGACCGAACCATATCCAATAAAGTTCGATTCCATTGTTCGGATAGGCCATTCCATTGAGGCGTTCCTGGCGGAGTAAGTTGTGGAACGATTCCACATTGCTTTAGATGATCACCAAACTCTTGGCTCAAGTATTCGCCACCACGATCTGATCGTAAGTGTTTTATTGATTTGCCAAGTTGATTTTGTACTTCGTTCTGAAACTCTTTGAACCTTTCAAAGGTTTCAGACTTATGCCTCATTAAATAGATATATCCATATCTACTAAAGTCATCAGTAAAAGTTACAAAGTTCTGAAACCCACCTCTAGCAATCGAGCTCATTGGTCCACATACATCTGTATGTACTAGGGCCAACAATTCACTCGCCCTCTCACTAAAACCTGTGAAAGGGGGTTTTGTCATCTTGCCAAGTAAACAAGACTCACATGTTTCAAATGATTCAAAATCAAATGAGGTGAGAAGTCCATCACCATGGAGCTTCTTCATGCGCTTCTCATTTATGTGACCCAAGCGACAATGCCATAAGAAGGTAGGGTTCAAATCATTTGGTCGAGGTCTTTTGACATTAATGTTATAGACATGTTTTTCTTTGAGTTCAAGGACGTATAATCCATCCACCATGGGACAACGACCATAATACTTATCATTCAAAAATATTGAACAAACAAAGTTCTTTATTCTGAATTCATAACCTTCATGTTCCAAACAGGAAGATGAAATAATGTTTCTACTCAAAGATGGAACAAAATAACAATTATTAAGTTCTAAAACTAATCCTGAAGGCAAATGCAATGGGTAGGTGCCAACGGCAAGACCAGCAACTCTTGCTTTATTCCCCACGCGAATATCCACTTCTCCTTTTGCCAAGTCTCTACTCTTTGTGAGCCCCTGCATCGAATTGCAAATGTGAGCAACCGATCCGGTATCATATACCCAAGAGCTGGAATAAGAAGTAGCAAGATTAATTTCTATAACATTAATACCTGAAGTGGAAGTCACACTCCCATTCTTTTTATCTGCTAGGTACTTCTCGCAGTTCCGTTTCCAATGTCCTGACTTCTTGCAATAGAAGCACTGGGTTTCGGGTTGAGGGCCGACTTTGAGCTTCTGAAGCTTAGTTTTGAGGCTCGTGATCTCATCTTGAGCCTTGCCCTTGCCTTTTCCCTTTCGCCAAGCCTTAGCTTTTCTCTTTTTGAAGGCAGTTGTCTTCTGAACCATCATCACATGATTGGGTTTCTTCTTAATGCTTTCCTCGGCAGCCTTGAGCATCCCATGTAGCTCGGTCAAGCTCTTCTCCATGCTATTCATATGAAAATTCATAATGAATGGCTCAAAGTGTGACACTATGGTTTGGTGTGACGTTATAGAAGGTGAAACTAGAGAATAAAACCTTTCGGCTTAGGGTTTTCTCGCGTTTTTGGGCCGGTCGAAGTGTTATGTCGCCACGGAGTGTCGTAACCTTATTTAACGTGCATGATAAGGTTAATAACATTATGAGATGTGGAATTAAGGTTAAAACTATAGGATATGGAGGTTAATAGCTTTTCCGGGCCGTTTCCGGGCCGTTTTCGGGGTTTTGGGCCTTCCCGGGGGAGTTTGGGCCTTGGTGGGCTTTGGTGGGATGGAGTAGGTCTCCGTAACGGATTAGGTTTGGGTGTGGGGGCTGGTAAAAGGGCTCCCCACCAGCCCTTGGGGCGTCCACCCCTGCCCCATGCGCCCCTAACCCTAGCCGCCACCCTTCCTCCTCCCTCCACCTCCTAGCCGCCCCATCTCTTGCCCCCATGGCGCCCCCATTGCTCCCCATTGCACACCACCTCTCCTCCACCCCCCTTGCTTCCCTAGGGTGACCTCCCCACCCCTGCATCCTCATGGATCCATCCGAGGAGCGAGGAGCGAGGTGCAAGGAGCGAGGAGATCAATTGGAGTTTTCGTGCGTCGGGCAAAGGTATGATCATGGGGCTCCTCGGGGGTGAGCTAGGTACTGTTATTAGGGAGTTTATCAAGTTTTTAGATCAATTGGAGGCACTGGATTTGAGTAATTTGGGTTAGATCTAGATGTTGCCACGTTTCTGTTTTCGGGCAGATTGAGCAGTCGAGCTAGGGTTCGCATTTTCGCCAATTTAGACTTGGAATCTGTCCGTACGGACTTCTAGGAAGTTGTAGATAATTTCATTACCTTTCAGTGAATATAAAGAAATTGAAATTCTGCCCAGCCGTTTGAAAGTTATGACTGTTTTACCGAGCGTGTTAAAATCTGTGACGCGATTGGAATAGATCTCGGTAATCTGTAGATTAAACAACTTTAGAGGCCGAATCAGACTTTCCATATACCTAGAGAAAGTTGGGAAATTTCCTAAGCTACGCGAGGGTGTACTCGTTTAATTCATTCGGAGTCCCAGAACTCAAGTTATGCCTTTTGCAAGGCTGCTGTCCCGACGGGACAGAACCTCTGTTTTAGGTTTTGCGATTAGGGAACAATGTCGGGTTAGATGGGGGTTTGCGTACTGTTTTTTGGTTATGATTGTGATTGTGTGATACCCCTGTGCAGGAGGTGTGACCCCGGGAGTGCCTTCTACTTCCCGCCAATCCGTTGCACGTGGTTGAGGCAAGTGTGTTGTGATGGATAGCGAGTTGTAGGTTGCATGTTGAGATTAGATGGAATTGTTTACATGATATATGTCCACTTTCCATGTGTTAATGATTGCTATGATATGATGAGCATGTTTAAGATGTTATGACGCCATGTGTTAAAATATGAGTTTTATATGATGTTGGCATGCTTGCATACATGACATGTTACATGGCCCGGGCGGTGAGAAAGTCATTAACTAATCCGGGAAGGTCGGTGAGAAAGTTATGACTAATCCGGAGAGCCAATAGAGTAAGTCCTACATCGTGATTCCATCTACCGTGGGTTGTGGAAGCGAGGAGTAGGCACCCTCCATCTTCGGGATGGAAGGGGGGAGAGGGTGCACACCGACGGGTGTGTACTCAACCATACCGGTATGAGTTTCCAAGGAGATATGAGCATTGCATTGCATTGCATATACAAAGATGATGATTTTGTTAAAGTGTTCATGATTGAGATGATATACATGATGTGAGATGTTATTTTCTATGATATTGTTATTGTTGTCCATTACAATATGCTTGCTGAGTTTCGAACTCACGCTTGTGTTTTATGTTGTTTTTAGGTACTTTGAGATCGGCATGCGGGAAAAAGGGGTTTAGCTACACTTCTACACGTAGCTCCACCATCATAGTCTATGATTAATCACTTGGAGACATGATTTTAAGAGTTGTGCCATAAAGTTAATGTATGGTTTAATCTAGCATGCTTGTGATCCCTTATTTGCTTCGTTATAGTTTATGAAGTGGTTGAGCGTGGTATTGTTGGCGTAATTTGATGATACATCCATTTATGTTGATGTTTTAGATGTCGTGTGCTATGATATATCTTGCCATGATATTGATATTGTGTTAATTCATGGAAAAACAAAGGAGATGCTGCCGAAATATCGGTTTTTAGCATATGTACCTTTGCTGGAATTTATGTTTAAATATGATATTTAGTTGTTGTTTAGCTTATCTTTGGTAGCATTCGAGTATATTAAATGCTTAGGTGTTACTGATTGGTATCGAGGCGAGAGTTTGTAGGTCCTTGGAATGTGAATTTTTAGTGTCATGCTATAGGGTAAAACTAAAATATGATGTGGAATAACTTAGAAACATGGCTTAGGTCTTAACTAAAATTTTGTTATAGGATAGCAACATTAAAACTTGCAAAAGTGGTATAACTAATCTAAAATTTGACACACAATGGATGCACAGTAGGAAAAGGGTATGGGTATCGTTTCTTTATGCTTAAATGTTGTATTTAAGCTATGATGTTGAATGCTTCCTTTGATAAAGCATGTTGCTATGTCTATGAGATAAATGACTGAATTGCTCTTGTTGTTGTGATAGAGTGGAATTGTGGTACCGAAGGGTTTCGGTCACCTCTTTTGTTCATAGTAAGGGCGAGGTTTGACGTGTGGCCTGTTATCGCCATCACAGAAGAACTATTTACCCCTGTAGGATAAGATTTCTTACCCTCTCTGTTGTAGATAGGTTAGTTGACTTGAGTCAAATAGATGAGTTTGGTGATGGATTCCTTAAATGCGTTCTTTGCCGTTCGACGGTCGATTTTCGTTGCTTTTCTTGGCTTTAGTTGATTTGAATCAAATGAAAAATGTTGGGTTTTCGCGGATCGTTCCATTGTCACGGTGTGTGGTTTTGTCTTCCTTGGTTGAAGACGAAGAAGAGGAGTCTAGTGTTGCGCTTCTTTGGGCGCCTTTCGATTTAATGATTAGTTTGTTGATGGCTTTATGGGGAAGAAGCGTTCAAATTTATCCTGTGTTTGTCTTTCTCCGAGGTTAACGGAGTTATTGCGGAGTTATGCCGCACTGGCCGTCAGGGCTGAAGTTACGTGTCTTTGCAGAAGTAAGTGGTGTTTGATTCGTTATTTTGCTGGTTTAAGAAAATCATCTTTGAAGAACCCTTCCTATTTTGTGAAAGTTTGGAGTTAGGGTTTATTTGCAAAGGTATATTTGATCGATTGGTTCCCTCCAGTAGGAGTCTTTGAGATTTAAAAAGTGTTTTGGAGAATTCCTTTGCATGACCAAGTTTGGGTTTGTCTCATCGCAATTTTGAGAGTCAAATTTTCCTTATGAATTTGGGATGAGTTTTAAAACTAAAATGCTGTAAACAAAGTAGTCTTTTGACTGAAATCGTTTGTCCCTAGTAAGAATTGATGTTTAGCATGTTATGTGTAACACCCCAAAATTTTGCTTTTATTGAATTCATGTGTGATTTGGCACTTTGGTGAATTTTTGGAATTTGCTGGAATTTATTTGGATTTATTTGGAATTTATTTGAATTTATTCCATTTTGAAATAATTAAAGAATTTAATTTTGCAAATAAAATTTTGTTGGAAATATTTTATTTGAGTCCAAAATAATCCAAAATATTTTCCAGAATTTTTCTGGAATTTTTCTGAGTCATTTGCTATTTTTAATGAATTAAATGAATTACCGGGAATTATTTTAAATATTAAATCATTGGAAATTCAACTCGGTCGAGTATCGTTCATCCGACCGAAGTCGAACCCGAGTCGGACTCGAGTCCGACCGAGCGATTGACTCGACCAAACCAGCTCCGGCCCTAATCAATCCCAACCGTTGGATCAAGATCCAGCGGTGAGATCCGCCGTCACGTTCGAGCCGTATCGGCCGGATCCGATCGCGCCGCGGCGATCGTGGCCGCTGATCGTGCCACGTGGACGGTGTGCGTCAGCTCCGCCGAGACCGAAGGGACTCACGCCGCCGCGCGCCGTGTAGAATTAGGTTTCCGCCTCGCACGAACGCCGAGGCTATTTAAAGCCCTGGTCACGCCCGAGGTTGCCCTCATCCTTGCGCACTGCTTTCCCGAGCCATCTCGCCGAGCCGCCCGTTTGCCGTGCGGCGAGCTCGCCGTAGTTGAGCGCCACTCCGCCGCGGTTTTGCCTCGTCTCTCGCCCCGTCAGTCGTCTTCCGCCGAGAAGGAGCCCGAAGCAACCGAACCCCGGCCAGGCGCACCGAAGAGACCACTCACTTGGCCGGAGCGACCGGGAGCCGTCGGGCTCGTCGTCGTCTCCGTCTCCGGTGGCTGCAGCTCCGCGCGTCGCCGTCGCCCTCGCGAACTCTGTGCGCCGTCCGATCTTGATCGATGCGGTTGAGGTGAGTGCACGAGTTCAAAACCCGATTAGATCTTGAACGTTGGCTCAAGATTCCACGGTTCACAATCGCCACGTGCCGTGGTAGTGATTATTATAGGATTAGATCTGGACCGTCCGATCTAGATCGAACGGCCCACGGTCATCGAGTAGATTCAACACGTTAACCCTGGATCTAATCGCGGCCGTTGAATTTCAAATCAACGGTCGAGATTGCGCCACGTGTCGGGAAGTTGGACCGACGCGGTCGGGCCCACGCTGGGCAGGCAGTGACGCCGACACGCGGCCCGCTGCGTGTCGAGGGCCCGCATGTCGTGACCCAGCCAAGCGCTGACGTCACCCATGACGTCACAGTGGGTCCCACCTGTCAGCACCGTGGGCTGAGCCCCGCTGACGTCAGCGATGACGTCACCCGAGTGGGCCCACATGTCAGCGACACGTAGAGTCGTGGACCGAGTCCACGGTGGACCCGAGCCAAGCGTGGACCAAGTCCATGGACCGGCTGACGTCAGCCAACCAATCAGAGGCTGCCACGTGTCCCTGCTGACGCAATAAATGATTTTCCGAAAAGAAAATGGTTTAATAAATCGGTTTAATAATTGATTTGAATTTCAAAACTTCAAACGCTTATAACTTTTGCGTTTCAACTCCGATTTGAGTGATTCAAATTTCTAAATTTGTATAAAATTGAGATCTACCTAAATATGAATTTTATTTAATTTTTGGACTAAAGTTTTTCTCTGCAAAATTATTTAAATGATTATGCAAACTTTAAATAATCATAACTTTTGCGTCTTAACTCCAAATTTGTGATTCCAGTTTCTAAAAATCCATAAAATTATGTTCTTTCTGTTTATGGATTTTATTTGGATGTTTGGACACTTTTTGCCTATTGTTTATTTGGGTATTTGCTATTTGCACGCTTTACGAGTAGACGTTGAAGTGCAGGAAGGATTCGAAGGAGAAGTATTGACTCAGGATCCAACTCAAGACCAAGAGCAAGTACTTTTTGAAGGCAAGTTGTGCTTTGACCATGTTGATCCTATTTCGAAAATCTATTTTGATTTAAACTATTGCATGCTAGTTCAAGTAGAAAAATACTTTGTTTAAACTTGGGGATTAGATAAGTACCAATTTCTTTGTATGACACCTTGATTATTTAAGTATGTGCCATGACCCTTGTCACCCTAGTTGTGGTTTACTAGTTGGACATTATTAAATTGCCAACATGGGTTTAGACCGTTGTAGTATCACGCTTAGACACGCTTTCGTGCTCATGACATGATTTTGGACAATCAAATGTTAATATTGACTTAATGATATATTCAACCTGTTTTGGAAAAGTACCATGTGATGTTGATGGCACGTGGTGCATGGTAATCAAGCGGGGTTTGATAAACGATTTCGGCCAGGGGCATGTGGCAAGAGTAATCAGGTGGGCGGTTGTGGCATTGGGGATGTTGATTTGGTTCTTCGGGTAGTCTTGCCCTGGTCACCCTAAGGACTTAACCTTGCAAGCCTTTGAACTGGGTCTAACGTGCAACCACATGTGTAATGGGACGGACCTAGTTGACTAAGTTGCTAATAACGCACTGTGGGACCTCGGGAGGTCAACTACACCCTTTGTGTAAGTTGTGCGGGGAGCGTCTGGGGTGAGGCCAGTACCCATCTAACGGTTGATTGGCCTAGACTTCGCCTTAGCGAAGGAAGGGTTAGTGTGCAATAACCGGGAGGACCACTTGTATTGTTAGAGGTTTAGAAAGACTTTGTTACTGAACTCGCCTTTGTGGTGTTTGATTGTATCTTGTGGGTAAAGTGCATAACCTCTGCAGAGTTTAGAATCTATTCGAATAGCCGTGTCCGCGGTATTGGACATCGCTCGGGAATTACAGTCAAGGGTTAGATTTTCTCAAAAATAACTTTGGTTTGAAAAGTTGGGTTGGTCTAAAAATGCAGATGATGGAAATGTGGTTTAGGATGGGGAAAAATGTTTATTAAACTTCTTGAAAAGTTATTTACGCTTTACTTATTTCTGCTTTGAATCTACTTATATTACTTTTCAAATGCTTGTTTATTGCAAATATACCTTGAGCTATTCCTTTGTACCAAGCCATGCATATAGTATATTAGCTTGCATTACATGCATGACTTCTTTGAGTACCAAGTACTCACCCTTGCCTCAACACAACACCGAGTTGAAGAGGAGACTACGCCCGGCCGGAGGAGGAATTCCAAGAGGATCCGTCTACTTAGGGATGCGAGCCCAATCGGTTACTGTGGTATCTTGGATGGCGCCACGAAGCTATTTGATTTTCATTGCTATTATTTTTCTCTGAATAAGTTTCGCCTTGCGAGGCATATATTTGTAACTTGGCCATAAGGTCGAGTAACCACTTTGGTTATTTAAATAAAGTACTTTGATAATATCGAATGGTATGATTGTGATATTTACCAATGTTAAGACTGTGTGCACTAGCGCGTTCCTGGACTAGTGCTGAATACACAGAGGGTCCGGATTTGCAAATTCGGGGTCCCGACATTATGTAGTAGGTAACAATGTAGTTTATGGATTGATGTGTTGCTAAGTTAAATTTTGAGTTGAATCAATTCAATGTGATTAATATCTCTAGCTTGAGAATAAATAGACTACTAGTGTTGCAGTTTACTCTTAGCGAGAATGATTAAATATGTTAATGTACATGCTTAGAATCTGTTGCCTTGCTTTAAAAGTGCTTATGATCCTTGTTAATGTTAAAAGTTTAAACTTTGATGCATAGTTAAAACATTAAGATGATGTAGACTATTTGTTATTGTAAAAGAAACTTTCTTTGGTTGTTAAAGATGTTCTAATCTAATGGATTAATAGAGAAATTTAATCGTGTTGACTAGTGACTTTAATTTGGATGTTGATTAGAGTTGCTATTTATGTTGTTGCAAACTACTAGTATCTTTGGAAGTATGCGGTTGTGTCGCTACAATGCTAGTATTGATATCAATGGAGAAGACATAAGACTTATTGTTAATGATGTTGTTAATGGTAGTGTTAATGCTAGTCTTCAGTCTATTTTAAATAGTGGGAGTAGGTTGTGTGGTGGTAATTTTGTTATCACCTCTGTATAGGGTAGCTAAAAGTAATGTTGTTGGTTGATGATTATGCCCATTTGTTGTTATTGATGACTAAGTAGTTGTGGTAACTGTTTAGATTATTCATTGGAAAACCATGGTTAAAATAGAGGAAAATTTTAACATGTTGCGATGGAGTGAGCTTTGGATAATTAACATGATGTACAATTTCATCCTTAATGAATGTATGCCTTGGAATCCTAGTTATGAACTTTGTCTTGTAGATATAATATTTACATGTTGAAGTCGTTGTTTAACTGAATAAGGTTCGGTTGTCGAGACGTGAATATATAGGTGGCATGAAATTTATATGATGATCTTGCTGAAAGATTTATTGAAATACTATGTTTCCAACTTGGAATAAGATGTATTATGATTCGGTGACCCGTGAGGGTCATGTCAATATAGTTTTGGTTGGGTGCCTTTTTCGATAAGCACCTTAAACCATAATTAAAAGTGTTGGGATTGGTAACTAGAGGAAGAATTTGTTGTGAAGTTTCTGATTTATTTGTGTTGGGGCTTCTCAGGAAGTAGATAGTAATTATTGAAGTCTTTTAATGGAAAGCGTAGTGGAGTACTAGAGATGGTTCTTTTTATCTTGAGCTTGTGTTTAAAAGCTTTTGGGTGGTTTGGTTGCTTGCCATTTTGGTTGAAGGGTTTTCGGTCAAGGTGTTCCATATCTTGTGTTTGAGTTTCCTAAAACTCGTAGAAATTGGTGCAAATATTTGGTTTTGGCTAACTTGTTTAGTTTGTGCTATGAGTTTCCCTTTCTCTTTGAGAAAGTTTGTGGCTGATTGTGTGTGCAGATGCTTGACTTTGGAGTCGATGTTCTTTTCCAAAATGCTGATTTTGGTTAAAATGCGAGGTTTTGCAAGTTTAGCTTTCAAGTAATGGAGGGTTCTGTTATGGCGTGGTCTTTTCACGCTAACGGTTTGCAGTCATGGTCTATATGAATTTCTGCAACCTTCGATGTTAATGGTGTTTCAATTCTTTGATACCTAATAAGTCGTTTGGTGAATGACTAATCGATCTTGGCTGTTCCATGATGAATGAATGGTGGAAAGGAAAACATGTCAGCGTTTATCGATGTTTAATGATAAAGGAGTCGTTGAGCAGTCGGTGAGAAAGTCATATATGGATACATGACTAATCCGAGTGCTCTTGAAAAGTTTGCATTCATGTTATTAATCGAGATGTCCATTTCTTTCTAGTATGAAAAGAAAGAATAAAGAATTTCTGGTATGTTGGTTGTGATGAAGGGATTTGTGTTTCCTTTGCATCTTGGTTTAGAAAGTTAAACTGAATGCTCTTTGGTTGTTGTCGAATCCTTTCCAAAGTGATTGTAGTGCATTGGATTCAAGGTTAAGCATGGGGACCAATTGGGTTCATGGTTTGTGGTTGAGTTTATCCAATCGTTGTGTCCTTGTTTTAGTCCTTGGGTGGAAAGCTTGAGGGCGAGACCCGCAGACGAGAAATCGGTATGGGTTGTTATCGACCTAAGCATTAGGTGTTGTTAGTAGTGGATCGTAAATGGTTTAAAGGTGAGGAGTAAAGGAAGGTTGAGTTTGACTCAATTCAAACCTTCTTGGAGAATTGTGCTGTTGATGTGTTCCTCGATAGGGTTGATTAAGTACTAGTGGACCACTTGGTGGTTGCTAGTAATTGATTTTCCTTTTCGAAGTGTATTGGATCTTTTGTCGCTGATCTATGAGCGAGTGGAGTCAACCGTAGCATTTTGTTCGGTTGTTACTGTTCTTGCGGGCTTTAAGAACTTTGGTTTTAAAGAAAGCTTTCCCTTTTGTTGTTAGCGGTGGGTATTGATCTTTTGTAAAAGATAAATCTTTTGCATGGTTTTAAACCCCGTTGTTCAAACAGTGGGTTGTCTTGGAGTGTAGTGTCTCTCTTGGCTTGCGTTGTCTTGATTACGGCGAACCATAGTAGAGAGGTTGATGTGTGAAAAACATTTTTGTGCGTGGGAGCTGAAGAGGGTTCTAGCGGTTGAAGCCATGTTCTTCTGGAAAGTAGCATTGCTAAAGGGATTAGGCACTTTAGTGCCAAGGAATGTATCGAATGAGGAGTGTGAGACCGTGTTCTTTCGTGGTCTTTTTGGCAATTGGGGTGAAGGAGGAACCGTGCGAGGTTGCACTTTGTTGAGCTAAATCAACATTTCCTCGCCAAGGGTTGGTTTTGAGAACTCGTTTGTCGTTTGTTCCAATTTGAGTCTTTGTGTGAATGTTTTATGTTGTAAGGAAGTCTTTTGTCCCTCGGGGACTTTGTTGTTGTTTTTGGCGTCCTTCGGATTCGAGGTCGAATCCTGTTGAAAGGGGGAAGAATGTGACACTATGGTTTGGTGTGACGTTATAGAAGGTGAAACTAGAGAATAAAACCTTTCGGCTTAGAGTTTTCTCGCGTTTTTGGGCCGGTCGAAGTGTTATGTCGCCACGGAGTGTCGTAACCTTATTTAACGTGCATGATAAGGTTAATAACATTATGAGATGTGGAATTAAGGTTAAAACTATAGGATATGGAGGTTAATAGCTTTTAGGGCCGTTTAGGGCCGTTTCGAGTTTTGGGCCTTCCGGGAGTTTGGGCCTTGGTGGGCTTTGGTGGGATGGAGTAGGTCTCCGTAACGGATTAGGTTTGGGTGTGGGGGCTGGTAAGGGCTCCCCACCAGCCCTTGGGGCGTCCACCCCTGCCCCATGCGCCCTAACCCTAGCCGCCACCCTTCCTCCTCCCTCCACCTCCTAGCCGCCCCATCTCTTGCCCCCATGGCGCCCCCATTGCTCCCCATTGCACACCACCTCTCCTCCACCCCCCTTGCTTCCCTAGGGTGACCTCCCCACCCCTGCATCCTCATGGATCCATCCGAGGAGCGAGGAGCGAGGTGCAAGGAGCGAGGAGATCGATTGGAGTTTTCGTGCGTCGGGCAAAGGTATGATCATGGGGCTCCTCGGGGGTGAGCTAGGTACTGTTATTAGGGAGTTTATCAAGTTTTTAGATCAATTGGAGGCACTGGATTTGAGTAATTTGGGTTAGATCTAGATGTTGCCACGTTTCTGTTTTCGGGCAGATTGAGCAGTCGAGCTAGGGTTCGCATTTTCGCCAATTTAGACTTGGAATCTGTCCGTACGGACTTCTAGGAAGTTGTAGATAATTTCATTACCTTTCAGCGCATATAAAGAAATTGAAATTCTGCCCAGCCGTTTGAAAGTTATGACTGTTTTACCGAGCGTGTTAAAATATGTGACGCGATTGGAATAGATCTCGGTAATCTGTAGATTAAACAACTTTAGAGGCCGAATCAGACTTTCCATATACCTAGAGAAAGTTGGGAAATTTCCTAAGCTACGCGAGGGTGTACTCGTTTAATTCATTCGGAGTCCCAGAACTCAAGTTATGCCTTTTGCAAGGCTGCTGTCCCGACGGGACAGAACCTCTGTTTTAGGTTTTGCGAGTAGGGAGCAATGTCGGGTTAGATGGGGGTTTGCGTACTGTTTTTTGGTTATGATTGTGATTGTGTGATACCCCTGTGCAGGAGGTGTGACCCCGGGAGTGCCTTCTACTTCCCGCCAATCCGTTGCACGTGGTTGAGGCAAGTGTGTTGTGATGGATAGCGTGTTGTAGGTTGCATGTTGAGATTAGATGGAATTGTTTACATGATATATGTCCACTTGCCATGTGTTAATGATTGCTATGATATGATGAGCATGTTTAAGATGTTATGACGCCATGTGTTAAAATATGAGTTTTATATGATGTTGGCATGCTTGCATACATGACATGTTACATGGACCGGGCGGTGAGAAAGTCATTAACTAATCCGGGAAGGTCGGTGAGAAAGTTATGACTAATCCGGAGAGCCAATAGAGTAAGTCCTACATCGTGATTCCATCTACCGTGGGTTGTGGAAGCGAGGAGTAGGCACCCTCCATCTTCGGGATGGAAGGGGGGAGAGGGTGCACACCGACGGGTGTGTACTCAACCATACCGGTATGAGTTTCCAAGGAGATATGAGCATTGTATTGCATTGCATATACAAAGATGATTTTGTTAAAGTGTTCATGATTGAGATGATATACATGATGTGAGATGTTATTTTCTATGATATTGTTATTGTTGTCCATTACAATATGCTTGCTGAGTTTCGAACTCACGCTTGTGTTTTATGTTGTTTTTAGGTACTTTGAGATCGGCATGCGGGAAAAAGGGGTTTAGCTACACTTCTACACGTAGCTCCACCATCATAGTCTATGATTAATCACTTGGAGACATGATTTTAAGAGTTGTGCCATAAAGTTAATGTATGGTTTAATCTAGCATGCTTGTGATCCCTTATTTGCTTCGTTATAGTTTATGAAGTGGTTGAGCGTGGTATTGTTGGCGTAATTTGATGATACATCCATTTATGTTGATGTTTTAGATGTCGTGTGCTATGATATATCTTGCCATGATATTGATATTGTGTTAATTCATGGAAAAACAAAGGAGATGCTGCCGAAATATCGGTTTTTAGCATATGTACCTTTGCTGGAATTTATGTTTAAATATGATATTTAGTTGTTGTTTAGCTTATGTTTGGTAGCATTCGGGTATATTAAATGCCGGGGTGCTACACAAAGCTCTGAGGCAGAGACTGGAGAATTACTTCTGTAGCCAGACCAATGCTAAGGGGAAACTCAAGCTTTTCCAATCTCCCAATGTAGCCAATCATCTTGATTACATGTGGGCTGACCGGACTACCTTCAGCCAGCTTACAAGCAAATAGAAGCTTTGAGATACCATACCTCTCAGCCCTTGCTTGGTTCCCAAACATGCCCTTCAAGCCCACAATCATATTGTAAGCATCCTGGTCCTCATATTGCTTTTGCAACTCAGAGTCCATGGTGACAAGCATGAGACAGCTGACCTCCACGGAGGCATTAACATGTTTTTCATAATCAACCTTCAAATTTCGAGGAGTATTTTCAGCCGGTTCATCAGGGATTGGATTCTCTAGAACATACTCCTTTTTTTCATGCTTGAGAACAATTCTCAAGTTGCGATACCAATCAACAAAATTTGTTCCATTTAGTTTTTCTCTTTCCAAAACCGATCTCAAAGCAAAACCAAAGTAACAGTAGGGAGCGGCAGGAGGTGCCATTGAACTACAACAAAAACATGCAAAGTTTCTAAGCACTATGTTTATGTAATACTTTTATTAAACATTTTAACAAAAGAAACTCCTATCATGTGCCCCCTTTATGGACACATGGTGAGTATTCAAGATCCATATTCATCAAACACTAGTGAGCTTTGGCATCACTGCTAGAAATCTAATGACATAGGTAAGCAACATCTTTGTTAATTACATCTTATGTAACTCTTGTTGGTTGAGCATGAAAACAAGTAATGAATGCCTCTGTCAACTTGAGTCATGGCCAGGTCAACTTGCCCCTAGGGCTCACATGAGGAAGGGAGCACTTCCCGTTTTCGGGTGCCAATTAAGAAACCTAGCCTCATGTGTGTTTTCCTAGACACCAATCGTCTTGTATCCATTCCTTCATTACTAAAATCATATTCCAACCACTTATGTCCTTAAGCCCAAAACCGTTTTGATAGCTCAATTAAATCAACCATTGTTATGCGCGATGTGTCCAACACATCCCTATCATCTATTAAGATAGTCATTGATATACTACTTTGGCAGTCATATCAATAATGATCTAAATTCTTGATGGGTGCAACAATTGGATGGACATATTTGATTTAAAAAATTTTATAACTATGGGGATGAACAATATCTACTATGAACATGGCATCACATGCAATGAGCATAAAGAAAATAGCAAGGATTAAACACACATCCACAGAAAATCAAAATTAAGCTGTGAAATAGCATGGCCCTTAGTATTATGATCTCCATCATCATGGTTGCCTATTCACTTAGCCATCTTGCTTGATTGTCCACCTATCCATCATGCTCGATGCCACCATCTTCATTATTGTAGATGCAACTCCTTACAACTTTTGATAATGAATTTTACATAAAGGTTCCAAGCATCACAAGTCAACACGCAGATCGTTATACAACTTTTTGATAATGAAATAGCCATATGGCTTGACACGGCACGCAGGCCATGTAAATATTACATGCATCACATACACATAGGCCATACTATTTCACACAACATCCTGCAAAAACGAGTTAAACAAAATAGATTCTACGACATCGGGGTTCCAAGGGGCAACGCCCCTGGCGGGGTCCAGGGGCAGCGCCCCTAGCGGTAACCCGACCGGTAAGGGCAACGTCGTACCATGAACGGACTCACCCAAATCAAGATTGATTCGGTTTGCACTTTCCTCAAACCCTAAACCGATCGATCTCATCGACGGTTGCCTCCACCAATCCATCACATGAATCAGTTGAACATGTAATAGATCCAATCTACTATCCTCACATACCATACGTGCAACATCTAGATCACGAATCTACATGAGATGGCTCTGATACCACTGTTGGGGAACGCGGTATGCTACTCTAGCACAAATTAAAATTTCTACCGCAAACCAGAAAAGCTACTCGCAAGAAGGGGATCATAGATCTATTATCACTAGACGCGCAGTTGCGGAATCCTTCGCATGTCGTTGTAGTGGATCGTTCTCGGCGTGGATCGTCCTCGCCGTGGATCGTCCTCGCCGTGATCCGTCCTCGCCGTGGATCGTCCTCGCCGTGGATCGTCCTCGCTGCGGATCGTCGCTGCGGATCGTCCTCGCCACGGATCGTCCTCGCTGCGGATCGTCCTCGCCACGCCGCAGTAGCAGCAGCGTCACCACAGCAGTCCACACGTCCGGGGATGGAACGTCGTGCGTCGGTGTGCAAGCACCGGGTCGCTCGGCAGGGGCAACGAGAAGCATGTCATCCTTTGATAGTTCAATCCATCTCTCGTATCTGTGATATATTAATAAGTTGTGATTGACTTCTCAATCACGGCATGGCCATGCACTTCCTTAATCATATCACATGAGTGGCCTAGACATATATCTCCGTTACATTGGAGTGGAAAATTCCATCTCGACTGCTCACTTCCCTATGCATGTTTCATAGTAAACATGAAAGCTACCTTTATAACTATCCAGTTAGGAAATAGTGTTTGGTAACCCCAAGGTAAACTATTACACATGTAGGGAATATGACAATCTCAGGTCTAAGGATCATACATCTACGTCGAGACAGATAGAAGCAGGACGAAGAGCAATGACACGATATGAACGTCGTGGTGGAAAACTATGGGTACGTATATTTCCCGACAAACCGGTTACACTAAGACCCACGGAAACACGTATGGGCTCAGGAAAGGGATCGCCCGAATATTGGGTAGCCGTTGTTAAACCAGGTCGAATACTTTATGAAATGGGCGGAGTATCCAAAACTGTAGCTAGAGCAGTTATCTCCATAGCTGCCAGTAAAATGCCCGTACGAAGTCAATTTCTTCGATTAGAGATATAGAACCCCCAAAAAAGGAGTATTGAAGATAAAAAAAACCAGGTTTTTCTTTCTGGAAAGACAATATTTCTTTCATCCTTTTGCATTGAAATAACAAATTGAAATCAAAATAATATGATTCAACCTCAGACCCTTTTAAATGTAGCAGATAACAGTGGAGCTCGAAAATTGATGTGTATTCGAGTCATAGGAGCTGCTAGCAATCAGCGATATGCTCATATTGGTGATGTTATTGTTGCTGTAATCAAAGACGCAGTGCCCCAAATGCCTCTAGAAAGATCCGAAGTAATTCGAGCTGTAATTGTACGTACATGTAAAGAGTTCAAATGCGAAGACGGTATAATAATACGCTATGATGACAATGCAACGGTTATCATTGATCAAAAAGGAAATCCAAAAGGAACTCAAGTTTTTGGCGCGATCGCCGAGGAATTGAGATAATTGAATTTTACTAAAATAGTTTCATTAGCTCCTGAAGTATTATAAATACTAGTAGGCAAGATATAGATCAAAGAAAAAATTAGTAGATTGTGTTTCACGTATATGCTTTAAAATCCAAAATTAAAAGAAAAAAAAAGAAAAGAAAACATGTTGATTATAGAAAAATTAGGAGGAATCTAGAATTAGAGTCTTATGGGCAAGGACACTATTGCTGATTTACTAACTTCTATAAGAAACGCGGACATGAATAAAAAAGGAACAGTTCGAGTAGTATCTACAAATATTACCGAAAACATTGTTAAAATACTTCTACGAGAGGGTTTTATTGAAAGTGTTCGGAAACATCAGGAAAGTAACAGATATTTCTTGGTTTCAACTTTTTGACATCAAAAGAGAAAGACTAGAAAAGGAATATATAGAACTAAAACCTTTTTAAAACGTATTAGCCGACCCGGCTTACGCATTTATGCCAACTATCAAGGAATTCCTAAAGTTTTGGGCGGAATGGGAATTGCTATTCTTTCTACTTCTCGAGGTATAATGACAGATCGAGAAGCTCGACTAAACAGAATTGGGGGAGAAGTCATGTTATTTATGGTAATCACCCCTCCTATAGTACCCGAATTCTATCTCGAACTTCCTATTTTTAAATAAAAATACAACGTTTTTTTTTATTTGAAAATCAAAATAGAAAAATAGGAGAAAAAAATATGACAGAAAAAAATAGGAGAGAAAAAACACCCGAGAGAAGCAAAAGTCACTTTCGAAGGTTTAGTTACAGAAGCCCTACCCAACGGAATGTTCCGCGTTCGCCTAGAGAATGACACCATCATCCTGGGCTATATTTCAGGAAAGATCTGGTCTAGTTCTATACGAATACTGATGGGGGATAGGGTCAAAATTGAAGTAAGTCGTTATGATTCAAGCAAGGGAAGTATAATTTATAGACTTCCCCATAATGATTCGAAGCGTACCGAAGACTCAAAGGATACCGAAGATTTGAAGGATACCAAAGATTTGAAGGAAACCAAAGATTCAAAGGATTAGGTTTTTCTTTTTTTTATAAGGTAATAAATTCAAAGTTCCAAAATTCAAGCGAAGAGACTTATTTTTCCCAAAGATTAGATTCATAGTTTAAGAAAGGAATACGGAAATATGAAAATAAGAGCTTTTGTTCGTAAAATTTGTACAAAATGTCGACTGATTCGTAGGCGTGGACGAATTAGACTCATTTGTTCCAATCCGAAGCATAAACAAAGACAGGGGTAATCTTTCGAAAAAGAACTTTACTTTCTAAAAAGTAAAACAAGTACACGCGGAAATGTCCAAATTCCAAATAAAATAATTAAAGTAAAGGATATATTTTAGCCTGAAACGGATATCTTTGTATCTTTTTTTCTTTTTGTTATTTCTAACTCATATTTATGAGATAATAAAATATGACAAAAGCTATACCAAAAATTGGTTCACGTACGAAAGTGCGTATTGGTTTGCGTAGGAATGTGCGTTTTAGTTTACGGAAGAGTGCACATAGAATAACAAAAGGAGTTATTCATGTTCAAGCTAGTTTCAACAATACCAACGGGAAATGGTTAGAACGAAGTAGGTATGCTTAGCCAAGCGGTACGCTTTATTGACACTGTTTCATGAGAAAGAAGAAATATTGACTAATGAACTATGAAAAACATTTTGAGAATGTGATACGTGTGTTGATGTTATTGATGGCACGTGGTGCAGGGTAACCAACCGGGGTGATAAAATAATTTAGACTGCGACAAGTGGCAAGTGATTAATGGGGGGGCAAATGTGGCACATGTGAGTGATATTGTTGAATTTGGTTTTGTGAATTTTGGGTAGTCTTGCCACGGTCAACCTAAGGACTTAACCTTGCAAGCCTTTGAACTGGGCCTAACATACAACCACATGTCTGGTATGGGACAGACCTAGTTGAGTATGATTCCGAAGTTTTAGCATGTGAGACCTTAGGTGGTTTTTGTAGCTGTGGATGTGGAAAGAAGGGTGTAGTGTTTACCGGATTGGTCTTACATCTCTTCAACGGTATACGTTGGCCCTGTAATTCTGCTCCGCAAAATGGAAGGGACAGTGGGGACTATACCGGGAGGTACGCATGCGAGGATAGAAGTTTCGGAAAGACTTTGTTAGGGTTACTCGCCTTTGTGGTGTTTAACTATATCGTGTGGGTAAAGTGTATAACCTCTGTAGAGTGCACAAACTATTCGAATAGCCGTGTCCATGGTATTGAACACTGCTCGGGAATTACAGTCATGAGTTAGACTTTATTAAAAATGTGGTTGGGATAAAAGATGAAGTTGATGGAAGTATGGATTAGGATGTGGAAATGTTTTTACTTAAATTATGGAAAAGTTATTGGTGATTCTACTTGTTTTTATTACTTTCGAATCTACCTATGTTACTTGTTAAATGCTGTTTATTGCAAATCAACCTTTCAACCATTTCATTGGATTAAGCCTTGCATGTAGAATATTAGGTTGCATTCTGTGCATAGCTTGTTGAGTACCAATGTACTCACCCCTCCACAATCACATCAGAGGACGAAGAACCGCAAGTGTTTGAGGAGAAGAATGACGACCCAACTAACTAGGGGAAAGGCCCAGTCAGTTGCCTGTGGCAAACTGAGGCGCCACGAATAATTTTATAATTCCGCTGCTGCTATTTGTTTACTCTGAACTCAGCCCTGCGTGGCTTAATATTGTAAGGCTGACCTTAAGGTCTTAACAATTTAATTTGAATTAAATACATTATTGTCATTATTTCCGCTGTGTATGTGTGATGGTATTCATCTCTGTTGTATCTGTGAGCACCAGCGTGGTCCTGGACTGGTGTATCACATAGAGTGTTCGGAATTCCAATTCCAGGCACGACAGGAGGTGGTATCAGAGCCATACTGACTGTAGAACTGGCCCTTAGATAGAATGGTCGTTGGGGGTGGAAAATTATTTTCTAAGAGTTAAAAGTGAACAAGAAAATAAAATCACTCCAGTCTCATCTCTTCTTCCTATTCATTCGTTCTTGCTGAAGTTCTCATTGTTACTCCGTTTTAAAATTCTAAGAGCTGACGAGGATATCTTTTAGCAAATGAGGATGGTCCACTTCTATGGAGAGCGCATTGGAGGCTACGCCGCTGAACTTTGGCGTATGATGTAGCTTCTCGGAGGCTTCGACAGGCCGATCTATCGAGGGTCCTCTATAGTGCGGGCAGGACTTGATACCACCTGGGACGTTAAGATCACGATCTACGCTCGGGAGAGGACAAGGGTGAGTCGTCCTATCTACATCACCGTCAGGAGGTCTTCGTTCGAGGCTGGGATCCAGGGCAGATTGCTCGCACCTACTCCAGGGAGTTGGAGGGCACTGTGTTTCGCCATCACCTGCGTCGAGACAACCGTGTCGACCGGGAGCCGATAGTGGAGGAGGATGCCACGATCACCCACCTAGCGATATATGTCATCGCGCAGGAGGAAACCATGGACGAGACTGTCCAGGAGCTGCAGAGGACCCGCGACAAGGTCACGGAGGTGAGGACACAGCTGCAAGAGGCTCGAGAGTACCTAGCTCACTCCATTAAGAGGGTCCATGAGCTGGAGATGGCGCTGTACAGACCTGAGCCAGAGCCAGTTCTGGAGCTGCACGACCCAGATCCGGAGGAGCCGGAGTAGGTGCAGGAGGTGCCGGAGCCACCGGCACAGGAGCAGGCTGCTCCAGGACCTGAGGAGTCGGTAGGGTCGTGTGTTCTGATTGCCAAGCGGCACGGGACCAGTTCGCCCCGATGCCAGCTCACCCACCAGCGTATCCACCAGGATGGCCGCAGCCGGGTATTATCAACGAGTGAGGGTGTTGATGTGTCGTATTGAGACTCAGTTGTTAGAGTCGCGTCCTTTTTATTTCCAAGAGTCGCCCTTAGACGTGAGTCGTTGTGTGATGTCTTGTGTTTTAATGTCTTGTGTTATGTTTTTGTGTGTTAGTATGAGTTGCATTGCCCTTAGGCACTTATAAGCAACCATACCAATATTATTATTAAAGTTGCTGGTTAAGGGTTTAAGTTACACCTGTTTCCCCCGCATAAGTTTTCTTCTACTTGTCTATCCTTTTTCCCTCTTTTCTCTAAATTGTTGGAGCAAATAGCAGATGGTGAACACCCGTGGCAACACTGGAGCTGGAGGAAGTGGTTTGCGCCAAGGAGTCAACCCGAATGAAGCACCGAATCCCCAGCCTGTGCCGCCAATTGATATGCAAAACCTGGGAGCTTTCTCGCTGCTCAAACCCAGCTGATGCAAACCATGATGCATCAAATGCAGCAGATGCAAAAGACAATACCCTTACATCATCTCTTAACCTGGCAACATAATTTTTTTGTGTAATTGTATATTGATTCCTTTTCAATGTTTCAGATGGTTGCTGTTGATGATAGGGATGGTGATGATAGGCATGGCGATGATCTCCTTTAATTGATGTTGCTGTTGTGGTTGCTATTATCGTGGTTGTAGTTCCTAAAGAAAATCAAAGAATGATTTCAATATAGCCAATGTAGTACTTTTGTTTTTGTTGCATTCTGAAGTATTCATGTTAACTAATTACATGTTAAAATGCTTTTGACTATTCAGTATAAATGTCTTTTTTGTGTTTTACTATTTTTCAGATTTTTGTTATCTTTATAAATCAATAGTAATGTTGGCAAGAATTAGCACTAAGTAAAATACTAGTGGATGCTTTGTGGGCTGCCGCCAAACCCACCTATCTGGTATGCAGATAGCATTGCAGACTAGTGTAAGTTCAAGCTCTATTTGGTTTTGGTGATTGGTTTAGATTAATGATTAATCTTTGTTTAAGGACAAATCTAATCTTATTGAGACTAACATGTTTATTGAGTTACATTCAATAGTCTCATATTTGGATGGAAAATAGAAAACCAAGGTATGTATGTGTCGGTGTTTCGTGCACCGGCAATACGAATTTGTGGTCGGATGGGGTCGCGCGCTCCCTCTCCCCGAATGGTCAACTCAAGGAGTCAGATGATGTATACTGGTTCGGGCTGAACGTCCCTACTCCAGTTCGCTCGGTGTGGATGTATTGATCTTGGGACAATGAACAAGAGGAATACAAGCGAGGCAGGGAGTCGGCCGACCGATCCCCTGGTGTTTTCGCTAGGGAGTTGTGGCTACCTAGAAGACTGTCTTTTCCATCGCCCCCCCCCTCTCGGGCCCTGCCTCTCCTTATATAGACGGAGGAGGTGTTACACGGAGTTCGGGAAAACTACGAGGAAGGGCCTGCGCTGCGTCTCGAAGTATGGTTTCCGTCTTGTTCGACCGACCCTGCCGCCCCGAGGCAGGGGTTGGTGGCTCTGTGATGAGCCGTCTTGCGTAGTCTGTCTGGATGACGTATCGCGTGGTGCTCTGTCGGCCTCGGTGGCTTTAATGGCGCTTGACTTTGCCTTGGCCTCGGAGTGGGCGTATTCTTGCGGTGTGCCAGGCGATGGAACGGGGCTTGACTTCTTCGGTGGCTCCTCCGACAGTCTTGGGAAGGAGCCGTCACGCCTGGTGACGGACGCTGTGGACGCTGCGCACAAGGCGACTATCTCGACACCGGCGTGGGCCCTCTGTCGGCTCGCTACGGTGGAGCTTGGTCGACCGTGAGCTTCAATATTAGCGGTCGGAGCCCGCCGACCGCCTCGAGATCGGAGTCCGCCGACCGTCTAGGGTCGGTCCTGCATAGGTCGGGTTCGCTCTCCGCCTGGCCCAAGTGCCTTTCGGCAGCGGCCTTTGGGCCTTCGTGGTAGGTCAACCCGCTCGCGTTCGGCCGATGGGGTACCCATGGTACGGTACTCGCCAAGAGTTTCCCCAGCGCCCGAGCGGGTCGGAGAGCCGGTCGGGGTTAGCTGCCCAGGTCGGCGGCGTTAGGTCGGCCGCTGGGGGAGCCGCGCCACTTAAAGAGCCCGGGCAGTGGCGCAAGACCTGGGTGTAGCCCCCGAGCGGGTCGGAGAGCCGGTCGGGGGTTTTAGCCGGGCGGTGGCAGCCGTCGGCCCGGAGGTCGGCGGTGCTTGGTCGGCGCGACTGCTTGGAGCCGCCGCGCTAGCCAAGAAAAAGAACCGGGCAAGGCGAAGACCCGGTGTAGCTAACCCGAGCCCCGAAGCGGTCGGAGAGCCTGGTCGGGGTTTAGCTTGATCGGACTCTGGCAGGCCACGTCGTTCGTGGGCCTTTAGAGTCGGTTGAGCGAACGCACGTTTACCTTCGTCGGTTTGAATGTCGTGCTCGTGCGAGCTGCTGTCGGGCAATCCGAGTGGAACCTTGGCGATCTCCCTCGAGGGGGATTGTTTCCAAGCGGACGTAGCTCCCGGCGTGGGCGTCCGACCCGCTGTGGGGCGTTCCATAAAAACCTTTCCTTACTCATCCCGGGTCGGGCTGCCGGGTCGTCCGCCGACCCGGAGCGCGGCTGGCCGCCACTCATCGATGAGTTCCGCGGGAGAGTGTGAGGTATGGTCTCGGACGCGGGCCACAGTGATTGGGTCGTCCGCCGACCCATCTAGAGGCCCTCTGGGGGCTCACTGCGACCCGCCCCTCGCTCTTTTTTACGTGTTGGGGCGGCTTTCATTCCAGCTGGCTGGATTCGGCCTTCGTAACCCTCAGCACGGTGCCGGGCCTCGGGCGCGAGCCCGTAGGCCGCTTGCTCTCCCGAGGCCGGGCGGCCCAGTGGGCCGTTTTCATACCTTTCTTGGCATGGGGCGCCCTGGCCCGTTGCAGCCGGCGGGGCCTGCGATGCTGCGCGGCGTGCGGCGCGAGGCGGCCGTCCTGTCGGAGCAGTTAATGCTTAGTGGGATTTAAATGGGCTGCGGCACGTTACCGGAGTAGTGGGCGTGGTGGCAGGCTGACGGTTGGCGACTGCGTCGGTCCGCGTGAGGAGGCGTCGGTTGGGCGCGGAGGCGCGTCTGTTCCCGCCAGGCGCCTATAAAGGAAGGAGAGGGCGGCGCGGAGGGAGCAAATCCTCCTGCTCGCGTCCTCTGCAAAAAGAAAAGGAGAGAAAACGCAAGGGAAGAAGAAAAAGCTTCCTACTTTGTCGTGCCGTCCTCCGCTCCCCTACGCTCATTCGGGGATGTCGCTGACCCCGCACTCGGCCGCGGCGGGTCGCTACCTCGGCTTGGAGAGGAAGGAGCTCCTTCCCCCGCGGCCTCAGTCCGGCTGGCGGGTGCCGCCGGCCGGGACCGAGGTCCCCGAACTGGGAGACGGCGAGATAGTCTCGCTGGCGGCCTTCTACGAGCGGGGTTTCGGCCTCCCACTCCACCCGTTCGTCCGGGGGTTGCTGCACTACTACGGGGGGGAAGTTCATCACCTGAACCCGAACGTAGCCCTCCACATCGCGGTCTTCATGATGCTGTGCGAGGCCTTTCTAGGGATCGAAGCCCACTGGGGGCTCTGGCGCCACTTCTTCTTCGCGAGGCCGCCGTCGGATGCCACCGGTCTGCTCGGCGCTCTGGCGATCCAACTGCGCAACCACCGCAGGTCGTCCTACGTCGATGTGAAGCTGCCGACGTCCAACCAGGGGTGGCACAGCGAGTGGTTCTACGTCCGGAACATCAGCAACAGTGCCCCGCCCTTCAGTGGGAATTTACCGACGCCGCATCCTTGCTGGACCTGGGGTCCTGACACGAGGGACCGGGCGAAGGTGGATGAGATCCTTGGTAAGCTCGCGGACCTGAAACGGCGGGGCTTGACAGGCAAGGTGGTCCTCAGCACGTTCATGGAGAGGCGCATCCAACCCCTCAAGGATCGGCCGCGCCCCATGTTTGAGTACATCGGACCGACCGACCCTGCAAGGTCGTCGGAGCGGGAGCTTCCCCCGTCGGAGGTCTTCGCGCGTGTGGCTGCGGTTTCCATCGCGGGAGATACCGAGCCAGCGGGCGAGGCGCCTGCTCCGTTCTCGGCGCAGAATCCGCAGAACTTGGTACGTCTGGTGGCTCCTGTTTGCTTTTGCTTCGCTCTGTTTCTTCGCCCCCTTACCCGAGCGCGTTCTTGCAGGGGCTCGGCGGCCTGATCTCCCGCCCCTTGCTTCCGGGGGAAAAGGAGGCGAGAGCGGTCGTGCGCCTCGCAACGGAGCAGCGCGACGCTGCCCTCCAGGCGAAGAAGGAGGCCACGAAGGAGCGGAAGAGGAAAGAGCGCGCGGACCGGTCCGCGCGCGGCGAGGAGGTCTCTGACGAGACTTTGAGTGACGGCGACGAAGAGTCGTCGTCAAGCGAGGGGGGAGCGGTTGGCGGAGGCGACTCCGGCGGCTGCGACGCGGGTTCCAGCCGCGGGGCCGGCGACCGTGGTTCTTCGGAAGAAACTGCGGGCGCAGGGTATATCCTGAAGATGCGCAGACCCCTCACGCCTCCTCGCAGGGGCCCGACAAAGAGGGCTCGTCAGGTGCCGGTCGTTCGCTCCTCTCGGTAAGTGACTTATGTGCCCCCAGTTTGGTCCTCTCCGGTGCTTCTTCCTTCGCAATTCCTGACCGACCGCTGTGCGCAGGGGGCTTACCAGCGCTGGGAGGGCGCTGAGTCCCACTTCGGCGGTGAGGAACCGCACCCTTCCGCTCCCGTCCGCGGGGGGCGCGGCGGCGGTCGTCGGGAGCGGGGGTCCTTCGGATGCGCTCCCCGCGGCAGGGTCTGTTGGTGAGGGGACGCTGCCGGAGGGGGGAGCGCCGGGGCCGTTGCCGGCCCCGACAATGCAGGAGGAAACTCCGCTGGCGCGCTCGCGGCCAAGCCGGGTGAGACGGTGAGGTCCCGCCGCCACCCGGGGGGGCGCCGGGACCGCTACCGTCCGCAGCATCGACGGGAGACGTTCCGCCATCCTTGCCTTCCACTTTCGCACCGCCGAGTCGGGGGTCGGCGCGACTCGCGCCGGGAAATCGATTTGCGGCGTTCGCAACACCGGGCGGACGAGTCCTGCCGCCCCGCCGCTGGGGCCACCGCCTGCTTCGGCGGTCCAAGTGTTGCTGGAGGGCGCGCAACCAGCTGCTGCAGACGCTTCGGCAGGCGGGGAAGTCGAGGCAGGGCGGTTGCCGATCGCCGTGCTGACTTGGCCCGGCCCTCGACCGGCCGGGAGGGCCCGCTCGCTCGACGACGCAGGCGTAACGCAGCGATTGGAATGCTTTGGAGGCGGAGATGGGGAGGATCCACGCCGACCTTACTTCGCCGCTGACGCCAGGCGTCGAAGCGAAAGTCCATTGCTCAGGAGTCCCGCCGCCAGATCGGTAAGTCTCGACGGATTTGTCTTTCGTGCATCTCGGCCGGAAAGCGGAGACTGACCGGGCGGGTATTCGCAGCGCTTGACATCCCGGGCGATGGACAAGTCGATGTTCCTCCGGCACTTGCACAGCCGGGGGAGTGCCATAGGGGAAGAGCTGCTCGACGCCCGGAGGGCGCTTGTTGCCGAGCAAGGAAGGGCCGCCACGGCTGGTCAGCGGCTGGGGGAAGTCACTGAAGCCTTGCGGGAGGCTCAGCGACTTGTGGAGTCGTTGACCGTCGAGGGAGAGAAGGCCAGGTCGGCCCTGGCGGATGCTGAAGCGGCCAAGACTTCTGCGGTCCACGCGGAAGGATCCGCTCGGGCGGAGGCCACCCTCTTCCGAGAGGAATGCGAGTCGGTCCGTGAGAGGAGGCCGACCAGCCGCGCAGCGAGCGGGATCTTGCTCGGGGGGAGCTCGCGACGGCGAGGGAGCTTGCCGACCGCGCCGCGTCCGATCGGGAAGCGCGTGCCAAGGTCGAGGAGGAACTTCGCGCCAAAGAGGCCTCCGTGGCCGGTGAGTAGTTCAACCCCTTGGGAGCCACTACAACGGGCGTCTTCTGACGCCGTTTTTTGTCCCTGCAGAGCTGCGAAAAAGCCTTAGCGACGCGCTGGAGTCGCGAAGGGTGGCGGTGGAGCAACGGGATGCGGCGGTCGAGTCACGTGACTCGGCCCTTATGGACAAGCGGGTGGCGGAGAGGGATGCGGCCGATACGACGGCCGAGCTGACGGTCCTTCATGTGGGCATCCAGGCCGTCTGCGACCGGTTGTTCGGGCTTACTCTGGGCCCCAGCGCCATTCCTACCATACTTGGATGGGTTCCTGTAACACCCCAAAATTTTGCTTTTCTTAAATTCATGTGTGATTTGGCACTTTAGTGAATTTTTGGAATTTTCTGGAATTTATTTGGATTTATTTGGAATTTATTTGAATTTATTCCATTTTGAAATAATTAAAGAATTTAATTTTGCAAATAAAATTTTGTTGGAAATATTTTATTTGAGTCCAAAATGTTCCAAAATATTTTCCAGAATTTTTCTGGAATTTTTCTGAGTATTTTGCTATTTTTAATGAATTAAATGAATTACTGGGAATTATTTTAAATATTAAATCGCTGGAAAATGCGAGTGGGTTTGTACTGTTCATCCGACCGAGCCCGAGTCAGACTCGAGTTCGAGTCCGACCCGAGCCACGTGACTCGACCGAACCAACTCCAAAACCTAATCGATCCCAACCGTTGGATCAAGATCCAACGGTCAGGATTTCCCCGTACCGCTTCGGTCGAATCCGGCCCGGATCCGATCGCGTCCACGCGATCGTGGCCGTTGATCGTGCCACGTGGGCCGGTATGGCGTCATCGTCTCCGCCGAGTCCGAGCGGACTCGCCGCCGCGCCGCGCCGTGGAGAACTAGGTTTCGTCTCGCACGAACGCCGAGGCTATTTAAAGCCCGGTCACGCCGAGGTTGCCCTCCTCCGTGGCGCACCCGTGTCCCCGAGCCATCTCGCTCGAGCCGCCGCTGTTTGCCCGCACGAGCTCGCCAGAGTTGGAGGAGGTGTCCGCCAGCGTTTTTGCGTTTTCGCCGCCCGTCAGTCGTCTTCCGCCGAGAAGGAGCGTGATCCGAGTCCCCGCTTGAGACGCCCCGAAGGACCACCCACTTCGCGGAGCGTGCCCGAACGCCGTCGGTGTGGTCTTCGCTCTCAACGCCGGTCGCCGGAGCTCCGCGTGGACATCGCAGACCGCTGAAGCTTCTCCACCGCGTCGGATCTTCATCGCACGGCCCGCATTCGCCCACGTCACCCACGGTAAAGAATCACGTGTTAATCTCCAGATCTAATCTCAACCGTTAGATCTAGATCCAACGGCTTAGATTGAACCACGCTCATAGCAATAGATTGGATCTTTGACCGTCCGATCAAGATCGAACGGTCGGTCCCGATGGAGTTGTTTTCAAGCGCGTTAGCGAGATCTAACCGGGCCGTTGATTTTCAAATCAACGGCCGAGATTGGCGCCACGTGTCGGGAAGATCGACCGTCGCGGTCGGCGCCGCCCACGCAGCAGCGTCGTGTGACGCCGACACGCGAGGCCAGCGTGTCGGAAGGGGCCCACTGTCGGCCGGCGAAGTGGCCGTGGGCGAGCCCACGGTGGACCGAGCCGAGACCGTGCGCCGGGTCCGTGGACCTGAGGCCACGCGTCGTCACCCGATTGGTCCACGTGTCCATGCTGACGCAATAATTAATTTCCGAAAAAGAAAATGATTTGTTAATTCGAAATAATGATTTTGATTTTGATTCAAACTTCAAACACTTGTAACTTTTATGCTTCAACTCCGATTTGAGTGATTCAAATTTCTAAATTTGTATAAAATTGAGATCTACCTAAATATAAATTTTATTTAATTTTTGGACTAAAGTTTTTCTCTGTAAAATTATTTAATTGATTATTTAAACTTTAAATAATCATAACTTTTGCGTTTTAACTCCGAATTTGACGATTCCAGTTTCTAAAAACTCATAAAATTATGTTCTCTCTGTTTATGGATTTTATTTGGATGTTTGGACACTTTTTGCCTATTGTTTATTTGTGTATTTGCTATTTGCAGGCTTTACGAGTAGACGTTGAAGTCTTGGGAAGGATTCGAAGGAGAAGTATTGACTCGGGATCCAACTCAAGACCAAGAACAAGTACTTTTTGAAGGCAAGTTGTGCTTTGACCATGTTGATCCTATTTTGAAATCTATTTTGATTTAAACTATTGCATGCTAGTTCAATTAGAAAATACTTTGTTTAAACATGGGGTTAGATAAATACCAATTTGTCGTATGACACCTTGATTATTTAAGTATGTGCCATGACCCCTTGTCACCCTAGTTGTGGATTACTAGTTGGACATTATTAAATTGCCAACATGGGTTTAGACCGTTGTAGTATAACGCTTAGACACCTTTCGTGCTCATAACATGATTTTGGATAATCAAATGTTAATATTGACTTAATGATATATTGAACCTGTTTTGGAAAGGTATCATGTGATGTTGATAGCACGTGGTGCATGGTAATCAATCGGGTTTGATAAGCGATTTCGGCCAGGGGCATGTGGCAAGAGTAATCGTGGGCAGTTGTGGCATTGGGAGTGTTGATTTGGTTCTTGGGTAGTCTTGCCCTGGTCACCCTAAGGACTTAACCTTGCAAGCCTTTGAACTGGGTCTAACGTGCAACCACATGTCTGTAATGGGACGGACCTAGTTGACTAAGTTGCTAATAACGTACCTGTGGGACCTCAGGAGGTCAACTACACCCTTTGTGTAAGTTGTACGGGGGAGCGTACCGAGGCTGAGGCCAGGTACCCATCTAACGGTTGATTGGCCTAGACTTCGCCTTAGCGAAGGGAAGGGTTAGTGCGCAATAACCGGGGAGGACCACTTGTATTGTTAGAAGTCTCCGAAAGACTTTGTTACGGGAACTCGCCTTTGTGGTGTTTGACTGTATCTTGTGGGTAAAGTGCATAACCTCTGCAGAGTTTAGAATCTATTCGAATAGCCGTGTCCGCGGTATTGGACATCGCTCGGGAATTACAGTCAAGGGTTAGATTTTCTCAAAAATAACTTTGGATTGAAAGGTTGGGTTGGATTAATAATGATGTTGAAGGAAATGTGGTTTAGGATGGGAAGATGGTTGTTAAACTTCTCGAAAGGTTATTTATACTTTACTTGTTTCTACTGCTTTCGAATCTACTTATATTACTTGTCCAATGCTTTTTACTGCAAATATACCTTGAGTTATTCCTTTGTACCAAGCCATGCATATAGTATATTAGCCTGCATTCTGTGCATGACTTGCTGAGTACCAAGTACTCACCCTTGCCTCAACACAACACCAGTTGAAGAGGAGACTACGCCAGCTTTGGAGGAGGAGCTCCAAGAGGATCCGTCTACTTAGGGAGCGAGCCTAGTCGGGCTGCCTGTGGTATATCTGGATGGCGCCACGATGTTACCTTATTTGATTTTCCTTTGCTACTATTTCTCTTTTTAATAAGTATCGTCTGCGAGGCGTACATTTGTGACTTGACCATAAGGTCGAGTAACGATTTGGTTATTTAAATAAAGTACTTATTTAGTATCGAGTGGTATGATTGTGATATTTACCGATGTTAAGACTGTGTGCACTAGCGTGTTCTGGACTAGTGCTGAATACACAGAGGGTCCGGATTTGCAAATTCGGGTCCCGACAGAGGTGGTATCGTGAGCCATACCGACCGTAGGCTCAACCCTAGCTAGAATGGTCGTAGTGAGGATAAAACCTATTTTCTAAAGCTAAAAATTTGTGAAGACAAGAAAGGACATCTCTACTTATCCCTTCTCTCTTTTCTTGTCTCTTGCTGAAATTTTTCCTCACCTTGTCACAATTTAAAAATTCGAGTTCTTACGTAGAGCACTCTTGTGACAGATGGAGGAAGAGTTCAACCACGTTGATCTCGGGAGTTGGTCACGCCATGAACTTTGGCATATGCTTGAGACTCTCGGAGATTTTGAGAAGCCGCAATACCAAGTGGAAGTGATCGGACAAGCGAGGATTGATCAAGGCTTGTGACGTGAAGATTGAGGTACCGCTAGGAAGAAGGGCCTGTGCAATCGCCTCGATACACTGCAGACCGCCAGAGATCTACAATGCGGATGGGTATCCAAGAGGTATCACGACGAGCAATGCGCACGCGTTACCGATATCTACGCCAGAGAGTTGGAGAGCACGGTGTTCCGTTATCATCCGCGCAGCGATAACCTTCTTGACCTGGCGATTCAGATGAGGATGCCACGGTTACACAGCTTGGCACGATTTGTTGTCGCCAGGAGGATGTACTAGATAATACAAGCAAGGAGCTACGAAGGCCCGCAAGGAGATCACGACAGAGAAGAACAGATGGCGGAAGCTCAAGAGTATGTGGCACACCTTCTGCGAAGGATTGACGAGTTGGAGATGACTTTGTACGGACTGCACTCCAGAGCCAAGATTCGAGCTACACGAGCCGATCCAGAGGAGTCGGATCTCGATGAGGACACCGCTTCTTCCGACTACCACAGAGGACACGATCATTTGGACATGGCAATCGTTACGCTTATGCCACAAAGACCCGTACCCAGGCCGTGGAGGTTTTCTCGATGAGTGAGCGTAGGTTCTATAGTGAGACTCCTTCGCCGAGTCGCGTCATAGAATAAAGAGTCACCCTTTAGGCGTTAGACTCCAGAGTTAGTTCGATTTGGATTTTCATTGTTTGCTGAGTGTGCAGTATGTGTTGCAAGGCCCTTAGGCATTGTAAGCAGCCATACCAAGTTATTAATAATAAAGTTGGACCTTAAAGTTACACCTTTCGCCCCGCATAAGTTCCATATCACTTGTCTATTCTTGTTTCCCTCTCATCTCTAAACCTAGAGCAAATCGACAGATGGTGAACACCCGTGGAAACTTTGGAGGCAATGGAAGTGGTTCTCGCCCAGCAGAAAACCCCAATGAGGGAGCACCAGCACCGCCACTGGATGTGCAGAATTTCGGAGCTTTTCTCGCTGCCTGCACTCGCTTGATGCATGCTATGATGCAACAAATGCAACACGCCACCGCCAAAGCATCGCTAATCAAGTTAATCAGTGACCACGCCAGAATAAAAGATCGCCGAGTTCATGAGAACTCACCCACCCACTTTCTTCCGGGAATGCCAATCCATTGGAGGCCGATGATTGGTTAAGATCAATCGAGAGGAAGCTACACATAGCTCAATGCATAGGAAATGAGAAGGTACTCTACGCTTCTCATCACCTGGAAGGAACAAATTGCGAATGGTGGGAGAACTTCTATGCCACGCAAGAGAACCCTCAAGATATCACTTGGGAAGAGTTCACAAATGCATTCGACAAAGATCACGTGCCTGAAGGAATCATGGACCTTAAGAAGGAGGAGTTCGAGCATCGAAGCAAGGTAATCAGCCAAAGGGTCGACTACTGAACAAGTTCACACAGCCTAGCACGCTACGCTTTGAGGATGTAGCGACAGATAAATCCAGCATGCCTCGCTTTTATGAAGGTACTTAACTCAGATTGCAAGTAGGATTGATCACCCACACCTTTCCAGATTTCCAAGAGCTGGTGAATAAGGCACTTATTCTTGAGGACAAGCGCAAGGAACTGGATGAGAACAGAAGCGCAGGATGCAACAAAGAAGGATCACGCCAGGGAACGCAACATCGCCGAGAGTTACACCAAATCAATTCTTCGATTCCAACCACAGAATGCAACAAGGACACCATCCTCAAAGACCAAGACCTGTCAATCAGAACTACTGCACCCAGCCCTCGCTTAGAAACGCTTACTCTGTGCAAATAAAGAAGGAACAGTGAGACGCTGCTACAACTGCAACGAGCCAGGACACTTTGCCAACAGTTGTCCAAAGAAGACAGCAGGAGTGACTCCAGTTCGCTTCAATCTAGGAACCACCCCAGCTAGGACGCCAGCACCAGGAGCCACACCCCAGACCGTGGGGAGAGGCCGAGTCAACCATGTCACCGCAGATGCACTGCAGAATGCTACGGACGTCGTACTGGGTAAGTTACTTGTTAACTCAGTACCTGCAACAGTTTTGTTTGACTCGGGAGCTTCGTGATTCGTTTGTTTCGCAAGGCTTTGCTACTAGAAATGATTTGAGGATTGCAAGACTTAGATGCATGCTTTTAGTTCAAACCCTGGTTCGAACTCCGAACGAAAGTAGGATGTTCCGGGTGAGAATACTAATAGATGGAATAGAGTTCCTAGCGAACCTTATAATTTTGGAGACCTGCACCTTAGACGTTATATTGGGAATGGATTGGTTATCCAAGCACAAGGCCGTATTGGATTGTGGACGAAGGACTATCTCAGTTGAGAGCCCTTGTGGAAAGAAAGTGGAATTTCAAGCCACTACTGTTAGAGAAGGACAGTTGATGGTTAACAGTACCAAGGCAATCAGCATAGAGGATGTCTCCGTAGTGAATGAGTACCCAGATGTTTTTCCCGAAGATCTACCTGGTATGCCGCCAGACAGGGACATAGAGTTTGTGATAGAGCTTGTACTGCACAAAGACCGATAGCAAAGAGACCCTATCGGATGTCCACCGAGGAGTTGGTTGAGATGAAGAAACAGCTAGAAGAGTTAATGGAGAAAGGATTTATCAGACCGAGTTCGTCGCCGTGGGGAGCACCAGTTTTGTTTGTCAAGAAAAAGGACGGGAGTTTCAGGATGTGCATTGACTACCGTGCACTCAATGAAGTCACCGTGAAGAATAAGTATCCGCTACCCAGGATTGATGATTTGTTTGATCAGCTGAGAGGAGCCGGAGTTTTCTCCAAGATTGATCTTAGATCGGGATACCATCAGTTGAAGATCCGATCAGAAGATATTCTGAAGACTGCATTCTCGTCAAGATATGGACATTACGAGTTTACAGTTATGTCTTTTGGCCTGACGAATGCGCCAGCATATTTCATGAATATGATGAATAAGGTGTTCATGGAATATTTGGACAAGTTTGTCGTCGTGTTCATAGATGATATTCTAATCTACTCCAAAACGGAGGATGAACATGCCGGACACTTAAGGCGAGTTTTGGAAAAGTCGAGGAACAAAGCAACTTTTCGCCAAGTTCAGTAAGTGTGATTTTTGGAAGGACAAGGTGGAGTTTCTTGGACATGTAATGACCGCAGAAGGAGTCGCCGTAGACCCAAGCAAAGTAGAAGCTGTGTTACATTGGGAGCGACCAAGACCGTGACAGATTCGGAGTTTCCTTGGAATGGCAGGATACTACCGCCGCTTTCATTGAAGGCTTCTCGACAATTGCGAAACCTCTTACGCAATTGCTGAAGAAGGAAAAGAAGTTTGCATGGACGCCGAGAATGTGAGAAAGGATTTCAGGAGCTGAAAAGCGATTGACATCAAGACCGGTGTTAGTTCTACCGGATGTTGCTCAAAGCTTTGATATTTATTGTGACGCATCGCGCCAAGGACTTGGATGTGTGCCGATGCAGAATGGAAAGGTCGCCGCTTATGCATCAAGGCGCTTGAGGCCGCATGAGGAAAATTATCCGACACATGACCTAGAGTTAGTCTGCCGTAGTGCATGCTTTGAAGATATGGCGTCACTATCTCGATTGGAAACAGATGTGAAGTATATACGGATCATAAGAGTTTTAAGTACATATTCACCCAGTCGGATCTGAATATGAGGCAGAGGAGATGGTTAGAGTTGATCAAGGACTATAATGTTGGAATCCATTACCATCCCGGGAAGGCCAACGTAGTAGCCGATGCTCTGAGTCGGAAAAGCCATACCGTGAGTACGTTGCTAGCCACAAGTCAGGATGAGTTATGTGAGGATTTTCAGAAAATGAAGATTGAGGTTGTACCTAGCGGATTCTTGGCCGCATTAGAAGTAAAGCCTACCCTAGAGGATCAGATCCGAGAAGGATGTATGATGATGACAAGATCCGCAGGATTAAGTTCATCAAGGAGGAAGGCAAGGCAGAGGACTTCAAGTTGGATGAGCAAGGCACGTTGTGGATGAAGGATCGCATTTGTGTGCCTAACAAGAAGGAGTTAAAGCAACTGATTCTGGAAGAAGCCCACGACTCCAAGTACTCAATTCATCCTGGAAGCGCCAAGATGTATCGGATCTCAAGGAGAGATTCTCGTGGCCGAGTATGAAACGTGAAGTTGCCGAGCATGTTGCATTGTGCGACGATGCCGAGAGTCAAGGCAATGCATCAGAGACCAGCAGGATTGCTACACCGCTGAAAATACCCGAGTGGAAGTGGGAGGAAATCGGAATGGATTTCATTACCGGTTTGTCAAGACTCAAGGAGGTTATGACTCCATATGGGTTATAGTGGATCATTTGGACTAAAGTAGCCCATTTTATCCCCGTGAAGACCACTTACTCGGGAGATAAATTAGCAAAATTGTACATGATCAGGATTGTCTGCTTTGCACGGAGTGCCAAAGAGGATTGTATCAGACGTAGGTACCCAATTTACCTCAAGGTTACGGAATAAGTTGCATGAAGCCATGGGAACCCGCTTGAACTTCAAGATGACTTATCATCCACAGCGGGATGGACAGACCGAAAGAGTCAACCAGATTCTGGAGGATATGTTGAGAGCTTGTGCATTAGCTTATGCTACCTCTTGGGATAAGAGTTTGCCGTATGCCGAGTTCGATTACAACAATAGTTATCGTGCTAGTTTACGATGTCACCTTTTGAGGCCTTGTATGGTCGACTCGCCTGACGCCATTGAATTGGAATGAGACCGGCGAGCGCCGTGTCTTTGGGCCTGATATTCTTCAAGAGGCTGAAGAGCAGATCGCCATGATTAGGGAAAGGTTGAAGATAGCCCAATCACGACAAAAGAGTTACGCTGACAACCGTCGCCGGACTTGAGTTTTGAATCGAAGACTTTGTACACCTCGAGTTACGCCTCGTGGGAGTTAAGAGGTTCCATGCCAAAGGGAAACTCGCACCTGCTATGTTGGACCATTTAAGATTTTGAGCCGCAGAGGCTAAGTTGCTTATCAGCTGGAGTTGCCGCAGTCGTTAGCAGGAGTGCATGACGTATTCCATGTGTCCCAGTTGAAGAAGTGTCTCCGAGTTCCTAAGGAACAGACATACTGGAGTTAATTGAGTTGCAAGAGGATTTGACTTATAAGGAGCATCCCGTGAGGATTCTCGGACACAATGGATCGAGAAACTAGAAACAAGTCAACCTGCTTCAGAGAGTTCGGTGGAGCAACCATGCAGAGAGCGGCGACTTGGGAGCGAAGAGGATTTGAGGAAAGAGTTTCCAAACCTATTCTCAGAGGAGCCTCGAATCTCGGGGACGAGATTCTATTAAGGGGGGGAGGTTTGTAACACCCCAAAATTTTGCTTTTCTTAAATTCATGTGTGATTTGGCACTTTGGTGAATTTTTGGAATTTTCTGGAATTTATTTGGATTTATTTGGAATTTATTTGAATTTATTCTATTTTTAAATAATTAAAGAATTTAATTTTGCAAATAAAATTTTGTTGGAAATATTTTATTTGAGTCCAAAATGTTCCAAAATATTTTCCAGAATTTTTCTGGAATTTTTCTGAGTATTTTGCTATTTTTAATGAATTAAATGAATTACTGGGAATTATTTTAAATATTAAATCGCTGGAAAATGCGAGTGGGTTTGTACTGTTCATCCGACCGAGCCCGAGTCAGACTCGAGTTCGAGTCCGACCCGAGCCACGTGACTCGACCGAACCAACTCCAAAACCTAATCGATCCCAACCGTTGGATCAAGATCCAACGGTCAGGATTTCCCCGTACCGCTTCGGTCGAATCCGGCCCGGATCCGATCAAGGCCCACGCCGATCGTGGGCCGCTGATCGTGCCACGGACGGCCGTGCGTCATCGTCTCCGCGCCGAGTCCGAAAGCCAGGACTCGCCGCCGCCCGCCCGCCAGTGGAGAACTAGGTTTCCGCTCGAGCACGAACGCCGAGGTTATTTAAAGCCCGGTCACGCCCGAGGTTGCCCTCCTCCGCGGCGCACTGTCCTCGAGCCATCTCGCCGAGCCGCCGCTGTTTGCCCGCACGAGCTCGCCAGTAGTTGGAGGAGGTGTCCGCCGCGGTTTGCGCTGCTCCGCCGCCGTCCGTCGCCTTCCGCCAGAAGGAGCCCAGATCCGGAGTCCCCGCTCGAGACGCCCGGCGGGACCACCCACTTCGCCGAGCGTGCCCGAACGCCGTCGGTGTGGTCTTCGCTTCAACGCCGGCCACGAGCTCGCCGTGGACATCGCAGACCCGCGAAGCTTCTCCACCGCGTCGGATCTTCATCGCACGGCCCAGATTCGCCCACGCCACCCACGGTAAAGAATCACGTGTTAATCTCCAGATCTAATCTCAACCGTTAGATCTAGATCCAACGGCTTAGATTGAACCACGCTCATAGCAATAGATTGGATCTTGACCGTCCGATCAAGATCGAACGGTCCGCATCGGTGGAGTTGTTTTCAAGCCGCGTTAGCGAGATCTACCTGGGCCGTTGATTTTCAAATCAACGGCCGAGATTGCGCCACGTGTCGGGAAGATCGACCGCCGCGTCGGCGCTGGCCCACGCTGGCAGTGGTAGACGCCGACACGCTGGGGCCCGCGTGTCGTCGAGGGCCCACCGCCGATCGTGGAGCCGTGGGCCGAGCCCACGGTGGACCGAGCCGAGATCGCGGCGCCGTCCGTGGACCCGAGGCCACGCCGTCGTCACCCGATTGGTCCACGTGTCCATGCCGACGCACAATTAATTTCCGAAAAAGAAAATGATTTGTTAATTCGAAATAATGATTTCAGATTTTGATTCAAACTTCAAACACTTGTAACTTTTGCGTTTCAACTCCGATTTGAGTGATTCAAATTTCTAAATTTGTATAAAATTGAGATCTACCTAAATATAAATTTTATTTAATTTTTGGACTAAAGTTTTTCTCTGTAAAATTATTTAATTGATTATTTAAACTTTAAATAATCATAACTTTTGCGTTTTAACTCCGAATTTGACGATTCCAGTTTCTAAAAACTCATAAAATTATGTTCTCTCTGTTTATGGATTTTATTTGGATGTTTGGACACTTTTTGCCTATTGTTTATTTGTGTATTTGCTATTTGCACGCTTTACGAGTAGACGTTGAAGTGCCGGAAGGATTCGAAGGAGAAGTATTGACTCAGGATCCAACTCAAGACCAAGAACAAGTACTTTTTGAAGGCAAGTTGTGCTTTGACCATGTTGATCCTATTTTGAAATCTATTTTGATTTAAACTATTGCATGCTAGTTCAATTAGAAAAATACTTTGTTTAAACATGGGGGTTAGATAAATACCAATTTGTTGTATGACACCTTGATTATTTAAGTATGTGCCATGACCCCTTGTCACCCTAGTTGTGGATTACTAGTTGGACATTATTAAATTGCCAACATGGGTTTAGACCGTTGTAGTATCGCTTAGACTCACTACGTGCTCATAACATGATTTTGGATAATCAAATGTTAATATTGACTTAATGATATATTGAACCTGTTTTGGAAAGGTATCATGTGATGTTGATAGCACGTGGTGCATGGTAATCAATCGGGTTTGATAAACGCTTTCGACCGGGGCATGTGGCAAGAGTAATCGTGGGCAGCTTGTGGCATTGGGAGTGTTGATTTGGTTCTTGGGTAGTCTTGCCCTGGTCACCCTAAGGACTTAACCTTGCAAGCCTTTGAACTGGGTCTAACGTGCAACCACATGTCTGTAATGGGACGGACCTAGTTGACTAAGTTGCTAATAACGCACTGTGGGACCTCGTGAGGTCAACTACACCCTTTGTGTAAGTTGTACGGGAGCGCATCGGGCTGAGGCCAGGTACCCATCTAACGGTTGATTGGCCTAGACTTCGCCTTAGCGAAGGGAAGGGTTAGTGCGCAATAACCGGGGAGGACCACTTGTATTGTTAGAAGTCTCCGAAAGACTTTGTTACGGGAACTCGCCTTTGTGGGGACCCCGAATTTGCAAATCCGGACCCTCTGTGTATTCAGCACTAGTCCAGGAACGCGCTAGTGCACACAGTCTTAACATCGGTATATATCACAATCATACCATACGATACTATCAAAGTACTTTATTTAAATAATCAAAGGGTTACTCGACCTTATGGCCAAGTTACAAATATATGCCTTGCAAGGCGAAACTTATTAAAAGAGAAATAGCAAAGAAATGAAAATCAAATAAACTTTCGTGGCGCCATCCAAGATACCACAGGCAACCGACCGGGCTCGCATCCCTAAGTAGACGGGTCTTCTTGGAGTTCCTCCTCCAAAGCCGGGCGTAATCTCCTCTTCAACCGATATTGTGTTGAGGCAAGGGTGAGTACTTGGTACTCAAAGAAGTCATGCACAGAATGCAAGCTAATATACTATATGCATGGCTTAGTACAAAGGAATAGCTCAGGGTATATTTGCAAAGAAATGCTTTTGACAAGTAATATGAGTAGATTCAAAGCAAGAGAAATAAGTAAAGCATAAATAACTTTTCAAGAAGTTTAATAAACATTTTTCCCATCCTAAACCATATTTCCATCATCTTCCTTGTTAAACCAACCCATCTTTTCAAAACCAAGTTATTTTCGTAAAGTCTACCCTTGACTGTAATTCCCGAGCATTGTCCAAGCACCGTGGACTCGGCTATTCAAATAGATTCTACACTCTGCAGAGGTTATGCACTTTACCCACAAGATACGCCTAACACCACAAAGGCGAGTTCCTCAGAATAAAGCCTTCGAAGCCTCAAACAACACAGGTGGTCCTCTCCCAGACGTGCTCTACACCATCCCTTCCTTAGCCAAGGCGGCATGGGACCAACACACCGTTAGATGGGTACTGGCCACGCCCACGATACGCCTCCCGCACAATCACACAAAAGGTGTAATCGACACCCTGAGGCTCCACAAGTGAGTCCTTAGCGACTTAGTCAACTAGGGCCGCCCCATTCCGACCATGTGGTTGCAAGTATGACCCAGTTCAAAGGCTTGCAAGGTTAAGTCCTTAGAGTGACCAGGGCAAGACTACCCAAAACCAAATCATCACTCCCAATGCCACAACTGCCCACCTGATTACTCTTGCCACATGCCCCGGGCCGAAATCTGCTTTATCAAACCCCGCTTGATTACCATGCACCACGTACGCCAACATCACATGATACTTTTCCAAAACAGGTTCAATATATCATTAAGTCCATATTAGCGTTTGATTGTCCAAAATCATGTCATGAGCACGTAGCGTGCTCTAAGCAAAGATACTACAACGATCTAAACCCATGTTGGCAATTTAGTAATGTCCAACTAGTAAACCACAACTAGGGTGACAAAAGGTCATGGCACATACTTAAGTAATCAAGGTGTCATATAGCAAATTGGTATTTATCTAACCCCATGTTTAAACAAAGTATCTTTCTAATTGAACTAGCATGCAATAGTTTAAATCAAAATAGATTTCAAATAGGATCAATATGGTCAAAGCACAACTTGCCTTCAAAAAGTACTTGCTCTTGGTCTTGAGTTGGATCCTGAGTCAACACTTCTCCTCGAATCCTTCCCAAGCACTTCAACGCCTACTCGTAAAGCGTGCAAATAGCAAATACACAAATGAACACTATGCAAAAGATCCCAAAACTCCAAATAAAATCCATAAACAGAGAGAACATAATTTTCTGGATTTTTAGAAACTGGAATCACAAATTTGGAGTTAAACGCATAAAGTTATGATTATTTAAAGTTTAAATAATCAATTAAATAATTTTACAGAGAAAAACTTTAGTCCAAAAATTAAATAAAATTCATATTTAGGTAGATCTCAATTTTATACAAATTTAGAAATTTGAATCGCTTCAAATCGGAGTTGAAACGCAAAAGTTATAAGCGTTTGAAGTTTGAATCTAAATTTGAATCAATATTTCGAATTAATAAATCATTTTCTTTTTCGGAAATTAATTATTGCGCCAAAGATGGACACGTGGCAGCCTCGATTGGCCTGCTGACGCCGGCCGGTCCATGGACTTGGTCCACGCCGGCTTGGGTCTATCAGGACTCGGTCCACGACTCTACGTGTCGCCGACATGTGGGCCCTCTCGTGACGCCATCGCCGACGTCAATGGGGCTCACCACTGCGGTCGACAGGTGGGACCCATTGTGACGCCATGGGTGACGCCGGCGCTGGCGGGTCAGCCATCGACATGCGGCCCCTCGACACGCTGGCCTCGGCCGTCATTACACGCACGCTGCTGGACGGCGCTGACCGCGGCGTCCATCTTCCCGACACGTGGCGCAATCTCACCGTTGGTTTGAAAATCAACGGCGCGGATTAGATCCAGGGTTAACACGCTGAAACTACTGCGTTGCTCGTGGGCGCTTCGATCTAGATCGGACGGTCCAGATCTAATCCTATATTCGCGACCGCTACAAAGACGTGGCAATTAGGAACTGCTGGATCTTGATCCAACGATCCGCATCCAATCGGGTTTGGGAACACGTGAGCTCACCTCAACCGTCCGATCTGGATCCGACGGTCCTCCGAGCTCGCGGACGGCGATGGCTTTACCCGGCGCTTGGCTTGACCGAGACGGGACGACGACGAGCCCGACGGCGTTGGGGCGTGGTTCGGCCGAGATAAGCCTCGCCGGGTGCGTCTGCGTCGCGAGGACTCGGATCTGGGCTCCTTCTCGGCGGAAGACGACGGACGACGGCGGAAACCGGCGCAAACCGCAGCGAAGGAAGAGACAACTCCGGCGAGCGACATGCTCAACGGTGGCGGCCCGGCGAGATGGCTCGGGGAACGGGTGCGCAAGGATGAGGGCAACCTCGGGACGCTCTCACGCTTTAAATAGCCTCGGCGTCCGTGCTCCTGACGGAAACCTAGTTCGCTACGGCATGGCGCGGGCGGCTGGTCCGGCTCGACTTCGGCGAAGACGACGAAATCGTGGCCGCCCACGTGGCGCGATTAACGGCCACGATCGCGACGGGCGCGATCGGATCCGCCCGATTACGGCTCGAACTCAGACGGGCGGATCTCACCGTTGGATCTTGATCCAACGGTTGGGATTGATTAGGTTTAGGAGTGGGTTCGGCCGAGTCAACTGCCTTGGCTCGGTTCGGTCGGACTCGAGTCCGACTCGACCCGAGGAATAGTAACCGACCCGGTCGGTCCTTTTCCAAATAATTAATATTTAAAATAATTCCCGAATTCATTTAATTCATTAAAATAGCAAATGACTCAGAAAAATTCGGAAAAATTCTGGAAAATATTTTGGATCATTTTGGACTCGAATAAAATATTTCCAACAAAATTTTATTTGCAAAATTAAATTCTTTAATTATTTCAAAATGGAATAAATTCAAATAAATTCCAAATAAACCCAAATAAATTCTAAAAATTCCAAAATTCACCAAAGTGTCAAATCACACATGAATTTAAGAAAAGCAAAATTTTGGGATGTTACAAACCTCCCTTAATAGAATCTCGTCCCTCGAGATTCGTGGCTCACTAAAGGAATAGGTTTGGAAACTCTTTCTTCAAATCCTCTTCAGCTCCCAAGTCGCTTCGCTTTCTTCATGGTTGCTCCAATCGAACTCTACAAAAACGGGTTGACTTGTTTCTAGTTTCTCGATCCATTGTGTCTAGAATCCTCACGGATGCTCCTTATAGGTCAAATCCTCTTGCAACTCAATTGACTCTAGCGGTGTCTGCTCCTCAGAACTCGGAGACACTTCTTTAATCGGGACACATGGAATACATCATGTACTCTCGCCAACGATCGTGGCAACTCCAAATGATAAGCAACTTCGCCTCGCGACTCGTAATCTTAAATGGTCCAACATAACGGGTGCGAAGTTTCCCTTTGGCATGGAACCTCTTAACTCCCTCGAGAGGCGTAACTCGAGGTAAACAAAATCTTCCTCGTTCAAAACTCAAGTCTCGGCGACGATTGTCAAGATAACTCTTTTGTCGAGATTGGGCTATCTTCAACCTTTCCCTAATCATAGCGACCGCTTCTTCACCTCTTGAAGAATATCAGGCCCAAAGACACGGCGCCACGGTCTCATTCCAATTCAATGGCGTCCCGACAGTGGTCGACCATACAAAGGCCTCAAAAGGTGACATCTCAGAACTAACTCCGATAACTATTGTTGTAACTGAACTCGCATACGGCAAACTCTTATCCCAAGAGGTAGCATAAGCCAATGCACAAGCTCTTAGCATATCCTCCAGAATCTGGTTGACTCTTTCTGGCCTGGCTCCATCCGCTCCGTGGATGATAAGTCGGATCAAGTTCAAACGGGTTCCCATGGCTTCATGCAACTTATTCCGTAACCTTGAGGTAAATTGGGTACCTTCGTCCGATACAATCCTCTTTGGCACTCCGTGCAAGCAGACAATCTCGATCATGTATAATTACGCTAATTTATCTCCGAGTAAGTGGTCTTCACGGGGATAAAATGGGCTACTTTAGTCAAGCGATCCACTATAACCCATATGGAGTCATAACCTCCTTGAGTCTTCGGCAAACCGTAATGAAATCCATTCCGATTTCCTCCCACTTCCACTCGAGGTATTTTCAGCGGTTGTAGCAATCCTCGCCGGTCTCTCGATGCATTGCCTTGACTCTTCCGGCATACGTCGCACAATGCAACATGCTCGGCAACTTCACGCTTCATACTCTGGGCCACCGAATCTCTCCTTCAGATCCTCGATACATCTTGGCGCTTCAGATGAATCGAGTACTTGGAGTCATGGGCTTCTTCCAGAATCAGTTGCTTTAACTCCTTTTTGTTAGGCACACAAATGCGATCCTTCATCCACAACGTGCCTTGCTCATCCATCTTGAAGTCCTCTGCCTTGCCTTCCTCCTTGATGGACTTAATCCTGCGGATCTTGTCATCATCCTTCTGTCCTTCTCGAATCTGATCCTCCAGGGTCGGTTTTACTTCTAATGCGGCCAAGAATCCGCTAGGTACAACCTCAATCTTCATTTTCTGAAACTCCTCACATAACTCATCCTGACTTATGGCTAGCAACATACTCGCGGTATGGCTCTTCCGACTCAGAGCATCGGCAACTACGTTGGCCTTCCCGGATGGTAATGGATTCCAACATTGTAGTCCTTGATTAACTCTAGCCATCTCCTTTGCCTCATATTCAGATCCGACTGGGTGAATATGTACTTAAGGCTCTTATGATCCGTATATACTTCACATCTGTTTCCAATCAGATAGTGACGCCATATCTTCAAGGCATGCACTACGGCAGCTAACTCTAGGTCATGTGTCGGATAATTTTCCTCATGCGGCCTCAACCGCCTTGATGCATAAGTTTACGACCTTTCCATTCTGCATCAAAGACACATCCAAGTCCTTGGCGCGATGCGTCACAATAAATATCGAAGCTTTGAGCAACATCCAGGTAGAACTAACACCGGTACGATGTCAATCGCTTCTTCACTCTGAAATCCTTTCTCACATTCTCAAGGCGTCCATGCAAACTTCTTTTCCTTCTTCAAAGAATTGCGTAAGAGGTTTTGCAATTGTCGAAAAGCCTTCGATGAAACGGCGGTAGTATCCTGCCATTCCAAGGAAACTCCGACTGGTCACAGCCTTCTACCGCTCCCAATGTAACACGCCTTCTACTTTGCTTGGATCTACTGGCGACTCCTTCTGCGGTCATCACATGTCCAAGGAACTCCACTTTGTCCTTCCAAAAGTCACACTTGCTGAACTTGGCGAAAAGTTGCTGTTTCCTCGCCTTTTCCAAAACTCGCCTTAAGTGTTCGGCATGTTCATCCTCCTCGCCTTGGAGTAGATTAGGATATCGTCTATGAACACGACGACAAACTTGTCCAAATATTCCATGAACACCTTATTCATCATATTCATGAAATAAGTTGGCGCATTCGTCAAATTTCAAAGGACATAATCAGAACTCGTAATGTCCATATCTTGACGAGAATGCGCTTCGAATATCTTCTCGATCGGATCTTCAATCGATGGTATCCCGATCTCGAGATCAATCTTGGAGAAAACTCCGCTCCTCTTAACTGATCAAACAAATCATCAATCCTGGGTAGCGGATACTTATTCTTCACGGTGACTTCATTGAGTGCACGGTAGTCGATGCACATCCCGAAACTCCCGCCCTTCTTCTTGACAAACAAAACCGGTGCTCCCACGGCGACTAACTCGGCCTGATAAATCCTTTCTCCATTAACTCTTCTAGTCAAGCTTTCTTCATTTCTACCAACTCCTCGGTAGACATCCGATAGGGTCTCTTTGCTATCGGTGCTGCATCTTGCAAGCTCTATCACAAACTCTATGTCCCCTGTCGGCGGCATACTGAGGTAGATCTTCGGGAAAAACATCGGGTACTCATTTACTACTTGGGACATCCTCTATGCTGATTGCCTTGGTACTTGTTAACCATCAATCGTCCATCTCTAATCTGCAAAGTGGCTTGAAATTCCACTTTCTTCCCACACGGCTCTCAATCGAGATAGTCCTTCGTCCACAATCCAATACGGCCTTGTGCTTGGATAACCAATCCATTCCCAATATAACGTCTAAGGTCTGGGTCTCCAAAATTATAAGGTTCGCTAGGAACTCTATTCCATCTATTAGTATTCTCACCCCGGAATATCCTACTTTCGCTCGAGTTCGAACTGTGGGTTTGAACTAAAAGCATGCACTTAAGTCTTGCAATTCTCAAGTCATTTCTAGCAGCAAAGCCTTGCGAAACAACCGAATGCGAAGCTCCAGAGTCAAACAAAATCAGCAGGTGTAATCGAGTTAACAAGTAACTTACCCAAAGACGACGTCCGTAGCATTCTCGCAGTGCATCTGCGGTGACATGGTTGACTCGGCCTCTCACCACGGCCTGGGGTGTGGCTCCCGGTGCCGGGCGCCCTAGCCGGGTGGTTCCTAGATTGAAGCGAATCGGGTCGCTTCGCTGTCTTCTTCGGACAATCTGTTGGCAAAGTGTCCTGGCTCGTTGCAGCTTGTAATGGCGTCTCACCGTTCCTTCTTGTTGCCGAGGGTAGCGTTTCTAGCGGGGCTGGGTCCGTAGTTTTGATTGGCAGGTCTTGGTGCCGGGATGGTGTCCTCGTTGCATTCTCGTGGTTGGAATCTGAAGAATTGATTTGGTGCAACTCTCGGTATTTATGCGTTCCCTGACGTGATCCTTGCTGTTGCATCCTGCGCTTCCTGTTCTCATCCAGTTCCTTGCGCTTGTCCTCAAGAATAAGTGCCTTATTCACCAACTCTTGGAAATCCGGAAAGGTGTGGGTGATCAACCCTACTTGCAATCCTGAGTTAAGTCCCTTCATAAAACGAGACTGTCTGGATTTATCTGTCGCTACATCCTCAGGTGCGTAGCGTGCTAGCTGTGTGAACTTGTTCAGGTAGTCGGCCACTGGCTGATTACCTTGCTTGATGCTACGAACTCCTCCTTCTTAAGGTCCATAATTCCTTCAGTGCACGTGATAATCGCCGAATGCACCGTGTGAACTCTTCCCAAGTGATATCTTGAGGGTTCTCTGTGTGGCATGAAGTTCTCCCCACCATTCGGCCAATGTTTCCTTCCAACTGATGAGAAGCGTAAAGTACCTTCTCATTCCCTATGCATTGAGCTATATGTAGCTTCCTCTCGATTGATCTTAACCAATCATCGGCCTCCAATGGATTGGCATTTCCAGAGAAAGTGGGTGGGTGAGTCCTCATGAACTCTGACACCTTGTATTCTCGCGTGGTCCCGATTAACTTGATTAGCAAAGTGGCCTGAGCAAAGGACGTGCTGCATTTGTTGCATCATAGCATGCATCAACTGGTCCGAGCAAAGCAAGAAATGCTCCAAAATTCTGCACATCCAGTGGCGGCCGGTGCTCCATCATTGGGGTTTTCATTTGGCGAGATCCACTCCCATTGCTTCCAAAGTTTCCACGGTGTTCACCATCCGTCGATTTGCTCTAGGTTTAGAGATGAGAGGGAAACAAGAATAGACAAGTAATATGGAACTTATGCGGGCAAAAGGGGTAACTTTAAGGTCCAACTTTATTATTAATAACTTGGTATGGCTGCTTACAATGCCTAAGGGCCTTGCAACACATAATGCACACTCGCAAACAAAGCAAATCCAAATCGAACTAACTCGAGTCTAACGCCTAAAGGGTGACTCTTTATTCTATGACTCGGCGAAGGAGTCTCACTATAGAACCTAAGCTCACTCATCGAGAAAACCTCCACTACTGGGTACGGTGTCGCGGCATAGGCGCCGAAACGACGCCATGTCCAAATGACTATGTCATCCTGTGGTAGTCAAGAAGCAAAGTGTCCTCATCGAGATCGACTCCTCACGGATCTCGCTCGTGTAGCTCGAGCATCGCTCTGGTCCGGTCCGCATAAAGTCATCTCCAACTCGCCAATCCTTCGTGAGAAGGTGTGCCACATACTCTTGAGCTTCCCGCCATCTGCTCTTCTCTGCCGTGATCTCCTTAAGGGCCTTCGTAGCTCCTTGCTTGTATTATCTAGTACTTCTTCCTGGCGCATTTACGAATCGTGGCTAACCGTGGTAACCGCGTGGCATTCTCATCCCGAATCGTCTTCGGTCAAGAAGGTAATCGCTGCGCGGATGATAACGGAACACCGTGCTTTCCAACTCTCTGGCGTGGATACTGGTAATATGCCGCATTGCTCGTCGTGAAACTTCTTGGATACCCATCTGCATTGTAGATCTTCTAGCAAAGGCAGGTGTATCGGGCGATTGCACTGGCCCTCTTCCCGACAGTACCTCAATCCTCACGCCACAAGCCTTGATCAATCCTCGCTTGTCCGATCACTTCCACTTGGTATTGGGGCTTCTCAAAATCTCCGAGAGTCTCAGTAGCATGTGCCAAAGTTCCGCGGGCGTGACCAACTCCTAGATCAACGTAGTTGAACTCTTCCTCCATCTGTCACAAGAGTGCTTTACGTAAGAACTCTAATTTTTAAATTGTGACAAGGTAAGGGAAAATTCCAGCAAGAGACAAGAAAAGAGAGAAGGGGATAAGTCGAGAGGTCATTTCTTATCTTGACAACTTTTTAGCTTTAGAAAATAGGTTTTATCCTCACTACGACCATTCTAGCTAGGGTTGAGCCTACGGTCAAGTATGGCTCTGATACCACCTCTGTCGGGACCCCGAATTTGCAAATCCGGACTTCTCGTGTATTCAGCACTAGTCCAGAACGCGCTTAGTGCACACAGTCTTAACATCGGTATATATCACAATCATACCATACGATACTATCAAAGTACTTTATTTAAATAATCAAAGGGTTACTCGACCTTATGGCCAAGTTACAAATATATGCCTTGCAAGGCGAAACTTATTAAAAGAGAAATAGCAAAGAATGAAAATCAAATAAACTTATTGGGCGCCATCCGGTATACCACAGCAACCGACCGGGCTCGCATCCCTAAGTAGACGGGTCTTCTTGGAGTTCCTCCTCCAAAGCTGGCGTAATCTCCTCTTCAACTTATATTGTGTTGAGTCATGTGTGAGTTCTTGGTACTCAGAATGTAATGCACATAATGAAAGCTATTATACTATTTGCATGGCTTAGTACAAATGTATAGCTCAGGGTATATTTTATAAAGAAACTTTTGGACAAGTAATATGAGTAGATTCGAAAGCAGTAGAAATAAGTAAAGCATAAATAACTTTTCAAGAAGTTTAATAAACATTTTTCCCATCCTAAACCATATTTCCATCATCTTCCTTGTTAAACCAACCCATCTTTTCAAAACCAAGTTATTTTCAGAAAGTCTACCCCTTGACTGTAATTCCCGAGCATTGTCCAGTACCGTGGACTCGGCTATTCAAATAGATTCTACACTCGCAGAGGTTATGCACTTTACCCACAAGATACTGATCAAACACCACAAAGGCGAAGTTCCGTGAATAAAGCCTTTCTAAGCCTCAAACAACACAGGTGGTCCTCTCAGACGTGCTCTACACCATCCCTTCCTTAGCCAAGGCGAAGTATGGGACCAACACACCGTTAGATGGGTACCTGGCCACAGCCACGATACGCTCCCCCGTACAATCACACAAAAGGTGTAACTGACACCCTGAGGCTCCACAAGTGAGTCCTTAGCGACTTAGTCAACTAGGGCCGTCCCATTCCAGCCATGTGGTTGCAAGTATGACCCAGTTCAAAGGCTTGCAAGGTTAAGTCCTTAGAGTGACCAGGGCAAGACTACCCGAAAAACCAAATCATCACTCCCAATGCCACAACCGCCCACCTGATTACTCTTGCCACATGCCCCGCCAAATCATTTATCAAACCCCGCTTGATTACCATGCACCACGTGCCGTCAACATCACATGATACTTTTCCAAAACAGGTTCAATATATCATTAAGTCCATATTAGCGTTTGATTGTCCAAAATCATGTCATGAGCACGTAAGCGTGTCTAAGCAAAGATACTACAACGATCTAAACCCATGTTGGCAATTTAGTAATGTCCAACTAGTAAACCACAACTAGGGTGACAAAAGGTCATGGCACATACTTAAGTAATCAAGGTGTCATATAGCAAATTGGTATTTATCTAACCCCATGTTTAAACAAAGTATCTTTCTAATTGAACTAGCATGCAATAGTTTAAATCAAAATAGATTTCAAATAGGATCAATATGGTCAAAGCACAACTTGCCTTCTAAAAGTACTTGCTCTTGGTCTTGAGTTGGATCCTGAGTCAACACTTCTCCCTCGAATCCTTCCCAGACTTCAACGCTCTACTGTAAAGCGTGCAAATAGCAAATACACAAATGAACACTATGCAAAAAGATCCCAAACTCCAAATAAAATCCATAAACAGAGAGAACATAATTTTCTGGATTTTTAGAAACTGGAATCACAAATTTGGAGTTAAAACGCAAAAGTTATGATTATTTAAAGTTTAAATAATCAATTAAATAATTTTACAGAGAAAACTTTAGTCCAAAAATTAAATAAAATTCATATTTAGGTAGATCTCAATTTTATACAAATTTAGAAATTTGAATCGCTCAAATCGAGTTGAAACGCAAAAGTTATAAGCGTTTGAAGTTTGAATCTAAATTTGAATCAATATTTCGAATTAATAAATCATTTTCTTTTTCGGAAATTAATTATTGCGCCAAAGCATGGACACGTGGCAGCCTCGATTGGCACGCGGCGTCGGCCGTCCATGGACTTGGTCCACGCCGGCTTGGGTCTACTGTGGACTCGGCCCACGACTCACGTGTCGACATGTGGGCCTCTCGTGACGCCATCGCCGACGTCACGGGGCTCACCACTTACGGTCGACAGGTGGGACTCCATTGTGACGTCATGGGTGACGTCGGCCGCTGGCGGGTCAGCCAGCGACATGCGGCCCTTCCGACACGCTGGCCCGTCGCCGGGCCATTACACGCGACGCTGGGCGGCGTTGACCGCTGGGCGGTCCATCTTCCCGACACGTGGCGCAATCTCACCGCTGGTTTGAAAATCAACCCGCGGATTAGATCCAGGGTTAACACGCTGAAACTACTCGCTGCTCGTGGCCGCTCGATCTAGATCGGACGGTCCAGATCTAATCCTATATTCGCACCGCTACAAAGACGCGTGGCAATTGTGAACCGCTGATCTTGATCCAACGATCCGCATCCAATCGGGTTTGGGAACACGTGAGCTCACCTCAACCGTCCGATCTGGATCCGACGGTCCTCCGAGCTCGCTGACGGCGATGGCTTCCGCAAGCGCTGGCTTGACCGGAGACGGGACGACGACGAGCCCGACGGCGTTTGGGGCGTGCTTCGGCCGAGATGAAGCCTCCTTCGGGTGCGTCGCCGCGCGGACTCGGATCCGGGCTCCTTCTCGGCGGAAGACGACGGACGACGGCTGAAACCGGCAAGAAACCGCAGCTGGCGGGAAGAGACAACTCCGGCGAGCGATTGCGGCTCAACGGTGGCGACTCGGCGAGATGGCTCTGGGAACGGTGCGCAAGGATGAGGGCAACCTCGGGACGTCTCACGCTTTAAATAGCCTCGGCGTCTGCGTTCCTAGACGGAAACCTAGTTCGCTACTACGGGCGGGCGCGCGCGGCGAAGTCCGGCTCGGACGGCGAAGACGCATTTAAATCGTGGGCCGCCCACGTGGGCGCGATCAACGGCCACGATCGCGACGGGCGCTGATCGGATCCGCCCGATTACGGGCTCGAACCGCAGACGGCGGATCTCACCGTTGGATCTTGATCCAACCGCTGGGATTGATTAGGTTTAGGAGTGGGTTCGGCCGAGTCAACTGCCTTGGCTGGTTCAAGTCGGACTTCGAGTCCGACTCGACCCGAGGAATAGTAACCGACCTTGGCCGGTCCTTTTCCAAATAATTAATATTTAAAATAATTCCCAAGAATTCATTTAATTCATTAAAAATAGCAAATGACTTTAAAAATTCGAGAAAAATTCTGGAAAATATTTTGGATCATTTTGGACTCGAATAAAATATTTCCAACAAAATTTTATTTGCAAAATTAAATTCTTTAATTATTTCAAAATGGAATAAATTCAAATAAATTCCAAATAAACCCAAATAAATTCCAGAAAATTCCAAAAATTCACCAAAGTGTCAAATCACACATGAATTTAAGAAAACCAAAATTTTGGGATGTTACAGTGGTGTTTGACTGTATCTTGTGGGTAAAGTGCATAACCTCTGCAGAGTTTAGAATCTATTCGAATAGCCGTGTCCGCGGTATTGGACATCGCCGAATTACTGATAAGGGTTAGATTTTCTCAAAAATAACTTTGGATTGAAAGGTTGGGTTGGATTAATAATGATGTTGAAGGAAATGTGGTTTAGGATGGGAAGATGGTTGTTAAACTTCTCGAAAGGTTATTTATACTTTACTTGTTTCTACTGCTTTCGAATCTACTTATATTACTTGTCCAATGCTTTTTACTGCAAATATACCTTGAGTTATTCCTTTGTACCAAGCCATGCATATAGTATATTAGCCTCAAGCATTCTGCGTGTGCATGACTTGTCGAGTACCAAGTACTCACCCTTGCCTCAACACAACACCGCTTGAAGAGGAGACTACGCCACTTTGGAGGAGGAGCTCCAAGAGGATCCGTCTACTTAGGAGCGAGCCCGGGCCATTGCACGTGGTATACTGGATGGCGCCACGATGTTACCTTATTTGATTTTCCGCCGCTACTATTTCTCTTTTAATAAGTATCGCCTCCGCGAGGCGTACATTTGTGACTTGACCATAAGGTCAAGTAACCGCTTTGGTTATTTAAATAAAGTACTTATTTAGTATCGAGTGGTATGATTGTGATATTTACCGATGTTAAGACTGCGGTGCACTAGCGTGTTCCTCGACTAGTGCTGAATACACAGAGGGTCCTGATTTGCAAATTCGGGTCCCGACAGCTTCTCGAAAGGCCGAGGCGCTTGCGGGAAGCGGCGGTGCTTGGCGCTTCCTCGCCCTGGTCAACACCATCTCTTATTATGACGGCATCGACCTTGAGGCGGTTGGGAGCGGCGTTGTTGCTGACCGAAGCGACGAAGAAGTCGACGATTCATGGCCCGGTCGATCCGCGGCGCCCAAGAGATTGCCCGCCAGATCTCGCCGCGAAATCCTCCATCGGAAGGAGGGAGATGATTAGTTTCCTTATTTTTTGCTTTTTGCGATTGCATGTAATCGAACATGATTACCCCGACCGAGTTCGATGCGTCGGGTTGCTTTAAGTTATCTTGCCCGCTTACCCTGCGGCTTCCTCTCGTGAATTTGGACAATCTTACGATCGTAGCCACAGGGCCCACGGGGTGCCCCAAAGCGAGGGTGTTGCTTCAACTCCGCTCAAGAGATCACAGGATAGGACAAGCTACCTAGAGCGCTCGCCGTGGAGGAGAGGTGCCTGGCTCGGACCGCCTCTTTCGCGAAGCCTCCGCTTCTGGCCGGTTGGAACGCTGACCTGAGTGAGGGTGCTTCGACCGCCCCTAGCGCCTCTTGCTCAGTAGGACTTGTTTCCGCAGAGTGCCACTGGCCGTGAGTCATGAGGCGAGGGGCCGTAGTACTTTGGGCCAGGGAAATAGCCACGAGGTAGATAGCTCGGTCGGCCTGAGTACGCCTTAGGTTAGCGACTCAGACGCTTTTTAACGACGACCGGGTTGTTCTCGCCTGGTCGATCAAGCTATCTTCCGCCGGCAACTTTCTTTTGGCGCGAAATGCTACTCGGAGCCGCAGCTGTCTGGGGCTTAAGTTGTAGCATTCGGTTTGAGGGGGTTGCCACGAGGGGGATTGTTTGATCGGTCGACTGTCCGACCTAAATCGAAAGGCTCCATCCGACCGCTACTGGCCCTTTGCTCAAGTAGCCTCCCTTCTGCGCAAAGTGCTACCTCGGAACCGTAGCCGTGGGGGCGTGGGCTGTAGCATTTTGGGTTTGAAGAGGTTACTATGAGGAGGGTAGTCCGGTCGGAGTGGTTACCGGTCATCGATTTAGGTCGCTGACCCCTGAGGTCGTAGGGCAGCCCCCGAGTGGTGCGCGGGGACTGAGGGTGCAGTCGCCACGCACTGCTTGAGTAGATTTAAGTTTTCTTTGGAGATAAGGGCGGATTAACTCGCCTGGGGGATCGTGCCGGTTTCGGAACTGATGTTGGGCGCTTCGTCTTCTGCGCCGTTGCGTGACCCCAAGGCGCTTCGTCTTCCGCTCCTCCCGTATTGTTTTGGCTATAAAAGGAGGCGCCGGCGCGCTCGTTGCTTTGGCGAGGACCGCGACCAAACGAACTCTCTCTGTGCGCCATGGCAGACCGCAACACTCAGCCCCGCGAGGAAGTGGTCGCCCATCAGGCCTGGCTGCGGGAGGTGGCGGAGGCTGAGGCTGAAGCTGTTCGTGAGGATGTACGGCGAGTCGGCGTCCTCGTCGTGGGCGTTCCCCGACTTCGGGAAGTGAGGGCACCGCTGGTGCGGGCGGTGGTCGAGGGACGTCGTGAGGAGTTCGGCTGGGGGGCGCACATCAAGATCGTAACGGGCGGTTCGTTCTTGGTTGGGGCGATGTTCCTCCATGAATAAATAAAGTGCTTCCTTGCTCCCTGTTTCTTTTTTCTTCTTCGAGGATTTTGCGCTTGTGATTTGCCCGTATCCGTAGTCTTTTGGGATCGCAACGGATCCGGCCAGAGGTTGGAGGCGGTTGCGCCTTTGTTCTTCCGGCTTCTTCGTGCCTTCCCACCACCGGGCTTCTCCTCGCCGCGCTGAATGTATGTTTGTTATCGAATGGGACGGCCCGACCCATCAGAGGTCGGTTGTCCTTGCATTCGTGGTCTTTGCGATGGGCAGAGTACTACTTCGGGACCTCGGCTTTCGGGGCGGAGGTCGCAGATTTGGCAGAGGTAAAAGACGAGAGAGAGAGAGCACTCGGTCGGTCTTCCGAGAGTTGCGGCTTCCTCCACAAGTATTTGTCGAGTGGTAACAAAGAGGGGAGAGGTTGACTACGAATAGAACTTTCTCAGCTTTTCTATGTTCCACGCATTAGTCACGAGGTTTCCTTTAGCGTCCTTGAGGCGGAAGGTGCCGGGCCGGAGGACTTCCGCGATGGTGAAAGGGCCTCCTGTATGGGAGAGCTTGTGCCTGTCCTTCGCGGATTGGACTTGACGCAGCACTAAGTCGCCGACTTCGAATGAGCAGCCGCGGACCCGTCGGCTGTGGTAGCGACGCAGCGCCTGCAGATATTTAGCCGACCGTAAGACCGCGACATCTCGAGCCTCGTCGAGTTGGTCGAGGTCATCCTGCTGTTCCTCGGTCCCCCATGCACTGTCGTAGTTCTGCACTCTTGGCGCACCGTACTCAAGGTCTGGCCGAGGATACCTCCGCTCAACACCAAAAGAAAGGTGTGAACCCGGCCGACCGGGTTGGCGTGGTTCAGAGACTCCAAAGAACGGGCGGTAGCTCATGCCCACCGCCCCACCTAATTTCTTCGGCCGATCAAGATTCGCGGCTTGAGTCCTTGGAGGATCATGCCGTTGGCTCGCTCGGCCTGGCCGTTGGCCCGGGGGTGCGCCACTGCCGCCCAGTCGACTCGGATATTGAAGTCGCCGCAGAACTCGAGGAACTCCTTCCCTGTGAACTGCGTCCCGTTGTCGGTGATGATGGAGTTGGGCACCGAGCGGTAGACAATATCGCGGAAGAAGCTTTTGCTACTGCGCCGATGTGATCTTTGCCAATGGCTTGGCTTCGATCCACTTTGTGAACTTGTCCACGGCGACGAGTAAGTGAGTGAAGCCCCCGGGTGCCTTCTTGAAGGGCCCGACCAGATCGAGCCCCAAACCGCGAAGGGCCACGTGATGGGGATTGTCTGCAGGCTTGCGCGGAAGGTGCGTCTGCCTGGCGAAGAATTGGCATCCTTCGCAAAGCGGACGATTTGGGTCGACCGCTACGGCGATCGGCCAAGAGAAACCTTGCTTCGGAAGGCTTTTCCTACCAGGATCAAGCGCGCGCATGGTGCCCGCACACCCGTCATGGATGTCCAGCAGAAGGTGCTTCCTTGGTCGCCGGAACGCACTACGAAGGATTCCTGACGGGCTTTTGTAGAGGGCGCCGACTGTAATCGAAAGACTTAGCCTCGCCGAGCGAGGCGCCGAGCCTCTGGTATCGGCGGGGAGCAACCCGTTCGTCAATCAATCGACAAACGGTTGCCTCCAGTCGGTTTCGACGCTCAGGACGCCCAAGTCCGACCTAGGCGGGTGAGCATCTAGCCGAAGATCATCGGGAGCGCCCGCCGGGGCCTGGCGCCTCAAAGACTCGGGTCCAACCGGATTGATGGGTCCGAGGCTCAAACGAAGACTCAGGGGGAACCGCCCTTTCCTGAGGCGAGGTTGGCGAGGAGCTCGGCTTCACCGTTATAGCGTCGGTAGCTATGATGGAGCTCGAAACCCTTGAACTTCTCCTCGAGCTTGCGGACCTCCAGCAAGAGGGCGGCCATCCGAAAGGCCACGGGGCTCGGTGGCTTTCATCACTTGGTCGATTTACCGGCTTGGAGTCGCCGTGAACGTAGAGCCGTCGTGGCGCCTGTGTCGGCGACGATCCGAAGGCCATTGACAAGGGCCGTGCTCGGCGACATTGTTGGTGGCGTCGAAGAGTAGGCGGATGGCATACCGGAGCTTGTTGCCGAGTGGGGAGATGATGACGACCCCCGCGCCGGCCCCATTCTTGGTGTAAGACCCATCGAAGTACATCGTCCAGTACTCCGGGTCCTCGACCACCGCAGGGACTTGCGCCTCGGTCCACTCGGCGACAAAGTCCGCCAAGACCTGGGACTTGATCGCCGTCCTGGGGACGTACGATATGTCGAGGCCATTGAGCTCGAGAGCCCATTTGGCGATTCTTCCGGTAGCGTCGCGGTTGTGGACGACCTCTCCGAGTGGTGAGGAGGTCACCACGGAGATGGGGTGTCGATCGAAGTAATGGGCAAGCTTCCTCTTGGTAATGAGCACTGAGTACAGCAACTTCTGTATCTGGGGATATCGGACCTTTGTTTCGGAGAGCACCTCGCTGACGAAGTAGACCGGCCTCTGCACCTTGAAGACGCGGCCTTCCTCCGCTCGCTCCACAACAAGTGCCGCTACCGACGACTGAGTCGTGGCGGCGATGTAGAGGAGCAAAGGCTCTCGCGCCCGGGCGACCAGATCGAGGTGAGGTCAGAAAGGCCTTTAGTCGACTAAAGGCTTCCTGAGCTTCGTGGGTCCAGGAAAAGCGGTCGGACTTCTTCATCAGCTTGTAGAGTGGCATCCCGCGTTCGCCGAGGCGGGACACGAAGCGACTTAGTGCCGCGAGGCACCCCATCAACCTCTGAACTCCCTTCAGATCGTTGATTGGCCCCATCCTTGCGATAGCGGAGATCTTATCACGGTTGGCTTCGATGCCGCGCTCGGAGACGATGAATCCCAGCAGCTTGCCCTCGGGGACCCCGAAGACGCATTTCTCGGGGTTGAGCTTTATGCGAAACCGTCGGAGGTTCTCAAAAGTCTCCTCCAGGTCGGCGATGAGGTCATCGACCTTCCTGGTTTTGACAACGATGTCATCGACGTAGGCTTCGATGTTACGGCCAATTTGGTCTGAAAAACACGCCTGCATACACCGCTGGTATGTGGCGCCTGCGTTTTTCAGACCAAAAGGCATCGTGACGTAACAGTACGAGCCGTACGGGGTGATGAAGGAGGTCGCGAGCTGATCGGACTCCTTCATCGCAATTTGGTGGTAGCCTGAGTAGGCATCCAAAAAAGAAAGGGACTCGCACCCGGCGGTGGAGTCCACGACCTGGTCGATGCGAGGTAATGGGAATGGATCTTTCGGACAGGCCTTGTTGAGGCTCGTGTAGTCAACACACATTCTCCATTGCCCCGACTTTTTCTTTACAAGGACGGGATTGGCGAGCCACTCGGGGTGACGCACCTCCCTTACAAAGCCGGCGGCCAAAAGTTTGGCGATCTCTTCCCCAATGGCCCGACGCTTTTCTTCGTCGAAACGGCGTAGGCGCTGGGCGACTGGTCTAGATCCCGGTCGAATGTTCAGGGAGTGCTCGGCGACCTCTTTTGGAACTCTGGCATGTCCGAGGGTCTCCAAGCGAAGACGCCTCGGTTTGCTCTGAGGAAGTCGACGCAGCCGCTTTCCTATTTGGCGGTGAGGCGGCCCCGACCCGCACGATCTTGGTGCGGGTCTTCGTGGATCAACAAATGACCTTCCTTCGTATCCTCCGCGGACTTGAAGGAGCTAGGCCCCGACTTGCTGGAGTCGGGGGCGGATTCGGGGGCCTTCTCCTGGAGTTGGGCGAGCTCGGCGGAAGCGACGACCGCTGAGGCCAACTCGCAGCTGCTTCGCTCGCAGTTGTAGGCGAGCTGGAAGGATGCGGCCACGGTGATGACACCTTGCGGCCCTGGCATCTTCAGCTTGAGATAGGTGTAGTTGGGGACTGCCATGAACTTCGCGTAGCAAGGTTGTCCCAGGATGGCGTGGTAGGAGCCGGGAAAGTCCACAACCTCGAAAGTGAGGCTCTCGGTGTGGAAGTTGTCCGGGTTCCCGAAGGTGACGGACAGCCGACTGCCCGAGGGGTGGGCCTGTTGACCCGCACGACGCCGTGGAAAGGCGCCTTGCTTTCACGGAGGGCGGAGCGAGGACTCCCAGGCATCTGTGGTCTCAACATACATGATGTTGAGATCGGCTGCCGCCATCCATGAGCACCTTTGGTCAGCGCTTCGCCCCTCACGATGGGGTCGACGACGAAGCGGTAGCGCCCCGTGCGTGGATGTGGTCGGGTGGTCGGGTCCGATCGAAAGCGATCGGGCACTCCGACCACCTTAAGTAGGTGGACACGGCGGGGTAGCCGTGTGAACCTCTCTGGGTGGGCGAAGCTTCAACCGCCGCTTGTCGGCATAGCACTCTGCCTCCGAAGATCATGAGGCACCGCCGAGCCGTGGGAACTCGTCGGCCGGCTCATCGCCTTTGCCCCGGCTGCCGATGCCGGGTCGCGCTTCTTCCTTACCCCGCGATGTCGTGGGGTTTCCGAGAGAAACCGCTTCAAGACTTCGCAGCCTCCGATACTTGTGTTTGACGGGATAGTCGTGGTTCGGGCACGGACTATCCATCGCTTTCTTGAATCGGCCTGAGTCCGCCGGGCCTGGCTGTTTGGTAGGTCGGTCGGCACGACCAATTATTCGCCTTTCACGGCCCTCGCTTCCCTTCCGCTTCCTTTTGTCGTATGGCGGTCGAGGGGCGCCGCCCCGAGGTTAGCTGCTTTTGTGGGCCGTTCTTTCTTTCAAGATGGCCCCTACGGCCTCGCGCGAGGCGTGATTGGTGGCGATGTCGAGGAGCTCCTTGGTGGTCCGGAGTTTCGCGACACCACCTTGTGGACCAGGGCCTCGCACGCGTGGTGCCAGATGAACGCCGACAACGCCGGGCGTCGCGGATGTCGGGGAGCTCGTTGCACCGCCGGGAGAAGCGGCGGATGTAGTCCCGAGGGTTTCCCTGGCCGCTTGCAGCTCTTCAGTCCCAGGAGTTGCTGGCATGCTTGTAGGTGCTCCCTGAAGTTCCCGACTAAAAGGTTCGTCAGTCGGCCCACCGGCCGATGGTGTCTGGCGGGCAGGTACTCGAGCCAGGCTCGAGCCGAGTCCGCAAGGTAGATGGGAGATACCGGATGACGAAGGAGTTGTCCGTTGCCCCACTTCTGAAAGCGAGCCGATAGTCTTCAGCCGACATCGGGTTGGTGGCCCTGGTACTTGGCTATGTTAGTCGGGCCCGAACCGGTCGGGAAGTCGGCGTTGCGGATGAGGCGGTGAATGCACGCGCCCGGACCGTCGAATCCCGGTCGTAATGGTTGCGTCGCCGCTATCGGCGACCGCGAGGGCGCCGCCGTGCATCGGTAGCTCTCTTCGCGCCGAGGTGGTGCGAAGATCATATTTGTCCCCAGGCGGTGGCGCACCGGGTGTATGATGCCTGGGGAGCTCGTGGAGCCGGGTCGCCTTGGCTGGGCTCCGCCGCCCTGTGAGGGGAGTGGCCCAGTGGCCCGGTGGCGCCCGTCCGTCGGGAGTCGGAACCTTGGGCGTGGCCGAACGACAAAGACGCTCTACCGCCCCTGAGGTTCTCGATAGGTGGCCTTGGCTTCGCTCCGCTGGCTCGTGCAGCTTCTGAGCAGCATTGCCGCCGCAGCAATGTTCTGGTTGGCGTGAGGGAAGAACGGAAGGTCGTTCGTCTCCTCAGCCAACTGCTGATGCACCTGACGCGCGCGCGCGCCGGAGGCGAGTGGTGGGTTAGGCTGACGGCGCTCCAGCTCGGCCTGGAGCTTATCGAGCTCGGCCTTTCGGGCCTCTAGCTCCTCTCGGCCGGCTGAAGGTCGGGCGTTGTAGGTGCTGTGCGTCGTCTTCCCGCCGGGATTCCCCCCGCCGCGCTTCGTCGCGCGGGAGGAGGGTCCCGAGGGTAGCGGGGGTGGAGGACGGTTCCGCGGCACCCGTCATGTTGCACTCGCGGGAGTACACCCTGCGGGGGGGATACTCTCTGTCGGAGCTGGAGCCGTGGCTGGAGGAATCCGCCAGCAGGTCGTGGAGGGAAGCCGGCGCGTAGCCGGCCATGGCCACGAGTTGAGAACCCGTGGAGGGTGGAACCGCCGCTCGCCGCAGCTCGTAGGCGGCGTCGCCAGGAGCAAAGGTTTGCCATGACAGGCCCGCCAGCGCGGCCATGGGGGCCTCGAGGCGGAGGTTGCCGAGGACATCAAAGAATCGCATCCAAAGCTGCGGAGGACGCCCGGTCCCGGATGGCGCGGAATGAGGACAAGCTCTCCCGCTGGTGACGATGAAATCGAGGGTGCCGAGCGGATCCAAATTCGACATCGGTGAATCGTGGTGGGAGGAGGCCATCAGGGAGGAGAATGGGAATCCGAAGATGAGGATGTCGGTGAAGACGCGCGAGGACCCCTACCTGGCGCGCCAACTGTCGGTGTTTCGTGCACCGGCAATACGAATTTGTGGTCGGATGGGGTCGCGCGCTCCCTCTCCCCGAATGGTCGACTCAAGGAGTCAGATGATGTATACTGGTTCGGGCTGAACGTCCCTACTCCAGTTCGCTCGGTGTGGATGTATTGATCTTGGGGCGATGAACAAGAGGAATACAAGCGAGGCAGGGAGTCGGCCGACCGATCCCCTGGTGTTTTCGCTAGGGAGTTGTGGCTACCTAGAAGACTGTCTTTTCCATCGCCTCCTCTCGGGCCCTCGCCTCCTTATATAGACGGAGGAGGCAGGTTACACGGAGTTCGGAAAACTACGAGGAAGGGGGCCTACGGCCTCAAGTCTGGTTTCCGCCTTGTTCAATCGACCCTCGCCGTCTCCGAGGCAGGTTGGTGGCCTGTGATGAGCCGCCTTGCGTAGTGTCGCCTGGATGACGATCGCGTGGTGCTCCGCCACCTCGGTGGCTTTAATGGCGCTGACTTTGCCTTTGGCCTCGGAGTGGGCGTATTCTTCGCGGTGTGCCAGGCGATGGGACGGGGCTTGACTTCTTCGGTGGCTCCTCCGAGCCTCTTGGGGAAGGAGCCGTCGCCTCGCAGACGGATGCCAGGGGACGCTGCGCACAAGGCAGCTGTCTGACACCAGCGTGGGCCCTACTGGCTCGCGCGCGGGTGGGGCTTGCTGACCGTGAGCTTCAATATTAGGCGGTCGGAGCCCGCCGACCGCCCGGGATCGGAGTCCGCCGACCGTCTAGGGTTGGTCCTGCATAGGTCGGGGTTCGCTCTCCGCGGCCCAAGTGCCTTTCGGCAGTGCTGGGCCTTCGCCGTGGTAGGTCAGCCCGTTCGCGTTTCCGGGCTGATGGGGGTACCCATGGTACGGGTACTCGTCAGTATGCATATCCATTCTAGTATAAATTACATACTTTGGATTCAAGTTAAAGTATGAGTTCTCCATGGTATTAACCACAAAATGTGCATTATGTTTCCCAATCCATATATTACATGGATGCATATATTTAGGGGGAGTTCACACTTGAACTTGATGTATCGATGTATTGATCTATTCTTCACTCCATATATAAAGGATCAATACATTGAAACATATCAATTTAAATGAATGTTTAAATTGAGTTCATTTGTCTTCTAATCATCAAAGAACATTGCATCATGTGTTGATGGTGTTCTTGTGATTGATTAAGGGTAAATGAAGAATTCTTGAGTATTATGAAGCATTAGTTGCATCATGTGCTCAAGATACATATAAATTCATTTGATTGACTTAGGTTGTGCTCAATTGATGTAAGTGGTATCCATTAAGTATTAATGTAGTGCTTAGATGATTGAGACAACCATGCATCTTGGACTAACCATTTGCATAAGTGATGATTGAGCCAGGTTAAGTCCAAAGATAGTTGAGATGATGAAAACGGGGCAAGGACGACATCATGAGGTGATGCACGTCAAGAGAGATCCCAAAAAGAAATAAGAGAGCCAAAGTGACGATCCCAGGGGAACAAGATGATTGAAGATCATAAAAACCCCAAAGGGGATTTCTTGTGGCGTCTAAGGTATAACTAGATAGGCGAAGAATCTTTCCTAGCTTTGTGTCTAGTTTTAGCGCCGTACTATTAAGAGGAGTTGAGTCCTTGCTTTGAGCTTCATCATGTGTTGGTGATCTCAATCCCGTAGTCACTTGAGCTTAAATCTTATTCGGATTTAGTTTTTGCATGGAGCTAACCATTTGGCATGTGTTGAGCTCGTGCTTGGATTTTGCATAAGCTCTATTTGGCATTTGTTGCAAATAGGTCAAGCTTGTGCTTGGAGTTTTCGCATTAATCTTTGATTTGCATTAGTTGCAAATAGGATAAGCTAATGCGTTGGTTTCTGCATGAAGTTCATTTGTTTGCATGTGTTGCAATAGATGAAGCTTCATGCTTTGTTTTTGTTTTTCAAATCAAAATCTTATTGCGTTTATTTGGTATTGCTTGGAGCTATGTTTGCATGGGTTGCAAAAGGAGAAGAGCTCAAGCAAGTGTTTGGTTTAGTAGTTGCATGGAGCTAGAGAATTGCAGGAGTTGCAATTAGAGAGCTCATGCACTCTGATTTGGATTTATTGCTTGCTTGGAGCTAGGTTTTGCATGAGATGCAAAACAAGGATGCTCAAGCAAATTAAGTTGATTTTGAGTTGGGATGAGGCTATGGATTTGCAAGTGTTGCAAAAGAGAGATAGCTCATTCCTTGAGGTTTAATTGTTATTTGCATACTCGTTGTGCGAATAAACGGGATGTCTATGGGTTCCGGTCCTGAAAGCATGTGATACTTGCACCGTGGTTTTTGCAAGTCAGTTTGGGTTGTGGTTTGACCATCACATGGCTAATAGGATAAACCTTATAGACTCTGGGATTTATTTGCTTAATACGTTTTTGCAAATATAATCTTTAAGACGTTTGCGAAGTGTGTTTTTCGCAAAGTATTTGGAGTTTGGTTGAAATTCTTTAAGCATGAGTTGAGTTGTTGCAAATGTGATTTGCAAATTATTTTGAGCATGAGTTGATCATCTCATAGCTCAAGATTTAATCTTGTTGACTCTTGCTAGCTTGTGGTTACGCTTTTAATCAAGTCTATTTGAGGATTTCGAGAAAATCGGTTTTAGACTTGAGTGGCCACGTTGGAGTTTTTGTGATTTTGAAAAATATCTATGATTGCTTAAATCTTGAAAAGGGGTGGAAAAGGTAGCCCTATTGATAAGCTTTTCATAGAGTCCAAGTTCACCGAAATCGGAGTTCGGAATAAAAAGTTATGGCCGTTCGAAATCTGAAAAGTGTGGCACTACCGCCCCTGAAGAGAGGTAGTGCCGCCCTGTAGGCTGGCACCACCGCCCATAAAGGCCGGTAGTGCCGCTTGAGGCCGGCACTACCGCCATTTTAACGTCGGTAGTTCTTTTTCAGAGGGGGTGTTTTCTGGAGTTTGCCCTAAGGTCGGCACTACCGCTCGTGGGGGCCGGTAGTTCCGCCCGAGCAGCACTACTGTGATTTTGCATGCGGTAGTACCGGATTTATAGCCGTTAGCCGACCGTTGGGGCTGAGGGCGGCACTACCGGCCCTATGAGTGCGGTAGTGCCGGTTTTGCCGATTTTTCTGAGATTTTGACCCCAACGGCTAGTTTTGGCTTGAGAGGCTATATAAGACCCCCTTTGGGGGCAAGGGCTTGTTGTTGCTGGTGTTTTGAGTCCTCTTGAGCTTTGTGTGAGTTTGTGGGAGTGGTTTGCATGGTTTTGCTTCTTCCCATTTGGTTTTGAGCTCAAGAGTGATCCTAGTTGCATGAGTTGCATCTAGTGAGGATTGAGAGGACCCTGGTTGCATTGATTGCACTAGGTGATCACCGGAATCACGGAGGTGCGATCGGTGAAGCTTGAGCGGGGTGCTCAACTTGTTACTCTTAGAGGTCGGTGCCTCCTAGACGGCGTAGGTGCGTCGTGCGCAGGAGCTCTCAAGGTTTGTGAGAAGCCCCGGTGAAAGTTTGTGAAGGTTGGTGCTTAGCCTACCCGGCGGGGTAAAGAGCGACCATTAGTGGATTCGAGGTGAAGGCTCAAGTGAGTGGGCCGGTCCAAAGTGAGTTGGACTTCCTCAACATGGAGTAGGAGGGTTATCTCCGAACCACGGTAAAAAGTAACGTGTCTCTTGTCTCTTTTACCTTCAAGTATTTACTTTATTGCTAAATTATCAATTGCTTGATTGTGAATAGAATTGCTTAGTGTAGCTTGCTTGATCAACTTAGCAATTCTAGCTTAGAGACTTAATTTAGTTAGTGCACTAGTGAGCCTAGTTGATATAGGCTTCAATTGTCAAAACCTTAGTCTTCCACTTGCGCATATTTTTGTGTAGGTTTTGACACATGAGTAATATAAGACGATCCTCGATTAGTAGTAGAATATTTTTAAATCGCCTATTCACCCCACCTCTATGCGCATCCTCGACCCTACAACTAGCCGGCAGCCGCAATTCTCTAGTGGCCAACGCGGGTGGGTGCAGGCTGACCACTGCCCGCCCCACTTGCAATGCTACCTCCAATCACAAAAAGAGTAACGCCTTAAGAGTACGTGCGGTTAAATCTTATAAGTTTGACCAAAGATAATGTTTAAAACATCTGGTTTGGATATATGAAAATGATATGAGTCCATTTGTATTAAAATTTTCATAACACTGCACTTTTACAACTTTTTTTTAGTTAATAATAAGAAAATTTAGTGATCAAAATTGCAACTAAAAATAAAAAACACCACTCTTTTGTGGCTTCAGAGGGGGTACTAAAATCCTGCATTCTTTTTCCTTCTTTGCATGCTGCTACTATCTTTTTCCTTGCTGAAAAGACAAAGACCAAAGCCTATCCTTGCAACTCTGGATGAGCAGAGATTTTCATACAAAAAAAATCTTGACCTTGAATCAGGGTTTACAAAATTGATTTCAATATGAAAATCACTACTAGCTCGGCACCAAAATCGCTCAAAAAATCACTAGAATACCGAAATCAAACACGTTGAATTTAGAGGTCAAAAAAATTTAAAAATCGAGCGATTTCACCAAAAGCAGACGATTTTTGATAGTCGATTTTTGAATCCAGTGATTTCTATCCAAAATCGATGATTTTTACTGAGTTTTCACCGATTTACATGGCCTAAAATTTCTAGAATTTTTTTTAAAAAAATTGAACCGATTTATTGACCGATTTTGAATATCGTACCCTGACAATAAGGGCAAAAATCGAGCAACACATCAGCAGGCACCAGTACTACAAATACATTGGTGCCAAGAGCAAGAAAAAGTTAGTACACCATTTGCTCTCGTACGAGAAGGAACACAGTAATCTCTCTCTCTCTCTCTCTCTTTGTGTGTACATGTTCATATGACCATATAAATTAAATACTGAAACAACAAAAAATTAGTGCATTAGAAAGATTTATAAAGAAGGTACCATGTATGACAGATGATTACAGGAAAACAGAATGTTTAGAACATCAGGCCATAAATAGCACATGCAAAACTACAAAAACACAACAAACGAGCTCAACAAATCATTCATAGCACTTGAATTAGAGCTACCTGCACATCTGCAACTTGTTTGTACTGCTTGTTGTTTTACACCAAGTACAACAGTTACACATTCTTGTAGAACCAAAATTTACTCCACGTGTAAAGCAGCGGGAAAAATGAAAATACACTGGCTTAAATTTCATTACCTCGAAGTAATTGATAACCTTACTGAGATAAAAGAATGAAAAAACAAGCTTGTTGCAGCAACTTTAATGGAGGGGCAGAAAGGGCTAAAATTATATTGGAAAGGACCTGAGCAGACCAATTCAACCAAACTTTATGGTCACTGTCTGCTACAATAGAACCACAACCAAAACAATTAACTTGTAAGCATTCTGGAATCTGCAACCCTCCCCTCCGGGTCAGCATTTCTGAAAACATATATACACTATTGATCAAGACCTTCGATGTAACTTGAAACTTCCTTGGCATAATTGTGAAATAGCCCCACAATTCCCACAGCAAATGCATCATTATGGACAAACAACAATTAGCTGTATGCTATCAGTAATTTCCCCAATTTATCTGAGTTTGTGGCTGCTGATAAACACTGCCAGGTGGTCCAACTAATTCAACAGCCCCAGCCATGGTCTGTGATGGTTGGAGCAGTGGACGAATAGCAGCTCCTGCGACAGTCTGTGCAGGCCTGCAGGGTGGTAGATTCCTCCGAAAGGTCCATGACCAGCTTGAACAGATGCAAATGATATGTGCTGTTCTTCAGGGGGCAGACCATAGAAGGAACTTGCCTGGAGACCAGATATATCTCGTCCAAGTGTAGGAATCCATATGGTAGAGCCTTCACTCTGATTAACAATAAGCAACCATTAACCAATAACTTTGGAAAGAAGCATAGGCAAACAAGTTTGGAAGAAAGAATAAACAGTTATATAATCTTATCATCAATTTATCTATAACGTAGTGTGGTTGTAACGCACTGTGAACAAGATGCCAAACAGTTCGATAAACTAGCAGTCTTGGTTGTCAAGTCCTAGGCGATGCCTAAGCGTCCAGGCGCCAGAGGCCTACTGCCATGCCCGCTCCCCTCGCCTGGCTGGAGAAAGGTGAACGCCTAGATGTTCTAGGTGTCGCCGAGGCGTCCAGGCATCGCCAGGCGAGCTCGGGCGGCGCAGTTGGGTGCTGGGAAGGTGATAAGGGATGGGCATCAGCCGATGGGGTGATTGGAGTCGGGCTTTGCTCTGCCATATCTAGCGCATGGTGACTGGGGAGGGAAAAGGGAGGTCCGCTGCGGCACCGTGGTGCCTTCGTCGCCATCACCGGTAGCCACAGATCGGTAAGATCCGAATTCCTATCCTCTAGATCTCTGCCTCCACGGCGTCTGCTCTGCATCGCCTACTCGCCTCCACTGCCATCCTCCGCGCCAGCCACCGCTGCTCTGTGTCCCACCAGCCGCCCTCCCGTTGCAATCATTGCTGGATCCGGTGTTCCCGCCTCGGCCGAGACCAAATGGTGGCCGTAGAGGGAGGGGGCTGAAGAGGGCACCGGCGGCGGAGAGGGGAGAGGAGTTGGCGGCGGCCAGGATGGAGAGCGAGCACGTGAGTGGAGAGGAGGGCTTAAGTGGCTGTTTTTTTGGTCGTCTAATCCTCGCCTACGCGCCTGCCTAGCATTCAGGCGCTTGGCTGGCACCTCGCCTCGCCTTAGATTAGACGGGGAAATCAAAATACAAACATTTTCCACTTCACACATGTAGTGGGCAGTGGGAAAAGTATCTACAACGTGCATAAAATACTTTACATGTACCAAAGTCACGCATATTGAAATAAGCATTCAAATTTGACATGTGTTGGGACTTGGGACAATAGAAAGATAGCATCACCAGAATGATCTTCTCCATATATTGGCATCATATCAAATGCAATCACCCATTGTGGTGCCCTCACGCAATTAACTTTCAACATGAAAAATTCTAGCACTCTTTAGAATTTCATCTTCAAATTAAAAATGTGTAAGAAGAAACAAAAATGATGTTTGTTGTGAATAGAAGCATTTGTCCTTTTCTTTTCCCTTTTCCTTTTGATTTATCCATTTTCAGATTTTCCTCATTTTTGTTACTCTTAACATAGAATGAAATTGAAATTCTATACGTAGGTGGAGTAAAATGCAAAGTACATCTAGTTTTTTTTGTGCATTTTTCACGATGATTTGGTTCCCAAACGAAAAGGAATTGTATGAGTGCGCCAAAAAGGGTGATTGCATAGGATACGCTGCCACATATATTCGAAGTAAATGTGTAGCAACAAAAAAGAATAGTCTAAAAACGCAGCATGTAAACAATGAATAAAGAAAGAACCATGAGGCATGACATTCTACATAATCCTTCGACTGAAATCACATTGCATATGTTAAAAGATACTCAAGGTAAGGCCTCCACCCTAGGTGGGAGGCATGCAGCATGCTATACTTTAGTTTCAAGTTTTAATCTTCCCAAGGACATACTAAGTAAAAGGTAATACCATTTTTGGTTTCCCCTACTTTACTCATCGAATCAGATTGATTCTCTTTAAACTAGGAATAATTTGGTCCATCTACTTCAAAAAATAGTACACTTGTCAGGGTTCAGGAACCACTAACTGGGCAGTGACTAAGTGGTTTCCGAATTTTTCCTGGCAAGTTTATTTGGGGCACATTTTTTCGAGTCTCTTCAAATCCTGATATTTGGAACATAAATAATGAGCAATAATACACATATTCCGCTTGAATTGTGGGCCAATGGAGGTCATCTAGGGCATTCAGAGTCTCTTCAAAACCTGATATTTGGACTACAAAATCTTGAATGGGATCAAGAATTCCAAAAACCAACCAGCAGGTGGCACACACTTATTGTGAGTTTGTGACACCCGATCTCACAGGTGCAGCCAGGTGCATTATTCGTGCCGCAGGCCACTAGTTGTGGTTGTGTCTGTAACCATTCTAGGACCAACAGCCTAAGGTGAGGACAGGTGTTACTGCAGCATGTCATGTCCAGCAAGGGAGGGTGTGGACAGGAAAAGTTCTGCCACAAAGGGAGTTGGTTTTCCTCTGATATTTTCCTTCCCTTTCCAAATCGATCTCCTGCTCTGGTTCGACTCAAATTCAAGTCCCTTCCAGTTTCCAGTCCTTAAGAGTTATGGACACAACCGTGAGTCCCTGAACAACTACGAATCATTTCTTCACCTGTTTTCCTCATACTATAGCTCAATCATATGTGGTGAATGGCACAAGCAATTTAGATAGTACCTTTTCAAGTGATAGGTTAAACACAGAATTGCTCAAATAAAGGTGATAGGTATTTAAAAAAAACGAAGAAATACTCAAAGGCTACTACAAAGAAGAATAACCAATTGGGTGGATGTGTGCATGCTGCAACACGAATTGAAGAACAGGGACACTTGAAGAGATGGTCAGATGGAAGCATGGTACGTTTGTTAAAAAATGTGCTAGTGAAGTTCTAGAATTATCCCTCCATTACATCTGGGAGGTTTCAAGCCTCCTCAAGCCTCCGCCTCACCCCCTTCAATTTTCCGAAAAAACACATTTATTTCTCCAAATCGCGGATAGGTCCTTCCAAATTACGAAGAGATCCTTTGCTATTTTATGTGAGGGGAAGATTTTTTTCCCGGTTCGCGTTTAGGCCCCTCATTCGTCATTTTACATAAGGGGGCTCCCATTAAATACGAATCGCGAGCGAGCCCTTTTCTAATTTTTCAAAATAGCAAACAAGTCCAAAATTATAACAAATAGGTCCCCGCGCTTTACGTCCAGGTCCTTTCTCCGTTTTGTTCGAAAAAAATGTTTTTGTGGTCCGTTTTTTCTCTGGAGCATGTTTTCGTGGTCCATTTTTCCTTTAAAAAAAATGAAAATTCGTTTTTTGTTCATCCTTTCTCCGTTTTTCCCGAAAAAATGTTTTCGGGGTCCGTTTTTTCTCATTTTTCCCGGGAAAAGTGTTTTTGGTGTTCGTTTTCCCTCCTTTTTTACGGGAAAATATTTTCGTAGTCCGTTTTCCCTCGTTTTTCCAGAAAAAATTGTTTATGTGGCCCGTTTTTTCCGAAAAAATATTTTCGTGATCCGTTTTTTCTCTGAAAAAAATGTAAATCCGTTTTTTGTTCACGCGCGCGGCGTGCGCCGCAGTTTTTCTTGGAAAAATATTTTCGTGGTCCGTTTTTTCTCATTTTTCAAGGAAAAAATGTTTTCGTTACCCGTGAAAAATATTTTCGTGGCCCGTTTTTCCTCCGAAAAAAAACTTTTCCATTTTCCCTGGAAAGAATGCTTTCGTGGTCCATTTTTCCTTGTTTTTTTCGAAATAAATGTTTTTGTTGTCCGTTTTTTCTCCGAAAAAACAACACAAATTTATTTTTCGTTCACGTGCGCGGCGTGCGCCGCGCTCACTTTCCTAGTATTTAAGAAGAGCAGGAGAATCTGGAATGGTGCAATTGTTCACAGTCAAGCAGGAGAAGCGAGAGAGGTGATGGATGGAGCGTGCTTGCATTGGGAGTCGGGAATATATCAATAGAGAGGTGAGCCCTGCCCATGGCAAAGTGGCAGTTGGATTAGTGCACACACAGTAGGGGAGGCGAATCCCACAGATTATGACTGTTGGATCATTTTGACCAAGAGTTGACGAAGGGCAGACATAGCTCCCAGCCTCCCACATAGCTAATGAACAGTTACGATTAAAACAAGGTGGAGGAGGGTAAATTTAAATCCTAATCTGAAACTGATGCATTATATCGAAGTATAGATCATTAGGGTGTGGGGCATTACACTTACACTACTGTTAGCAGAGGTGGTTGAACAAATAATATGGCCCAATAACAGTAATTGGATTTAGGCAGGGGATGATGACAAGCGATAACAGAGAAGAAACAATTGGAGCATAGGGTAGGGAAATTGAGAAAGCCGATGTTCATACTCAATGGAGCACATAAAAACCTTGTTTGTTCCAATGGGTAGGGAAATTGAGAAAGCCCATGTTCATACTCAATGGAGCACATAAAAACCGTGTTTGTTCCAATGGGTAGGGAAATTGGGAAAGCCCATGTTCATACTCAACCTTAGCCTAGATAATTGAGGCAGGAAAAGGTTATTCATAGTAATTGAGGATGTTAATATAAACTATTGCATATGTCAGACATTTGGCTACTTCCTTTAATAGGACTAAATCTGGACATTGACATTAGAGGGGAAAATCCCATAAGGGAAGTAAACTGGTCAAGCATGCCATTTAGCCATCTATTTCAAAGTAAATACTACCTGTCCCTGAATAACTGTAGTTTGACTTTGCATGGCCTCCAACATACAGATTTGACCATTACTTGCCACAATGCTAATTAGAATAAATTCAAACTGCCAAGCCCTATGAAGAGTTCCAGATTCAAATGAATTTGTAATGACTGATGCGCAGAGCCAGAGGGTCCAAGTGATGCAACACTCTGGGTTGTCGGACGGGGAATAGCGTCGGGCAAGGGAAGACAGCGACAGGAGGAAAGGCGGGTAATTCGTAGATTAATGCCAGCAAGAGTAATTAGAATGGGGTCCACCTGTAATAGATAACGAAGGGAACTATATATATGGAACAATTCGGATTGTAACGAACTATCGAAAAAGATATGATATACAATTACTTTCCCCTGTTCTGTTCTTGCTGTTCTTCCTCCTACTCTCTCTCTCTGTTTGATGTTCTTGTTGACGACTGATCGGTGATTGGAGAGATCATCTCACGCCACGGTTCATTCCGATTGGCCAAGGGATATCACAGAATTACCAATATTATTCTGGTTCACAATTGAATATAGATAATAAAAAAATCCAGGTTATCAGCTGGTTAACAAAAGCTTGCCAACACATCTGGGCATCAGCCCCGGTTCAAGTTTTTGAACCCTGGCCTTTGGTGTGAATGAGATCACTGCAATCAAATAGAAATTTCCCACCACACACACTTCCAGGAAGTTCTAACCATGATAATCACTACAATTGTTTCATGCAATTGCTGTACAATTTTTGAAGTTCTGTAGTTTTAGTCAAAAATACCTCCAAAAACGTGCAACTATACCTGACAATACAATGCATTTGACGGTAATGTTGAATTTTAATTTTGCTCCCATTAATTTAGGTTTCCAGAAAGCATTATGATAAGTTTTTATCATGTTTAATCATGATAAAACATTGATAATTTGTGTCCTTATATGTAAATAACTTAAATTCAGTTTAAGAAATTATAAAAATATTAAATATGTAATGCTAACTATGTTTCTGAAAACCCTTAAAAACTCACTAATAAAATTATACAAAGATGACTTAATAGAACATGTTTCGTATATATGCTAAATTATATACCTGCTGCCCAGCAATGTAGATGTTGTTTTCCTTGAATTGTGATGAAGCAACATCATCATTCTCTGCCAGATTTCCATTTGCCACGGTTATGTTATTATTATAGACCGATGGACTAGAACCATATGCTCCATAGGCACCAGGAATTTCAACAGATGCTTGGCTACCAGTATTAGCACCAGGCTTGAATGAAAGGGTTGAGTATTTAACAGGTGGCCCAACAGCTGCACTTCCAGGTGCAGCGTACATGGCCTCAGTTGAAGTAAGCTGAGGAAATGAGGTGTTGCCCAAGAAAGGGTGAAGAGTTGTGGGTGGAATAAAAAATGGTGAAATGTACTGATTATATGGGATATAGTTGGGTAGGTAATGTGGTAGATGAACACCCACAGGCTGGCGGAATACCGGAACAGATTGTTGCGGAACAGCAATTGAAGTTGGTACTGTTAGGAAACGGATTCGTATCCTGTTAGGAAACAGATTCGTATCCGATATGGACTCTTCCTTATCTCTAAGCAGAACCGCTATATATAGGAGGCAGGGGGTCACCCCATTGTACAGAAGCATACAGAATAATAAAGCAGACCCGGTTCCTCCTCATATTGTGTCTCTCTTTCTCCCTGTCTATTCTCCACTTGAGATCTATTAGGCAACCCCGGACTATTCGATAGCGAGGTTGTCTAACACGTTATCAGCACGAAGCTCTACCGGAGAAAGATTGAAAGGTGAGAAAAGACAAGAAGCGAAGGATCATCGACGACGCATTTAACGTCTACTACCGGCGATTGATCGCCCGATCCGATCTGCAATCAACTCGCCATCAAGCCGGCATCCACTCGGATTGCCGAAATAAAAGTCCTACGCGACTCTATCCTACGCGATAGTCTACCGGAAAGCAGATTGAAAAAGGTGAGAATACGAGGATTGATCTAATCGCTCGTTGAATCTATATTTGCATCTATTCTACGTGGCAAGAAGCTACGACTCGCAGGAACTTTACGTTCTGTGGCACGAAGCTACGATAAGCAATGAGTAGCACGAAGCTACAATCTCAACTTCGTCACGTCGGCCGTGAAGCATCACCGCGGCACGAAGTCGTCAAACCGAAGCCGTCGGCCACGCAGACCGGAATCCAGTACACGGCACGAAGCCATGGTCCCCGCGCGACGGCATGAAGGCGTGCCATTGGGACCCGAAGAAGAGGTCGCCGGCAATCCGGCCGGCCACGCAGGCCATAGCTGCTACTCCAACAGATGGGGTAGCAAGCGGAGCAGAATCAGATGACGCCAGCACCGATAAGTTACATCCCTGTAGTAATTAAAAAAATAAATATTAAAAAAATAAAAAAGTAAATAGGAAAGCAAAAGGATTCCTAATATACTGGATACGCACTTGGTCAAACAGAAAACTATTAAGCTAGCATGAACATGAAATATTGTCACATCAAGCCAAAAGAATTTACATCCTTACATGTAAACACAGGCAGGCATATTCTCAACAATGACATCAAGCGGCCTGACCTTTCAAATATCATGACACTTGCATGAAGCAAACATCAAATCGTTGCAAAGATGAGTCCTGAACCTAATAAATGTCGTGCTATAGCTAATCCAAAGCAATTTTCATATTTAAAACTCAGTATCCATGAAGCTGACAAGTATAACAAATATGCAATCTCAGAACTATAGGATGTGTTTGGTTGGGTGTATGGGTGGAGAAATGGATGTGGAGATGCAAGATGAGGTTGTTTGGTTGCCTGTACACGTGTTTGAGCCTGGCCCAAAGGATGCAAATACGGCCGTGGGGCCTGGCTCGCGGGAAACGAAACTTTCGGTCGTTTCCGCCAGGCCAGGCTTGAAGCATGCGCATGCAGCACTCTAGGGTTGCATCGGTGCATCCCCTTTTGTGGCAGCCTCCTCCCTCCAGCCGCTCGTCCCCACATCCCTCCACCCCCCCCAACGCCGCCTCCTCCCTCCAGCCGCCCGTCCCGAATCCGCCTCCACACCGCTCCTCCCTGAACGCCGCTCCTCCCTGGACGCCCCCACGCCACTCCTCCCTCCAACCACCGCCGCTCGTCCCGATTTCGCCTCCACACCGCTCCTCCCTGGACGTCGCCCCCACGCTGCTCGTCCCGAACGCCGCCACCACCCGAACGCCGCTCCTCCTTGGACGCCGCCTCCACGCCGCATCAACCCGGGCTTCACCCAGCTGCAGCTCGACCCGGACTTGAGGTTTCCTCCCTTCCTCCTCTTGTTCCCTTGCAGTTTGGTTGTGATGGGATTTGTTTATGTGTGCACTGCCGCTGCTATAGGTGTATGGATACTTCTTTTTTACAAGCAATCCCCATTTGCATTGAAGCACAAAGAATTAGACTATGGTTAAGTTCTCAACACACACCTGTGGATAACATTAGTGTGGAGCAGATTCAAGCACAAAGAATTACAAGAAATCCTGCTCAGTTGTGTGAATGACCACATTAAGATGCATAATTACTACCTTACATGTTGAAGTATGTACATACAAAAGGCATACAAATGCTCTTTGTTTGTATTTGAAGGCAGTGGGAAGTTTTTATTTTGATATTGTTGTATATTGACTGGATATGTTACCTTCACTACCCATTGTCATTGAGTTGTGACTGATATTTCCTTATCATGACCTATATTCCTTTTTTAGATGGATATGCAAAGTCGACGACGAAAACTTATTATTCAAGCAGCAGCTCTTGTTACCGCCATGCATGCATTCTTGGTTAGTAGGTTAAGGTTGGGTAGGATGTCGCGACCTACAATCACCTATGCTCTCATGTCCAACAGAGATATTGAGCGGCAATCCAACTTAAATCTGATTTTCAATTGTAATGATGTCGAATGTGTCAACATGCTACGTATGAGAAGAGCCCCTTCTTTCCACTTATGCCAATTATTTAGGGATAGGAATTTGTTACGCGACAGCGTACACACCTCTGTTGAAGAACAAGTGGCAATGTTTCTTCATGTAGTAGGGCATAACCAAAGATTTAGGGTAATTCATCACACATTTAGGCAGTCTATAGAAACAGTGAGTCGGTACTTTAAGAAGGTTTTGTATGCCATTGGTGAGCTCCGAAATGAAATGATTAGGGTCCGCTCGAATGACACACACGTAAAGATCAGTTCGAGTTCGAGACGGTATCCGTATTTTCAGGTAATAGTCATCAAATTTTGTGTATGGGGATATTTTTTTGGTATGTTTGCTTGGAAATAATGTTGTATCATTCATATAAGACTGTGTTGGTACAATTGATGGCACTCGTGCATGCTAGAGTTCCAAGGGCAAATGTTGCTGCATTTAGAGGTAGAAAGAACTACCCCACCAATGTGCTAGCGGCAGTTGACTTTGATCTAAGGTTCACGTATGTCTAGCTGGTTAGGAAGGGTCGGCGCATGATGCTCTTATACTTGCCGATGCATTACAAAGAAATGATGGGTTACGGGTTGCACCAGGTAATTGTTCATATGAATTAATATATTTCGCAATGAAGGATTTTTTATAAACCATACCACTAATCTACCAAAAAAATTGCTAGGTAAATGGTATTTAGTTGATGCTAGATATGCGTGTCGGCCTGGTTTTCTTCCACCTTATCGAGCAACTAGGTACCATCTCAATGAGTATGACGGGAGGAACTATCCTACTAATTTAAAAGAGTTGTTTAACTTGAGACATTCAAGCCTACAGGTAACAGTTGAGAGGGCGTTTGGGTAGGACTGTGCATAATAGCACCGAACCGAACAAACAGAACCGAACAAGCCGAACCGAACCGGTCAAATCGGTTTGACCGGTTTTTCGGTTTTCGGTAAGGTTTCAAGAATTTGGGGGTTTTTGGGATCCGGTTTGGTCGGTAGAAAACCGATGAAAAACCGAACGGGCCGAACCGCCATCTAAAAAAGAAAATCCAGAATCCCCATCCATTCCATCGGCCGTGCGCGACTGCGCGGGGTCCTCAATTTCCTAAATCCCTAGTCCCCATTCTCGCCTTCTCGCTATCGGCGCCGCCTCGCCTCCCGCCCGACCCCTCGCCCCTCCCGCCTCTCGGCCCAGGCCCGGCAAGACTGCCGGCCAAGGCCTGCACCTGCCCCGACCGCACTGCCGCCTGCGCCCGGCCTCTGGTGTCCGGAGTCCCGATCGCCGCCATGGCTCGCCTGATGCCTTCCTCGGGGTCCGCCTCCGGCTGCCCCGATCGCTTCCCACCGCTCCACTTCGGCCTCTGCGCACGGCACCACCCCTTCTGTCATCTGCTTCGGTAATTTTTTGATCAGTGTCTTTACTTAATGTTCAATTTAGCACAGCGAGAGCACCACGAATATTGTGTTGTGTTAATGTTAACAATTTATATGGTAGTTGCCTCATTATTCTTCTTTTCTTTTTTGGTAATGTAGATGTCTCAAGATGATGATATACGAACCATTCCTGTCATTAGTGATGAAGTTGTTGGACCTAATCAAAATCAAGATCGAAAGAAACAAATGAATCAAAGATCAGAGATATGGATGCATTACACACGACTGCCAGATGACCGAAATAAAGCTAAGTGTAATTATTGCTCTCGGGTGCTTCTCTGTGATCCACAAAAGAATGGTACCTCCTCACTAATATCTCATGCAAAATCTTGTAAGAAGCATCCTGATAGGAGCAACAATCAAACTCAATTATGTTTTCAACCTAGTGAAGATGGTAAAAGTAGTTTTGTAGTTCCTTGGCAATACAATGCTAAAGAGGTTAGGGCAGCGTTTACTCGCATGATAATCATAGATGAATTGCCTTTTATATTTTCAGAACATGAAGGTTTTAGGGACTTTATGTCCAAAGCTTGTCCTCGGTTCAGTGCACCATCTAGGACAACAATGTATAGAGATGTTCTCCGCCTTTATGAAGCTGAGAAAGCAAAGCTAAAAAAGTTTTTCAAGGAGGCTAAAAAAGTTTTTCAAGGACTCACATCAAACAGTTAGTCTAACAACCGACACATGGACTTCTTCGACCCTTCAAATCTACATGGTTCTCACTGTACATTACATTGATATCAATTGGCAAGTTAACAAAAAAATACTTAACTTTTGTTTGGTAGACAGCCACAAAGGGGAAGACATTGGGAAAGCACTAGATAAATGCTTACTTGAGTGGGGCATTGAGAATGTGTGCACTATTACCGTAGATAATGCAAGTTCAAATGATGTTGCTATAAACTATATGAGAAGTGCTTTGAGGGGTGGTACTTTTGCAAAAGGTTGTCATCTTCACATGAGATGTGTAGCTCATATCATTAATCTTGGGGTTCAAGATGGGTTGAAGACAGTGGCACCTTCTATTTCCTGTATTCGTAATGCTATCAAATATGTGAGAAGCTCCACAGCAAGAATGAATAGCTATAAAAGATGTGTGCAAATCAGCAAGGTAGAAGAAAAAGGTTTGGTGTCTCTTCATGTGTGCACTAGATGGAACTCGACATATCTTATGTTAGACACTGCCGTTGGTTTTGAGAAGGCATTTGAAAGGCTTGAACTTCAGGACCCTTCCTATAAGGCAGAGTTGGGTGTGGATGGAATTCCAAATTATGATGATTGGGTGTATGCAAAAGACTTCAAGGAGTTCCTAAAACATTTCTTTGACCTTACAAAAAAAGTTCCTGGTACACAATATGTTACTTCCAATACTTTCTTCGAAGATATTGCCAGTATAAATTATTTATTGTGTCAATGGACTGAACGTCAAGATGGTGATGACAATACTTTCAAAGACATGGCTGTTAGAATGAAGGCCAAGTTTGATAAGTATTGGGGGGATCCTGAGAAGATGAATGACCTAATTTTTATTGCTGCTATTCTTGATCCTAGGTACAATCTTCTTTTTTCCTGTTTTCTATATTTTCTAAAGATATGACTCTTTTTCATACACTCACTAATGTTTTTTATTTAAATATTTATGTAAGGACAAAGCAATCTGGTTTTTGCCGGTGGCAAATTAACAAGACATTTGGCACTATTAAAGGTGATAAGATATGGGAGAAAGTACAAAAGGCACTCTTAGATCTTTTTGGTGAATACAAGAATGCATACTCTCAAGTTGGATGCCCAGGTACTAGTGCTACTGAGCAATCAACCAGTTCTAATGAGCCATCAACTATTGCATCTACAAATATTATGAGGTCTTTATACAACAAGAGAATGAAAGTTACACGTGGAGGTTGTGGTAAATCTGATTTAGATAAGTACCTTGCTGAAGATACAGAAGATGATATCAAAGATTTTGATATTCTCTCTTGGTGGAAATGCAACTCACCCCTCTTTCCTATCCTCTCACAGATGGCTCGTGATATATTAGCAATCCCTATATCAACTGTTGCTTCTGAATCAGCTTTTAGTACTAGTGGTCGTGTTCTTGATGATTTTAGAAGCTCCTTAACTCCGTTAACACTCCAATGCTTGATATGTGCACAAGATTGGTTGCGTCATTCAAAGCGCATTAACATTGAAGCCAATCTAAGGGATTTGACAAAATTTGAAGAAGGTGCTATAATCTACACATAATAATTCTATTTATCTATTTATGAGTGATGTAGATTGCTTCAAATTATCGTGTTCTTTTTGTATTATGTAGGTATTGAAATGGAACGCCAAGTTGATGATGTTATCACAACATCTAGTGTCTTCTCTTCGGATCGTGCTTGATGCTTGAAAGTTGAAAAGATGTGACTTTTGTTATTTTTGGCAAATTGGGTTGTTGACAAATCTTTTGTTGATGGTTATTTGCTATTTTTTGCAAACTAGTATGGAGTATGGACTAGACTATGGAGTATGCACTATGTTGAACCTTTTAAATATTATTGTGTGTCTACTGATGGATGAGTAATTAAGTATTGTTCTCTTATTCTTGTATTGTTCAAAACTGTCAGTTTGCAAATAGGTTGCAGTGCTACTGCTAGCTAGCTGCTTGATATGTTGCAAAATGTGTTGGAATCACTTCCTTGATAGTTGATAGACTGATAGTTCATATGTTGCAAATTGTGTTGGTCTGGCTGCTAGCCTGCTACAGTGCTACTGCTGGCCTGCTGCCTGACGCCGGACGCCTGCTGACCTGAGTCGCCTAAGGCCCTGAGCAGTGAGCAAACATCCTGATCAAACAAATCATCAATCCTGGGTAGCGGATACTTATTCTTCACGGTGACTTCATTGAGTGCACGGTAGTCAATGCACATCCTGAAACTCCCGTCCTTCTTCTTGACGAACAAAACTGGTGCTCCCCACGGCGACGAACTCGGTCTGATAAATCCTTTCTCCATTAACTCTTCTAGCTGTTTCTTCATTTCTACCAACTCCTCGGTGGACATCCGATAGGGTCTCTTTGCTATCGGTCTTGTACAGGTACAAGCTCTATCACAAACTCTATGTCCCCTGTCTGGGCGGCATACTGTAGATCTTCGGGAAAAACATCGGGGTACTCATTCACCACTGAGACATCCTCTATGCTGATTGCCTTGGTACTGTTAACCATCAACTGCCCATCTCTAACTGCAGTGGCTTGGAATTCTACCTTCTTCCCACACGGGCTCTCAACTGAGATTGTCCTTCGTCCACAATCCAATACGGCCTTGTGCTTGGATAACCAATCCATTCCCAATATAACGTCTAAGGTCTGGGTCTCCAAAATTATAAGGTTTGCTAGGAACTCTATTCCACCTATCAGTATTCTCACCTTTAACATCCTACTTTCGCTCGGAGTTCGGAACCAGGGGTTTGAACTAAAAGCATGCACTTAAGTCTTGCAATTCTCAAATCATTTCTAGTAGCAAAGCCTTGCGTAAACAAACGAATGCTAAGCTCCAGAGTCAAACAAAATCACAGGTGTATCGAGTTAACAAGTAACTTACCCAAGACGACGTCAGTAGCATTCTCGCTGCATCTGCGGTGACATGGTTGACTCGGCCTCTCACCACGATGCAGGGTGTGGCTCTGGTCCGGGCGTCCTAGCCGGGTGGTTCCTAGATTGAAGCGAATCGGGGTCGCTCCTGCATCTTCTTTGGACAAGCGTTGGCAAAGTGTCCTGGCTCGTTGCTGATTGTAGCGGCGTCTCACGGTTCCTTCTTATTGCCTGGGTAGCGTTTCTAGCGGGGCTGGGTGCAGTAGTTTTGATTGACAGGTGTCTTGGTGCCGGGATGGTGTCCTCGTTGCATTCGTGGTTGGAATCAAGAATTGATTTGGTGCAACTCTCGTGACGCCGCATGCGTTCCTCGGCGTGATCCTTCTTTGTTGCATCCTGCGCTTCTGTTCTCATCCAGTTCCTTGCGCTTGTCCTCAAGAATAAGCGCCTTATTCACCAACTCTTGGAAATCTGGGAAGGTGTGGGTGATCAACCCTACTTGCAATCCCGAGTTGAGTCCCTTCATAAAACGAGATGCGGATTTATCTCGTCGCTACATCCTCAAGAAGCGTGGCGTGCTAGCTGTGTGAACTTGTTCGTAGCTCGGCCATTGGGCTGATTACCTTGCTTTAATGCTCTGAACTCCTCCTTCTTAAGGTCCATGATTCCTTCAGGCACGTGATACCGCTTGTCGAATGCAGCTATGAACTCTTCCCAAGTGATATCTTGAGGGTTCTCTTGCGTGGCACGAAGTTCTCCCACCATTCGGCCATTGTTCCTTCCAAATTGATGAGAAGCGTAGAGTACCTTCTCATTTCCTAGGCATTGGGCTATGTGTAGCTTCCTCTCGATTGATCTTAACCAATCATCGGCCTCCAATGGATTGGCATTCCCAGAGAAAGTGGGTGGGTGAGTCCTCATGAACTCGACACCTTGTATTACGGCGTGGTCCCCGATTAACCTGATTAGCGATGGCCTGAGCAAAGGACGTGCTGCATTTGTTGCATCATAGCATGCATCAACTGAGTCTGAGCAGCAAGAAATGCTCCAAAATTCTGCACATCCAGTGGCGGTGCTGGTGCTCCATCATTGGGGTTTTCTGCTGGGCGAGAACCACTCCCATTGCTTCCAAAGTTTCCACGGGTGTTCACCATCTGTCGGTTTGCTCTAGGTTTAGAGATGAGAGGGAAACAAGAATAGACAAGTAATATGGAACTTATGCGGGGCGAAAGGTGTAGCCTTAAGGTCCAACTTTATTATTAGTAACTTGGTATGGCTGCTTACAATGCCTAAGGGCCTTGCAACACATACTGCACACTCAGCAAACAATGAAAATCCAAATCGAACTAACACTGGAGTCTAACGCCTAAGGGTGACTCTTTATTCTATGACGCGACTCGGCGAAGGAGTCTCACTAAAGAACCTATGCTCACTCATCGAGAAAACCTCCATCTGTCACAAGAGTGCTTTACGTAAGAACTCGGAATTTTCGAATTGTGACAAGGTAAGGAAAAATTTCAGCAAGAGACACGAAAAGAGAGAAGGGGATAAGTCGAGATGTCATTTCTTATCTTGACAAACTTTTAGCTTTTAGAAAATAGGTTTTATCCTCACTACGACCATTCTAGCTAGGGTTGAGCCTACAGTCAAGTATGGCTCTGATACCACCTCTGTCGGGACCCCGAATTTGCAAATCCGGACCCTCTCAGGTATTCAAAGACTAGTCCAGAACGCGCTTAGTGCACACGCCTTTTAACATCGGTAAATATCACAATCATACCAATCGATATTATCAAAGTACTTTATTTAAATAACCAAAGGGTTACTTGACCTTATGGCCAAGGTACAAATATATATGCCTTGCAAGGCGAAACTTATTCAGAGAAAAATAATAGCAATGGAAAATCAAATAAACTTAGTGGGCGCCATCCAAAGATACCACAGTGCAATCGATCGGGCTCGCAACCCTAAGTAGACGGGTCCTCTTGGAAATCCTCCTCCGGCCGGGCGTAGTCTCCTCTTCAACTGGTGTTGTGTTGAGGCAAGGGTGAGTACTTGGTACTCAGCAAGTCATGCACAGAATGCAAGCTAATATACTATATGCATGGCTTGGTACAAAGGAATAGCTCAAGGTATATTTGCAGTAAACAGCTTTTGACAAGTAATAAAAGTAGATTCGAAAACAGTAGAAATAAGTAAAGCATGAATAACTTTTCAAGAAGTTTAATAAACATTTTTCCCCATCCTAAACCATATTTCCATCATCTTCATTACTAAACCAACCCAACTTTTCAAACCAACGTTATTTTTGAGAAAATCTAACCCTTGACTGTAATTCCCGAGCATTGTCCAGTACCGTGGACTCGGCTATTTAAATAGATTCTAAACTCTGCAGAGGTTATGCACTTTACCCACAAGATACAGTCAAACACCACAAAGGCGAGTTCCCGTAACAAAGCCTTTCGGAAGCCTTAAACAACACAGGTGGTCCTCTCCGGTTCAGGTTTCTACACCATCCCTTCCTTAGCCAAGGCGAAGTATGGGACCAACACACCGTTAGATGGGTATCTGGCCACACCACGATACGCTCCCCGCATAATCACACAAACGGTGTAATCGACACCCTGAGGCTCCACAAGTGAGTCCTTAGCGACTTAGTCAACTAGGGCCGTCCCATTCGACCATGTGGTTGCAAGTATGACCAGTTCAAAGGCTTGCAAGGTTAAGTCCTTAGAGTGACCAGGGCAAGACTACCCAAGAACCAAATCAACATCCCCAATGCCACAACTGCCCAATTGATTACTCTTGCCACATGCCCCAGTCGATATCTGTTTATCAAACCCCATTTGATTACCATGCACCACTTGCCATCAACATCACATGATACTTTTTCCAAAACAGGTTCAATATATCATTAAGTCAATATTAACATTTGATTGTCCAAAATCATGTTATGAGCACGTAAGTGAGTCTAAGCAAAGATACTACAACGGTCTAAACCCATGTTGGCAATTTAATAATGTCCAACTAGTAAACCACAACTAGGGTGACAAGGGATCATGGCACATACTTAGATAATCAAGGTGTCATACAGCAAATTGGTATTTATCTAACCCCCATGTTTAAACAAAGTATCTTTCTAATTGATCTAGCATGCAATAGTTTAAATCAAAATAGATTTCAAAGTAGGATCAACATGGTCAAAGCACAACTTGCCTTCAAAAAGTACTTGCTCTTGGTCTTGAGTTGGATCCTGAATCAACACTTCTCCTTCGAATCCCTCCGGCACTTCAACGTCTACTCGTAAAGCGTGCAAATAGCAAATACCCAAATAAACAATAGGCAAAAACATCCCAAAACTCCAAATAAAATCCATAAACAGAGAGAACATAATTTTCTGGATTTTTAGAAACTGGAATAAATCAAATTTGGAGTTAAGATTTAAAAGTTATGATTATTTAAAGTTTAAATAATCAATTAAATAATATTACAGAGAAAAACTTTAGTCTAAAAATTAAATAAAATTCATATTTAGGTAGATCTCAATTTTATACAAATTTAGAAATTTGAATCACTCAAATCGGAGTTGAAACGCAAAAGTTATAAGCGTTTGAAGTTTGAATCTAAATTTGAAATCATTATTCGAATTAATAAATCATTTTCTTTTTCGGAAATTAATTATTGCGCCAAAGATGGACACGTGGCAGCCTTCGATTGGTCGGTGGACGTCACGTCCATGGACGTGGTCCACGCCGGCTCGGGTCCACCGTGGACTCGGTCCACGACTCCACGCGTGAGATCGACATGTGGGCCCACTCGGGTGACGTCATCGCCGACGGCGTCGGCGGGCTCGGCCACTGCAGTGGCGACATGTGGGACCCACTGCGTGACGTCATGGGTGACGTCGGCGCTGGCGACGGCGGCCGACATCTGAGCCCTCGACACGCGGGCCTCGTGTCGGCGTCCACACTGCCAGCGCTGCGTGGGCCAGCCGACCGCGTCGGTCCAACTTCCCGACACGTGGCGCAATCACGGCCGTTGGTTTGAAAATCAACGGCGCGGATTAGATCCAGGGTTAACACGTTGAAACTACTCGTTGATCGTGGGCCGTTCGATTTAGATCGGACGGTCCAGATCTAATCCTATAATAACACTACTCCCAAGACGTGGCAATTGTGAACCGTTGGATCTTGATCCAACGGTCCAGATCTAATCGGGTTTGGAACACGTGAACTCACCTCAACCGTCCGATCTAGATCCGACGGTTCACCGAGCTCGCGAAGTCTGGCGATGGCGCGGCGAGGCTTGGGCACCGGAGACGAGAACGATGACGAGCCCGACGGCGTTTCGGGGTTGCTCCGGCGAGATGAATCCTTCCTTCGGGTGCGTCTCGTCACGGTGGTTCCGGATCTGGGCTCCTTCTCGGCGGAAGACGACGGACGGCGGCGGAATCGAGCAAAAACCGCGGCGGTCACTTCCTCCAACTACGGCGAGCTCGCACGGGCAACTGGCGGCGGCTCAGGCGAGATGGCTCGGGGGAACGGGTGCACAAGGATGAGGGCAACCTCGGGGGACGTCTCACGCTTTAAATAGCCTCGGCGTTCGCGCGGGACACGGAAACCTAGTTTCCCACGGCGGCGGACGCGGCGGCGGAGTCCGGCTCGGTCTCGGCGGAGACGACGACGCACAGCCGTCCACGTGGCACGATCAACGGCCACGATCGCACGGGCGCGATCGGATCCGGGCCGGATACGGCTCGAACCGGTACGGGCGGATCTCAGCCGTTGGATCTTGATCCAACGGTTGGGATTGATTAGGGTTTTGAGCTGGTTTGATCGAGTCACGTGGCTCGGGTCGGACTCGAGTCCGACTTCGGTTCCGACTTCGATCGGATGAACAAGATTTGACCCGAGTTGAATTTCCAGCGATTTTAATATTTAAAATAATTCCCAGTAATTCATTTAATTCATTAAAAATAGCAAATGACACAGAAAAAATTCCAGAAAAATTCTGGAAAATACTTTGGATCATTTTGGACTCAAATAAAATATTTCCAACAAAATTTTATTTGCAAAATTAATTTCTTCAATTATTTCAAAATGGAATAAATTCAAATAAATTCCAAATAAATCCAAATAAATTCCAGAAAATTCCAAAAATTCACCAAAGTGCCAAATCACACATGAATTCAAGAAAAGCAAAATTTTGGGGTGTTACAATATCGATCCATATACTTTAGATAGACTCCGAAATAGATTTTCATTTTCAAAACCGAACCAAATTTCTATACTTGATAAGATTAAAGAAGATTTACTCATAACCGTGAGCACGGCTAATCGATTAGAATTATTTGATACTCTGCAGAGTTTGCGCACTTTACCCAAACACAACTCAAACTTGCATCCCTGTCATCCAGGGTACACGCGATACACGAGGTATCCGATATACAAGAATGATCTATTCTTTCCCATCGTTGAGGTTATAGCCACACCTCAAAGACCGGTGACGGTAAAACCCACCGCTATGGCGATAAGAGGCCAACCACCACTCGGCGCCACGGAATATCCATCGTGACGACGGCGAATTGTTTGCCGCGCATTATCCCATAGCAAGGCGTACACCGCTGTATCAACAAACATGAACTGGAGCGATTCCTCGCCGCAAAAGTACAAGCGCACTCACGAAGGTGCATACGGGCGTCGTGAGGACACACACCGCGCTTTGGATCGCTCAACACGAGAAAAGGTCCACACTTCGCCTACCAACAGGCATGGCTATCCTCACACTTCAAGTACTAGAATAGGCTGCCCCATCCCAAAGATTGCGGTTGCACGGTGTTCATTCAAAACCTCGCACAAGTTCGGTCCTTATATTTTTGCCTAATGACTCAAGCGGGGAACTCCACTTAACTCGCCAACCAATCGCCATCATGTTTAACTAGCACATATTATACCTCCCGCCAAGTCTAATTACCAACTAGACACTGCACATTTTTATCAAATTACCTTTACAAGTCACATTTCCAAAACCAGTTACAATTATCATAAGTTTTGAGCATTTGGTAAATGACTGACTTTGCTCATTTCTATTGCAGTGTCTAAGCATATGCATTTACTAAGTCGTTTATACCCAATTGACATTTTATTAATTGTCCAACCCTACTAAGGCTATCAATGAACTCTGGGAATTTAATTGAGGAAAAACCACCAAATCAGGGTATATCTACCATTCCCACAAACTAGCACTTTACTGAATATAAACAATGCATATAGTTTGAGAAATCAAAGTAAACATCGTGAAATATAGGTTTCAAGATGGTCAAAGGAGGTTCTTGCCTTGTTGCTCTTCCTCGACGATGTTCGGGATGAGTTCTGGCGTGTTTGAGGTGATCCCCGACCCGCTCGGCTCTATTCGATCAAAATCAGCAAAAACGGCGAAAAGATCAATAAATTAGCAAAAAGCGACCTCAACTGCATAAACACCAAATTAACACCAAACGGAACTCATCTAGATACTAAGAAAGAAAAGAACGATCAAAACGCGAAAAACGGCGTAATCGCGACCCGATGAGGCGATTTCGGTGAAATTCTCGCCAAAGTGAATAAAATGCGTAAAATAAAGAAAAATTCAAATAAATTTAGTTAAACACCTAGAATTAGGTATAACACACCTAACGGGACTTGTCGCAACTCGTTTGGGATTACAATGATCGATCGAGCCAAAACAAAGAAAACCAAATCGTAAAAGTGAAAAATTCAGAAAAGGAAAAATGGCACTATTCACCGTAGGGCAAAAGCCATTTTTGTTCGTAACGCACGTAATCGATTTGCGATTTCTCCAGGCTGTTCCACCAGGTAGTATAGGGTATTTAGGACCTATCTGGGCCTTACCCCACCGAAATTCACTTAACCTATAACGAATTCCGATCGAAAGCGCATTTTGGGTCGCTAAATACGCTCCCGATCGCACAAGGTCCGAAAACGGCTCAAACTCGATTCCGCTTGCGCGAGGAGCACGTTTTCGACTTCACTAGGCTTATATGACCCTAAATGACTCATTCCGATAGCTAACTGGTGAATAAACCCTAAATTGTGGAATATGGCCAAAATGGCTATTTTGCTCGAAAACGAGCAATCTCGCCCAAAAGGGCCGTTTTGAGCTGGAATGCCGCGAGACTTGTTTTAAGCCCTCGGCTAGTTGCTTAGGGATACGTACGACCTATCGGAGCTATTCCCCAGCATAGATGATGATTAAAACAAAATGGAAGCTAGGAAAATGCAAATCTAGCTCTTCTGAGCTCATCTGCAAGCACCAGGGGGGCTAGCAGTGATGTCCATGCATGCTACAGGTCCTAGGTATCTTATAAAAATAATTGGGACCTAGAGTAATAAAATAAAATGCGGGCTAGCAAAACGCAAATCCAACGATTCTAATAATCCTTTTAGCATCTAAGAAGACTAACGGTATACTTATTACATGCCCTGGAGGTCTAGCATTTTGCAAAAATACTAGTGACCTAGAGCTGACAAGTGCTAGCAGGTTTCGCCGGAATGCAGTTCTGATTCTTCTGATCGCGATTAATGCTATCAGAAGAGATAATGGAGCTGTCGAATTATGCTTCGGACTTCTAGAATTTTGTAAAAACAATTAATGCCTAAAGGAATAAAATAAATTTCGGCTAGGCAGAATTGAATTCCGATTCTTCTGATAGCAGCTCCAGCTACCAGAAGTGCTAACAAAAAATACTACCCATGCTTTGCTCCACTAGAACTCCGACAAATCGAAAACCTAGCGATAGTTTGCTAGATTTCGAAGATGGCCAAAAGCTAGGTCAACAGTAGAGTTAAATGGACCTAACGATGACCTGAGTCTAGATTCTAAAGCACAAGTGCCATGCAATGCTCCGAACACATGGCACCTGGACATGACCTAGGCTAGGGTTTGAGGGACATGATGAAATGCGGAGCTACAGGAGGGGAAACTCGTAGCTACGCGTCGAGGGATGTCCCGGGAGCCGAGAAATCAACTCAAACTTCGAAAACACCACGGGTACTCCAAAATCCATCCATGAAATTCGATGAGAAACTCACCCGAGAGGGTCTAGAAGATGGGGATCGCGATGGAGAGGTCGATTCCCGCCTCTAGATCAATTTCCACCGGTCGGATCGCCTCCAAATGGGTGGATTGGGTGAGCTAGGGTTTTGGGAGGCTTCTCCTATGCTTGGTCATGAGAGGGAGAGGAGAGGGAGTGAGTTGGCTGTTGGGTTGGCTTTGGAGAGGTTATAACACATGCAAAACACTATGCACTTACTCAAGGGCATTTTGGTCAAGTGTCAAGTTTTGAAGAATTAAACTTCCAAAACTGATTTTTATCGATTCTTATATATTCTGGAAGGTTCTTAGGTCGCTTTAACACTTATCCAAATAAATTTGCAATTATTTTTGAGCTAGGTTACTTCAGTTGAAGGGTTCTTTTTAATTCCCATTTAAGTATATATAGCTCAAAATGCAGAAATACACAAGAACAGTGTATTATTGAACAGTGTTTGAGTACAAATGTACAGTGACTCGAGTATAGAAATACTCGGGATATTACAGCGGTATTGGACATCGCTCGGGAATTACAGTCAAGGGTTAGACTTTCTTGAAAATTGTCGGGACCCAGATCTGCAAATCCGGACCCTCTGTGTATTCTGTACTAGTCCAGGATCACGCTAGTACACACAGTTAAACAGGGATGAAGTACCACAATCATACACAGCGGAATTAATAATAAAGTACTTCAAACATTAAACAAACTGGTTACAAGACCTTAAGGTCAACTTACAAATAATCACGCGCAGGCGCATACAATAACAAAAGTAAATAATCGGAATGAACGAAGAACGCTCGGTGACCCCCATCAATATGCCACAGGCAATCGACAAGGTTCAACTCCTAGATAATCGCCTCCTCGTGGAACTTCACCTTCTTTGAAGTTGTAGTCTTCTCCTCAATCGATGATTGTGTTGGAAGCAAGGGTGAGTATACAACATACTCGAAGTTATGCACAGAGGTGCAATCCTATTACTATATGCGTGGCTTCTTCCAAAGGAATGGCTTAAGTGGTTGTTTTGCCTCAAACAACATTTTGCTTTAATTAAATAACCTTAATAGATTCAAAAGCAGTAAAACCATATTATATAATAAGTTATCAATATCTTTTTAAACAATTCGGCTCAAAGCTCTAATTTACTTCAGCAGTTATCTCTGGCACTCGGCCACCCATTTCCACATTATTTTAGAAAAATCTAACCCTTAACTGTAATCCCCGAGCGTTGTCCAGTTCCGTGGACTCGGCTATTCGAATAGATTTTTACACTCTGCAGAGGTTATGCACTTTACCCACACGATACAGTCAAACACCACGAAGGCGAGTGACAGTAACAAAGCCTTTCCGAAACTTCCATCCTCGCATGCGCATTCTCCCGATATTGTTCCCACTGTCCCTTCCCTTTTGCGGAGCGGAAGTACAGGGTCAACATATACCGTTGAAGAGATGTAAGACCATTACGGTAAACACTACACCCTTCTTTCCACATTCATATCTACAAGAACCACCTGAGGTCTCGCATGCTAAGACTTCGGAATCATACTCAACTAGGTCCGCCCCATTACAGACATGTGGTTGCATGATTGGCCCAGTTCAAAGGCTTGCAAGGTTAAGTCCTTAGGGTGACCGTGGCAAGACTACCCAAAGTTCACAAAACCAAATTCAATCAACATCTCTCCCATGTGCCACATCGGGCCCGCCATTCATCACTTGCCACTTGCCACAGTCTAAATATTTTCCCACCCCAGTTTGATTATTGTGCAATACATGCCAACAATAATACCAGTTACCATGTAGAACCAAAAAGGTACCTACACTTCACATCATCATGTAGCAAGATTACACTGATTCCAAAATTCATTCCGTATATCATTAGTCAATATTATTTTTCCATTTGAAACACATTTCACGTAAGCATGGCTAAGCAACTATTCACGGTCTAGCCTCCCGTGTTGGCACAATATTAACATCCAACTATTTAATCCCAACTTATGTTGACAATGGATACATGGCATACAAATATTAATCATCAAAGGTGGAATTAACAAATAGGTTGATTAGCTAATTTACCCAAATTAAATTATTCACTTTAATCAATATAGCATGCATAATTTAAATCAGAATACATTTCAAAAACTAGGAGCAATATGGTCAAAGCACGACTTGCCTTCGTAAAACAAATGAGTCTTGGTCCGGATCTTGATCTTCGAATTCCGTCCTCACATTGACGTCTCACGCTGCGTAATAGATAAAGAACCAAATAAACACTCGGAACAACGTACAAACACACATTCGAAAACAATGCTACAAATAAAACTAGCTTATAATCCCCATGCAAGTTTCTAAATAATTATTCTAGCATTTTCTAAGATTTATAAAATTTATTTTGGAATTTTTGGACGTATAGTTTAAGAGATACAAAATTCGTAAGTTTGGACTTTCCGCAATTAATTCAACAGTATAAATTTATTTATAAAATTTCAGTAAAATTACTGTAGAAAGGTATTAATTTCTACTAATTAACAAAATTTGTTGCAAGTGATTTGGACTTAAAACGAATTTCTAGCGAAAAAGAGAAAATTCGCAAATCTGGAAAATTAGCATGTACAACTACACTTCACTTGCTATTTCTGCATGGCACTATTCACACTATATACACGTATACTCTATTCGGCTAGGACACGTGAGAAAAACCCGAAACAACGTATAAATTTCGTATTTAAATACGTATACTTCCTAAGACAACCGTATAAATGCATGTAGAAAATTTATACTTACGAATCGGCCGAATATACATATATATGCAGATCCGACGAATAAATCCACACGTATACATACTGCTAGCATCTAATAACAGAGAGTACCGAAACAATATGCTACGATATATATTTTTACATGCGTAGCAACCGAATATATCTACGCGCGATTATATCTACACGTGAATCGACCAAGTATACCTACATGTAGACATGTATATGCGCAGGCTACATAATACATCCGCCTAACCTATACGTATATATATATACTAACATATATATACAAGATTACGCGTCGACAGGATCAATCAACCGGTAGAAAGAGAACGCGCTCAAAAGAAAGGCGAGGGAGTACCGATCGATGACAGGCAGTAGCGCGGATCGTCGACGCGGAAGAAGGCGAGACCAGAGAGTGCGCTGGCGGCGACGGCGTTAACAGGGCGGCAACGACGGCGGCGGCGGCGGTGGCGACGATGTCCAACGGCGACGGCGATGAGACGGCGGCGACGATGATCAACGGCAACAACGACAGCGGCAACGATGTAGACGTTGGCGGCGCACCCGGCGGCAACGACAACGGCAGTGCACTACGGCGGCGCGACTCCAACGGCAACACCGACGAGATGCAGTGCGGCGACGACGAGATGGCGACGACGAGACGCTATGGTGTTAGTCGGTCAGCCGAGTCGGCAAGGCAGCGGCGACGACGACGGCGACGGTGACGATGCACGGTTGGCGATGGCGAGAGGAGCGCGCGGTGGGTCGGACGAGCAGCAGCGGCTAGGCAGCAATCGGGTGTGTGTGTAGTTGAGGATAGCAGGGATATGAGAGGAGGAGAGAATGGATGGTGAAATGGAAAGTGCATGTAGGGAGGTTACTAGTTCATATAGTTTCCTTCAGACATACACGTGAACTAATGACTAAGTATTGGCATGAAGTAATTTACGTCCTTAAAAATTCACATTACTAGTACTAAGTGGTTCACGTTACTAGAATTTGAGAAAACAGCTGGAAGTTTACTCGTTGCATTGGTTGCTAGAGAAATGGAGAAACGAGTGGAAACGGCTGGAGTAATTCTTGCATTGAAGTAATGGAAACGGTTGGAGGGAATGCACTACGTGCATTCTTCAAAAGGCAATAACTAGTTTGGTTGTTACTAGTATTGCCCTTCATGCAATTCAAGAGAAACTGATGAATAAAGGGCTCACATGCATTGGAAATTGCAAGAATGCATGGGAAATGGAAGGGCTGGTCGTACGTTTCAGGAGAACTGACTGGAAGCCATGCATTCTCAGGAGAAACGACTGAAACACAAATGAAAAGGCTTCAACGCCAGGAGTAAATGTGACTAATAACGTGCATGCACACATACACGAGCGGCTGGAAACTCAACGCCAAGTATTCAAACACATAGGTATATATGCATATACGTATACACATATACGCTCTCGAAAACGTGTTTAGGAAGGGAAAAAAATAGCAGAGAGGTTCTGGAAATCTGAAAAATTGCTCTGAAATACTAGGAACTATTTGGAACCTAACGAAGTTGGTTTCGTGATTTTTCGACGTGTAGATTTTCCGCGAAAATTCTTTTCATGAATCGCATAATTGCATCGATTTTTATAAAATCAACGACGTACGTTATATAACATATTTTTCGAAAATATTTGAAGCGAACACTCTCGTCTACCAATTATCTTAATTATAAATGAATTTTTAGATTTTATGCTTATGCAAAAATGCAAGATCTTTATTTAATTCAATTAGTTCAAGCAGGCTTATGTTCAAATAAATTCCAAAATTTCCAATTAAGTTCCAGAAAATTCTCAAAAATTCAAATAACTTAATAAATGTAAATAAACCAAATTTTGGGATGTTACAAAAATAACTTGGACTTGAAAGGTGGGGTTCGGTTAAACAATGATGTTGATGGAAATGTGGAATAGGTTTGGGAAAGTTGTTTATTAAACTTCTGGAAAAGTTATCGATTTTATACTTGTTACTACTGCTTTCGAATCTACATAAGTTACTTGTCAAATGCTGTTTTACTGCAAATATACCCTGAGCTATTCCTTTGTACTAAGCCATGCATGTAGTATATTAGTTTGCATTCTGTGCATGACTTGCTGAGTACCAAGTACTCACCATTGCCACAATACAACACCAGTTGAAGAGGAGTCTACACCAGCTTTGGAGGAGGAGCTCCCAGAAGATCCGTCTAACTAGGAAGCGAGCCCAATCAGTTGCCTGTGGTATACTGGATGGCGCCACGAAGTTGTCTTATTTTTTCGCTGCTATTATTTCTCTCTTAATAAGTTTCGCCCTGCGTGGCGTATATTTGTAACTTGACCATAAGGTCGAGCAACCAGTTTGACTATTTAATTAAAGTACTTTATTAGTATCGAGTGGTATGATTGTGATATTTACCGATGTTAAAACTGTGTGCACTAGCGCGTTCCTGGACTAGTGCTGAATACACAGAGGGTCCGGATTTGCAAATTCGGGTCGCGACACAGTAGGTGCAGTGAAGGCCTCCACTCCCAGTGGTTGGAGCTGGAGTAGGCGTTACTGTCGGAGGAGTAGAGCGAGATGCTGCCAACACTGAGGGAGACACCAGCAGGCCCGCGCCATGAAGACGAGTCTCCTCAGTGCGAATAGCAGCAAGGGCCTCCAACAGGGTCGCACGAGGATGACGAGCAAGTAGCTGGGCACGAATCTGCTCAAACTCAGCCCGAAGACGTGCCAGGAAGTCGTAGATGCGGCAAAGCTCCAAATGAGAGTGCTGACGCTGACAACACTGGCAAGTCCGGCAAACCTCTGGTACAAGTGAATCAAGCTGATGCCACACCGAAGACAGCTGCGCATAGAACTCATCCACAGTGGAATCACCTTGCTGAAGCGACTGCTCCTGTCGCACAACAGCAAGGTATAGAGTCTCCAGCTGGCTCATAACGGTTGCGAAGATGCGCCCACACCAACTATGCCGAAGACAAAGCAACAATGTCACCAGTAAGATGCACCTCCATGCTAGCAACCAAAATAGCAGAGGCACGAGCATCTTCATCAATCCATGTCTTGTGAGCAGTAAACTGAGTCTGAAAAGACTCCACAGCATCAGCATAATCATCAGAGGCCTTCTGGCGAGCAGCATCATCAGCCTCTTTGGAAATAACAGGCATGGCAAGGGGAGCAGGACGAGGCGGACATGATAGCTAGCCGGTAAGAAACTCCCACAGACGCTGACCACGCATGTGAAGACGCATATGAAGAACCTAGTCTCGATAATTGAGACCATCGAACATAACCGAGCAGCGAGGAACAGAAAGTCCCCGAAGAACAACCTGAGGATGACGACATTTTTTTCTTTTCTTTTCTTTCTTTTTTTTTGAGAATTGAAATTCGGCTGCACTTTTCTCAATGACAAACTTGAAGCAGAGCAAGGAAAAGTCACGGACGTGAGTCTCTGGACTTCAGGTTCTTTTGCTCTTTAAAAGCTTCATGTGCCACTGGAGTCACCATCGAAGTCCAGTCTTCATGAGCGTGCGACTGAGGACGAATCGGTCGGAGCACTGGAGACACCCGCGATGAAGCTGGAGGTGGCCGGCAAGGGCAACAGGGTCAGAGCAGGGTGTAGCCGGCAAGGGCAACAGGGCCGAGACGTCTAGCGAAACAGCCGAGGTGGCCGAGTTGGCGGGCGCAGTGAAGATCCAGTGCAGAAGACAAGATGGCGATCGGCTCGGTGATGAGGTCGAGGCGGTCGGCTTGTGCGGCGACCGAAGGATGGCTCGCCAGATCTGGAGAAGCGCGGCCCGAGCGTAGCAGAAGACAACCGATCTCCTTCCCCGTGCGAGCGGTGGCAGTGGAACGCAGGCGAGTGAAGATGAGGTCGACGCGCCAGACGACGAGGATCGGAGAAGAGGCGCGCCGAAGAAGAGGCAGATGGCAATGACGGCGAAAAGCCAGAGGAGAGGTGGGCGTATGAAAAAAAAACCTAACCCTAGCCTTGCTCTGATACCATGTTATGAATAGCTCTTGTATTCATCATGAGGCCAATGGGCCGGTATATATACATGTACATGAGGGTATAAAGGGAAAGCCTATATTAGGCATTATCTATAAAAGGAATAACAGGATACTGTCTAACACAGATAGGGTGTGTTCTATAATGCAACAATTCACTATCAAAATCGCATTTGCAATATATATAAGAAAAAACTGGTTGTAGAAGTTTCCAAAAAACTTAAAAATAAATTATCAACCATGCCAAATTTCAATATCAAACTCAATTGCATTAGCAATATATATCAAAAGACAAATAATTAGTGAGCAGTGCAAAATGTATTGTTCATATCTTGAAAATGAAATTGAGTTTGAACTTAGAAATTTACAGAAATATGGAACATGTCCTCATCTACATCTGTTAATTTTTTTGAGAATTTTTGAAAAAATCCACACCAAATTTTCATAAGTTTTCAATACTTGGCTGTTTTCACTAGATGTTTCACCTTTCATGATTTCAACAACATGGTTATCAAAGCGTAGAGCATCGCTTTAGCGCTAAGCATGGTTGTCAAAGCGTCACCTAAGGCGCCGGCGGCCAACCGCCATGGACCCTTGCCTCGCCTGGCCGGGTAAAGGCGCCTGCCTAAACGTTCCAGGCATCGCCGAGCGGCCCAATTGGGCGTCGGGAAACTACAGAGGAGAGGAGCTCGCCGCCACGCCCCCACCTCCATCGACTCCACTGCCAACAGCTGCATATCCCATAAAGTTTGGTGCTCCTCTTCGTCGTCGCCGCTGCACTGCTGGTCCTCTGCGTCACCATCAACTACTCCATCACCGCAGCTTCTTTGCTCGCTACCGCTGATCTGCTCACCGCCGCTCTACTCCTATGCTCTAAGTCACTTTGTGATATCCCCTGATCCTGCGAGAATCGCCGGCGTGAGATCGACAATTTTCTCCAAAAAACCAAAGCAGTTCAGGGGAGGCAGGAGAAGAATAGGACAAGGTTTCTATATTCAATCTTTTCATAAGTCTGTTACAACCTAATCTCTCCTCCTTAAGTACCCCACTTTCCCAACCGTAACATGCGTGTCTACCCCCCCCCCTTTACAGTTGTTTCCTGCTAGTTACCCCAACTTCAGTTTCCAACAGCATTCTCAAATGGCACACTCATCACATTACCCCCCTCTGAAAAATTTTCTTGTCCCCAAGCAATGGCGTCTGGAAACCTCTTTTGCAACACATGAAGATCTTCCCATGTCGCCGCCTTCGATGGTATGCCTGTCCATTTAACTAAGCCCTGTGGTATGGCCATATTGCCCTTCTTGACCAAACTGCAATCCAAGATCTCCTTCAGTTTTGGACTAGAAATATCCAATTCTGCAACCTTCGACAAATCCTTGAACACTGGTGTATAATCCGTAGAGAACCCCTTTAACTGGGATACATGGAACACTGGGTGTATATGGGCACGCTCTGGGAGATCGAGGCGATATGCTACTGCTCCAATTTTCTCCACCACTTCAAACGGACCGTAGTATTTGTAAGCCAATTTAGGATATGGGCGATTTACCACCGAACTCTAGGCATATGGCTGAAGTTTCAGTAGTATTTTTCTCCCCCACCAGGACCTCCCTGTCTTGCCGGTGCTTATCAGCCTGCATTTTCATTAGGTTTTGAGCATTGAACAAATGCTGTCGAACCAGGTCAAGGTGAGCTTGTTGATCCTTTAGCATCTGGTCAACCGACAAAAGGTCTGCTTGCTCAGTACCAGGCACAAGTCCATAATTTGGTTCACAGCCATACAACACCTTATATGGTAAGCAACCTAATGAAGTGTGAAAGTTTGTATTGTACCAAAATTCTGCTATCGGCAGCCACCCTTTCCACTTCGTTGGCGAATCATGAAGCGCACACCGTGGGTACTTCTCAAGACATTGGTTCACTTGTTCACTCTGACCATCAGTTTGTGGATGATAGGCGGTGCTGTATTTCAATTTTGTACCCATCATTTTGAACAACTCTTTCCAAAACTGGCTTGTGAACACTGTCTCTATCGGACACAATGGAGTGAGGCACTCCATGTAATTTTACCACTTCGTCTAAAAATACCTGCGCCACCTTATGGGTTGTGTATGGGTGTCTCAATGGAATGAAATGAGCATATTTAGGAAGCCTGTCCACCACTATCATGAATAAATAAACAATAGACAATAAGTGTCCAAACATCCAAATAAAGTTCATAAACAGAGAGAGCATAATTTCAAGAATTTTTAGAAACTGGAATCGTCAAATTCGGAGTTGAAATGCAAAAGTTATGACCGTTTAAAGTTTAAAGAAAACATTAATTAATTATAAACAGAGAAATATTCATAATAAAAAATTAATTAAAATTCATATTTGAGTAGGTCTCATTTTTATGAAAATTTAGAAATTTGAATCACTCAAATCGGAGTTGAAACGCAAAAGTTATAAGCGTTTGAAGTTTGAAACCATTTTTGAAATCAATAATTCGAATTAATAAATCATTTTCTTTTTCGGAAATCAATTTATTGCGTCAGCATGACACGTGGACCAATCAGAGGCCGCCACGTCGCCTCGGGTCCATGGACCCGGCGCACGGTTTGGCTTGGTCCACCGTGGACCCGGTCCACGGCTCACGTGTCTCACTGACAGGTGGGCCCCTCGGATGACGTCAGCAGTGACGTCATCACGCACGGCTGAGGGACGGCTGACAGCTGGGCCCCACCGTGACATCATGGTGCGGTTGGCTGGGCCCCTGACACGCGGGCCCCACGCTGACGTCAGGGCGGCGACCGCGCTGACCGCGGCGGTCAGACTTCCGCCCACGTGGCTAGATCTCGGCCGTTGATTTGAAAATCAACGGCCCAGATCGGATCTGGCTTAACGCGTTATGGAAACCGCTCGGCTGGTAAGGACCGTTCGATCTTGATCGGACGGTCAAGATCAACTCTAGAGTTACAACGTGGCTAATCCTAGCCGTTTGATCCAGATTTAACGGCTGAGATTGGATCTAGTACGGTGCGGTTCTAGCTACGTGGCACAATCTAAACCGTTGGATCTAAATCCAACGGTTGGAAATAGATCTGGGGATTAGAACGGGAATCTCACCGGGGGGTGACGTGGTGTAACACCCTAGTTTTCGCTTTCTGGAGAAAAACCTAATTTAAAGTAATTAAATTCAAAACTTGGAGTTTATTTGGTGTTTATACTAACCTGGCATCCATTTCCCTCCAAAATCGGGAATTAATTCCCCTCCGGTCGAAAAATCGGGTTTTCCAGTCCCGCCGGTACCCGAAAATTCACCCGAGTCCAAAAATGCTCCAAAAATCTCCAAACCACTTCTAAAATGTTCCAAATATTCCAAAATGATTTTAGGAATCATTCCCCGAATTTTTGGACCTCCGTTCCTATTTTATCTCGCGCGGCTTTTGTTTAATGCCTGCGATCGGCGCCAGAATATTCAATTCCACGAAAATCATCCAAATTCAGCGGAACCAATTTTATTGGGTCCCAAATATTCTAAAATGGCTCTAGGAATTTTTCCGGAATTTTTAGGCCATTTTTCCTTATTTTTCTCTAGGGCGGATCATTCGCGTAAAAGAGAACCAACCGGAGCTTGCCACGTGGCGGTACTGTAGCATGGGGTACTGTAGCGTCGTGCTACAGTAGCACGTAGTACTATTCGTCTTCTTCCCGATCGATCTTTTTCCAGGGAAAGAACAGAACATCTCCCTTCTCTCCTCCATGGATTCAAACCTCCTTAACTTCCTCATTAATCACCCAAATTGCGAACGGCCGGATCCGTTAAATCCGTGTTGACGAGATCTTTCCATCCCTGGTGGTCTCCCGCCCTAACTCTTGCCGGAATGTGCGCAGTTTACAAAAAACTGAAATGGCTTTAATCCTCCTTATCTCGGCCGTTTCTAATCCGTTTCGCACGATTCCACCTCTCAAATCTCCGTGAGGGAGTCCTCTTTCCAGAACATACACTCTCCTTTAGCCTCTCCTAAATCGTTTGTCCGGTGGATCAAGAAAACCGACGGGACGTCGCCCTTTTTGCGTCTTTCGAGTTCATCCGCATATCTTTCTCCACGGTGATCCATTCTCGCCTCCGATTGTTTCTTTGTGTTCGTGTGGGTGTCTAGCTTCTAACCCAATCATCAATTTTAGGTTTGATCAAGAGTTGGCGGCATTTAATTTCGAGTTTTGGTGCTTTCGGCCGAACCGGGTTTTCCGTCGATTTCATCGTCTCCTGCGAGGTTTGGTCCAATTCCTTCCTCCTAGATGTTGCTAAGGATGTTATCTAGAGGTTCTATGCTTTTGTTTGGATCAATTCCATGCAAAATGGGTTAAAAATCAAGTTTTTGGAAGAACTTGCTTTCTTTCTGGTTTTGGGCCTTCTCGTTCTTGGAGCTTTGCTCCTGTGTTTGAGCCATGGCCGACGGCCACAGCCGCCACGGCCGTCCCACCGGCCGCGCCGCGGCCGCCGCCCGCCCGCCTGCCGTGGCGCCGCTTCGCCGTCGCGCTGCGCCCAGCGCCTTCTTGCCGCCACCAGCCGGCTGAAGCTTCGCCACGCCCGCCGCCGGCGACCCGCTCATCGCCCTTGCCGGTCCCTCCACCCTTCCTTCCTAAGCTTCACTTGCCATCCATGGCTTCCATGGCAAGCCAAGGTTGAAGACAACCTTGTGAGGATGACAAGTTGGCCCCCTTGCCATAGAGTCAAAGCTCAGTCAAAGTCCAGTCAAAGCTCAGTCAAACTTTGACCCAGTCAAACGCGGAATATTAGGAATATTCTCGGTTTCGATTTATTCAAAATTCAAACTTCTAAGCTCATAACTTCTCCGTCCGATCTCCGTTTGACTCCATTCAAATTCCTAAATTCATCATAAATCAATATCTACCTGCCAGTACTAATTTTGTAATTTTTGGATTTTATTTATTTTCTTTTATTTATTTGTTACCTCGTTTTGCGCGTAGTCGACGCTTCCGCCGAGTCCGCCGACCCCGCCGCCGGACTTCAAAGAGTGCAACCTTCTCGCTGTGACCGAGGCAAGTCTCCTTGACGCATGTTGATCCTACAATTTATAAATGTTTTACCATGTTTTACAAATTGCATTGCTAATTACATAAAATGATGATGTTAAACGTTAAGTTGTTAGTTATACCTGTTGTTTATACCTCCTTGATATTTGCTATCCATGACCCTTTGTCGACCTAGAACAGGGATCCACCATAATAAATATTCTTTAATAAAATACATTTTGATGGGGAAAATGACTATTTAGCAGATAGTTTGAATAGAGTAAATCGGGGGCAATGTAACTCGGAGACGGATGAATATTAGTGATAATGTGAGGATTGTTATTATGAAATTGATTTAGGGTGGTGATCATTTAAATGTTGAGGAGTGGGATTGTGATAGTAGTTCACAACATAATGAGTATGGATTGGGGTGAAATGCAAATTGGAGCTAGATGAATATTAGAGTTGATGTGGGACTTGTAATCATAAAGTTGACCTACGAATGGTAGTCCATATATTTCGATGGATGGGGAGAATGTTGGAAGATGTATGATGTCGGTGAAAGCAAATAAATGTTACTGAGAGTCATATTTATAGATCAATTAGAATAAGTGGTGAATTATATTTCGGTGGATTTTAACAAGAATACTATGCAATAATCATTCAGGGAGATTGTGAATAGTCCAGAATGTTTGGTGGTTTAGTGAATGATATTATCGCGTATTTTTGGTGGATTAAAATAGAAAATTTAGAAGTGATCATGTGAAGGACTAAATATATGATGCTATGAAGTATTATAGGTGGATTGTATCCTAGATGATTAGAGCTGATATTCAGAAGTATTCCTGGTGGTTTAACAGATGACTTTGTGAAATATTCTTAGTGGATGATAAGATTGATGGCCCTATGAGTGACGAATAAATCAATAATACTAGTCATAATTCAAGGGAAATAGACACACTTGATTGGGGTTTAATATGATTTTGAGAGTTAGGATATTTCCATGATATGCTCAATACTTGATGGATACGATATTGAATCGGATTATTCATATGATTGTACCACTAGGGCAATTTAATGATTATTGGAGATTACAGAATTACTTATAAGGATTGTCATCAACCCATGAGCTTTGTATTTTATAAAATAAACTATTGGTTGAATAGAATAGTACGGTAGAAATGCTTAGACTCATAAACGGTCAATATGCACCTATGGGTGGGAATTCCTTTTAACTCTTGAAAACTTGTGTTGGAAATTATTAGGCAAAAGGTATTGCCGTTGGTTTGCAAAATAAAAATAAAAGGGAAAATGATTTCGACTTGGGCGGCATGGAATGTCGGGTGGAAGCGAACCAAGCCTTGGTTCTTTTGTGCAAGTACCGCCCCAAGTCAGTTAAGGACCGACGCTTATGACTGTCTCCATTCTAAGCATAACAGTACAACCACATGTCAAAGTGGGCACGACACAGCTAACTAATTTGTAGAAACTCGACTTAGACTCACCACTCGGTTGTTGTGTGAGAGCGGAAGGAGGCATTGTTGTTGTTGTTGTTGTTGTTGTTGTTTTTCTCACACCAGCGCAAGAGGGGCTTCAGATCTGGTGGAAAGAACCCTAACGGCGGTGAAACCTCGGCGGTGAGTCAGTTAGGCGTATACATTGTAAAGGCCTTGTCATGATATCCTGCCGCACACCTAAGGAAGTGTGCTAATTGCATGGCATCAAGGGAATATCATGTCTTGTGGGTAAAGTTGTACACCTCTGCAGAGTTAAAACTATTCGAATAGCCGTGCCTACGGTCAAAGGCAAAGCGAAGAATGCTTTCATACTGGTAGACTTTGGTTTTTTGTTCCAAACTAAACAATGTTTCGTTTTGGGATCCGGAGCCAGTTAGAACTCTCGGGTGTGCTTAGCGGCTAAAGCCAGGTAGGTGGAAGGAACCTGATTTGTGTGAACCATGGCGAATGAGCCATGTGATTGGTTAGACCCCTGATTTGTTGAGATGTGGCGGATAGAGCCTGTATATTAGTGAGTGGTGGTTAGAACCTTCACTACAATATTACATAATTCAATTATTAAAAAGAATTGCTCAATGATGCTTTGTGAAAATTATTATCAAGTATGATTTACTGAAACTTGGCTTTATGCAAAAGAACCATATCAAGCCATCTTTGGATAGCCTACATTGTGCATATTTTTCCCAGACTTGCTGAGTACTTTATGTACTCACGTGCTACATTCTAATCCTCTCTCAGAAGTGAAAGAAGCTGTTCAAGATTTCCAACGACTAGGGTGCGTTCTCCACTCGATTGCTTGTGGGCAATTGGATGGGTCGCATTGGCGTTTGCGTCTTCCGCTGCAGTTGTTCAAGTTGTTCAGCCTGTTCAGGCCGTAATGGTAAACCTTGACCATAAGGTCTTTGCTTTCATTTGGTATTATTCTTATTTAGTTATTTGTATTCGTGATATGGTTGTTGATTCATCACTTTTGACTGTGTGTACTAGCTACTGATCTGGGACTAGTACAGAAATACACAGAGGACTCCGGATAGCCGATCCGGGGGCCTACACGTGGACGAATCTGGGCCCTCGGATCTTGATCGGACGGCTGACGGAGTTCGCAAGGCGGCGATGGCGCGCGGCGGAGCAGAGGTCACCGGAGACGAGGACGACAACACGCCCGACGGCGTTTGGGCGCGATTCCGGTGAAGTGAGAGGTCCCCTCCGACGCGGCTGGTCCTTGCGGTTCCGGATCTGGGCTCAACGGCGGCGGAGGACGGCAGACGGCGGCGGAATCGGCGACAATAACGCATGGCGGAGACCTAAGCGCCTTCTGGCCGAGCTCCGGCCGGGCAAACGGCGGCGGCTCGGTGGACGTGGGCTAGGAGCTACAGTGCGCACGGAAGTCGGCTACCCGGTGGCGGCGGCGACGCTTTAAATAGGGGCCTCGGCTTCTGTGAAAAGCGCGGAGACCGAGGCCCACACGCGGGCGGCGGCGGAGTCCGACGAGGACTCGGAGAGGGGTGACGTGGCTCAACGCAAGCCGTTGGATCAGGATCCAACGGTGCGGGGTTTGGGCTCGGGTCCAGCTCGGGCGACCTAGCTGGCTCGGTCGGGCTCGGGTTCGGCGACGTGGCGCGATCGTGGCCGTTGGATTTCGATCCAACGATCACGCGCGTTAGGGTTTGGCGACTGGGTTCGACCGGAACGGCTGGCTCGGGTCGGACTCGAGTCTGACTCGGACTCGGGTCCGGTCGGATGAACAGTACAAACCAACTCGGCTTTTCTAGTGTTTAAATATTCAAAATAATTCTCAGAAATTCATTTAATCCATTAAAAATAGCAAAACACTCAGAAAAATTCTAGAAAAATTCTGGAAAATCTTTTGGAGCATTTTGGACTCAAATAAAATATTTCCAACAAAATTTTATTTGCAAAGTTAAATTCTTTAATTATTTCAAAAGGGAGTAAATTCAAATAAATTCCAAATAAATCCAAATAAATTCCAGAAAATTCCAAAAATTCACAAAAATGCCAAACCACATTTGAATTTAAGAGAAGCAAAATTTTGGGGTGTTACAGTAGTCCTCGTGGATCTGGTTCTGCGGGTAACCCTCAACCCAAGTCTCGTGGTCGGACCAAATAGGATCCACGTCCCAACCAGAAGCTTGATCAACAGAACAGTTATCTAGCAAGGGGAGAGTTAGCAAGAGTGAGTACAGAGTACTCAGCAAGTAATAGTATAGAATGCAATACATGAGTTTTTCCTCCCTTTCCATAATCCAGCATACCTCCTCCCCAAAACCTGATTTTTATAGAAAATAGGTTTTGATTTTCTTTAAGAGTTGCACATTTTAATTTAAAAGACTACTAACACCCGTATACAGGGATGTGATCGGATTGGATACGATCGAATATCGTCCTATTCATATCCATATCCGTTTTTTTATCGAATACGAATGTGCTGAATACATAATTGAATACGAATTATACAAGATAACATCGGTTACGAATACAAATCAAATACGGATCGAAATCAACATGGATACGAATAATATTAGTCGGATATTTTAAAATCCAATTTCAGTTTTTTTTTCCAAAATCGGTCCAAATTTAAATTCAAAATTAGGAATTTTAAAAAATAAGAAAATGTCAAAAATTACAAAATTTGTGCACGAATATTATTAAATTAGTACAAATTCAAAATTTCTAAATTTAAATTGAAAATTAGGAGAAAGATCAATCAAAAATTTGAGAATTTCATTTAAATTCCAACTGTTATTTAAAAATAAATTACATTTAAATTTTGTTTTTAATGCACCATCAAATTTATTTAATCTACTATGAAAACTACTCAAATTTATAAGTAGTAGTCTCTAGTGGATAGTGATAGTCTAATAGACCTTCAGTGTCAAGTTTGTCATTGATGAATGATGAATGATGATCGTCTGAACTCAACAATTGGCAAACATCAAACATAATCATTCTTTAGAAGAAAACATAGCCAGTTAGCCACATAGACATAACTACATAGCATAAGTACATATGAGTATATGACATTCACGTCTGGTCATCCATATTCCATAAACCACAATTCCACATGTATGTAACCTTGCAGCAGTTACATGTTGTCATGGTCTCATCTCTGATCTCATGGACATGGTTCAAGTTATTCGGATAATATCCGTATGTCATATTCGGATATTATCCGAACAAAAACTCGGATATTCCGTATCCGTCGGATAATCAGTGTTCCATATCCGTATCCGTATTCATATAAATTATCTGTATCCATATCATTATCCGAGAAATCAACTGGATATCTGTGAAACTATCCAAATCATCATCCAAATCAATTCGGTCGGTCGGTCGAAAACTATCCGTACCAGTTCCATCCCTACCCGTATATGAGGCAAACTTAGCTTTCGTAGCCTCCAATCCAGGAGACAGGCATGAATTCATGATTTGACCCTGCGTAGGTTTGTACCACTTTACCCATAGTGACGCCTAACACGAGAGGTCCCAGAATATTTTTCACTAGTCCAGTATTAGATCTCCAACCCTGTTACCCGATTCGCAGACTCCTTCACTAGGCAATCCCGTCGACTCGCGGCTAACAGTTGTATCCGGCTACCACAGCAGCACCAATGATACTCAACCCAAGGCTTTATTCATATATAGCCTGAAAGAATCAACCGCAGCTGATTTTCTGTGTCCCTCACTGGGCCTTCCGGCATACCCAGCTTCACACGCGTATTTATCTAATCTTACCCAATGTGGAGATCATAATACCTTCCTAGGACAACCTTTTCTGGTCGATTCCACACACTATGGTTGATACTGAGAATACGGCTCATTGCCCGGGTGTAGTTGTTTATCCTTACATCATAGCCTATGTAGAGGGCCCCACCGGCCAACATACTCATTTCCTTGGTGCCCTCTACCCACCATATTAACACAACACCATTATAATAAAATAGCACAAGCCAGCTGCTCCATCAGCTGGACTTGCCAACACACCCACTACACATCATCATCAAACCACCTTTCCATCCATATTCAATTTGGTATTTTCAATTTACATATAAAGTTTGCAATGCATGAATGATACTTATAATGATACTGAAATCAAGTTGAATGATTTGCTCAAAAGGAATCTTGCCTGAAGTAGGATTTGCAAGTACGATCTTGCTCGAAAATAGGAGTGGGTGCTCTGACAAGTTCAGCTCTGGAACTGACAAGCACGAAGTATTAAACTACAGAATTGCCTAAAGCAACCCACTGCCCAAACTCTACGGGTAGAACCCTTTTTGAACTACACCCGTTACTTAACCCGTAATTTAAATAATCTAACAACAATTAATACAACGGTTCAGCCAAGACTAGATTTATCAATTTTCACAGATATTAACTAATCATCGCGACTTTTAGAAATTAGGTACCAAGTTTTCCTACGATCCAAATACGGTTATTTAACCTACGCGAGTGCACGGAAGAACCAAATTTCCTAATTTTCCCCATTTTTTTCTTCTCCTTTCTTTTTCTCCTCTTCTTTTCTCTTCTTTCCCTTTTTCTTTTTCTTTCCTTTTCTTTTTCTCTCTCTCCTTCTCTTTTCCTTTTCTTTTCTTCTTCTCTCTCCCTACCCTTTTTCTTTTCTGCTGGCCGAAGCCTCTCTACTCACTCGACTCCCTCAGTCGCCTTCTCCGCTTGAGCCTGACGACTCGGCTCCTCCCCTGCCGATCACCGCCGGCATCCGGCGCCGCCGTGACTCCTCCCTGCCGGTTCCCCCTGCTCTCCCCTCTCCTCTTCTCTACTCCTCTCTCCCTTCTCTGATCCCCCTCCTCTCTGCCTTCCTCCCGGCCGACGCCTCCTCTGCCGTCGCCCTCTCTCTCTACCTCTCCACTACTCCACTCTCCTCTCCTCCCTCTACTTCCTCTCTACTGCTGAATCCCTCTTCCTCCTCTAATGACAGAAGAAAGAACAGATACTAGTTGATCTATTTCGTTTCGCTTACTTTTACTTTTACTGTTCGCTTTTACTTTTGATTTGCAATCTTTGAGTCAATGATGTACGAGTTCTAGCGGGATGGCAAGCTAGAGGCTATGCAACCCTAGAGCTCTACTAAGACCACGAACTACCGATCTACTCATTGTGCACTAGAGTAGTCTTGCTACTAGGAATGGTTTTGCACCTGAGGGATCGGTGGTTCGGTTGGGTTTGGTCGGTGGAGTGGAAAAAGATGATGCCGGCTCAGTTCTTGGGAATATCCTTGTGCCTTGCCTGGCCTCCTCCTCCTCTTCTGGCTCCCGGTTTGCTTCTTGCTCCTGCTGGTTCAGTGCTTCTTGGGGTTGCTCCTTGCTCCAGTTGGTTCTTGGGGGTGCAGCGGCTTGAGGCTCCTTCAGGCTTGGGCTCCCCCGACTTCTAGTTTCTTGGGCGATTTCTGGGAAGAGCTCTCAGTTGCTCTCTCTGGGGTTCGGCTGGGAGTGAGAAGAATGAAGCCTTGGCAAGAGGGAAGGGATAAGGCTGAAGCTCTCTCCCTGGCTGCCTCGAACAATGAGCTGGGCTGGGGGAGATGTATTTGTGTTGGCTGTGAGCTGGCACCGGCTGGCTTGAAGGGTCAAGGCACTGAGTTGCCCTCTGGTTAAAGCAATGCTACTGAGTATTTGGGTTGTCCAAAGGGTAAATCATTGCTATTTGATCTACGCTGCTACGGATACCCGCAATTCGAACAGGTAAACTACGGACTGTCGAGTGACAAACCGGTCTAGCGAGAGGTGCCGATTCGGCCCCTACGGGTCTGGTATCTCGGTGATCAATACCTCGGCTGCAGGTCTGACGGCAATCCCCTTTTTACTTCTATTCGATCTATTCGCAAATTTTGGATTTTATAACAGCGAAATGTACTAATTAATAATCTAATTAGCAACTAATACTATTATCTATCTAATTAATATGTTGGGTCCTTTCACGCAGCTACATTCTCCTTTCCTTTGCGATACACAATTTTGAATTGTAAACCCATCAGCCTTGCCATAGCCTTTCTCTGCATGGGTGACTGCAACTGTTGTTCATTCAAGTAACTAAGGCTGCAATGATCGGTTTGAATGATGAATTCTCCTCTCTGCAAATATGGTCGCCAACGTTCCACTGTCATTATGAGAGCCAAAAATTCTCTCATAGATTGATAGGTGTTGATGGACCATTCCTAATGCCTTACTTAAGAATGCTATAATATGTCCCTCTTGCATCAGCACTGCTCCTATTCCATCATCGCATGCATCAGTTTCCACCAGGAAGATTTTATTGAAGTCCGACAAAGCCAGCACAGGGGTTGATGCCACAGCTTGTTTCAACTTCATGAATGTTGTTTCGGCTGTCTCATTCCACATAAATGATCTCTTCTTCAGGAGGCTTGTTAGTGGCTTAGCTATGACCCCATAATTGCAAACAAATTTCTAGTAATAACCGATCAGCCCCAAAAATGCTCACAATTCCGTCACCGTGGTTGGGGGCGGCCAATTTACCATGACTGATGTTTTTTCTGTGGGTCAATAGCCACGCCTTGGTCGGATATGATGTGCCCCAAGTACTCTAGCTGATGCTGAGCAAAAGCACACTTGGATCGTTTCACTTGAAATTGATTTGCCTTCAACCTGTCCAAAACCAGCCTTAAATGCTCCAGGTGTTGATCTAGGCTGGAACTATATACAAGAATATCATCTATAAATACCAAGACAAATTTCCATAAGCATGGATTCAAAACTGAGTTCATCACGCATTGAAAGGTTGTCGGTGCATTTGTCAATCCAAAGGTCATCACTCGAAATTGATAGTGACCATGGTGGGTTTTAAATGTCATCTTCTCCTCGTCTTCCTCCTTCATTCGGACCTGGTGGTATCCGGCTCTTAAGTCTAATTTTGAGAAATACTTTGTCCCGCCCAACTCATCCAACAACTCATCAATCACGGGCATAGGCAACTTGTTCTTGATGGTTAAATCATTTAACTGGCGGTAATCCACACAAAATCTCCATGATCCGTCTTTCTTTTGCACCAACAGTACTGGAGAAGCGAAAGGGCTAGTAGTGCGCCGGATTACCCCTGATTTCAACATCTCCTCCACGTGTCTCTCAATCTCATCTTTGTGCAAAGGTGAATATTGGTAGGGTCTGGAGTTGGTTGGTATGGCATTGGGTACTAAAGTTATAGCGTGGTCGTATTCCCAACGAGGTGGTATACCTTTAGGTTCTCCAAACACTTCCTCATATTGTTGGAGTAGAGCTTTGGTATAGGCTCTTCCCTCTCTTCTTGCGGTGCTTCCACCATTGCCATTGCCCACACTTCATTCCCCTTTTGCCATTTAAGATATTGTTCAACCGTCAGTTCATTCAGTTTTGTACAGTAGAAAGACTGAATTCCCTGCAGCTTGATGGGCCGTCCTCTACATTCGAATTCCAATGTCTTTTCTTACCAATGACAGTTCATGGGGCTGTGCTTCTTAAGCCAATCCATACCTAATATTGCATCATAAGCACCCAAATCCAATATCCTCAAGTCTGTTTTGAATGTGCCCTTGAACCCACCATTCCATTCCCGGTATCCAACGATTGCACTGCATTATGTCCCCATTGGCCACTCTGACCTGTACTGGTTGGGTCTCTAATGTCTCATACCCTACTCACTGTAAGAACTTGTCATTCACAAAGCTATGAGAGCTCCCTGAATCAACTAGGATTAACAGTACTTGATTCTTGACTAGTGCCCTGAGTCGAATTGTTTCCTCTTCCCTTCCAGTCACGGCATTAAGAGATAGATTGCAAGGTTCCTCATTACCCATGTCTGCCATTTCAAGCATATCCAGGATGTCGTCCGACAACCACTCTCTTGACTCCTCCACTCACATTGCCTGCAGTTGAGCTTGACCCTTTTTCTTATAGTGTAAATGGTGCCCTGCTTCATATTTATCACCACATTGGTAGCACAATCCATTCATCCTTCGGTATTCTCTGAGTTGTCTCGATCTCCACAAGTCTCCCTGACCCAACTAACCCCATTGCGCGCTGGTTCGGCCTTGATCCCCACGGAATAATCTCGACCTAAGATCTACCTTCCCTTGCTATGTTTTGACCGATCTTGGATATCCTGCTGCACTCTGGCCAACAGAGCCACTCGTTCCACCGATTCCGGCACTTGGCTCTGTACTGGACCTCTTAATTCCTAATTTAGCCCTTTTATAAATTGAGACACGAAGAACTCTTCATCATAGTGCGGGTTGAACATGGATAGATGATATATGGCTTCTTCAAATTGTTTATAATAATCCTTCACTGACTCTGTTTGTTTGAACTCTTGCATTTCATCTAAACATCTTCGGTGATCATAAGCTCCAAATTTCCTTTCCACTACCAAAATGAAGTGTTCCCAATTTCCCAGTTCCTGTCTCAACTTGAAAGCTTGCAGCCACCTAGCGGCATTTCCTTCCATGTGCAGCGAAGCTGCCGTTCCCACAAATTTTCTAGTACATTGAACATTGTGAAGTAGTCTAAACACTTGTCCCTCCAGATTCTTGGATAATTCCCCTCAAATTTTGGAAACGATAATTTTGGTAAGGGACTGCGGAAAGTATGGCGAGGATCTCCTGTACCTCTTGATGAACTAGTGGTGGACACATGGTGTCCTTCTATCGAACAGGTTGTCGACGTTCCCCCTGGCGTCGGCAACAATGGAGCTTGTGAATTGTTCCAGAGCCCCTCCCTTTGGTCCCGGTGTCGGAACCAACTTGTTCAAGCCCTCCAACGAGTGTTGCTGGTTCTCCAAAGTGATTCGCGCGACTGCCTGCGCCATGGCTTCCAACTGCTTGGCCAACAGCTGCTGCTCCTTAGCTTGATTCTCCGCCATTTTGGTTGCGAGATCCACTTGTGCCGCCATCTGTTGCTGGGTCGTATCCATCAAGGTGAGTTTGACGAACATCTGACCGAAACTCTGCTTCATCATTCCCCATCTCTCTTCCGACTGCGAGGACGCCTCACCCATCGCCTCCAGGACGAAAAGGGTCTGCGGCGATGGCTTTGGTGGTGCCGTAGTGGTCGATCACCGAGTTAACCAGGGTCTCGGGATTTCACAGGGATCATCAAAGACCGATCGAAATCAGTCTGGAGTTTCCCCAACCTTCTCCTGGGATTTTACAACTCAAGGCTTGATCTAACCTGGGATAGGCTCTGATACCAATTGTCATATCCCCTGGCTCTGCGAGAATAACCAGCATGAAATAGACGGTTTTCTCCAGAAAAGCAAAGCAGTTCAGGAGAGGAAAGAAGAAGAAGAATATGACAAGAAGGTTTCTATATTCAATCTTTTCATAAGTCTGTTACAACCTAATCTCTCCTCCTTAAGTACCCCACTTTCCCAACTGTAACATGCATGTCTAACACCCCCCTACAGTTGTTTCCTGCTAGTTATCACACACACCCTATTCACCGTCCGACAAAACCAAACATACCCCAACTTCAGTTTCCAACAGCATTCTCAAATGGCGCACTCATCACATTGTTGCTCCTCTGCACGCGGTTGCTGCTGTTGATGCTAGCGCTAGAGGAGTCAACAGTGGCATGGGGTGGGGAAGGGAGGCGAGAGAGAACAGGAGGAGAGAGGGCAGCAGCTGGGATGGAGAGAGAGGGTGAGTGGAGAGAGGAGTGGAGGGTTAGTGTTCGAGGGGGGGGGCGCCTAGGGATGTGCCGGACCAGAAGGCTTGGGCCAAGGAGAAAAGAAAAGAATAGGCTGGGCCCAGAGAGAAGAAAGATAGCAGATCAAAATGGGTTAATCCAATTGGCAACTGCTGCTGCCTGGCTGCCACTACAGCTGCTGGCTTTATACTGATATTGCTGACCTTCGCCTAATTCTCGCCTAGGCGCCTAGGCATCCAAGCGGTCGGCTAGCGCCTCACCTCGCCTTGTTGCCTTAACCATGGCACTAAGGCAGTTAGATGTTTAGTCGCCGTACACCGTTGCGAGAGGCTAAGGCAGACGCCATAGCAGGAAGGTGATGGGGATTTGGGGTAATAGAGAGCGGGCCCAGAGGACTTGCCATGGATTAATTAAAGGTGAAAGTGAGAAGGGGATGGCCGAGCGACTCGGGAAACCTAGCGCCGCCCGTCGTCACCCGCCGCCACATCCCCATCTACTTCACATGGGAGCCATCGCGCGTCCGCCCATCCTCCTTTGCTGCTACGCTGGGTGGGATCCATCACCCGGTCACGTCGCCTCCTCTACTCCCGCCGTGTCGCCTCTTCTGCCCCCGCTGTGCCGCCTCTTCTGCCTCGCTAATACTCAATATGACGAGAGAGAGGACAGAGGACAAGAGAATGTAGTAGTCCGTCGAGGGAAAAAGGAGGAAAAGGAAAAGAGAAAAAATATGAGAAAGAAAAAAAGGGAAAAGAGAAAAAGCAAAAAAGAAAGGAGATTTGCTATTCTCAATTCTTTACTTCATTGTTGTCCTATTTTCATGTAGTTTGTTACTTGGGAGAAGAGAAGAGAAGAGAGGAGATTATCAACAAGGTATGTCACTAATCCTTATTTACTCAATTAATTGAAAATTTGGAATATGAATTATTGTAACGTTTTGTAACAAGCTACATGTTGGAACTTGCAAGATGGATGTGTGCTACATGGGAAAAGATAAATTGGAAGGATGGGTGCTACATGGGCTCAAGAACCAGCAATATCAAGGTATGCATTACCTACAAAATTGCTTATTTGTTTGTTGATATATTTAGGTCAGGATATGTGTATGGTGTCGCCTCGCCGTGCGCCTTAAGCGCTTCAGTGGTAAAAAGGTTGAGTCACCACGCCTCACCTTATCGCATTAATAACCTTGTTCAACATGATACAATTACAATATGCATGTACAACTAACTTCTCTCTTTTTCGCCAAAATGAGATTCAAACATAAAAAGACATGATTTTTACTCCCTCCGTTTCTTTTTATAAGGCGTATTTGGTTTCGTTAGGACAAGACTTTGACCAACGATTACTTCATTCATATATCATTTATGCAATACAAAATCATAATTATATATAAGCATTTTTGAATACAAATCTGCTAATATCAATTTTGTGTCATAAAAATTATATGCTAATAGAGTAATTGTTGGTCAAAGCCTTGTCCTAACGAAACCAAATACGCCTTATAAAAAGAAACGGAGGGAGTACTATTTACCAAAAGAATATTAGGCCAGTAGGCCCAGCACAATGGATATAGGTAAAAACAAAAATGATGCAACATCTACTCATGCAGGGATGAAAAACGGATACGAATTGTGTATTATTCGACTACCGTGTTAAGTAGGATACAAATACGGTGTAGATTTTCCCATCCGATTAACAATTTATCTCCTATTTGTATTCGTATTCGAATTCACATAAAAAAATGTGCATGAAGCTATGGTATGGAATTGACCTACCTGAATTGTTATTTCATCATAACGAAAGCTAAATATGCAAGCTAAAGGAGTACATTTGCAAAGTAGCAGAAAAGCATTGGTATGTGAACGATTTGCCCAAAAAACAATATCCACCCTATGATGCTATCAACAATCAAAACATTATTTACATGGAAGGGAAGTTAAAATGTGCAAATCAAAAGGAGCACTGCAATATTTAGTGTAAGAATAGCATCACATGCCTGTGATTTAGATGTTTCTAATGAAGAAGTCTGGTTTCCAAGTAATTGTGGTGGCAATCCGAACGTCGAGTAAGGCAGTGTAGTTTGAACACGTGAGGATTGTTCGATCCCTGAAGTAGCTGAAGCGTCCCTACATAGGTTTGAGTCTGTAATTTCAGGGGTAATAAAGGAATTCTCCACGTCCGAAGGTGAATGATTTTCTAGCTTTCCAGAGGCGGTGCACGAGGATCTAGATCAGTTGTCTCGTATGCGATGCAGGATGAATTCTGATCTCTGCATTTTTGTCAAGAAATAAGAATTAAGGACGAAAACAATTGAAAAGTATCACAAACTTTTATCCATATGTTTTACATAGGATAAAGATAACATAATGCTCTCAAAAGACCTCAAATATATTCTCAAGTAAGCTACAATAAAACATTTAGACTACCAATCATATGTCAGCAAAAAAAGGATGGCTTAAAATTTAAATTAATATGCATTATCTGATAGTCATACAATTTAGTGTCCTTGAATCTCAATAGCATGAGTTTTTAATTACATTTTTATTAACTTACAAACTATTATGGTGTGGTACTGTAACAGAAAGCCCTGCATGGCATCAACTATCAAGGAGGCAGAGATACATGTGCGCAGTGAATTCAAGCATTCGTATTGTCAAAACAAGAGAACCCATTTACAATCATGCTTAAAGCTTGAATCTACTGGTAAAATTGAGCTTGAACCAGTAGTACAGTCACACATATTGGAACAATATATCCATGCTTGAACTTCCACAACTTAAGGACAAAATATGGAATGCAATAAAATTAAGAACACATGTGTACGTATCATCATAGTGCAGGTAAAAATGTGGACATGGTCTTCTAACATAACTATTGCAAAACAAAGGCTAGCACAGGTAAAAATGCTGGTGTGGTATTCAAATCACTGTTGCCAAATGAGGGAGATAAATTTAAATAATAGTTAAGGCCTCATGAGTTAAATTGAATGGTAGCTCTACAAGAACAAACTTGCAAGCCAGCAATTCTATCATAGGATATCTACAAGAACAAACTTGCAAGCCAGGAATTCTATCATGGGATATTGCAACACAGTAGGAAATATAATATGGTCAAAACAGCTCAATGGTGTTTATACACAAATATTTCAGTAAACCAAAAACAAATGAGATAAAGCCACCAAATATGGCCTAATAAACAGTTCAATAGTGTGTCATGAGGTCAAAAATCTTAAAAGACAAAAAGCTAAAAAAACTAACCTTGACATAGACCCATCATCAATGTCATCCAATTCCTGAGATGATTCATATTCAGGAGGTGAAGAGCTCTCGTACATTCTGGATTTGAAGAGCCCGTATCTTTGTTGAAAATCGGTGTTGAAGCTTCCAAAAGTAAGCCCATATTTTTGGACTCGAAATCTGAAGGTGATAAGGAATTATCACATGTTGCCTATCTACCAACTGCAGATCATCGAACCTTTTGTCCATCTTCAACAGATCGGCCTTATCGAACCTTTTGTCCATCTTCAACAGATCGTCCTTACTAATTGAATTTGATATTGGAGTTGGCTTAGGAACAGTTTCAGCAGTCAAAGGTATAGCATCAGGGTTTATAACATTTTCAATTGCTTGGGCAGAAGTTGTGCTTGTTGGTTTTGGTTTCCATTCTTTATTTGGAACAACTAAAAGACAGAAGTTTCGAATGATCACCAATAAAAGGACAAGATATAAAAGATGGAAACATAAAAACTAACATGACAAACCTGAAAGGATAGCAACTACAAATTTCAAATTGCATTGAATAGCTCACTCGAAAGCGTAAACACAGATATCCCACATCTTTCAAATAACTCTAGACATTCAAATAGATTTATCCCACTTCAGAGTAAGGTAAGAAGGGTTTGGTAAACTAGCACTAACCAGATTTCTAGCTAAGGACAACGACTTGGGTAACCGGGCCAGTTCATGGTTAAGGTTTCGTTTCCTTGGAACGAGACAAAAATGTAGGAGCTGCGAGTCAAAAAGGTTTCAGATCCTGAACTTTATTGGGATTTGGTAACCATAGCAAGTAACATTCAAGTTTCAACTGCAAAATATTCGATCAATTTTTGCTCCAATATGCTGAAAAAAGAAGGCAAGGCCATTAAAAAAGAAAGGTGTTCCCAACCATATCCACAACCCACTCTCACAGATCAACTGTAAAACAAACATAGCAACATGCAATATTATATGTTTATTTAATTGTTACAAGCCAGTTGGCACATTCAGCTCATTTTGCAAGCGCTTTATGTAGTGTTTGATGGGGTGGGATGGTCTAACTCTTTAGGTCGTCCAAGTGTTTGGTTGCATGAATGGGATGGGATGGTCTAGGAAAGGTTGATCCAAGCTAGAGGAATATTCTCCCTTTATTGTAACACCCTGGCCGAAAATCCACTCAATGCCAGCCCAACATGGGGCGGACCCACACACATATAGCACTTTAGACAAGCAATGTGGGACTAATCCGACCACTGCTCCACATGGGCCACCCCACTAACAGGTCAGGGTATTACATTTTATGCTGGATAATGAGATAGGATTTTTTTGGCTAGACGAGCGTCTAGGCTCAATTAATCATGACCATTAGGGACAACTGGACAATTACCAAAGATTAGTGATAATTAGCATGTTTTAGTGTTAAATAGTGATTATTAGTGCAATTCTCTTAAGCTAAGAAATCCATATTCACTGATTAAGATCAGAAGCGCCAATCAAATTAGGACCTTACTAGTTCTAACATTCTTTGGGACCAACGAACACTCCCAACAGGATAAAAATGGCACCGCAAATAAGGTTGGGATGGGAATATCGAAATACCTTTTTGTGAGCCACTTGATTCTTTGTGGAACGACTCTGTAGTTTGAAGATGATCTACTACCAAATGACCGTCCAAATGATGATGAACCTGATGATTGGGAGGTGCCTAATAGCATATAACAAAAACATGATTGCACCAATTATCTAATATTTAGCTTAAATTACAGAGATATGCCAACTGAATTTTAACAAGTACCTTTCTTGTCTGTAGGTAAATCACGGCACACCACCTTCGTTTCTCCTCGATGTCCGCGGCTTCGATAGCTAGTTTGGCAGCACCAACATCACCAAGGCTGTGAGATTCGGAGGAATGCACGAGCACACCATCCGATCTTGATGGAAGATCCTAATACTGGATCTTTGGTGGTTTCAATGATTGTGGCACATTTGGAACTAAAGCAATGACCCCTTCTGCACAAGGAGGACTAACTTTCGGATCAACCATGGTTTGTTGAATCGAGTTTGATATATCACCAACGACACTAGAATTTTTGTCCACCACCGCAGGACCGGATGGTTGAGATGGACCATTGGATAGACAACTTTTAATCGGTAATAAAATCGGATAGTTCAGTTATATCTACTTGTGACACATGCAAAAGAAACATTTGAACTTTAATTTGATATATTAGAGCATTAAAAACTGAAAATTTCAATATTATGTTGGCACCAAAAAATAAGTGGCACGATCTAATAGTGAATCTTATTGTGTAATAATCAAATGTAGTACTACTATGTTCCATTGTTCCTATACCTATACAACGAAGAAAAAATGCCTTTTCCAAATAAAACGACTGTGAATGGGTACTTATAGTTAAAGATTTATCTAAAGTGATACTCTTGTTTTTGAAATAGGACATAGAAAATAATCAAAAGAAAATAAAAATCATAATATGAATTTTAGATTAGATCAACTATTTTAGCATAACTCAACAAACTTAGGATATAGGATAACGCGATTGAATCGAGCAAGTAAAAAGAAAGAAAGAAATACTGACTTCAAAACATCATATCGGAAGGAGTGACGCACTTTCTATTGTTTCATATAAGAAAATGTCAAAACATTCAATTCAACGAAAAGCAGTCATTGGCCCATCATTAGAGTAGCACTATATCACCAACCACAACGCACCAAACATGAACAAGTTTGAACAAAACACAAATACTCCCTACAAATAAGGTAATTGTGAGCTATGGCAAATAGTAGCATTAGATTACAAAATAAGAATACATTGTTGGCTCTTCTTGTTCAAGTCTTCCACATCCCCAAGCGATCTAACATCGAATGGCAGATACCCAAACATAACACTAATGGCAGGATCGCCCCATAATCACCGACCCTAACAGTGGACCACAAGTTAGCGCGTGCTGCCAATGGCGGATCCAGGAATTTAAACACAGGGATCAACATTGATCCTTAGTGATCAAAGTTGTATCTTGAAGTGTGAAGGCCCATATAGCCCATGTGGAGCGGTGGTGGGATTAATCCCACATTGCTTGTCTAAATTTAGTTGCAGTAGCATATAATACTTGTTGGTCCAAATTTAGCATCTCCAGGTTAACGCTTTTACACAAAACAAGGATAAAAGTGTAATTGGGGTGCTATGCCTGCGTGGGCCCACCCAACGAGCGACAAGGCTTTGAGTGGATTTTGAGCTAGAGTGTTACAGATAGTATCAAAGCATCAACCTTCGCTGCATGGGCACATGTGGGACAGGGGCGTGGGCGTACAGCGCATGGCACGTGTGGGCCCAAAGTGGACACAGTGGTGAATGTAATATCCCGACCCGTTAGTGTGAAGCATATAATGCATGTCTAAAATGAGTCTTAGTAGCATATAATATCTTGGCCCATTAGTGTGAGGCCCATGTGGAACGATGGTGGGATTAGCCACATTGCTTATCTAAAATGAGTCTTAGTGGCATATAATGCATGCTGGGTCCAAACTTAGCACCTCTGGGTTAACCCTTTTACACAAAGCAATGATGAAAGTGTAAGAGGCATGAAGTGTCCCGGGTCATTTAGAGGGAGTAAGTAATAGTATTAACTACTAATTATCGTAAACTACTTTGCAAAAATTTAAAAATGCGAATAGAACGAATAGAAATAGAAAAGAGATAGCCGTCAGACCCGCAGGCGATTGATCACCGAGATAGCAGACCCATAAGGGCCGTATCGGCATCTCTCGCTAGATCGGTTCATCATTCGACAACCGTAGCTTACCTGTTCGGATTGCGGGTATCCGTAGCGACGTTTTACCCTTTAGGCAACCAGTAGCAGTGCTTTACCCAGAGAACAACCATTGGAGCCATTGCAATACCCAGTGGACATTCCAGTGCCTTTGAACATTCAAGCCAGCCAGCTCACAGCCAGCAGCAATGCAGCCCCCCAGCCGGCTCGGCGATCGAGGCAGCCAGGGGAGAGAGAGCTCCTTCTTATCCCCTTCCTCCCAGTGCACAAGAGCAATCCTTCCTTCACTCCACTCCCAGCCGAAGCCAAGAAACCAGAGAGCACAACCGAGAGCAACACACCCACCCCTCAATCCCATCGGCCAAGACGACCAGAAGCCGGAGGGAGGAGATCCACAAGCAGGAGCCGAAGGAGAAGGAACCACAAGCCAAGAACCAGACCTGGTGATCCCCAAGAACCAAGTAAGGAGGATCCCCAAGAAGGACCGAACCGAGCAGGAACCAGAAGGAACCAAGCACAGAACCAGGAGCAAGAAGATCCCCAAGATCAGCACCAGAACCTTCTTCCCCAAGAACCGAACCAAATCCCTCAGGTGCACACCTAGTCCCGGTAGTAATAGCAGTAGCTAAACCACTCCTTGCGTGCACCCTGAGTAGATCGGGTAGCTCGTAGTCTCAGTAGCGATTCTAGGGCTGCAAAGATTGTAATCTTGCCGTCCCCGCTAGAACCATTGCATCATTGACCCCTAAAACTTGCAAGCAAAACCGAAACCAAGCAGATCAAGTAACATTTGTTCTTATCTTTGACCTAAGATTGCAAATCAAAGAGTAGAAAATGCGAACAATCAACTAAAAGATCGCAGGAAGCAAATCTATTGGCATCTGTTCTTATCTTAACCCAGAAATGCGAAATCAAAAGAATAAGCAAACGGTAAAAGCAGGCAAAGCATTAGATCGTGTAATATCTGTTCTTATCTTTAGTAGAGAAAGGGGGGAGTTAGCAATAGAGAAGTAGAGGGGGGAGTTCGGCCAGGGGGAAGAATCGGAGCAGAGAGGAGGGGAGAGCAGGGGACCGGTGTGGGTGTAGAAGCCGGCGGCCGCCAGGGGGAAGTATTTCTCTAAATTGGACTTGCGATCTGGTTACCATCAGATTCGTATGGCAGAGAAGGACATTGAGAAGACAGTTTTCAAGACACATCATGGGCACTTCCAGTTCTATGTCATGCCATTCGGACTAACAAATGCCCCGGCCACTTTTCAGTGTCTTATGAATTCCATTGTTGCTCCCTATTTGCGTAAATTTGTGTTGGTCTTTATTGATGATATCCTCATATATAGCCTTGATCTGAAAATGCATGTGGAGCATTTAACCAAAGTGTTAGCCTTACTACAACACCATCAATTATTTGTGCAGAAATAGAAGTTTGCCTTTGCCCAATCATGCATCTCATATTTAGGACATATTATTTCGGACAGGGGAGTGGCTACGGACCCTTCTAAGACACAAGCAATGATTGACTGGCCTCCACCAACTAACATCACAGAATTGAGAGGATTTTTGGGTTTAACAGGGTATTATCAGAAATTTCGTGAGGAATTATGGCATCATTTCCCGTCCCTTGACCCAATTATAGAAGAAGAAAGCATTTCAATGGGATGAAGAAGCTTCCATTGCTTTTGAAACATTGAAACAAGCAATGAAACATACGCCGGTTTTGGCAATGCCAAATTTTCAGCAAACATTTGTAGTTGAGACTGATGGATGTGATGTCGGCATAGGAGCAGTGTTGATGCAAAATGGGCATCCGATTGCCTTCTTGTGTAAAGCATTAAGTTTGAAACACCAACAATTATCTATATATGAAAAGGAGTTTATGGCAGTCATCATGGCAGTCGACCGGTGGCGTCAATACTTACACTGGGGAGTATTCATCATCAATACCGATCATCGCAGTTTGTGTTATCTTGGCGATCAACAATTGATGTCTGACATACAAAGGAAAGTAATGACTAAATTGATGGGACTTTAGTTTCGTATTCAGTACAAAGAAAGCTTCGACAAATCGAGTAGTAGATGCATTGTCGCGTGTGGGACATTTGATGTCATTACAAGCAGTGTCGGGTAGTCAACCCTTATGGATTCAAGAAGTATTAAACTCTTATGTGACAGATACACGAGCTCAGCGTCTGTTGATTGCTTTGGCTTTTCAGAGTCCGGGTGAACATGGGTTCGAATTATCTCAAGGATTGATCAAGCAACATGGACATATTTGGGTGGGAGAGAACTCAGCCCTTTAGACTAAGATTATCAATGCGTTCCATGCCAGTGCCGTTGGAGGGCATTCTGGGGTAACAACAACTTATCATTGTATCAAAAAGTTGTTCTTTTGGGATGGATTAAAGGCAGATGTGGCCAATGTAGTGAGACAATGCATCACTTGCCAACAAGCCAAACAAGAGCATTCACGGACACCAGGTTTGTTGCAACCTTTACCGGTCCCAAAAGAGGCATGGCAGGACGTCACGATGGATTTCATTGAAGGTTTACCCCGGTCCGAAGGATTTAATTCGATATTGGTGGTGTAGTGGATAGGTTCTCTAAGTACGCTCATTTTATGGCATTGAAACATCAGTTCACAGCACCAATTGTGGCCAAGATCTTTCTTGAGAATGTGGTCAAATTGCATGGTCTGCCTTGATCGATCGTATCGGATCGTGATAAAGTATTTACAAGTGCATTTTGGAAAGAGTTATTTACTGCTATGGATACCAAATTGCTGTTTAGAACTTCATATCACCCCCAAACGGATTGGCAGAGAGAGAGGGTCAATCAATGTCTTGAAATGTATTTGTGCCGTGCTGTTCATTCTTCACCATCTAAATGGCGCAACTGGCTGTTCTCCCTTCCAGGCACTATATGGGACTGAACCGAGGTATGGATTGATGCCAAATTGTGGGCAGGTAACAAATCAGTCGATCAAGGAATGGGTTCAGGAGAGAAAAGAGCATATTGAAATGCTTAAACGCCATTTGGAGGTAGCTCAAAATAGAACGAAGATGCAAGCTGATAAAAAAAGGGTCGACAGACAATTTCAAGTTGGCGAACAAGTGTATCTCAAACTTCAACCATATGATTAGTCCTCAGTGTTCAATAGGCCATTTCCGAAATTGGCATTCAAATATTTTGGCCCTAATAGAGTGGTGGAGAAAATTGGCGCAGCCGCTTACAAGCTGGAATGCCACAAGGGAGTCAGATTCACCCGGTGTTCCATGTCTCTCAACTTAAGTCATTTGTACCTGATTACACTCCGGTGTTTCACTACTCACCATCCATTGCGGACTTGAATATGGAGGAGGTTAAACCTGAAGCCATACTGGATCGACGCTTAGTCAAAAAAGGGAGTGCGACCATCCCTCAAGTATTGATTAAATGGTCGCGGATTCCAGCTAGCATGGCTACTTTGGAGGATTTTTATGTGATCAGACAACGTTTCCCTGATGCGTCTGCTTGGGGACAAGCAGGATCTCTGTGGGGGCGGGGGGAAGATGTCAGGCAAGCAGTACAGAACTGAAGATGTCATCGCTAATTCAGAAAAGGAGATTATGATGAATAGTATTTCCGGTAAACAAAAGAGTAAGGTGATTAGTTATAGTGTCCCCGGTGATTAGTTACAAGAGGTGTGAGTCTTATGGGGAAACCAAAGACGGACCCACACGTGAGTGATAGCAACGTATTAATATGGACAACGGTAACTCCAAAAGGAACGCTGAAAAAAAGAATTGAAACTTCTTCCTCTCTGTCTGTTCTTCTTCCAGCTCTTTCCTCTTTCCCCTTTTCTTCTCCCAGTTGTCTTAATCGATTGTTGGGTGCGAAATCTCACGCCGGAGAACCCGCACCAAAACCCTAGCGCGTGCCGCACCGTGTGCCCGCGTCTCCATCGCCCCCCCGCGCTGGCGCAACCGTAGCCGCTTCCTCACCTTCTCCGCTTGGCCACGCTTCCTCGCCCCCTCCCCCTGCAGGACGCGCGACGAGATGCCACGCCTAGTGCTCCGGCTGCCCATCCCCGATGTGGAGGCGCTCACGCGCGAGACCGCCGAGGTCGCCGCCGCAGATTCTACAACAAATGGTAGAAGACTACTTTTTTTGGGGTTTCGAGTTTGGTTGGGTTCTTGACGCTGGCCTGACTTGTCTGTAGTTTGTTCTCTTTGAGTCCAATCTGGTTCTTTGAGCTGCTATTGCGGTGCTTGGTTCTTGATTTGTACGTGAGTTCAATCCGCATGGCATAATGGCAGGAGCTTTTTTCCCCTGGAGCGTTCTTCAATTGCGGGTTCTTGCTTCTTGTTTCTGAAGTTGTTGGGTTCTTGACGCTGGCCTGACTTGTCTGTAGTTTGTTCTCTTTGAGTCCAATCTGGTTCTTTGAGCTGCTATTGCGGTGCTTGGTTCTTGATTTGTACGTGAGTTCAATCCGCATGGCATAATGGCAGGAGCTTTTTTCCCCTGGAGCGTTCTTCAATTGCGGTTTCTTGCTTCTTGTTTCTGAAGTTGTTGGGTTCTTGAGTTGCCTACCCTACTTGCGTTCTTCAATCCGCATGGCATCTGGAAGGATATTTTCTTGCGTTCGTTCCTATTGATTTCTCCTTTTCCTTTTATTTTTCTTGAATTTGCGTCAATTTGGTTTCCAGCTCCAAGTTCTTCACGGTTCGGTTACATTCCTTTGCTTTTGACTGCATAAGAGTTTTGTATAATTGTATTCTTGGATTGGGCTAACCGATCGCTCACTTGTTGGACAATGGATGCAGCAAGCACGTGTTCGAATGCATCCGGACGCAGCTGGTTCCCATTGAACGCAAGGAGCAGTTGCTTCTGTGCGGCGCTGGTGCTTCGGTGGAGGGGGGTCTTGTTGTGTTTTCTTCCTCTCTGCTGCTGCGTTCGTGTTTCGGCATTGACTCGGTGGTTGTCCTCTGTGAGTATTGCCGGTTCTTCCTCTTTTCCGCGTCGTTTGAGTTTCATCGTGCTTCGTCTCCAGCATCTCTGATATGCGCGGCTGTATTCTTTCGGGTTCAATGATATGCGCTGCTGTATTCTTTCGGGTTCTCTGATATGCGTGAAAAATATTCTTTCGGGTTCTCTTTTTCGCGTCGTTTGAGTTTTGCGGCCTCTTGCAAAATGGGGGTCCTGCGTTGAATCCGCCTGCTTCATTCCGTTTGTCTGCCGGCCTTCGCTTTGTTCTTGACGTTAGTTTCGTCGTCGTTCTGCCGATTCTTGCTTTGTTGTTAGAGTGCTTACAGTTTTCCCTTTTTGGGTCATCCTTCGTTAGGTCTTTCTTTTCTCTTTGCTGATGTGCATCACGCTAACCAGGTTATGCTTTATCGTTTTGCCTGAGAGTGTCGCCTTGGCTGTTATTCCGTCCACTCATTTAGTTTTGTTGTCTGCATGTAGTTCCCTTCGTCTTTCTTGCTTTATCCCGGCCGTTCATACAAGCTGGTGTGCTTCCTCAAGCATTGCGGTTCCTGATTCGTATTTTCAGGTTAGGCGATCTCTTTAGGTCCTGTCCTTACGATTGTTTATTCTTGTTATTGCCCTGTTCGTGTGGTTATTGTTTGTGCCATTTTGATTCCATGTATGGATGATTGGCTGCGTCATGCTTCATGCTCCGTAGCGCTCTGGCTATGTTAGGAAGGCCTTTGTAGCTGTGTTATATTGAAATGGCCAAGTAATATAGGTAGAAACCTATTCAAGGTATACAAAATTCAATACACTTTCTTTTATAATGTCTCAAATGCATACAACGTTTTCATGTCATACGTATTGTCATTCTCACATTCTTTATGGTTGCTCTTCGATTTATCTTCCGTTGCAGACTGTTCGTCCACCACGTCTGACATGTGCTATATGCAGGCCTAACGATGGCTTTTGTCCTGTACAGTTAACGATAGCTGCTGGACTTTTGTATTGCCACCGTGTTCTACTAATCCTGGCTGAACAGCGTAGATAGCCTTTTGTTCAAGTGCAGTGTAGCCTATAAACAAGGCTTAACTACTGTTTGCTCCTCAGGTCTACCTTTGTGTATCCGCTATGTCTACCAATCTAGCACTTAGTTAGGCACTTACAAAGTCTAACTTATTTATAACGCTGTGCCTCTAATCGGTATAATATATATACATATGTCGGCATCAACAACAGAACTCTGCGGTTGCTGTCGTTCTCCTTGCTACTGCAGAAAAAAGTATAGCTATCTTTCTAATATGTGCTTACCAAAATATAACCTCGGTTAGATATCAATAACCAGCTATTCGTTATGGTATGAAAAACAGCGTCTAGGCGTCGGGTAACGTCGTTGAATTGGTTGTCATAAAGCAAAGGATTTTGATTTGATTTGGTTTGACTCGATTTTATTCTGTTTGGCTGTGGGCGCGTACATCGATGATCTCATGGCGAGGCTAGACAAGCTCCGGGAGATGCAGGGGACGAGGGAGTACACCGACCTCGTGCTTGTATGCTGTAAAAGGTCACTCCTTTTAAAATGTATAGCTTCATTTGCTGCTTATGAGCTTTCCAATTGTTGCTTCATTACACTGATTCATTTCGCTTGTCTGGATGATGAGCCTGCTGGCTACGGGCACTATATAGAGTACTTAGTGAAATTATATAAGTTGTAGTTTGGCCTTTGATGCATGGTTTTGATTTATTGAGATGTGAATGTCGCGCTTGGTTATTACTGCATCGATCATGGTTAGGCTCCTTAAAATGCATTTGTTCTTGCTCCACCCAGATGCTACTGGCTTGATTTTGCAAAGGAAAGCTTTGGCTTTATGAGACAAATACGATGCCTTTTGACTTATCATCTCATAAGATATCAAATTGTTTCTTTGATCTATTCTGCTTCTTCTGCATCTAACCAATATTTACATTTGTTGTTGTCACGTCTTACCTCTGAGGATGGTACTTAGATTGAATTAGAAGACTGCTCTATTGACGTCCACCTGTAGCATATCTTAATTTTAGACGATATGGCATTGTCTGCCTTGTTTGCTGATGTTATGAATAGCACTTGTATTCATCATGAGGCCAAAGGGCCTATATATATATATACATGTACAAGAGGGCAAGCAATAGGAATAGGAATAGGACTCTATCCCTAACATACAAGGAAAGCAATAGGAATAGGAATATGACTCTATCCCTAACATACAAGGAATAGGACTATATCTCTAACACCCCCCCTCAAACTCATGGTGGATCAACAACACTGAGTTTGGAGAGAAAGAAGTTATGATACGCTCTAGTTTGTGTCTTCGTGAAGAAATCTGCTAACTGGAGCTCTGAAGGCACATACTGAAGAGCCACAATCTTATCTCGCACTGTGACCTCATATATGAAGCATCAACACCAATATGCTTGGTGAGTTCATGCTTCACTGGATCTCGCAATGCCGATAGCCTGTCTTGCCGATAAAAGAGGAGTCGGTGTAGAAACAGAAACACCAAAATCCTCAAGCAACCACCGTAGCCACGTAACCTCTGCTGTCAAAAGAGCCATAGCTCGCAACTCACCTCAAGACCTCGAACGAAATCGCTGCTTTGCTTCTTAGTCTTCCAAGCAATGAGAGAACCACCAAGAAAAACACAAGAAGCGTAAAGGGACCGACGATTTATCGAGTGATCACTAGCCCATGTAGCATCGAGTATGCCTGGAGCTGTAAAGAGCCGGAGCGGAAAGAAAAGACGGCGAGAGATGGTTCCACGAAGATATCGTAGAGAACACGAAGAAGATGACTATAGTGGAGCCGAGTGGGAGCGTAAACGAATCGACTCGGGATATGAACTGGATAAGAAATGTCGACGAGTGACACCAAGATAAACAAGACTCCCAACAAGATGGCGATAGTAGGATCTCAAGAGGTTCACCATCAAGAGGTCGAAGGTGAACATTGAGCTCCATGGGAGTCTCTACCAGACGCTCATCGGTGAGAGAGGCACGATCAAGAAGATCCTGGATATACTTCTCTTGGGAGAGAAAGAAGCCCTCAGAGGTGGAAGAAAACTCAATCCCAAGAAAGTATCGGAGAGGACCAAGATCAGACATGAGAAACTGCTCATTGAGACGGGATTTTACAAAGGCAATATACTGAGAATCATCGCCAGTAATGATCATGTCATCAACATACGTATGAGAAGAGTCCGACCACGAGAAGAGGTGTGAACAAAAAGCGCAGGATCATGAGTACTGGCAGAAAAACCAGCGGCAGTGATCACAGAAGAAAAACGCTCAAACCAAGCACGAGGCGCTTGCTTGAGCCCATAAAGAGAGCGACGAAGCCGACAAACCATGCCCTCAGAATGTAATACTCCGGTGGTGGCTGCATATAGACCTCCTCATGCAGCTTACCATTAAGAAAGGCATTCTTGACATCAAGCTGAGAGATGGACCACTCTCGAACAGAGGCAACAGCAAGAAGAGTGCGAACAGTGGTCATGTGAGCCACAGGGGCAAAGGTCTCATCATAATCACGACCATGCTCCTGCTGAAAACCACGCGCCACAAGACGAGCCTTGTAGCGCTCAAGAGAACCATCAGAGCGAGTCTTAATCTTATAGACCCACTTACAAGTAATGGGACGGACACGGGGAGGAAGTGGAACAAGATCCCATGTGCCAGTGCGCTCAAGGGCAGCAATCTCCTCCGTCATCGCATGCTGCCATTCCTGATGAATAACAGCATCACGGTAAGAAGTCGGCTCGGCCAGAGCTGCACCAACAAAAGCAAAACGCTCAGGAGGCCGAATAGACTGTCGATCGCGAAGAGCATAACGAGGAGGAGACACTGAAGAAGATGGCTCATCAGAAGAAGAAGATGGCACATCAGAAGAGTCCTCAGCTGGCGGACGACGAGTGTAGTGGAGAGGATAGGGAGAAACAACATCTGAAGAGCCCTGTGTAGGAGAGGACGGTGGTGAAGAAACCGGCGCTAAAGGAGACGCCGATCGTGAAGGAAAAGTGACAACTGGAGTGTCAGGAAAAGTCAAAAAAGACAGTGACTCAACAAGAGAAGTAGGAGAGGAAGAAGAACGAGGGTAGAAGGGACGAGACTCATCAAAAGTGACATCTCGTGAGATCCGTATCCGTCGGCCAACAGGATCCCAACAATGATATCCCTTATGCTCAAAGACTTGTATCCCGAGAAACACACTCAACTGCAGGTGGCGATCAACTAGTGCGTTCACGAGGTGCAAGAAGAACATAGCACACACACCCAAAAGGCGAAGTCGAGAATAATGGAGGCATGCCACAAGACTCTCAAGCGGAATCCACCCTTCGAGCGAAGAAGGTTGGATATTGGTCAAGTAGGTAGCGATGGAAAGCGGCCTCGGCCGAAGTGAGGTGGAGCAACAAAGCAAGCATAAGCGCGTGGTACATCTCAAGAAGATGACGGTGCTTGCTGACCACACCATTCGAGCATGAGCACCGAGGACAAGAAAATCGAGAAGAGTGCCACGTGTGGCAAGAAAAGCTCGAAGAGCTCAGGACGATCCTCCTGCGAGTCGGCCACGAAGAACACGAATGGGGGAATCAAACTGAGTGTGAATCATGGTGGCAAAGTCTTATAGATGGATAAAACCTCACTACGAGAGGACATAAAATATATCAAGTGTGGCGAGAAAAATCATCTATAAAAAGAATATAATACGATGACCCCCTTTGGAAACAAAAGGCCGGACCCCAAACATCGGGAATGAACAAGATCAAGGGCCACTGTGAGATAGACTCACTAGAATGGTAGGGAGTTGTAGGCATTTTGCCAAGCTTACAACTGTACAGTGTAAGAGGCATCACGAGACCGCAGGCCTAAAAGACCACGACGAACTAAAGAAGGCAGGCGCAGCCACAAAGATGACCCAAGCGGTGATGCCAGGCGAAAGTCCGGTAGAAGAAGCAGGATCTTGTGCGGTGGAGAAGCGGAGAGCGGAAGGCGGCGGAAGGTAGATGAAGCCGATCAAGCTCCCAAAGGCCCGCTGAGTGTCCGGGTGCGAGGCGATCCCAACTAGGGCCCGTCGTGCGGAGATCTGAACACAACAAGAGTCGAATCAAGAATAGCGACAACCGTGATCGATGGCGCCAATGGATATGGTGCATGGTCGGTTTGGGAACATAAAACAGCGAGGAACATGAAAAGAGGATGACAAAGATTTCCTCGTCCCCGCAACAGGAAGGGAAGTACCATCTGCGGTATGCGCGGTGATAGGAGCAACAAGAGGGCTAATAGTATGAAGACTCGAAGGATCGGATGTCATATGAAAGAAGCTCGAGTCAAGGATCCATGGTGTGATACGAGGAGGATGGTGGTTTCTCACTAGAAGGCCGGTAGCGAACCAAGAGAACTGGCCGGTTGTAGTGGCGACCATGCGGCCATAGCATAAGAATCTCTGGTGAGAGTCGGAACCAGTCTGGAAGTGGGGAGGGGCACCTAAGAGGCCGGGGCCCTTAGAAGGCGTCCCCTCTGCGAGCAAGATCCTTCTTCTTCCTGTAGCAGAATTGCTCCACATGGCCGTTCTTATTGAAGTATGTGCAGTGAAGACCTCCAACCCCGGAGGCTGAACTGAGCGGCGTCACTTGGTCGGAGGAGTAAAGCGTGGTGCCGCCAAAGCGAGGAAAGACACAAGTAGGCCAGCGCCACGAGGCGAGTCTCCTCCGATGCTGAATGCGGCAAGGGCCTCCAACAGTCACACGAGGATGACGAGCAAGCGGTGGGCTCGAATATGCTCAAACTCAGCCCGAAGACGTGTCAGGAAATCGTGAGATGGCCAGCTCCAAATGAGAGTCTTGGCCGGACAACAACTGACAGTGCGCAGACTTCGGTCCCAAGAATCAATCTGACGCCAATACGGAAGATAGGCTGCATAGAACTCATCCGCAGTAGAATCACCTAGCGTGCTCTGTACAACAAAGAAGGTAAAGGAAGTCACCAGGCGTTCATAGTGATCGAAGATGCGCCCACATCGTGCTGAAGACAAAGCAACAATGTCTCGAAGATGCACCTCCATGCTAGCAACCAAAATAAGCGAGGCAGCGAGCATCTTCATCAATCCATGTCTTGTGAGCGGCGAGTCCGAAAAGACTCAACAAAGACATCGATATAATCATCGGTGATCTTACGCGGCGGCATCATCAAGCATCCTTGGGAATAGCAGGCGTGGCAGGGAGTTGAGAAGCGGACAGGATAGCTTCGCCAGTAAAGAAACTCCCATAGGCGACCACGCATGTGAAGGCGCATGTGAGAAAACAGATCTCGATAATTGAGACCATCAAAATAATCGGGCATCGAGGCGAGAGCGATCCCTGAAGAACTAGAAGATGACATCTTTCTTTTCTTTTCTTTTCTTTTCTTTTTCTTTTTTTTTCTTTTTTTCTTTGTTTTTTTTTCTTTTTGGGCGTGGCCGAGTCAACTATTCACGGACGTGAGCCTTCTGTTCTTGAAAAGTCACGCACGAGGAAAGAAGCCTGGAAAAACTACAGCACTTCACGTGAACTAGACGAGGTAGTACTAAAAGATCTAGCACTTCACGTGGGCCGAGGAGATCCAGTAGCGTGGCAATCAAGAGCGTGAGACGATCGAAGGAGCCGAGGTTTGTGGCGCCGCCCGCAGTTAGGCGGGCTCGGGCGTGGCGCAATGACACAAGACCAATGGCGTCGGACCAGACCAGTTGCGCAGGACGGCCGAGTCGCCGGCCAGTGAAGCCAGCGGCGCGTCTGGCAAGCGAGCTCTGCCGGCGAGATAAGCGCGCCACGGTTAGGCGACTCTGAAGCGCCGGCCGCAATTGGAGCGCTCGAGCGTGCGAACCGGCTAAGCGCCGAGTCAGAGCAGAGCCAAAGGCAAAGAAGCAGCGCCAGATTATAGGAAAAGCCGAGAGCGCGAAAAAGAGTCGCCGGGCGTTGGTGGATACGGCGCAAGTGCTAACGCCAGGAAAGAGGTAACCCTAGATTTGCTCTGATACCATGTTATGAATAGCACTTGTATTCATCATGAGGCCAAAGGGCCTATATATATATATATACATGTACAAGAGGGCAAGCAATAGGAATAGGAATAGGACTCTATCCCTAACATACAAGGAAAGCAATAAGAATAGGAATATGACTCTATCCCTAACATACAAGGAATAGGACTATATCTCTAACAGCTGATACCACACTCATCTTCGTGATTATTGAGTTTACTTGTGCTCTTAGCCTCTCATTTCTTACAATTTTTAGCTTCAGGGAAGATTGCTTACTCAAGATGGTATGTGCAGTATCGTGGTTTATATTCAGTCTGGAATCTTCAATTTGCCATATTGAACTAGATTTTTTTCTATTAGTTAGGGGTGTTGCATTGTTTTGTTTAGCTTCACATTCCTCTCTGACCTGCTATTTTCATAATCTGGGACAGATTGACACAATCTGCTAACATTTTATTCTTGTTAAACAGGATAATTACCGAGGTGTGTTCGTTCTGTAGATGATACTAGCTTCATTGGCCACAGTGAGATTAATTTTCAGATTATTTGCTGTGTGCTACTAACTCTATCTCATGATGCATACACAGGTCATTATGTTTTTGCTAAAACCTGATGAGGAGACTACTGTTAACAGAAAACCAGCCAGGGAACAGGTTGATAAATGGGTAATTTCTTGTTCCTTCTTATCATTAATATTTGTATGATTGTTTGATGCTGAAGTTACTTGGTCTATAATGACTGACTGTCAACAAAAAAAAAAACAGAGTCAACCAATAATCAACAAGAGCACAAGATTTGAGGATATGAGGATATATAATAATGAAAGAGCTCCTTACAGGCCACCTCAATTGAAGGAGTGTTGTACTTCACATTTGTTGCCAAAATAATATATATATCATGTATATACATATATATGTATATATATATATGTATATATATTAGTTTTTTTGCAATATGAACTACCAAGTATTATTTACTTTGTGCCTTTCAGGTGGAGTTGTTCCATCAACTTCTTGGGTCCAAAATTGGGTTGTGTATGGGATTTTATTGTTATCTCTTCCTATTACCTCTTTATTCATCTAATCTAATAATAATCATGGCTGTCGTGGGCTTGAAATTGAATCCAACAGGGACGAGCTTGCCATCTTTTCAAGAGAGGTAATTCGATTTGGTGGCCTGTGTAAACATCCTGTATGGTATAATTTGGGATGCTATTTCGACAAGTATGCATCTCATTCTGGCCACACTATTTACAATGGTATGAATTGCTTCTTGCGTTTAACACTATGGATTGCTCTGATATGTAGGTTAATGGTAGATTTTACACCTCAGGATCATTCAAAAGAGCGTATGGAAACTACTGTCCAGCGATTAATTAATTTGTCTCAAAACACTTCTCTATGTATGCTATGCGATAAAGAGCTCTTCTATTTTAATTTTGATTTCTTCATTTCTATGATTTTGGACCTGCCTGTACTTGATAATACTTCATACTTTTATGGAGCTAGGTGGCACCGTTGTAGTTACCATTTTCCCTGTATTATTGAATGCCTGGATCTCCGTGGTAGCGTGAAAAAACTTTCGGTAGGTTTTGTTACTAAGAATATGAAGTCTCTTACATAACAACAAGCTAAAACTATGGTTTTGAGGGCGGTGGCACAATTAGTCTATTTTTTGCAATCTTATAATGGCTACAAACTTATTCAGTTGTTTCTATAATTGCAGGGGCTTTACCGTGAATCGCATGCACTGGACAAGTTTTTTTTTTGTTATACTATGCATATTGATTTACTATCATTTTGTTTCACATATGCTTTCATCACTTATGTTGTAGTGCTAATGAGAAATTAGAGGTCATGGTTGGCAACACAGCTATTGCTGCAAACTTTCGAACATGGCTTTCATCATTGTTGCCTTTCGAACACTGTCCCCTTGTTGCAAAGTCCTTCCTGTCAATTTGGGTTGGTACCATTTTGTAAAACTCCAGCATTTCATTGGTTTGATATTTAGATGCTCAGTTTGATAGTGTGTTAGGTAGTGAACAGATGATGTCTGTTGCCAAATAGTTAGCATTCTGTTTTCAAGAGAGAAAAATGGAACTTAAATTTTATGAAATCTTTTGTTTTAGATATGTGCTTCTGTGTGAACAATAATTAAAGCAAATTTCTGATCCATGCTTCAAGTTATTTGTGCTGTGTACCTAGCAACTTTGGCTGTCTTGGTTCTGTATCTCCTATTTTCTCAGCTAAATCATTTCTCCTAATAATAATCTGTTGAATACAAACAGTGTATTTTTTAAGTCAGGCATTACACAGTTGACATCAGAAACACCAATATTCTATCGAATACTTTACAACCTTTCTCAACTTGATTGCAGATCTATGCTGATGGATTGGTAAAGAAAGCGTATGAGGACTGGATGCATGTTGTAGAACACGATGGCAAGGCACTCCTGAGCTTCAAGCAGAAAAAGAAATCTGTTACAACCAGAAGTGGCACTGCAACAGCTTCGACAAGCAGCCCTGCTCCATATGGTTCGGCCAATGCACAGAAACAATGGTCACTGTCAGCAAAAGCTGAGCAAACTTCAATGGGTGCTACAAATGAAGGTAATAAGATTTTAAACCCACACTCCAGATACATCCCGTGAAGGTTTCTTGTTCATCATTGTATTTTTTTTAACCATGCTTTACCAGCCACGTTTTTATTTGAATATGTTGAGCTTCGTTTTCCTTTTTTCAGGCCTTAAGCCCAGTGATTTTAGTTTATGCCTACTCATCCTCAATCCTCACTGACCAACATTAATGTGCAGTGTTGCTCATTTGTTTTTCGAGTGATTTTCTTGTCTTCAGTCCTTATTTTCATTGTAGCCTGCGCAGATAGTATAAATGTATATAATAAGGAGGGTGCTATAATGTGATGTAGGATGCATCAAGTTATAAAAGAGCACATGTCATGTAGGCCCCATACAGAACACTAAAATTTGTACATCTGTAACTGAAGCAGCAATGACGTTAATGGCGTGCTTGCATCTTGGCTGCAAACTGCTTTAACTACCTTTTCATTACTTCAGTTCTGACTTGTTGGAAGTCAACCATTGTTGGTTGGACCTATATGTATGCATAAAGAAACTTGATGGAAGTCAACCATTTAGATGATAAGGTGCATCCTATTTTTCTACCTTGACACACATGTAAGATGAACAAAACTGGATCACATTATACTTCCCTTGTTTTCTGACAGAGATTTGTTTTCCTCTCTCCGCTTCATAAATCATCTCTGCTGATTTGAGATTCTCTTGGTCATCTATGCATGTTGCTCTTCTGATTTGGATTGTGAAAGTCAGCTCTCTGAACTGGAAAACCTTTTAGCTGCTAAGGTACATCCTATTTTTCTGCCTTGACACACATGTCAGATGAACAAACTGGATCGCATTATACAGGACGTTCCAGTTGTGCCCACTACAATGTTCTATTTTGTCGATATTTTACAGAAAGCCCAACCTTGGTTACACAATTTTGTGGTATCCCTTTGAGAAGAAAAGGAAGATTACAAACGAATGAAGAAAAGATCTACGGTTGCAGGAAATATCAGCTGGTCTTTTCTTGGTTTTTGTGATGAATTAGCTATGCTGTAATGAAAACTACCATACATTACTTCCGTACAGCTGCTGTTTCTGAATCCCTTGTTTGGGACGTGATGAAAACTAACATTTACTTAAAATTACTAACTAATCCTTGCAGCTACTGCTTCTCAGGCTTGTGTTTGTGCTGTGCTAATGACTGCTGTAGACCCACCCGTATAGCTATTGTATCTAGAACTTATTTATGTGAGCTATTCTTTCATCCATCATGCTAACTCACATTTTATTCTTCACTTCTTTCCATTTGTTTACATGTTATGGAAATTCCTGATCTCACACAATATTACTAATGCTTTTTATACCATATTACAGAAGTTTCCCTGTAGGAAGAACATCCATTCTTGACGATTGTAGCTTCCATGAGTCAGGGCATCTGGATAGTTTTGATGTTGACAGAGCTCTGCATCTGGTAAGTATTAACATAATGTTTTTACTTATTTTAGTATTTTTCTTGCACAACTTAAAGCCACATAGTTGTCATTTTATTACTCCAGCTGGATTTGACAGTTCTATCTACCATTGAATAAATAGCGTCCGATGGATAATTTGTTGTGCTGAACTACCGTATGACTCAAGAATTTAAGCCACCTTTCCGTGTGACCACAACAATTGAAGAAGCTGGAACATCTAGGGTATGAAAGTTTGTGTTTTCGTTTAGTGCTAATAGAACTGTTGTTTCAATTTATCTGAATCTAGACATCCAAAAAGGAAATTCACAAAAATTGAAAAAAATTAGATAATGGGAGGAGGAGGAAACTTATTTTGTCACATAATTCAGATTGTGGTTTACGAGTTTTTTGATGCATGCAAAAAAATTGCTATTTTCAGTGCTTGTTTTGAGATTTCCCAGCTCAATTGGTGAAGATTACAGAAAATGAAGCATGTTTTCTTTATCCTTTTGGTGCATTAGAAGTAAGCTTCTATGTTTGAAGGAAAGAGCACAGGGACCTTCTTTCCTTCTATTCACATAAATTGGGACAGTTTCTTCTTGTCATTTGCTCTGTTCCTTTTCATGTTTTACAGCATTCAATGGATTAAATTGGCCAAAGCTACAACAACTACGGAACTGGTAGGTGCTTTCTCAGGGAAATAGAAGTTGCACTAAAACCCTATTCTGCTGTGCTTTTTGGCATAGTGTCATCAACAAAATAAGTTCTTCATTTTCGTTAGTCATGTTTAGTTTGCCTTCCATGGTGATATTATTAATAATCTACCAATACCATCGTACGTAGTAAAGTTTTACTATTATGAATCAAGGTCCTAAATCCTAAATATTATCTTACTACTATAGGTTCAAGTAGGTAATTTTCTAGAGTATTTTAGGAAATTAGGAAAGGGTTGATTTGTTCAAGTTTATGTTGACAACAGATTATCTGGCAAAGCTTCTCGCATTGGTACAGATGTATGCGAGGTTTCGTTTTATCCCTGGCTTAGTCGGCCTCTAAAGTTCATTTTTTGATTTATGTAAATCTTTTACGTATTAGTAACTTGTAGGTTGCACTAAAATTTGTGCATCGGAGCAGCAAAAGATACAACCATGTCCACCCATATGAATAGCGTCTTTATCAGTAAGTGCTTTACACAATCACCGTTTTCCAGTTTATATCATTCTCTGTAGACTGACATGTTAACCTTTTGTGGCCAGCACTCTTGAGTGGTTGTTATGGCACAACATCTATTCGCTACAAGGGTCGGCAGGGGAACTACTACATTCTTGTGAGTTTAGCTTTAGTTACGTACTCCAGAATGTCTCTGCAGTTAAGATTTTTTGCTCAACCAACATTCCAAAATTTCAGGTACCGGTATGCTTGATCCTAGCCTCTGAGATGTTTGGAATTTAGTGCGACAGGTGTAAGTGCCTTATCAATCTTTTCACCTTGTCCTCCTTTTCTTCGTACTCCTTGCTAAAAGCATCAATATCCCCAACATGATATCTCCACATATAATTGCTTGCATTGCCACATATAATCGCAAACGTTCCATGCTCTCGTTCTCCATATTCTTAGTCTAGAACTTCAGTATCTTATCTACTCTTATTATTTGTATCCTGTTTTAATATTGTTACTGCTACATCATCTAACAAGTTATTTATAGCGCTAGAAAGAAAAAAAATATCTTGCTTACCAACAGCATTCAACTGCTGTTTATCTTCGCTTGTTTGAGTGTATACGTCACTGTTGAAAACGCCTTTTGTGTGTGCAGGAAGTGGCTTCTATCCATTGGTTACTTCAGTTGATATCCATGGTTACTCCATGCGGCTGACATGTTGAAATAAAAATATTGAGAAGATGAAAATGGGGCTGCCTGCTCTTTGATGTTCTTTAATGCTACAGCTACTACCGTTTACGGTTCGATCTAACTGCTTTAGAACCTGCTCTTCTGCTCACTTACTCCATTGTCATCCTTTCTTACACGCGTTGTTTTCCCCTGATTACAAATACCATATTCTTATAGCTTTTACCACCTGTTTGTAAATATACGCATGCTGTCACATATTTATTACCTTCTGCTCCATTCCTAGATGTATTGTGCTACCTTTATGCATTGCTTTCTTGTTCATACTAAACCCGCAATATTTGCTGCCATCTACCAATAAAAAAAATGCAGATTGAAATATATTCTTTCCCTCCCCATGATTTTGCTATACCACTTAGCATTTTGTCGTTTGCCCCTGTATACACAAGATCCTATGAGATGCGCTATTATGTTCCCTCCTTCCGCTGATATTTCTGCTTACACCGTTTGTTCGTTTCTTTTTGTATTACCTATTACTTATTTTTAGATGCACCTGTTTACTGATTTTACGAATGCTCTTTATTACTGTTTTTTTTTAATGCTCACAATACATTACGCTAACTATAATCATACAAGAAAAAACAAACAAACCCTACTTGCCTTCCTAATATTCTCACACATTACTTAGTAAAAACATAAAAAAAAATGATATACAAACCCGTCTCCTATCGACCTCGCTACCACAATTATACAAACCGCTATCAATACGTCTAAACAATACCCCCAAAAAACAATCAATCTTATTTACTCGCTAATTTCTCCCTTTATAAAATTCAACGTGTATATTCTCTACGCGGCGTGCGCCGCGTTTGCGTTCCTAGTGAAGATTAAAGCGCAGAACCTAAGGTGGTGCTTTTCTGAACGTTTTTTTAATCATGGGCTGGCAGTTCGATAATTCTCTTTAGAAATGACAAAACTTTTTATTTGTTGGTGGTGTTGTTTTTCCCTGGTTTTGAATCAGTTCTCTTGACATTTAGGTACTTTGGTTCTTTAGTTTTGGCCTTTTGGGGCATAAACTTTAATAAAGAACCATGATATAAAACTCACGTATGGAACCCAGAGTTTTATGCACAAGCAATGTTTTAGGCATACTTTGGGTAGTAATTGCTTCTAACAGGCAAATTGTGCATTTTTATAATACTGAGCACTGCCTTTAAAATGGACTCATTTTTTCCCAGTATTTGACCCCTGTTGTTTACCATAGCTTATGACCAAATCATTTGATTTAAACTATTTGTTCTTGAACTTAATATTTACTTTGTACGAAATATTGATTTTTACAGCTTACAAGACATCTCACACTGAAATTGTCCACTTCATTTGCTACAATCTGGAAGCAATGAATGCCTGTTGAATGAAGTGTGTTATCGAATTGTCTGTACAAAATAGGGGAATTGTTTGTTGTGCAAGAGGGTGGTTGTGAAGCTCTGCAATTCTTTTTTTTTTTTTTAAGGCAGATGTGTTTCTTGCATGAGGCTGCTTGCTATGTGGAAATGAATTATGCATTTAGAGGTCAACGTGCTGATGTGCTATAGCCTTTGACTTTGTACCACGGAGTAGTGCGGATATTACTTGTCAGTATCAGAGTATTAGGATTGTGCTTTTTGTGACTATCAGAAAACCACGAGGTTACTACTGACTCCAGGCTTCAGCCGAAACCATTTTAATATGCATTTGCATGTCCTTGTTTGGTCTAAACAAAAGAAAATGCACAATCCACTGGCTGTCACTAGGCATGTACTCCCAACTTATCCCATTAATACCTGTTGTCCTATTTTTGCATATTGTTGTACCAGCTTTTCATCTCTACGCGATGCCATTGCTTGATTCATAGTATGCTTTGTACGTAAACATAAAGAATAGATAGCATGCCAACGACAGTGAATTCATTTTGTGAAAACTGCTCTGTACTCATACGGCTGCAGTTTCAACAAGGATGCTATACAGACTTGCACAGGAGGTAACGCAGGTAAGTGATGCTTATTTTATTGTGCACCGAATTTATCTTGCCGACTTCTATAGGTTCGAAGACTTCCTGCCCAACAATGATTCTTTATGGCATTGGCAACATACGAGATCTCATCGGCCCAAAGGTATTGTGTTATGCACAGCTTCTTTCCTGTTAGTATGAGCATTTACTCATTTCCTGATCTTCCCAAGTTGATTTCAACCTCATTAAGAGCAGCCTACTCTACCGCTTGGGGCTGCAGTAAGCTGAACAAAACTTTACTTCATGCTTGTCCCTAATTACTTCAGGTGATGTTAGTTCAACAATTTTTGGAGTTTCTTGGATAGCCCACATTTTGCACTTCTACGATGAATGTGTGAAAGCAATAAAAAGATTTTATCTGTTTTTCTTAATAGTTGTTTGCGTTTGTTAGAAAGGATGCCATCATTATTTTTTCCTTTAGAACAATATGCACACAATATATGCACAGCAGAACAATATGAATGCATCCTATGCAGCAAAAGGCTTAATACAATCCATGCAATTAACTCATCATTACGTATTAACTCATCATTAAATATTCTTACATATCAGAATATAAACTATTCGTGCATTTCCAATCCTTGGCAAAGACGCAGAATTTGCTTTAAAAACACATATGAGTATAACCTATTCATGCGTTTCCACTCGTTGGCAAACACACAGAATTTGCTTCAAAAATTGCATATATTCTGGCTCAATGCCTTGCAAGTGGTATACTCTTCTTCATATCTTTACTTAGATTGGTTGTCACATGTTTACATGCTTCTGAATTTTTCACATATTTAAAATGAAAATATGAGCTGTGCTGCTGCTCATGAAGCACCGATGTCCCTTATACGCCGAGATGTTAAAAATAAGTCTCCGGTGCTCATTTTTTTTTTCCTTTATCGTTTAAAAAGTACTTTCAATATGTTCATTCTGCTTGAATTATTGTCACACGTCATCAATTTCTGACATGAATCTTCGATAAAACATTAGCGGAGGAGTTCCTGAAAGCTCAGCTATGCCACGTCGCGTTCTTTGCCAACTGTCCGTTTCGCGCACGCCTGCGGATCAGCCCGTTCACGTGTCTCCGGAACTAGACCCTTCCATCACACGGCGCCTCAGGAGGCGCTGTCCTCCTCCCTCCCTCCCTCCCTCCCCCCTGCTCGTGCTGCCTGCATCGTCGAGCATCGCGTTCAGCGCCTCATCGTCTCCTCCGCTTCGCCCCCTCGGCACGGAGTCCGCACAAGTGACTGCGCTCTCCTTTCCTCTCGGTGTTTCTCTACGGACCATGGATCCATCGTCCTCTTGCCTCCGCCCCTTCCATGCCGGCCCAACGCGCTGCCTCTCATAGCACGCCCGTAAGCTACTTCTGCTCTTCGCGCTGCATCGACTGCCCGCCCTGCGCTCTCCTTTCCTCTCGGTGTTTCTCTACGGACCATGGATCCATCGTCCTCTTGCCTTCGCCCCTTCCTTGCGGCCCGACGTGCTGCCTCTCATAGCACGCCCGTAAGCTACTTCCGCTCTTCGCGCTGCATCGACTACCCCGCCCCCATCCCAGCGCCCGCGCCGCCCTGGCCATCGCCCCCGTTCCTGTTACCGCCCCGCCCCTCGCCTCACGGTCACTGGATTTTCCTTCAGGGAAGGCGGCATCGACCGCCCGCGCAGGCAAATTCCTCCCGTGTGCTCCCCAGTTTCTCCGCCTCGCCGCCGCCCTCTTAATAGATTAATACACCCAGCCATAGCCACCAAAGCCACCGCCACTGCGGGAGCCCCATCGGCGCCGCCAAGAACACGCTCGCGGCCACAACGTCTTTGGGGGATCACCTCACTCCCCAGTTTTTCCGCCTCACCGCCGCCGTCTTAGTCCACCCAGCCATGGCCAGCAACGCCGCGCGTACTGCGGCAGCTCCATCGGCGCTGCCAAGGACACGCTCGCGCCCGTGGAGTCTGTGGGGGATCACCTCGCCGATATGCTCGCGGCGGCGGTGGCCGTGGACCCCGGCCGTAACGATCCTCTTTGCTTTTCATAGTCATGTTTTGGGTTCTTCAAAATACAGATTCATAACACTGAATTTCTTTGCTTGAACAATCCTCATCTTTCTATCTACTATCTAACCGAAGATCGAGAGAAATTGCAGGGTGGAAGCTGCAGAGTCTATTCCTGTTACTGTTCTCCTTCCTTATGTCCGATAGATTTGGGTCTTGCTCTTCCCTCAAAGAAGAAGGTGAGCGAAACTTTTCATGGGTGATGATTAATAAGAAGTCATAAAATGGTTACTTGATATAGAATTGTGCCTAAACATCTGTTAATTTGTGCTTCAGGGAGAGCTCTTTTCCAGATTTACAGAAAGCATACAGGATGGCCGAGGTGGATCTTTGTTAAACTGGGGAGAAGTAGATGTTTTTTGTTACTGTTCTTGGTTTGATGTCCGATGGTCAGACGATGGAAGAGTGGTGGCTTTGTAAGTAATCTTTTATCCAGTCTTCACTCCTCTTCTATTAGTCTGTTAATGGTGCGATTGGAATTGATGGTAAATAGTTGCTGGCAATGATACATGTTTCCTTTTATAAATGCAAAAATAATTCAAGCTACCTCTTAATTGACTACTCTTTGTTTATTTATTTCAAGTAGCATCTACAAGTGTGTTGTTGTTAACCACGTTTAGGTCACTTATGAAATAGTCCTTTACTTCAGTTCAAGGAGTATTTGCTACTATAGAACCAGAAAATTCTAGGTCAAAGACATCTAGAGGAGGCCATGATTTAGTTTATGGAAAGACTGGGATTATGCATGTGAAGGAGGAATTTTGACTTTCAAGCACTCCTTGATATCCATCTCTTCCTTTTTTGCATTTAACAACTAGCATGAAAATTTACGTAAGCTCTTAACTTATGCGGTGCTGTTATTAAAACGCAAAGCACTGTTGTGGTAGAATCTTGAAGGATCTCAGTCTGAAGGGTGAGCTCTCTGAAGGGTGTGCTCTCATCTGAACTTGGGTGCCTGCACATTAAGAATTTGTAAGTACCTAGCTCAATTTCAGCATCAGCTTCTTAGATTTGTATGTGTCAGGCATTTACCTTACTATGTATAGATTTGTGCTGAGGTCTTTGTGTACCAATTCAGACCTTTTTATTTCCCCTTCTTTTCTAGGTGTAAAGCTTAAAATAAACAAATAGACTGGAACATCAATGGAATTGCCTACCAAAATGTGTTTCTTTTACTTTTACATAGCATAGGGTCTTTACTTTATAAACACAAATAGTGTGTGCTCTGTACAGATCGATGCAAACTTTGTCCACTTGTGTGGAATTTACATTTTGGTTATCCATTGAGTACAATGTCCTAATACAATTGGCGTTGTTTTCAGGGTTAAATAATGTCTGATTAGGACAAAAATTATATTGCTATGCTGCAGACGGCTGTTGCCCTGCCAAAATTTCCTCTTAGAAGTGCATCGAGTGTGTTCTTAGGCCGACGATGTGATTTTAAGGTCGAATCATGCCTGTATATACAAATAAGTTTATATGCGTATCAGTGATGAACAACTATAAAAATTTAATGAAGGTAAGGTCCCTTTTTAGTATTGACTCTGGCTGACTACAGTGAATTGCCAGCAAACAGAGAGCCATTTCAAGGCCTTTTGCAACAAATGCCTTTATATTCCCTAAGACCCTCATTAAATTTTAGCTATGCTATTACGTCGATTACCTATCGCAGTGCTGTTTTCATTATAGCTGAAGATGCTTACCTTCTTTTATTTAGTTTGTGCCGCCCAGGATCGCTCCGCTGCATGTATGGAGTTTCTAATTTTATTATGGTTCTTTTGTATAGAACTCATGTCTTCCTATTCAGTTTTAGTAAATGAATCCATACTTCAGTCCTCTCCAAAAAAACAATTTCATCGTGGCTGTTTTACTTTACGCTAATACAACATATTTATTGCTCCTACACAGAGCTACTAAGATTTACCTTCTTGTAACTGTTTAATTTCTAACTCTCAATCATTCTTATCTCTCCTTTGATAAAAACATACTAAATTTACTATGCATGCCGCCTATCTCTGAAAATAGCTTATATATAGACTGCAAACACTTAATCTGAAGCTGCATACATTTCAGGTAAGGAATCGCCTGCATCTCCCTTGCCCAAACATCTGCAGTCCAACATGACCAGCACGGATATTGTTTTGCATAATGTTGGCATGAAGGTAAAGCACAACATGATGGAAACATTCCCTGAATATTAAAGCTTAAATTTTATTTGATGTTGTAAAACTTGCAAATTGTCATCATATACTTTAGGCCGCATTTTTGTATTTTTACCATGTTAAAATAGTCTATTTCCCACCCAAGGCACTTTCTCTTCTGTCATACTTAGATATAAAAATTGGCTGCATTTTCAGGACCAGCCTGGTGTGATGCATTTGTCATCATTTAGTTCTTTTGACAGCCCAAGAGAGCGTCAAATCCAAGAGGCTCCCCTCCGCACAAAAAGTATGCTAGCTGCTTTCTTTGTCGGATTTTGATCTTATACGTTACTATGTTATTCGCAAACGCTAACTTACACGACGTGTCGCCGCGGAAACATTTCTAGTTTTCTTTACGATGCGTAGATTTGTAGTTTATCAAGGTCATTTTTATCACTTTTCTAAAAGTTCTATAAATTACGCCGAGGATAACAATAGTTTACGGAGCGTAGATTGTAGTCTATCAATGTCATTTTTATCGCTTTTCTAAAAGTTCTATAAATTGTGCTGAAGATAACAATAGTTTCCCATTTCTTTATTTCCTACCAACAATGATTTTTACTGGTCCAAATCAAGTGGATATTCCAAATCCTGATGTTTGCAAGCATTGCAACGTCCAAACAAAAGAACTTTCTTAACTAATAAAAGATAGAGTTTACCCTATCGTCCACTGTCCAGCCCAAAAAATCGGCCCATTTGGCAGCGCAGTACCTCCACTCCACTCGAGCCAACCGCATAAAAACCGATCCCCACGAGGCCACGACCCCCGTCTCTTCCCGCCCGCAGTCCCTCCGCCTCCTCTCTCCCTCGACTCTCTCGCCGCCCCTCGCCTCGCCCTTGCACGCACCTTCTCTCCACCTACCACCACGCCGTCTCCTCCTCCACTGCACCCTCCTATCTATGTCCTCCCCACCGACCCTCACCTCCCCCTCTCCACCCGCTCAGCCCCGTCGCCGCCTCCGCCAAGTGTTTAGAGAGGCATCGGTTACTCACACCGGCGATGAGGGAGGAGGTGGTGTGGTCCAGCCCAACGATGAAAGAGAAGTTGGTGCGCCCTAGCCCGATCTGGTTTCCTCTGCCACTGCCATCCACCGTCCCACGCCCCAACCATGTTAGATCTGGGTAGTATCGAGGTGGATTCGTCTCCTCCTGTGGGCGAAGCTCCTGCCCCATGCGTCGGCTCCCTCCAGCAGCGCCGTCTGCCCTCCCGACCACTTCTGATCTAGGCGGGATTGAACTGGAGCTATCCCCTCCCGTGGCCACCGTCACTGCTCTGGCAAGATGGCGATGACTACTGAAGGTGAGCATCACCGCTGCCTCCTCCGACGACGACGGTTGATGGTACTTCTACTCTCTCGCTCGCTCTCTCTCTCTCTCTCTCTCTCTCTCTCTCCCCCGACTAGAAAATGTGATGCTTGTTGCCTGCTCCTGTCTCTGCTTCATGCTGCCATTTATGCCTGCAATGTGTTTGATGAATTTCCTAAGTCATTTTTGCATACGCCGCAGTCATTACCTTGGAGTTAATACAAATATGCAATTATAACAATGTCCATAGTTCTCTACTTAAGTATTTGTTCTCTACTTAATTGATAACAAATATGCCGCAATCATTTTTGATGAATTTATGTTGTTTTACAGGAGCACTTACCCAGTTCATTACAAGAATTTGTCCTCACCGCTAGGTCACTTGTTCTTCCACGGGAGCAGATGTCACCACTATCAGTATGTTTCCTGACTCTCATCAGATTAAGTAGGTATTGGTCATCTTACTATCCTAAGCGATTCTTTTTTGGGGAACAAAGAATGGAAGTATATATTTAAGCGACAAGTTCATGCTTGATTGCGATCTGTTGCATATTTTCTTTAAACTCTGAACAAACACATTCAGTACATAGGCTTGCCTTTTATTAATATTACTGTGCAATTATTTTAATAGAAATGCCAATTTTCTGCCATCTGTTTAATCCTCGCGCACTTTTTCTTGAATACATGCAGTTCTTACCTAATTTGCATGTAACATCAATTGGTACTGTTCTCGCTAAAGGCATGAACTCAAACAAGAAGCACGAAGTAGGTAATAAGCTTGTACTGATAAATCTTAGTTGATGTTATACTTAACTATTCATTTTAGTTTATTTACAAAGTTATTAAGATTATCATTTGTTCTTTGCATTCTCATGTTTGTAGAACTCGCTTGATGCAGATTGAAACTCTAGCTGGGGTCGTTCATGCAATTGCTAAGAGTTGTGGAGCCATGACAGTGGTTGATGTAGGTTCTGACCAGGTATGTCATCTACACGTAGAAGAAGCTGTGCAACTGCAAGTGCATCCAGGCTTCATTTGTGTAAAAACAATTAAACCTTATCTGATAAATGTTATGAATAGCACTTGTTATGAATAGCACTTGTATTCATCATGAGGCCAAAGGGCCTATATATATATACATGTACAAGAGGGCAAGCAATAGGAATAGGAATAGGACTCTATCCCTAACATACAAGGAAAGCAATAGGAATAGGAATAGGACTCTATCCCTAACATACAAGGAATAGGACTATATCTCTAACACCCCCCCTCAAACTCATGGTGGATCAACAACACTGAGTTTGGAGAGAAAGAAGTTATGATACGCTCTAGTTTGTGTCTTCGTGAAGAAATCTGCTAACTGGAGCTCTGAAGGCACATACTGAAGAGCCACAATCTTATCCTGTACCTGTGACCTCATATATGAAGCATCAACACCAATATGCTTGGTGAGTTCATGCTTCACTGGATCTCGCGCAATGCTGATAGCCCCTGTACTGTCAGATAAAAGAGGAGTCGGTGTAGAAACAGAAACACCAAAATCCTCAAGCAACCACCGTAGCCACGTAACCTCTGCTGTCAAAAGAGCCATAGCTCGCAACTCGACCTCGGCACTTTCGAGCAGCTCGCTGTTTGCTTCTTAGTCTTCCAAGCAATGAGAGAACCACCAAGAAAACACGAAGCGTAAAGGGACCGACGATCGAGTGATCACTAGCCCATGTAGCATCAGTATGCCTGGAGTCTGTAAAGAGCTGGAGCGGAAAGAAAAGGCAGAGAGATGGTTCCACGAAGATATCGTAGAACACGAAGAAGATGACTATAGTGGAGTGAGATGGAGCGTAAACGAATCGACTCAGGATATGAATCGGATAAGAAATGTCAGACGAGTGACACCAAGATAAACAAGACTCCCAACAAGATGGCGATAGCGAGTAGGATCCTCAAGAGGTTCACCATCAGTAGGTCGAAGGTGAACATTGAGCTCCATGGGAGTCTCGGCTGTACGCTCATCAGTGAGAGAGGCACGATCAAGAAGATCCTGGATATACTTCTCTTGGGAGAGAAAGAAGCCCTCAGAGGTGGAAGAAACCTCAATCCCAAGAAAGTATCGGAGAGGACCAAGATCAGACATGAGAAACTGCTCATTGAGACGGGATTTTACAAAGGCAATATACTGAGAATCATCGCCAGTAATGATCATGTCATCAACATACAGAAGGAGAAGAGTCCGACCACGAGAAGAGGTGTGAACAAAAAGCGCAGGATCATGAGTACTGGCAGAAAAACCAGCGGCAGTGATCACAGAAGAAAAACGCTCAAACCAAGCACGAGGGGCTTGCTTGAGCCCATAAAGAGAGCGACGAAGCCGACAAACCATGCCCTCAGGAACAGAATACCCTAGTGGTGGCTGCATATAGACCTCCTCATGCAGCTTACCATTAAGAAAGGCATTCTTGACATCAAGCTGAGAGATGGACCACTCTCGAACAGAGGCAACAGCAAGAAGAGTGCGAACAGTGGTCATGTGAGCCACAGGGGCAAAGGTCTCATCATAATCACGACCATGCTCCTGCTGAAAACCACGCGCCACAAGACGAGCCTTGTAGCGCTCAAGAGAACCATCAGAGCGAGTCTTAATCTTATAGACCCACTTACAAGTAATGGGACGGACACGGGGAGGAAGTGGAACAAGATCCCATGTGCCAGTGCGCTCAAGGGCAGCAATCTCCTCCGCCATCGCATGCTGCCATTCCTGATGAATAACAGCATCACGGTAAGAAGTCGGCTCGGCCAGAGCTGCACCAACAAAAGCAAAACGCTCAGGAGGCCGAATAGACTGTCGATCGCGAAGAGCATAACGAGGAGGAGACGCTGAAGAAGATGGCTCATCAGAAGAAGAAGATGGCACATCAGAAGAGTCCTCAGCTGGCGGACGACGAGTGTAGTGGAGAGGATAGGGAGAAACAACATCTGAAGATCCCTGTGTAGGAGAGGACGGTGGTGAAGAAACCGGCGCTAAAGGAGACGCCGATCGTGAAGGAAAAGTGACAACTGGAGTGTCAGGAAAAGTCAGAAAAGACAGTGGCTCAACAAGAGAAGTAGGAGAGGAAGAAGAACGAGGGTAGAAGGGACGAGACTCATCAAAAGTGACATCTCGTGAGATCCGTATCCGTCGGCCAACAGGATCCCAACAACGATATCCCTTATGCTCAGCACTGTATCCCAGAAAAACACACTCAACAGACTGAGCAGTCAGCTTGGTGCGTTCACGAGGTGCAAGAAGAACATAGCACACACACCCAAAAAGACGAAGTCCAGAATAATCTGGAGGCATGCCACAAAGACGCTCAACTGGAATCCCACCCTTCAGAGCAGAAGAAGGTTGGATATTGGTCAAGTAGGTAGCAGTGGAAACGGCCTCAGCCCAGAAGTGAGGTGGAACAGCGGAAGCAAGCATAAGAGCGCGAGCTGTCTCAAGAAGATGACGGTGCTTGCGCTCAGCCACACCATTCTGAGCATGAGCACCAGGACAAGAAAACTGAGAAAGAGTGCCCTGTGTGGCAAGAAAAGCTCGAAGAGCTCCGGACAGATACTCCCCTGCCGAGTCAGCACGAAGAACACGAATGGGGGAATCAAACTGAGTGTGAATCATGGTGGCAAAAGTCTTATAGATGGATAAAACCTCACTACGAGAGGACATAAAATATATCCAAGTGTGGCGAGAAAAATCATCTATAAAAAGAATATAATACCGATGACCCCCTTTGGAAACAAAAGGAGCCGGACCCCAAACATCAGAATGAACAAGATCAAAAGGACGCTGTGAGATAGACTCACTAGAATGGTAGGGGAGTTGTAGCTGTTTGCCAAGCTTACAACCCGTACAGTGTAAAGAGGCATCACCAGACACAGAGCCTAAAAGACCACGACGAACTAAAGAAGACAGACGCGAGCCACAAAGATGACCCAAACGGTGATGCCACTGAGCGAAAGTCCCGGTAGAAGAAGCAACGGATGCTGACGCGGTGGAGGAAACGGAGAGACTGGCAGAGGCAGCGGAAGGTAGATGAAGCCAGTCAAGCTCCCAAAGACGCTGAGAGTCACGGCGGCGAGGGCCAGTCCCAACTAGGGCCCCCGTGCGGAGATCCTGAACACAACAAGAGTCAGAATCAAGAATAACGCGACAACCGTGATCAGTAAGCTGGCCAGCGGATATGAGCTGCATGGTCAGTTTGGGAACATAAGAAACAGCAGGAACATGAAAAGAGGATGACAAAAGATTTCCTCGTCCTGCAACAGGAAGGGAAGTACCATCTGCAGTATGCACAGTGATAGGAGCAACAAGAGGACTAATAGTATGAAGACTCGAAGGATCAGATGTCATATGAAAAGAAGCTCCAGAATCAAGGATCCATGGTGTGATACCTGAGGAGGATGGTGGTTTCTCACTAGAAGACTGAGTAGCAGAACCAGCAGAACCTGTCGGTGTAGTGGCAGCCATGCGACGCAGTAGCATAAGAATCTCCTGAGTAGAGTCAGAACCAACGGAAGTCTGCTGGGGAGGGGCACCTAAGAGGCCAGGGCCCTTAGAAGGGCGTCCCCCTCTACGAGCAAGATCCTTCTTCTTCCTGTAGCAGAATTGCTCCACATGGCCGTTCTTATTGCAGTATGTGCAGTGAAGACCTCCACCCCCGGAGGCTGGAACTGGAGCAGGCGTCACGGTCGGAGGAGTAGAGCGCGGTGCCGCCAAAACTGAGGAAGACACAAGTAGGCCAGCGCCACGAAGACGAGTCTCCTCAGTACGAATAGCGGCAAGGGCCTCCAACAGAGTCACACGAGGATGACGAGCAAGCAGCTGGGCTCGAATCTGCTCAAACTCAGCCCGAAGACGTGTCAGGAAATCGTAGATCTTGTGAAGCTCAAATGAGAGTCTTGTGGCCGACAACAACCCGACAAGCTGCGGAGACTTCGGTCCCAAGGAATCAATCGACGCCACCACGTAAGATAGCTGCGCATAGAACTCATCCACAGTAGAATCACCCTGCTGTAGCGACTGCTCCTGTCGTACAACAGCAAGGTAAAGGGAGTCACCAGCAGGTTCATAGTGATCGCGAAGATGCGCCCACATCGACTGTGCCGAAGACAAAGCAACAATGTCTCCAGTAAGATGCACCTCCATGCTAGCAACCAAAATAGCAGAGGCACGAGCATCTTCATCAATCCATGTCTTGTGAGCAGAAAACTGAGTCTGAAAAGACTCAACAGCATCTGTATAATCATCGGTGATCTTCTGGCGAGCAGCATCATCAGCATCCTTGGGAATAACAGGCGTGGCAGGGGGAGTTGGACGAAGCGGACAGGATAGCTCGCCAGTAAGAAACTCCCATAGACGCTGACCACGCATGTGAAGGCGCATGTGAGAAACCCAGTCTCGATAATTGAGACCATCGAAAATAACTGGGCATCGAGGAACAGAGACAGTCCCTGAAGAACTAGAAGATGACATCTTTCTTTTCTTTTCTTTTCTTTTTCTTTTTTTTTCTTTTTTTCTTTTTTTTGCGAGTACTGGAAAGGAGTAATGAACTTCAAGTGATGGACTTCAAACTTTGACGAAGTCACGGACGTGAAACTGCTGGACGTGAACTTCAAAAGAACTCTGTCTGTTCAATGCTTCAGGCTACACGGACGTGAATCCCTAGTCTTCACGGGCTTGAAATCTTGGACCGATCAAAGGAGATCGGGAGAGAGAGTTCCAATCGTGTCCAGCCGAAATCAAGAGCGATCCAGCCCAAATCGAGCTGAACTAGACGCTCCAATACGCCAAATTGGAGATCTCGAAGGCCTACAGGAAGCCAAGGTACCGACGCTCTGGCGGCGGCAAAACTCCTCGCTTCGGCCGGGCGGCCATCGGATGCGGAGCGGCCGGCGAGCACAAGGTGGTCGACGAGCACAAGGTCGGGAGCACAGAGAATCTTCGGCTCGACGACAAGTGGCGACACTGGCTCCCGGCGCGATGGCGGCCCAGAGGAATCCGGCGCAACAAAGCAGAGGGCCGGCCAGGATGCGGATCTCATGAAGCAGAGGGCCGACCGGATCGGTCGATGCCGGGCGGCGCGTGGTCACGGTATGCGAGCACGCGTCGCATTTAAGGACAACAATGTCGGCCAAAGCATCGCGTAGCGTCCGGGATGGAGCGGCGTGGAAGCACACTGGAGAAAAGCCACGCCGGAGAAGAGGCGCGCTTAGCGAAGAAGAGCTCTCCGTGAAGAAGACCAAGAGCGATCGGGAGAGGCGACAGGAATAATCGCCGGATGGTGGACGGAAGAAGATGCAACGGCGCAAGCGCAACGCCAGAAAAAGTAAACCCTAAATTGGCTCTGATACCATGTTATGAATAGCACTTGTTATGAATAGCACTTGTATTCATCATGAGGCCAAAGGGCCTATATATATATACATGTACAAGAGGGCAAGCAATAGGAATAGGAATAGGACTCTATCCCTAACATACAAGGAAAGCAATAGGAATAGGAATAGGACTCTATCCCTAACATACAAGGAATAGGACTATATCTCTAACAATAAATACTTGGATAGTCGCAATCCTGGTTCATTGCTTTCAATTGTGACTATGCCTTCTTAAATATTAAACTATGTATTCATGGCCAAGTTTGAGCAAGCATTTTCCGTTGAATCCGGATAAAATGCTGTGACGCTCTGGGTTCAAGTGAAGGCCAAATGTTGTACAATATATCCATATTTGGTTCATTCGTTACTTTTGGTCTTAACCAATCAGAGCTCGATTGCATGATGCTCTGGTAGTTCGGGTGTAAAATAAGCTGGTCTGTAATTTCTGTTAGTTAAACTAATTTGCAATCGGAACCATACTATACAAAGTTACATCTTTTCTTGTTCTTCACCAGTTGATAATCATATCACTTGCATATTCTTTCGTTGTACTTGGTTATGTTGTTCTAATGGAGGGCTTGTTGATTTTAGTTTTTAAGCGAAGTTTTTTCTCCTGGTGTAGATTCTGAGTTAAGTTTGTGGTATACCCTAAGTCAAGTTGAATGAGTTAGCACAAAATACATTGTGGCAGAGGGATGTGTGATAAAAGTCACTCTATACTATTGTAGAGGGATAATCAATAGCCTATTTATATTGTAATTCTAATCAAACCATGGAAAGTTTTAGTCACCAAATCACAGTATACAGTGCATTGTTGCCGCTGTACTTCTTTGGTTAATTGGGGCTCCTTTTTAAACCACTTGGAACTACAATAGCTTACTTAAATTGCTGCTCTAATGAAAACATTTATGCGTATGAATAAGCCTGGTGAACCAAAAAGTCTCATGGCTGTAATCTGTAAATGGGCTATTGTACAACCCTTTCTAATTCATTATTTGCAATGTCCTAAGCTCAAAGCCATGACATCGACCAAATATATGTATAGCATATTTTCTGAATACCATTATGAGCTGTTCACAATGGAATGAATAAATTTTTAAAAACAACTTATGTAGGGGTGACGACATACAATGGCCTTGAGATTTGCATTCTCAACAATTCCTCCTACGATAATGATAGTGGCATTAGTACTACAATCAAGGCAGATGGCTGCGCTACCACTGATTCCCTTGACGATGAAGTCTCAAGTTGCTCCTCCGCTAAAGATGTATATGGCTCTTCCTTCTCTTCCCAATGCCTTTCATTGAACAAGCAGGAGGAGCATTCACTTTATGAGTTGGATACACTCAATGCTGCCCATCTACTTTGAGTTCTTCAGATATTGAAACCATGAAGGAAAAGTTTGCAAAGTTACTGCTTGGTGATGATGTTTCTGGAGGAGCCAGAGGCGTTTGTGCTGCTCTGGCCTTGTCCAATGCCATAACCAATCTTTCAGGTATATTGTACCATTTACGAGCAAACTATGTTTTTGCCCGTGGTAGTTTTCTTATGTGCTACCATCTTCATGACTAAAGTGAGCATTTGCCATGATAGCCACTATTTTTGGAGAATTGTGGAAGCTGAAACCAGTGTGTGAAGAGAAAAGATCATATGGCGGAAGGAAATGGATTGGTTGCTTTCTCCTACAACTTACATGGTCGAAATGGTTCCTACAAAGCAAAATGGAAGCAGATGGATGCGTGTTAGAGGTAATGAGCCATGAATTAAGTTTTCTATATTTGCCTAACACTCAGTTTGTTGAGAAGTACAAACATCTCAGGATTATTCTGTTTGATTGCTTCATGCGATTATGACTCCAAAGCTCGTTCGATGTTCATGTGAACCTTCCCGCTTCTTGTAAGCTTGATTCCATGCTCATTGTATGTTATCATTTGTCACTGTGTTACTCTTGTTATATCTGCATTTCTAACCCAGTTCTCATCTCTGTTCAGTTTATTATTGTATATTTCAGAAATTGTGCATATAACATCGTTTCAATGCCGTAGATTGAATTTACTAATGAAGTATGCAACAAAATTTGTAGGAAGTGCTGGACTCAATGGTTGACACAGAGTATTGGTACGTGGAGAGTGGTAGCCGAGCTGATGGCAGGGGCAAAAATAATGGTCCAAGGCAGACGAAAAATTGGTGGCTCCCAATCCCTCGTGTCCCTGAGCTAGGGCTATCTCAATTTCAGAGAAAAGGGCTTGTTTTTCAGGCTAAGCTTGTTCATCAAATCCTCGAAGCTACAAAATCCATCAATGAACAAGTCCTGCTTCAGATGCCTATTCCGGTAGCTGTTATGGACGCCCTTCCAAAGGCAAGTACCAATTCGATTTACTCATTTGTTTGTGACGGTCTTTTTGTAAGCTGCATGCTTCATATTTGCCTGTACTTTGACGCCAGATCTGAATACACTAGCATATTTGACTGAACTTTGCAGTCTGGCAGAGCTAGCTTGGGTGAAGACATGTACCATGCGATAACCACGGAGTATATTCCTATAGAGGAAGTATTCCTATACATGCTTTGCTGCTGGCACAAGTATGATTGTATAAGTTAACTATGATAGATGACAACTAATAGTATTTAGAGGATTGAGTTGTACAAACATACTGCACACGTGAGAAAATTTTGGAGCTCAACTTACGTCTTGTTAAAAAAAATGTGAACTGTACACTCTTAATCCATACATGTATAAGATAATTTCAATGTTGATTGTACGATTTTGGTCATATTTGATTATATGTATCATCCTTCTCTTTTAATATTCCGTTGCAACGCACGGGCACCCTACTAGTATTTTTTTATACAACTGATTTAAGAATCTATCCATTCTGTTATTATCAGAACGATATTGTCTCTTCTCTGTGATTACTATGGTCGCTAACTATACATGGCACGTGTTTATACAGACATTAATAATAAAATCTGTTTAGATGTGCACGTACTTAGCAGTGATTTCTATGATAACTGTAAATGTTGCATGTTCACTGATGAAGACTGAATTTATGAATGGTGAAAATTGTCCATAGTTACTTGTTTTACCGCCCACACCACTTCTACAGAAGGTCGAAGGAACCTTATAATTTAATAGGCGTGTTGAAAATGCGTATTAATGAATTATAACATATGCACAGATATATATTTATCAGGGCACATAATGTTTTGTTACATGTAAAATACCATTAGTTGTATGAGTCCTATGTTTTCTTTGCATACAACAAGATTTTCTCTCTTATTGCTAATTTTGTGCCCCTTTTTTGTTTCTTGCAGCTTAATCCAACTTTCACAGGTCCACCTCACAACTCATTTCTAAAAGTTTCTTCCTATGCTGTTGGATGCCTTGATACAGCAAGATTTTCTCTCTTATTGCTAATTTTGTTCCCCTTTTTTTGTTTCTTATAGCATACAATCCAGCTTTCACAGGACCACCTCATAACTCATTTCTAAAAGTTTCTTCCTGTGCTGTTGGATGCCTTCGAAAACCATACTCCATATGTTGGCAAAGTTCATTCGTTCCCAGTTCCTTTTACAGATTTTGCTTAAGACCATCCTCTATTTTATTAGAAACCTAGATCTAATTCTTTCATCTCCCCCAGAAATCCTGATAAATATAATGGGAATAGTAAGAAAGCTAACAATTTAGCAAGGAATTCTTAGTTCATCTTTAAATTGTCCAACACTTGCATGCATGGTCCTCAATGCCTACAGGTTGTGCTAGAAATCAGCTTAAAGTGCTCATAATTTTTTCAAAACATCATTTCTTATGCTCCTCTATCTACATTCATCTTATTTGATTCGTTAAGGCACATTTCCAATGCAGGTGCACATCTAACCGCTGCCTGGACCTGGGAGGATCCCTAAATAAGTTAGAAATAGGCTAATTTCTTTTATATGATTTTCCTCCTCAAATCATATTCATGACTCCATTAGATCTTGACAGAGCATCATGCTTATGTCACTTCATCAACATTCGATCTTATTTGATTCATTAAAGCACATTTCCAGTGCAAGTGCACATCTGACCGGTGTTTAGACCTGGGAGAATCCCTAAATATGTTCAAAATAGGCTAACTTCTTTTATAAGATTTCCCTCCTCAAATCATATTCATGACTCCATGGAATCCTGACAGAGAATCGTGCTTGTGTCACTTCATCAACATTCAACAAAACATTTCCACTATACTTCTCGCTGACATTTGTCCCCTTTGTTGTTCTACGTCTTCAAAAGGTAATTTACTAACTTCAAAAGGTAACTTACTAACCACTTTGTTTCCTATGTGTATTTAAGGATGCTGCTGGTAAATTTAGCATAATGTAGACTTGTTATTTATTATCCTGTAGTACGACTTATCTACTCATGCATAATGCATCTGCTGTGTCAATCTAATACATTAAATTCCGTCCTAAAATAACAATTCTTTGAATCTCCATCCGCAGTTTGTTGGCATGCTCTTGTCAGTGTAGTTCACTCTGCCACCTTTTTGTCTGCGTTTGTTCCTCTCTTCCAGTTAATTATCTATAAGAATGGTGTATTCCGTCACGCATAACTGTTTCATGATTTTAATAGCTTTCTTGCATCATTGGTAGGCTGCCATCTGTTTGCATCGTAAAGTTGCAGATAAAGATCGCAGACTTGTGTATTGGCTTGCTGGTTTAATTGATGGTCTTTTAATTCTTTGGGAAAAGAAAATAATTTCCTTTATTACTCACAGGCGTTCTCGTTACTGAAGATGATTTCATAATAACAAAATTCATTTAGCTTATTCTCTCAGTTTCAATTGATCATTCTTTGGATTTAGTATATGTAATACGAATTGACGACCGCAACACATATAGATAGTACTTCTAAAAGATATTTGTTGTTTCACTTCGAGAGAAAATAATTTCCTTTATTACTCACAGGCGTTCTCGTTACTGAAGATGATTTCATAATAACAAAATTCATTTAGCTTATTCTCTCAGTTTCAATTGACTGTTGCTGGATTTAGTATATGTAATACGAATTGAAGACCGCAACACATATGGATAGTACTTCTAAAAGATATTTTTTGTTTCACTTCGAGAGAGAAGCGACAATTGACTTTAGAGATTGTGGACACGTCACGGTTGCGGTACAGATTGTGGACACATCGCGGTTACGGTTTAGCTATTACAAAATCATGAACTTTAGAGAGGATGGTGGTCCTCATTTATTTCCTCAGATATATTGTCATCAACTCAAGAATCGAAAATTTCATTTCCTTTATTATGTCAGCTTTTTAACACCTAGGATCAAATGCATAGACTCATTACCTTTACTGACATTGTGCTCTCGCATTACCTAGTATGTATACTTATAGGCCGAGCTATGTCGAGCTCCTAAGGCATGCCATGTCCTTCTTTTGGTTAAAAAACCCTCGGCCTTTTTTTTTTGTGAAAAACCCTCAAAAGTTTCGGGAATTTGTGAAGAAATTCCGAGCTGGAGGTAAAATTGTCACGCATAGCGTAGCGCGCAAACCCATCCTAGTATTTCAAAATTGGGCAAGTAACTCTGGATAACCATTCTTTTCTCTTTTGGTGCCACCTGAAATACTCTCTAGATTCGAACGATAAAAAAGAACATGACAAGAAGAGAAATTTTACGGTGTATTATACTATTAGTATATAATGCATAGTAGAAATCGCAGCTAGTCGTTGATTTGTTAAGAGCATTTCTACTACTTCAGTACCAAGAGCAGTTCTACTACTTCAGTACCAAAGGAAGTATAAATAAATTTTAGCTAATCTGATCCATTAAATCGAAAAGAATGAATGGTTTGTATTGAATTTAATGTACGGTAAAAGGGCTAAAGAAGAAATGCACGAACTCCCCTCAATGAAAAATGAGCAGTGGGGAAAGTGCAGGAAGAAAGACATGCCTACTGAAATAATAATGCAACTAAAGAAATATAGGAATGCATTAAAAAGAGGCGTTTGTACACTGCATGATATATACACGAATTTACCGAAAGAATTGTTTTAACTTGACACATGCATATAAGAATGTAGAATTCACATTTACTTTAATTTGTTGAAAATTTCGGAGGAATATCTCATTCCAGTGGTATTCCAAATGAATATTTCGGATTTGTTCCTTTGTTTCATGTAACACATCCCAAATTTCCGACCGCGATTGACTAGGGTGGTTGTAAAAATTTATTTAGCATTAGTAAAATCAAACGATGAGTTATCTTGATTTTTATGTACAAAAATTTCTACGTCAAATCCAAAAAACTCCCCCTCAAATAGCCAGCCACCCATCCATTTCACTTTCCTCATGTGTAATATCTAAATCTGGGGTATATGCGTACGAAGAAGACTCAGATATCGTACCATACACGGCAATCTACATATCAGAAAACTAACAAATATCTCAAGCCCGAATTATACGAGATAAGATATGTATGGAAGGACTGGAAAACCATTTAGATGATAAGGTGCATCCTATTTTTCTACCTTGACACACATGTAAGATGAACAAAACTGGATCACATTATACTTCCCTTGTTTTCTAACAGAGATTTGTTTTCCTCTCTCCGCTTCATAAATCTTCTCTGCTGATTTGAGATTCTCTTGGTCATCTATGCATGTGGCTCTTCTGATTTGGATTGTGAAAGTCAGCTCTCTGAACTGGAAAACCTTTTAGATGCTATGGTACATCCTATTTTTCTGCTTTGGCACACATGTAAGATGAACAAACTGGATCGCATTATACAGGACGTTCCAGTTGTGCCCACTACAATGTTCTATTTTGTCGATATTTTACAGAAAGCCCAACCTTGGTTACACAATTTTGTGGTATCCCTTTGAGATGAAAAGGAAGATTACAAACGAATGAAGAAAAGATCTACGGTTGCAGGAAATATCAGCAGGTCTTTTCTTGGTTTTTGTGATGAATTAGCTATGCTGTAATGAAAACTACCATACATTACTTCCGTACAGCTGCTGTTTCTGAATCCCTTGTTTGGGACGTGATGAAAACTAACATTTACTTAAAATTACTAACTAATCCTTGCAGCTTCTGCTTCTCAGGCTTGTGTTTGTGCTGTGCTAACGACTACTGTTGACCCACCCGTATAGCTATTGTATCTAGAACTTATTTATGTGAGCTATTCTTTCATCCATCATGCTAACTCACATTTTATTCTTCACTTCTTTCCATTTGTTCACATGTTATGGAAATTCCTGATCTCACACAATATTAGTAATGCTTTTTATACCATATTACAGAAGTTTCCCTGTAGGAAGAACATCCATTCTTGACGATTGTAGCTTCCATGAGTCAGAGCATCTGGATAGTTTTGATGTTGACAGAGCTCTGCATCTGGTAAGTATTAACATAATGTTTTTATTTATTTTAGTATTTTTCCTGCACAACTTAAAGCCACATAGTTGTCATTTTATTACTCCAGCAGAATTTGACAGTTCTATCTACCATCGAATAAATAGCGTCCGATGGATAATTTGTTGTGCTGAACAACCGTATGACTCAAGAATTTAAGCCACCTTTCCGTGTGACCACAACAATTGAAGAAGCTGGAACATCTAGGGTATGAAAGTTTGTGTTTCCGTTTAGTGCTAATAGAACTGTTGTTTCAATTTATCTGAATCTAGACATCCAAAAAGGAAATTCACAAAAATTGAAAAAAATTAAATAATGGGAGGAGGAAGAAACTTATTTTGTCACATAATTCAGATTGTGGTTTACGAGTTTTTTGATGCATAAAAAATTGCTATTTTCAGTGCTTGTTTTGAGATTTCCCAGCTCAATTGGTGAAGATTACAGAAAATGAAGCATGTTTTCTTTATCCTTTTGGTGCATTAGAAGTAAGCTTCTATGTTTGAAGGAAAGAGCACAGGGACCTTCTTTCCTTCGATTCACATAAATTGGGACAGTTTCTTCTTGTCATTTGCTCTGTTCCTTTTCATGTTTTACAGCATTCAATGGATTAAATTGGCCAAAGCTACAACAACTGCGGAACTGGTAGGTGCTTTCTCAGGGAAATAGAAGTTGCACTAAAACCCTATTCTGCTGTGCTTTTTGGCATAGTGTCATCAACAAAATAAGTTCTTCATTTTCGTTAGTCATGTTTAGTTTGCCTTCCATGGTGATATTATTAATAATCTACCAATACCATCGTACGTAGTAGAGTTTTACTATTATGAATCAAGGTCCTAAATCCTAAATATTATCTTACTACTATAGGTTCAAGTAGGTAATTTTCTAGAGTATTTTAGGAAATTAGGAAAGGGTTGATTTGTTCAAGTTTATGTTGACAACAGATTATCTGGCAAAGCTTCTCGCATTGGTACAGATGTATGCGAGGTTTCGTTTTATCCCTGCCTTAGTTGGCCTCTAAAGTTCATTTTTTGATTTATGTAAATCTTTTACGTACTAGTAACTTGTAGGTTGCACTAAAATTTGTGCATCGGAGCAGCAAAAGATACAACTATGTCCACCCATATGAATAGCGTCTTTATCAGTAAGTGCTTTACACCATCACCGTTTTCCAGTTTATATCATTCTCTCTAGACTGACATGTTAACTTTTTGTGGCCAGCACTCTTGAGTGGTTGTTATGGCACAACATCTATTCGCTAAAAGGGTCGGCAGGGGAACTACTACATTCTTTTTAGTTTAGCTTTAGTTACGTACTCCAGAATGTCTCTGCAGTTAAGATTTTTTGCTCAACCAACATTCCAAAATTTCAGGTACTGGTATGCTTGATCCTAGCCTCTGAGATGTTTGGAATTTAGTGCGACAGGTGTAAGTGCCTTATCAATCTTTTCACCTTGTCCTCCTTTTCTTCGTACTCCTTGCTAAAAGCATCAATATCCCCAACATGATATCTCCACATATAATTGCTTGCATTGCCACATATAATCGCAAACGTTCCATGCTCTCGTTCTCCATATTCTTAGTCTAGAACTTCAGTATCTTATCTACTCTTATTATTTGTATCCTGTTTTAATATTGTTACTGCTACATCATCTAACAAGTTATTTATAGCGCTAGAAAGAAAAAAAATATCTTGCTTACCAACAGCATTCAACTGCTGTTTATCTTCGCTTGTTTGAGTGTATACGTCACTGTTGAAAACGCCTTTTGTGTGCAGGAAGTGGCTTCTATCCATTGGTTACTTCAGTTGATATCCATGGTTACTCCATGCGGCTGACATGTTGAAATAAAAATATTGAGAAGATGAAAATGGGGCTGCCTGCTCTTTGATGTTCTTTAATGCTACAGCTACTACCGTTTACGGTTCGATCTAACTGCTTTAGAACCTGCTCTTCTGCTCACTTACTCCATTGTCATCCTTTCTTACACGCGTTGTTTTCCCCTGATTACAAATACCATATTCTTATAGCTTTTACCACCTGTTTGTAAATATACGCATGCTGTCACATATTTATTACCTTCTGCTCCATTCCTAGATGTATTGTGCTACCTTTATGCATTGCTTTCTTGTTCATACGAAACCCTCAATATTTGGTGCCATCTACCAATAAAAAAAATGCAGATTGAAATATATTCTTTCCCTCCCCATGATTTTGCTATACCACTTAGCATTTTGTCGTTTGCCCCTGTATACACAAGATCCTATGAGATGCGCTATTATGTTCCCTCCTTCCGCTGATATTTCTGCTTACACCGTTTGTTCGTTTCTTTTTGTATTACCTATTACTTATTTTTAGATGCACCTGTTTACTGATTTTACGAATGCTCTTTATTACTGTTTTTTTTAATGCTCACAATGATGGAATAAGTCCTTGTACTGTTGGTCTTTGTGGTCCTCATGGTAGTTTGCTTTTTAGGACAGCATCTAAGGACAGCATCTTAGACTAGACTAGCATCTTAGCATATGCTTGACTGCCCTGGCTAGCTATAAATATGTAACCCCAACCCCTCAGGATGGGCATGGCATTGAGTGAGAAATAAACCCGAAAATTGCCCCAACTCCTATTGTCACCCTCTCTAAATGAGAGTAAGAATTCAGCTACTAACAAGTGGTATCAGAGCCGTTCTTTCCTGCAGCCTAAACATCTCTTGCTCATCTCCTTCCCACGCCCCCCTTTGCTCTCAGCTAGCAGCAGTAACAACAGCTGTTCCTGCTCACCCTTCAACTCCTGAACAGACGAGCAGCAGCTCGTCGGAGGCAGATTCTTCCCCTAGCAGCAGTCCCCCACTAGCACGCCATGTCCGAAGGACAGTCTCAGCGCTCGGTCGCCTCGAGCGCGCGGCACCAGCAGGAGGCCGAGGTTGCCGCAGCAGAGGATCGCGAGCGAGCAGCAGCAGAGACTGCAGCGACGGCGGCAAGGGCGGCAAAGCTGGCGGCGGCGGAACTGGCAGCAGCAAGGGCAGAAGTGGAAGCAGCAGCAGCGGCGGATGCAGCGCGTGCGGCGGCAGCAGAGCTCGAGGCTCACGGGCAAGAGCTCCAAAGAGCCTCCGCTTCGCCGACGCGGCACCAAGTGGGGCCTCAAGGCTGGGAGGGAGGCAAGCGCGAGAGGGCGGCGATGGGCAGCCAAGAACCCAATGAGCGCTGGTGGCAGCCTGCATAGCAGCGTGACGCGCTAACGGGCGCCCCGGTGGCGGCAGCTTGTCGACGGAGATCGCAGCCTTTTACAAAGGCGCGGTTTCTCCTTCCCCGGACCGGTACGATGGTCACCACGGGATCCAGGCCAGTGTTCTAAAAATCGGGATTAGGCGCCGGCCACCCGCCCGGGCTTCGCGCTAATCAGATGTTTAGGCGGGGACCCCGCCTAGGCGGTCCGAGGCGGCTCGGCGATGACTAGGCGCGGCGTGATTCGGCAGCGCGGCGGACTGAAATCAGCGACTAGGCGATCGATTTTGAGAAGAGGCAGCGGAACAGAGGCTTGCTTGCGGGGTTGAGGAGCAGTCGGCACGGATTGAGGAGCGACTCCAGCCACGCCGTATCCGCCGCCGCCGCCGACCGGCACGAATCCGCCGCCGCTGCTCAGGTACGCTTCTTCCGTTCTTCGGTCGCCGCCGCTCTCCTCCCATCTGCTCTCCTACCCGCGAACCACGACTCCTTCCCTCTGCTCCCCTCCCCGCCGGCCGCGGCTCCTCCTCTCCTGTGCCGCCTTGCCCGCCGTCTACCACTCCCCCTCCCCTCTGCTCACCTTCCCGGCGCAACGATTGCGCCGTGCCACCCCCTCTGCTCTGCGGCTCGCCAGCTCCTCCCCTCTGCTCCCCCTCCCTCTGTTGATATTACTAGGAATGAGCATATATATTTATGTGACTTGTTTTTGTGATGTGAAAACTTATGCCTATGTTGCTTATGTGACTTGTTGCTTGTATCCTTCTGATCAACTATTATATCTTTATATGTTATAGAGTTCCGCCTAAGACTTGCCGTCTAATTCCGATTAATCCCCGCCTAATCCGCCTAGGCGCTAGGCTATGGATCGCCGCCTGCCTAGCGCCTAGCGCCTTCTTGAACACAAATCCAGGCCATTGTCAAGGACGTCGCTCCCGGTAGTAGATGGCCTACCCTCACCAAGACCAACTACGTCGAGTGGGCTGCGGTAATGCGGGTACGGCTCCAGGTGCGGCACATGTGGGAAGCAGTTCGGTACGGCGACGTCGAGTACTACGAGGATCGACGGGCGCTGGATGCCCTCATAGCTGCAGTACCGTCCGAGATGCAGTTCTCGCTTTCCAAAAAGCGAACTGCCAAGGAGGCCTGGGATGCCATCGCTGCGGCACGCATCGGCAGCGACCGCGCCCGCAAGACCACCCTGCAGGCACTTCGCAAGGAGTGGGAGAACCTGGCCTTCAAGCCAGGTGAGGACGTTGATGACTTTGCTCTCCGTCTCAACACTCTGCTGCAGAAGATGGTGCAGTTCGGCGACGACACCTACGACGAGGAGAGAGCCGTCCAGAAGCTTTTTCGTTGTATCCCCGAAAGGTACAAGCAGATCGCTCGCTCGATCGAGTCTCTGCTGGATCTCTCCACGATGTCGATCGAAGAGGCGATAGGTCGCCTCAAGGTCGTCGACAGCGACGAACCACAGTCCCTCTCGGGGCCTATCACCATCGGCGGGAAGCTGTATCTCACTCGGGAACAGTGGGAGGCCTGCCAGGGTGTCGGGAAGAAGGGGGAGTCCTCTTCCACAACAGCGCCGCAAGCGCGCTTAAGCCGCGCAAGAAGGCGCGCTGGACGCAGCCTGTGCCGGGCGCGAGGGCGTGCCGCGGTGACCCGCGGAGGCGCCTTAGGGCGGCGCCACCAAGAACTGTGGTTTAAGACGAGACGACTCTGCGCAAGAATCGTGGCAAGCTTGGCCATTGGGCCAAGGAGTGTCGCCGACCACGACGCGTGGCCAGGCCCACGCCGCAGGTGGAGGAAGAAGAGCCGGCTCGCTCCTGGCACACGCAAGCATCGAAGCTATCTCCGGGCATCGGCCGCAGCGAATCTCCACCTTGATGAGTCGAGAGCACACGCCTTCCTTGGCGACAGCTCAAGCAGCGACAAGATTGACGGGTGGTGCCTCGACACTGGCGCTACCCATCACATGACCGGTCGACGGGAGTTCTTCATCGAGCTTGACTCCAACGTCCGAGGCTCCGTCAAGTTTGGGGACGCCTCCAGCGTGGAGATCAAGGGCGTCGGCTCTGTCCTCTTCACCGCCGAGTCTGTAGAGCACAGGCTGCTCACCGGAGTCTACTACATCCCCACGTTAAGTAACTCTATCATCAGCTTGGGACAGCTGGATGAGAACGGCTCGCGCGTGGCGATCAAGAACGGAGTCCTGAGGATTTGGGATCACCATCGTCGCCTTCTTGCCAAGGTAACCAGAGGCATCAATCGACTTTATGTCCTCAACGTGCAGGTGGCACATCCTCTCTGCCTTGTTGCTCGTCGGGACGATGAGGCGTGGCAGTGGCATGAGCGCTTCGGGCACCTTCACTTTGAGGCTCTGAAGAGGCTCAGTGCCAACGAGATGGTGCGCGGCCTCCCGTGCCTTAACTACATAGGGCAGTTCTGCGATGTCTGCGTGTTGACAAAGTAGAGGCGGCTCCCCTTTCCCCAGCAGTCGAGCTTCCGAGCCAAGGAGCGGCTCGAGTTCGTGCACGGGGACTTGTGTGGCCCGGTAACACCAGCTACACCAGGAGGACGACGCTACTTTCTGCTGCTCGTCGACGACCTCTCCCGCTACATGTGGGTGACGGTTCTCGGCAGCAAGGGAGAGGCTGTGAATGCCATCAGGCGCACGCAGGCTGCTGCAGAGGTGGAATGCGGCCGCAAGCTGCGCGTGCTGCGCACCGACAACGGCGGCGAATTCACGGTAGCTGAGTTCGCGTCGTACTGTGCGGATGAGGGCATTCAGCGCCACTACTCCGCGCCGTACAGCCCGCAGCAGAATGGTGTCGTCGAGCGGCGCAACCAGACGATTGTGGGGATGGCTCGGGCCCTTCTCAAGCAGAGGGGGATGCCGGCTGTTTTCTGGGGAGAGGCGGTGGTGACGGCCGTCTACATCCTCAATCGCTCGCCCACCAAGGCTCTCAATGGCAGGACGCCGTACGAGGCTTGGCATGGGCGCAAGCCGGTGGTCTCCCATCTACGGGTCTTTGGCTGCCTCGCGTTCGTCAAAGAGCTTAGCCCCATCGGCAAGCTCGACGACAGAAGCACTCCAGGGGTGTTCCTCGGCTACGCGGAGGGCTCGAAGGCCTACCGCATTCTTGACCCAGGGACACAGCGTGTGCGCACGGCGCGCGACGTAGTGTTCGACGAAGGGCGAGGATGGGCATGGGACAAGGCGGTGGACGATGGCTCGACTCCGACGTACAACGACTTCACTGTCGAGTACGTCCACTTCAAGGGAACTGGGGGAGTAGGCAGCCCCTCTTCATCAAGCATGCCTACCCCAGTCCCCGAGCTTCCACCGGCTCCAGCGTCATGCTCTCCAGCCACAACTCCAGCTGCGGCAAGTTCTTCGCCAACACTACCACAGCAGGCAACTCCACGCACTCCAGCACCAACGGCCACTCCTCCGGGCACGTCCACTCCGCCATCAGCTAGTGTCGACCACGGCCCGGTGGAGTTCGCTACTCCGCTCTCCCACGATGAGGAGCGCCTCGACGTATATCACAACGGCGAGCCGGTACGGTATCGTACGATGGGGAACCTTCTCGGCGACCAGCCGGTGCCGGGACTGGTGCCTCGCGATCTGGAGGCGCAGTTGCATCTTGCGTGTGACGATGGCGAGCCTCGATCTTTCGCGGAGGCCGCGAAACATGCGGCATGGCGTGTCGCGATGCAGTCGGAGATGGATGCGGTTGAGAAGAACCGCACCTGGGAGCTTGCTGATCTCCCTCGTGGTCACCGCGCGATCACTCTTAAGTGGGTGTTCAAGCTGAAGCGGGATGAAGCCGACGCCATCGTCAAGCACAAGGCTCGCTTGGTGGCACGCGGTTTCGTGCAGCAGGAGGGGATCGACTTCGACGATGCCTTCGCCCCCGTGGCACGGATGGAATCCGTGCGACTTCTCCTTGCGCTGGCTGCCCAGGAAGGCTGGCATGTTCATCACATGGACGTTAAATCGGCGTTTCTTAACGGCGATTTGAAGGAGGAGGTCTACGTGCACCAGCCGCCGGGCTTTGAGATTCCCGGCAAGGAGGGTAAGGTGCTACGCCTGCGCAAGGCCCTCTATGGCTTGCGACAGGCACCAAGGGCGTGGAATGCCAAGTTGGATTCCACGCTCAAAAGGATGGGCTTCGAGCAAAGCCCGCACGAGGCGGCCATCTACCGGCGGGGCAATGGTGGAAACGCCCTGCTGGTGGGTGTCTACTTCGACGACTTGGTGATCACCGGCACCAAGGACGTGGAGGTGACAGTATTCAAGGAAGAGATGAAGGCCACCTTCCAAATGAGTGACCTGGGGCCTCTCTCCTTCTACCTGGGGATCAAGGTGCACCAGGACGACTCCAGAATCACGCTTCGACAGACCGCCTACGCCAAGCGTGTCGTTGAGCTGGCTGGGCTCACCGACTGCAATCCAGCACTCACTCCGATGGAGGAGCGGCTGAAGTTGAGCCGCGACGACACGACGGAAGAGGTGGGCGCTACGCAGTACCGGCGTCTTGTGGGGAGCCTCCGCTACCTCGTCCACACACGGCCGGATTTGGCCTTCTCCGTCGGCTACGTTAGTCGGTTCATGCAGCGACCGACGATGGAACACCAACAGGCTGTGAAGAGGATCATCCGCTATGTCGCGGGGACTCTCGACCACGGCCTCTACTACCCGAGGTGCCCTGGAGAGGCACACCTCGTCGGCTACAGCGACAGCGACCACGGCGGCGACATCGACACAAGCAAGAGCACGAGCGGGATTCTCTTCTTCCTCGGTGAGTGCGACGTTAGCTGGTAGTCGGTTAAGTAGCAAGTGGTGGCCCTGTCCAGCTGCGAGGCCGAGTACATAGCGGTTTCCACCGCTTCGACTCAGGCACTTTGGCTTGCTCGACTGCTTGGTGATCTCCTCGGCAGAGATACTGAAGCGGTGGAACTCAGGGTGGACAGCAAGTCCGCTCTGGCCCTGGCAAAGAACCCCGTTTTTCATGAACGGAGCAAGCACATCCGGGTGAGGTACCATTTCATCCGAGATTGCTTGGACAAAGGAAGCATCAAGGCGCGTTACATCAACACTAAGGACCAGCTTGCGGACCTGCTCACCAAGCCCCTTGGGAGGATCAAGTTCCTTGAGCTTCGCTCCAGGACCGGGAGGGTCCAGTTTTCCCACAAGACGACGGACAAGACTTAGGGGGAGAATGATGGAATAAGTCCTTGTACTGTTGGTCTTTGTGGTCCTCATGGTAGTTTGCTTTTTAGGACAGCATCTAAGGACAACATCTTAGACTAGACTAGCATCTAAGGACAGCATCTTAGACTAGACTAGCATCTTAGACTAGCATCTTAGCATATGCTTGACTGCCCTGGCTAGCTATAAATATGTAACCCCAACCCCTCAGGATGGGCATGGCATTGGGTGAGAAATAAACCCGAAAATTGCCCCAACTCCTATTGTCACCCTCTCTAAATGAGAGTAAGAATTCAGCTACTAACACACAATACATTACGCTAACTACAATCATACAAGAAAAAACAAACATACCCTACTTGCCTTCCTAATATTCTCACACATTACTTAGTAAAAACATAAAAAAAATGATATACAAACCCGTCTCCTATCGACCTCGCTACCACAATTATACAAACCGCTATCAATACGTCTAAACAATACCCCCAAAAAACAATCAATCTTATTTACTCGCTAATTTCTCCCTTTATAAAATTCAACGTGTATATTCTCTACGCGGCGTGCGCCGCGTTTGCGTTCCTAGTGAAGATTAAAGCGCAGAACCTAAGGTGGTGCTTTTCTGAACGTTTTTTTAATCATGGGCTCGCAGTTCGATAATTCTCTTTAGAAATGACAAAACTTTTTATTTGTTGGTAGTGTTGTTTTTCCCTGTTTTGAATCAGTTCTCTTGACATTTAGGTACTTTTGTTCTTTAGTTTTGGCCTTTTGGGGCATAAACTTTAATAAAGAACCATTATATAAAACTCACGTATGGAACCCCAAGAGTTTTATGCACAAGCAATGTTTTAGGCATACTTTGGGTAGTAATTGCTTCTAACAGGCAAATTGTGCATTTTTATAATACTGAGCACTGCCTTTAAAATGGACTCATTTTTTCCCAGTATTTGACCCCTGTTGTTTACCATAGCTTATGACCAAATCATTTGATTTAAACTATTTGTTCTTGAACTTAATATTTACTTTGTACGAAATATTGATTTTTACAGCTTACAAGACATCTCACACTGAAATTGTCCACTTCATTTGCTACAATCTGGAAGCAATGAATGCCTGTTGAATGAAGTGTGTTATCGAATTGTCTGTACAAAATAGGGGAATTGTTTGTTGTGCAAGAGGGTGGTTGTGAAGCTCTGCAATTCTTTTTTTTTTATAAGGCAGATGTGTTTCTTGCATGAGGCTGCTTGCTATGTGGAAATGAATTATGCATTTAGAGGTGAAGGTGCTGATGTGCTATAGCCTTTGACTTTGTACCACGGAGTAGTGCGGATATTACTTGTCAGTATCAGAGTATTAGGATTGTGCTTTTTGTGACTATCAGAAAACCACGAGGTTACTACTGACTCCAGGCTTCAGCCGAAACCATTTTAATATGCATTTGCATGTCCTTGTTTGGTCTAAACAAAAGAAAATGCACAATCCACTGGCTGTCACTAGGCATGTACTCCCAACTTATCCCATTAATACCTGTTGTCCTATTTTTGCATATTGTTGTACCAGCTTTACATCTCTACGCGATGCCATTGCTTGATTCATAGTATGCTTTGTACGTAAACATAAAGAATAGATAGCATGCCAACGACAGTGAATTCATTTTGTGAAAACTGCTCTGTACTCATACGGCTGCAGTTTCAACAAGGATGCTATACAGGCTTGCACAGGAGGTAACGCAGGTAAGTGATGCTTATTTTATTGTGCACCGAATTTATCTTGCCGACTTCTATAGGTTCGAAGACTTCCTGCCCAACAATGATTCTTTATGGCATTGGCAACATACGAGATCTCATCGGCCCAAAGGTATTGTGTTATGCACAACTTCTTTCCTGTTAGTATGAGCATTTACTCATTTCCTGATCTTCCCAAGTTGATTTCAACCTCATTAAGAGCAGCCTACTCTACCGCTTGGGGCTGCAGTAAGCTGAACAAAAGTTTACTTCATGCTTGTCCCTAATTACTTCAGGTGATGTTAGTTCAACAATTTTTGGAGTTTCTTGGATAGCCCACATTTTGCACTTCTACGATGAATGTGTGAAAGCAATAAAAAGATTTTATCTGTTTTTCTTAATAGTTGTTTGCGTTTGTTAGAAAGGATGCCATCATTATTTTTTCCTTTAGAACAATATGCACACAATATATGCACAGCAGAACAATATGAATGCATCCTATGCAGCAAAAGGCTTAATACAATCCATGCAATTAACTCATCATTACGTATTAACTCATCATTAAATATTCTTACATATCAGAATATAAACTATTCGTGCATTTCCAATCCTTGGCAAAGACGCAGAATTTGCTTTAAAACCACATACGAGTATAACCTATTCATGCGTTTCCACTCGTTGGCAAACACACAGAATTTGCTTCAAAAATTGCATATATTCTGGCTCAATGCCTTGCAAGTGGTATACTCTTCTTCATATCTTTACTTAGATTGGTTGTCACATGTTTACATGCTTCTGAATTTTTCACATATTTAAAATGAAAATATGAACTGTGCTGCTGCTCATGAAGCACCGATGTCCCTTATACGCTGAGATGTTAAAAATAAGTCTCTGGTGCTCATTTTTTTTTTCCTTTATCGTTTAAAAAGTACTTTCGATATGTTCATTCTGCTTGAATTATTGTCACACGTCATCAATTTCTGACATGAATCTTCGATAAAACATTAGCGGAGGAGTTCCTGAAAGCTCATCTATGCCACGTCGCGTTCTTTGCCAACCGTCCGTTTCGCGCACGCCTGCGGATCAGCCCGTTCACGTGTCTCCGGAACTAGACCCTTCCATCACACGGCGCCTCAGGAGGCGCTGTCCTCCTCCCTCCCTCCCTCCCTCCCCCCTGCTCGTGCTGCCTGCATCGTCGAGCATCGCGTTCAGCGCCTCATCGTCTCCTCCGCTTCGCCCCCTCGGCACGGAGTCCGCACAAGTGACTGCGCTCTCCTTTCCTCTCGGTGTTTCTCTACGGACCATGGATCCATCGTCCTCTTGCCTCCGCCCCTTCCATGCCGGCCCAACGCGCTGCCTCTCATAGCACGCCCGTAAGCTACTTCCGCTCTTCGCGTTGCATCGACTGCCCGCCCTGCGCTCTCCTTTCCTCTCGGTGTTTCTCTACGGACCATGGATCCATCGTCCTCTTGCCTTCGCCCCTTCCTTGCCGGCCCGACGTGCTGCCTCTCATAGCACGCCCGTAAGCTACTTCCGCTCTTCGCGCTGCATCGACTACCCCGCCCCCATCCCAGCGCCCGCGCCGCCCTGGCCATCGCCCCCGTTCCTGTTACCGCCCCGCCCCTCGCCTCACGGTCACTGGATTTTCCTTCAGGGAAGGCGGCATCGACCGCCCGCGCAGGCAAATTCCTCCCGTGTGCTCCCCAGTTTCTCCGCCTCGCCGCCGCCCTCTTAATAGATTAATACACCCAGCCATAGCCACCAAAGCCACCGCCACTGCGGGAGCCCCATCGGCGCCGCCAAGAACACGCTCGCGGCCACAACGTCTTTGGGGGATCACCTCACTCCCCAGTTTTTCCGCCTCACCGCCGCCGTCTTAGTCCACCCAGCCATGGCCAGCAACGCCGCACGTACTGCGGCAGCTCCATCGGCGCTGCCAAGGACACGCTCGCGCCCGTGGAGTCTGTGGGGGATCACCTCGCCGATATGCTCGCGGCGGCGGTGGCCGTGGACCCCGGCCGTAACGATCCTCTTTGCTTTTCATAGTCATGTTTTGGGTTCTTCAAAATACAGATTCATAACACTGAATTTCTTTGCTTGAACAATCCTCATCTTTCTATCTACTATCTAACCGAAGATCGAGAGAAATTGCAGGGTGGAAGCTGCAGAGTCTATTCCTGTTACTGTTCTCCTTCCTTATGTCCGATAGATTTGGGTCTTGCTCTTCCCTCAAAGAAGAAGGTGAGCGAAACTTTTCATGGGTGATGATTAATAAGAAGTCATAAAATGGTTACTTGATATAGATTTGTGCCTAAACATCTGTTAATTTGTGCTTCAGGGAGAGCTCTTTTCCAGATTTACAGAAAGCATACAGGATGGCCGAGGTGGATCTTTGTTAAACTGGGGAGAAGTAGATGTTTTTTGTTACTGTTCTTGGTTTGATGTCCGATGGTCAGACGATGGAAGAGTGGTGGCTTTGTAAGTAATCTTTTATCCAGTCTTCACTCCTCTTCTATTAGTCTGTTAATGGTGCGATTGGAATTGATGGTAAATAGTTGCTGGCAATGATACATGTTTCCTTTTATAAATGCAAAAATAATTCAAGCTACCTCTTAATTGACTACTCTTTGTTTATTTATTTCAAGTAGCATCTACAAGTGTGTTGTTGTTAACCACGTTTAGGTCACTTATGAAATAGTCCTTTACTTCAGTTCAAGGAGTATTTGCTACTATAGAACCAGAAAATTCTAGGTCAAAGACATCTAGAGGAGGCCATGATTTAGTTTATGGAAAGACTGGGATTATGCATGTGAAGGAGGAATTTTGACTTTCAAGCACTCCTTGATATCCATCTCTTCCTTTTTTGCATTTAACAACTAGCATGAAAATTTACGTAAGCTCTTAACTTATGCGGTGCTGTTATTAAAACGCAAAGCACTGTTGTGGTAGAATCTTGAAGGATCTCAGTCTGAAGGGTGAGCTCTCTGAAGGGTGTGCTCTCATCTGAACTTGGGTGCCTGCACATTAAGAATTTGTAAGTACCTAGCTCAATTTCAGCATCAGCTTCTTAGATTTGTATGTGTCAGGCATTTACCTTACTATGTATAGATTTGTGCTGAGGTCTTTGTGTACCAATTCAGACCTTTTTATTTCCCCTTCTTTTCTAGGTGTAAAGCTTAAAATAAACAAATAGACTGGAACATCAATGGAATTGCCTACCAAAATGTGTTTCTTTTACTTTTACATAGCATAGGGTCTTTACTTTATAAACACAAATAGTGTGTGCTCTGTACAGATCGATGCAAACTTTGTCCACTTGTGTGGAATTTACATTTTGGTTATCCATTGAGTACAATGTCCTAATACAATTGGCGTTGTTTTCAGGGTTAAATAATGTCTGATTAGGACAAAAATTATATTGCTATGCTGCAGACGGCTGTTGCCCTGCCAAAATTTCCTCTTAGAAGTGCATCGAGTGTGTTCTTAGGCCGACGATGTGATTTTAAGGTCGAATCATGCCTGTATATACAAATAAGTTTATATGCGTATCAGTGATGAACAACTATAAAAATTTAATGAAGGTAAGGTCCCTTTTTAGTATTGACTCTGGCTGACTACAGTGAATTGCCAGCAAACAGAGAGCCATTTCAAGGCCTTTTGCAACAAATGCCTTTATATTCCCTAAGACCCTCATTAAATTTTAGCTATGCTATTACGTCGATTACCTATCGCAGTGCTGTTTTCATTATAGCTGAAGATGCTTACCTTCTTTTATTTAGTTTGTGCCGCCCAGGATCGCTCCGCTGCATGTATGAGTTTCTAATTTTATTATGGTTCTTTTGTATAGAACTCATGTCTTCCTATTCAGTTTTAGTAAATGAATCCATACTTCAGTCCTCTCCAAAAAAACAATTTCATCGTGGCTGTTTTACTTTACGCTAATACAACATATTTATTGCTCCTACACAGAGCTACTAAATAGATTTACCTTCTTGTAACTGTTTAATTTCTAACACTCAATCATTCTTATCTCTCCTTTGATAAAAACATACTAAAATTACTGTGCATGCCGCCTATCTCTGAAAATAGCTTATATATAGACTGCAAACACTTAATCTGAAGCTGCATACATTTCAGGTAAGGAATCGCCTGCATCTCCCTTGCCCAAACATCTGCAGTCCAACATGACCAGCACGGATATTGTTTTGCATAATGTTGGCATGAAGGTAAAGCACAACATGATGGAAACATTCCCTGAATATTAAAGCTTAAATTTTATTTGATGTTGTAAAACTTGCAAATTGTCATCATATACTTTAGGCCGCATTTTTGTATTTTTACCATGTTAAAATAGTCTATTTCCCACCCAAGGCACTTTCTCTTCTGTCATACTTAGATATAAAAATTGGCTGCATTTTCAGGACCAGCCTGGTGTGATGCATTTGTCATCATTTAGTTCTTTTGACAGCCCAAGAGAGTGTCAAATCCAAGAGGCTCCCCTCCGCACAAAAAGTATGCTAGCTGCTTTCTTTGTCGGATTTTGATCTTATACGTTACTATGTTATTCGCAAACGCTAACTTACACGACGTGTCGCCGCGGAAACATTTCTAGTTTTCTTTACGATGCGTAGATTTGTAGTTTATCAAGGTCATTTTTATCACTTTTCTAAAAGTTCTATAAATTACGCTGAGGATAACAATAGTTTACGAAGTGTAGATTGTAGTCTATCAATGTCATTTTTATCGCTTTTCTAAAAGTTCTATAAATTGTGCTGAAGATAACAATAGTTTTCCATTTCTTTATTTCCTACCAACAATGATTTTTACTGGTCCAAATCAAGTGGATATTCCAAATCCTGATGTTTGCAAGCATTGCAACGTCCAAACAAAAGAACTTTCTTAACTAATAAAAGATAGAGTTTACCCTATCGTCCACTGTCCAGCCCAAAAAATCGGCCCATTTGGCAGCGCAGTACCTCCACTCCACTCGAGCCAACCGCATAAAAACCGATCCCCACGAGGCCACGACCCCCGTCTCTTCCCGCCCGCACCGTCCCTCCGCCTCCTCTCTCCCTCGACTCTCTCGCGCTGCCCCTCGCCTCGCCCTTGCCTGCACCTTCTCTCCACCTGCCACCACGCCGTCTCCTCCTCCACTGCACCCTCCTATCTATGTCCTCCCCACCGACCCTCACCTCCCCCTCTCCACCCGCTCAGCCCCGTCGCCGCCTCCGCCAAGTGTTTAGAGAGGCATCGGTTACTCACACCGGCGATGAGGGAGGAGGTGGTGTGGTCCAGCCCAACGATGAAAGAGAAGTTGGTGCGCCCTAGCCCGATCTGGTTTCCTCTGCCACTGCCATCCACCGTCCCACGCCCCAACCATGTTAGATCTGGGTAGTATCGAGGTGGATTCGTCTCCTTCTGTGGGCGAAGCTCCTGCCCCATGCGTCGGCTCTCTCCAAAGAGCGCTGCCGTCGCCTCCCGACCACTTCTGATCTAGGCGGGATTGAACTGGAGCTATCCCCTCCCGTGGCCACCGTCACTGCTCTGGCAAGATGGCGATGACTACTGAAGGTGAGCATCACCGCTGCCTCCTCCGACGACGACGGTTGATGGTACTTCTACTCTCTCGCTCGCTCTCTCTCTCTCTCTCTCTCTCTCTCTCTCTCTCTCTCTCCCCCGACTAGAAAATGTGATGCTTGTTGCCTGCTCCTGTCTCTGCTTCATGCTGCCATTTATGCCTGCAATGTGTTTGATGAATTTCCTAAGTCATTTTTGCATACGCCGCAGTCATTACCTTGGAGTTAATACAAATATGCAATTATAACAATGTCCATAGTTCTCTACTTAAGTATTTGTTCTCTACTTAATTGATAACAAATATGCCGCAATCATTTTTGATGAATTTATGTTGTTTTACAGAGCACTTACCCGAGTTCATTACAAGAATTTGTCCTCACCGCTAGGTCACTTGTTCTTCCACGGGAGCAGATGTCACCACTATCATTATGTTTCGACTCTCATCGATTAAGTAGGTATTGGTCATCTTACTATCCTAGCGATTCTTTTTTGGGGAACAACAATGGAAGTATATATTTAAGCGACAAGTTCATGCTTCGATTGCGATCTGTTGCATATTTTCTTTAAACTACGAACAAACACATTCAGTACATAGGCTTGCCTTTTATTAATATTCTTGTGCAATTATTTTAATAGAAATGCCAATTTTCTCGCCATCCGCTTTAATCCTCGCAAGACTTTTTCTTGAATACATGCAGTTCTTACCTAATTTGCATGTAACATCAATTGGTATCTTGTTCTCGCTAAAGGCATGAACTCAAACAAGAAGCACGAAGTAGGTAATAAGCTTGTACTGATAAATCTTAGTTGATGTTATACTTAACTATTCATTTTAGTTTATTTACAAAGTTATTAAGATTATCATTTGTTCTTTGCATTCTCATGTTTGTAGAACTCGCTTGATGCAGATTGAAACTCTAGCTGGGGTCGTTCATGCAATTGCTAAGAGTTGTGGAGCCATGACAGTGGTTGATGTAGGTTCTGACCAGGTATGTCATCTACACGTAGAAGAAGCTGTGCAACTGCAAGTGCATCCAGGCTTCATTTGTGTAAAAACAATTAAACCTTATCTGATAAATACTTGGATAGTCGCAATCCTGGTTCATTGCTTTCAATTGTGACTATGCCTTCTTAAATATTAAACTATGTATTCATGGCCAAGTTTGAGCAAGCATTTTCCGTTGAATCCGGATAAAATCTTTGTGGCCTTCTGAGTTCAAGTGAAGGCCAAATGTTGTACAATATATCCATATTTGGTTCATTCGTTACTTTTGGTCTTAACCAATCAGAGCTCGATTGCATGATGCTCTGGTAGTTCGGGTGTAAAATAAGCTGGTCTGTAATTTCTGTTAGTTAAACTAATTTGCAATCGGAACCATACTATACAAAGTTACATCTTTTCTTGTTCTTCACCAGTTGATAATCATATCACTTGCATATTCTTTCGTTGTACTTGGTTATGTTGTTCTAATGGAGGGCTTGTTGATTTTAGTTTTTAGCAGAAGTTTTTTTTTTCTCCTGGTGTAGATTCTGAGTTAAGTTTGTGGTATACCCTAAGTCAAGTTGAATGAGTTAGCACAAAATACATTGTGGCAGAGGGATGTGTGATAAAAGTCACTCTATACTATTGTAGAGGGATAATCAATAGCCTATTTATATTGTAATTCTAATCAAACCATGGAAAGTTTTAGTCACCAAATCACAGTATCTGATTGCATTGTTGCATTTGTACTTCTTTGGTTAATTGGGGCTCCTTTTTAAACCACTTGGAACTACAATAGCTTACTTAAATTGCTGCTCTAATGAAAACATTTATGCGTATGAATAAGCCTGGTGAACCAAAAAGTCTCATGGCTGTAATCTGTAAATGGGCTATTGTACAACCCTTTCTAATTCATTATTTGCAATGTCCTAAGCTCAGGTGCCATGACATCTGACCAAATATATGTATAGCATATTTTCTGAATACCATTATGAGCTGTTCACAATGGAATGAATAAATTTTTTAAAAACAACTTATGTAGGGGTGACGACATACAATGGCCTTGAGAGCTGCATTCTCAACAATTCCTCCTACGATAATGATAGTGGCATTAGTACTACAACTGGGGCAGATGGCTGCGCTACCACTGATTCCCTTGACGATGAAGTCTCAAGTTGCTCCTCCGCTAAAGATGTATATGGCTCTTCCTTCTCTTCCCAATGCCTTTCATTGAACAAGCAGGAGGAGCATTCACTTTATGAGTTGGATACACTCAATGCTGCCCATCTACTTTGAGTTCTTCAGATATTGAAACCATGAAGGAAAAGTTTGCAAAGTTACTGCTTGGTGATGATGTTTCTGGAGGAGCCAGAGGCGTTTGTGCTGCTCTGGCCTTGTCCAATGCCATAACCAATCTTTCAGGTATATTGTACCATTTACGAGCAAACTATGTTTTTGCCCGTGGTAGTTTTCTTATGTGCTACCATCTTCATGACTAAAGTGAGCATTTGCCATGATAGCCACTATTTTTGGAGAATTGTGGAAGCTGAAACCAGTGTGTGAAGAGAAAAAGATCATATGGCGGAAGGAAATGGATTGGTTGCTTTCTCCTACAACTTACATGGTCGAGCTGGTTCCTACAAAGCAAAATGGAGCAGATGGATGCGTGTTAGAGGTAATGAGCCATGAATTAAGTTTTCTATATTTGCCTAACACTCAGTTTGTTGAGAAGTACAAACATCTCAGATTATTCTGTTTGATTGCTTCATGCAGATTATGACTCCAAAAGCTCGTTCTGATGTTCATGTGAACCTTCCTGCTCTTCAGAAGCTTGATTCCATGCTCATTGTATGTTATCATTTGTCACTGTGTTACTCTTGTTATATCTGCATTTCTAACCCAGTTCTCATCTCTGTTCAGTTTATTATTGTATATTTCAGAAATTGTGCATATAACATCGTTTCAATGCCGTAGATTGAATTTACTAATGAAGTATGCAACAAAATTTGTAGGAAGTGCTGGACTCAATGGTTGACACAGAGTATTGGTACGTGGAGAGTGGTAGCCGAGCTGATGGCAGGGGCAAAAATAATGGTCCAAGGCAGACGAAAAATTGGTGGCTCCCAATCCCTCGTGTCCCTGAGCTAGGGCTATCTCAATTTCAGAGAAAAGGGCTTGTTTTTCAGGCTAAGCTTGTTCATCAAATCCTCGAAGCTACAAAATCCATCAATGAACAAGTCCTGCTTCAGATGCCTATTCCGGTAGCTGTTATGGACGCCCTTCCAAAGGCAAGTACCAATTCGATTTACTCATTTGTTTGTGACGGTCTTTTTGTAAGCTGCATGCTTCATATTTGCCTGTACTTGATGCTCGTACTGAATACACTAGCATATTTGACTGAACTTTGCAGTCTGGCAGAGCTAGCTTGGGTGAAGACATGTACCATGCGATAACCACGGAGTATATTCCTATAGAGGAAGTATTCCTATACATGCTTTGCTGCTGGCACAAGTATGATTGTATAAGTTAACTATGATAGATGACAACTAATAGTATTTAGAGGATTGAGTTGTACAAACATACTGCACACGTGAGAAAATTTTGGAGCTCAACTTACGTCTTGTTAAAAAAAATGTGAACTGTACACTCTTAATCCATACATGTATAAGATAATTTCAATGTTGATTGTACGATTTTGGTCATATTTGATTATATGTATCATCCTTCTCTTTTAATATTCCGTTGCAACGCACGGGCACCCTACTAGTATTTTTTTATACAACTGATTTAAGAATCTATCCATTACATTATTATCGTAACGATATTGTCTCTTCTCTGTGATTACTATGGTCGCTAACTATACATGGCACGTGTTTATACTGAGACATTAATAATAAAATCTGTTTAGATGTGCACGTACTTAGCAGTGATTTCTATGATAACTGTAAATGTTGCATGTTCACTGATGAAGACTGAATTTATGAATGGTGAAAATTGTCCATAGTTACTTGTTTTACCGCCCACACCACTTCTCTGAAGGTCGAAGGAACCTTATAATTTAATAGGCGTGTTGAAAATGCGTATTAATGAATTATAACATATGCACAGATATATATTTATCAGGGCACATAATGTTTTGTTACATGTAAAATACCATTAGTTGTATGAGTCCTATGTTTTCTTTGCATACAACAAGATTTTCTCTCTTATTGCTAATTTTGTGCCCCTTTTTTGTTTCTTGCAGCTTAATCCAACTTTCACAGGTCCACCTCACAACTCATTTCTAAAAGTTTCTTCCTATGCTGTTGGATGCCTTGATACAGCAAGATTTTCTCTCTTATTGCTAATTTTGTTCCCCTTTTTTTGTTTCTTATAGCATACAATCCAGCTTTCACAGGACCACCTCATAACTCATTTCTAAAAGTTTCTTCTGTCTTGTTGGATGCCTTCGAAAACCATACTCCATATGTTGGCAAAGTTCATTCGTTCCCAGTTCCTTTTACAGATTTTGCTTAAGACCATCCTCTATTTTATTAGAAACCTAGATCTAATTCTTTCATCTCCCCCAGAAATCCTGATAAATATAATGGGAATAGTAAGAAAGCTAACAATTTAGCAAGGAATTCTTAGTTCATCTTTAAATTGTCCAACACTTGCATGCATGGTCCTCAATGCCTACGAGTTGTGCTAGAAATCAGCTTAAAGTGCTCATAATTTTTCAAAACATCATTTCTTATGCTCCTCTGTCTACATTCATCTTATTTGATTCGTTAAGGCACATTTCCAATGCAGTGCACATCTAACCGCATTTGCTGGACTCGGGAGGATCCCTAAATAAGTTAGAAATAGGCTAATTTCTTTTATATGATTTTCCTCCTCAAATCATATTCATGACTCCATTAGATCTTGACAGAGCATCATGCTTATGTCACTTCATCAACATTCGATCTTATTTGATTCATTAAAGCACATTTCCAGTGCAAGTGCACATCTGACCGGTGTTTAGACCTGGGAGAATCCCTAAATATGTTCAAAATAGGCTAACTTCTTTTATAAGATTTCCCTCCTCAAATCATATTCATGACTCCATGGAATCCTGACAGAGAATCGTGCTTGTGTCACTTCATCAACATTCAACAAAACATTTCCACTATACTTCTCGCTGACATTTGTCCCCTTTGTTGTTCTACGTCTTCAAAAGGTAATTTACTAACTTCAAAAGGTAACTTACTAACCACTTTGTTTCCTATGTGTATTTAAGGATGCTGCTGGTAAATTTAGCATAATGTAGACTTGTTATTTATTATCCTGTAGTACGACTTATCTACTCATGCATAATGCATCTGCTGTGTCAATCTAATACATTAAATTCCGTCCTAAAATAACAATTCTTTGAATCTCCATCCGCAGTTTGTTGGCATGCTCTTGTCAGTGTAGTTCACTCTGCCACCTTTTTGTCTGCGTTTGTTCCTCTCTTCCAGTTAATTATCTATAAGAATGGTGTATTCCGTCACGCATAACTGTTTCATGATTTTAATAGCTTTCTTGCATCATTGGTAGGCTGCCATCTGTTTGCATCGTAAAGTTGCAGATAAAGATCGCAGACTTGTGTATTGGCTTGCTGGTTTAATTGATGGTCTTTTAATTCTTTGGGAAAAGAAAATAATTTCCTTTATTACTCACAGGCGTTCTCGTTACTGAAGATGATTTCATAATAACAAAATTCATTTAGCTTATTCTCTCAGTTTCAATTGACTGTTGCTGGATTTAGTATATGTAATACGAATTGACGACCGCAACACATATAGATAGTACTTCTAAAAGATATTTTTTGTTTCACTTCGAGAGAAAATAATTTCCTTTATTACTCACAGGCGTTCTCGTTACTGAAGATGATTTCATAATAACAAAATTCATTTAGCTTATTCTCTCAGTTTCAATTGACTGTTGCTGGATTTAGTATATGTAATACGAATTGAAGACCGCAACACATATGGATAGTACTTCTAAAAGATATTTTTTGTTTCACTTCGAGAGAGAAGCGACAATTGACTTTAGAGATTGTGGACACGTCACGGTTGCGGTACAGATTGTGGACACATCGCGGTTACGGTTTAGCTATTACAAAATCATGAACTTTAGAGAGGATGGTGGTCCTCATTTATTTCCTCAGATATATTGTCATCAACTCAAGAATCGAAAATTTCATTTCCTTTATTATGTCAGCTTTTTAACACCTAGGATCAAATGCAGACTCATTACCTTTTTACAGCATTGTGCTCTCGCGTACCTAGTATGTATACTTATAGGCCGAGCTATGCCGAGCTCCTAAGGCATGCCATGTCCTTCTTTTGGTCAAAAAACCCTCGGCCTTTTTTTTTTGTGAAAAACCCTCAAAAGTTTCGGGAATTTGTGAAGAAATCCCGAGCTGGAGGTAAAATTCGTTCGCCGCAACGTAGCGCGCAAACCCATCCTAGTATTTCAAAATTGGGCAAGTAACTCTGGATAACCATTCTTTTCTCTTTTGGTGCAACCTGAAATACTCTCTAGATTCGAACGATAAAAAAGAACATGACAAGAAGAGAAATTTTACGGTGTATTATACTATTAGTATATAATGCATAGTAGAAATCGCAGCTAGTCGTTGATTTGTTAAGAGCATTTCTACTACTTCAGTACCAAGAGCAGTTCTACTACTTCAGTACCAAAGGAAGTATAAATAAATTTTAGCTAATCTGATCCATTGGATCGAAAAGAATGAATGGTTTGTATTGAATTTAATGTACGGTAAAAGGGCTAAAGAAGAAATGCACGAACTCCCCTCAATGAAAAATGAGCAGTGGGGAAAGTGCAGGAAGAAAGACATGCCTACTGAAATAATAATGCAACTAAAGAAATATAGAAATGCATTAAAAAGGCGTTTGTACACTGCATGATATATACACGAATTTACCGAAAGAATTGTTTTAACTTGACACATGCATATAAGAATGTAGAATTCACATTTACTTTAATTTGTCGAAAATTTCGGAGGAATATCTCATTCCAGTGGTATTCCAAATGAATATTTCGGATTTGTTCCTTTGTTTCATGTAACATCCCAAATTTCCGACCGCGATTGACTAGGGTGGTTGTAAAAATTTATTTAGCATTAGTAAAATCAAATGATGAGTTATCTTGATTTTTATGTACAAAAATTTCTACGTCAAATCCAAAAAACGAAAAACTGATCCCGCTATAGATGCACCGACTCCGACTCTTTAGAGCCGGTCCGCTAATTTATCTGGAGTCGGTAAATTAAATATGCAAATTGTATTCAGTTTAGTATAAGATTTCATACTGGAAGACTGGTAGGCTAAAAACAAATCACATGAAACTTTTGATTATTCGTTCTTATGTTATTCAATTCTTTTCCAACGTACCAAAATGACAGCAATCATGAAAAAAAAAAAGCCAGACATTAGAGAGCACCCTTTCCTTGCCTTTTTTAGCCGAACTCCCCCTCAAATAGCCACCCACCCATCCTTTTCACTTTCCTCATGTGTAATATCTAAATCTGGGGTATATGCGTACGAAGAAGTCTCAGATATCGTACCATACACGGCAATCTACATATCAGGAAACTAACAAATATCTCAAGCCCGAATTATACGAGATAAGATATGTATGGAAGGACTGGAAAACCATTTAGATGATAAGGTGCATCCTATTTTTCTACCTTGACACACATGTAAGATGAACAAAACTGGATCACATTATACTTCCCTTTTTTTCTAACAGAGATTTGTTTTCCTCTCTCCGCTTCATAAATCTTCTCTGCTGATTTGAGATTTTCTTGGTCATCTATGCATGTGGCTCCTCTGATTTGGATTGTGAAAGTCAGCTCTCTGAACTGGAAAACCTTTTAGATGCTAAGGTACATCCTATTTTTCTGCCTTGACACACATGTAAGATGAACAAACTGGATCGCATTATACAGGACGTTCCAGTTGTGCCTGTTAAGGATATATTATCTCTTATAGTTATAGATAAGTTCCTGTTATAGATAGAGTCCTATTCCTATTCCTTTCCCTCATGTACTCTATATATTGTGGCCATTGGCCCTCATATTCAATACAAGTCATATTCATAACATGGTATCAGAGCACTAGGTTTTTAGATCTAATCTGTTGCCTCGGGAGGAGGAAACTCCCGGGGCGGCACCTGCACGGCACACTGCACGCCGGCCATCGACGTCTGCCGGTCGCACTGCTGCCTATCCGTTCCTTCCTCTGTTCCTGTCCCCATCTTCGCCTCGCCTGACCGCCTCGTCCGTGTGCTGCAGCGCGACCTCTGCGCGGCTCGGCTTCTCGATGTTGCTCGGCCTAATGCGCAAGCATCCTCGACTTCTTCCTGTTGAGCTCTGGCCGCCGCACACCTCCGCCGTCACGCCGTCTCTGCTGCCCAGTGCCTCCAGATCTGACCGTCGTGTGCGGATCTCCGGCAAGAGCGGACGACGCCCAACCCGTGAGGAGCGGGCGACGCACAGCCTCGTCGCCCGTGAGGTGTCCCGTCGCCGGCCGCTGGACGGCGACGCTGACGCCCGGAGCCCCGACGTCGACACCGCCGCCTGTGAGGAGCTTCGTCGTTGGCCGCCCGTCGCTAGCTGCCTGGACGTCGATGCCGTCGCACGCGAGGAGCCCCTTCACCAGCCGCCGCACGTAAGGAGCTTCGTGCTGGTTCCGGCCAGGTCTTCAGCCGGACCTTGGCCCCTTGCTTCTCTTCGGTTTCGGTTGCAGACTTGCATTGCTGCATATCTGGGCCGATCGCCCCCAGCCAGCCGTCTTCTTGCTTGCTGGCCCGCAAGTCTCATCGCCGCTTCGCTGTTTTTCTCCTAGCTTATCCTTCCGCTGTTTTAGATCCAATCCGCTGCCCCGGGAGGAGACTCCCGGGGCGGCTCCCGCGTCGGCGCTGACGTTTCATCGTCGGTGCCACCAGCCGGTTCGTCTTCCAGCGTGTTTCGTCTTCCGCGCACCGTCGTCTCGGCTTCCCGTCAAGCACCGGCCGCAACGCGATCTCCAGCCACTGCGCCTCGACTCCCTTCTGCGCTTCGCTGCGCTTGGGTGCGCCGCATTGACGCCCGCTGTTGAGTCGTCGGGCCCGCACCGAGGACGTCGGCGCCCCCCGCATTCGGCTTCCTCCGCGCCGATCCGTCTTCTGCTCGCCTCCGGCGAGGACCCCCCGACGCGCCTCCAGAACGATCTGCCGGCCTCCAACGCACCTGTGAAGAACACTCAGAGCCGCCCCCATCATCGGGCCGCCGCCGTCAGAGCTAGGACGCTCCGTCCCTGGCCACCTCGTGAGGATACGTTCACGTATAGGCTCACAAGGGTCAAAGCTTGTTGTTTGCTTTTCCCGTGAAGGAGGGCTTTGGACTTTGACTAAGTTGAAGTCCGCTGATTCACGTCCGCAAGGAGGATCCAATTCATGTTGGTTTGGACTCCACTGTCCTTTAAGTCCGGACTTGCTACCAATTGGATTTGTTGTCCCCTTGCGACTCGGTTTTAAAAACCGTTCTGGGTCCGGCTTCTAGTGTTCTGGATCCAAACCGATCGGGAGCTCTCCTTTTAATCGGTTCGGTTGGCTCCATATCCGGTTTCAGCTCAGCTTGTAGCGACTCCGGCTTCTCAGTCAGCTTGCGGATTTTTTGTGTGTTTGGTTAGTGGGATGGAGTGGAATGGAACCATCCCATCCCACCAAGTCTAGTGTTTGGTTGGAGAGCTGAGGATGACTTGGTTCCAGAAAAGAGAATATTCTCTCTAGATTCGGGACGGCCAGGTTCTACAAATTTTCTGGAACGTAGCCATCCCACTTGGAATGTGAGAGTGACAGTGGGCCCTGTCTGAGAACCTGGGATGGAACCATTCCATCCCTGAAATCTGGGATGAAGCCATCCCATCCTGAAATCTGGGATGGAACCATTCCATTCCACCTCACTCTCCAACCAAACACACAATTTGGCTCCAGCATGGCTTTTGGCTCCGATTTTCAGCGACTTGGCTCGCCTCAGCATGGCCCTGCTGTCTTGGCTCTTTCGTTGGCTTGATGGCTTTCATGCTACTGCTTTTTAGTGCTGCGGCTAGTGATTCCTAATGTTTTCGTTTAGTCTTCCGTCGCGTCCATCCAAGGCTTTAGCATCTGGATTCTATCGTCGCTCAGCTCTTTTATTGGGTTAGCTCATTCTGTCAACTTTTATTACCTCGGCTCGGCTCGTTTTGTCGGCTTCGTCGGTGCTCCTTCGTCGACTCAGCTCTACCGTCGGCTCTTCTTCATCGACTTGTACCGTCGGCTCTTCGTCGTCGACTCGGCCCTACCTTCGACTTCCGTTTGTCGTTTTGGCTTCATCGTCGACTTTTCTTCGTCGACTCGGCCCTCCATTCGACTTCGGTTCGTCGATTTGGCTTCTTCGTCGACTTTTAATCATCGACTGGGTTCTTCGTTGGCTGTCCTTCGTCAGCTCGATGTTTCAAGAGTTACATGCTACGACGGCTTCTTCAGGACTATGACTTTGGATTTTTCCTATTTTAGTTCATTCCTTCCAAATGCAATGCTATTGCATACGCCTTGCATTTGTGGGGGGGTGTTAAGGATATATTATCTCTTATAGTTATAGATAAGTTCCTGTTATAGATAGAGTCCTATTCCTATTCCTTTCCCTCATGTACTCTATATATTGTGGCTATTGGCCCTCATATTCAATACAACTCATATTCATAACAGTGCCCACTACAATGTTCTATTTTGTCGATATTTTACAGAAAGCCCAACCTTGGTTACACAATTTTGTGGTATCCCTTTGAGAAGAAAAAGGAAGATTACAAACGAATGAATAAAAGATCTACGGTTGCAGGAAATATCAGCTGGTCTTTTCTTGGTTTTTGTGATGAATTAGCTATGCTGTAATGAAAACTACCATACATTACTTCCGTACAGCTGCCTTCGTTTCGAATCCCTTGTTTGGGACGTGATGAAAACTAACATTTACTTAAAATTACTAACTAATCCTTGCAGCCATCGCTTCTCGTGCTTGTGTTTGTGCTGTGCTAACGACTGCTGTAGACCCACCCGTATAGCTATTGTATCTAGAACTTATTTATGTGAGCTATTCTTTCATCCATCATGCTAACTCACATTTTATTCTTCACTTCTTTCCATTTGTTCACATGTTATGGAAATTCCTGATCTCACACAATATTACTAATGCTTTTTGTACCATATTACAGAAGTTTCCCTGTAGGAAGAACATCCATTCTTGACGATTGTAGCTTCCATGAGTCAGGGCATCTGGATAGTTTTGATGTTGACAGAGCTCTGCATCTGGTAAGTATTAACATAATGTTTTTACTTATTTTAGTATTTTTCCTGCACAACTTAAAGCCACATAGTTGTCATTTTATTACTCCAGCAGGATTTGACAGTTCTATCTACCATTGAATAAATAGCGTCCGATGGATAATTTGTTATGCTGAACTACCGTATGACTCAAGAATTTAAGCCACCTTTCCGTGTGACCACAACAATTGAAGAAGCTGGAACATCTAGGGTATGAAAGTTTGTGTTTTCGTTTAGTGCTAATAGAACTGTTGTTTCAATTTATCTGAATCTAGACATCCAAAAAGGAAATTCACAAAAATTGAAAAAAATTAGATAATGGGAGGAGGAAGAAACTTATTTTGTCACATAATTCAGATTGTGGTTTACGAGTTTTTTGATGCATGCAAAAAAATTGTTATTTTCAGTGCTTGTTTTGAGATTTCCCAGCTCAATTGGTGAAGATTACAGAAAATGAAGCATGCTTTCTTTATCCTTTTGGTGCATTAGAAGTAAGCTTCTATGTTTGAAGGAAAGAGCACAGGGACCTTCTTTCCTTCGATTCACATAAATTGGGATAGTTTCTTCTTGTCATTTGCTCTGTTCCTTTTCATGTTTTACAGCATTCAATGGATTAAATTGGCCAAAGCTACAACAACTACGGAACTGGTAGGTGCTTTCCCAGGGAAATAGAAGTTGCACTAAAACCCTATTCTGCTGTGCTTTTTGGCATAGTGTCATCAACAAAATAAGTTCTTCATTTTCGTTAGTCATGTTTAGTTTGCCTTCCATGGTGATATTATTAATAATCTAGCAATACCATCGTACGTAACGTAGTAGAGTTTTACTATTATGAATCAAGGTCCTAAATCCTAAATATTATCTTACTACTATAGGTTCAAGTAGGTAATTTTCTAGAGTATTTTAGGAAATTAGGAAAGGGTTGATTTGTTCAAGTTTATGTTGACAACAGATTATCTGGCAAAGCTTCTCGCATTGGTACAGATGTATGCGAGGTTTCGTTTTTTCCCTGCCTTAGTTGGCAAAGCTTCTCGCATTGGCAAAACTTTTCTAAAAGTTCTATAAATTGTGCTGAAGATAACAATAGTTTCCCATTTCTTTATTTCCTACCAACAATGATTTTTACTGGTCCAAAACCAAGTGGATATTCCAAATCCTGATGTTTGCAAGCATTGCAACGTCTCCACATTTGGGACCATGCTCTTCTGTTGGAGGTCCGATGGAGGATTCGAGCACATCGGATCCATCGAGCCCCGCTCTTGGATTCCATGCCGAGAAGTGTCCTTCATTAACTTTGACCCGAAAGAGCCCAGTGTCCTCAAGTGCATTGACACCGACAGCGATAGAGACAGCGCTAATCTCAACAGTCGCGACAGCAGCACTGATCGCTACGTGTTCATGGCTAGGGCCAACAACGGTACCACTACCGAAAATTCTCAAGAAAGAATTTTAGGAGCAGATACCATGGATAGTCGAGCACGCCTGATTTCTCTAGGTACACCGCAAGACTTGGTGACTGTGCCAAACCCGACACAAGCAGCCCCGGACGCAGTTGTTCCCAATAATGCAGATCATCGACGAGATCGAACTACCGCGGCCGCACCAGGGACCATTGCCAACTTGTCGATGTGATTCGACCATAATAATCCAACAACACCCTACTCGAGGGTGGTGGATTTCCGAAGGCAGCAGAATCTTCGATAACGCGACCACGACAAGCCCTACCGCGCTCCAGAAGCAAGGTCTTGGCAACAGCGCAACGGTGACATCTTCAGCACCCTTGAAACGAATGTCCAATGCGCACATATGCTATTAAGAGCACTCCCGCCATCGGACCCAAACAACCCGATGATGCCAGTACTCGACCAAATGAGGACGCTGCTCGACGCAGCTTCTCGCCCAAGCCCTCAGGCAGCGAGATCAGTAGTGGCTAGCTCTGGCCATAAGTTTTAGGGGACATCATCCCAATTCGTACCAAAGGCATCATGATGATCTCCGGGACCGCATCCCTTACGATCGACGGGACTTACGCCTCGTTATCCGCGATCAGAGAGAGGAACTAGAGCACGAGTGTTGAGAAAGGGAGTCTTCCTCCCTGAAGGGTTAGTCTCTCGAGCACCGGGCTCGAAAGAACGATTCCTCCTCGTGGGGCCGCTCGCTAATACGGTACAGGTTCCCTCCTCGGCAAGGGACGAAGCCAGTCGCCTGGCCAAAGAGCCCCGAAGATGTCGACGAAGGATGCAAGGCCTTCACCGCCGAACCACGCGTCGTCAGATGGCCAGACAAGTTCAACCTAGCCCAGTTGAGAAATACCTAGGCGAAATCAATCCAGTAAAGTGGCTGCAAATCTACACCACTGTCATGAGGGTAGCCGGAGGAAACGAGAAGGTGATGGCCAACTATCTGCTTACCACCCTGGATGGCGTAGCCAGATCTTGGTTACTCAACCTCCCACCTCACTCTATATCATCGTGGGCGGAGTTATGGGCCCAGTTCGTTGCTAATTTCCAAGGCACATACGAACGCCTCGGAACCAGCAAAGACCTCCGTCGGGTGGTATAGGAGCCAACAAAATCGCTGCACAACTTCATCCGGTGCTTCAGCAATAAGCGTAACTTGATACTCGATATCTCAGATGAAGCTGTAATAATGGCTTTTCAGAACGGTGTCAAGGATAGAGAGCTAAAGGGAAAAGTCGCCACTCGAAAGATTAGAACCAGAAGGGAACTTTTTGAGCTGGCAGACAAATACGCCATACACGCTGAAGCCCAAGGCTACCTCAAGCCTGACAATGACAAACCCGAGTCGTCCAAGCAGGGGGTGAAGAAGAACAAGAACCATGACAAAAAGCAAAAAATTGACTCCACCGTCGCCGCGGTCGAAGAGGCAAAACACACAACACCGGCGACAACAAGGGTCAAAGCTGTCGAGGAAACAAATATTGTTCGGTCCATCACACAGATAAGCACGACTTCGACGAATGCCAGGTGATCAGCAAGAAGGTCCAAGAAAAGCTGAAGGCTACCCTCGCCGAGAGCGGGATCGAGCAGGCCAAAAGTAAGCAAGAGGACGAGTAGCCCGAGTTTCATGGGGCTGACCACAAGCTGGCCTACATCGTCGAAGGATCCGCCATGTACAATTCCAAGAGACTGTACAAGGCGATCGAGAGAGGTTAGTTTGGTCACGCCAGCCCTTCCCCGACTCCTCAAGTGGTCCGAGGTGCCGATCATCTTCGACCAGTTCGACCACCTAGCTGTGGTCCCACAACCGGGACGATATCCCGTTGTGGTCGAACCCACCATCTTCAACGTCAGGGTTGCCCGAACCCTAGGCGATGGGGGCAGCTCGCTGAACCTAATCTTCACGAAGATGTTGGACAACATGGCAATCCCTCGAACAGAAATAAAAGCCGGCGCCGAGCCGTTCCACGGTATAACCCCGCATTCATCCTCAATATTCCTTGGCCAAATCGAGCTGCCAGTCACGTTCGGTACGCCAGGCAACTTCCGCAACGAAAAAATCATTTTCGACGTGGCAGATTTTGAAACTGCGTACAATGTGACCCTAGGCAACCCGATGTTGGCCAAATTCCTGGCTGCAGTACACTACGCCTACCAAATCATTAATATACCGGCGCCAAAAGGATTCGTCACAATTAAAGGTGATCCGCCAGTTGCGGTCCGGTGCAACAAAAGGAGCTAAGAGATGGTCGAGGATGTTCGCCCAGACACTAACCCTAACAACGATGGAATCGAGCGTCGAAAACCCAGACACACTAACTGCACCTCAATGTCCGACAGTGCTACCAACGATGGCAAAAAGGACAAGAAGACCGATAGAGGAGTCAAAGACGATTCCTTGGGATCCATCAGAGTCGTCAAAGGCGATCAAGGTGGGCACTGACCTCGGCCCCAAATAGGAATTCGAGCTCGTCACCTTCCTCAAGGCAAACCGCGTCGTGTTTGCATGGCAGCCCTCCGACATGCCTGGAGGCCCCAGGGAGGTGATTATCGACTGGCTGTAGAACCAATTACCAAACATGTGGTGCAGAAGCAGCGCAGGTTCGCGGAGGACCGCAAGCAGGCTATGCTAGAGGAGGTCGGCAAGTGTAACACCCCGGCATCCAGTATGCCCGAATGCTACTAAACATAGACTAAACATCACATAAATACCACAAATTAAAATAAAATACAGCAAAGGCGCAAATGCTAAAACTGAAATTTTGGCAGCATCTCCTTTGTTTTATCATGAATTGGAGCAATAGCAATCACATAGCAAGTTATATTATAGCATAAGACATCTAAAACATCAATATCAATGGATAAAGCATCACAATAAACCAATAAAACCGAATCCAACCACTCCATAATCTATAGCTAAGCAAATAAGGATCACAAGCACACTAAACTATTTCATACACCAAGTTCATGGCACTTATTATGATCATGACTCAAATTGGTAAATGTGACTGGAACTACGTGAAGATGTGTAGCTAATGCCCCTTCCCACATGCCGGTGTCATTGTACCTAAAACAACATAAAACACAAGCGTGAGTTCATCACTCAGCAAATATATTGCAATGGGTCATACAGAACAATTCAATATTATCATCACTACATAACAAACTTAACATCATGATTAAGTCATACATCATATGCAACATCATATTCATATATCAATCTCATTGAAATCATTTAATCATCATCATCATCATGTATGCAATGCAATGCAATGCACATATCTCCTCGACTCAAATACCGGTATTGCCGAGTGCACACCCGTCGGCGTGCACCCACGTCCCCCTTCCATCCCGTAGATGGAGGGTGCCTACTCCTCGCTTCCACTCACCGTGTGGGCAGAATCACGAGGTAGGTCTTACATCCATGGCGCTCCGGATTAGTCATAACTTTCTCACCGACCTTACCGGAATAGTTATGACGTTCTCACCGACTGGGCCAAGTTTCATGCCATGTATGCAACATATGCCACAATCATTAACCATAAACCATTGCATAGCATCTTAACATTCCCTTTTTATCATATCATGGCAAAAACTAAGCATGGCAAGATAGAATAACATGGAAACAATTGCATCTATTCATGACAAGCAAATAAACCACATGCTACCCATCCCAATACACTTGCCTTAAAACCTCGAGCGACGGATTGGCGGGATGAGGAGGGCACTCCCGGGGTCACACCACCTGCACAAAGATGCCACACAATCACAACGTACCCACAAAACAGTACGCCATTGCCCATCTACCCCGATATCGCAAACTACTCCTGAAAACGAAAAACAGAGAATCTGTCCCCCCCCCCGGGACAGCGGACTTCAAACTATCATAACTTTAGATCTAAGACTCCGAATCGATTAAACGAGTACATCCTCACGTAGCTTAGGAAATTTCCTAACTTTTTCTAAGTATATGGAAAAGCTGATTCGGACTCTAAAGTTGTTTAATCTACAAAACATTACGTTCTGTCCCAGCTACATCACAGATTTGAACACGTTCGGTAAATCGAGCATAACTTTCAAACGGCTGGGCGGAATTGGACGTTCTTTATGTCCACTGAAAGGTATTGAAGTTACCTACAACTTTCTCAACAGCGGCTGACCAAAATCCGACTTTAAGGTCACGAAAATTCAAACCCTAGGTCGACTGCACAATCTGCCCGAAGCAGAGAACGTGGCATACCCTCTAGCACAGCCCCTAGACCAACCCCAAGGATTCCCCATGCCATACCTTTACCCGACGAACGATGAACGCCGAAATCCTTCCTCCCGGCCTCCCCGATCATCCTCCTCGCGCCGGAAGCGCCGTATCTTCTCGTCGCGGGGCCTTCCGATGGATGGAACAGCGGGGTAGCGCGGTGGAGAGCACCTTTAGGGCAGCAAGGATGGTGGAGAGGAGAGGGGAGGGGAGGGGCGCAAGGGGGAAGGAGATGGGGGCGCACCAAGGAAGAGGGGGGGTGGCGGCTACCAAGGGGGAGAAGTGGGAGGGCTGCTAGGGCAGCAGGGGGGCGCACCAAAGGCCCCTTGCTGCCCCCCTCTCCCCTCATGGGCTAGAGAGCCCCACTTTTGGCCCACGAGGGGTCCCCCCCTGAGGCCCAACTAGCCCCGGAAATGCCCAAACTCCCGAAATCAGCCCGAAAACGCGATTAAAACTCATAGCGTAAAGTTTTAACCTCCGATTTCACATTTTATAATGTTTAAACGTTCCGAAGTGTCACATTCTTCCCCCCCTTCAACAGGATTTGACCTCGAATCCAAGACACACCACTATGCGACCCAGCAAAACAAAAGATAGCTAGGTTTCACATCCCATACTTGAGGTGAAAAGCTCGGGGTACTTCTCGCGCACGCGAGACTTCAAACTCCCAGGTCACTTCTCTCACTAACTAAAACCACTGGAATTACACTGATCGATACTCGATGACAAGACACTTAGGTTCGAAGACCAACGGCTCTGACGATAACTCACATTCAAAGCTTGAAAGAACCTTACCCAACATTGAAACGTAAAGCACTTACACAAGGCCTCAGAACGACCCAAGCAACAGGATAGATTCCCAAACAGCCCATGAAGAAAAATGGTCTCACACTCCTCATTCTATGCATTCCTTGGCACTAAAGTGCTCGATCCCTTTTTAACCGATGCTACCCTCCAGAAGAACACGGTACCAGCCTCTAGAACCCTCTTCAGCTCCCACGCACAAACGTGCTTTCACACCTCAACCTCTCTACTGTGGTTCGTCGTATTGAAGACGACGGGAACCAAGTGAGACGAACACTCCAAGACCACCAACTATTTGAACAAACGAGGTTAAAACCTTGCAAAAGATTGATCTTTTACAAAAGACCAATACCCACCATTACCACCAAAGGAAGAACCTACTTTATAACTAGGGTCCTTAAAACCCGCAGAAACATTATCAACCGAGCAATCCACATCGGTCGACACAACTCGCTCAGAAATCGGCGACAAAAGATCTAATACACTTCCAAAAGGAAAAGCAATTACTAGCAACCACCAAGTGGTCCACTAAAAATTTAATCAGCCCCACCGAGGAACACATCCATGACACAATTCTCCAAGAAGGTTTGAATTGGGATATAGACAACCTTGCTTTACTCTTCACTTCTACACCATTTACGATCAACTACTAGCCACACCAGGTTTCTCTTACTAAGAAAGTCTCGCCCTCACATCCTTCCACTTAAAGGACCAGGACAAAGAGTACCATTATTGAGTAAGCTCAGCCGTAAAACATGAACCCAATTGGTCCACATACAACAACTCAAACCCCAAAGCGCTAAAAACCACTTTAGAAAGGATCCGGCAACATCCAAAGAGCAAACATTTTATTTTTTCTAAGCCAAATCGCAAAGAAAACTCAAATCTCTAACACCACAGCCAAAATACCATAATTTATTCATTCTTTCTTTTCATACTAGGAAGAAATGGAAATCTCGATACATGATAAGAATGCACACTTTTCAAGAGCACTCCGGATTAGTCATATATCCATATATGACTTTCTCACCGACCTGGCTCACCGACTCATTTATCATTGAACATTTATAAACGATGCCATGCTTCGTTTTCACCATTCGCTCATTGTGTAACAACAATACCGAAAAGTCATTCACCAAAAGACTTCTTCCTCGGTATCACATGATTGAAACACACATAACATTGACGGTTGCGCTAAATCATATAGACTATGACTGCAACACCGTTAGCAGGAACACACCACGTCATGTCAGGACCCACCATTTCTTGAAAGCTAAACTTGCAAAACCTCGCATTTTAACCAAAATCAGCATTTTGGAAAAGAACATCGACTCCAAAGTCAAACATCTGCACACACAACCGCCACAAATTTTCTCAACGAGAAAGGGAAAATCATTTCCAAAAAGGGAACACTTCACTAACAAAATCACTGATGAAACATTCATAAAATCCAACTTTTGAAGCACTTGCAAACACCACACATATTTTCCAAATAACTCCAACTCTAGCCAAAAAGAGTTACAAATTAAATCTCAAAAGTTTCCAACACAACCCACTCTGTCCATCTGCTTCCTTTAAAATTAATTCCAAAGATAATTCAGTGCGAACGCGAAGGGGCGCAATCCACTCAAAAACTTTTGGGGTGTAAATCCATACTCATAGCACCAACTAAGCAAATTAGCCAAAACCAAATATTTGCACCAATTTCTACGAGTTTTAGGGAAACTCTGAAACACAGCATATGGAACACCTTGACCGAAAACCCCTTAACCAAAATGGCAAACAACCAAACCAGTCCGAAAGGTTTTAGACACAAGCTCTGCATGAAACCCTATACTTACCTTTTAAACATTCAATATTCACTATTTACTCATCGAGAAACCCCATCATAAATCAACCAAAAGCTACATAACCAATCTTCCTCTAGTTGCCTTTCCCAACACTTATAAATAAAGTTTATGACGATTATCAACAGACAACTAACCAATACTACCTCATAATGATCCCTACAGACCAACACATCATATAACAACGTATTCTCTATTTCAAACATGGTACTTCAACAGATACTTAAGCATGATCAACCTATCAATTTTATACCATCCATACGCCAACATCTTGACAATTGGAACCTGTTCAATCAATAAATGACTTCAACAAGTAAATATTATCTCTACAAGGCAAAGCTCGTAACTATGATTCTAAGACATACATTCATTAATGATAAAATTCTACATCATGTTAACTATCCATGGTCCACTCCATCACAACATGATACAGTAACATCCATTTTAACAAGGATTTTCAACAATTAATCTAAGCAATTACCACCACTACTAAGCCATCAATATCAATAATTTGCATAATCATCAATCAACAACATTGCTTTTAGCTACCTTATACATAGTGTTGAAGTATAAGTGAATTGCCCGTCTTTCCTCATCAGCTTAAGCTTTTGGGTGAACTGGCTGGTGCATGCAACTCAATATGGTATCAGAGCCAAGAGGTCTCGAGTTCAAGACCCGGTTAGTGCAATTAAAAAATAATAATTGCAGCCCACTTCTATTCCACGTCTTAGGCCTGAGGGAGCCAACACGTGAGGGGGGTGTTGAAGTATAAGTGAATTGCCCGTCTTTCCTCATCAGCTTAAGCTTTTGGGTGAACTGGCTGGTGCATGCAACTCAATACATAGGTTGCAACAAAATTGTCACTACACAACATACTCCAATTATTAAATTAGATTTAATAAGTTAGACCTTTACGAAGCTCTTACAATATCATCAAACAACAAAACCTATACCTTTCCAATTAGCCTCGATACTAGTATTTTAGGAACATGATTGCGTACTACCAATCTTGCTATAGAGTAATCTACAATACTAGAAGTTCATTTAATCTTAAGCTAAAGATAAAAATTACGTTTAACTAATTCAACTCACCAATTAACGTAGGAGTACATCATTTTCATAAACCACATTGTTACATACTACATAACATGCTAAACAACAATTCTCACTATTGACAAATAATTTCAGTCAAATGACTGCTTACTATATTTGTAGCATTTTCTTCTTTTTTTTAAAAAAACTCAACCAAAATTCACAGAGGAACTTGACTCTCAAAGTTGCAATGGGACATGACTCACACTAGGTCATGCAAAAGATCTCCAAAACACATTTCAATCTTAAAGACTCCCACGGGAGGGAACCCAGCGATCCGATAACCTTTACGGAGAAAGGCACAAAACATAAATCGACAGATCTTAAGTTCTTGCACACAACTTCAAGAACTTCTTTTAAACTGAGAGTAAGACACGCAAGAACAAAACGATACTTTTCTTTGCAAAGCAACCAACAAGACTGGTGTCAAAGACAAAAGGCGACTAAAAAGGCGCAACACTAAATTCCTCTTCTTCGTCTTCAACCAAGGAAGATAAAACCAAGAAACACCGAAGGGACACTCCGCGAAAATCCAATTCCAAACACTTTTCTTTTTATTTCAATCAACTAAAACCAAGAAAAACAACCAAAACCGACCGTCAGAACGGTAAAGAACATAGAAAGGAATCCACCACCAAACTCTTCTATTTGACTCCAGTCAACTACCCGATCTACGTCAGAAAGGGTAAGTACTCTTCTCCCATATAGGTTAATAGTTCTTCGGTGATGGCGCTAACCGGCCACACCGTCAAACCTCACCCTTACTATGAATAAAGAGAGGTGGCCGAAACCCTTCGGCACCACAACCCCACTTTAACACAATAACACGAACAATTCAATTCAATTCTTTGATAAACATAGCAACATACATTATCAAATGTAGCATTCAACATCAAGGCTTAAATACAACATTTAAGCGTAAGCAACGATTCCCATACCATTTCCTACTGTGCATCCATGTGTGTCAAACATTAAATTAGTTATTCCACTTAAACAAGTTTTAATGTCGCTATCCTATGACAAAATTTTAAGTATAACGTAAGCCATGTTTCTAAGTTACTCCACATCAAAATTTTAGTTAACCCTATGGTATTCCACTAAGTTCATACACCACGGACCTGAAGCCCGCTCTGATACCAACTGTAACACCCCGGCATCTAGTATGCCCGAATGCTACCAAACATAGACTAAACATCACCTAAATACCACAAATTAAAATAAATTACAGCAAAGGTGCAAATGCTAAAACCGAAATTTCGGCAGCATCTCCTTTGTTGTATCATGAATTGGAGCAATAACAATCACATAGCAAGTTATATCATAGCATAAGACATCTAAAACATCAATATCAATGGATAAAGCATCAACATAAACCAATAAAACCGAATCCAACCACTCCATAATCTATAGCTAAGCAAATAAGGATCACAAGCACATTAAACTATTCCATACACCAAGTTCATGGCACTTATTATGATCATGACTCAAATTGGTAAATGTGACTGGAACTACGTGAAGATGTGTAGCTAATGTCCCTTCCCACATGCCGGTGTCATGGTACCTAAAACAACATAAAACACAAGCGTGAGTTCATCACTCATCAAATATATTGCAATGGGTCATACAGAACAATTCAATATTATCATCACTACATAACAAACTTAACATCATGATTAAGTCATACATTATATGCAACATCATATTCATATCTCAACCTCATTGAAATCATTTCATCATATCATCATCATGTATGCAATGCAATGCAATGCACATGTCTCCTCGAGGCAAATACCGGTATTGCAGAGTGCACACCCGTCGGCGTGCACCCACGTCCCCCTTCCATCCCGTAGATGGAGGGTGCCTACTCCTCGCTTCCACTCACCGCGTGGGTGGAATCACGAGGTAGGTCTTACATCCATGGCGCTCCGGATTAGTCATAACTTTCTCACCGACCTTACCGGAATAGTTATGACGTTCTCACCGATCGGGCCAAGTTTCATGCCATGTATGCAACATATGCCACAATCATTAACCATAAACCATTGCATAGCATCTTAACATTTCCTTTTTATCATATCATGGCAAAAACTAAGCATGGCAAGATAGAATCACATGTAAACAATTGCATCTAGTCAAGACAAGCAAACAAACCACATGCTACCCATCCCAATACACTTGCCTTAACCTCGGGCGACGGCTTGGCGGGATGAGGAGGGAACTCCCGGGGTCACACCACCTGCACAAAGATGCCACACAATCACAACGTGCCCACAAAACAGTACGCCATTGCCCATCTACCCCGATATCGCAAACTACTCCCGAAAACGAAAAACAGAGAATCTTTCCCCCCCGGGACAGCAGATTTCAAACTATCAAAACTTTAGATCTAGGACTCCGAATCGCGTAGCTTAGGAAATTTCTTAACTTTTTCTAAGTATATGGAAAAACTGATTCGGACTCTAAAGTTGTCTAATCTACAAAACTCTACGTTCTGTCCCAACTACTTCACAGATTTGAACACGTTCGGTAAATTGAGCATAACTTTCTAACGGATGGGCGGAATTGGACGTTCTTTATGTCCACTGAAAGGTATTGAAGTTACCTACAACTTTATCAACAGGCGGACGACCAAATTCCGAATCTAAGGTGGCGAAAACTCAAACCCTAGGTCGACTGCACAATCTGCCCGAAGCAGAGAACGTGGCAACCTCTAGTTTTCATCTAATCTACCCAATCACAGCACCACCACTTGATCTAAAAGCATCCAAATGCCCTCTAGCATAGCCCCTAGACAACCCCAAGGATTCCCCATGCCATACGTTCGCCCGACGAACGATGAACGCCGAAATCCTTCCTCCCGGGCTCCCCGATCGTCCTGCTCGCGCCGGAACCGCCGGATCTCCTCGTCGCGGGGCCTTCCGATGGATGGAACAGCGGGGTGGCGCGGTGGAGAGCTCCCTTAGAGCAGCAAGGATGGTGGAGAGGGGAGGGGTGTCGTGGCTAGCTTTTCAACGTGGGGGCATTAAGGTAATATCCCTGGTCAATTTTTCCCCAACCATTTCCTCTCTCCACCCAGCTCATTCCCCACGCTTCTTTTACGTTTGGTGCTCGCACCGACACCTCTCCGCTGGCGGCGCCGCGCCTCGCTGCCGTCTCCCGCGCCCGGCCGACCATTCTCGCTTGATGCGCTGCCCGGCTGCTCTATCCGTCTACGGCCAGGTGTGCCCTCCTCCCCACAACCTGGCTCGGCCGTACTGTTTGCGCCGACGCCGCTTCCACCGGGCGCTGCTCCTCGCTGCTGCCTCCACCGTCGCCGGCCTCTCTTCTCCTCGGTCGCCGTCGCTCCGGGCCTCCCCTCCACTTGCCGTCGCCGAGCCGGCCCCCCTACCGCCTCCTGTGCTGCAGGTTGCAGGTGAGCCCCCCCCCTTCGTTCCTCCTCTCCCTCTCCCTGGCCGAATGTGATTCTAGGCCGGCCATGGCTTGGGTTAGGGTGCATTGGAGATTTTGCCCAATCTGGTGCTTGTGTGTTCTGGTGGTGTGCATGAAGGTGGTGCTATGAGGTTGTGCTTTGTGGATTGCACTGAGATTTGAGCTTTTGGTCTAGTATATACCTAAGGTTTCGATTAGAACTCCTTTGCACGGAATCGTTGATGATGGTTGGGCGTGGGAGCTGATGAGTGGGTTGCTACTAGACTTCGATGAATATCCGTAAATGTTAAGTAGAGCATGATGGCAGTGGTACTTTCAGATTCAATACATGTAGATGGTTTGTGGGCTTACTTGCTTGAGATGAGAGAAAGGCAAGTTGAAGGAAGGAATAGGTGTCGTGATGATGGTGCTTGTGGTTGGCTTCTTGCGCCATCCTCCTAGAGTATGTGGTTGCCTTGTCTCTTTTAGATGTGCGTGGGCGTGGAAGTGTTGGTGTTTTGCTTTGGTTTTGTTTTACTCTCTAGTTGGCATTGCTCTACACATGGTCTTATGTACGGCTCGGTTTGGGATGATTCTAGAGTGGTTTAGCGAAGGTTGTTACATTGTTTTTTAGAACGATGTGATACTACGTTGGGAGGTTATTGCCTCCTCTTGGTCTGTGATGATCTGAGGTTGGAATAATTATACATTCAGATGGGTGTCGATTTGTGGAGTAATCCATTTGATACTATGATCATAAGGGTGAGCTATTGTCCTTGGGTCTGTGAAGGCTTATGTACAATAGGGTGAAAATGGCAAATGACAAAAATTGATACTATACTAGGTTTTGGTGTTCTTAAATGCTTAGTCATGGCGTGATGATCGTGGTTGATGTTTTTGGGTTACATGGTATGTGATAATGATTGATGCCATGCTCGGGAAGTTTATCTCCTCCTTTGGTTTGTGATGTAAAGACCACTAAAATGTCTTGCAAGTTGGGTGGTGTTGTGTGTTCCCAATTTTATTACCTTGAGAACCTATGCGGCTAACTGGATACATAATGCAATCCTTGCATAGTTTCCCCAAATACTGAGGCTAAGAATCCCATTCTTAGTAGTTAGGTCCTTACTGCTCCTTCTCGTCCTATATCATTTGCCCCTATTAAGAGTAGGTATTGTTCGTATGTTTAGTTATAAATTGGAATCGCCCAAGTTGGTTGAGTAGATGGAAGATACGTTCATTGAGTTTATGCCGTCCTAAGCGGTAATCCAGAGTAAGGATGATGGTTGGGGTATGGTTAAGTGATTCCAAAGGTTGCTGGGTTATTATTGTGAATCTCGCCTTGTATTTCGTTTTGGCTCGATGAATGTTTGCATTATGGTCTTTAATTGTCATTTCATTCCATATGCATAGCATGCATCTCATTGGCATACATCAAACTCGTGTAGGGAACGAAACCGCGGAGGGTGGCGTGGCTGTGGTCGAGGGTGATCACGGTGAGCAGGTCGTTGTTGAGGATCCGACAGAAGCATCAGGCAAGCACCTAAGCATGTTCAACCCTTTATATATGTTTATTTTGGTGAATAAAATGCTTATTGAATGATTAGGTTTTTGCATTAGGAGTCAATGGTAGTAAGGGTAGTAGAACCTAATTGCTGCACACTCACTCCTTGACACTTGTTGAACCTTTCCTTTGGAGCTAGCTTATGGGTAAATACAATGTGTCCATGCTTAGTTTGCTTAGAGGTCGGGTTTGGGCCAAGTGGTGGACGGTTCCATCACTTGAGAGTACTAAATACTACACATGTGAACTATGTTGGAAATGGGTTCAGTCATGTTACTTGGAGGTAGACATTAATAATTGGCGACCGGGCGGGAGAGTAGGATCAATTGGGTATGGAGACTCAATTGGCGTAGTCCCGCCTGTGTCAATTAAGGACCGATCCGTTTGTGTGCCATGTTGATCGAGCACCATTAGGTTGATCGCATGCCTGAATATGGTTGGGTAAGCCACTCTTTCATCACATGCCGTTCGATGGATCATGCCCTCATGCGGTTGGATGTGGTTGAGGGCGAGGCTTGGGCCGACCCTCGAGGGCCAAGCCGGGCTTGGGTCGCTCGAGGGGGTGCTAGGTGCTCGGACCGCATGAAGATGGTTCAACGAATGGGTATGGATGGGAGGGGGGGTTGACATGAGGTACTTTGTGGCACATGTCGTGCGATCAATGCTTCCTGCGAGGGTTAATTAAGCGATTCGAATTGCCGCTCTCGGATATGAGCACGCCGCGTCATCAGACACTCAACGAGTAATAACTTAAATTCCTGGCTCGTCGTTGTACTTGAGCTTTAAAATGGTTGTAAATGCTTTACTTTGGTGTTGTTACCTTTCAACTTCATGATAGAAGTAGGTGCGGTCAATAATCGCTTTAAATTTATGTCGGTTTGCATTTGTCATACTCATACTACAAATGTTAATGCTTTTCCGCACTATTACCTTGACTTTATTCCTTTCTGTACCCAAATGCATAACCCTTTGGAGTCGGTCGTATATGGACCACGGGTAAGTCTATGCGAGTACCTTCGTACTCATGCTTACGCTTTGTGGTTTTCGGTGAGGATCGGGAGGGCTGCGAGTTCTGTCTCTGCCTCTCGGTGCCGGGCGGGACACCGAGTAGAGGTTACTTGCGATCTTGCTCACGCATGGAAGTGTTCGAGCGAGAACACTTAGGAGATGTCATATTTTGCTAATGTGTTGGTTAAACTCCCTTTTGTTGTATAGCTAGCTTTAAATACCATGTCTGTGTGGCTTGAAGACTTGGTATTCTTCACATTGATCGTGGTTGTGTTGTGATGTCCTTATCATGCTTGTTTGTTGCTTTTATCCTTTCCATATTATCGTGCTATATCAACTGCTTTTCTTGTCTGCTGAGTGGATGTCCTAGAATCTAGGAAGGTCATGCCGGATTTTCGAATTTTTGTGCTATCTTGGTTTAGGTTGCATCATCTTATTTGTCTAGCATGCTAGTTGAGTTGTTTTAGTTGTGTGGTTGTCAGGTTTGTCTTTGTGCTTTGGTTTAGTCGTTTTGTTGTGCTTCCGCGTTGCGTGTCCGGTTGTGGGGTTTTGAGTTCGTTGCCCCTTTATGCAAATTGAGTTGTGATAACGGTGGAAACCGGTATGCGGGGCGATCCTGGGCGAGTTCGGGTCGCATACCGGGGGAATACCGGGACTGTGGTCGAGTTATTTGAATGGTTCCTCTGTTATCTCATTTGGGCTTGGATGCTAGCATCGCGAGCGCCATCGGCGAATCGTTGCTAGCCTCCAAATCCAATGAGGTTAACGGGGTGTTCCAATAGCTCGAGGACAGTCTGGACGGCTCCTCACAAGGCTGGTATCAGAGCAAGGTGCATAAAGACGAACTCTAAACTTGACAACCACTTAGGTGATTGATTGTGGTTTACTAGCCTTCTAGTAGAAATTAACGCTATATTACCCGCCCTATGTTTATAATTCGGTTGCGTGGGTTGAATAATGAGTGTGGGAGAAGCGATCACGTTGGAATCGTGCATTTCATGTCATACCATGCATGCATATGCCTTGCCATGTCATTTTGCATCTTGATCTATGCTTTTATGTATGTTAGATTGTGCTACTGTCTAGCTCATGTTTAAATTAGAATTTTGGCCGAGTGTAAGAGCTTATTCCTTCCTTGTGGTGTCTAACTAGTGTCGCCTACTTTTGGTTGACAGAATGAGGACCCACGGGGATATGGGAGGTGATGAGGGTGCGGGCGATCGCAGCCTCACGATGGCGATCCGCCTCCTCCTCCCAACCTTTTGGATGTCTTCTTGAGAGTCGGAACAAAATCAGCAGACAACCAACCGACCTCGAGATGCTTGTCCGTAATCAAGCTCCTCGAGGTGGCGCGATGGGCGACCGCCCCAATGGCTATCTGGATTTCTTGCATACACGACCACCCACCTTCTCTCGCGCCAACAGCCACTTGAGGTGATGATTGGTTGCGCACAATTGAAGCGTAAGTTTGCTCTCATCCGCTGCGAAGATCATGAAAAGGCACTCTTTCTTTGCTCAACGGCTCCAGGGCCTGTGGTGCTTGGTGGGCTAATTTCCTGGTCATGCAGCCCGGGCTGGTCACCAGGTGACTTGGGCGGAGTTCCGTGAGGCCTTTCGGGCGTATCACATCCCGAAGGGGCTCATGGACATTAAGAGGCAGGAGTTCCTCTCTCAAGCAAAGGGAACAAGTGCTGTGATGGACTATTCGAGAGTTCAACTATTTGGACCAATATGCGCCGAAGAAGTGAACAATGATCGGAAGAAGCAGGACCGCTTCATGGGTGGGCTGTCAAAGAAAGATGCAAGACAAGCTCTCGTGTGTGATTTCCGGACTTCAATAACTTGGTGAGTCGGGCGATCAACATTGAGCATAAGATGAAGAATCACCAAGAAGAGAAGAAACGGAAGAGGGCGACACCTTTTCCAGGTGCGGCGGTTCGCGGCGTTTCTCGGATCTTTCCTCTCTACCGAGGGCACTGCTCCTACACTTCCACTACCGGTAGGATGCCCTGGCCTCGCTCCGTTGCTGCTCCTCGGCCTCCACCGCCACCGCCGGAGTGAGAGCGGGGCAAGTTCAGTTCCGGCCCGTGCTACAATCAGGCGCGCGGGACACTTCATCAGAGATTGCCCTTTTCCCAAGCGGGGCAACAACTCTGATGCTCCAAGGCCTCAGGGCGCACCGCCTCCACGTCCCTACGGGAAGGCACCTCAAGCGCCGAAGCATGGCCGGGTCCACTACACCGACGCCGAGGCGATTCCAGAGGGCGACCATGTGTTGACTGGTATGTTGTGCATTGATGGGCATGCTGCTAGAGTTCTGTTCGATTCAGGGGCTTCTCATTCGTTTATTCGCAAGGATTTTGCTATGCATCATCAAATGAGAGTGAGTTGCAGCAACACCCCCTTCCTCATTGAAGCACCGGGTTCAAAGATTGTGGCTAATCAAGTAGTCCAAGAAGCAACTGTTCTGATCCAAGGGGTTCCATTCCTTGTCAACTTGCTACTCCTTGACCTTCGTGGGATAGATGTTATCTTGGGCATGAATTGGCTAACCCGACAGCAGGCCATTCTGTATTGTTCTCGTCGCTCCATCTCGCTCAAGGGGCCGAAGGGCGACCAGTTGACTCTACTTCTCGATGGTGGCAATGCCACTCTTTGCTCCTTGAATGGTGCTGAAATTGAGGAGTTAGAGTCCATTCCCGTGGTTTCGGAGTACCCGGATGTGTTCCCCACGGAACTGCCGGGGATGCCGCCTGATCGCGACATTGAGTTCGTGGTTGAACTCCAACCCGGGACTGCTCCCGTGTCCAAGCGGCCATATAGGATGCCGCCAAATGAATTGGCGGAATTGAAGAAGCAGTTAAAGGAACTGATGGACAAGGGGTTCATTCGCCCAAGCTCCTCACCTTGGGGCTGCTCGGCTCTCTTCGTGACTAAGAAGGACGGTTCTCTTCGTCTCATGTGTTGATTATCGCCCTTGAATGCGCATTACTATCAAGAACAAATACCCTCCGCCGGATTGATATCTGTTCGATCAGCTTGCTTTGGTGCACGGTATTCTCCAAGATTGACACGAGGCTCGGGTACCATCAGATTAAGATTCGAGCTGAGGATATTCCGAAGACCGCCTTCTCCACTCGGTATGGGCTGTACGAGTACACCGTCATGTCGTTCGGGTTGACGAATGCACCGGCATACTTCATGTACATGATGAATTCCATCTTCATGGAAGAGCTTGATTCCTTTGTGGTCATCTTCATTGATGACATCCTTATCTATTCGGCGAATGAAGAAGACCATGCCAAGCATCTTCACATTGTTCTCAGGAGGCTTCGAGAACATCGCCTTTATGCCAAGTTCAGCAAGTGCGAATTTTGGCTGAAGGAGGTATCGTTCTTGGGGCACGTCCTCTCCGAGCAAGGTGTCGTTGTCGACCCAAGCAAAGTACAGGGGCGTGCTCAAATGGGAAACGACCAAGTCTCAGTCACCGAGATCATGATTTCCTTGGTGGCCGTGGCTATTATCGCCGTTTCATTCAGGAATTCTACAAGATAGCCAAGACTATGACGGAGTTACTGAAGAATGTCATCGAGATCAAGTGGTCAGTGGGTCGTGAGCAGCATTCGGACTCTGAAGCAGCGCCTCACTACAGCTCCGGTCCTCACCCAGCCCAATATTCACGAGCCGTTCGACGTCTACTGCGATGCATCTGGCATCGGACTCGGCTGTGTGCTTATGCAGGACAGCCGAGTTGTCGCTTATGCGTCTCGGCAGCTAAAATGTCATGAAGAGCACTACCCCACCCATGATTTGGAGCTTGCAGCAGTGGTCCATGCATTGAAGATTTGGCGCCATTATCTCTTGGGGAACAAGTGCAATGTCTACACCGATCACAAAAGCCTCAAGTACATCTTCACGCAGGCAGACCTGAATATGAGGCAAAGACGGTGGCTTGAATTGATAAAGGACTACAATTTGGAAGTCCATTACCACCTGGGAAGGCCAATGTGGTGGTGGCGCATTGAGCCGCAAGGTACAATGCCATTGCCTTGCTCTTCCACCACGGAGTGCCACCTTTGTCTTTGAGTTCGAAGCTCAACCTGGAAATGATAGAAGAAGGGACCTTGTCTAACGTGGGAATTGAAGTCCACATTGCTTGATCAGATTCGGGAGGCACAAGGCGGAGATGCGGGTGTTACTGCATTCGCAATAACTTGGGTTCCAGTCAGGCTCTGGTTTTCGCTGGATGAGCAAGGAACCTTGTGGTTCGCCAGCGCATAGTTGTCCCGGATATCCAAGAGTTGAAGCGGGCGATCCTTGATGAAGCCCATAACTCGTTGCTCACAATCCATCCGGGTAGCAATAAGATGTACCAAGACTTGAAACGGCAGTTTTGGTGGACCCGCATGAAGCACGAGATTGCTCGTTATGTGTCCGAATGCGATGTTTGCAAAAGGGTGAAAGCGGAACATCTCAAGCCAGCTGGCACTCTTCAGCCATTGCCCGTCCCAAGCTGGAAATGGGAGGATATTAGCATGGATTTCATTACCGCCTACCCTCGACTTCTTGGTCATGATTCCATTTGGGTTATTGTCGGCCAGGTTGACCAAGTCAAAGACATTTTCTAGCCGTTCGCACAGCTTATCAATTCAAGAGGTATGCGGAGTTGTACATCTCTCGGATTGTATGTCTTCATGGAGTACCAAAGCGGATAGTTTCAGACCGAGGCTCAGTTTGTTTCTCGGTTCTAGAAAAGCTTGCATGAAGCGTTGGGCACTAAGTTACTTCACACCAAAGATATCACCCACAAACTGACTGGCCAAACCGAGAGGGTCAATCAGATACTTGAGGATATGTTGAGGTCTTGTGTTCTGTCTTATGGGAAGAAATGGGATGAGTGTCTCCCCGTATCTTGAGTTTGCCTACAACAACACTACCAAACCAAAGCATCAAAATGTCTCCCTTCGAAGCACTCTATGGTCGTAGTTGTCGAGCACCTCTGAACTGGTCTGAGAGTGGGGAACGTTCATTCCTTGGGCCTGAACTAGTCATGGAGGCAGAGGATAAGGTGAAGACCATCCAAGAGAATCTGAGGGTAGCACAATCGCGATGTAAGAGTTATCTTGATCACCGTAGGAGACCTCTCTTCTTTGACATTGGCGACTTTGTCTATTTGAAGGTATCTCCTCTCCGGGGCACCCGCTGCTTTGGAGTTAAGGGAAAGTTGGCACCTCGCTACATAGGTCCATTCCGGTCCTTGGAAGGCGTGGTCAGGTGGCATATCAGTTGGAACTCCCTCCCTCACTCGAGATGGTCCACAATGTCTTCCATGTTTCGCAATTGAAGAAGTGCCTCCGTACTCCCTTTGAATCTCTGGAGGTGGATGAACTCGGGGTTCAGCCTGAACCTGATCTGTCTTACCAAGAGCATCCTATTCGGGTTTTAGATGAAGCCGAACGCAAGACTCGTAGAAAGACTCTCAAGTTCTACAAGATTCAGTGGAGCAATCACACTGAAGATGAGGCCACTTGGGAGCGGGAGGATCACTTGAAAGGCGAATATCCCGACTTCTTCCAAACCATGTAAGTACTTCAACCCTATCCCTTGCGGTTTTGCCCGCGTAAAATTCCCTTCCAACTATGTGCTCGTTTTGAATCTCGGGGCGAGATTCCCCTAAGGGGGAAGGATTTGTCGTGGCTAGCTTTTCAACGTGGGGGCATTAAGGTAATATCCCTGGTCAATTTTTCCCCAACCATTTCCTCTCTCCACCCAGCTCATTCCCCACGCTTCTTTTCTGTTCGTGCCTGCACCGACACCTCCGCCTGGGCGACGCCGCCTCCCCTGCCGTCCTCCCGCGCCGGCCCGGCCATTCCCCGCCTTCAGTCGCCGCCGCTGCCGTCTCCATCCCCCGGCCCGGTGTGCCCTCCTCCCCTGCCTGCGCTCGGCCGGCTGTGCGCCTGACGTCGCCTCCACCGGCGCCGTCCCTCGCCGCTCCACCGTCGCGCCACGGCCCTCTTCTCTGGTCGGCCGTCGCCCCAGCCGGCCTCCCCTCCACTTGCCGTCGCCGAGCCGGCCCCCCTACCGCCTCTGTCTGCGAGTTGCAGGTGAGCCCCTTCGTTCCTCCTCTCCTCTCTCCTGGCCGAATGTGATTCTAGGCCGGCCATGGCTTGGGTTAGGGTGCATTGGAGATTTTGCCCAATCTGGTGCTTGTGTGTTCTGGTGGTGTGCATGAAGGTGGTGCTATGAGGTTGTGCTTTGTGGATTGCACTGAGATTTGAGCTTTTGGTCTAGTATATACCTAAGGTTTCGATTAGAACTCCTTTGCACGGAATCGTTGATGATGGTTGGGCGTGGGAGCTGATGAGTGGGTTGCTACTAGACTTCGATGAATATCCGTAAATGTTAAGTAGAGCATGATGGCAGTGGTACTTTCAGATTCAATACATGTAGATGGTTTGTGGGCTTACTTGCTTGAGATGAGAGAAAGGCAAGTTGAAGGAAGGAATAGGTGTCGTGATGATGGTGCTTGTGGTTGGCTTCTTGCGCCATCCTCCTAGAGTATGTGGTTGCCTTGTCTCTTTTAGATGTGCGTGGGCGTGGAAGTGTTGGTGTTTTGCTTTGGTTTTGTTTTACTCTCTAGTTGGCATTGCTCTACACATGGTCTTATGTACGGCTCGGTTTGGGATGATTCTAGAGTGGTTTAGCGAAGGTTGTTACATTGTTTTTTAGAACGATGTGATACTACGTTGGGAGGTTATTGCCTCCTCTTGGTCTGTGATGATCTGAGGTTGGAATAATTATACATTCGAGGATGGGTGTCGATTTGTGGAGTAATCCATTTGATACTATGATCATAAGGGTGAGCTATTGTCCTTGGAGTGCAGTGAAGGCTTATGTACAATAGGGTGAAAATGGCAAATGACAAAAATTGATACTATACTAGGTTTTGGTGTTCTTAAATGCTTAGTCATGGCGTGATGATCGTGGTTGATGTTTTTGGGTTACATGGTATGTGATAATGATTGATGCCATGCTCGGGAAGTTTATCTCCTCCTTTGGTTTGTGATGTAAAGACCACTAAAATGTCTTGCAAGTTGGGTGGTGTTGTGTGTTCCCAATTTTATTACCTTGAGAACCTATGCGGCTAACTGGATACATAATGCAATCCTTGCATAGTTTCCCCAAATACTGAGGCTAAGAATCCCATTCTTAGTAGTTAGGTCCTTACTGCTCCTTCTCGTCCTATATCATTTGCCCCTATTAAGAGTAGGTATTGTTCGTATGTTTAGTTATAAATTGGAATCGCCCAAGTTGGTTGAGTAGATGGAAGATACGTTCATTGAGTTTATGCCGTCCTAAGCGGTAATCCAGTAAGGATGATGGTTGGGGTATGGTTAAGTGATTCCAAAGGTTGCTGGGTTATTATTGTGAATCTCGCCTTGTATTTCGTTTTGGCTCGATGAATGTTTGCATTATGGTCTTTAATTGTCATTTCATTCCATATGCATAGCATGCATCTCATTGGCATACATCAAACTCGTGTAGGGAACGAAACCGCGGAGGGTGGCGTGGCTGTGGTCGAGGGTGATCACGGTGAGCAGGTCGTTGTTGAGGATCCGACAGAAGCATCAGGCAAGCACCTAAGCATGTTCAACCCTTTATATATGTTTATTTTGGTGAATAAAATGCTTATTGAATGATTAGGTTTTTGCATTAGGAGTCAATGGTAGTAAGGGTAGTAGAACCTAATTGCTGCACACTCACTCCTTGACACTTGTTGAACCTTTCCTTTGGAGCTAGCTTATGGGTAAATACAATGTGTCCATGCTTAGTTTGCTTAGAGGTCGGGTTTGGGCCAAGTGGTGGACGGTTCCATCACTTGAGAGTACTAAATACTACACATGTGAACTATGTTGGAAATGGGTTCAGTCATGTTACTTGGAGGTAGACATTAATAATTGGCGACCGGGCGGGAGAGTAGGATCAATTGGGTATGGAGACTCAATTGGCGTAGTCCACTTTGTGTCAATTAAGGACCGATCCGTTTGTGTGCCATGTTGATCGAGCACCATTAGGTTGATCGCATGCCTGAATATGGTTGGGTAAGCCACTCTTTCATCACATGCCGTTCGATGGATCATGCCCTCATGCGGTTGGACGTGGTTGAGGCGAGGCTTAGCCGACCCTCGAGGCCAAGCCGGGCTTGGGTCGCCGAGGGGTGCTAGGTGCTCGACCGCATGAAGATGGTTCAACGAATGGGTATGGATGGGAGGGGGGTTGACATGAGGTACTTTGTGGCACATGTCGTGCGATCAATGCTTCCCTGCAGGGTTAATTAAGCGATTCGAATTGCCGCGCTCTCGGATATGAGCACGCTCGCGTCATCCGACACTCAACGTAGTAATAACTTAAATTCCTGGCTCGTCGTTGTACTTGAGCTTTAAAATGGTTGTAAATGCTTTACTTTGGTGTTGTTACCTTTCAACTTCATGATAGAAGTAGGTGCGGTCAATAACTGCTTTAAATTTGTAATCGGTTTAGCTGTCATACTCATACTACAAATGTTAATGCTTTTCCGCACTATTATCTTCAGCTTTATTCCTTCTGTACCCAAATGCATAACCCTTTGGAGTCGGTCGTATATGGACCACGGGTAAGTCTTGCAGTACCTTCGTACTCATGCTTCGCTTTGTGGTTTTGGTGAGGATCGGAGGGCTGCAGTTCTGTCCTTGTCGCCTCTCGGTGCCGGGCGGGACACCGAGTAGAGGTTACTGCGATCTTGCTCACGCCTTGGAAGTGTTCAGGGGCAGAACACTTACGGAGATGTCATATTTTTCTAATGTGTTGTTTAAACTCGCATTTGTTGTATAGCTAGATTTAAATAAAATGTCATATGTGGCTTGAAGACTTGGTATTCTTCACGTTGATCGTGGTTGTGTTGTGATGTCCTTATCATGCTTGTTTGTTGCTTTTATCCTTTCCATATTATCATGCTATATCAAGCTGCTTTTCTTGTCTGCTGAGTGGATGTCCTAGAATCTAGGAAGGTCATCTTTAGGATTTTGAATTTTTGTGCTATCTTGGTTTAGGTTGCATCATCTTATTTGTCTAGCATGCTAGTTGAGTTGTTTTAGTTGTGAGGTTGTCAGGTTTGTCTTTGTGCTTTGGTTTAGTAGTTTAGTTGTGCTTCCTCGTTGAGTGTCAGTTTTTGGGGTTTTGAGTTCGTTGCCCCCTTTATGCAAATTGAGTTGTGATAACGGTGGAAACCGGTATGCGGGGCGATCCTGGGCGAGTTCGGGTCGCATACCGGGGGAATACCGGGACTGTGGTCGAGTTATTTGAATGGTTCCTCTGTTATCTCATTTGGGCTTGGATGCTAGCATCGCGAGCGCCATCGGCGAATCGTTGCTAGCCTCCAAATCCAATGAGGTTAACGGGGTGTTCCAATAGCTCGAGGACAGTCTGGACGGCTCCTCACAAGGCTGGTATCAGAGCAAGGTGCATAAAGACGAACTCTAAACTTGACAACCACTTAGGTGATTGATTGTGGTTTACTAGCCTTCTAGTAGAAATTAACGCTATATTACCGCTCTATGTTTATAATTCGGTTGCGTGGGTTGAATAATGAGTGTGGGAGAAGCGATCACGTTGGAATCGTGCATTTCATGTCATACCATGCATGCATATGCCTTGCCATGTCATTTTGCATCTTGATCTATGCTTTTATGTATGTTAGATTGTGCTACTGTCTAGCTCATGTTTAAATTAGAATTTTGGCCGAGTGTAAGAGCTTATTCCTTCCTTGTGGTGTCTAACTCGTGTCGTCTACTTTTGGTTGGCTGACAGAATGAGGACCACGGGGATATGGGAGGTGATGAGGGTGCGGGGCGATCGCAGCCTCACGATGGCGATCCGCCTCCTCCTCCCAACCTCTTGGATGTGCTGCTGAGGTCGGAACAAAATCAGCAGACAACCAACCGACTGCGAGATGCTTGTCCGTAATCAAGCTCCTCGAGGTGGCCGCGATGGGCGAGACCGCCCCAATGGCTATCTGGATTTCTTGCATACACGACCACCCACCTTCTCTCGCGCCCAGCCACTTGAGGCTGATGATTGGTTGCGCACAATTGAGCAGAAGTTTGCTCTCATCCGCTGCGAAGATCATGAAAAGGCACTCTTTGCTGCTCAACAGCTCCAGGGCCCTGCTGGTGCTTGGTGGGCTAATTTCCTGGTCATGCAGCCCGCCGGTCACCAGGTGACTTGGGCGGAGTTCCGTGAGGCCTTTCGGGCGTATCACATCCCGAAGGGGCTCATGGACATTAAGAGGCAGGAGTTCCTCTCTCTCAAGCAGTGGAACAAGTCTGTGATGGACTATTCCGAGAGTTCAACTATTTGGCCCAATATGCGCCAGAAGAAGTGAACAATGATCAGAAGAAGCAGGACCGCTTCATGGGTGGGCTGTCAGCAAAGATGCAAGACAAGCTCTCTGTGTGTGATTTCCCGGACTTCAATAACTTGGTGAGTCGGGGCGATCATCATTGAGCATAAGATGAAGAATCACCAAGAAGAGAAGAAGCGGAAGAGGACGACACCTTTTACCGGTGGCGATTCAGCGTGCTCGGGTATCTTTCCTCTACCGAGGGCACTGCTCCTACACTTCCACTACACCGGTGGGATGCCCCGTCCTGCTCCCGTTGCTGCTCCTCGGCCTCCACCGCCACCGCCGGAGTGAGAGCGGGGCAAGTTCAGTTCCGCCGTGCTACAAGCTGTAGGCGCGGGACACTTCATCAGAGATTGCCCTTTTCCCAGGCGGGGCAACAACTCTGATGCTCCCAGGCCTCAGGGCGCACCGCCTCCACGTCCCTACGGGAAGGCACCTCAAGCGCCGAAGCCTGGCCGGGTCCACTACACCGACGCCGAGGCGATTCTGCAGGGCGACCATGTGTTGGCCCGGTATGTTGTGCATTGATGGGCATCTTTGCTAGAGTTATTCGATTCGAGGGCTTCTCATTCGTTTATTCGCAAGGATTTTGCTATGCATCATCAAATGAGAGTGAGTTGCAGCAACACCCCCTTCCTCATTGAAGCACCGGGTTCAAAGATTGTGGCTAATCAAGTAGTCCAAGAAGCAACTGCTACGATCCAAGGGTTCCATTCCTTGTCAACTTGCTACTCCTTGACCTTCGTGGGATAGATGTTATCTTGGGCATGAATTGGCTAACCGGCGACAGGCCATTCTGTATTGTTCGTTGCTCCATCTCGCTCAAGGGGCGAAGGGCGACGATTGACTCTACTTCTCGATGGTGGCAATGCCACTCTTTGCTCCTTGAATGGTGCTGAAATTGAGGAGTTAGAGTCCATTCCGTGGTTCGAGTACCGGATGTGTTCCCCACGGAATCGCCAGGGGATGCCGCTGATCGCGACATTGAGTTCGTGGTTGAACTCCAACCGGACTGCTCCGTGTCCAAGCGGCCATATAGGATGCCGCCAAATGAATTGGCGGAATTGAAGAAGCGATTAAAGAACCGATGGACAAGGGTTCATTCGCCCAAGCTCCTCACCTTGGGGCTGCTCGGCTCTCTTCGTGACTAAGAAGGACGGTTCTCTTCGTCTATGTGTTGATTATCGTCCTTTGAATGCAGTTACTATCAAGAACAAATACCCTCTGCCACGGATTGATATCCTGTTCGATCGACTTCTTTGGTGCAGGTATTCTCAAGATTGACACGAGGCTCGGGTACCATCGATTAAGATCCGGCCGAGGATATTAGAAGACGACCTTCTCCACTCGGTATGGGGTATGCGAGTACACCGTCATGTCGTTCGGGTTGACGAATGCACGGCATACTTCATGTACATGATGAATTCCATCTTCATGGAAGAGCTTGATTCCTTTGTGGTCATCTTCATTGATGACATCCTTATCTATTCGGCGAATGAAGAAGACCATGCCAAGCATCTTCACATTGTTCTCAGGAGGCTTCGAGAACATCGCCTTTATGCCAAGTTCCAGCAAGTGCGAATTTTGGTGAAGGAGGTATCGTTCTTGGGGCACGTCCTCTCAGGAAAGCAAGGTGTCATTTGTCGACCCAAGCAAAGTACAGGGCGTGCTCAAATGGGAACGACCCAAGTCATCACCGAGATCCAGCTTTCCTTGGGCCGGCTGGCTATTATCGCCCGTTTCATTCAGGACTTCTCCAAGATAGCCAAGCCTATGGCGAGTTCTTGAAGAAGGGCATCGAGTTCAAGTGGTCCGTGGGCTGTGGCGGGCATTCGGACACTGAGCGGCGCCTCACTCTGACTCCGGTCCTCACCCAGCCCAATATTCACGAGCCGTTCGACGTCTACTGCGATGCATCTGGCATCGGACTCGGCTGTGTGCTTATGCAGGACAGCCGAGTTGTCGCTTATGCGTCTCGGCAGCTAAAATGTCATGAAGAGCACTACCCCACCCATGATTTGGAGCTTGCAGCAGTGGTCCATGCATTGAAGATTTGGCGCCATTATCTCTTGGGGAACAAGTGCAATGTCTACACCGATCACAAAAGCCTCAAGTACATCTTCACGCAGGCAGACCTGAATATGAGGCAAAGACGGTGGCTTGAATTGATAAAGGACTACAATTTGGAAGTCCATTACCACCCTGGGAAGGCCAATGTGGTGGCTGACGCATTGAGCCGCAAGGTACAATGCCATTGCCTTGCTCTTCCACCACGGAGTGCCACCCTTTGTGCTGAGTTCCAGAAGCTCAACCTGGAAATGATAGAAGAAGGGACCTTGTCTAACGTGGAATTGAAGTCCACATTGCTTGATCAGATTCGGGAGGCACAAGGCGGAGATGCGGGTGTTACCTGCATTCGCAATAACAGGTTACAGTCAGGCTCCTGGTTTTCGCTGGATGAGCAAGGAACCTTGTGGTTCGGCCAGCAGATAGTTGTCCCGGATATCCAAGAGTTGAAGCGGGCGATCCTTGATGAAGCCCATAACTCGTTGCTCACAATCCATCCGGTAGCAATAAGATGTACCAAGACTTGAAAGCGGCAGTTTTGGTGGACTCCGCATGAAGCACGAGATTGCTCGTTATGTGTCCGAATGCGATGTTTGCAAAAGGGTGAAAGCGGAACATCTCAAGCCGGTGGCACTCTTCAGCCATTGCCGTCCCAAATCGGAAATGGGAGGATATTAGCATGGATTTCATTACCGGCCTACCCTGACTTCTTCGGTCATGATTCCATTTGGGTTATTGTCGGCCAGGTTGACCAAGTCAAGACATTTTCTAGCCGTTCGCACGACTTATCAATTCAAGAGGTATGCGGAGTTGTACATCTCTCGGATTGTATGTCTTCATGGAGTACCAAAGCGGATAGTTTCAGGCATCGAGGCTCGCTTTGTTTCTCGGTTCTGGAAAAGCTTGCATGAAGCGTTGGGCACTAAGTTACTTCACGACTCGGCATATCACCCACAAACCGACGCGGCCAAACCGAGAGGGTCAATCAGATACTTGAGGATATGTTGAGGTCTTGTGTTCATCTTATGGGAAGAAATGGGATGAGTGTCTCGTATGCTGAGTTTGCCTACAACAACAGCTACCAAACCGGCATCAAAATGTCTCCCTTCAAGCACTCTATGGTGCGTAGTTGTCGAGCACCTACGAACTGGTGCGAGAGTGGGGAACGTTCATTCCTTGGGCCTGAACTAGTCATGGAGGCAGAGGATAAGGTGAAGACCATCCAAGAGAATCGAGGGTAGCACAATCGCGACAGAAGAGTTATGGCCGATCACCGTAGGAGACCTCTCTTCTTTGACATTGGCGACTTTGTCTATTTGAAGGTATCTCCTCTCCGGGCACCCGCTGCTTTTGGAGTTAAGGGAAAGTTGGCACCTCGCTACATAGGTCCATTCCGGGTCCTTGGAAGGCGTGGTCAGGTGGCATATCAGTTGGAACTCCCTCCCTCACTCGAGATGGTCCACAATGTCTTCCATGTTTCGCAATTGAAGAAGTGCCTCCGTACTCCCTTTGAATCTCTGGAGGTGGATGAACTCGGGGTTCAGCCTGAACCTGATCTGTCTTACCAAGAGCATCCTATTCGGGTTTTAGATGAAGCCGAACGCAAGACTCGTAGAAAGACTCTCAAGTTCTACAAGATTCAGTGGAGCAATCACACTGAAGATGAGGCCACTTGGGAGCGGGAGGATCACTTGAAAGGCGAATATCCCGACTTCTTCCAAACCATGTAAGTACTTCAACCCTATCCCTTGCGGTTTTGCCCGCGTAAAATTCCCTTCCAACTATGTGCTCGTTTTGAATCTCGGGGCGAGATTCCCCTAAGGGGGAAGGATTTGTCGTGGCTAGCTTTTCAACGTGGGGGCATGAAGGTAAGATCCCTGGTCAATTTTTCCCCACCCATTTCCTCTCTCCACCCAGCTCATTCCCCACGCTTCTTTGTTCGGTACTGCGTGACCGACACCTCCTCCGCTGGCGACGCCGCCTCCCCTGCCGTCCTCCTGGGCCGGCCATTCCTCGCTTGATCGCCGCGTGCCGTCTCCATCCCCAGGCCAGTGTGCCCTCCCTCCCCACCAGCCTGGCTCGGCGGCCGGCGGCCTTGCGCCCGACGCCGCCTCCACCGGCGCCGTCCCCTGCTGCCTCCACCGTCCGCGCCACCGGCCTCTTCTCCTGGTCGCCGTCGCCCCAGCCGGCCTCCCATCCACTTGCCGTCGCCGAGCCGCCCCCCCTACCGCCTCCTGTGCTGCAGGTTGCAGGTGAGCCCCCCCCTTTCGTTCCTCCTCTCCCTCTCCCTGGCCGAATGTGATTCTAGGCCGGCCATGGCTTGGGTTAGGGTGCATTGGAGATTTTGCCCAATCTGGTGCTTGTGTGTTCTGGTGGTGTGCATGAAGGTGGTGCTATGAGGTTGTGCTTTGTGGATTGCACTGAGATTTGAGCTTTTGGTCTAGTATATACCTAAGGTTTCGATTAGAACTCCTTTGCACGGAATCGTTGTTGATGGTTGGGCGTGGGAGCTGATGAGTGGGTTGCTACTAGACTTCGATGAATATCCGTAAATGTTAAGTAGAGCATGATGGCAGTGGTACTTTCAGATTCAATACATGTAGATGGTTTGTGGGCTTACTTGCTTGAGATGAGAGAAAGGCAAGTTGAAGGAAGGAATAGGTGTCGTGATGATGGTGCTTGTGGTTGGCTTCTTGCGCCATCCTCCTAGAGTATGTGGTTGCCTTGTCTCTTTTAGATGTGCGGGCGTGGAAGTGTTGGTGTTTTGCTTTGGTTTTGTTTTACTCTCTAGTTGGCATTGCTCTACACATGGTCTTATGTACGGCTCGGTTTGGGATGATTCTAGAGTGGTTTAGCGAAGGTTGTTACATTGTTTTTTAGAACGATGTGATACTACGTTGGGAGGTTATTGCCTCCTCTTGGTCTGTGATGATCTGAGGTTGGAATAATTATACATTCAGATGGGTGTCGATTTGTGGAGTAATCCATTTGATACTATGATCATAAGGGTGAGCTATTGTCCTTCGGTCTGTGAAGGCTTATGTACAATAGGGTGAAAATGGCAAATGACAAAAATTGATACTATACTAGGTTTTGGTGTTCTTAAATGCTTAGTCATGGCGTGATGATCGTGGTTGATGTTTTTGGGTTACATGGTATGTGATAATGATTGATGCCATGCTCGGGAAGTTTATCTCCTCCTTTGGTTTGTGATGTAAAGACCACTAAAATGTCTTGCAAGTTGGGTGGTGTTGTGTGTTCCCAATTTTATTACCTTGAGAACCTATGCGGCTAATCGGATACATAATGCAATCCTTGCATAGTTTCCCCAAATCTTGAGGCTAAGAATCCCATTCTTAGTAGTTAGGTCCTTCTTGCTCCTTCTCGCCCTATATCATTTGCCCCTATTAAGAGTAGGTATTGTTCGTATGTTTAGTTATAAATTGGAATCGCCCAAGTTGGTTGAGTAGATGGAAGATACGTTCATTGAGTTTATGCTTAGTCCTAAGCGGTAATCCAGAGTAAGGATGATGGTTGGGGTATGGTTAAGTGATTCCAAAGGTTGCTGGGTTATTATTGTGAATCTCGCCTTGTATTTCGTTTTGGCTCGATGAATGTTTGCATTATGGTCTTTAATTGTCATTTCATTCCATATGCATAGCATGCATCTCATTGGCATACATCGAACTCGTGTAGGGAACGAAACCGCGGAGGGTGGCGTGGCTGTGGTCGAGGGTGATCACGGTGAGCAGGTCGTTGTTGAGGATCCGATGAAGCATCGAGGCAAGCACCTAAGCATGTTCAACCCTTTATATATGTTTATTTTGGTGAATAAAATGCTTATTGAATGATTAGGTTTTTGCATTAGGAGTCAATGGTAGTAAGGGTAGTAGAACCTAATTGCTGCACACTCACTCCTTGACACTTGTTGAACCTTTCCTTTGGAGCTAGCTTATGGGTAAATACAATGTGTCCATGCTTAGTTTGCTTAGAGGTCGGGTTTGGGCCAAGTGGTGGACGGTTCCATCACTTGAGAGTACTAAATACTACACATGTGAACTATGTTGGAAATGGGTTCAGTCATGTTACTTGGAGGTAGACATTAATAATTGGCGACCGGGCGGGAGAGTAGGATCAATTGGGTATGGAGACTCAATTGGCGTAGTCACTTTGTGTCAATTAAGGACCGATCCGTTTGTGTGCCATGTTGATCGAGCACCATTAGGTTGATCGCATGCCTGAATATGGTTGGGTAAGCCACTCTTTCATCACATGCCGTTCGATGGATCATGCCCTCATGCGGTTGGATGTGGTTGAGGGCGAGGCTTGGGCCGACCCTCGAGGGCCAAGCCGGGCTTGGGTCGCTCGAGGGGGTGCTAGGTGCTCGGACCGCATGAAGATGGTTCAACGAATGGGTATGGATGGGAGGGGGGGTTGACATGAGGTACTTTGTGGCACATGTCGTGCGATCAATGCTTCCCTGCAGGGTTAATTAAGCGATTCGAATTGCCGCGCTCTCGGATATGAGCACGCTCGCGTCATCCGACACTCAACGTAGTAATAACTTAAATTCCTGGCTCGTCGTTGTACTTGAGCTTTAAAATGGTTGTAAATGCTTTACTTTGGTGTTGTTACCTTTCAACTTCATGATAGAAGTAGGTGCGGTCAATAAGCGCTTTAAATTTATGTCGGTTTAGCTGTCATACTCATACTACAAATGTTAATGCTTTTCCGCACTATTACCTTCAGCTTTATTCCTTTACGTACCCAAATGCATAACCCTTTGGAGTCGGTCGTATATGGACCACGGGTAAGTCTTGCAGTACCTTCGTACTCATGCTTACGCTTTGTGGTTTGGTGAGGATCGGGAGGGTCATGAGTTCTGTCCTCTACTGCCTCTCGGTGCCGGCGGGACACCGAGTAGAGGTTACTTGCGATCTGCTCACGCCTTGGAAGTGTTCGAGGCGAGAACACTTCCGGAGATGTCATATTTTGCTAATGTGTTGGTTAAACTCCCTTTTGTTGTATAGCTAGCTTTAAATACCATGTCTGTGTGGCTTGAAGACTTGGTATTCTTCACATTGATCGTGGTTGTGTTGTGATGTCCTTATCATGCTTGTTTGTTGCTTTTATCCTTTCCATATTATCATGCTATATCATTCGCTTTTCTTGTCTGTGAGTGGATGTCCTAGAATCTAGGAAGGTCATGTCGGATTTTCGAATTTTTGTGCTATCTTGGTTTAGGTTGCATCATCTTATTTGTCTAGCATGCTAGTTGAGTTGTTTTAGTTGTGTGGTTGTCAGGTTTGTCTTTGTGCTTTGGTTTAGTCGTTTTGTTGTGCTTCCGCGTTGCGTGTCCGGTTGTGGGGTTTTGAGTTCGTTGCCCCCTTTATGCAAATTGAGTTGTGATAACGGTGGAAACCGGTATCTTGGGCGATCTGGGCGAGTTCGAATGCTATCTTAGGAGAATCACAGGAATTTGTGGTCGAGTTATTTGAATGGTTCCTCTGTTATCTCATTTGGGCTTGGATGCTAGCATCGCGAGCGCCATCGGCGAATCGTTGCTAGCCTCCAAATCCAATGAGGTTAACGGGGTGTTCCAATAGCTCGAGGACAGTCTGGACGGCTCCTCACAAGGGGCGCAAGGGGGAAGGAGATGGGGGCACACTAAGGAAGAGAGGGGGGTGGCGGCTACCAAGGGGGAGAAGTAGGAGGGCTGCTAGGGCAGCATGGGGGGGGGGCGCACCAAAGGCCCCTTGCTGCCCCCCTCTCCCCTCATGGGCCAGAGAGCCCCACTTTTGGCCCACGAGGGGTCCCCCCTAAGGCCTAACTAGCCCCGGAAAGGCCCAAACTCCCGAAATCGGCACGAAAACGCGATTAAAATTCATAGCGTAAAGTTTTAACCTCCGATTTCACATTTTATAATATTTCAACGTTCCGAAGTGTCAGCAAGTTCCTAAAGGCAGGCTTCATCCGAGAGGTTTGTCACCCAACGTGGCTGGCAAACCCTGCCTTGGTCAAAATAAAGCATGTCCCAAAGATCCTTTTCCTCTCCCCTGCATCGATCAAATAGTGGACTTGACTGTGGGCTGTGAGTTGCTAAGTTTTCTAGATGCCTATTCAGGGTATAACCAAATTAGCATGGCAGCAGAAGATGAGGAAAAAAACTTCGTTTACTACCCCGTTGGGTGTATTTTGTTATGTTAAGATGTTGTTTGGTTTAAAGAATGCTGGTGCTACATATCAGCGATGCGTCTAGAATTGTCTGAAGCCCCAAATTGGGCGCAATGTAGAAGCATATGTCAACTATATTGTAGTGAAATAAAAGACAAAGAGCGCTCTTGTCAGCGACCTCAAGGAAATATTCGACCACCTCAGGAAGTATCGAATGATGCTCAACCCCGAGAAGTGCACGTTTGGCGTCCCATCCGGCAAGCTTCTCGTGTTCCTAGTGTCTGGTCGAGGCATCGAGGGTAACCCACATAAGATCGCGGCTATCGACCAAATGTGTCCCCTTGGACGCTAAAGGAGGTACAAAAGCTTACCGGCTGTATTGTAGCCCTTAGTCGATTCATCTCCCAAATGGGCGAGCGAAGGCTACCCTTTTTCCAATTACTCACGAAACAAGAAATCTTCGAGTGGACCTAGGGGGCAGACGAAGCCTTTTAGGATTTAAAAAGGTCTTTATCGTCTCCTTCAATTCTAATTTCACCTAACGAAAAAGAGGGTCTTTTCTTGTACATTGCAGTCACCCCTCAGGTAGTAAGTACGGTCTTGGTGGTCGAACGGGATTGCCCCGAGAAAAAGAGCAAAGCCCAAAAACCGGTGTACTATGTGATTGAAGTCTTGCATGATGCCAAATTAAGATATCCTCAAGTACAGAAGATGCTATACGCCGTCCTAATGACCTCCCGAAAATTGCGACACTACTTCCAAGCCCACAAAATTACGGTCATGACGACCTACACATCGGATATTTTTGATGCTTATGCTCAACTCTCCACTTGATAAACACATCGAGTCAAGAGTCGGGGGCTACATTGGAAATTTTCGATTCTTTTGTTCAACTCTCCACTCGATGAGCACATCGAGTCGAGAGTCGGGAGCTACATCGTAGTTATACATAGCAACGAAAGTTCGCACATCACAGAAGAGGGTAAGGTAAGTGTAATTTCATTAAAGATTATCTTACAAAAGTCCATCCTATTACATGTTAAGGACATGTACCCTATTACTACTAGTTTTCGAAGCTGCCACGTCGCCTCCCCTGCATCCATGGGGACTGGTAGCTAGTGGTCCTCGGAATAGGCCTCAACCCCGACGTGGACAAGAGGGACGAGCAAAAGCTAGATCCTCGACCCCTGATAGGAACGTCCTCGTTAGAGGTCAAGAGGCGTCGATGGAATCCAGACAGCCAGAAGGCACCGAGCTGATCCAAGTAGTGCTGAGCTTCACCTCCACCTCGTGTGGTGGTGGTAGCAATAGGAGTCAAAAGGGGCCGGAGAAGCGCAGCTCGTGTTGAGCTTCCCTTCCTGTTCCGACAGCAGCACAATCAACTTCTCAATAGTCTCCTGCCCGGAGTTGACGCTCAGCTCACCGGTCAGCGGCATGGATGACTTCGTCTCAATAGTCTCTCGACCGGTGTCGACGTTCAACTTGCTAGTCACCTCCTCCTCTGGCCACACCTTCCCGATGGCCCCCTAGTCAAACTCATCTTCTTCGTCGGAAGAGTTGACTCGACTAGGGGAGACGATTGCTAAAGGAATCGGAGGAGCAAAGTCTTGAGGATTTTTTCAGTCGAAGAAGGCAGTGGAGTGGAAGCCATGTCTGCGTGGGAAAGATCGACAGTTCTTTTGAAGAAAAGTGAGAGTGAAGCAGGTTATGGTGATGCGCTCGCAAGTCTCGTCTATTTATAGCTCTAGGAGCACGTCAAATCAAGCCATTCCAGCTACTTGAGGCGGTCGACACCACACCACGTGAAGCGCGAAAACCAAGGCGACGCTAATTAACGACGACTAGATGAAATGCCGCATGAGAGCCGGAAAGGACACAAGTTTCGACGCTTATGTTCAACCCTCCACCGGATGAACACATCGAGTCGAGAGTCGGGGGCTACATTGGATATTTTCGATGCTTATGTTCAACTCCATCGAGCATCGAGTCGGTGGCTTCATCTAGTCCTTCCAAGCTACTTTTCAAGTGAAACCACTTCACTCCCTACTAGATGACCTTATCGAGTAAGGAGTCAGGGGCTACAGGTAGCCCGACATCTTTAGTTTCATATCCTTTTTCATCTTTCATCTTTTCCAAACTCTTCGCATAAAGTACTTTGCATGCATTTACGCGATCCAGCGCTTAGCACGCCAGCAGACTAAAACTCATGCACAGCCATGCCCGAATTCAAAGATGAGCAAAATCTATCTTGCACTCTTACGGGCACCAAATTGTCAGACATCTAACGCCCAACGGTCGGTAAGAGACGAGGCCTCTAGTCAGTTCTACATGCGCTATTCATCGGGTTGACATTTGCGGCGAAAGCTCAAGCGACAGGATCGGCAAAGATGTGCAAAAACCACACGATTTTTTCTGTCTCAACACAAATAATAAATTCGAATTATTCATAACTAACCCGAGCGAAAGCTTGGGGGCTCAGCCTATTAACGCAAGTTTTTCTAGCCCTATGCGCAGAAAGCAAGTCAGACCAGTGATAAAACAACCCAATGTGGGTCTACGGATACCACATCAAATTTGCATCTACTCGTGCTACTCTATCTCATCGATAAGGGGATAGTGGACGAGGCACAACAGACAAGCAAACAAAGCTGGTATTACCGCATACGACCAATACAAGACCAGGAGAGTTAGAATCATACAATAACAAAAAAACATTCCTAAGAATTCTAGCTCACGCCTCCAGCGTCCTCGAGCGCAAGACCCAGCCGTCTACAAACGTCGCGGCAAAATTTTCGAAGTATCGAACATGGTCAGCAGCATCACTCATCTCGCCTACAAATCCCTCTTTGAGGACTGAGAAATCCATGCTCGGGAAGTGACTCTTCAACATACCAAGCATGTGGGAAGTAGCGTAGCGGGCTAACATAGTCATGTGCCGAAGGGTGGCCGATCGCGCCTGGACATGCGCAGCAACCGCCTGTGCCTAACCCGCCTCGGCAGTAGCCTTCTCGGCCCTAAGTCTCCACTTCCTTCCTCAAGCCTTCAGCCTTGACCCGAGCAGCATCCCGGTCAGCCCTGAGAGTCGCTAGTTCGACATCTTTCCTTTCAAGCGCTTGTTGGTTAACACTCAGGAGCTGGTTCTTCTGCTGAGCCTGCTCGAAAAGGGCTTCAAGATCACGACATAACACCTACAGAAGAACCAATATTGTCTAAAACCAGTCGAGGCAAGGACGAAAACCAAGTCGATTAAGATTACATACTTGGGCTTGAGGCTTCAGGACTGACCATGTTTTCGGAGGTTCTCGAGGAGACGAAGGAGGATGAACCACAAGTGAGGCCGAAGCCACTGAAAGAACGGAGGCACCCGGAGCGGCGCTAGCGGACGGCGGGACAACCGTAGATGTACCACCAGTGGCGCCATCAGCCGGCCTCGCCCTGCAAAGCTTTTTCTTGAACAAGCATTTTTCGAGAAAACAACAAATAGGAGGTCAAAGGAATAGAAAGACAACCCACTTGGCAATGCAGAATTGCACTCGGACATTCTGCAACACTGGCGGTCCCTTTAGAACCGGTCCGGTGGTTTTAGCCTCAACTGGTCCAGCAGGGTGCCTCCATTCCCACAGGCAACCGGCGAGCATGTACTCTGCTAGCCGTCAAACGCATCACCCACGTCGGGGTCACTGAATTCCTGGACATCTCCGTCTTCTGCATCTTCTGCTCTTCACGCAGATTTTTAGAGCAAACGGTGAGTACACGTATGTACTCGCAAGACTTTATTGTTTGCAAGTATATTAATAATGCAGGCTAATCAATGAAGATGGTTGCTATTCTAGTTCAGATTTGCATGAAGCAGAATTTGTTTGCAATAGACTAGTAGATTTAAAATGCTGCACAGTTCACAAAGCATTTGGTAAATGAAAGTAATTCAATACATATCTGTACATTTCATACCAATTCGATTTCCTCCAACAACCCAACCTAACCATCAAATGACATCAAGAATCATTACCACAGATGATTGAAATCACTAGTCCAACCAATCTTTGAGTCCAACAACCCAACATTACGCTTAATCCAACCCAACCTTTTAAAAGAACTACCATTTCCAAATCCTTTTTCGAAAACAAAACCAAAATGCTATACTTGACAACAAATAGCCAAGTTGCTCATGACCGTGAGCACGGCTAATCGATTAGTTTAATTAATCTCTGCAGAGAATGTACACTTTACCCACATGACACGTTCTAGCAATCATGTCAACCATGCCACGCGATACATGCAGTACCCATTTTGCTAGATTGTGATGAACTTTTCCAATTGTTGGTTTTCAGTCCTGCGTCAGCCCCGGCGATGTGCGCCCTTTGCTATGGGTGAGGGCTTCACACACACAGTATACCCTCGGGCTGGGCGAGAGTGCCGCAAATACTTGCAGTTAGGCACCAAAGCTCCAAACCCGCTTCACCCACACGAATCCGACGATGGCTAGCGCTCCATCATGCCTTTTACCCACAGCAAAGCATCCATCGTTGTAACAAAAGTTTCCAACACCTGCGCGAGGTGAGGGAGTATTCTTAACAACACCAGTACGTCGGTGACTGTCCAACTACTTCGACCTACCACGGCGCAAGACCAAATCCCAACTCCTGTACTGGGTTCAGGCTATCCCATACTAGCACATGTGGTTGTACGGAAAGACTCAGTTAAAAGCGTCAAGTTCAGTCCTTAGGATTGCACATATGAGACCTCCCATCATCCGTCAGGTATAAAATCACCTTTCACCTTTTTCCTTTTTCGCCTTTTTACACGGCGGTAGTATTCAAAACCACCATTTCGGAAAATCCTACTATTATAGCAAGAGAATTTTGATTGCCTGAGTCCACCGATCAATAATCAAACAATCTAACGCTGGGCTAAGCGTATGCAACTATTAGATTTATATTCCCAAGTGACACTTAATAGCGCCTAACCTTATTCTAAAGTTAAACAAGGTTCGCATAGCAATATCGCAATTGAGGTAAACCATCCAGATTCGGATCTAACTACCATTTCCCACAATTTAAATATTTGTACCACTTACTTATACATGCGTAATAGTTTGGAATAAAACAAAGTACGTTTGCAAATATAGGTTCAATATGTTCAAAGGGGGTGCTTGCCTGTTTGCTATGCGTCTGCGTCACACGTATTCTCGGGGTCATAGTATGGATCCTCGTCGACTGCTCCCGAGGCATAAACGTCTAATCGAACGCGCATTAAAAGAAATAGCGAGAAAACGAAAGATCCATTGAAAATAAGGTATTATGCTCTTAGAATCAAACACAACCAATAAACGAACACGAGAAAGAACAATCACACGAAAACCAGATTTTTTAATCAGAGCCCAGCAGTACCGGCATCTAAAGCCCGGTAGTACCGCCCTATGGTCGGCAGTACCGGCCCTTAAAATCGGTTGTGCCGGAGATCGCAACTCAAATTTGGACCTCTCTGGAAAATAACTACCAGCGGTGTATTTCCGGTAGTACCGGTGGAGCGGCAGTACTGGAGGTTACACGGCGGTAATGCCGGCTGCTAAAATTCGAAAAGGGTAACCCTCTGGAAATTAATTACCAGCGTCGTGGGAGCGGTAGTGCCGACCAGAGCGGCAGTACCAGCCTCACCACGTCGGTAGTGCCGGCCACTAAACGATTAGGGTTTTCCAGAAAAAGGGTTTTCGCGCAAACAGACTCGAAACTTCGCAGCGATTGCATGGATCGGTTCTCGGCGACGATAAGGACCCATTCACGCGGACCACTCGAGGTTTTGACTTCGTTTGACCTAATTTCACGCTCGAGGAACTCGAGAGTCCTAATTCATGCTAAATTTCGACTTTCGACCCGAATCGAATTCAAACTCGATTCTTTTTGCGAAACTCGAACTTCAATGCGTCGAATATATCCTAGTGTCATTTTCCTAGCTTTTGGAACTAGGGTTACAAGGATCTTTTCCAAAAGTTACGAAAACGACTTTTAACCGAATAATCCGACGAAAAAAGAAACTAGGATTCTAATCTCGGTTTTCGCACTAAATGAATCTCTAACACCTAACCTAGATTTAGAAACACAACTAACTAGAGGTTAAGCATTACCACTAGGTTTTCTAGGGTTTAAGCTAAAAGAAAGAAGAGTAGAAGAAGAAGAAGAAAATAGAGGAATGAGCTCAGATCTCGAAGATTTGATTCCAACTTGCTCCTACTCACCTCAAGATGATGCTAGGGCTTGGAGAAGATGATCTCCTCCTGGTCTTGCTCCTCCTCAAGCTCAAGAACGTCGGAGAGAGTGGTTTAGATGGAGGGGATACTTGAGAAAGAGGGAGAGACCTCCATGGGAGTGAGGGAGAGGGAGAGGGAGTGCTAGAGAGAAAGAGTGAGGGCATGAGAGAGAGAGAGAGAGAGGAGTGAGGGAGTGATCGGCTGGGGGAGGGGGAGTGAGGAAGTGAAGAAGCCTCTAGAAATAGGCTAAGGTGGCTAGGGCAACGGGCAGCAGCGAGGGCTTCTGCCCCCTGCCCGGTCGCCATGGCCGGCAGTACCAGCCGGGGCTGGCGGTACTACCGCCCGGGCTGAAAAAGCGGCAACTTTAGCGAAATACTCAAAAACTTGGAATTTCTTCCCGGAAACTTTTAGGATGAGTTCTAGGGTAGCTAGAGAATGATTGGACACTATGGTTGCTAGGAAATTCTAACCGCAACACAAAATAAGGTTTTGGGGCAAAAACTTTAATGAAACGGCTCGCACAACCAAACTCAAGCGCAACTAACTCCAAATCGAATCCAAATGACTCTCAAGGCAATAAATAACAATTAAAAAGGATAGTTACAAACTCAGGATGTTACACAATCTTTTGTGACCGACAGTCCTTTGCTTCGGTTCTTCAACAAATGGATGGAGGTGGTGGCAATGGCACTGGTCATGGTGGTGGCAAAGTGACTACAAATCTGTCCAGACCAAGGGCGCATGTAGTGCCTCATGGTGGTAGTGTAAATCTTTGAGGTCATATTGGATAGGGTGGCACTGGTATTGGAGCTAAGGATCCCGTTGGCAGCGGCGCTGGTTTCAACAGCCAAGGACTGGGTGGCTATGCTGGTGGGCACAATCGTGGTTGTGCTCGCTGGCAACCCCATTTTCCTGGTTGTGGCCATGGGCATGTTGGCAGAAGAAACAACTTTGGATCCATAGCTGTGGCCGAGGGGCTGCACAGATTCATAAGAGTGTTTCAATGTCACGACTTCATCTACTCAGGTAATTTCAGAAGTTATCAATAAGTCCAAATTGGTTTGTTCACGATGTCAGAAAAGAGGACACACTAATTCATATTTCACAGCTATGTTTTTTTGTGATATTTGTGAGAATAATCAACACATTGCTAGTACGTGTCCTCTATTGAAACTACCTAAACCGACTACTAATTTGTGCGGTTATGTGGGCATATGGTCTCGGGTTTTATCAAATCTCTTTTTTAGGTTCTAAGAAACCCTGTACTAATTCCAATAAGATGGCTTTGGTGAGAATTGAGGGGAGTCCTTGGACTGCTGACAGATTGTGTGAGGAGCTTCGTAGAGTGCTTCCCATCAAATGGTAGTGGGAGATTAAGGACTGTACTCATAATTCGTTCTTGGTTTCATTTCCATCCAAGATTGAATTATTGAGGCTAACAAGTATTGGTGAAGTCAAAGTGAAGAACCAGGAGGGGGTAGTTATGTTCTTTGAGGAATGTAACCTGAATACGGATGCCAAGTTGCAGCTTGACAAGAGATGGGTGCAAGTTTATGGTGTTCCTCATGAGGTTCGTGATTTTTTGTCCTTATGGTCGGTCGAATGTATCATAGGGGCAACTCAATTTGTTGATATGGTCAGCAAGATGAAACTAAGTACTGTAAGGTTACATGTTACTGTGACAAATGTAGGGTTAGTCCCAAATAGTACTGACATTTGTGTGGGAGATGCTCTCTATGAGATCTTCTTTGTGGTTCAAAATAAACGATCAAGTGGGTTATGAACCTCGGATGCTGATGGTGGGGATAAGGGAAAAGGCAAGAAACAGGTGGATGATGATGAAGATATGTTGGATATAGATTTTAAGCATACAAAGTCTTCTTCAGAAGAGTCGTCTGGTGTTCATCACTCTTCACAAGATGTACCCATTCAATCTGCAAAATATGAGGTTGAAGCTAAGCTTGTTGACTCTATATGCATTGATGATCCTTTTTCATCCAATGTCAGGAAGGTCCAAGTTGAGAAGGAAAGCATGGGGACTAAATTTTTTGATTTAGAGCATGTAGATTGCAAGGTTGTTGTTGGTAGGGAAGATCATATTGTAGATTGCAAGCAGTCTGTGTTGGCCTATCATGCTAGGTCTTCTCTAACCAATGCTAACATGGTTCTTAATCAGTTTGTAAGGCTTGGAACAGCTGGTACTGATTTTGAAGATGAGATAGTCCAAATTGGTTAGCCCTGTTAATGATCTTGCATTTGGGATGTCCATCCCGACTTGCTTCGATCTTTTGGCTTCTTCAAGTTTGGAAGATAAGAAAAAGACTGAGATCACAATTGATGAAGGAATGTTAGCTGAAATTAAGGCTCTTGACAATGATGTTGTTTCTCTAGCCAAAGACTTTAAGGGTGCAAAGGACGGTAAGTGTACACAAGCTAAGCTTGTTGACTCGGTATGCATTGATGATCCTGTTTCATACAATGTCAGGAAGGTCCAAGTTGACAAGGAAAGCATGGGGATTGAATTTTCTGATTTAGAGCATGAAGATTGCAAGTTTGTTGTTGGTAGGGAAGATCATGTTACTGATTTTAGGTTTGTAATCAAGATAGTCATGGGTCACTTGATGAGTTCGGCCTGTCATGCTTGGTCTTCTCCAACCAAAGGTAACATGGCTCTTGATCAGTTTGTAAGGCTTGGAGCAGCTAGTACTGATTTGAGCTATGATCTTGACAATGATGTTGTTTCTCCAGCCAAAGACAATAAGGGTGCAAAGGACAGTAAGTGTATACATGTTATAGATGATTTAGAAGATTAGGAAAAGGCAAAGGCAGCCGAGATGGAGAAGATGGATAGAGCAGCTATTTTTTGGCCAAGGAAGTAGTTTTTTTTAGAGAAAACCACTAGTTGTGGCAGATTGGAGGGATTAGTTAATGTCCAGATTGAGAAAGCTGACCATCCGATGGCTTGCAAGGTTTTGGGTCTTGTTGAGGCGGTTGTTCCTTTGCTTCATCAGGCAGGACCACGCAGGAGTGAGTGTCTAAGCAATCTATCTAGCGGGATGGTGATGGCCGATTAGGGATGCAAATGGGCTGACCCTAGGGTCTTCTTTGACCCACTCTAGTTCATTTGTTTGCACTAAAAACTTAATTTTTAGTCCACCTTTTAAGTTTTAGTGCAAACAAATGAACTAGAGTGGGTCAAAGATGACCCTAGGGCCGGCCCATTTGCATCCCTATGGCCGATGTGGACATTATGGAGGAGGTCAACCATCGGGCTTCCATTTGCAAACTGGAGAACCCAAACAATAATATTTCTAGTACCTTTCTATCTTTTTCAGATTCTTGTATTTCTTCTAATTTGCATGCACATGATAGGAATTTCATTGGGTAAAACTGATGACGAGGTTGCAATGTCAATTAAAAAGATTAAGACTTTAGAAAAAGATTGTTCAAAAGTTGTATTGAGAAAATCTTTCAAACCCCATCATGTTACAGAGGATGTGGATCAAGATTATATTGATGATGCTACTCTCAATCACTTATGTAGTAATTTAACTGATGAGGTGTTGGACTTTCCAAATGCTCGTTTATGTAATGATGTAGAATGATTCGGACATTTCGAGATTCAGATTAGTTCAGTCAGAAATGCTAGACACAGCAAATGAAACCATAGCATATCCAGCGTTCTTTATTAAAAGAACGCTGGATATGCTATGGTTTCATTTCTACTGTGTGTACTAGCATTTCCTGGACTAGTACAGAATACACAGAGGATTTCGGAGGTGTTATTCCGGGGTCCGACAGCAGTCCCAATGAAAAACAAGGCCATCTTTGCTAAGAAAAAGGTTCAGCGGCTTAAAACACCAAAGAATGAAGGTATTTTTTTTTGGAATAGCAGAGGTCTTGGCTAAACACAAATACATTTCATATTTAACTTAGGAGCAACATCTTGATTTTGTTGCCATCCTTGAAATGGGTAAAAGTGGGTTTTCATCATCTAGTCTAAAACACATTTGTGGTAGGCAAGACTTTTTGTGGCATTGTATGCCTCCATGTAGGTGATCTAAAGGGATTCTTCTGGGAGTTAATTTGGCTTCTTTTAACATTGGTTCCATTGATGAAGGGGACTTCTATATGAAGTTTCACTTGAGAAATAAGGATGACGTTTTGCAATGGATACTAATAGATGTTTATGGTGTAGCTCAAAATCAGTTAAAGGATAAGTTCTTGACCGAGTTAGCTCATACATGTCACAAGGAATCATTACCCATCTTGATAGGGGTGATTTTAATATTATATGGTGGCATGATGAGAAAAATAATAATCATGTTGATGTTCGATGGCCTTTGTTATTCAACACTATCATAGATAATTTGGATTTGAGAGAAATTAAATTATCTGATCAAGGGTTTACTTGGGCTAATAATTCAAAAAATCCTACTTTTGAGAAGCTTGATAAGCTGCTCATGAGTACAAACTAGGAGCAGAAATTTCCTTAAGTCATGGTAAATGCTCTTGAAAGATCTTTATCAGACCATACTCCTCTATTACTCAACAGTGGAGCAGCATTCCATGCGGGAACCCAATCCTTGTTCAAATTTGAACTTCGATGGTTAACCAAGGATGGCTTTTTTGATATTGTATCCACTTGTTGGCATAATGAGCGTCGGGGAAATACTTCCTTAACTCGATGGCAATTTAAAATCAAGAATCTTAGACAATATTTGAGGGGTTGGGCCAAGAGTACGAGTGGAACTTACAAGAAAGAAAAGAAGGATTTCCAATGCATCATTAATGATCTTGACCAAAAATTAGAGAATTCTGGATTAACCAGTGAGGATATTAATTTGAAGTAGCGCTCTAATGAGAGGCTCACCCAATTGTTACGAGAGGAGGAAATTAAATGGTATCAAAGAGCAAAAGTCAAGTATTTACTTGAGGGGGATAATAAGACTAAATACTTCCATTTGGTTGCCAATGGTAAGTATCGAAAACAACGGATTTTTCAACTCAGGCAAGATGAGGGTATAATTTGTGGGGATGTGCAATTTAAAAAGTACATAACCAAATATTATAAATGTCTCTTTGGACCACCGGACAGCGATCATTTTTGTATATTAAATCTTTCTGAGAAGATATCCCTTAAGTTTCTACTATGGAGAATGATTTACTTATGGTGGATTTCACGGAGAAAGAGGTGAGGGCGTCAATTTTCCAAATGGGACATAATAAAGCACCTGGACCAGATGGGTTTCCAATTGAATTTTATCAAGTATTTTGGGAGGTCAATAAAAACTACTTAATGGAAATGTTCCATGATTTGCACAAGTGTGTCCTCCCTTTGTTTAGTTTAAATATTTGGTATTATCATGCTTTTGCCAAAAACTAAGGATGCAAATAAGATATAACAGTACGGATCGATCTGCCTTCTTAATGTCAGCTTCAAAATTTTCACTGAAGTTGGCACTAATAGGATTTCAAATGTCGCTGAAAATGTTATTCGGCTGACACATACTACTTTTGTGCTAGGTCCCTTCGTTTGGGCTCTTGGGGTGGAACTTATAGCCTTTAGACCATCGAGACATCAAAGGGGTGGAACCGTCCGGCGATTGAGTAAGTTAAAGTCGGGGTTGTGCATAGGTATGATGTCACTATGTTTGATGTGTGTGCTATGATTGCTTTGTTTTGAGATGTATGCATTTTATTTTAGCTGTGACTTTGGGGGTGGCTTCAACCTCACGCCACTCTCCTTCACATGGTAAAGAAGCAAGTATATATCATACAATTGAGGATGGGTTGAGATTAGTTGTGGTGTAGATTGTTAAATTCCTACCATTCTAACTTATATGATTATTGCTAATCGTTTTCATTATTTGTGCTTATGATCTTGATATGATGATAATGAATTCATGTTGTGGATGGTCACTTGATAATGTGGATTTATGTCAATTGAATATTGGAAAAAGAAAAGGTTGCATCACTTGCATACATATCATGAAAAGAGTTGACGAGCCAGGTCAGTGAAAAAGTCATATGAGGTCATATGACTAATCTAGAGTTCTCTTGAGTAAGTCCTACTTGTAGGCTCATCCATGGGATGGATGGGAGTGAGACTTACTTGTAGGCCCCTCCACGGGGATAGAAGGAAATGAAAGAATGTGACACCGATGGGTGTGCACCCAAGCTATACCAGTATAAACTATAAAAGGAGCATTTGAGTATGAACACATATTTCATTGTTAATGGTGAATGATGACTATTGTAATGAAGGGTTAAGTCATTGAGTCGTGGACTCATCCAACGATGATCGATGAGTTGAATTTGATAAATGGATATGTTATTACTATTTTATGTACTTGCTAATTTTAAATAAGAAAATGGTTATGTTATTGTTTTAAATGTGTTAAATGGTTATGATATTATTCTATGATATACTTTGCTGAGTCTTGGACTCATGCTTATTGTTTAATGTCTTAGGTACTTTGAGGCTGACATGATGGAATGGGGAGTAGCACAGACACGTCACATCTCACTACTTTGCTATCATGATGTGATTTAGCACTTTGAACATGATTAGTTAATGAATAAATAGACAGACTTAGTAATGGGATAATTAGTGGATACCAGTGTGTAAGGATTTAAACTATTTGTTAAAAGTTATGCTTTGTGGTGTTGTTATTACAGTTGTTGATATGGTTATTATTCTTATTTTCATTACTCGATTATGCTTTGCGGTGGTTGTTTAAGGTCTAAATGTAAAGTAGGTGCTTGCTGAAATTAGTGTCTAAATTGGCTAATGGTTATTGTTGTCATGATGTTTAATGTGATTCCTTGTTGTGAATACCCTAGGGATGCTGTTTAGAGTCTAGAAATGCTTGAATGATGTTATTGTATTTTTTTTGTTGAAACGGTTAGATATTAGTGTCGCTTGTTGATGTCACATTCAAGGCATGTGTTGTGTCGGGGTGTTATAGTTACTTACTGAGCTAGGTCTAGCCCATAACAAACCTGTGATAATATGTGGCACACCCTTTTCAAGAATATATTTTATAGACTATTATTCAAATTTTAATTTTTACTTTCAAAAGATATCAGTTATTCATGGCATGACTAAAAAAACTATTTATGATCTAACCAACCCACGTGGTGTAACACCTCAGCTTCTACTAAGCCCAGAATGTCACCAAACATAGACCATAACACGTTTAATACCATAGTTTAAGGTAAATTACAGCAAGTAATCATTTAGAATAATTGAAAATTTTGACAGCATCTCCTTTGTTTATGCATGAAACTTAACAACATAACATCATATCAATATGTAGGACAAACAAGATCTCCATACGCAGCGATAATGATAGCTAATCATCCACTAAAACATCAATAAGCATCGCTAGCAAAAGAATAAGCATCAATTTAAGTCTAGGAAGATATAACAATTCACTCCATAGTCCCACATGATACACATGAGGGAAACAACAAAACATAAAGACCATACACTAATGATTATTGTAATACTTATTGCCGTGTCTCCAAAACAGGTGAATTAGCTAGATTATGATACTACGTGGAGGAGTGTAGCTAGATCCTTTTCCCGCGCGCCGATTTCATGGTACCTAAAGAAACAAACAACGTAAACACAAGCGTGAGTTCATAACTCAGCAAAGTGTATTGTAATGGATCAACAAGGATCAAGACAAGAAACCATCATCCCAGTCTCCACAGTTATATCGCAACACATCATATTTAACATTATATACATCCTTTAAAACAACATGATAATCATCTCATGAGTACTCTCATCATCATCTTATAAACATCCTCATTTATGTATATCATTCATGCAATGCAATGCACATGTCTCCTGTAATTCTCATACCGGTATGGTTGAGTGCACACCCGTCGGCATGCACCCTTTTCCCCCTTCCATCCCGAAGATGGAGGGTGCCTATCACTCGCTTCCATTCACCTCAGTGATGGAATCAAGATGTAGGACTTACTCAAAAGAATAGCCCCGGACTAGTCATAACTGTTCTCACCGACCCTACCGGAATAGTTATGACTTATCTCACCAGCCGGCCCTGAAAATATGACTTGTATGCAAAATGGACAGCAACGTATACATAAATAGAAATATTGCATATCAACACATGGCAGCTCAACATGTAGGACTGTATTCAACAATTGACGGTTTCCGTTCAAAACATGGCATGTGAATTATTTATCAACAACAAGCATTTTTAATCATGGCATGAGGACACTATATCATCGACAACATTTATATCATGGCCTAAGGACATCCTATCAATTATAACATGTAATTCATGGCAAGACAACATGTTATCTATTCCAAATACTATCAAGCAATTCTAGCAACACGTATAGCATACAATCCACGCAACACACTTGCCTTCAACCACGGGCAACGGAGTGACGAGAGGTTAAGGGCACTCCCGTAGGCACACCACCTGCAAACACGTGCCCCACACTCAAATCGAGTCCACAAAACAGCATACATATATACCCCACTACCCGACTTCGCTTACAACTCCTAAAATCAGAAAACAGCAAATCTGTCCCTTCGGGACAGTAGCCTTCCAATGGGCATAACTTCGGTTCTAGGACTCCAAATTGAATAAACAAGTACATCCTCGCGTAGCTTAGGAAATTTCCCAATTTTTTCTAGTTATAGGGAAAGACTGATTCGGACTCTAATGTTGTTTAATCTACAAAAAACCGTGATCTGTTCCAATCACGTCACAGATTTTAACACGATCGGTAAAACAGTCATAACTTTCAAACGGCTGATCGGAATTTAACGTTCTTTATGTCCACGGAAAGATAATTAAATTACCTACAATTTCTTCAACGTCCGTACGACCAGATTCCAACTATAAATTGGCGAAAACGCCTGCCCTAGTTCGGGTTCCCAATCTGCCCGAACAGAACGTGAATACAATCCAAGTTTTCATCAATTCTACCCCATGGCAGCACCTCCCATGATCTAAAAACATGGTAATCCCCCTCTACAGCAGCAAGAGATCTACCCCACAGGATCCCCCCATTACCTTCTTGGAGAATCACCAATCGACGATCAAACCTTCGCGTTCCTCCCCCGACTTCCTTCCACACGCCGTTTCCACCAATCCTCCTCGTCGCAGCCCCTCCCAACAGCTTGGACACCTTGGCAGCGAGGAGGAGACCTTGGGATGCGCCCACAAGGGAGGAGAGGGGTGGGGCGGCAGCACCTTGGGAAGGGGGCGGTTGGGAAGGGAGAGGAGAGGTGAGGGGAGATGAGGAGGAAGTGGGGAAATGAGGGGAGAGTGGATGGGGAGAGCTAGGGCAGCAGGGTTTTCTGCCCCCCCACCCCCACATGGGCCAAGTGAATCCCACTATCTGGCCCACGAAGTTTCCCTAAGCCCAACACCTCCCCGGAGCGGCCCAAATGCCCGAAAACGGCCCGAAACGCGTTAAAACGTGAAATCTCAGGGTTTTAGTTTTAAAATCCCCAACTTATCCCATTTTACCACATTTTATAACCTATTATCACAAATTATAAAGTCTCGACATTCCGTAGTATCACATTCTACCCCCCTTGAACAGGATTCGACCTCGAATCCAAGACACACCACTATGCAACCCAGCAAAGCAAAAGTTAGCTAGATATCGCAACCCATACCTGATGTAAATAGTTCAGGATACTGCTCGCGCATGCGAGACTCCAGCTCCCAAGTCGCTTCCCTCTCAGATTGGTGCGACCACATTATTTTAACAAATTTAAGTGTCCTGTTCTTCAGTACTCGCTCGGAGTTCTCCAGGATCCTCACAGGGCGGGACTCAAAAGTAAGGTTCTGTTCAATCACTAGTGGCTCTAACGGAACCACCAACTCCGGATCATGCAGGTATTTCCTCAACAGGGAAACATGAAACACATTCCTTTTTCACCATTAGTATTAAAACGGTCAACCGAGGTTCCAAACTTGAACCCCCCAAAAAGACCATTTACGCAAAACCCCATCTCTTCCAATTATTTGACCCCTTTTCGCAAGGAATCAAAATTTACTAATGTCATCTTCGCTCATAGCCTACATCGACCATACTTTCCTTTCGACTGCCAACCACAATACACTTTTCATTCTATCCTCTCCCAGGCATAACGCACACCCAGGGACGTCTAGCTAAGACAATGTCCACGACAAAGCATTTTACATCACAATTTCTATAACATTTGCTTCCACCCAACGATACTTTCAACCAAATTCAAACCACGACATCAACAACCTCCATCATCATCCACCCTCATACCACTAATGTCCAAAGACCTAGCCCAAGCTAGGACCGTAACTCACTACCAAATCTCAATTGGCACTTTTCCCAAGAGGATGTCGCCCTCACAAACAATTCACACAAACAACGAAGCCCACGAGTATAGCTCTTAGATTATACTCAACAATAACCCGAGGCCCTTCTTATTCTCGCTCATATCAATAGTGCAAAAGAAGTACGATTCTTTTGAATCCAAGTAGACCACATACAACAACTCGAACCTCACAGCGCCACAAATCACTTTGGAAAGAACCCAATAACATTGAAAGACCACTCTTTTGCTTTTCCTAAGTCAAGCCGCAAAGGAAAACTCAAATCTCCAATCAACGCGATACAATTCGCATCGGGGAGCACTCAAACAAATAGAGACTCCACACAATTCTCTTGATAGAAGTTCTCAACAACTAAAGACAACTCGACTCGCTTTCACCACAGCCAAACTTTTCATTTTAACCAAAATCAACATCTTGGAAGAGAACTGCCACAAAAACTCTCGAAGAGAAAGGGAAACTCAAATCCCTTGCATAACATAACCAAAATACCAGCATTTATCCATTCATTCCTTTTCATGCTAGAGAGCAATGGAAATCTCGATTCATAACACGAATGCGAATTCTTCGAGAGCACTCCGGATTAGTCATATATCTCTATATGACTTTCTCACCGTCCTGGCTAAACAACTCTTTTATGCTTATAAAAACGATGTCATGAATCTTTTTCACCATTTATTCGTCATGTAACCACGATACCCATTAACCATTCACAAAGAGACTTCATTCTCTTTGTCACATGATTGATACCCAACAACATCGATGGTTGCTCAAATTCGCATAAACTACGACGGCGTAATCAAAAATACCATATCGCATCACAACCCAACAACCATCAGACGCAATGCGTGCAAAACATCGATTTTAACCAAAGCCAATAATGAAGATAGCATCAACTCTCAAATCAAACATCTACGCCTAATAACCGCTACCAATTCTCTTAAAGAGAAAGGAAACACATTCCCAGCAGGGAACACCTTACCAACAAAATCACTTATGAAACAATCGTAAAATTCACCTTTTTGAAACGCTTGCAAACACCACACACGTTTCCCAAATAAATCCAACTCTAGTCACGATAGAATTACAATTTAAGCGCTTAACTCCAGGGTTACCAAAGATACATCAGTTGAACGCTAAAGAGAGCGTCCCACTCCAACGCTTTGGGTGTTAATCCATACTCATAGCATAGACTAAACAGATTAGCCCAAATCCAAAGATTGGCATGGTTCAATACCACACCACATTTGGAACCCATAAGCCGGTTACTTCAAATACTACTCTTTCATCCATATTTCCAATCATCGGAGTCAAGTTTGTAACTTGACAAAATGCCACTTAATCAGGGGAGATTTTATTGCACACTAATCAAGACGCCTAAACAAAGAGCGAGGCACTCCCGAGAAAAAATTTATACATTCTTTGAATCCGTAAACCTTCAAAAGAAAGTTCGACTCAAATCCCACCATTACTCGCATTCCAATACTCTTAGCCAATACGGATGTCATAATCACCCAAATCCCGAGAAGTCCAACATTGTTGCACACAAGCTACAACATCTGCTCTTAATAAAATCACTTTTCACTGTTCATATAACCACAATTGATTATATTACCAACGAACCATAGACCATATCTACCGTATGACAATCAACAAGGAGAACCACGTTCTCACAACTCCAAAGATAATTAACTTATCAGTTAATCCAACATAAGACGATATCAACAACTTCTTTTGGTCTACTAACCATGACGAACCATTATTCATGCAACTTATTATCCCAAGCGTAGCACACATCTCTTTACAATTATTCGGCGTAATCAACAATTACCCTGGTATAATCCCTAAGTCACATATTCCATATCACCAGTTCATTCCACCAATAATTAATACTAACCACGCGACACGATCTCCACTAGACATCCTCATAAATACGGATCCTGCATGGACATCTGTCAAGAATAATTCAACCTTTCCTACAATCATTTCATATATCCTCATTAATTGATTACACGTATTTTAAGTCATATTGTCGACCCACAATATTAACTGACCCACCAGCTACAATAGGCAGAATTTCACACCATCTTCTTGCTATAACAAGTTCATCAACCGAGACATTCTATGCTAACTAATCTCAAACATCCATTAGATTCCATAGCCCGCATCACTTTGCACACACCACTAATCAACTTTCACTTTGGATCACCTGACGTCTCGTTTAATCATCTCTTATCAACACAATATTTTAGTTTATCTTTAAACAAACAACAAATTCACTTTAACCGAAACACTAGCTCATATCATCCGAAAACTCTAACTTCTCGTCATACACTTAACTTCTTAAACATCCGCGTGAATCACGCACCCAACTCTTAAGGAAACCATAATTGCTCCAGAAAAGAACAACACCCAAAACACCTTTCCTTCTGGAAAGCTCAACCATAAATCACAAGAGAAGTCAACTCTTAAATTCCCAAATGCCGACACGCAACTACTCCACAACTCTCGAGATCAACATCTTCCACGAAGGAAGATGGTTGCAAGAGGGAAAACCAAGCGATTAACCAAATCTCTTTTTTTTCAGATAAGGCCATAACCCCAAACTTCAAACTTTCACGAAACAAACGGTTTTTCAAAGATGAATTCCCAAGCAAGTCATCATTGCGATCAAACACCACTTAGGCCCCGACAACAAGGTCTGGCACAACACCGCAATAACTCTTTTAAACCTCGGAGAAAGACAAACACAAGAATAAATTGAAAACTTTCTCCGTAAAGCAACCGATCAACCACATCCTTTCCGACAAAACCTTGACACCTAAATCCATGCGACTTAGATTTTTCATCGAAACTTCAATAACTTCTTTTCAAATTGGAGAATGGTAACCCAAGAATGAATCTATAAGTTTCTCTATAAGGCAAACAACAAATCGGGCGTCAAAGCTAGCAAGGCGACCAAAAGAGGCGCAACACTAAATTCTTCTTCTGTCTTCAACCAAAGAAGACAAAACCAAAACCACCAAAAGAACTATCGGTGAGTATCCAAAACCGAACACTTTTTCTTTTATTTCAACCAACCAAAAACCAACCAAAACCGTTCATCAAAACGGCAAAGGAAATTCGGAGGGTCAATCCACAACTCTACTACTCGACTCCAACCAACTACCCAATCTACGACAGAAAGGATAATCACTCTCCCAACAGGAGGTTAAAAGTCCATCGGTGATGGCACTAACCGGCCACACCGTCAAACCCAACATTACTACAAACAACAGAAGGTGACCGAAACCCTTTCGGCACCACAACCCACATAATCTCAAATGTATCAACACAATCAATTCTTTCATAAACATAGCAACATATATTACCAAATGTAATATTCAACATCAAAGCTTAAATACAACATTTAAGCGTAAAGCAACGGTACCCATACCCATTCCTACTGTGCAACAGAGTGCGTCAAGTTTTAAATTAATTATTCCACTTACACAAGTTTTAATGTTGCTATCCTATGGCAAAGTTTTAAGTAAAACCTAAGCCATGTTTCTAGGTTATCCCACTTCATATTTTAGTTGAACATATAGTATGACACTAAATACACATTCCAGGGACCTACAGCCCGCTCTGATACCAACTATAACACCCCAGCTTCTACTAAGCCCAGAATGTCACCAAACATAGACCATAACACGTTTAATACCATAGTTTAAGGTAAATTACAGCAAGTAATCATTTAGAATAATTGAAAATTTTGACAGCATCTCCTTTGTTTATGCATGAAATTTAACAACATAACATCATATCAATATGTAGGACAAACAAGATCTCCATACGCAGCGATAATGATAGCTAATCATCCACTAAAACATCAATAAGCATCGCTAGCAAAATAATAAGCATCAATTTAAGTCTAGGAAGATATAACAATTCACTCCATAGCCCCACATGATACACATGAGGGAAACAACCAAACATAAAGACCATACACTAATGATTATTGTAATACTTATTGCCGTGTCTCCAAAACAGGTGAATTAGCTAGATTATGATACTACGTGGAGGAGTGTAGCTAGATCCCTTTCCCGCGCGCCGATTTCATGGTACCTAAAGAAACAAACAACGTAAACACAAGCGTGAGTTCATAACTCAGCAAAGTGTATTGTAATGGATCAACAAGGATCAAGACAACAAACCATCATCCCAGTCTCCACAGTTATATTGCAACACATCATATTTAACATTATATACATCCTTTAAAACAACATGATAATCATCTCATGAGTACTCTCATCATCATCTCATAAACATCCTCATTTATGTATATCATTCATGCAATGCAATGCACATGTCTCCTGGAATTCTCATACCGGTATGGTTGAGTGCACACCCGTCGGCATGCACCCTTTTCCCCCTTCCATCCCGAAGATGGAGGGTGCCTGTCGGGACCCCGAATTTGCAAATCCGGACCCTCTGTGTATTCAGCACTAGTCCAGGAACACGCTAGTGCACACAGTCTTAACATCGGTAAATATCACAATCATACCACTCGATACCAATAAAGTACTTTATTTAAATAGTCAAACTGGTTACTCGACCTTATGGTCAAGTTACAAATGTATGCCTCATTGGCAGGCTAAACTTATTAAGAGAGAAATAGTAGCGGCGGAAAATCAAGTAACCGTGGCGCCATCCAAGATACCACAGGCAACCGACCGGCTCGCTTCCCTAAGTAGACGGTTCCTCTTGGAGCTCCTCCTCCAAAGCTGGTGTAGTCTCCTCTTCAACTGGTGTTGTATTGTGGCAAGGGTGAGTACTTGGTACTCAGCAAGTCATGCACAGAATGCAGGCTAATATACTATATGCATGGCTTGGTACAAAGGAATAGCTCATGGTATATTTGCAGTAAACAGCATTTGACAAGTAACATAAGTAGATTCGAAAGCAGTAGAAACAAGTATAGCATAGGTAACTTTTCAAGGAGTTTAAGAAACATCTTTCCCATCCTAATCCACATTTCCATCAACATCATTATTAATCCAACCCAACCTTTCAAAGTTATTTTTGAGAAAATCTAACCCTTGACTGTAATTCCCGAGCGATGTCCAATACCGCGGATACGGCTATTCGAATAGATTCTACACTCTGCAGAGGTTATGCACTTTACCCACAAGATACAGTCAAACACCACAAAGGCGAGTTCCCGTAACAAAGTCTTTCGGAAACTTCTAACAATACAAGTGGTCCTCCTCGGTTATTGCACACTAACCCTTCCCTTAGCTAAGGCGAAGTTTAGGCCAATCAACCGTTAGATGGGTACCTGGCCTCAGCCCCGGTACGCTCCCCCGTACAACTTACACAAAGGGTGTAGTTGACCTCCTGAGGTCCCACAGGTACGTTATTAGCAACTTAGTCAACTAGGTCCGTCCCATTACAGACATGTGGTTGCACGTTAGACCCAGTTCAAAGGCTTGCAAGGTTAAGTCCTTAGGGTGACCAGGGCAAGACTACCCGAAGAACCAAATCAACATCCCCAAAGGCCACAATGGCCCACCTAATTATTCTTGCCACATGCCGGTCGAAAAACTATTTATCAAACCCAGTTGATTACCATGCACCACGTGCCATCAACATCACATGATACCTTTCCAAAACAGGTTCAATATATCATTAAGTCAATATTAACATTTGTTTGTCCAAAATCATGTCATGAGCACGTAGCAGGTCTAAGCAATTTACTACAACGGTCTAAAACCCATGTTGGCAAGGTAATAATGTCCCACTAGTAAACCACAACAAGGGTGACAAGGGTCATGGCACATATTTAAATAATCAAGGTGTCATACAAAGAAATTGGTATTTATCTAACCCCCATATTTAAATAAAGTATTTTTCTAATTGAACTAGCATGCAATAGGTTGAATCAAAATAGATTTCGAAATAGGATCAACATGGTCAAAGCACAACTTGCCTTCAAAAAGTACTTGTTCTTGGTCTTGAGTTGGATCTGAGTCAATACTTCTCTTCCGAATCCTTCCCAAGACTTCAACGTCTACTCGTAAATCGTGCAAATAGCAAATACACGAATAAACAATAGGCAAAAAGTATCCAATCATCCAAATAAAATCCATAAACAGAGAGAACATAATTTTATGAATTTTTAGAAACTGGAATCGTCAAATTTGGAGTTAAAGCATAAAAGTTATGATTATTTAAAGTTTAAATAATCAATTAAATAATTTTACAGAGAAAAACTTTAGTCCAAAAATTAAATAAAATTCATATTTAGGTAGGTCTCAATTTTATACAAATTTAGAAATTTGAATCACTCAAATCGGAGTTGAAACGCAAAAGTTATAAGCGTTTGAAGTTTGAAACAAAATCTGAAATCATTATTTCCAATTAATAAATCATTTTCTTTTTTGGAAATTAATTATTGCGTCACCTGGACACGTGTCGACCTCTCGATTGGTTGGTCGACGTCACCGATCCATGGACTTGGTCCACGCCGGCTCGGGTCTACAGTGGACTCGGTCCCACGGCTCCACGTGTCAGCGACATGTGGTCCCCCTCGGGTAGCGTCATTCTTGGCGTCGGCGGGGCTCAGCCACCAGTCTTTGGCGGGTGGGACTGTTGTGGCGTCATGGGTGGCGTCCGCGGTGCGATCGGCCCGACCGCGAGCTTGGGCGGCGTGTCATGACCTGCGTATGCGCCCCGTGTGTTGGCGGCGGTTGGCTCCCTGGACCGTGGCACGATCGTGGCCGTTGGTTTGAAATCCAACGGCTAGGATTGGGTTTGGGCCTCATGTGCTTGGGGCGACGTGGCGATCGTGGGCCGTTGGATCTTGATCCAACGCCCAGATCCAATCTAGCCTGGTGCGATTCTTGCTACGTGGCGCAAGAATCCTAAGCCGTTGGATCTAGATCCAACGGTTGGGATTAGATCTAGGATTTTCAACGGGGAAACTCACCGAGGGTGACGTGGCGCGATCTGGGCCTTTGGATCTTGATCGGACGGTTGGTGGAGCTCGGTGTCGGCGATGGCTTCACGGCGGAGTTGCGGCTGCCGGCGCTGAGGACGGCGACCAGACGAAAGGCGTTTGGGGCGTGCTCCGGCGAGGTGAAAGGTCCTCACCGACGCGGCTTGACTCGCTGTTCGAATCCGGGCTCAACGGGCGGCGGAGAACGGCGACGGCGGCGGAATCGGCAAGCAATCTTAACTGCGGGCGAACGGAATTCCAACTCCGGCGAGCTCGTACGGGAAAACGGCGACGGCTCAGGCGAGATGGCTTGGGGCACGGGTGCGCACGGAAGAGGGCAACCTCGGGCGATGTCTCACGCATTAAATAACCCCGGGATGCGCGCACAAATCGAAACCCTAACGAAACACGGCGGCTACGCGGCGGAGGAATCCGGCTTGGACTCGGCGGGGACGACGGAGAACCGTCCCACGTGGCGCGATCGGCGGTCACGATCGGCGGCACTATCGGACCCGGCCCGGTTTCGCTCGAACCGATGCGGCCCAATCCGACCGTTGGATTCGATCCAGCGGTCGGGATCGAGTAGGGTTAGGGCCCGGGTTTGGTCGAGTCGATTGGCTCGGTCGGACTCGAGTCCGACTTCGGGTTCGACTTCGGTCGGATGAAACGATACTCGACCGAGTTGATTTTCCAGCGATTTAATATTTAAAATAATTCCCGAAATTCATTTAATTCATTAAAAATATCAAAAGACTCTAAAAATTCGAAAAAATTCTGGAAAATATTTTATGGTATTTGGGACTCAAATAAAATATTTCCAACAAAATTTTATTTGCAAAATTTAATTCTTTAATTATTTCAAAATGGAATAAATTCAAATAAATTCCAAATAAATCCAAATAAATTCGAGAAAATTCCAAAATTCACCAAAGTGCCAAATCACACATGAATTTAAGAAAAGCAAAATTTTGGGGTGTTACAAACCTCCCCCTTAATAGAATCTCGTCCACAGAGATTCAGGGCTTACTAAAGGAATAGGTTTGGAAACTCTTTCCTCAAATCCTCTTCGCGTCCCCAAGTTGCTTCACTCTCCGTGTGGTTGCTCCACTGAACTCTCTGAGTAAACGGGTTGACTTATTTCTGGTCTCTCGATCCATAGTGTCCAAAATCTTTACGGGATGCTCCTTGTAAGTCAAATCTTCTTGCAACTCAATTGACTCTAGCGGTGCCTGTTCCTCAGGTACTCGGAGACACTTCTTCAACTGGCACACATGGAATACGTCATGTACTCCTGCTAACGACTGTGGCAACTCCAGCTGATAAGCAACTTCGTCTCTGCGACTCAAAATCTTAAATGGTCCAACATAACGGGGTGCGAGTTTCCCTTTGGCATGGAACCTCTTAACTCCCCTGAGAGGCGTAACTCTGAGGTATACAAAGTCTTCTGGTTCAAAGCTCAAGTCTCGGCGACGGTTGTCAAGATAACTCTTCTGCCGTGATTGGGCTATCTTCAACCTTTCCCTAATCACGGCAATCTGCTTCTTGACTTCTTGAAGAATATCAAAGCCGAAGACACGGGCGCTCGCGGTCTCATTCCAATTCAATGGCGTCCGACAGGGTCGACCATACTGATGCCTCAAAAGATGACATCTCAGAAACTAGCTTGGTAACTATTGTTGTAATCGAACTCGGCATCACGGCAAACTCTTATACCAAGAGGTAGCATAAGCCAATGCACATGCTCTTAACATATCCTCCAGAATCTGGTTGACTCTTTCGGTCTGTCCATCCGTCTGTGGATGATAGGCTGTACTAAAGTTTAAACGGGTTCCCATGGCTTCGTGCAACTTATTCCAGAACCTTGAGGTAAATTGGGTACCTCTGTCCGATACAATCCTCTTTGGCACTCCGTGCGCATGCACGATCTGATCATGTACAACTCTGCTAACTTATCTCCCGAGTAGGTGGTCTTCACGGGGATAAAATGGGCTACTTTGGTCAAACGATCCACTATAACCCACATGGAGTCATAACCTCCTTGAGTCTTAGGCAAACCGGTAATGAAATCCATTCCGATTTCCTCCCACTTCCACTCAGGTATTTTCAGCGGCTGTAGTAATCCTGCTGGTCTCTGATGCATTGCCTTGACTCTCTGGCATACGTCGCACAATGCAACATGCTCGGCAACTTCACGCTTCATGCTCGGCCACCAGAATCTTTCCCTCAAATCCTGATACATTTTGGTGCTTCCAGGATGAATTGAGTACTTGGATTCATGGGCTTCTTCCAAAATCAGTTGCTTTAATTCTTTCTTGTTGGGCACACAAATGCGATCCTTCATCCATAACGTGCCTTGCTCATCCAACTTGAAGTCCTCTGCCTTGCCTTCTTCCTTGATGGACTTAATCCTGCGGATCTAGTCATCATCCTTCTGTCCTTCCCGGATCTGATCCTCTAGGGTAGGCTTCACTTCCAATGTGGCCAAGGATCCGCTAGGTACCACCTCAATCTTCATTCTCTGGAAATCCTCACATAGCTCATCCTGACTTGTGGCTAGCAACATGCTCACAGTATGGCTTTTCCGACTCAAGGCATCGGCAACTACGTTGGCCTTCCCGGGATGGTAATGGATTCCAACATTGTAGTCCTTGATCAACTCTAACCATCTCCTTTGCCTCATATTCAGATCCGACTGGGTGAATATGTACTTAAGGCTCTTATGATCCGTATACACTTCACATCTGCTCCTCGATCGATAGTGACGCCATATCTTCAAGGCATGCACTACGGCTAGCCTAACTCTAGGTCATGCGTCGGATAATTCTCCTCATGCGGCCTCAATCGCCTTGATGCATAAGTTTACGACCTTTCCATTGCATCGACAAGACACATCCAAGTCCTTGGCGCGATCGTCACAATAAATATCAAAGCTTTGAGCAACATCCGGTAGAACTAACACCGTGCTTGATGTCAATCGCTTTTTCAGCTCCTGGAATCCTTTCTCACATTCTCGACGTCCATGCAAACTTCTTCTCCTTTTTCAGCAATTGCGTAAGAGGTTTCGCAATTGTCGAAAAGCCTTCAATGAAACGGGCGGTAGTACCCTGCCATTCCAAGGAAACTCGGATCTGGGTCACGGTCTTGGTTGCTCCCAATGTAACACGGCTTCTACTTTGCTTGGATCAACGGGCGACTCCTTCTGCGGTCATTACATGTCCAAGAAACTCCACCTTGTCCTTCCAAAAATCACACTTATCGAACTTGGCGAAGAGTTGCTGTTCCTCGGCTTTTCCAAAACTCGCCTCAAGTGTTCGGCATGTTCATCCTCCGTCTTGGAGTAGATTAGGATATCATCTATGAACACGACAACAAACTTGTCCAAATATTCTATGAACACCTTATTCATCATATTCATGAAATATCTTTGGCAGATTCGTCACCCAAAAGACATAATCGTAGAACTCGTAATGTCCATATCTTGACGAGAATGCAGTCTTCGGGATATCTTCTCGATCGGATCTTCAATCGATGGTATCCGATCTCGGATCAATCTTGGAGAAAACTCCGCTCCTCTCACCGATCGAACAAATCATCAATCCTGGTAGCGGATACTTATTCTTCACGGTGACTTCATTGAGTGCACGGTAGTCGATGCACATCCTGAAACTCCGTCCTTCTTCTTGACAAACAAAACTGGTGCTCCCAACGGCGAAGAACTCAGTCTCATAAATCCTAACTCCATTAACTCCTCTAGATGTTTCTTCATCTCTACCAACACCTCTGTGGACATCCGATAAGGTCTCTTTGCTATCGGCGCTGTGCAGTACAAGCTCTATCACAAACTCTATGTCCCCTGTGCGCGGCATACCGTAGATCTTCGGGAAAAACATCTGGGTACTCATTCACTCTTTGAGACATCCTCTATGCTGATTGCCTTGGTGTCGTTAACCATCAACTGTCCTTCTCTAACGGCAGTGGCTTGAAATTCCACTTTCCTTCCACACGGGCTCTCAACTGAGATAATCCTTCGTCCACAATCCAATACGGCCTTGTGCTTGGATAGCCATCCATTCCCAAAATAACGTCTAAGGTCTGGGTCTCCAAAATTATAAGGTTCGCTAGGAACTCTATTCCATCTATTAGTATTCTCACCCCGGAACATCCTACTTTCGTTCGGAGTTCGGAACCAGTGGTTTGAATTAAAAGCATGCACTTAAGTCTTGAAATCCCCAAATCGTTTCTAGCAGCAAAGCCTTGCGAAACAAACGAATGCGAAGCTCCAGAGTCAAACAAAGCTGCAGTGTCTTGAGTTAACAAGTAACTTACCCAAGACGACGTCCGTAAAGTATTCAGTAGTGCATCTGCGGTGACATGGTTGACTCGGCCTCTCACCACGCCTGGGTGTGGCTCCTGTGCTTGGCGTCCTAGCTGGGGTGGTTCCTAGATTGAAGCGAATCGGGTCACTCCTGCTTTGTCTTCTTTGGGCAGCTGTTGGCAAAATGTCCTGGCTCGTTGCGGTTGTAGCGGCGTCTCATCGTTTCCTTCTTGTTGCTCGGGCGGCGTTTCTAAGCGAGAAGTGGGTCTGGTAGTTACGATTGACGGGTCTTGGTCTTTGCCGTGACGGTGTCCTTGTTGCATTCTCGTGGCTGGAATCTGAAAAATTGATTTGGTGCAACTCTCAGGCCATTTGCGTTCCACTGGCGTGATCCTGTTTGTTGCATTCTGCGCTTCCTGTTCTCATCCAGTTCCTTGCGCTTGTCCTCAAGAATAAGCGCCTTATTCACCAATTCTTGGAAATCTAGAAAGGTGTGGGTGATCAGTCCTACTTGTAGTCCTGAGTTAAGTCCCTTCATGAAGTGAGACTGTCTGGCTTTATCTGTCGCTACATCCTCAGGTGCGTAGCGTGCTAGCTGTGTGAACTTGTTCAGGTAGTCGGCCACTGGCTGATTACCTTGCTTTAGTGCTCTGAACTCCTCCTTCTTAAGATCCATGATTCCTTCTGGCACGTGATAATGATTTAAACGCAATTTGTGAACTCTTCCCACGTGATGTCCTGAGGGTTCACTTGCGTGGCACAGAAGTTCTCCCACCATTCAGCGGCTATTCCTTCCAACTGATGAGAAGCGTAAAGTACCTTCTCATTTCCTATGCATTGAGCTATGTGTAGCTTCCTCTCAATTGACCTTAACCAATCATCGGCCTCCAATGGATTGGCATCCCCAGAAAAAGTGGGTGGATGAGTCCTCATGAACTCTGACAGTCTTGTATTCTGGCGTTGTCCCTGATTGACTTGATTAGCTGTGGCCTGGCGGTGGCGTGTTGCATTTGTTGCATCATAGCATGCATCAATCGAGTCTGAGCAAGAAATGCTCCAAAATTCGTGCATATCAGCTGGCCTTTGGTGCTCCATCATTGGGGTTTTCTGTTTGGGCGAGAACCACTTCCATTGCTTCCAAAGTTTCAGCGGGTGTTCACCATCTCGTCGATTTGCTCTAAGTTTTAGAGATGAGGGAATCAAGAATAGACAAGTAATATGGAACTTATGCGGGCGAAAGGTGTAACTTTAAGGTCCAACTTTATTATTGATATTAATAACTTGGTATGGTTGCTTACAATGCCTAAGGGCCTTGCAACACATAATGCACACTCAAAGAAACAATGAAAATCCAAATCGAACTAACACCGGAGTCTAACGCCTAAAGGGTGACTCTTTATTCTATGACGTGACTCGGCGAAGGAGTCTCACTATAGAACCTATGCTCACTCATCGAAAACCTCCACGGCCTGGGTACGGATCTTTGCGGCATAGGCGCGAAACGATTGCCATGTCCAAAGAATCGTGTCATCTGTGGTAGTCGAAGAAGCGATGTCCTCATCGAGATCGACTCCTCCGGATCGGCTCGTAGCTCGAGTACCGCTCTGGTTGCAGTCCGTATAAAGCCATCTCCAACTCGTCAATCCTTCGCGAGAAGGTGTGACACATACTCTTGAGCTTCCCGCCATCTGTTCTTCTCTCGGCCGTGATCTCCTTGCGGGCCTTACGTAGCTCTTTGCTTGTATCATCGAGTACATCCTCTGGCGACAACAAGTCGTGCCAACTGTGTAACCATGGCATCCTCATCCTGAATCGTCTTCGGGTCAAGAAGGTTATTGCTGCGCGGGTGATAACGGAACACCGTGCTCTCCAACTCTCTGGCGTAGATACGGGTAATGTGCCGCATTGCTCGTCGTGATACTTCTTGGATACCCATCTGCATTGTAGACCTCCTGGCAGTGTGTATCGAGGCGATTGCACAGGCCCTTCTTCCTAGCAGGTACCTCAATCTTCACGTCACAAGCCTTGATCAATCCTGCTTGTCTGATCACTTCCACTTGGTATTGCGGTTTCTCAAAATCTCCGAGAGTCTGAAGCATATGCCAAAGTTCCGCGGCGTGACCAACCTCCAGATCGACGTAGTTGAACTCTCCCTCCATCTGTCACAAGAGTGCTCACGTAAGAACTCGAAATTTTAAATCGTGAAAAGGTAAGGGAATATTCAGCAAGAGACAAGGAAAGAGAGAAGGGGGTAAGTCGAGATGTCATTTCTTATCTTGACAAATTTTTAGCTTTAGAAAATAGGTTTTATCCTCACTACGACCATTCTAGCTTAGGGTTGAGCCTACGGTCAGTATGGCTCTGATACCACCTCTGCCGGGACCTGAATTTGCAAATCCGGACCCTCTGTGTATTCAGCACTAGTCCAGGAACACGCTAGTGCACACAGTCTTAACATCGGTAAATATCACAATCATACCACTCGATACCAATAAAGTACTTTATTTAAATAGTCAAACTGGTTACTCGACCTTATGGTCAAGTTACAAATGTATGATTTCGCAGGCTAAACTTATTAAGAGAGAAATAGTAGCAGCGGAAAATCAAGTAACTTCGTGGCGCCATCCAGTATACCACAGGCAACTGACTGGGCTCGCTTCCCTAAGTAGACGGTTCCTCTTGGAGCTCCTCCTCCAAAGCTGGTGTAGTCTCCTCTTCAACTGGTGTTGTATTGTGGCAAGGGTGAGTACTTGGTACTCAGCAAGTCATGCACATAATGCAAAGCTAATATACTATATGCATGGCTTGGTACAAAGGAATAGCTCATGGTATATTTGCGAAACAAGACATTTGACAAGTAACATAAGTAGATTCGAAAGCAGTAGAAACAAGTATAGCATAGGTAACTTTTCAAGGAGTTTAAGAAACATCTTTCCCATCCTAATCCACATTTCCATCAACATCATTATTAATCCAACCCAACCTTTCAAAGTTATTTTTGAGAAAATCTAACCCTTATTGTAATTCGGCGATGTCCAATACCGCGGATACGGCTATTCGAATAGATTCTACACTGCAGAGGTTATGCACTTTACCCACAAGATACAGGTCAAACACCACAAAGGCGAGTTCAGTAACAAAGTCTTTCGGAAACTTCTAACAATACAAGTGGTCCTCCCGGTTATTGCACACTAACCCTTCCCTTAGCTAAGGCGAAGTTTAGGCCAATCAGCAGTTAGATGGGTACTGGCCTCACCCGACGCTCCCCGCACAACTTACACAAATGGTGTAGTTGACCTCCTGAGGTCCCACAGTACGTTATTAGCAACTTAGTCAACTAGGTCCGTCCCATTACGAGACATGTGGTTGCACGTTAGACCCAGTTCAAAGGCTTGCAAGGTTAAGTCCTTAGGGTGACCAGGGCAAGACTACCCGACGAACCAACTCAACATCCCCAAGGCCACAACTGGACCACCTGAGTATTCTTGCCACAGGCCCCGGTCGAAAAACTATGGATCAAACCCCAGTGGATTACCATGCACCACGTGCCATCAACATCACATGATACCTTTCCAAAACAGGTTCAATATATCATTAAGTCAATATTAACATTTGTTTGTCCAAAATCATGTCATGAGCACGTAGTGTCTAAGCGATTTACTACAATGGTCTAAAACCCATGTTGGCAAGTTAATAATGTCCAACTAGTAAACCACAACTAGGGTGACAAGGGTCATGGCACATATTTAAATAATCAAGGTGTCATACAAAGAAATTGGTATTTATCTAACCCCATATTTAAATAAAGTATTTTTCTAATTGAACTAGCATGCAATAGGTTGAATCAAAATAGATTTCGAAATAGGATCAACATGGTCAAAGCACAACTTGCCTTCAAAAAGTACTTGTTCTTGGTCTTGAGTTGGATCCTGAGTCAATACTTCTCTTTCGAATCCTTCCGGCACTTCAACGTCTACTCGTAAATCGTGCAAATAGCAAATACACGAATAAACAATAGGCAAAAAGTATCCAATCATCCAAATAAAATCCATAAACAGAGAGAACATAATTTTATGAATTTTTAGAAACTGGAATCGTCAAATTTGGAGTTAAAGCATAAAAGTTATGATTATTTAAAGTTTAAATAATCAATTAAATAATTTTACAGAGAAAAACTTTAGTCCAAAAATTAAATAAAATTCATATTTAGGTAGGTCTCAATTTTATACAAATTTAGAAATTTGAATCACTCAAATCGGGGTTGAAACGCAAAGTTATAAGCGTTTGAAGTTTGAAACAAATTCTGAAATCATTATTTCGAATTAATAAATCATTTTCTTTTGGAAATTAATTATTGCGTCAGCCTGGACACGTGTCGACCTCGATTGGTTGGTTGACGTCGGCCGTCCATGGACTTGGTCCACGCTCGGCTCGGGTGTACCATGGACTCGGTCCACGGCTCCACGTGTCAGCGACATGTGGGTCCCCTCGGGTGACGTCATTCGCGACGTCGGCCGGCTCGACCACGGCGGCAGTGGGACCCGCTGTGACGTCATGGGTGACGTCACGGTGCGGTCGCTGACACGCGGGCCCGGCGTGTCAGTGACCCACGCGTACGCCCGCGTGGCGCGGCGGTTCGGCTCCCTGGACACGTGGCACGATCGTGGCCGTTGGTTTGAAATCCAACGGCTAGGATTGGGTTTGGGCCTCATGTGCTTGGGGCGCACGTGGCGATCGTGGGCCGTTGGATCTTGATCCAACGGTCCAGATCCAATCTAGCCTGGTGCAGTTCTTGCTACGTGGCGCAACCTAAGCCGTTGGATCTAGATCCAACGGTTGGGATTAGATCTAGGATTTTCAACGGGGAAACTCACCGAGGGTGACGTGGCGCGATCTGGGCCTTTGGATCTTGATCGGACGGTTGGTGGAGCTCGGGGTCGGCGATGGCTTCACGGCGGAGTTGGCGTGCCGGCTACGAGGCGGTGACCACACGAACGGCGTTTGGGGCATGCTCCGGCGAGGTGAAAGGTCCTCAAGCCAGCGGCTTGACCTGGCTGTTCGGGGCCCCAGGCTCAACGGCGGCGGAGAAGCGGCGACGGGCGGCGGAATCGGTGTTTAACCGCGGCGGAGCGAATTCTAACTCCGCGAGCTCAGACGGCAAACGGCGGCGGCTCAAGCGAGATGGCTTGGGGCACGCAGTGCGCACGGAAGAGGGCAACCTCGCGATGTCTCACGCATTAAATAACCCCGGATGCGCGCACAAATCGGGACCCTAACGAGACACGGCGGCTACGCGGCGGAGGAATCCGGCTCGGACTCGGCGGGAGGCGACGACGGAGAAGCAATCCACGTGGCGCGATCGACGGTCACGATCGCTGAACACGATCGGACCCGGCCGGTTTGGCTTTCGAGCCGTCACGGTCCAATCCGGGCCGTTGGATTCCGATCCAACGGTCGGGATCGAGTAGGGTTAGAGGCCCAGGTTTGGTCGAGTCGGTTGGCTCGGGTCGGACTTCGAGTCCGACTTCGAGGTTCCGACTTCGGTCGGATGAATAGTACTCGACCGAGTTGATTTTCCAATGATTTAATATTTAAAATAATTCCCGAAATTCATTTAATTCATTAAAAATATCAAAAGACTCGTAAAAATTCGGAAAAATTACGGAAAATATTTTATGGTATTTGGGACTCAAATAAAATATTTCCAACAAAATTTTATTTGCAAAATTTAATTCTTTAATTATTTCAAAATGGAATAAATTCAAATAAATTCCAAATAAATCCAAATAAATTCCAGAAAATTCCAAAAATTCACCAAAGTGCCAAATCACACATGAATTTAAGAAAAGCAAAATTTTGGGGTGTTACAGTGCCTATCATTCGCTTCCATTCACCTCGGTGATGGAATCACGATGTAGGACTTACTCAAAAGAATAGCCCCGGACTAGTCATAACTGTTCTCACCGACCCTACCGGAATAGTTATGACTTATCTCACCAGCCGGCCCTGAAAATATGACTTGTATGCAAAATGGAAAGCAACGTATACATAAATAGAAATATTGCAAATCAACACATGGCAGCTCAACATGTAGGACCGTATTCAACAATTGACGGTTTCCGTTCAAAACATGGCATGTGAATCATTTATCAACAACAAGCATTTTTAATCATGGCATGAGGACACCATATCATCGACAACATTTATATCATGGCCTAAGGACATCCTATCAATTATAACATGTAATTCATGGCAAGACAACATGTTATCTATTCCAAATACTATCAAGCAATTCTAGCAACACGTATAGCATACAATCCACGCAACACACTTGCCTTCAACCACGGGCAACGGAGTGACGAGAGGTTGAGGGCACTCCCGGAGGCACACCACCTGCAAACACGTGCCACACACTCAAATCGAGTCCACAAAACAGCACACATATATACCCCACTACCCAACTTCGCTTACAACTCCTAAAATCAGAAAACAGCAAATCTGTCCCTTCGGGACAGCAGCCTTCCAATGGGCATAACTTCGGTTCTAGGACTCCAAATTGAATATACAAATACATCCTCGCGTAGCTTAGGAAATTTCCCAATTTTTTCTAGTTATAGGGAAAGACTGATTCGGACTCTAATGTTGGTTAATCTACAAAAAACCGTGATCTGTTCCAATCACGTCACAGATTTTAACAAGATCGGTAAAACAGTCATAACTTTCAAACGACTGATCAGAATTTAACGTTCTTTTTGTCCACGGAAAGATAATTAAATTACCTACAATTTCTTCAACGTCCGTACGACCAGATTCCAACTTTAAATTGGCGAAAACGTCTGCCCTAGTTCGGGTTCCCAATCTGCCCGAACAGAACGTGAATACAATCCAAGTTTTCATCAATTCTACCCCATGGCAGCACCTCCCTTGATCTAAAAACATGGTAATCCCCCTCTACAGCAGCAAGAGATCTACCCCACAGGATCCCCCCATTACCTTCTTGGAGAATCACCAATCGACGATCAAACCTTCGCGTTCCTCCCCCGACTTCCTTCCACGCGCCGTTTCCACCAATCCTCCTCGTCGCAGCCCCTCCCAACAGCTTGGACAGCGCCTTGGCAGCGAGGAGCAGACCTTGGGATGCGCCCACAAGGGAGGAGAGGGGTGGGGCGGCAGCACCTAGGGAAGGGGGCGGTTGGGAAGGGAGAGGAGAGGTGAGGGGAGATGAGGAGGAAGTGGGGAAATGAGGGGAGAGGGAATGGGGAGAGCTAGGGCAGCAGGGTTTTCTGCCCCCCCACCCCCACATGGGCCAAGTGAATCCCACCATCCGGCCCACGAAGTTTCCCTCAAGCCCAACACCTCCCCGGAGCGGCCCAAACGCCCGAAAACGGCCCGAAACGCGTTAAAACGTGAAATCTCAAGGTTTTAGTTGCAAAATCCCCAACTTATCCCATTTTACCACATTTTATAACCTATTATCACAAATTATAAAGTCTCGACATTCCGTAGTATCAGACGTGGACATTATATTAGCAACCAACTAATAAAGATCCATCATGGTGTGACAAATAGTCATAGTATAGAATTCACAGGACAAGAATAATTAAAATAGTCATGCGGTAGATTAAAACAAAATAGCATTTGCAAAACTGGGTTCAACATGATCGGAGCACAACTTGCCTTGGAACAACTGCTGATCTTGGTCTTGGATCAACTCTTCACTTTCAAATGCCCTGAGCACTTCAACGATTAAGTGAAACAAATAGTGAAAATCATATTAAATGCATGAAAAATACCAAACAAACTCCAAAAATCAAATAAAATTAAAAAATAATAAGGAACTTGAACATCAAATAAATAGAACACAAATTTAAAAAAGTACCAAATTTTTTTAAAAATACTTTAGAGTATATAGAACTCGGATAAAATAATTTCAACAAATTTTATTGAACAATTATTCAAATTAAATCGTTATTGCTTTAAGGAAAATCCATATTAACCTTTAATTAGTAATAAAATTATGGAAAATTCTAAAAATCCAAAAATGTTTAAAACAAATTCAAATGAGCAAGAATTGAGATGTTACATAGGTCGATGGGTTTCCCATTGAAGTTTCTGTTCTGTTGTAGTTTCTTTATTTAGTGAATAAGCCATGCGTGGTATAGTAATTGTAAATTGGACCATAAGGTCATCACACTATACATTTATTTATCAAATTTATTCATATTCCATTGTGTATGGAATTGATATTTCATCTGTGTTACTACTGTATGCACTAGCATGATCCTAGACTAGTGTAGTATACACAGAGTGTTTGGATTTGCATATTTAGGTCCCGACATGGATCTTTAGCTTCAACATATTGAACCACTTCCTTTGGCTTGATGTCTCAAGAGTCATGTTCTTCATAGCACTTCGATGCCCTTCATCACCTATGTCCTTAAGATTCTCATGCTCTCCTTGAGATCGATTAGATTCATCAAACTCAACATCGTAAGTTTCTTCAACAAGCTCAGTAGCTTTGTTAAAGACTTGATATGCTTTTGAGTTGAAGGAGTAAAGGAAACCAATGTCGCATCGCCTTAGGAACTTCCCAAGATGGGTATGCTTCTTATAGATGAAGCACTTACATCCAAACACTCTAAAGTACGAGATATTTGGTTTTCTCTTTACTAAGAGCTCATATGAAGTTTTTTTCAATAGTCGATGGAGGTATGACCGGTTTGTAGCATCGCAAGTGACATTGATGGACTATGCCTTACTCATCAAGCATCATCCTTGTCACCACAGTAAAGGTCCTATTCTTCTAGTCAACGACTCTATTTTGTTGAGGTGTGTAGGTTATGGAAAGCTCATGTTTGATTCCTAGCACATCAAAATAACCTTCAATGTTAGTATTTTTTTAGTTCCATTCAATCATCACCCCAGATTTTCTGTATTGGGGTTTCGAACTTATTTTGGCCATTTTTTTATAATCTGTTTAAAATACCAGCGACTTTGAAATTATTTTGTAAAAAAAACCCAACTGAACCTTGAGAAATCATCCACAATGACTAAACAAAAAAATTCCCACCGATGCTCTTATAGGATGTTGGGCCAAATAAATTCATGTGTAAGAGCTCTAGCAGTCTAGATGTAGACATGATACTTTTTGTGAGGTGAGAGTTTGCCACGTACTTGCCACTTGACAAGCACTACATTATTTATCCTTCTCAAACCGCACATCCTTCAAGCCCATAACCAAACCAATTTTGAAAATCTTTTTCAATGTAGACATCCTCACATGTCTAAGATAGCAGGCCAAAGCCAACCAAGAACATATTGGACCAAAAGTAAATTGAAGTTTAGATATTCAACCAACAACATATTGGAGATGGAATTATCATTCGAGATTGCCATCTTTCATAGGCCCATCAGCTTTCTTTTGCTATCACTACAACAAGACCAATATATTATACCACAAACTTTTCAACACATATAGCTTGTGCTGCAGGAAAACTCAATTGTAATACATGCTACATGTTGTTAACATCCATGTGTAGAACTTGGCTCAATCCATGGAAACATAGCAATTCTAATTACCCAATAACACTTAATGGTCATGTTGCTACGCTTGGTAGATGCATTGGTAGGTGAGCATAAAAAAAATTGTGATCCATTTAACACCACCAAATTGTGATCCCTCCCACTACTGGTTCTTGCAAGCAACCTGGATCCCACCAACCGTCGTGCCCCCCTCCCTCCCCTGGCCTCACTAGTTGCTTTCCCTCCAAGTATGTGAGTTACCATTTTTCTCCCAGACATATGTTATATTTGTATATATTTTTCTTTCATTTACCCAGTATATTTTCAAATTGTGTGACATTATTCATCATTTACACATTTGAAAATTAATTGCCATATTTGGTCCATTTTGAAGTTTTTCATCATTTTATGCAGGCTGGCACAATCAAGGCACATTACATCAAATTTGGACTATTGGGATAGCTATGTACATATTTACGCATCAACATGGAAATGTGGGACCGAACCACGATGAAATCAATGTTCTTGAGGGACAGAACAAAAGAAAACATATGAGAAAAGGACTGATTTGTAGATATTAAAAACTTCAGGAGCCTCTATAAAAAAATCCAAATCGGCCGATTTAGTTTCAAACCTACTCGCTGCCTATAAAAAGGAAGCCCATCCCATCCTACTTCTCCTCCTCTATCTTCCATCCCTCCTCTTCGGCCGTCGGCAAGCAACCAGATCACCACCGCCATCTTCTCACACCGAATCACCACACCATCACCCTACTAGTCCATGGCATGCAACCAAATGATTGCTGACAACTAAGTTCACATCATCTCTCTCCGCCTCCTGCCATTAACTCTGCTGGTCACCATTGCTCCACAGCCCATGCGTTCCTCCTTTGCTATCTAGATTCCACAGCACCACCGCTACCCATCAATTGTTGCCATCACCAATTCCTCCTCCTCCCCTTCCCCGCCACTACCTCCATGCCTCTGCATTTATTCGTGCGCATGCATGTTGGATATACATTCTTGTGGTATTGAAATTTGGAATTCAATTAGTTCTTGTTTTGGAAATTTTACTGAATCCACAAATTTTATGATACTAAATTCCCTTGAATCACAAAAGTTCCCTCTAAAATAAAAATCAATCTCAACATCTATCCGATAAGAAAAGAAGTAGTGCTTCATTACTGGAGCACTATTGGAATTGATGTTTGATTTCCCTTTATAACTCTAGTTCCTATAAAAGCTAATTGAGAGGCTAGCTGAAAATTTGCATCTCAACAATCTCAGTCATAAGTAGAGCAGTTATGTCCTAGTTGGTACATAATTAGCATAGCTAATGTTAAATCAAGGTCTCCATATTCTAGTAAATATCTTGTTATGTCAAGGTCCCCAATGATTATATGTCTTAATCATTCATACATATGTTAATTAATACTTACATAGGAACCATAAAAATGTTCTATCTAAATTATGATAGATCTAATTCATATTTTTCTTCTAATAACTAGTAAATTCCAATACAATTTGGCACCACTTACTACTCAAGTCTGCCAGCCGATATCCAAACAAAGAACATATGGCATTTGCTACTATCTTGAGTAGTGATCCACATGCAGAAATTGGTAGTTTCAAGTTAGCTAACCAATGTTGGAAAGTGCATGTTAATTATCCTATCAAAGAATATGAGGTTATGGTAAGCTCATGGAGAACTACAACACAATTGGCCAAACCAAAGGAAAATCGATTGCTTGGTCTTCAATTTGTGTATGTTAATTTTAGTTTCATTAAATTTTACCGCATTACAGATGTCCTTTGTATTTACATCCATGTAATTTTTCATTATTCCTGCAAATTGAAAAGATCAATGTTTGAACTACAATATTTTGTTGTTTACCGCATCAAGGGATCAACAAGCAAGGAACTTCATGAAGTACTAGTCAACAAATCAGTTGTTTTTCTTTTGTATGTGCAATGATATACAATACCTATATTTACTTCATTAATTAATTATAACATCCCAATTTTTTGCCTATTAAAAATCTTTTTCAATAGTGTAGCCCTCTAAACTTTTCAGCATTTTATTTGCTAATTAAAGCTTAATATGGGACTTTTATAAATACAAAATAATTTGATATGATTAATTATCAAGGGAAATTTTGGTAAATTATTTTATTTGGGTTCCCTATGCTTGGAAGTACTTTCCAAAATTGTTTGGGAATTTTTTTAGTTCATTTGCTATTTTATTTGAGCTCTTTTGCATTTTATGTATTTTCTAAAAAGAAAACCTAAATTAAATACCACCGATCGCCACCGTGGTCAAGTCGTCGTCGATCAAGTCAACAGGGAAACACCGATGTGGAAACCACATCATAGCCACTAGAGCCAGGTCAGCAACCACACAAGCATAAACCTAGATCGGATCTAAATAGATCTTGTCCACCATGAGTTGTGTTTATGACATATGGGGCCCAATTGTCAGAGTACAATGCCATGCATTGAGTTCACCATAGACCATGCGCTGTGTTCATGGACCCAGTCTATAGGCCAACGCCCAGCATGTCAGTATCAAGTTAATTTCTTAAATTCCAAAACTTAAAATGAAATTCAAAATATTCCGAAGGCCTCCTTTCTCTTTCAATTTATAGGATTTCTTTGTCCGATAAATCTAATAAGAGTCCATTCTCCTTTATACGAATCAGATTGAGTCCGTTCAAGTTCCTAAATGTATCTAAAATTGAGCCATACACACCAGTACATTTTATTTATTTTTTTGGAGTTTTTTTTGCCTCTGTTTGGTATTTATTTTATTTTTCATCGATCATTTTGCTTAGATGTTGAAGTGTCGAGAGCTTTCAGAGAAGAAGAGTTCATTAAAGATCAAGACTAGGAATTATTCCAAGGCAAGTTGTGCTTTGATTATGCTGAATCTAATTTTACAAAAGTTATTTTATTTCAAATTATTGCATGCCAGTTCAAATTATCAACTATTTAATTATTTCTTGAATCAGTTATGCAACCTGTTGAATTATACCTACCTTGTCATTTGCTATGCCATGATCATTTGTTGCCTTAGGATGGATAATTAATAGTTGGTCATCAATGTATCACCAACGTGGGTTGGTTAGAATGTGATTAATGTGCTTAGCCACGCAACAGGTTATTGATATCATTTTGAAGTGCAAATTCAAACATGACTAAATGTTTATGGAACATATTTGTGAAAATGGTGTCATGTGTTGTCACATGATGATTTGTTGTTGATGGTATGTGTTGCATAATAATCAATTGGGGTGGTAAATGATATAGATTGAGGCAAGTCGCAAGAAGCTATGTGTCAGGTGGGTCTGTATTACATTGGGACAGTGATTCTATGTGAATCGATTTATAATGGTTTGATGTGAAAAAGTAGATTAGAAGTCTTGCCTCGATTAGTTAAGGACTTAATTTTGTAAGCCACTAAACTAGGCTAAACATACAACCATATATCTAAAATGGAACAGTCCTAACTCTGTAAGATACTGAGTCATGACATATGATACCTCAGGAGGTAAACCAAGTTGTGTGCGCGGTTGAGGAAGGTGTGTTAGCAGTGGCTCTACATCTTGAATAGTTGTTATTCCTAGTCCAACGGTGAATCCCTCCTATTCATATGTTTGTATGATGGTGAAATAGTGAGATAAGGCTTATTAGGAGGGTCGATGTTCGAATAGAGTTTTCGAAAGGTTTTGTTGTGATCATCTTAGTCGCACTCCTAAGGAATATGGGCGAAAAGATGAGATTGATCATATTTTCAAGGCAAAGTGTATAACCTCTGTAGAGAGTAAAAGTAATTTGAATAGCTGTGTCCTTGGTTATAGACAATGCTCATGAATTTAATGCAATGGTTGAGTTTATAAAATAAAACTTGAAAAGGAAGCTGTGTACCAGGAAAGTAAATAGAGTATGCCAATTCAGTTAAGATTAGTTTAATTGAGAAGTATTTGGTAATCTTATTACTATTGTTATTTGTTTTACTTGTATTTATAATATATTATTATATTCAATTGCAAATGATGCTTTATGCAAAAAACCATGTCAACCATTCTTTTTAATAAGCCTTGTATGTAGTTATATTATACTTGCATTATGTGCATAAGTTGTTGAGTACTCTATGTGTGCACCCTTACAATAATCAATCGATTAGTTAGAAAAGAAGAGTCAACACTAGCACTAGAGGAGGAGTATCACGAAGAGGCCGATTATTAGGATTTAACCCTTGTCGATTGCATGTAGCTTGCTGATGGCTTTTCCACTAAAGTTTGTTCTGCTCCAGTTCATCTTATCTAGTGAATAAGCCCCGCGAAGCATAATTATTGTAAACTTGACCATAAGGTCATCACATTATCTATTTATTTATTGAATTTATTTGTTTATTCTTATTCCGTTGTGTATAGAGTTGATATTTCATCTATGTTGCCACTATGTGTATTAGCGTGATCCTGGACTAGTACAACATGCATAGAAATTTTTTAATCGAAAGTTTTAAAAATTTCCTATTCTAAAAGTCCTCACTTAAAATTTTTTATTTGAAATTTCTGGAGTTAAAATTTTTCTAGTTGAAAGTTCTAGATTTGAATTTTCCTAAGTTAAAATTTACGCATTTGAAAGTTTCCAAGATGAAATCTACTAAGTTGAAAATTTTCCTGATTCAAATATTTTCAAGCGATTCAAAATTTTCTAAGTTGAAAATTTTCGATTTGAAATTTTCATAGTTGAAATTTGTCCAAGTTAAAAAAATTTCATGTTGAAATTTCCTGTTGACTTTTTGTGAACTTGATGATTTTTTTCAAAATGAATTTTTTGGATTTGAATCTTTTTATTTAAAACTTCCTGTTCAAAATTTTAAATGTTAATTTTGAATTTGAAAAAAAAATTGTTAGAGAGGAAGGATGGGAAATAGGAGAAGTAGGGAAGAAGAAAAGAAGAAAGGGTGAAGGTGAATAGAGAAGATAAGACGACATCCAATGTTCTTATATTTTCTGAGTGTAACATCACACTAGTTGTACGAAAAAAACACGGCTTTTAGCATATATGTTGACAACAACGTTCAACCGTAGATTCTCGGATTAGTTTATATAAAGAGACAAGAGAGAGTGTTTTTATATTAGTAGGATTAGAAAATAGTCATTGAAAAAAAAAAGAATATTAAGGGTCCACAACAAGGTGAACAGGATTGAGTTGCGCCTCACGGGACTGTCCGTAATGAATTTCTTGCTTGCTTCCAGGTCAGATCGGAAATGTACTTAACCTTACAAGGCCGACGTTTGAACTACAGCTCTACCGTATAAATAGAAATCTAAGTTCCGTCTATACATCTCTACTAATTTTTTTTTTACTCCAATTCAATTTGTACAAATCACTCGTTGTGCACATGTACTGCCTCCAATTAGGGTTGCAAGTGGGGTAGGGCAGCCCACTAAACCGCAAGCCCACTTCATAATATTAGCCCACTTAACTGTCCGCAAAAAATTAGTTGACGCTAGCGTTTTTAAGCAGGCCAGCCCACATAGCCGCTGGGTCGCCGCATAACCCGCTCGAAGTATCAAACCCTAGCCACAACTTTGCTCGACGGCCTCGTTGGCTCCGCGCCCCGCGCTGGCGACTCCCCCGCGACCCGGCGATCAGGCAACTCCCCCGCACCGGCGACTCCTCCGCGCCCGTGACTCCCCCGCGACCCGGCGATCAGGCGACTCCCCCACGCCCGCGACTCCTCCGTGCCCGCGACTCCCCCCGCGACCCGGCGATCAGACGACTCCCCGCGAGCGACTGACTAGTGAGATCCTCACTTTCGCACTTCCTTCGATCCATCCGCGTGTTCTTCATTCCTTCGTCCTTCGTAATAGAGCCTTAATGTTGGTGTTTGCAATTCTTGCATCTCCATTTCACATTTCGTAATAGATGAGGCTAAAGAAGAGTTGGAAGAAATTGTGGTATGGGTTTTATGATGAATGTTACTGGTATATGCAGTGATGTTCTGGTCCATCTATTGAACTGAGGGAAATAAGCTGGTTCTGTCTTATCTTTATGTTCAGGAGTTCCTAAGGAACCCAGAAAGATATATTCGTCTGGGTGCTGGTCCTCCTCGAGGTGTCTTGTTGGTTAGTTCTGCAGTCAATTAAGTAGTGGTGAATGTTGCTTGACTACTGCGTTTGTTACTAATGTAATTCTTTATGTACAGCTGGGCCTTCCAGGAACCGGAAAGACACTTCTTGCAAAAGCTGTAGCAGGGGAAGTTGAAGTTCCATTCATAAGTTGTTCTGCAAGTGAATTTGTGGAGCTATATGTAGGTGTGGGAGCAGCTCGAGTACGTGACCTTAATATCAGACAATTAAGCTCGAGTTCTGGTTTAGTCGTATTCATTGAATTGCTTTTGTATTGACCAGATCAAAATCGAAATGTTTCGGTAGCAGGTGTAATCATTTTGTTTCTATAGCAGGGGATCCTAAAAGCATTGAATAATCCGTTCACTAACAATTGCTAACTATAGCGTTTTTGTAGTAATTTATTTTTGTTGAAGGAACACTAAAGGCCTGTTTGGCAGAGCTCAAGATTACAGCTCCACCTCAGATCTGAAACTTGGAGGTTAAAATAAAGTTAATTAAGTTTATATTTTTATTCTAAAATGTAAACAAGATGACCCATTTAAACACTCTTAATATACCTACAGCTCTAGCTCCACAGATTTGGTGGAGCTAGGAATACCTAGCTCCATCATATTCACGAATCTAGTGGAGCTGGAGCTCTGCCAAATGCCCTCTATGTAATGTCAAGTGCAGCAGTCTTTGGGAGGTGAAGAAAGGGTTGGAAAGGGAGTCTTCCAATCCATACATTATCATTGCATATATGGTGCATGAAATGAACGAGAAACTTAAGAAATGTTGGAACCTATCATTCTTACAAATCTGTGTTCCTGTTGTCCTTGATCCGAGGTTTAAGTTGGGCTTTCTTGAGTATCGCTTGAGGAAAGGATTTTGTAATAGAGCATCTGGATACCTTTTTGAATTGAAGAAGGCCATTAGAGAACTCTTTGCTGAATATTCCGGAGACTCAAGCATTGAGAATTATGGAGATTCAAACATTGGGATAATTACTGATGAAAGTAACCCTTAGGATAATTGGGGGCAACATCTCAGTGAATAACAAAGGAGTAGAGCAAGTGAGCTTGACAAATACTTGGAAGAAGAAACAGTTCCCATAACAGTTGATTTTGATATCTTGCAATATTGGATGATGTTTTCTACCAAGTATCCTGTACTTTCTGTAACATCCTGAAATTTGTAATTAAGATTAATTAGGATTAACTAAGCTTAATTAAGCTAATTGTGTGATTAGTTGTGTGTTGAGTGCTATTGGATCTTAATTTGTGTTTGATCATGTTGGAGTTTGTCGTTCGGATCGCGACTACTAGTTTTGTTTCGAAACTTTGAGTTTCGAAGCCGGTCGAAATCTTCCGAAATTCGTAGGAACCTAAATCCTAAAACCTTCCTTTGAGGTCACAAAATCTTTCCCTTAAGTCACCCGAGGTTAAACCTGAAGATTGGAGAAGAAACTGCGAAGAAATCCGGAGTTCTGCTGCATGAGCGGCAGTACCGCCGGCAAGGGCTGGTACTGCCGGATGGGCGGCACTACCGCTCGACAGGAGCGGTACTGCCGGTCGAGTCGAGCGGGAAGGAGTTTGGAGCGGCCGCCGTTGCCCGTGCCCAGCCACCTCACCCTCTCTCTCGATCCTTCCTCTCCTTTTTACCCCCAGCTGACCCTCACTCTCCCTCACTTCCTCACTCTCTCCCACTCTCCCGTGCTCTCTCCCTCTCCATCTCTCTCTGTTTCTCTCTCTCCCTCCGGTTCCCTCTCTCCCTCTTCCTCCCTGGTGCATGTGGAGCTCAAGGAGCAGCAAGAGGTCAAGCCGCGAGACCTGGAGGATCTTCCTCAAGCCCTGGAGCAACCCCAAGACCGGTGGAATCAACAGATAAATTGATTCTGCAGATTTTGAGCTAAACCCTAACCCCTCCTTTGTTCCCTTTTAGTTTCTTTTTTGGTTTAGCCCTTGAAACCCTAACCCTAGAAGTGCATCGCCGTGTTTCGGAGTTGCTAGACCTAGGTTGGACTCAGTAGAATTAGTTAGCGCGGACGATTCGATCTAGAAACCCTAATCAGCTCTATGTTGGATTTATTCGCCCAAAAGTCATTTTCCCAAATTTTTGGAGTTCCTTTGAACAATAACTCCGGAAAGTCGAGAAATTGACCTTCGAATATATCTGATGTTGTCTGAGTTCGATTCCTGCGAATAGATTTGAGTTTGAACTCAATCCGGATCCGGAATCGAATTTAGTTCCAATTGAGGGTTTTGAGTTCGGATAGTTCGAACATCGTGCGAAGAGTTTTTGAGCGCAAGTTAGACCCTATGGAACCCTTACGTGCAAAAAGAATTAATACGTTAGTCGCAAATCCTTCGTTTCGATTCGATTTGCGAAAAGTGTATTGTTGTGCTTTTTGGAGTGTCTTCGAGTTCCGAAGTTCCAAAAATCATGAGAATGACCTGTATTGGTTCTTAGTGCCTTAGTGGTTCTAGTCCTGGAAAAAGGTCAAGTCGAAAACCCTGATTCGGAGTTTATCGGATTTTTTCGCTAAAGAAGTCAAATTCTTGAGTTTTGGAGTTTTCCTTGAACCTTAGCTCCAAAAGCCGAGGAAGTGACTCCAGAATATATTCGATGTTGTTGGAAGTCGACTCTCGCGAAAAGAATCAAGTTTGAACTTGATTTGGATCGAAAGTCAAATTCTAACGGTAATTAGGGTTATCGAGTTCGAAAAAGTGGAAATTAGGTTAGACGAACTCGAAACTTGGTGAGACCTTCATGGATGGGTCCCTGGCATCACTAGGAACCTAACCATGCGATCGTCACGAAGTTTCGAATCCGTTTGCGCAAAATCCCAATTTGCGAAACCCTAATTTCTCCCTGATGCCGGCACTACCGACGTTATGGGGCTGGTACTGCCGCCCAAGCGGTACTACCGTAACCACAACGCCAGCAGTTATTTTCCAGTGGACTACTCCTTCGGTCTCTAGAAATCTGGCACTACCGGAGCTGTAGTCCGGTACTGCAGCCCCTGCGGTTGTACCGAATCTAGCACGCCGGTACCTTTTTTTCCAGGGAAGCACCCTTTTGGGTCGTCGGCCGCCGGTACTGCCGGGTTTGAGGGCGGCACTACCGCTGCCTAGCCGCCGGTACTGCCGACTTCACTGGCCAAATTAGGTCTCCTTTAGTCCCTTTTCTCCGTTGTTTCTCGGGTTCATTTAGTTATTGTTTTTACTTCTTAATTGCCTTATTTAATTCTCATTCACCCTGTTTGTTCCGAGTTTGATCGTTTCGTTCGTCGCTTCTTTTTCCGTTTGCTCGCGTAGACGCTGCAGCATCGGGAATCGTTGATGCGGATCTCGATCACGTCCCAGAAGGCATAATCAGTACAAAGCAAACAGGCAAGCACCTCCTTTGATCATATTGATCCCATAGTTGCAAATTTATTTTGAATTGCCAAAACTATTATGCATGCTTAAGAATTGGTACAAACGATAAATTGTGCGCATTGGTAGTTAAACCTGGATTGAATGGTTTTCCTCGATTATCAGTTACGCTGTGACCCTTGTTAATCCCTAGGATAATGGTAGACACCGTACTAAGTGTCAACTGAGGTTATATGTCTAATAATTGCATACGCTTAGCCCAGCGTTAGTATAATTGATTGTTGATCGGTGGACTCAGTCCATCAAAATCTTCTGAAAACTTAAATATGAATTTGAAATGGTGGTTTTGGTGGAAAAAAACTATGTTGGTAAAAAGAGAAAAAGGAAAAGGGTGAAATGTGGTTTTATGCTGGACGGACGGGTGGAGGTCTCGTCTGTGCAACCCTAAGGACCGAACATGATGATGTTAACTGAGTCAAATCGTACAACCACATGTGTTAGTATGGGATGACCTGAACGTAGTACAGGAGTGAGTGACTGGTCTTGCGCCGTGGTAGGTCGAAGTAGTTGGACAGTCACCGACGTACTGGTGTTGTCTAAGGGTCTCCCTCACCTCGCACATGTGTTGGAGTATACCGTCCTAATACGGTACCGTTACAACGGTGAAGGCCTTGCTATGGGTTGTGAGGCGATGGACGATAATCGTAAACCATCGCAAAGTTTGTAATTTTCCATCTGTGGGGTTGATCACCCGCCATTGCAAGGGGTGCACTTCACCGGGGCTGACGCAAGACTAGAAACTCGCAAGTGGAACAGTTCCGTCACAGTCTAGCAAAACGGGTATGTTTCGTATCGCGTGGCATGGTTGACATAATTGCTAGTGTGTGTCATGTGGGTAAAGTGTACAATATCTGCAGAGAATAAATCTAATCAATTAGCCGTGCTCACGGTCACGAGCAGCTTGGGTAATGTAACACCCCAATTTTTGTTTTTCATGAATTTAATTGAAAATTTACACTTTAGAGAATATTTGGAATTTTCTAGGATTTATTTGTATTTAATTTGAATTTATTCCCTTTTGAGATAATTAAATAATTAAAAGTTTTAAATAAAATTTTGTTGGATATATTTTATTTGAGTTCAAAATGTCTCAAAGTATTTTCCAAATTTTTCCTGGAATTTTTCTAAGCATTTTGCTAGTTTTCTTGATTTAATTGGATTTCTAGAAATTATTTTAAATATATAATCGCTGGAAAATCCAAACGGGTTTTACTGTTCCTCCGACCGAACCCAGGTCAGACTCGAGTCCGAGCCGGACTCGAGCCATACTGAGCCGTTCGAGCCAGACCCCAAACCCTAATCCGCGACCGTTGGATCTTGATCCAACGGTCGAGATCTCGCCACATCGCCCACAAGGGGTTCGGATCGAACCCGTTCGCACGATCGAGCCAGACCCCAAACCCTATCCGCGCCGCCGTCGGACTCCGCCGCCGCAACGGCTTCTCCGCAAAATCCGTGTTGATCTCGACATTTGGGCCGGTATTTAATGACCGGGTGGGCGCCCGAGGTTCCCCTTTGTTGCCCGCGCCGTTTGCTCCATCTCCCGAAGCTCGAGCCGCCGTGTAGCCGCTGCAATCTCTCGCCGAAGTCATGTTAGGGTTCCGCCGCAGAATTTGCGATTTTTCGCCGCCGTTGAGCCGTCTCGGTCACCGTCGAGCCCGGATATGGAAGCGCAAGGCCACGCCGCGTCGACCAGTACCACTCACCTCGCCGGATCGCGCCCACAACGCCGAGGGGAAGGTCTTCGTCTTCGTCTCCTGTGAAACCGCTCCGCTGCAACTCCATCAGCGCCCGTGAAGCTTCTTGACCGTCCGATCCATATCCAACGGCCACAGTGAGTCCACGTAGCCCTCTCGGTGATTTAACTAGAATAAATCTAAACCATTAGATTTAGATCCAGCATACGAGATTGAGCCACATAGCCGTAGACTGCACCGTGCTAGATCCTTTCACAGCCGTTAGATCTAGATCATACGGTTAGGGTTAATTCGCGTTGTAGCATTAGATGCGATCTCAACCGTTCGATCGAGATCGAACGGCATATATCGAGCCACGTGTCGCACGCCGGGACATGACACGCCACCCCCATAGTGAGGCGAAAACCCGATCCAATCCTGACCGTTCGATCCCAACCGCACAGTCCAGATTGAGCCACGTCATCCCACAGTAGCGAGATTAGATCCAATCCGGACCGTTGGATTTCAAACCAACGGCCTAGATCGTGCCACGCAGCCGGGAGCCGAACGGTCGCAGTCCACGCGAGCATGCCCGATCGTCGCTGACGTCAACAGTGACGTCAGCATGGGCCCGCGTGTCAACGACCGCACTGGCCGCTCCATGATGTTAACCATGACATCATGATGACGTCACGGTGGGGCCAGCGTGTCAGTACCGTGCGGCCGAGCGCGATGACGTCAGCAATGACGTCATCCGAGTAGGTCCCACATGTCAGTGACACGTGTACCCGTGGACCGGGTCCACGGTGGATCGAACCCGAACTGTGGACCGAGCCCATGGGTCGGATGACGCAAGCATGACGTCATAATTCGAATTTTTCTTTAGAAAAATAATTCGACGGAAATTCAATTTCCATGCTGACATCAACTGACGCAATAAATCGATTTTTCAATAGAAAAATAAATGAATTAATTCGGTTTATTCTTTTATTTGATTTTTCAAACTTCAAACGGTTATAACTTTTGTGTTTTAACTCCGTTTTGAGTGATTCCAATTTCTAATTTTTTATAAAATTGAGATCTACTTAATGGTGAATTTTATTTAATTTTTGGACATGAGTTTACCTCTGTTTATATTTATTTAATTGATTTTTCAAACTTTAAACGGGTATAACTTTTGCGTTTTAACTCCAATTTGGACGATTCAAATTTCTAAAAAAATTATAAAAATGTGCTCTCTATGTTTATGAATTTTATTTGAATTTTTGGACACTTTTTGTCCTCTACTAGAATATTTATTGCTATTTGCACGCGTTACGAGTAGACATGGAAGTACTCGAAGGCTTCGAAGGTGAAGTTTTGACCTAGGAGCCTGCTCAAGACCAAGAACAAGTACTCTTTGAAGGCAAGTTATGCTTTGACCATATTGCTCCTATTTTCGAAAAATTAGTTTGATTTAAATTATTGCATGCTAGTTTAACTAGAGATTGTTTTTAATTATGTGCCATGAACCCTTGTCACCCTAGTTGGGGATCATATTAGTTGGACACTATTAAATTGCCAACATTGGGTATTTAGACTGTTGTAGTATATTGCTTAGACTTGCTATGTACACATAACATGATTTTGGACAATCAAATGTTAATATTGACTTAATGAGATATTGAACCTGTTTTTGAGAAGTATCATGTGTTGTGATGTTGACGATGGCACGTGGTGCGTGGTAATCAACTAGGTTTGATAAATAGATTTAGATCGGGGCAAGTGGCAAGAACAGTCGGGTGGGCCATGAGTGGCATTTGGGAAAGTTGTTTTGGTTCTTCGGATAGTCTTGCCCTGGTCACCCTAAGGACTTAACCTTGCAAGCCTTTGATCTGAGTCAAACGTGCAACCACATGTCTGTAATGGGACGGACCTAGTTGAGTAAGTTACTAATAACTTGCATGTGGTACCTCGGGGTGTCAACTACACCTTTTGTGTAGCTTGAAAGGGGAGCGTACCAGGGCTGTGGCATGGTACATGTCCAACGGTATGTCGGTCCCATACTTCGCCTCTGTTAAGGGAAGGGATGGTGTATGTCAAAAATCGGAGAGGTTCACTTGTATAGTTTGCGGTCTCTGAAATGCTTTGTTACGATCACTCGCCTTTGTGGTGTTTGACTGTATCTTGTGGGTAAAGTGCATAACCTCTGCAGAGTGTGACAACCTATTCGAATAGCCGAGTCCACGGTATTGGACACTGCTCGGGGATTACAGTCAAGGGGTAGACTTTCATGAAAACAATTTGGACTTGAAAAGTTTGGCTGGGTTTATTGATGACGTTGATGGAAATGTGGATTAGGAAAAGGGAAGGTGTTTCCTTAACTCCTGGAAAAGTTATTGATAGTATATTGCTTTTTACCGCTTTTGAATCTACTTATGCTATTTGTTAATTGTTGTTCTATTGCAAATGAACCATGAAACATTCCTTTATACTAAGTCATGCATGTAGAATATTAGTTTGCATTCTGTGCATGACTTGCTGAGTACCAAGTACTCACCCCTTGTAAATACACAACATCAGTTGAAGAAGAGTCTTCGCCAGCCTTGGAGGAGGATTTCCAGGAGGAGCCAACGAACTAGGGGCGAGCCCAGTCAGTTGCCTGTGGCATATTGGTTGGCGCCTGTGGGGGCTCCGGAATCATATTAGCGAATCAGGTCATTACTGTTGCATCAAACTGGAGATTAATGCAACCTGCAACGTCTCCTGACCGCTAAGCCAAATCCGTACTCGGATTGGGGCCAATTAATCGGCAAGACTCGTGAGGAGTATATCTGCCAATTGATTGATCCCAACTCGAGCTTCCCGCACGCGTGCATAGTATCGGTTCCCTGGATCGAGCCCAAGACTCCACGCGTTGTCATGCAAGACAGGTCTCAACTATGCAAGAGTAATTATATTACACCAGAAAGGTAACGTTATTACAATAGTTTAACTTTACAGGTCACGGCTTACAGCCGGAACAAGTCCAAAAGAAACACCAACACCAGCGGAAACACCAAAAGAAGAACACGCAGTGTGCCTCCACCTCTGTGCAACTGGGCTGGATGATAACCCACTAAGCCCGAGACCGCCAATGGCGTCGTCCAACGAATCGCGACTGCCTGGTACATATGCATCATTACCTGCTTCTTCTCCTTCTAACCAAAATCCGTTAGAGCAAACGGTGAGTACACGTATGTACTCGCAAGACTTTAGTGTATGGAATGAATACATATAAAATGCAGGTTGAAACAAAGAATAACAGGTTACTACACTAGTCTTTTTGAGCACAAAGCGGATTTTGCTTACAATATGATAATAAATTCACAATCGCATTTCTGAAAAGAAATTGAGTGAAGAAAACTTTTCAAACAATTAACAATATACCAGCGATTAACCAAACCAACATCCAACCATTCCTTCCACCAAACCAGCCATTCACCCGCACCTTTTGAACCCAAGATTCAAACACACACACACACACCCAACCAACACGTTCCAACCTCGAAACCCATTTTTCCAAAATTAACCCAGACCCAAAATCTATACTTGATAGTACTTTCCAAACTGCTCATGACCGTGAGCACGGCTAATCGATTAGTTTATTTATCTCTGCAGAGACTGTACACTGTACCCACATGACACGTTCTAGCAATCATGTCATCCATGCCTCGCGATACCGAAGTACCCGATTTGCTAGACCGTGACGGAACCTTTCGAAAGAATTGAGTTCTAATCCTGCACCGGCCCGGTAACGTGCATCCCTAACTACAGCCACAGAGGCCGCCAGTGGTTCCAATAGGCACCCACTAGCCCACGACCCCCCTGTAGTAGGCATTACCGTTGTATTGGGTAAACTTTCCTTCGATGCCTCGACAAGAAAGTCCCTAGAATGCACCGACACCACAGGTGCATCCAATCCTCTTTGCCCTCCAATAATGCAGGGTCAGATCCCTTTTCCCCGTACTTGGCTGAGTCCATCACATACTGGCACAAGTGGTTGCACTAATTTATACCCAGTAAATAGCACCAAGTTCAGTCCTTAGGGTGACTCAGTCTAGATCTTGCAAACCCACTTGCTATGGCCACAGAGGGTCGGCACTAAGCGGCCCCACCGAGCACACACTAGCCCTCAACCTCCCCATAGCAAGGGACCAACTCGGACTGCACCACTTCAAACCACCAACACCGACAACCAATCCGAATATGAAACCAGCCTTTCCAACCGGAACCACTACCCGGCCAAACACCACCAACTCCGAACCATCAAACATCTCGCTTGCCTAATCTCTCCAAGTTTTTCCATTTTACTCACGCAACCATTCCCTTTTCCAACAAAACCCCAAAACATCCAATTCCAACCCGACACCCTTCACCCATCCTAGTAGTTCCAGGAGTTTATGAATATGAATGTCATGATCTCCTCGCAATCCGATTCTATTGCTGAACTAAGCATATGCAACTATTATTCTCTAATACCCTCGACACTTACTAATGTGTCTAAATTATTCTTAAGTCTATCAAGGATAGCGTATTCAGATTATATTGAGGTAATCCAACAATTTTAGGCTTAACTCATCGCTTCCCACAAATTATCATTTTTAATAAATTTATGAGCATGCATAATAGTTTTGGAAATCAAACATAAGAATTTGCAATTATGGGATTGGAAATGGTCAAGGAGGCGCTTACTGTTTGCTCTTCGGTGAAATCGGTCTCGGACGTAGTCGGGATCCCGACGTCAAGCGCCTACGCTACACTAAAAGCAACGAGACCGAAATCATCGATCAAAATAAGCAAAGAAGCAATGAAATCCAAAAGAAGCGAAATCGGAAAACGAGAACCTAGACGGAAAAAGAAATTCTAAACTTTCCCCCAGAGGCCTAGCGATCACGTTGAATGGGCGGTAGTGCCATCACGGCAAGCGATCTGCCATCAGAGTCTGGGTAGTGCCGCTCTCCGGATCGAAAGGGGTTGCTCACTGGAAAATAACTACCGGCGTCCTAACTCCGGTAGTGCCGGACCCTCCCGGCAGTACCGCCCTTGCCCAGCGGTAGTGCCGGCCACCTCGAGACCAAGTTTCCAAAAATTGAGATTTTACGCATTAACTCCCGGAACTTCGACATAAGTGCATGGATAGGTTCCTGGGGACCCATGGGACCTATTCACGCAGGTTTCGTCAAGTTCCGAGCCTGCTTGCAAAATTTCACTTTTCGGATCCTTTCTCTCCGAAAATGACGCTAAACGGATTTCGACCCAAAAGGTGTCGAAACTAGAGTTTCTTCGCGGCAACGGATTCTCTACGACTCTAGGGACTTATGTGCGTTAGACTTGTGAACTTTGGGACTTCGGAACTTGAAATCGTTCCAAATGCCCAGAGTGCAACTTTTGCAAATCCTACGGGAAAACGGATTTCGCAATACGCGCACTAGGCCCACTAGAACGCTAAGGTCCTACGTGACCTAACTACTGATTGGAACTCCGAAATGTGCTATTCGACTTCTACTACCCGAAAACCTAAATATACTCTCCAACTGATTCTCGCTCCGAATCGAGTTCAAACTCGATTCTTCCGCAGGAATTGACTTACGAGGCTCTAAGAAAACATCCGCAGGTCATTTCCCGACTTTCCGGAGCTAGGGTTCCAAAAAGAAGAGCTCCGAAAATTCAAGAAAAGGCGTTTGCAGCGAATGAGTCCAACGATGCGTAGATCAGGGTTACCGAAACTACTCGATCACGCAGAAGGATTCTTCTACCCTTGACCTAGGTTTAACTTCTTGAAAAAAACAACTATGCACCACAAGAACTAGGGTTTCTATGGTTTAACTAGGACGTAAAGAACGATTACAAGCCAAGGAAGAGCTAGGGTTTGCATCTCCACCTAGGGTTCAAGCTCAACTTTAAAACCTACCTCGTGCGAAGCTCCTTGACTGCTTGGAGACGCTTCTCCACCTTTGCTCTCGCTTCCACTCGACCTCCTGGAGCTCCAACCAGCTGGAAATGGCGAGGAGGAGGAGAGAGCTCCAATGGAGAGAGAGGAAGGAGAAGAGAGGAAGAAGGAGAAGGAGAGGAGGAGAAATGAGAGAGGAGAGGGAGAAGAGGTGCTCCCTAGTGTTTATTAGAGGCTAAAACGTGCACGCAGACCGAGGCAAAGAGATAAACACGAGCACAGGACAAAACCTGTCGCTCGGCCGGCATCTGCCCGGGCGGCCAGATGCCGCCGGTCGGTGTAGTACTGCAGTGGTGCGATCGCCGCCCGGCAGCAGAAACTCAGGGAAATCGTAGTTTTCGCGATGGTTCTTCAACCAACTAACTTAAGGACTATTGAAATAGGTTCGAGGGGTCCTATTAAAGGTTTTAAAACTTAGGTTTGGGATCTAGCTCTCACGATTTTAAATTTCACCCGATTTCGGATTCTGAGACTCCAATCGGGGAAAACGATCAACGAAACGACAAAACCGAATTCGAGGGCAAATAACTCCAAATTCAAACTGGAAACTAAACAGAGCACTAATCCACACCTAGTTAGCCTAATCAAGCTTAATTACAAACACGGGCGTTACAATCCTACCCCCCTTGGAATAATCTCGTCCTCGAGATTAGCTAGACTCTACGAAGAAAGAGGGAAACTCAATTCTAAGACGATCTTCTCGTTCCCAAGTAGCTTGGCCTGGGTATGATTACTCCAATCGACTTTGAGCATTCTGATGACTTGATTGGCAGTAAAGCGGCTCAGCTTCTTCAAGTACTTGGATCGGATGCTCGCGATATGATAGATCAGGTTGAAGATCAATCGTTTCCAATGGGGTAAGTTCTGTGGACTTCCGAAGACATTTCTTCAGCTGCGATACGTGGAATACATCGTGTACCTCGGAAAGCTGAGGGGGAAGTTCAATCTGGTAAGCAACTTCACCTTTCCTCGCAAGAATGCGGTACGGTCCGACGTAACGCGGCGTTAATTTTCCACGAACTTGAAAGCGACGAGTGCCACGTAGCGGCGACACTTTGAGATAGACAAAATCGTCTACATCAAAACTTAGCTCGCGGCGACGAGTATCGGCATAACTTTTCTGCCTCGACTGAGCTTCCTTCAGTCGGTCCCGAATCAATTTGACATGATCTTCGGCTTCTTGGATCACAACAGGGCCGAAGAATTGTCTTTCGCCGACTTCAGACCAGAACAAAGGAGTTCTGCACTTTCTCCCATAAAGTGCTTCGAATGGCGACATCTGGAGACTTGCCTGATAGCTGTTGTTGTAGGAGAATTCAGCAAAAGCTAAGCATTTCTCCCACTTCGTGTTGTAGGTCAACACACAAGCTCTCAGCATATCCTCCAGGACTTGGTTAGTTCTTTCAGTTTGGCCATCGGTCTGAGGATGGTACTGTTGTCTGAAAAACAACTTAGTACCAAGGAGTTCATGCAGATTTTTCCAGAATCGCGACGTAAATTGGGTCCCACGGTCTGACACAATGACCTTAGGAACACCATGCAGTCGAACTATGTGATTCAGGTAAAGTTTTGCAAGTTTAGGCCCATTATAGGTGGTATGGACTGGAATAAAATGAGCCACTTTGGACAATCGATCCACGATTACCCAAATGGAGTCATGGACACCTGAAGATTTTCGGCACCGGTGATGAAATCCATGCCGACTTCATCCCATTTCCACTCTGGAATTTTTAAAGGTTGGAGCAATCTCACAGGGCGTTGATGCTCGCTTTTACTGGCCGACACACGCCGCAAGTAGCGACAAATTCAGCGATCTCCTTTTCATACCAGGCCACGAGAAACTTACGGATATCCTGGTACATTTTCGTACTTCCAGGGTGGATCGAAGAGGAGTATTGTGAGCTTCCTTGAAGATCAATTGCTTGATCTCTTGGTCATTCGAACGCATAATCGCCGTCCACGCATGACCATCCCATCTGCTCTTTCCAAAAACTCCGAAGGCGCGCTTTCCTTCAAGCTGCGCTTAATTTCAGCCACTTTCTCATCAACGGTTTGTGCGGTTAGAATTTGGGACTCAAGAGTGGGCTCTAAGGTTAGGGCCGCCACAAACCCTTCTTGAACCACTTCCAGATTGAGTCTCCGAAACTCATCCATCAGTTGGGGTTGACTAATGAAAGTCGGTGCATCAATGGGGTGCAGTTTGCGACTGAGGGCATCTGCTACCACATTGGCTTTGCCCGGATGATAATGGATTCCCAGATCATAATCCTTGATCAGCTCCAACCACCTGCGCTGCCTCAAGTTCAGGTCTGGTTGGGTGAAGAAATATTTCAGGCTCTTGTGATCGGTAAATATCTCACATCTGTTTCCAATGAGATAATGACGCCACAGTTTTAGAGCATGAATGACTGCTGCCAATTCCAAATCGTGAGTTGGATAGTTGGCTTCGTGAGGTTTCAGTTGTCGTGAAGCATAAGCTACAACCTTGCCCTCTTGCATCAAGACACAACCGAGACCACGGCCGAAGCATCACAGAAAACGTCAAAGCTCTTATGTATATCTGGCAAAACAAGAATCGGGGCAGAGGTAAGTCTTCGCTTCAATTCTTGAAAACTTGCCTCACAACTTGATGACCACTCAAATTTCTTTTCTTTCTTGAGTAGTTCTGTCAACGGTTTAGCAATTTTGGAGAAGTTCTCGATGAACCGTCGGTAGTAACCGGCAAGACCGAGAAAACTTCGGATCTCAGGAACAGTCCGTGGCTGCTCCCAAGCAATTACATCCTGCACCTTACTCGAATCAACTGCAACTCCACCTCCAGAAAGAACATGCCCTAAGAATGCAACTTCCTTGAGCCAGAACTCACACTTGCTGAATTTTGCATAAAGCTGGTGCTCGCGGAGTTTGTCGAGCACTAACTGCAAATGGAGCTCATGTTCTTCTTCACTTCTGGAGTAGATGAGGATATCATCAATAAACACCACCACAAATTTGTCCAGGTATTCCATGAATACCTTGTTCATGAGGTTCATGAAAGTGGCGGGGGCATTGGTAAGACCAAAGGAAACTACTGTATACTCGTATAATCCATAACGAGTAGTAAACGCAGCTTTTCTACGAATGTCCTCGTCCGGATTTTTGAGTTGGAAGTACCCAAGCCTCAAATCGATTTTGGAAAAGATCTGAGCTCCGCTCAATTGATCAAACAAATCATCAATCCGCGGAAGGGATATTTATTCTTAATGGTGACTTCGCTCAACGAACGATAGTCGACGCATTACGCGAAGATCGCCATCTTTTTCTTAACGAAGAGCAATCAGATTACCCCACGGCGAAGAGCTAGGACGGATAAAACCCTTTGCTAGCTGCTCCTTGAGTTGCTTCTTAAGTTCGATCAACTCATCCGAGGGCATCCGATAAGGGCGCTTGGATATTGGTCATTCCAGGTAGCAAATCTATAATGAACTCCAAGTCTCTCGTCCAGGAGGCAATCCGGTAATTCTTCAGAAAAATATCGGGATACTCACAGACAACCGGTACTTGTTCCATCTCGAGAATAGACAAGGAATGAAGAGTGGACTTTTGCACCGATAATCTGGCCGGAGTTAAATTTGACTTGGATGCCATCTGGATTCACCAAGGAAATAGAACGCTCGCACAATCAATGCGCCCTTGGTTCTTAGATAACCAATCCATTCCTAGGATTACATTAAGTCGGATGTACCAATCTGAATCAAGTCTCCACTAAATCGCACTCCTTCAATCTCAATCGGACTCCTAGGCAAATACATTGAGCCTGAAGGATCGAACTGTGGGAATGAACTAACATATAATTGCCTAGCAAACTAGTCTTGATCCCTTGGTCCTTAACTAACCTTGAAGACACAAAGGAATGGGAAGCTCCCGAATCAAACAAAACCACAAAGAGGAGCTGAATGCACAAGAAACATACCGAGGACCACATCGGTGCATTACTTGCTTCCTCCGCCGTCACCAGATTAAGACGACTCTGAAAGGTGACTTTGCATGCACGAGAACCCGCTCGGCCAACCTGATGACCACCACGTCCACTAATAGGAGCTTGAGGACGAACCGGAGCGTTTTGAGCTGAAGGACGAGTCGGTAGGGGTCGACGATGAGGGCAAACATTGGCAAAATGGCCAATCTGTCCACATGCAAAGCATGAAAGCGGCGTCCCCCTTTGCTGTCCTCCTTGCATCCGCCACCGCGGTTATAGGATTGAACCGCAGATTGAGAGGTACGAGGAACAGTCGTTGAGGTTTTGGAGGAGAAGTGATGGATCGAACATCGATAGCCTTCCCAGGGCGAGACCTCGACGGGCCCGCACCGGCTGCTTTTGGGCCAGCCACTGCTGATTTTTCAGAATCGCCTTTGCACTGCCTTTCCACCCGAATCGCCTTATCCACTAATTCCTCGGAGATTTGGGAAATCAAGAGCTGCGAGCGAATGTTTAACTTCATCATTCAAATGCTCTCGGAACCAAGCAGTTTTCCGGGCCTCGCTCGGAATCTCATCAGCGACATAACGAGTCAGGTAATTGAACTTATGCAGATAGTCCATAACGGACATAGATCCTTGCTTCAAGTTATAGAACTCCCTCTTCTTATCTCCATCAAGCTAGAGGGAATATGGACTGCGCGGAAAGCTTCCTTGAAATCTGCCCATGTGGTAACTTGTCCAACAGGGCGAATAGTCTTAAAACTGTTCCACCATGTCGCCGCCTCCTTGGAGATAATGTGCAGCATATTGACTTTCTCTTCATCCGTGCATCTAGCCAACTCAAGTTTATCTTCGATGTCGCGGAGCCGTCGTCCGGCCCAAAGGATCGGTGACCACGGAGAAATTCGGTGGGCGAGTCCGTTGGAACTCGCCACCGAAGTCTGGGGTTGCATTGTTGCCACACCTCCAAAAGCAGCGGCACCTGCATTCTCCGACTCGCACCAATCTCTCCAAGAACGAGTCTCAGATCACCAAGATTTGGGCCATGGACGGAGGAGGAGGTAATTCCTCACTGCATTTCCCGACGCTCCATGTGATGACGCCACTGGGTCATTAGAATGTCGCGAAACATGGCTATGGGATCCCTGCTGCGGCGGATCATGGTGTGAAGGGTTCGGCTCATTTCGCGCCGTACCCTCGGCCATAATCGCGCGGACTGGCCGTCTCCTCGGCATCCTGTTTACATAAGGTTCAACCACGTGAACAACAGATGCAGCACGAGAAATGAGACGACACCACAGGATCACTGCAGGATTCATATGTAATTAATAAGATTCGCGACAACACAAGATAGCGAAACACGCATTGCAAATAAAGGATCTCATTGCGATAGATTTACGGATGACGATAAAGCACGTCTTGGCGCGCTACAGCTTTATTTATATTACGTCATCATTCTACTACGCAAGTTCCGACATGACTTCAGACAAAGAAAAGTACATCACCACCAGCTCAGTATCAACGACAAAAGCGAGCTTCAAGATTACCTAATACACAAAGGACTCCTAAGATCCAGATCTACACATCCCCACCATTCTCGCAGAACGTCGGAAGGGCCTGGGGCTGCGAAGAAGTAGAAGACTCCACCGGGTACATCAGCTCGTACTCACGACCGCCCGAAGGCGAGGTTACGACCGGTGCTGCACTTGACGAGGCTCCAGTGGCGCATACCGAGACACGACGGCGGTTGCTACCTCGTGACGGACATCCTGGCATTGCGGGGAGACCCGACGGTAGGATCCGTAAGGGCGAGGAAGCTCCTCTGCCGGCTCAAGCTCATCGTGCTCCCCGTAGATCATCTCGGTGGTGAAAAAGCCATGGTTGACAAACGGTGCCATATGGCTCTCTCGCTCGGACATGCGACGGCGAGCGACCAGAAGCTCGTCCCGAAGGCGGGCGTGTACATCAACAGCTCGCACGTACCCAACCTGCCAAGCTTCCACTATATCCATCTGCGGATTCACCTGTGCATAGAGGTTTGCCTGGCCGTCCGGCTCACGAGAGGGACAACCAGGAAACATCTGCGACAGCTCGGGAAGGTCGAAACGAGTCGAAGGATTGCCATATACGCCCCATCTAGCAACGGCTGCGAGAGGACTTCGAGCCGTGCCATAGTAGAGACGTGTTCGCTCCCTCAAAGATGGCGACCTCGAATGGTGACCTCAGCCACAAAAAGAGAGGATCTTTGGGCTGAGTCCAGCGCTTGAGATCATGAACTCGCGGCTCGCTGAACCCAACACGGCATCATCTCCGAAAGGGTGGCCTCAATGTAACCCTCCAGGATAGCACGCGTGTAGAAACGAGGTTCCCAGCTGACCCGACATCTAAAGCAAGAAAAGAACTAGTTAGCAAAACCTTAACGGAAACAAACCAAAAGAGAAGAAACCAAACAACTACCACACGTAACAACCGCAAAAACCGCAGCCGAAGCCTTAATCCTATCCTTAAACAACGAGTATCTAATCATAAATAGGTAAGACTTCCCCAAAGTCTATCTTTAGGTTTTGAGTGAGAAAGGGAATAGAATGAATCCCATTTTCCTACTTCACTCTTGTCCCAGAAAACCAGGTTTGAAAATCAGCTGAGCAGAAATTCACTTTGAAGATTCGAAATCAGAAAAAGAAGCTATAGAGGGGAAAAGACTAGCATTCTACCATTTCACAATTAAGAATACTAAGTTAAAATAGCTTTCCAGAGAAAACTCTTTCCTAAGTTCTATTATCTAACGATCTAATTTATCCTTTCAGATTTTAACCTGGCTCTGATACCACCTCTTGTGGGGCTCGGAATCGATTAGCTTAATCAGGTCATTACTTGTTGCATCAAATCGAGATTAATGCAACCTGCAACGCCTCTCGACCGCTAAGCCAAATCCGCACTGGATTGGGGCCAATTAATCGGCAAGACTCGTGAGGAGTATATCCGCCAATTGATTGATCCCAACTCGAAGCTTCGCATAACAGCGTGCATAGTAATCGGTTCCCTGGATCAAGAGCCCAGCACTCCACGCCGTTGTCATGCAAGACAGTCTCAACTATGCAAGAGTAATTATATTACACCGTAAAGGTAACGTTATTACAATAGTTTAACTTTACAGTCACGGCTTACACCGGAACAAGTCCAAAAGAAACACCAACACCAGTGAAACACCAAAAGAAGAACACGCGGTGTGCCTCCACCCAGTGCAACCGGGTGGATGATAACCAGCTAAGCCCAAGAATCGCCGGCTCGTCAACGAACTGCGACTCGTCCAGTACATATGCATCATTACCTGCTTCTTCTCCTTCTAACCAAAATCCGTTAGAGCAAACGGTGAGTACACGTATGTACTCGCAAGACTTTAGTGTATGGAATGAATACATATAAAATGCAGGTTGAAACAAAGAATAACAGGTTACTACACTAGTCTTTTTGAGCACAAAGCGGATTTTGCTTACAATATGATAATAAATTCACAATCGCATTTTACGAAAGAAATTGAGTGAAGAAAACTTTTCAACAATTAACAATATACCAGCGATTAACCAAACCAACATCCAACCATTCCTTCCACCAAACCAGCCATTCACCCGCACCTTTTGAACCCAAGATTCAAACACACACACACACCCAACCAACACGTTCCAACCTCAAACCCATTTTTCCAAAATTAACCTGCACTCCAAAATCTATACTTGATAGTACTTTCCAAGCTGCTCATGACCGTGAGCACGGCTAATCGATTAGTTTATTTATCTCTGCAGAGATCGTATTACCCACATGACACGTTCTAGCAATCATGTCATCCATGCCTCGCGATACCGAAGTACCCGATTTGCTAGACCGTGACGGAACCTTTCAAAGAATTGAGTTCTAATCCTGCATCGCCCGGTAACGTGCATCCCTAACTACAGCCACAGAGGCCGCGGTGGTTCCAATAGGCACCCACCAGCCCACGACCCCCTCGTAGTAGGCATTACCGTTGTATTGGGTAAACTTTCCTTCGATGCCTCGACAAGAAAGTCCCTAGAATGCACCGACACCACAGTGCATCCAATCCTCTTTGCCCTCCAATAATGCAGGGTCGATCCCTTTCCCCGCACTAGGCCGAGGCCATCCCATACCGGGCACATGTGGTTGCACGAATTTATACCCAAGAAATAGCACCAAGTTCGGTCCTTAGGGTGACTCAAAGTAGATCTTCCAAACCCACTTGCTATGGCCACAGAGGGTCGGCACTAGCGGCCCCACCGAGCACACACTAGCCCTCAACCTCCCCATAGCAAGGGACCAACTCTGCACTGCACCACTTCAAACCACCAACACCGACAACCAATCCGACCAAACTAAATTTTCCAACCTAACCACTACCCTACCAAACACCACCAACTCCGAACCATCAAACATCTCGCCTGGCCTAATCTCTCCAAGTTTTTCCATTTTACTCACGCAACCATTCCCTTTTTCCAACAAAACCCCAAAACATCCAATTCCAACCTCGACACCCTTCACCCATCCTAGTAGTTCCAGGAGTTTATGAATATGAACGTCATGATCTCCTGCAACCAGTTCTATTGCTGAACTAAGCATATGCAACTATTATTCTCTAATACCCTATGACACTTACTAATGTGTCTAAATTATTCTTAAGTCTATCAAGGATAGCGTATTCAGATTATATTGAGGTAATCCAACAATTTTCGGCTTAACATCGCTTCCCACAAATTATCATTTTTAATAAATTTATGAGCATGCATAATAGTTTTGGAAATCAAACATAAGAATTTGCAATTATGGGATTGAAATGGTCAAGGAGGCGCTCTGCTTGCTCTTCGTGAAATCGGTCTCCCGGATTTAGTCGGGATCGTCGCGACGCTCAAGCGCCTACGCTCACACGAAAAGCAATGAGACCAAATCATCGATCAAAATAAGCAAAGAAGCAATCGAAATCCAAAAGAAGCGAAATCGAAAACGAGAACCTAGACGGAAAAAGAAATTTAAACTTTCTCCCAGAGGCTTCATCGCTGAATGGGCGGTAGTGCTGGGCTCTGGCAGCGTACCGGCCATCAGTAGCCCGGTAGTGCCGCCTCTCGAGGATCGAAAAGGGTTGCTCATCGGAAAATAACTACCGGCGTCCTAACTCCGGTAGTGCCGGACCCTCCCGGCAGTACCGCCCTTGCCCAGCGGTAGTGCCGGCCACCTCGAGACCAAGTGTCCAAAAATTGAGATTGTACGCATTAACTCCAGAACTTCTCGACATAAGTGCATGGATAGGTTCCTGGGACCCATGGGACCTATTCACGCAGGTTTCAAGTTCCGAGCCTGCTTATGAAAATTTCACTCTTCGGATCCTTTCTCTCCCGAAAATGACGCGAAAACGGATTTCGACCCAAAAGGTGTCGAAACTAGAGTTTCTTCGCGGCAACGGATTCTCTACGACTCTAGGGACTTATGTGCGTTAGACTTGTGAACTTTGGGACTTCGGAACTTGAAATCGTTCCAAATGCCCAGAGTGCAACTTTTGCAAATCCTACGGGAAAACTGATTTCGCAATACGCGCACTAGGCCCACTAGAACGCTAAGGTCCTACGTGACCTAACTACTGATTGGAACTCCGAAATGTGCTATTCGACTTCTACTACCCGAAAACCTAAATATACTCTCCAAATCCGATTCTCGCTCCGAATCGAGTTCAAGCTCGATTCTTCCGCGGGAATTGACTTACGAGGCTCTAAGAAAACATCCGCAGGTCATTTCCCGACTTTCCGGAGCTAGGGTTCCAAAAAGAAGAGCTCCGAAAATTCAAGAAAAGGCGTTTGCAGCGAATGAGTCCAACGATGCGTAGATCAGGGTTACCGAAACTACTCGATCGCGCAGAAGGATTCTTCTACCCTTGACCTAGGTTTAACTTCTTGGAAAACAACTATGCACCACAAGAACTAGGGTTTCTATGGTTTAACTAGGACGTAAAGAACGATTACAAGCCAAGGAAGAGCTAGGGTTTGCATCTCCACCTAGGGTTCAAGCTCAACTTTAAAACCTACCTCGTGCGAAGCTCCTTGACTGCTTGGAGACGCTTCTCCACCTTTGCTCTCGCTTCCACTCGACCTCCTGGAGCTCCAACCAGCTGGAAATGGCGAGGAGGAGGAGAGAGCTCCAATGGAGAGAGAGGAAGGAGAAGAGAGGAAGAAGGAGAAGGAGAGGAGGAGAAATGAGAGAGGAGAGGGAGAAGAGGTGCTCCCTAGTGTTTATTAGAGGCTAAAACGTGCACGCAGACCGAGGCAAAGAGATAAACACGAGCACAGGACAAAACCTCGCCGCCGCCGGCAGCATCGCCCGAGCGGCCAGACGCTTGCCGCTCGATCGGTAGTCTGCCAGGAAAGTCTTGATCGCGCAAGCAGCAGAAACTCAGGGAAATCGTAGTTTTCGCGATGGTTCTTCAACCAACTAACTTAAGGACTATTGAAATAGGTTCGAGGGGTCCTATTAAAGGTTTTAAAACTTAGGTTTGGGATCTAGCTCTCACGATTTTAAATTTCACCCGATTTCGGATTCCGAGATTCCAATCGGGGAAAATGATCAACGAAACGACAAAACCGAATTCGAGGGCAAATAACTCCAAATTCAAACTGGAAACTAAACAGAGCACTAATCCACACCTAGTTAGCCTAATCAAGCTTAATTACAAACACGGGCGTTACAGCGCCACACATTTTCTTTACATTCCGTTGCAATTGATTATTTCAATAAGTTTCTGCCCTGTGAGGTGTACTTTTGTAACTCGACCGTAAGGTCATGAAACCAGTTATATTTCCTTTTTAATAAAGTACTTTACTATTTCAATGTGTATGATTGTGATATTTACCGATGTTGAGACTGTGTGCACTAGCGTGATCCTAGACTAGTGCTGGATACACAGAGGGTCCGGATTTGCAAATTCGGGTCCTGACAGAGGTGGTATCAGAGCCATACTGACTGTAGGACTACCCCTTAGTTAGAATGGTCGTAGTGAAGTTGAAAACTATTTTCTAAAATTAAAAGTTGCCAAGATAATGAATGAATTCTCGACTTATCCCCTTCTCTCTTGTTCATACCCCTTGCTGAATTCTTTTTGTCTCCACTTTGGATTTAAAATGTTGCGTTCTCATGCGAGTATCTTTTGGCAGATGAAGATGATCAACAACTACGCCGAGCATGAGGGAGGCTACGCCGCTGAGTTGTGGCGTATCCTACAGGTACTTGGAGGTTTTAAGAGACCGCTTTACCTGGGGACCACCGTAGTGCAAGCTGGGTTGGTCAAGGCATGGGACGTCAAGATCACTGTGTATACTCGCGAGAAGACGAAGTTTAGTCGCCCATGCTACTTCATGGCCAGGAGGTCTACATTCTAGATGGGGATTTAGGAGGTATCGCGCCGAGCTATGAGGCACATCGCTCGCACCTACTCCAGGGAGTTGGAGGGCACAGTATTTCGTCACCACCCACGCCGTGACAACAGGATCGAACGGGAGCCGATAGAAGATGAAGATGTCACCGTCACACACTTGGCGAGGTTCATCATCGCACAGGAGGATGCACTTGATGATACGGTGAAGGAGCTGCAGAAGGCCCGTGAGGAGGTCAAGTGTAAGCACCCTGAAAATCCAATTAAGCTTATGCATTGATTACTGTTGCTAATCAAGTAATTAGCATGGAAATGGATCCTCGTCAATGCATTAAGGTGTATGATAAGGGTAGAAATACCACCATTGCCATGAATGGGAGTATGGAGTCAGTATGAGTAGCATTGCTAAATAACTAGGGAGCTAGTGCTACAACAGAAAGAAGAAGGACATTTCTGCCCTTAGCTGTGCAGTGGAGCATAGAGGGTAGAAAAGTAATTTCGCAACTGGTAATGGATAAGAACCGAGTTACAGTAAGGATTCACAGCACATCCCTTATTTCACCGCATTACCCCATTCACTCCAACAGAGCCACTCCCATTGCCTTCAGCCGAGAGAGGAAGAGTGGAAGAGAACTGGAGCTGCGGGCAAGAGAGGAGCAGCCGGCCGGAGCAAGGAGCCAGTTGGAGGTGGAGCTGGGCAAACTTGGGTTTTGGCCACCTCTACTCCAGCTCCAACACCAATCCTTCTTCCCCAACCGAACCGAACAGTAAGAATCCCAAGTAAGCCGGCAAAACCCCATTAGCATAGCAGCAGCAACCTAGAGTAGAATGTAGTTTGCAAAGCTAACAGATCTAGTAGAAACCAGTGTAGATCGGAGTTCTTCCTTTTGGGTCTCAGTAGAGGAGTTACCTAGGGGCTCTTGTAGCTCATCCCGGTTGTTCCCAAGCCCGTACCTAGAACTGGCCAACCGATCTCGGCACTACAACCCCCAACCTAGGTCATCTCAACCCTAGAATCATCCTCGACCCTAACCTTACCGTAGAGCACCATCAGTAGGGCTCAGCCAAGAAAGCAAGCAATAGATCAGTTAACCAAGCACAGATCCAAGCCCAGGCAACAAAGAACCAAAACCCCATCCACCAGCATCGAGCAACCAACCGGTAGAGCGGCTAAGCAAAGCCAAACCCAATCTTAGGGCAGCAAGAAACCGAGTACCAACCACCTTCCATCAAGAACCGAACTAGAGATCCCCCAAATCCAGTAGAATAAGAACCCTAGAACCGAACCCGTGCCTCGTGCAACCAAGAACCAACCAAGGACTCGAGTTCCCCAAAATCCAGCAAACCCAAACCCTAGAACTGAGCCATCGCATCCCATCTCTCAAGAACCAAATATCACAAACCCTAGATCAAGCAAGCCATAGAGCAGTAGAGGGAGAGTTCAGTAGAGGGAGCCTGCGATCCGGGTAGCGCTAAGGGGAGTCCAGCCGGAGGAGTAGGGGAGCCGCCGCCGTAGGGAGCCGGGGAGGCTGGGGGCGTCGTCGAGTGAGGTGAAGGGAGAGTGCGTCTGGTCGCCAGAGGGGGAGGCGGAGAGACCGATCGAGGGGAGGAGGAGAGGCTAAGTCCTCTGTTCGGCTGGGAGCGAAGAAAAGAAAAGAGAGGAGAGGGAGCGAGTGGACCGAAGGCCCATTCGGCTGGAAGAAACGACAAAGAGAGAGAGGGAGAGGCTGGGCCTTTGGTCCAGTCGGCAGTAGAGAAAAGAAAACAGAAAAGAAAGAAATAGAAAGAAGGAGAAAGAAAGAAAGGAGAAAAGGAAAAGGAAAGAAGAGAAAAGAAAAGAGAGAAATAGGAAAAGAGGGAGAAACTGGATTTTTAGGAAGTCTCTGTTACCGTAGCTAGTTTCGTTAATTTAGTCATCCCAGTAATAAAGCATTAAAACCCAAAACCAACCATTAGAGTTCAGTAAATAAATTAGAGTCTAGTCAATAGTTGTCACTAAGTGTTGGACATCATTAATCAGATTCAAAAGGCTAATTATGAGCAAAACTAATAGTAGTAAATATATTTCAGATTTGGACTTGAATCAACCAGACCAGAACCGACTGTTGAGCGAGGACGATTTTACCAATCTTAATTCAGGCAAGTTTCTTTAAATCATGTCTTATTAAATGTTTTCCAAGGTTTTCATTAAATACCTCACTGCATGAAAATTTATATTCCAATAAAACCTTAAATTGGATGCGGATGGATGGTGTAGTTGAAAAATGGATGGATGGATGGTTTGGTAAATGGGTTGGTGTTGGAATGGTTGTTGAAGTGGATGGATGAGTTGGCATACGTTTAATATTGGTGGGTAGAGGACGCCGATGAGAAGGGTTGTAGGCCGGTGGGGTCCTCTACATATGTTATTATATAAGGTCAAACAATCTAACACTTGGGTACTGAGCCGTAAATGAATACCAACCATAGTGTGAGAAATTCAATCAGAAAAGGTTGTCCTAGGAAGGTATTAATATCTCCACCATGGGTAAGTTAAGGGGCGCTCCTCTGGGAGATACCAGTAGACCCAGAGGACTAAAGCCAATTGGACGGCGGTATATTTGAAGCCAGTGGGTTACTAACGTTGGTGCGGGGTAACAACTGTATCTGCGAGTTGTGGATGACCTTGGTGGGTGTCCCCAACTCGAGTGCAGGGGTGGAGAATTACTACTGGACTAGTGATAAACGTTCTGGGGCATCTTAATGTCACTATGGGTAAAGTGGTACAAACCTGCGCAGGGTAAAATCATGATCATGCCAGTCTCTTGGAATGGAGACTACGGAGGCTAAGTCTGTCTCTGATACGAGTGTTAGTAGCATTTTGGGATAATTAAAATGACACAACTTTCTTAATAAAGCTCTATTTTTATGAAAAGTGGATTTTGAGAGGAAATGGTCTTGGATGGACATGAGTTGGATGATATGAGGGAAAATTCATCTATTGTATTTTGCTATTAATGCTTGTTGAGTACTTCAGTACTCACTCTTGCTAAATCTCCCTTTTCAAGAATCGGGCTCTGATGTTCAAGCGTCCGGGACGGTTTGACGAGGCGGCTGAGTTTTATCAGGAGGGATAGAAGGGATTAGTAGCTGTACGTCGGCTATGTCAGGCTTTCGGTGTATTTAGTACCTATGTAAATCCTTTCGTCGTTTTAGATCTGATGTACAGCTAAGGTACTGGACTTGAAGCCAGCGTGGCATAATGGTTGTAATAAAGGTACTATTTTCTGTCTAATTATTGTTTTGCTGTAACACTCTGAATACGGTGTAGTAGCTGATAAAGTATTGGGTTGCCTGATATTTTACTAGCCACTATACCGAGATCTGAGTAATTATCTCAGCATAACAACAGGGAAGCTGTTGATTATCTGGGCTAATTACCTGGGTCGTCACATCAAGAAAGAGAAGAAAAGTCTGCAGGAGGTTCGAGAGTATATGTCCCATCTTCTGCGAAGGATTGATGAGCTGGAAATGGCATTATATGGACAGGGGCCAGAGCCAGTACTGGAGCATTTTTGGTTTGCTTTTGAAAATGGTTTTGAAACCGGATTTCCTTTTTGGGTTGAGTTGGATAAAATTTGGTGGTGGAATGATTGAATCAATGAGACACAAGGAATTGTTGGATGGTGATTTAAATTTTCTGTGAGATGTTTCTCGAATTGATTGGTGGTTGGAATCGGAAGGTGATGAATGTGGATACTGAATGAATTATAAAATTATGTACTGAATTACATTCTTTATCAAATGCATTTGTAACTTGTGTAGTGTTTTGAATCTATTATTCTATTGCAAATAAATTCAGCTTTATGCAACTTTAAACTAGATTAGCAGCCTTATTCATTGATTAACCTGCATCCTTATTATACTTGCAAACACTAAAGTCTTGCGAGTACGTACGTGTACTCACCGTTTGCTTTAAAACTGATTATCAATCTCAGAAGACGGATTCAAGAGAGAAGAAGGTGAGCTAGACGAGGATCGCTTCGATTCAGAGATCGTCGGGTTTTGAAGCTGTAGATTAGGTTTTCTCTCGGTCGCAACTCAGCTGCTGCCTTTGGGTTTGGGAAGGTACTTTGCTACCGTTGCTGTACTCTAAGTTTCTCTCTTTAGCTTTTGTAGCCATTTGGCCGAATTTCTTTCATGTATTACTATCTCGATGTAATCAAACCTATACTACTGTAACCATTTTGTTAATGTAAGTGTTTTGATGCAACTTATTGTGGAAATATGTGGGTGCTAGGCTACTAATCCAGGGAACTAGCACTAGGCACATATCTCAGGGAAGCTCGGGTTGGATTCAATCATTTGGCATATGACCACGTGCTGAGTGTGTCGTGCCGATTGATTGGCCTCAATCCTGTCGGGACCCGAATTTGCAAATCCGGACCCTTTGTGTAATCAGCACTAGTCCAGGAACACGCTAGTGACAGTCTCAACATTGGTAAATATCACAATCATACTCAACGAAATAATAAGGTACTTTAAAGAGTTAACCAAGCTGGTTGCTCGACCTTAAGGTCAAGTTACAAATATACGCCACGCAGGGCGAAAACTTAATAAAAGAGAAATAATAGCAGCGGAAAATAAGATAACTTCGTGGCGCCATCCAGTATACCACAGGCAACTGACTGGGCTCGCTCCCTAGTTAGACGGTTCCTCTTGGAGCTCCTCCTCCAAAGCTGGTGTAGACTCTTCTTCAACTGGTGTTGTATTGTGGCAAGGGTGAGTACTTGGTACTCAGCAAGTCATGCACAGAATGCAAGCTAATATTCTACATGCATGGCTTAATACAAAGGAATAGCTCATGGTTCATTTGGCAGAATGACATTTAACAAATAACATAAGTAGATTCGAAAGCGATAGAAACAGTGTAATATCAATAACTTTTCCAGGAGTTAAATAAACATCTTTCCCATTCCTAATCCACATTTCCATCAACATCATTATTTAACCAAACCAAACCTCTCAAGTTCAAGTTATTTCCAAGAAAATCTAACCCTTGACTATAATCCCTGAGCAATGTCCAATACCGCGGACACGGCTATTCGAATAGATTTTACACTCTGCAGAGGTTATGCACTTTACCCACAAGATACAGCCAAACACCACAAAGGCGAGTGATCATAACAAAGCCTTTCGGAAACGGCTAACTACACAAGTGAACCTTTCCGGTTTTTGCCATACACCATCCCTTCCCTTAACAAAGGCGAAGTATGGGACCGACATACCGTTGGACGGGTACCATGCCATCGCATTGGTACGCTCCCCTTTCAAGCTACACAAAGGGTGTAGTTGACACCCGAGGTATCACATGCAAGTTATTAGTAACTTACTCAACTAGGTCCGTCCCATTACGGACATGTGGTTGCACGATTAACTCAGTTCAAAGGCTTGCAAGGTTAAGTCCTTATGTTGACCAGGGCAAGACTACCCGAAGAACCAAACCAACGCTCCCGATGCCACAACGGGCCCACCCGATCATTCTTTCCACATGCCCCGGTCGAAAACTATTTATCAAACCCCCAGTTGATTACCATGCACCACGTGCCATCAACATCACAACACATGATATCTTTCCAAAACAGGTTCAATATATCATTAAGTCAATATTAACATTTGATTGTCCAAAATCATGTCATAAGCACGTAGCAGGTCTAAGCAATATACTACAATGATCTAATTACCCATGTTGGCAATTTGATAATGTCCAACTATTTAATCCTCAACTAGGGTGACAAGGGTTCATGGCATTCAATTATCAATGTCAAGGTGGCATACAGCAACTAGGCAATTAACTAATCTCCCAAAATTAATTAGAGCATTTTATAATTGAACTAGCATGCAATAATTTAAATCAAATTAATTTCAAAATGGGATCAACATGGTCAATGCACAACTTGCCTTCAAAGAATACTTGATCTTGGTCCTGAGGTGGCTCCTGGGTCAACACTTCACCTTCGAAGACTTCAGTCACTTCCACGTCTACTCGTAATGCGTTCAAATAGCAATAAATGAATAAAACAGTAGACAAAAAGTGTCCAAACATCCAAATAAAGTCCATAAACAGAGAGAGCATAATTTTATGAATTTTTAGGAATTTGAATCGGCGAAATCGGAGTTAAAACGCAAAGGTTACAAGCGTTTAAAGTTTGAATCTATATTTGAAATCAATAAACCGAATTAATAAATCATTTTTCTTTTTTGGAAAATAATTTTATATTGCGTCATGGGCGACACGTGTTAGCTCCTCATTGTCCACGTGGACCTGCTGATGTCAGCACCGGCCGAACCCCACGATGACGTCACCATGACGTCATCATGCCACGTGGCACCACCCGGGTGCTACCACGTGTCCCGGTCCATGGACCCGGTCTACGGGCCTGGCGGGTCTACGGTGCGCCGCGCCAAGACGCCATCGGCCGACATGCGGGCCCCCGCATGTCGCTGGCGCTCACACGCCGCGCCGCGGTGCGGCGGCTGGGCTACGTGGCACAATCTCGTGCTTTGGATCTAAATCCAACGGGTGAGATTGGATCTAGACGCCGCAACGTGGATTTCGTTGCGGTGACGTGGGCTAATGTGGGCCGTTGGATCTTGATCCAACGGTCCAGATCTAATCTAGTTCATTACTGCTACGGCTACGTGGCGAGGTCTAAACCGTTAGATCTAGATCTAACGGCGGAGATTAGATCTAAGAAATCAAACGTGAGAAAATACCTCCGGGCGACGTGGACGAATCTGGACCACACGATGCGGATCGGACGGCTGACGGTGCTTGCGGGGGCTTGGTGGTGCGTGGCGGCGCTGGTTCACCGGAGAGGAAGAAGACGGCATGGGGAACGGCGATTGCGGGCTTCTCCGACGAGGTGAAAGGTCTCCACGGGTGCGCCTCGGCCTGACGGTCCCGGACCTGGGCTTAGACGCGGTGGCGAACGGCGGACGACGGCAGGGCGAAGCAAAAACCGTGGCGGAGGAGAGAGCAACTACGGCGAGCAATTGCAGGCGCGTCGGGGCACTACGGGCGGCGGCGGCTAGGGCAACGGCTGCGCGGGGTCAAGGCGGTCCTCGAGGCATGTCCCGAGCATTAAATACCCTTGGCGTTCGCGCAAAAGGCGGAACCCTAGGCCCACACGGCGGCGGAGTCCGGCGGCGATTCGGACGGGGAAGATGCAATCCGGGCCGTACACGTGGCGCAACCAACGGCCACGATCGCGCGGTCGGAACCGGATCCGGACCGGATACGGCTCGAACCGGTACGGGTTGATCTTGACCGTTGGATCTAAACTCAACGGCTGAGATTGGCTGGTCTCTGGGTTAGTGTGGTGAGGCGCACGTGGGCTTCGTGGATCAATGTGGGCCGTTGGATCTTGATCCAACGGTCCACGGCTTAGGGCTCAGCGGACCGGGTCCGGCTCGGACGCGGCGCGGTTTGGGTTCGAGTCGAACTCGAGTCTGACTCGGACTCGGGTCCGGTCGGATGAACAGTGAAACCCGGTTTGGGTTTTTCCAGCGATTAAATAATCAAATTAATTTACAGAAATTCATTTAATTCATTAAAAATAGGAAAACACTCAGAAAAATTCCAAAAAAATTCTAGAAAATATTTTGGAACATTTTGGACTCAAATAAAATATTTCCAACAAAATTTTATTTGCAAAATTAAAATTTTTAATTATTTGAAAAGGGAATAAATTCAAATAAATTCCAAATAAATCCCAGAAAATTCCAAAAATTTCCAAAAGTGCCAAATCTTATTCAAATTCATGAAAAGCAAAAATTTGGGTGTTACAAATCCGGGTACGGTTTGTAATTGGGGTTCGGTTTACTGACGGGTTGCGTTAATTCCAGTCCAACGCAACAGTGAGTACCCGAATCACTGTTACAAAGACCGGAGCCCCCGCACTTTCTCGCATGGCGCGTGATCTATTGGCAGCCCCTGCATCTACAGTAGCATCAGAGTCTGCCTTTTCTACCGGAGAGAGGGTTATAAGTGACTATCGAAGCAGGCTGACCAGCAAAACTGTAGAAGCTCTTGTTTGTCTCCAAGATTGGATTCAAGCTGATGGTATATTTACTTTCTCCCTACTAAAAATCCTTGCTTATATTATGCTAAATATTTTTTTTTGTGTAATTGCGTATTGTTTCCTTTTCAATGTTTCAGATGGTAGTGACAACACAACAAGTGAAGATAGGGATGGCGATGATCTTCTTTAATTGATAACTTCAGGTAATCTCCTTTAATTGTTTACGGTATTAGTCTATTTTAATGATGGTGTGTGGGAAATATGTTGTTGAGATAAGTGAATATCCCAATGTCAACTGGTTGGCTTCTCCCCTGCCTTGATATGGGGTAATTACTATGTCCAGCTCAAAATAGTTATTTTGAAGCAAGTTAGTTTTGGTTTGCAAATACTTATCATACACTAGGAGGTAGAGTAGAAACAGAAGCATGTGCTAGGAGGAAGGAGGCGCAAGGGATAGGAGAGAAGGAATAGGCAAGAGAGATGACATAACTCTGGCTTGATCCAATAGCAATCTGTCGTGTCCCTTTTATAGGACAACTTCCTAAATCCTAGCAACAGTATCTAACTCAATCTCTTTTTTTTCCTAATATAAATCTATCTTCTAACTTAACTAAACTCATTTTTAGTAAATCAAGCCAACTAATAATACTAGCTTGAGGGGAAGGTGCTTAGGTGCGGCAGCTAGATGTCCTTGTTGCCCACGCCTAGTATAGAACTTTCCCCACCTCACATAGACACATTCTCATAACTTGTTATTCCTGGCAATCTTGCTCGCACTCATATATCAGAGGGAGATGTTGAGGAATGCCTCATGGTTGTTCTTTGTTGCTGTTCCTTACACTTTGTTGTATTGATTTTGTGTTATTCACTGAGTTGACTTGGGTAAACCAACTGGACTACCTACCGCATAACTGGCAGTCAGAAACTCAGTACATACCTATTTGCATTGTATGTATTATGTGCAAATCCTACATCGGCACTTGTGCAAATCCTGAAGGAAAGGCGTTTTTTCCTGAAGCAACATGTACCTGTGATTCTAGTTCCTTGGTTTTGTTTTTCCAATCAGTACATAATACCCTTAATCATCTCTTAACCTGGTGTAATATCCCAAAATTTGCTTTTAATATATTTATAGTGTTTCTGGGATTATTTGGATTTTTCCGGAATTTATTTGGAATCTTCGAGGTTAATTTGACTTCGAGCCCTACTGAACTATTCGCATTAAATAAAGATCATGCATTTTTGCATAAGCATAAAATCTAAAATTTTGTTTATAATAAAGATAATTGGTAGATGAGAGTGTTTCTTACAAATATTTTCAAAAACATGTTATATAAATTAAGTTGTTGATTTTATAAAAATCCATACAAGTGTCTGATTCACTAAAAGAATTTTTGCAAAAAATCTACACGTCGAAAAATCACGAAACCAACTTCATTAAGCTCCAAATAGTTCCTAGTATTTTAGAGGAATTTTCAAGATTTTTAGAACCTTTTTCTATTTTTTTCCTAAACACGTTTTGAGAACGTGTATGCATATATACATGTATGCATGAATACATGGACGTTTGATTTTCCAACCGTTCTTACCTTTGCATTTCTAGCCGTTCTTACCTTTTCAGCTTCCAGCCGTTTCTCCTGAACGCATGTGGTCATTGATTTTTTTTTCTTTCCCATGCATGTAGTAACGTGAATGAGAATGTTTCCTTTTAAATGAGAATGTTTCCATTTTCCCAACAGTTGCATGCAAGGAGAGAATTACTCATGCGCATGATGTTTCCTTTCCTAGCCGTTTCCTCCATGCATGACTCATGACCATGATGTTTCCTATTACCCTCTACACTGCTGCTTCCATTCCTCCATATTGTGTCCATTCTCTCCTCACATCTTCACATCTCTCTGTTCTCCTTTCCTGGTTTGGCTGCGCAAGTCGTCCTGGTTGCCACCGCCGTTGAAGCCTCCACCACCGTCGCCGCCGGCACACTCTCCGGCCATGCCTCTTCATGAGCTAACGACCCTGCGCTGCTCACTGACCGGCTGCCTACTCGGTCGAGGTGAGATCAGTGCTCCTTTTGTTGGACGGACGCTTGAGTACATAATATATACAGTAGGGATGATCCGCATGTACCTACACATATATATTTATATGTTAGATGCATACGTATAAACTAGGATGACTTGCATGCATAATTTTCCATATGCATGTTTACGTATATATTATGTAGCATGCGTATATACATATATACATTAGGACCCGTAGGCATATTTATGCATGTATTTATAATATATATACACACACTAGTCATGAAGCTCTGTATATATATAAAATAGGGCCATACGCATGAACCTTTGTATATATATATGACGTGTGTGTTTACACATATATGGTAGTCTGTATACGTATATACTAGGCGCATGCATGAATTTATAATAGTCGCAGCATGTATCCGTATATGTATACACTTTGCTTTACATATACATGTAGATATATTCGGACGATCCGCATGCATAAACCAGGAAGATATCCGTGAATATGTATGTGTGTGTGTGTCTATATATATATATATATATATATATATATATATATATATATATATATTAACGTGTTCTAGGTCATCCTGGTATGCATGCATGAAGAAGACGCCTATATGTGATTAACAGCACCATGCATGAACGACAGAAACGTTAGTTTGTACATAAACTTTTTCCCAAATCGCGAAATTTGTCATTGTCGCTACAAACTCGTTCTAAGTCCAAATCGCATGCGATAAATTTTGTTAAATAGTAGAAATTAATACCTTTCCACAGTAATTTTTATGAAATTTTGTAAATAAATTTATACTGATAAATTACTCGCAGAAAGTCCACTTCCGAATTTTGTAATTCTTAAACTATAAGTTCAAAAACGTCAAAATAAATTTTATAAATCTTAAAAAATGCTAAACTAATTATCTGGAAGTTTTCGTGAAATTATGAACTAGTTTGATTTGTAGTATTTTTCCGAATGTGTGTTTATACGTTATTTTGAGTGTTTACTTGGTTCTTTATCTGTTAGGCGTAGACGTCGAGCTGTGTGAGGACGCGGATTTCGAGGATCAAGCTCCAGACCAAGACTCGCTGCTTTACGAAGGCAAGTTATGCTTTGACCATCTTGCACCCAATGTTTTAAAATGTTATGTTGATTTAAATTATGCATGCTAATTAAAGTATACAAGCTTTAAGGTAATTTTGGTTTAGTTAAATCACCACTTGTTATTGATTTCTTGTTCCTAGTATTTGTATGCCATAAATCCGTTGCCACCCTAAGTTGGGAACTATTAAATTGGTCAATATTAGTCACCAACGGGAAATGGTTAGAACGAAGTAGGTATGCTTAGCCAAGCGGTACGCTTTATTGACACTGTTTCATGAGAAAGAAGAAATATTGACTAATGAACTATGAAAAACATTTTGAGAATGTGATACGTGTGTTGATGTTATTGATGGCATGCGGTGCAGGGTAACCAACTGGGGTGATAAAATAATTTAGACTGCGGCAAGTGGCAAGTGATTAATGGGGGGCCAAATGTGGCACATGGGAGTGATGTTGTTGAATTTGGTTTTGTGAATTTTGGGTAGTCTTGCCACGGTCAACCGAAGGACTTAACCTTGCAAGCCTTTGAACTGGGCCTAACATACAACCACATGTCTGGTATGGGACAGACCTAGTTGAGTATGATTCCGAAGTCTTAGCATGTGAGACCTTAGGTGGTTTTTGTAGCTGTGGATGTGGAAAGAAGGGTGTAGTGTTTACCGGATCGGTCTTACATCTCTTCAACGGTATACGTTGGCCCTGTACTTCTGCTCCGCAAAAGGTAAGGGACAGTGGGGACTATACCGGGAGGTACGCATGCGAGGATAGAAGTTTCGGAAAGACTTTGTTAGGGTTACTCGCCTGTGTGGTGTTTAACTATATCGTGTGGGTAAAGTGTATAACCTCTGTAGAGTGCACAAACTATTCGAATAGCCGTGCCCATGGTATTGAACACTGCTCGAGATTTACAGTCATGAGTTAGACTTTATTAAAAATGTGGTTGCGATAAAAGATGAAGTTGATGGAAGTATGGATTATGATGTGGAAATGCTTTTACTTAAATTATGGAAAAGTTATTGGTAATTCTACTTGTTTTTATTACTTTCGAATCTACCTATGTTACTTGTTAAATGTTGTTTATTGCAAATCAACCTTTAAACCATTTCATTGGAATAAGCCTGGCATGTAGAATATTAGGTTACATTCTGTGCATAGCTTGTCGAGTACCAATGTACTCACCCCTCCACAATCACATCAGAGGACGAAGAACCGCAAGCATTTGAGGAGAAGAATGACGACCCAGCTAACTACGGGAAAGGCCCAGTCAGTTGCCTATGGCAAACTGAGGTGCCACGAATAATTTTATAATTCCGCTGCTGCTATTTGTTTACTCTGAACTCAGCCCTGCGTGGCTTAATATTGTAAGGCTGACCTTAAGGTCTTAACAGTTTTGTTTGAATTAAATACATTATTGTCATTATTTCCGTTGTGTATGTGTGATGGTATTCATCTCTGTTGTATCTGTGAGCACCAGCGTGGTCGTGGACTGGTGTATCACACAGAGTGTTCGGAATTCCAATTCCGGGCACGACAAGAGGTGGTATCAGAGCCATACTGACTGTAGGACTGGCCCTTAGATAGAATGGTTGTTGGGGGGTGGAAAATTATTTTCTAAAAGTTAAAAGTGAACAAGAAAATAAAATCACTCCAGTCTCACCTCTTCTTCCTATTCATTCCTTCTTGCTGAAGTTCTCGTTGTTACTCCGTTTTAAAATTCTAAGAGCTGACGAGGATATCTTTTAGCAGATGAGGATGGTCCACTCCTATGGAGAGCGCACTGGAGGGTACGCCGCTGAACTTTGGCATATGATGCAGCTTCTCGGAGGCTTCGATAGGCCGATCTATCGAGGGACCTCTATAGTGCGGGCAGGACTTGATACCGCCTGGGATGTTAAGATCACGATCTACGCTCGGGAGAGGACAAGGGCGAGTCATCCTATCTACATCACCGTCAGGAGGTCTTCGTTCGAGGTCGGGATCCAGGGCAGATTGCTCGCACCTACTCCAGGGAGTTGGAGGGCACTGTGTTTTGCCATCACCCGCGCCGAGACAACCGTGTCGACCGGGAGCCGAAAGTGGAGGAGGACGCCACGATCACCCACCTAGCGAGATATGTCATCGCGCAGGAGGAGACCATGGACGAGACTGTCCAGGAGCTACAAAGGACCCGCGACGAGGTCACGGAGGTGAGGACACAGCTGCGGGAGGCTCGGGAGTACCTAGCTCACTCCATTCAGAGGGTCCATGAGCTAGAGATGGCGCTGTACAGACCTGAGCCAGAGCCAGTTCTGGAGCTGCACGACCCAGATCCGGAGGAGCCGGAGCAGGTGCCGGAGCCACCGGCACAGGAGCAGGCTGCCCAGGACCCGAGGAGTCGGTAGGGTCATGTGTTCTGACTGTCGCGCGGCACGGGGACCAGTTCGCCCCGATGCTAGCTCACCCACCAACGTATCCACCAGGAGGGTCGTTGCCGGGTATTATCGACGAGTGAGGATGTTGATGTGTCATATTGAGACTCAGTTGTTAGAGTTGCGTCCTTTTTATTTCCAAGAGTCGCCCTTAGGCGTGAGTCATTGTGTGATGTCTTGTGTTTTAATGTCTTGTGTTATGTTTTTGTGTGTTAGTATGAGCTGCATTGCCCTTAGGCACTTGTAAGCAACCATACCAATATTATTATTAAAGTTGCTGGTTAAGGGTTTAAGTTACACTTGTTTCCCCCGCATAAATTTTGTTCTGCTTGTCTATCCTTTTCCCTCTCTTTTCTAAATTGTTGGAGCAAATAGTAGATGGTGAACACCCGTGGCAACACTGGAGCTGGAGGAAGTGGTTCGCGCCAGGGAGGCAACACGAATGAAGCACTGAATCCCCAGCCTGCGCCGCCAATTGATATGCAAAACCTGGGAGCTTTTTCGCTGCTCAAACCTAGCTGATGCAAACCATGATGCATCAAATGCAGCAGATGCAGAAGACAATACCCTTACATCATCTCTTAACCTGGCAACATAATTTTTTTGTGTAATTGCATATTGATTCCTTTTCCATGTTTCAGATGGTTGCTGTTGATGATAGGCATGGTGATGATAGGCATGGCGATGATCTCCTTTAATTGATGTTGCTGTTGTGGTTGCTAATATCGTGGTTGTAGTTCCTAAAGGAAATCAAAGAATGATTTCAATATAGTTGATGTAGTACTTTTGTTTTTGTTGCATTATGAAGTATTCATGTTAACTAATTACATGTTAAAATGCTTTTGACTATTCAGTATAAATGTCTTTTTTTGTGTTTTAGTATTTTTCATATTTTTGTTATCTTTATAAATCAATAGTAATGTTGGCAAGAATTAGCACTAAGTAAAATACTAGTGGATGCTTTGTGGGCTGCCGCCAAACCCACCTATCTGGTATGCAGATAGCATTGCAGACTAGTGTAAGTTCAAGCTCCATTTGGTTTGGGTGATTGGTTTAGATTAATGATTAATCTTTGTTTAAGGACAAATCTAATCTTATTGAGACTAACATGTTTATTGATTTACATTCAATAGTTTCATATTTGGATGGAAAATAGAAAACCAAGGTATGTATGCATATCCATTCTAGTATAAATTGCATACTTTGGATTCAAGTTAAAGTATGAGTTCTCCATGGCATTAACCACAAAATGTGCATTATGTTTCCCAATCCATATATTACATGGATGCACATATTTAGGGGGAGTTCACACTTGAACTTGATGTATCGATGTATTGATCTATTCTTCACTCCATATATAAAGGATCAATACATTGAAACATATCAATTTAAATGAATGTTTAAATTGAGTTCATTTGTCTCCTAATCATCAAAGAACATTGCACATGTGTTGATGGTGTTCTTGTGATTGATTAAGGGCAAATGAAGAGTTCTTGAGTATTATGAAGCATTAGTTGCATCATGTGCTCAAGACACATATAAATTCATTTGATTGATTTAGGTTATGCTCAATTGATGTAAGTGGTATCCATTAAGTGTTAATGGAGTGCTTAGATGATTGAGACAACCATGCATCTTAGACTAACCATTTGCATAAGTGATGATTGAGCCAGGTTAAGTCCAAAGATAGTTGAGATGATGAAAACAGGACAAGGACGACATCATGAGGTGATGCACGTCAAGAGGAGATCCCAAAAAGAGATAAGAGAGCCAGAGTGACGATCCCGGGGGAACAAGATGATTGAAGATCATAAAGACCCCAAAGGTGATTGATTGTGGTGGCTAAGGTATAACTAGATAGGCTAAGAATCTTTCCTAGATTTGTGTCTAGTTTTAGCGTCGTACTATTAAGTGGGGTTGAGTTCTTGCTTTGAGCTTCATCATGTGTTGGTGATCTCAATCCCGTAGTCACTCGAGCTCAAATCTTATTCGGATTTGGTTTTTGCATAGAGCTAACCATTTGGCATGTGTTGAGCTCGTGCTTGGATTTTGCATAAGCTCTATTTGGCATTTGTTGCAAATAGGTCAAGCTTGTGCTTGAAGTTTTCGCATTGAGCTTTGATTTGCATTAGATGCAAATAGGATAAGCTAATGCGTTAGCTTTTGCATGAAGTTCATTTGTTTGCATGTGTTGCAATAGATGAAGCTTCATGCTTTGTTTTTGTTTTTGTTTTTCAAATCAAAATCTTATTGCGTTTATTTGGTATTGCTTGGAGCTATGTTTGCATGGGTTGCAAAAGAAGAAGAGCTCAAGCAAGTGTTTGGTTTAGTAGTTGCATGGAGCTAGAGAATTGCAGGAGTTGCAATTAGAGAGCTCATGCACTCTGATTTGGATTTATTGCTTGCTTGGAGCTAGGTTTTGCATGAGATGCAAAACGAGGATGCTCAAGCAAATTAAGTTGATTTTGAGTTGGGATGAGGCTATGGATTTGCAAGTGTTGCAAAAGAGAGATAGCTCATTCCTTGAGGTTTAATTGTTATTTGCATACTCGTTGTGCGAATAAACGGGATGTCAATGGGTTCCGGTCCTGAAAGCATGTGATACTTGCACCGTGGTTTTTGTAAGTCAGTTTGGGTCGTGGTTTGACCATCACATGGCTAAGAGGATAAACCTTATAGACTCTGGGATTTATTTTCTTAATATGTTCTTGCAAATATAATCTTTAAGACGTTTGCGAAGTGTGTTTTTCGCAAAGTATTTGGAGTTTGATTGAAATTCTTTAAGCATGAGTTGAGTTGTTGCAAATGTGATTTGCAAATTATTTTGAGCATGAGTTGATCATCTCATAGCTCAAAATTTAATCTTGTTGACTCTTGCTAGCTTGTGGTTACGCTTTTAATCAAGTCTATTTGAGGATTTCGAGAAAATCGGTTTTAGACTTGAGTGGCCATGTTGGAGTTTTTGTGATTTTGAAAAATATCTATGATTGCTTAAATCTTGAAAAAGGGTGAAAAAGGTAGCCCTCTTGATAAGCTTTTCATAGATTCCACTACCGCCATTTTAACGTCGGTAGTTATTTTCCAGAGGGGGTGTTTTCTGGAGTTTGCCCTAAGGTCGGCACTACCACCCGTGGGGGCCGGTAGTTCCGCCCGAGCGGCACTACCCCGATTTTGCTTGCGGTAGTACCGGATTTATAGTCGTTAGGCGACCGCTGGGGCTGAGGGCGGCACTACCGGCCCTATGAGTGCGGTAGTGCCGGTTTTGCCGATTTTTCTGAGATTTTGACCCTAACGGCTAGTTTTGTCTTATGAGGCTATATAAGACCCCCTTGGGGGGCAAGGGCTTGTTGTTGCCGGTGTTTTGAGTCCTCTTGAGCTTTGTGTGAGTTTGTGGGAGTGGTTTGCATAGTTTTGCTTCTTCCCATTTGGTTTTGAGCTCAAGAGTGATCCTAGTTGCATGAGTTGCATCTAGAGAGGATTAAGAGGACCCTAGTTGCATTGGTTGCACTAGGTGATCACCGGAATCACGGAGGTGCGATCGGGGAAGCTTGAGCAGGGTGCTCAACTTGTTACTCTTAGAGGTCGGTGCCTCCTAGACGGCGTAGGTGCGTCATGCGTGGGAGCTCTCAAGGTTTGTGAGAAGCCCCGGTGAAAGTTTGTGAAGGTTGGTGCTTAGCCTACCCGGCGGGGTAAAAAGCGACCATTAGTGGATTCAAGGTGAAGGCTCAAGTAAGTGGGCCGGTCCAAAGTGAGTTGGACTTCCTAAACGTGGAGTAGGAGGGTTATCTCCGAACCACGGTAAAAAGTAACGTGTCTCTTACCTCTTTTACCTTCAAGCATTTACTTTATTGCTAAATTATCAATTGCTTGATTGTGAATAGAATTACTTACTGTAGCTTGCTTGATCAACTTAGCAATTCTAGCTTAGAGACTTAATTTAGTTAGTGCACTAGTGAGCCTAGTTGATTTAGGCTTTAATTGTTAAAACCTTAGTCTTCCGCTTGAGCATATTTTTGTGTAGGTTTTGACATAGGAGTAATATAAGGCGATCCTCGATTAGTAGTAGAAGATTTTTAAATCGCCTATTCACCCCCCCTCTAGGCGCATCCTCGACCCTACAACTAGCCGGCAGCCGCAATTCTCTAGTGGCCAATGCGGGTGGGTGCGGGCTGTCCGCTGCCCGCCCCACTCGCAATGCTACCTCCAATCACAAAAAGAGTAACGCCTTAAGAGTACGTGCGGTTAAATCTTATAAGTTTGACCAAAGATAATGTTTAAAACGTCTGGTTTGGATATATGAAAATGATATGAGTCCATTTGTATTAAAATTTTCATAACACTGCACTTAACATCACTTTTGTGACTTCAGAGGGGGTACTAAAATCCTGCATTCTTTTTCCTTCTTTGCATGCTTCTACTATCTTTTTCCTTGCTGAAAAGACAAAGACCAAAGCCTATCCTTGCACCTCTGGATGAGTAGAGATTTTCATACAAAAAAATCTTGACCTTGAAACATTGTTTACAAAATTGATTTCAATATGAAAATCACTACTAGCTCGGCACCAAAGTCGCTCAAAAAATCACTAGAATACCGAAATCAAACACTTTGAATTTAGAGGTCAAAAAAATTTAAAAATCGAGCAATTTCATCATAATCGAGATATTTCACCAAAAGCCGACGATTTTTTACAGTCAATTGTTGAATCCAGTGATTTCCATAAAAAATCGACGATTTTTACTGAGTTTTCACCGATTTACATGGCATAAAATTTCTTGATTTTTTTTTTAAAATTGAACTGATTTATCGACCGATTTTGAATATCATACCCTAACAATAAGGGCGAAAATCGAGCAACACATCAGCAGGCACCAGTATTACAAATACATTGGTGCCAAGAGCAAGAAAAAGTTGAGTACACCATTTGCTCTCGTACGAGAAGGAACACAGTAATCTCTCTCTCTCTCTCTCTCTCTCTCTCTCTCTCTCTGTGTGTGTGTGTGTGTGTGTGTACATGTTCATATGACCATATAAATTAAATACTGAAACAACAAAAAATTAGTGCATTAGAAAGATTTATATAGAAGGTACCATGTATAACAGATGATTACAGGAAAACAGAATGTTTAGAACATCAGGCCATAAATAGCACATGCAAAACTACAAAAACACAACAAACGAGCTCAACAAATCATTCATAGCACATGAATTAGAGCTACCTGCACATCTGCAACTTGTTTGTACCGCTTGTTGTTTTACACCAAGTACAACAGTTACACATTCTTGTAGAACCAAAATTTACTCCACGTGTAAAGCAGCGGGAAAAATGAAAATCCACTGGCTTAAATTTCATTACCTCGAAGTAGTTGATAACCTTACTGAGATAAAAGAATGAAAAAACAAGCTTGTTGCAGCAACTTTAATGGAGGGGCCGAAGGGGCTAAAATTATATTGGAAAGGACCTGAGCAGACCAATTCAACCAAACTTTATGGTCACTGTCTGCTACAATAGAACCACAACCAAAACAATTAACTTGTAAGCATTCTGGAATCTGCAACCCTCCCCTCCGGGTCAGCATTTCTGAAAACATATATACACTATTGATCAAGACCTTCGATGTAACTTGAAACTTCCTTGGCATAATTGTGAAATAGCCCCACAATTCCCACAGCAAATGCATCATTATGGACAAACAACAATTAGCTGTATGCTATCAGTAATTTCCCCAATTTATCTGAGTTTGTGGCTGCTGATAAACACTGCCAGGTGGTCCAACAAATTCAACAGCCCCAGCCATGGTCTGTGATGGTTGGAGCAGTGGACGAATAGCAGCTCCTGCGACAGTCTGTGCAGGGTGGTAGATTCCTCCGAAAGGTCCATGACCAGCTTGAACAGATGCAAATGATATGTGCTGTTCTTCAGGGGGCAGACCATAGAAGGAACTTGCCTGGAGACCAGATATATCTCGTCCAAGTGTAGGAATCCATATGGTAGAGCCTTCACTCTGATTAACAATAAGCAACCATTAACCAATAACTTTGGAAAGAAGCATAGGCAAACAAGTTTGGAAGAAAGAATAAACAGTTATATAATCTTATCATCAATTTATCTATAACGTAGTGTGGTTGTAACAACTGCACTGTGAACAAGATGCCAAACAGTTCGATAAACTAGCAGTCTTGGTTGTCAAGTCCTAGGCGATGCCTAAGCGTCCAGGCGCCAGAGGCCTACTGCCATGCCCGCTCCCCTCGCCTGGCTGGAGAAAGGTGAATGCCTAGATGTTCTAGGTGTCGCCGAGGCGTCCAGGCATCGCCAGGCGAGCTCGGGCGGCGCAATTGGGTACTGGGAAGGTGATAAGGGATGGGCATCAGCCGATGGGGTGATTGGAGTCGGGCTTTGCTCTGCCATACCTAGCGCATGGTGACTGGGGAGGGAAAAGGGAGGTCCGTTGTGGCACCGCGGTGCCTTCATCGCCATCACCGGTAGCCACAGATCGGTAAGATCCGAATTCCTATCCTCCAGATCTCTGCCTCCACGGCGTCTGCTTTGCATCGCCTACTCGCCTCCACTGCCATCCTCCGCGCCAGCCACCGCTGCTCTGCGTCCCACCAACCGCCCTCCCGTTGAAATCATTGCTGGATCCGGTGTTCCCGCCTCGGCAGAGACCAAATGGTGGCCGTAGAGGGAGGGGGCTGAAGAGGGCACCGGCGGCGGAGAGGGGAGAGGAGTTGGCGGCGGCCAGGATGGAGAGCGAGCACGTGAGTGGAGAGGAGGGCTTAAGTGGCTGTTTTTTTGGTCGTCTAATCCTCGCCTACGCGCCTGCCTAGCATTCAGGCGCTTGGCTGGCACCTCGCCTCGCCTTAGATTAGACGGGGAAATCAAAATACAAACATTTTCCACTTCACACATGTAGTGGGCAGTGGGAAAAGTATCTACAACGTGCATAAAATACTTTACATGTACCAAAGTCACGCATATTGAAATAAGCATTCAAATTTGACATGTGTTGGGACTTGGGACAATAGAAAGATAGCATCACCAGAATGATCTTCTCCATATATTGGCATCATATCAAATGCAATCACCCATTGTGGTGCCCTCACGCAATTAACTTTCAACATGAAAAATTCTAGCACTCTTTAGAATTTCATCTTCAAATTAAAAATGTGTAAGAAGAAACAAAAATGATGTTTGTTGTGAATAGAAGCATTTGTCCTTTTCTTTTCCCTTTTCCTTTTGATTTATCCATTTTCAGATTTTCCTCATTTTTGTTACTCTTAACATAGAATGAAATTGAAATTCTATACGTAGGTGGAGTAAAATGCAAAATACATCTAGTTTTTTTTGTGCATTTTTCACGATGATTTGGTTCCCAAACGAAAAGGAATTGTATGAGTGTGCCAAAAAGGGTGATTGCATAGGATACGCTGCCACATATATTTGAAGTAAATGTGTAGCAACAAAAAAGAATAGTCTAAAAACGCAGCATGTAAACAATGAATAAAGAAAGAACCATGAGGCATGACATTCTACATAATCCTTCGACTGAAATCACATTGCATAAGTTACAAAGATACTCAAGGTAAGGCCTCCACCCTAGGTGGGAGGCATGCAGCATGCTATACTTTAGTTTCAAGTTTTAATCTTCCCAAGGACATAATAAGTAAAAGGTAATACCATTTTTGGTTTCCCCTACTTTACTCATCGAATCAGATTGATTCTCCTTAAACTAGGAATAATTTGGTCCATCTACTTCAAAAAATAGTACACTTGTCAGGGTTCAGGAACCACTAACTGGGCAGTGACTAAGTGGTTTCCGAATTTTTCCTGGCAAGTTTATTTGGGGCACATTTTTTCGAGTCTCTTCAAATCCTGATATTTGGAACATAAATAATGAGCAATAATACACGTATTCCGCTTGAATTGTGGGCCAATGGAGGTCATCTAGGGCATTCAGAGTCTCTTCAAATCCTGATATTTGGACTACAAAATCTTGAATGGGATCAAGAATTCCAAAAACCAACCAGCAGGTGGCACACACTTATTGTGAGTTTGTGACACCCGATCTCACAGTTGCAGCCAGGTGCATTATTCGTGCCGCAGGCCACTAGTTGTGGTTGTGTGTGTAACCATTCTAGGACCAACAGCCTAAGGTGAGGACAGGTGTTACTGCAGCATGTCATGTCCAGCAAGGGAGGGTGTGGACAGGAAAAGTTCTGCCACCAAGGGAGTTGGTTTTCCTCTGATATTTTCTTCCCTTTCCAAATCGATCTCCTGCTCTGGTTCGACTCAAATTCAAGTCCCTTCCAGTTTCCAGTCCTTAAGAGTTATGGACACAACCGTGAGTCCCTGAACAACTACGAATCATTTCTTCACCTGTTTTCCTCATACTATAGCTCAATCATATGTGGTGAATGGCACAAGCAATTTAGATTGACCTTTTCAAGTGATAGGTTAAACACAGAATTGCTCAAATAAAGGTGATAGGTATTTAAAAAAAACGAAGAAATACTCAAAGGCTACTACAAAGAAGAATAACCAATTGGGTGGATGTGTGCATGCTGCAACACGAATTGAAGAACAGGGACACTTGAAGAGATGGTCAGATGGAAGCATCGTACGTTTGTTAAAAAATGTGCTAGTGAAGTTCTAGAATATTTAAGAAGAGTAGGAGAATCTGGAATGGTGCAATTGTTCACAGTAAAGCAGGAGAAGCGAGAGAGGTGATGGATGGAGCGTGCTTGCATTGGGAGTCGGGAATATATCAATAGAGAGGTGAGCCCTGCCCATGGCAAAGTGGCAGTTGGATTAGTGCACACACAGTAGGGGAGGCGAATCCCACAGATTATGACTGTTGGATCATTTTGACCAAGAGTTGACGAAGGGCAGACATAGCTCCCAGCCTCCCACATAGCTAATGAACAGTTACGATTAAAACAAGGTGGAGGAGGGTAAATTTAAATCCTAATCTGAAACTGATGCATTATATCGAAGTATAGATCATTAGGGTGTGGGGCATTACACTTACACTACTGTTAGCAGAGGTGGTTGAACAAATAATATGGCCCAATAACAGTAATTGGATTTAGGCAGGGGATGATGACAAGCGATAACAGAGAAGAAACAATTGGAGCATAGGGTAGGGAAATTGAGAAAGCCGATGTTCATACTCAATGGAGCACATAAAAACCTTGTTTGCTCCAATGGGTAAGGAAATTGAGAAAGCCCATGTTCATACTCAATGGAGCACATAAAAACCGTGTTTGTTCCAATGGGTAGGGAAATTGGGAAAGCCCATGTTCATACTCAACCTTAGCCTAGATAATTGAGGCAGGAAAAGGTTATTCACAGTAATTGAGAATGTTAATATAAACTATTGCATATGTCAGACATTTGGCTACTTCCTTTAATAGGACTAAATCTGGACATTGACATTAGAGGGGAAAATCCCATAAGGGAAGTAAACTGGTCAAGCATGCCATTTAGCCATCTATTTCAAAGTAAATACTACCTGTTCCTGAATAACTGTAGTTTGACTTTGCATGGCCTCCAACATACAGATTTGACCATTACTTGCCACAATGCTAATTAGAATAAATTCAAACTGCCAAGCCCTATGAAGAGTTCCAGATTCAAATGAATTTGTAATGACAGATGCGCAGAGCCAGAGGGACCAAGTGATGCAACACTCTGGGTTGTCGGACGGGGAATAGCGTCGGGCAAGGGAAGACAGCGACAGGAGGAAAGGCGGGTAATTCGTAGATTAATGCCAGCAAGAGTAATTAGAATGGGGTCCACCTGTAATAGAGTAACGAAGGGAACTATATATATGGAACAATTCGGATTGTAACGAACTATCGAAAAAGATATGATATACAATTACTTTCCCCTGTTCTGTTCTTGCTGTTCTTCCTCCTACCAAGGTTATTAAAACGTAAAACGAGAACGAAACGACCCACTCCCTTTTTAACTTTTAAACGTTTAAATGGACGTTGAAACGTAGTTTTAGGCACCATTGTAAAACGAATATGAGAGCAAAGATATATCATATATGTACCTTGATTAGTCTTTTCCCATATAATTCGAGGCGCTATGCCATCTCAATATCTCATCTCTCATCTCTCAATATCTCCAAAGATATATAAGCAATATCAATCTATTACCAATATCAGTATATCTCCAAAGAAGAGATTTGACTCCACTCTTCCTCTAGTTTCCTCCTTTCTTTTCTTTCCTTTCCTTTCCTTTCCTTCTTCCTTCTTCCTTTCTTTTCCTTCCCCTTTTCTTCTTTCCTTTTTTTTTCTTCTTTCCTAGCTTCCCATTACTTCCCTTCCCTTTTTCTTCTTTCCTTTTTTTTCCTTTCCTAACTTCCCATTACCTCCCCTGCTTCCCGTTACCTTCCAAGCTAGCCTCGTTCGCCTCCTCTCCCCTGAGTGTCTGCGCCTCCTCTCCCGGCGCCGCGCCTCCTCTCCCGTCACCGCCCCCGCCGCCTCGCCCGTCGCCCGCCTCGCCGCGCCTTCTCTCGTGTAAACGACGTGTAAACGTCGTTTAAACGACGCTCTAATAACCTTGCCTCCTACTCTCTCTCTCTCTGTTTGATGTTCTTGTTGACGACTGATCGGTGATTGGAGAGATCATCTCATGCCACGGTTCATTCGATTGGCCAAGGGATATCACAGAATTACCAATATTATTCTGGTTCACAATCGAATATAGATAATAAAAAAATCCAGGTTATCAACTGGTTAACAAAAGCTTGCCAACACATTTGGGCATCAGCCCCGGTTCAAGTTTTTGAACCCTGGCCTTTTGTGTGAATGAGATAACTGCAATCAGATAGAAATTTCCCACCACACACACTTCCAGGAAGTTCTAACCATGATAATCACTACAATTGTTTCATGCAATTGCTGTACAATTTTTGAAGTTCTGTAGTTTTAATCAAAAATACCTCCAAAAACGTGCAACTATACCTGACAATACAATGCATTTGACGGTAATGTTGAATTTTAATTTTGCTCCCATTAATTTAGGTTTCCAGAAAGCATTATGATAAGTTTTTATCATGTTTAATCATGATAAAACATTGATAATTTGTGTCCTTATATGTAAATAACTTAAATTCAGTTTAAGAAATTATAAAAATATTAAATATGTAATGCCAACTATGTTTCTGAAAACCCTTAAAAACTCACTAATAAAATTATACAAAGATGACTTAATAGAACATGTTTCGTATATATGCTAAATTATATACCTGCTGCCCAGCAATGTAGATGTTGTTTTCCTTGAATTGTGATGAAGCAACATCATCATTCTCTGCCAGATTTCCATTTGCCACGGTTATGTTATTAGTATAGACCGATGGACAAGAACCATATGCTCCATAGGCACCAGGAATTTCAACAGATGCTTGGCTGCCAGTATTAGCACCAGGCTTGAATGAAAGGGTTGAGTATTTAACAGGTGGCCCAACAGCTGCACTTCCAGGTGCAGCGTACATGGCCTCAGTTGAAGTAAGCTGAGGAAATGAGGTGTTGCCCAAGAAAGGGTGAAGAGTTGTGGGTGGAATAAAAAATGGTGAAATGTACTGATTATATGGGATATAGTTGGGTAGGTAATGTGGTAGATGAACACCCACAGGCTGGCGGAATACCGGAACAGATTGTTGCGGAACAGCAATTGAAGTTGGTACAACTCCAACAGATGGGGTAGCAAGCGGAGCAGAATCAGATGACGCCAGCACCGATAAGTTACATCCCTGTAGTAATTAAAAAAATAAAAAAGTAAATAGGAAAGCAAAAGGATTCCTAATATACTGGATACGCACTTGGTCAAACAGAAAACTATTAAGCTAGCATGAACATGAAATATTGTCAGATCAAGCCAAAAGAATTTACATCCTTACATGTAAACACAGGCAGGCATATTCTCAACAATGACACTGAAGCAGCACAGCCTTTCAAATATCATGACACTTGCAAGAAGCAAACATCAAATCGTTGCAAAGATGAGTCCTGAACCTAATAAATGTCGTGCTATAGCTAATCCAAAGCGATTTTCATATTTAAAACTCAGTATCCATGAAGCTGACAAGTATAACAAATATGCAATCTCAGAACTATAGGATGTGTTTGGTTGGGTGTATGGGTGGAGAAATGGATGTGGAGATGCAAGATGAGGTTGTTTGGTTGCCTGTACACGTGTTTGAGCCTGGCCCAAAGGATGCAAATACGGCCGTGGGGCCTGGCTCGCGGGAAACGAAACTTTCAGTCGTTTCCGCCGGGCCAGGCTTGAAGCATGCGCATGCAGCACTCTAGGGTTGCATCGGTGCATCCCCTTTTGTGGCAGCCTCCTCCCTCCAGCCACCCCCCCAACGCCGCCTCCTCCCTCTAGCCGCCTGTCCCGAATCCGCCTCCACGTCGCTACACCCTGAACGCCGCTCCTCCCTGGACGCCCCCACGCCACTCCTCCCTCCAGCCACCGCCGCCCGTCCCGATTTCGCCTCCACACCGCTCCTCCCTGGACGTCGCCCCCACGCCGCTCGTCCCGAACGCCGCTCCTCCTTGGACACCGCCTCCACGCCGCATCGACCCGGGCTTCACCCAGCTGCAGCTCGACCCGGACTTGAGGTTTCCTCCCTTCCTCCTCTTGTTCCCTTGCAGTTTGGTTGTGATGGGATTTGTTTATGTGTGCACTGCCGCTGCTATAGATGTATGGATACTGTTAGCGTGATGTATAGGGTAATGGGCCCAGGTGGTTCGGCTGCAATCCTTCAGGGTGCGGCGGCTGCTTGCCCCCCCTCTGGTTTTGGTTAGTTGGTTATGTTTGGCAAGGATCTCCTAGATTAGATCTTTCCTATTTTAGTTGGTTATGTCTTGGCAAGGATCTCCTAGATTAGATCTTTCCTATTCTTAGAATATCCTTGCCTATATGTACTTGAGCCTTGGGCTCCTCCCATAATCAATCTACTATATTCCCAACCATACTCTTTCATGGTATCACGAGACCGGGAACTTCCCCTCTCACCCTTCCGCCCTGCGGCGCTCTAGCCGCCTGCTATGGTGGGACCTCGCGCCTCCATCGTCGACCTGCCGAGCAAGCTCGCCACGACGCCGACGCCGCAAGCGTCGGCTCGCCGAGAGACTTGCCGCACCGCCTCGGCTGAAGCCCAGGTGAGCAGAGGCGCATCATCGTGATCCATGACGCGACGCAGCCGCCGCCTGCGACTAAGATCGCCAAAGCGGCCAAAGCTCGCCGACGCCGCTGCTGCGGCCGATCCCGCCGACCTGGCCGGCGACGACCACGAGAATGACACGGACATCTCCCGCGCCATGATCCTCCACGAGGCCGCCGCCGTTCTCAACCTCCACGCCCAGGCTGTCTCCGTGCAGAACGCCCGCAGTCTGGTCCCCCTCGTCCTCGACACCTCCGGCAACTACCCACGTTGGCGCGAACAATTCCTCCTCGCCGTCACGAAATATTCGCTGCAGGACCACGTCCGCAGCTCCGCCACCTCGGCACTTCCTGATTGGGCTCGGATGAACGCCGTCGTCAAATCATGGCTGTATAGCACGGTCACCGCCGACCTTGCCGACGCCGTGATCGACCACCGCGCCACCGCCTACGACGCCTGGATCGCCATCGAGGATCACTTCCTTGGCAATCAGGAGACCCGTGCTCTCCACCTTGACGCCAAGTTTCGCGCGTTTGCCCAAGGTGACCTCTCCGTCACCGAATATTGCAAACGCTTCAAGAAGATGGCCGACGACCTCGCTGACCTCGATTTAACACGCGGATCGACCGCACTCGTCCTCAACGTGATTCGCGGGCTCAACGAGCGGTACAAGGACATCGGGTACACCTCATGTGGCCGCCCCTTCCCTTCGCCGCCGTCCGCAATGAACTCCTCCTTGAGGAGATCAACATGGTGCAAACACCCTTTGCTCCTCCGAGTGCCTCGCCGCCATCGGCTCTCCTCGCCTCGCTGGGCCAAGATCGACCAGCCGTCCTCCTCGTCCCGGCCGCTTCTGCGTAAGAAGAAGCCGATGGACCACCGCAACTCCTCGGCAGATCGCTGCGCCGCCGCAGACTCCTCCTCTCGCCTTCCACGCCCAAGACGGCTGCTACCGGGCGGCGGTTGCCGTCGTTCTTCAACCCGTGGACCGGATCCATCCAAATGTGGCTCGGCCTCAGGCGCCTCCTTCCGCCCAACTTCCTGTGGGCGCTTACCTCAAAGAAGAAGAAGCCCAAGAAGAAAGCGGGCTGCTCAAGAACTCTACTCCGCCAAAGAAATGCACTCCGCCTCCAACAAAGAATCCTTCCCGCGCAAGACAAGATCTACAAAGAAGAAGAATGACGCAGATCACCATGGAGGGTCTCCGCTCTAGGACGAGAATTCTCTGGCCTCCACGCTCAAAGACCGTCACCCTCACTCCACGGCAAACAACGATTGGTACCTTGATACAGTGCCTCTTCCCACATGACCTCTCATGATGGTACCCTCTCTCTCATCAACCCCTCAGTATCCCTCTCCCACCTCCATTGTTGTCGGTAATGGTTCGCTCCTCGCTGTCACCGCCAGGCCGACGCACCTTGGCTCTCTTGTTCTAAATAATGTTCTTGTTTCGCCTCAGCTTATCAAGAACCTTATTTATGTTCGCCAATTCACTACTGATAACAATTGTTCTGTGGAGTTTGACCCGTATGGTTGTTCTGTGAAGGATCTTCTCTCGCGGAACGTGATCATCAGGTGCAATAGCTCCGGTCCGCTCTACCCGCTGCAGCTGCCCGTGGCTCACTCCCTTGTTGCCAGCTCCACGTCATCCTCCCTGTGGCACCGTCGTCTCGGCCACCCTGGTCGCGAGGCCCTCTCCAAACTCACTTCGGCTATTCCTGGTTGTAATAAAAGTTTGGAGCCTTTGTGCCATGCGTGTCAACTAGGACGACATGTTCGTCTTCCTTTTAGCCCTTCAGTATCTCGAGCGTCAAACAACTTTGATCTTATTCATTGTGACTTATGGACATCTCCCATTGTTAGTGTCTCTGGTTACAAATATTACTTAGTTGTTCTTGATGACTGCTCACATCACCTGTGGACGTTTCCTTTACGGCTTAAATCTGACACGTTTTCCACCCTATCTAACTTTTTCGCCTATGTGTCTACCCAGTTCAGCGCTCGCGTCAAGGCCGTCCAGAGTGACAACGGCCGGGAGTTCGACAACTCCAGCGCGCGCACCTTCTTCCTCACACATGGCGTTCGGTTTCGCATGTCGTGTCCCTACACGTCCTCGCAGAATCTGGCGGAAATGAGCGGATTATTCGTACCACTAACGATGTCATTCGCTCCCTTCTGTTTCAGGCAAGCATGCCTCCTTCGTATTGGGCTGAGGCGTTGCACACTGCAACCCTCCTCCTCAACATCTTGCCGACCAAGACACTGGATTTTTCGACCCCGCACTTTGCTCTCTTCGGCAGTGCACCGTCGTACGATAATCTGCGTGTCTTTGGCTGCAAGTGTTACCCCAATCTTTCGCCATCAAGCTTCCCCACAAACTCGCCTCAAGGCCTCGCTTCTCGTGATCTTCCTCGGTTATTCCGCCACCACAAGGGATACCGATGTCTTGATCCTACCACCAATAGAATCATAATCTCCGTCATGTTCTCTTTGACGAGACCGCCTTTCCTTTGCCGAGCATACCTGCCTCCCACCGCTGCGGACTTCACCTTCCTAGATGAATTCCCTAACCGGCGCCCCTTCCCATAGGGTCGCCAACTGTGTCTCTGCAGTCCTCCCGACGCCACCATCGTTGTTTTACGCCCCATGCCGACGCGGCCGCTTCTGCCGCCAAGACCACCGGATTTCGCACTTCCCACGCGGCGGGTGGTGCACCGCCGCTGCACCGACGGCTTCTCCCGACTCCCACGTGCGGATCCTACGCCATGCGCTGCACCGCTTCCACCGGCTTCGGCGACCACGCGCACCTCCTGCCTTGCGCGTCTACTCCAGGCGCCCAAAGCGGTGCCGCCCCTCCGACAAAGACCGCCTCCCCTGCGGCATCGGCCCCGGTTCCTCGGTGCCGCTGTCCCGACGATGAACCACCACATCATGGCGACTCGGGCCAAGGATGGTTTTCGCGTACCGTCCTTGTACCATGCTGCACCTCTATCCCCGGTTCCAAAGACCTTCCGTGGCGCTTTGCCGAGGCGCAACGCGCACTCTGCCTTGCGCGCGTCTACTCCAGCGCCCAAAGCGGTGCCGCCCCTCCGACAAAGACACCGCCTCCCTCGGCATCGGCCGGTTCCCGGGTGCCGCTGCTGCCTTCCGACAAAGGAACCACCACATCATGGCGACTCGGGCCAAGGATGGTTTTCGCGTACCGTCCTTGTACCATGCTGCACCTCTATCCCCGGTTCCAAAGACCTTCCGTGGCGCCCTTGCCGATCCCAATTGGCGGGCTGCTATGGAGGAAGAACATGCTGCCCTTCTCCAGAACCAGACTTGGGAGTTGGTTCCTCGCCCGCGACATGCCAACATTGTCACGGGCAAGTGGATCTTCAAACACAAGTTCCACGCCGACGGATCTCTGGAGCGCTACAAGGCACGTTGGGTCCTTCGCGGCTTCACCCAGCGTCCAGGCATCGACTTTGCCGAGACCTTCAGCCCGGTAGTCAAGCCCGCCACAGTTCGCACAGTGCTCTCTCTGGCTCTCTCTCGCCAGTGGCCAGTTCACCAGCTCGATGTCAAGAACGCCTTCCTCCATGGCACCTTGACAGAGACAGTGTTTGCAGCTCAGCCCTCCGGATTTGAGGATCCTGCCAGGCCCAACTTTGTCTGTCGTCTGAACAAGTCGCTCTACGGTCTCAAGCAGGCTCCCCGTGCCTGGTACAGCCGTTTCGCCACGCATCTGGTCTCTCTTGGTTTTGTGGAAGCCAAGTCAGACACTTCGCTGTTTGTCTACCGTGGCAGTAGCGACACGATCTACCCGCTTCCTCTACGTTGATGACATCGCCTCACCGCCTCCTCGACACACCTCCTGCGGCAGGTCATCTCAAATTTCTCCAGCAGAGTTTGCCATGAAGGACTTGGGCGAACTTCATCACTTCCTTGGGATGCAGGTTCAGCGCAGTGACGACGGTATGATACTCTCTCAGCGTCAGTACATGGTTGACATCTTGGATCGTGCTGGGATGGCCGAGTGCAAACCATGCACAACGCCCGTGGATACCAAATTTCATGGTCTCTGCCAACTCGAGCTCCAGCTTGTCGTAATTCGCCGTCGACTACCGGAGTCTTGCTTGGCGCCTTGCAAGATCGACCTTCACACGGCCCGACATTGCCTACGCCGTGCAGCAGGTTTGCCTTTACATGCACGACCCTCGAGAGCCCCACCTGGCTGCTCTCAAGCGCATCCTTCGCTACATTCGGGGTACTCTACACCTGGGTCTTCATCTTCACCCGTCGACCCAGGATGACTTGGTGGTTTATTCTGATGCTGACTGGGCTGGCTGTCCCGATACGCGCAAGTCCACCTCGGGCTATGCCGTGTTCCTTGGTGACAACCTGGTCTCCTGGTCTTCCAAGCGTCAGAACACCGTGTCCCGCTCCAGTGCTGAGGCCGAGTACCGCGCCGTCGCCAATGGTGTTGCTGAGGCTTCTTGGCTCCGACAGCTTCTTCATGAGCTCCACATTCCGCTTCGCCGTGCTACCCTTGTCTACTGCGACAACATTAGCGCGGTCTACATGTCCTCCAACCCGGTTCAGCATCAACGGACGAAGCACATCGAGATCGATCTTCATTTCGTTCGAGAGAAGGTAGCCATGGGTACCGTGCGGGTTCTTCACGTTCCCACGACATCACAGTTCGCCGATGTCTTCACGAAGGGGCTACCTTCTTCAGTATTTTCTGAGTTTCGGTCCAGTCTGAAAGTCCGTGGCTAACCACCGACGTTCCGACTGCGGGGGCGTGTTAGCGTGATGTATAGGGTAATGGGCCCAGGTGGTTCGGCTGCAATCCTTCAGGGTGCGGCGGCTGCTTGCCCCCCCTCTGGTTTTGGTTAGTTGGTTATGTTTGGCAAGGATCTCCTAGATTAGATCTTTCCTATTTTAGTTGGTTATGTCTTGGCAACGATCTCCTAGATTAGATCTTTCCTATTCTTAGAATATCCTTGCCTATATGTACTTGAGCCTTGGGCTCCTCCCATAATCAATCTACTATATTCCCAACCATACTCTTTCAGATACTTCTTTTTTACAAGCAATCCCCATTTGCATTGAAGCACAAAGAATTAGACTCTGGTTAAGTTCTCAACACACACCTGTGGATAACATTAGTGTGGAGCAGATTCAAGCACAAAGAATTACAAGAAATCCTGCTCAGTTGTGTGAATGACCACATTAAGATGCATAATTACTACCTTACATGTTGAAGTATGTACATACAAAAGGCATACAAATGCTCTCTGTTTGTATTTAAAGGCAGTGGGAAGATTTTATTTTGATATTGCTGTATATTGACTGGATATGTTACCTTCACTACCCATTGTCATTGAGTTGTGACTGATATTTCCTTATCATGACCTATATTCCTTTTTTAGATGGATATGCAAAGTCGACGACGCAAACTTATTATTCAAGCAGCAGCTCTTGTTACCGCCATGCATGCATTCTTGGTTAGTAGGTTAAGGTTGGGTAGGATGTCGCGACCTACAATCACATATGCTCTCATGTCCAACAGAGATGTTGAGCGGCAATCTAACTTAAATCTGATTTTCAATTGTAATGATGTCGAATGTGTCAACATGCTGCGTATGAGAAGAGCACCTTTTTTCCACTTATGCCAATTATTTAGGGATAGGAATTTGTTACGCGACAGCGTACACACCTCTGTTGAAGAACAAGTGGCAATGTTTCTTCATGTAGTAGGGCATAACCAAAGATTTAGGGTAATTAATCACACATTTAGGCAGTCTATAGAAACAGTGAGTCGGTACTTTAAGAAGGTTTTGTATGCCATTAGTGAGCTCCGAAATGAAATGATTAGGGTTCGCTCGAATGACACACACGTAAAGATCAGTTCGAGTTCGAGATGGTATCCGTATTTTCAGGTAATAGTCATCAAATTTTGTTTATGGGGATATTTTTTTGGTATGTTTGCTTGGAAATAATGTTGTATCATTCATATAAGACTGTGTTGGTACAATTGATGGCACTCGTGCATGCTAGAGTTCCAAGGGCAAATGTTGCTGCATTTAGAGGTAGAAAGAACTACCCCACCAATGTGCTAGCGGTAGTTGACTTTGATCTAAGGTTCACGTATGTCTAGCTGGTTAGGAAGGGTCGGCGCATGATGCTCTTATACTTGCCGATGCATTACAAAGAAATGATGGGTTACGGGTTGCACCGGGTAATTGTTCATATGAACTAATATATTTCGCAATGAAGGATTTTTTATAAACCATACCACTAATCTACCAAAAAAATTGCTAGGTAAATGGTATTTAGTTGATGCTGGATATGCGTGTCGGCCTGGTTTTCTTCCACCTTATCGAGCAACTAGGTACCATCTCAATGAGTATGACGGGAGGAACTATCCTACTAATTTAAAAGAGTTGTTTAACTTGAGACATTCCTACGGGTAACAGTTGAGAGGGCGTTTGGGTAGGACTGTGCATAATAGCACCGAACCGAACAAACCAAACCGAACAAGCCGAACCGAACCGGTCAAATCGGTTTGACCGGTTTTTCGGTTTTCGGTAAGGTTTCAAGAATTTGGGGGTTTTTGGGATCCGGTTTGGTCGGTAGAAAACCGATGAAAAACCGAAAACCGAACGGGCCGAACCGCCATCTAAAAAAAGAAAATCCAGAATCCCCATCCATTCCATCGGCCGAGCGCGACTGCGCGGGATCCTCAATTTCCTAAATCCCTAGTCCCCATTCTCGCCTTCTCGGCGACCGGCGGCCGCCTCCCGCCTCCCCGACCCGGCCCCTGCTCCCCCCTCCCGCCTCTCGGTCCAGGCCCGGAGGCACCTGCCGGCCGCGCCTGCACTCCGCCTGACCGCACTGTCGCTCTGGCGCTCCCACCTCCTAGTGTCCAGAGTCCCGACTGCCGCTCGCGACTCGCCCGACCCGCTCCCGCGGTCCCGCCTCCTGGCCGGCCCCGACTGCTGCTCCCGGCCAGCCCCGACTGCCTCCCACCGCTCCACTTCGGCCTCTGCGCACGGCACCACCCCTTCTGTCATCTGCTTCGGTAATTTTTTGATCAGTGTCTTAATGTTCAATTTAGCACAGCAAGAAAGCACCACGAATATTGTGTTGTGTTAATGTTAACAATTTATATGGTAGTTGCCTCATTATTCTTTTCTTTTTTTGGTAATGTAGATGCCTCAATATGATGATATACGAACCATTCCTATCATTAGTGATGAAGTTGTTGGACCTAATCAAAATCAAGATCGAAAGAAACAAATGAATCCCAGATCAGAGATATGGAAGCATTACACACGACTGCCAGATGACCGAAATAAAGCTAAGTGCAATTATTGCTCTCGGGTGCTTCTCTGTGATCCACAAAAGAATGGTACCTCCTCACTAATATCTCATGCAAAATCTTGTAAGAAGCATCCTGATAGGAGCAACGATCAAACTCAATTATGCTTTCAACCTAGTCAAGATGGTAAAAGTAGTTGTGTAGTTCCTTGGCAATACAATGCTGAAGAGGTTAGGGCAGCGTTTACTCGCATGATAATCATAGATGAATTGCCTTTCATATTTTCAGAACATGAAGGTTTTAGGGACTTTATGTCCAAAGCTTGTCCTCGGTTCAGTGCACCATCTAGGACAACAATGTATAGAGATGTTCTCCGCCTTTATGAAGCTGAGAAAGCAAAGCTAAAAAAGTTTTTCAAGGACTCACATCAAACAGTTAGTCTAACAACCGACACATGGACTTCTTCGACCCTTCAAATCTACATGGTTCTCACTGCACATTACATCGATATCAATTGGCAACTTAACAAAAAAATACTTAACTTTTGTTTGGTAGACAGCCACAAAGGGGAAGACATTGGGAAAGCACTAGATAAATGCTTACTTGAGTGGGGCATTGAGAATGTGTGCACTATTACCGTAGATAATGCAAGTTCAAGATGTTGCTATAAACTATATGAGAAGTGCTTTGAAAAATCGGGGGGTACTTTTGCAAAAGGTTGTCATCTTCACATGAGATGTGTAGCTCATATCATTAATCTTGGGGTCAAGCTTCTATTTCCCGTATTCGTAATGCTATCAAATATGTGAGAAGCTCCACAGCAAGAATGAATAGCTTTAAAAGATGTGTGCAAATCAGCAAGGTAGAAAGAAAAAGGTTTGGTGTCTCTTCATGTGTGCACTAGATGGAACTCGACATATCTTATGTTAGACACTGCCGTTGGTTTTGAGAAGGCATTTGAAAGGCTTGAACTTCAGGACCCTTCCTATAAGGCAGAGTTGGGTGTGGATGGAATTCCAAATTATGATGATTGGGTGTATGCAAAAGACTTCAAGGAGTTCCTAAAACATTTCTTTGACCTTACAAAAAAAGTTCCTGGTACACAATATGTTACTTCCAATACTTTCTTCGAAGATATTGCCAGTATAAATTATTTATTGTGTCAATGGACTGAACGTCAAGATGGTGATGACAATACTTTCAAAGACATGGTCATTAGAATGAAGGCCAAGTTTGATAAGTATTTGGGGATCTGAGAAGATGAATGACCTAATTTTTATTCTCGCTATTCTTGATCCTAGGTACAATCTTCTTTTTCCTGCTTTTCTATATTTTACGAAAATATGACTCTTTTTCATACACTCACTAATGTTTTTATTTCAATGTTTATGTAAGGACAAAGCAATCTGGTTTTTCCGGTGGCAAATTAACAAGACATTTGGCACTATTAAAGGTGATAAGATATGGGAGAAGGTACAAAAGGCACTCTTAGATCTTTTTGGTGAATACAAGAATGCATACTCTCAAGTTGGATGCCCAGGTACTAGTGCTACTGAGCAATCAACCAGTTCTAATGAGCCATCAACTATTGCATCTACAAATATTATGAGGTCTTTATACAACAAGAGAATGAAAGTTACAAGTGGAGGTGGTGGTAAATCTGATTTAGATAAGTACCTTGCTGAAGATACAGAAGATGATATCAAAGATTTTGATATTCTCTCTTGGTGGAAATGCAACTCACCTCGCTTTCCTATCCTCTCACGGATGGCTCGTGATATATTAGCAATCCCTATATCAACTGTTGCTTCTGAATCAGCTTTTAGTACTAGTGGTCGTGTTCTTGATGATTTTAGAAGCTCCTTAACTCCGTTAACACTCCAATGCTTGATATGTGCACAAGATTGGTTGCGTCGTTCAAAGCGCATTAACATTGAAGCCAATCTAAGGGATTTGACTAAATTTGAAGAAGGTGCTATAATCTACACATAATAATTCTATTTATCTATTTATGAGTGATGTAGATTGCTTCAAATTATCGTGTTCTTTTTGTATTATGTAGGTATTGAAATGGAACGCCAAGTTGATGATGTTATCACAACATCTAGTGTCTTCTCTTCGGATCTTGCTTGATGCTTGAAAGTTGAAAAGATGTGACTTTTGTTATTTTTGGCAAATTGGGTTGTTGACAAATCTTTTGTTGATGGTTATTTGCTATTTTTTGCAAACTAGTATGGAGTATGGACTAGACTATGGAGTATGCACTATGTTGAACCTTTTAAATATTATTGTGTGTCTACTGACGGATGAGTAATTAAGTATTGTTCTCTTATTCTTGTATTGTTCAAAACTGTCAGTTTGCAAATAGGTTGCAGTGCTACTGCTAGCTAGCTGCTTGATATGTTGCAAAATGTGTTGGAATCACTTCCTTGATAGTTGATAGACTAATAGTTCATATGTTGCAAATTGTGTTGGTCTGGCTGCTAGCACCTTTCACGGTGCTCTTCTGGCCCTCTTGCACGACAGGGCGCTTTTGACCTGAGTCGCCTAAGGCCCTGAGCAGTGAGCACGCTTATTCGCATCGCACCGCCAAGATCGCTAAGCTTCCATCGTCGCTACGCCAAGATTGAGCTAGTAGCTACTTCCGCTTGCCACGATCTTGTAGCTACTCCGGGAAATCATTCGGTTAATTACATCTTTAATGATTCGCGTAAAGTTTGGTAAACATGGTATTTACCGATACCGTACCGATATATATTGGGATTTACCGATACCGAACCGTATTTATAATAAATACCGTATTTAACGAACTACTAATACCGTATTAACCGAATATACCGTACAAACCGAACCGAATAAACCGATGAAACCGAATGAACAGTGCTACGTTTGGGGCATTGAAATGTCGATTTCGCATTCTTGACAACAAGCCATTTCACCCATACAAGACACAAGTAAAGTTAGTTCTTGCTTGCTGAATTATACATAATTGGATTCTTGAGCATGGTGAAGATGAGGTCATTCCTTCGGAGGAAGATTGGGTGCCCAACAACAATGGTAATGCAACCCAAAATTCCGAAGATTGGGTGCCAAGTAACTCTGATTGGGCGTCTAAGAGGGACGAGTGGGCTAATGCCATGTAGGCTAATAGAGGAAATTCTCGTGTGTGAACTACTATTGTAATATTTATGCCCCCTATGTTTGAACTATTGTTGTAAAAGTTATGCTTATGCCGTATGACCTGTAATTTATGCTGCCCTTAATTGTTGTAAAAGTTATGCTTATGCCGTATGTTTGAACTATTTACTTGTCCAATTTATATTCTTTCATGCTGCCCGTAATTGTTTCAGACCATACCTACTAATGTGATTGATATTGGGGGAGTGTTGAGGACAATGGCGGCAAGAATGTGGGGAGGGTATCAATGAGGTGGACAAATGTGATGTCATCCTTTGTCCTTCGCCGCATGTTTGACCTTCTAATATTAGGTGTTCGAAGTGATAAGGGGTTCAAAGAAGTACATGTCAACAAAGTTGCAAAAGATCTTTCCAAATTCACTGGAAAAGATGTTACTGGGACACAAGTGTATAACCACCTTCGTAAGTGGCGTCAGAGGTGGATGAAGGTAACTAAGCTCAGGGACTTGAGCGGAGCACTGTGGGATGAGGACAACCACATGATAGTGTTGGATGAGGAGCACTACATAGGCCATACAAAGGTATCTTATTGACATTCATTGCAGCCTTTAATTTTTATAGCTTTAGTTCTAGTTACTGATTAAGCTTTACTTCTAGTTACTGATTGTTGCGCATTTAATTTTCTAGGCACACCCAAAGGATGACAAGTACCTAAATAAACCCATAGAAAACTACACGCAGATGATGACCATCTTTGGGAGTGGAATGGCTACTGGGAAGTTTGCTATGGGCTCTAATGAACCGCTTGGTGATCCCTCTGAGTTCTTGGATAGTTCAGTAAAAGATGAGCCAATTGAAGTTGAAACAGTTGCCACTTAGGAAACACCGGAGGTATCGAACAACAAGAAGACACAACCTGCAGATGCCACTAGTGCATCCAAAGGAAGCAAGAAAAGGAAGAGGTCATTGTTTAGTGAGGAGGAAATCGTTGTGCTATCTGGCATGACGGAGGCTATCAATAACGTTCTTTGCTGACCATTCGAGAGGCAGCGATTGCATGAGGTGCATCCTGACCTCTATGGTGCAATTATGAACATGACTGGCTTCCCTAAGGATGTATTATTTATGGCATTCTCCTATTTGGTGGACAACAAGGCCCAAGGTGCAGCATTTGTGGGAATGAAAGATAACCACCGTGTCATGTGGCTAAAGACTTTTTGTGCAAAGAATAACATGAAAAGGCTCACGGTATCCAAGGTAAAGTGTCTTCCATTTACCGTAGACACACATGTACGACATACTGATTGTGGCTATGTTTACAGCAAATTACCTTTTGGCGATGTTTTGGACTAAAGGACTAGAAGTATTGTCATGCTTTTGCTCTACATTTGGGATGACCAGCCCCTTTTGTTGCAATGGATGGGTTGCTATTGTTTGTATGCTACTGATTTTGCTACTAATTTTACCATAGAGAAGCACTGATTTGTCACTAATTTTGCTATTTCTTACAACAGCTGTACAGCTGTCACTTTTGGGGCTCATGAGACAAGCATGATTAGGATGAAATTGGAAGATCGTCATGCTACCATTGTCTACCTGCCATGGATACATGTGCCATGGATACATGTCTTATGATGCTTTTGGGTGTGTTTCAATGCTTCATTCTGCTGTAATATAGTCCTAATTATATGAAGAACTCACATATAGTGCCCTAACTTACCATGAAGTAGTGGATGATTTGTGCTTGGATGCCTTTTGTAACACCCGTGTTTTGTCTTTAAGCTTAATGAAGCTAATTAAGTGTTGATTAGTGCTCTGACTTGTTTTCGATTCTTTAATTTGGAGTTATTCGCTTTCGGTTTCCCTTTTGTTGTTCGTTAGGTCGTTTTCCCCGATCGGAGCCCTCTCTTCAATTTCGGGCGAAATCTCGAATCGTGTAGGTTAGAGCCCGAACCTAGGTTCCAAAACCTTCATTAGGATTCCCCGAACCGATTCCAAAAGTCCCCAACGCAATTGGTCAAGCACCATTGCAAAAGCCGCTTAGGATCCAGAGTTCACGACCGAGGCGGAAGATTACCACGGGCATGAGCCAGATCGCCGGCCGAGCGGCGATACTGCCGTCGGCGCAGATCGCCGGCCGCTTTTTCCAAATGGCTGTACCCACGTCACCTTGCTCCCTCCCTCCTCCGTCCAATACCAGGGGAGAGGCCCCCCTCGCACTCTCCCTTCCCCTCATTTGCTCCTCCCACTCTCTCTTGCTCTCCCCCTCCATTTCCATCACCACTCCCGAGCTCCACCTCTCCTCTTCCATTTCCGACCGGCTTGAGCAAGATTGGAGCAAGAAGACCCAAGTTCAAGGTGCAAGGAAGCTTCATCAAGTCCCCAAGAAGCCTCACAAGTGATAGATTCAAGGTTTGAGCTCATTCCCTGGGTTTAATCTCAAACCGTAGCTTCATCTCTTTTGTCTTTCCTTTTCCTTTTGGTTAAACCCTAGAGAACCTAGTTCTAGTGGTAGATCATCGATTCTTCGAGTTGCTAGACCTAGGTTAGGGTTAGAAGAATTATTTTGCGCGATCGATTCATTCCGGAAACCCCGATCTACCTCTCGTTGGGTTCATTCGCCTCAGGATATCGTTTCTCGAATTTTTGGAGATTTCCCTTTTGAAACCTTAGCTCCGAAAAGTCAAGAAAACGAATCGCGAATATATCCCACGCCTCGAAGGTCGATTCTTGCGGAAGAATTGAGTTTGAACTCGATTCGGGTCCGGAATCGAATTCAGGACTTATTAGGGTTTTCGAGTTTCAGGAGTTCGATCGTCGTGCCCGAGATCGTAGTCGAGTTCAGAACGCGAGTTGCAAATCCGCGGATTCGGCAGATTTGCAAAAAGTTGCATTTTGGGCATTCGGAGCAATTTCATGTTCCGAAGTCCCAAAACCATTGGATCCAACGCGTATGGGTCCTTGGTGTCGTAGATGTCCCGTTGCCGCGACAAAAATCGAATTTAGACTCCTTTTGGGTTGAATTCCGATTTTCCGTCGTTTTCGTCCTCCGTTAGGACCAAAAGGGGAAAATTGGGCAAGTGAGCTCGAAACTCGTCGTGACCAACATGAATGGGTCCCTAGCGTCGCTAGGAACCTATCCATGCCCTTGCCGCGAAGTTTCGAACTCAACCGTGCAATTTTCCTTTTTGCAATTTTGGAACTCTCTGCAGGCCGGCACTACCGCCGTTGTGGGGCCAGTACTGCCGCCCGAGCGGTAGTACCGCTCCCACAACGTCGGCTATTATTTTCCAGTGAGCTCCCTTTTGCGATTTCTGGCGACCGGCACTACCGGGCCGTGAGGCCGGTACTGCAGCCCTCACGGTAGTACCGGAGGTAACCCCGGTTTCTGCCGGCCTAGGGCAGCACTACCGCCCAACAGTAGCCGGTACTGCCGGGCTCAGGGTAAAACCCTGATTTCCTTTTTCCATTTGAGTTCTCGTTTTCTGTTTTTGGTTCTTATTGGTAGTTGATCTTTCCCTGTTTTGATCGATGTTGTTGGCTTTGTTGCTTTTCACGGTAGACGTTGACGTGTCGAACGCCACAGACGACCCCGACTACGTTCCGGAATCCGATTTCGTTGAAGAGCAAACAGGCAAGCACCTCCTTTGATCATCTTGAATCCATAATTGCAAATCCTATTTCTGATTATCAAAACTATTATGCATGCGTGTACGTTCACTATAATGCTAGTTTGTGGGAATTGGTAGTTAATCCCCAAATTGACGGATTTCGTTATTCATAGTTGAACTGAGAACCTTGTTAAACTGTAGACTAGTGTTAGACATAGCAATAAATGTCAAGAGGGTAATATAGTGAAGCATTTGCATACGCTTAGCCCTGCCGTAGTAATTACTACAGGAGATCGTGACATACTCAATTACATATCTCCTGGAACTAAAATGGTGGTTGGTTGGGTTATGGTTGGGATTTGGATTCTGGTTTGAAATTTCAAATGGTGCTTTGGTTTGGTTGAAAAAGGGATGGTTGCGTGAGTAAAATGGAAAACACGGAGAGTTTAGACCCGGGCGAGATGTGTGGAGTTGGTGGTTTGGAAATTGGCTTGGTTTGGTTTGGTCGGTTTGGTTCGGTTGGTTGGATAGGTTATGGATTGGATTTCAAGCCAGGGGCTTGATTTGGTTTGTTTCCTTGCTATGGTGAGGTTATGGGCTAGTGAAAGCCCGTAGGGACCACTAGTGGCCATCCTCTTTGGCCGTAGCAAGTGAGTTTGGAAGATCTCGCCACTTGATGTTATAACCGAGTCAAAACGTGCAACCACATGTGCCAGTATGGGATGGCCTTAACCTAGTACATTGAGAAGGGTCTGGTCTTGCATTTAAGGAGGGCAAAGGGGTATGGATACATCTGTGGTTTCGGTGTGTTCTAGGGACACTTTCTCATCGAGGCGTCGAGGGAGAGAGTTTACCCAATACAACGGTAATGCCTACTACGGGGAGGTTATGGGCTAGTGGGAGCCCATAGGGACCACTAGTGACCATCCTCTGCAGCTGTAGCAAGGGACGCACATTACCGGGCCGGTGCAAGATTAGCACCCCGATCTCTCGAAAGGTTACGTCACTGTCTAGCAGAACGGGTACGATAAGTATCGCGTGGCATGGATGACATGATTGCTAGAACGTGTCATGTGGGTACAGTGTGCAGTCTTACTAAGATAAATAAGCTAATCGATTAGCCGTGCTCACGGTCATGAGCAGCTTGGGAAGTACTGTCAAGTATAGTTTTTGATTCGGTTTTAGTTTTGGAAAAGTTTGGAAAACTAAAGGTTTGGATTGGTGTTGGTTTGGCTTGAGTTTGGTTGTCAGGAAAAGGGTTAGTTCGGTGAATGGTTTATGGGTTGTGGAAATGGAAAGGTTTGGCTAAGGATTGGAATCGGAATGGTTGGATTTCGGTTATGGTTCAAATATTGCTTATTATTGTTGTTACTTTAAAATGTCTTTCGGAAACCTCTTTGTAAATTGCGAATATTTGGATCTATTATCGTATTGCAAATAAATCATGCTTTGTGCTCAAATAGACTGTGTAGAAACCTGCTTTCATTGTTGTAGCCTGCATCTATGTAATTACTTCCATACACTGAAGTCTTGCGAGTACATACGTGTACTCACCGTTTGCTCTAACGGATTTTGGTCAGAAGAAGAAGAAGGTAACGCTGAGGGCAATCCCGATGAGTCTCAGTTCGCGTCAGAGTTCGACGAGTTTGCCGAGGGTTAACTGGATTGTTTTCCAATCAGTTGCCTGAGGGTGGACGGCACACTGCACGCCTTTCTTTTGAACTTCCGTTGTATTTATTCTGTCTTTTGGACTTGTGTAGACCATGAGGCCACAAGTTGTAAGATTACATAATTGTAATAACTTTACCTTTCAGATGTAAATTATTTAATCTTGCATGGATATGATCCGTCTCAACTGACAACGTGTGGGTACTGGGCTACTGATCCAGGGAACCAGTACTAGACACACGGTTGTGGGAAGCTCGAGTCGTGTTCAATCGGTTGGCACGTGCACTCGTGTCGAGTGTTGCCGATCAATTGACCTCAATCCGAGTACGGATTTAGTTTAGCGGTCAGAAGTTATTACGGGTTGCATTAATTGCCAGTCCAATGCAACAGTAATGACCCGGTTCGCTAATCTGATTCCAAAGCCCCCACACCTTTTGTGGTGAATGAAAACACATTTTAATTATAATTGTGGATGATTTGTGCTTGGATGCATTAAGAGATAGATTGCAAGGTTCCTCATTACCCATGTCTACCATTTCAAGCATATCCAGGATGTCGTCTGACAACCACTCTCTTGACTCCTCCACTCACATTGCCTGCAGTTGAGCTTGATCCTTTTTTTATAGTGTAAATGGTGCCCTGCTTCATATTTATCACCACATTGGTAGCACAATCCATTCATCCTTCGGTATTCTCTGAGTTGTCTCGATCTCCACAAGTCTCCCTGACCCAACTAACCCCATTGCGCGCTGGTTCGGCCTTGATCCCCACGGAATAATCTCGACCTAAGATCTACCTTCCCTTGCTATGTTTTGACCGATCTTGGATATCCTGCTGCACTCTGGCCAACAGAGCCACTCGTTCCACCGATTCCGGCACTTGGCTCTGTACTGGACCTCTTAATTCCTAATTTAGCCCTTTTATAAATTGAGACACGAAGAACTCTTCATCATAGTGCGGGTTGAACATGGATAGATGATATATGGCTTCTTCAAATTGTTTATAATAATCCTTCACTGACTCTGTTTGTTTGAACTCTTGCATTTCATCTAAACATCTTCGGTGATCATAAGCTCCAAATTTCCTTTCCACTACCAAAATGAAGTGTTCCCAATTTCCCAGTTCCTGTCTCAACTTGAAAGCTTGCAGCCACCTAGCGGCATTTCCTTCCATGTGCAGCGAAGCTGCCGTTCCCACAAATTTTCTAGTACATTGAACATTGTGAAGTAGTCTAAACATTTGTCCCTCCAGATTCTTGGATAATTCCCCTCAAATTTTGGAAACGATAATTTTGGTAAGGGACTGCGGAAAGTATGGCGAGGATCTCCTGTACCTCTTGATGAACTAGTGGTGGACACATGGTGTCCTTCTATCGAACAGGTTGTCGACGTTCCCCCTGGCGTCGGCAACAATGGAGCTTGTGAATTGTTCCAGAGCCCCTCCTTTGGTCGGTGTCGGAACCAACTTGTTCAAGCCCTCCAACGAGTGTTCTTTGGTTCTCCAAAGTGATTCGCGCTTGCTGCGCCATGGCTTCCAAGCTGGCAGCCCAGCAATTTCTTTGCTCCTTAGCTTGATTCTCCGCCATTTTGGTTGCGAGATCCACTTGTGCCGCCATCTGTTGCTGGGTCGTATCCATCAAGGTGAGTTTGTGAACATCGGCCAAAACTCGCTTCATCATTCCCCATCTCTCTTCCGACTGCGAGGACGCCTCACCCATCGCCTCCAGGACGAAAAGGGTCTGCGGCGATGGCTTTGGTGGTGCCGTAGTGGTCGATCACCGAGTTAACCAGGGTCTCGGGATTTCACAGGGATCATCAAAGACCGATCGAAATCAGTCTGGAGTTTCCCCAACCTTCTCCTGGGATTTTACAACTCAAGGCTTGATCTAACCTGGGATAGGCTCTGATACCAATTGTCATATCCCCTGGCTCTGCGAGAATCACCAGCGTGAAATCGACGGTTTTCTCCTGAAAAGCAAAGCAGTTCAGGAGAGGAAAGAAGAAGAATATGACAAGAAGGTTTCTATATTCAATCTTTTCATAAGTCTGTTACAACCTAATCTCTCCTCCTTAAGTACCCCACTTTCCCAACTGTAACGTGCATGTCTAACACCCCACCCCCCCTACAGTTGTTTCCTGCTAGTTATCACACACACCCTATTCACCGTCCGACAAAACCAAACATACCCCAACTTCAGTTTCCAACAGCATTCTCAAATGGCACACTCATCACATTGTTGCTCCTCTGCACGCGGCTGCTGCTGTTGATGCTAGCGCCAGAGGAGTCAACAGTGGCATGTGGTGGGGAAGGGAGGCGAGAGAGAATGGGAGGAGAGAGGGTGAGTGGAGAGAGGAGTGGAGGGTTAGTGTTTGAGGGGGGGGCGCCTAGGGATGTGCCGGACCAGAAGACTTGGGCCAAGGAGAAAAGAAAAGAATAGGCTGGGCCCGGAGAGAAGAAAGATAGCAGATCAAAATGGGTTAATCCAATTGGCAACTGCTGCTGCCTGGCTGCCACTACAACTGCTGGCTTTATACTGATATTGCTGACCTTCGCCTAATTCTCGCCTAGGCGCCTAGGCATCCAAGCGGTCGGCTAGCGCCTCACCTCGCCTTGTTGCCTTAACCATGGCACTAAGGCAGTTAAAGGGGGTTGCGCGGTTGCACCACAGGCTCGCCTTGCCGGAGCTCTGTGGCGTTGTTTAGTCGCCGTACACCGTTGCGAGAGGCTAAGGAAGACACCATAGCAGGAAGGTGACGAGGATTTGGTGTAATAGAGAGCGGGCCCAGAGGACTTGCCATGGATTAATTAAAGGTGAAAGTGAGAAGGGGATGGCCGAGCGACTCGGGAAACCTAGCGCCGCCCGTCGTCGCCCGCCGCCACATCCCCATCTACTTCACATGGGAGCCATCGCGCGTCCGCCCATCCTCCTCTGCTGCTACGCTGGGTGGGATCCATCACCCGGTCACGTCGCCTCCTCTACTCCCGCCGTGTCGCCTCTTCTGCCCCCGTCGTGCCGCCTCTTCTGCCCCGCCAATACTCAATATGCCGAGAGAGAGGACAGAGGACAAGAGAATGTAGTAGTCCGTCGAGGGGAAAAGGAGGAAAAGGAAAAGAGAAAAAATATGAGAAAGAAAAAAAGGGAAAAGAGAAAAAGCAAAAAAGAAAGGAGATTTGCTATTCTCAATTCTTTACTTCATTGTTGTCCTATTTTCATGTAGTTTGTTATTTGGGAGAAGAGAAGAGAAGAGAGGAGATTATCAACAAGGTATGTCACTAATCCATATTTACTCAATTAATTGAAAATTTGGAATATGAATTATTGTAACGTTTTGTAACAAGCTACACGTTGGAACTTGCAAGATGGATGTGTGCTACATGGGAAAAGATAAATTGGAAGGATGGGTGCTACATGGGCTCAAGAACCAGCAATATCAAGGTATGCATTACCTACAAAATTGCTTATTTGTTTGTTGATATATTTAGGTCAGGATATGTGTATGGTGTCGCCTCGCCGTGCGCCTTATTGCCTGAATGACAGATCCCGGCTCGTATCTGGTGAGCCTGGCTCTGGCTGGCCTGTCTGGGTGCATTCAACGCAGCGTGTTTGGTTGTCTGTACATGTCCAGACTGGTCCGTGAGAGATGTTGTTTGGTTGCTTGTATGAATACTTGCGGTATGAGTTAAAAAATTGTTAAATAAATGAAAAATGTATTAATAGACACTAAGTATATGTTAAAATCATTTAGTAGACACTAATTACATGTTAATAGACACTAATCATATACTAATCTTAATCACGTAAATTTTTTATTTGAAATATACATAGCATGTGTGGTCTAGTTTCGTTCGCAAAAATACCAGGAACACAAATATGAAATCGGTTCGGTAATTAAATCTTTTAATTACAAGATATAATCGAAAAACAAACAAAACCAGTGTCTCGATTTGCGTGCTTGAGTAAACAGCTGGCTCGGTAGAGGCTTGTAGCGTCGCGAGTGGCGTTCCGCCGGGCCTGGCTCGCGGCGCTTTAAGGTCCGTGCTAGCATGTCTCGTGGGATGCAGCGAACCAAACAAACACTACTTTTTGCATACGCAGATGCAACTGCACCCCCAGGGAAGGCAACCAAACACCCCCTTAAGCGCTTTAGTGGTAAAAAGGTTGAGTCACCACGCCTCACCTTATCGCATTAATAACCTTGTTCAACATGATACAATTACAATATGTATGTACAACTAACTTCTCTCTTTTTCGCCAAAATGAGATTCAAACATAAAAAGACATGATTTTTACTATTTACCAAAAGAATATTAGGCCAGTAGGCCCAGCACAATGGATATAGGTAAAAACAAAAATGATGCAACATCTACTCATGCAGGGATGAAAAACGGATACGAATTGTGTATTATTCGACTACCGTGTTAAGTAGGATACAAATACGGTGTAGATTTTCCCATCCGATTAACAATTTATCTCCTATTTGTATTCGTATTCGAATTCACATAAAAAAATGTGCATGAAGCTATGGTATGGAATTGACCTACCTGAATTGTTATTTCATCATAACGAAAGCTAAATATGCAAGCTAAAGGAGTACATTTGCAAAGTAGCAGAAAAGCATTGGTATGTGAACGATTTGCCCAAAAAACAATATCCACCCTATGATGCTATCAACAATCAAAACATTATTTACATGGAAGGGAAGTTAAAATGTTCAAATCAAAAGGAGCACTGCAATATTTAGTGTAAGAATAGCATCACATGCCTGCGATTCAGATGTTTCTAATGAAGAAGTCTGGTTTCCAAGTAATTGTGGTGGCAATCCGAACGTCGAGTAAGGCAGTGTAGTTTGAACACGTGAGGATTGTTCGATCCCTGAAGTAGCTGAAGCGTCCCTACATAGGTTTGAGTCTGTAATTTCAGGGGTAATAAAGGAATTCTCCACGTCCGAAGGTGAATGATTTTCTAGCTTTCCAGCAGGCAGTGCCCGAGGATCTAGATCAGTTGTCTCGTGTACAGTACAGGATGAATTCTGATCTCTGCATTTTTGTCAAGAAATAAGAATTAAGGACGAAAACAATTGAAAAGTATCACAAACTTTTATCCATATGTTTTACATAGGATAAAGATAACATAATGCTCTCAAAAGACCTCAAATATATTCTCAAGTAAGCTACAATAAAACATTTAGACTACCAATCATATGTCAGCAAAAAAAGGATGGCTTAAAATTTAAATTAATATGCATTATCTGATAGTCATACAATTTAGTGTCCTTGAATCTCAATAGCATGAGTTTTTAATAACATTTTGTTATGTGCCGGATACTGAACAGTATCGCTCCGGCGGGTAAGGGCTTCAGGCGTGTGTGCGGTCCGGCGTGTAAGGGTTTCAGTGTGTGTGTGTGCGGGTGAGTTTTGGCGTTACTTAAGTTGCCTCTGAGTGGGGTGGTTTGTTACAATGTGTGGGTCCACCTGTACTGGCCCTTGACAGGAGTATATAACCTGAAGTTGGCGACAGGAAGCTATCGAAGATGAAAGAGAACATTACTCTCCATTCTAACAGAATTCCTGCTCTTTCTTCCCCTGTTCTTCCTCTCTATCTTCCATTCCCTTAGCTTGATCATAACACATTTTTATTAACTTACAAACTATTATGGTGTGGTACTGTAACAGAAAGCCCTGCATGGCATCAACTATCAAGGAGGCAGAGATACATGTGCGCAGTGAATTCAAGCATTCGTATTGTCAAAACAAGAGAACCCATTTACAATCATGCTTAAAGCTTGAATCTACTGGTAAAATTGAGCTTGAACCAGTAGTACAGTCACACATATTGGAACAATATATCCATGCTTGAACTTCCACAACTTAAGGACAAAATATGGAATGCAATAAAATTAAGAACACATGTATACGTATCATCATAGTGCAGGTAAAAATGTGGACATGGTCTTCTAACATAACTATTGCAAAACAAAGGCTAGCACAGGTAAAAATGCTGGTGTGGTATTCAAATCACTGTTGCCAAATGAGGGAGATAAATTTAAATAATAGTTAAGGCCTCATGAGTTAAATTGAATGGTAGCTCTACAAGAACAAACTTGCAAGCCAGCAATTCTATCATAGGATATCTACAAGAACAAACTTGCAAGCCAGGAATTCTATCATGGGATATTGCAACACAGTAGGAAATATAATATGGTCAAAACAGCTCAATGGTGTTTATACACAAATATTTCAGTAAACCAAAAACAAATGAGATAAAGCCACCAAATATGGCCTAATAAACAGTTCAATAGTGTGTCATGAGGTCAAAAGTCTTAAAAGACAAAAAGCTAAAAAACTAACCTTGACATAGACCCATCATCAATGTCATCCAATTCCTGAGATGATTCATATTCAGGAGGTGAAGAGCTCTTCGTACATTCTGGATTTGAAGTGCCCCGTATGCTGTTGAAAACTGGTGTTGAAGCTTCCAAAAGTAAGCCCATATTTTTTGGACTCAGAAATCTGAAGGTGATCAGGAATTATCACATGTTGCCTATCTACCAACTGCAGATCATCGAACCTTTTGTCCATCTTCAACAGATCAGCCTTATCGAACCTTTTGTCCATCTTCAACAGATCGTCCTTACTAATTGAATTTGATATTGGAGTTGGCTTAGGAACAGTTTCAGCAGTCAAAGGTATAGCATCAGGGTTTATAACATTTTCAATTGCTTGGGCAGAAGTGGTGCTTGTTGGTTTTGGTTTCCATTCTTTATTTGGAACAACTAAAAGACAGAAGTTTCGAATGATCACCAATAAAAGGACAAGATATAAAAGATGGAAACATAAAAACTAACATGACAAACCTGAAAGGATAGCAACTACAAATTTCAAATTGCGACTGAATAGCTCACTCAGAAAGCAGAAACACAGATATCCCACATCTTTCAAATAACTCTAGACATTCAAATAGATTTATCCCACTTCAGAGTAAGGTAAGAAGGGTTTGGTAAACTAGCACTAACCAGATTTCTAGCTAAGGACAACGACTTGGGTAAACTGGACAGTTCATGGTTAAGGTTTCGTTTCCTTGGAACCAGACAAAAATCTGTGGGAGCTGCGAGTCAAAAAGGTTTCAGATCCTGAACTTTATTGGGATTTGGTAACCATAGCAAGTAACATTCAAGTTTCAACTGCAAAATATTCGATCAATTTTTGCTCCAATATGCTCAAAAAAGAAGGCAAGGCCATTAAAAAAGAAAGGTGTTCCCAACCATATCCACAACCCACTCTCACAGATCAACTGTAAGACAAACATAGCAACATGCAATATTATATGTTTATTTAATTGTTACAAGCCAGTTGGCACATTCAGCTCATTTTGCAAGCGCTTTATGTAGTGTTTGATGGGGTGGGATGGTCTAACTCTTTAGGTCGTCTAAGTGTTTGGTTGCATGAATGGGATGGGATGGTCTAGGAAAGGTTGATCCAAGCTAGAGGAATATTCTCCCTTTATTGTAACACCCTGGCCGAAAATCCACTCAATGTCAGCCCAACATGGGGCGGACCCACACACATATAGCACTTTAGACAAGCAATGTGGGACTAATCCGACCACCGCTCCACATGGGTCACCCCACTAACAGGTCAGGGTATTACATTTTATGCTGGATAATGAGATAGGATTTTTTTGGCTAGACGAGCGTCTAGGCTCAATTAATCATGACCATTAGGGACAACTGGACAATTACCAAAGATTAGTGATAATTAGCATGTTTTAGTGTTAAATAGTGATTATTAGTGCAATTCTCTTAAGCTAAGAAATCCATATTCACTGATTAAGATCAGAAGCGCCAATCAAATTAGGACCTTACTAGTTCTAACATTCTTTGGGACCAACGAACACTCCCAACAGGATAAAAATGGCACCACAAATAAGGTTGGGATGGGAATATCGAAATACCTTTTTGTGAGCCACTTGATTGCTGTGAACGACTACTGTAGTTTGAAGATGATCTACTGCCAAATGACCGTCCAAATGATGATGAACCTGATGATTGGGAGGTGCCTAATAGCATATAACAAAAACATGATTGCACCAATTATCTAATATTTAGCTTAAATTACAGAGATATGCCAACTGAATTTTAACAAGTACCTTTGCTGTCTGTAGGTAAATCACGGCACACCACCTTCTGTTCTCCTGATGTCCGCTGGCTTCTGATAGCTAGTTTGGCAGCACCAACATCACCAAGGCTGTGAGATTCGGAGGAATGCACGAGCACACCATCTGATGCTGATGCGGAAGATCCTAATACGGATGCTGGTGGTTTCAATGATTGTGGCACATTTGGAACTAAAGCAATGACCCCTTCTGCACAAGGAGGACTAACTTTCGGATCAACCATGGCTGTTGAATCAGAGTTTGATATATCACCAACAGCACTAGAATTTTTGTCCACCACAGCAGCAGGACCAGATGGTTGAGATGGACCATTGGATAGACAACCTGACGAACTGGTAATAAAATCGGATAGTTCAGTTATATCTACTTGTGACACATGCAAAAGAAACATTTGAACTTTAATTTGATATATTAGAGCATTAAAAACTGAAAATTTCAATATTATGTTGGCACCAAAAAAATAAGTGGCACAGTCTAATAGTGAATCTTATTGTGTAATAATCAAATGTAGTACTACTATGTTCCATTGTTCCTATACCTATACAACAGAAGAAGAAAAAATGCCTTTTCCAAATAAAACGACTGTGAATGGGTACTTATAGTTAAAGATTTATCTAAAGTGATACTCTTGTTTTAGAAATAGGACATAGAAAATAATCAAAAGAAAATAAAAATCATAATATGAATTTTAGATTAGATCAACTATTTTAGCATAACTCAGCAAACTTCAGATATAGGATAACGCGATTCAGAACTGAGCAAGTAAAAAAGAAAGAAAGAAATACAGCTTCAAAACATCAGATCAGAAGGAGTGACGCACTTTCTATTGTTTCATATAAGAAAATGTCAAAACATTCAATTCAACGAAAACAGGCTGCTGTCCATCATTAGAGTAGCACTATATCACCAACCACAACGCACCAAACATGAACAAGTTTGAACAAAACACAAATACTCCCTACAAATAAGGTAATTGTGAGCTATGGCAAATAGTAGCATTAGATTACAAAATAAGAATACATTGTTAGCTCTTCTTGTTCAAGTCTTCCACATCCCCAAGCGATCTAACATCGAATGGCAGATACCCAAACATAACACTAATGGCAGGATTGCCCCATAATCACCGACCCTAACAGTGGACCACAAGCTAGCGCGTGCTGCCAATGGCGGATCCAGGAATTTAAACACAGGGATCAACATTGATCCTTAGTGATCAAAGTTGTATCTTGAAGTGTGAAGGCCCATATAGCCCATGTGGAGCGGTGGTGGGATTAATCCCACATTGCTTGTCTAAATTTAGTTGCAGTAGCATATAATACTTGTTGGTCCAAATTTAGCATCTCCAGGTTAACCCTTTTACACAAAACAAGGATAAAAGTGTAATTGGGGTGCTATGCCTGCGTGGCCCACCCAACGATCGACTAGGCTTTGAGTGGATTTTGAGCTAGAGTGTTACAGATAGTATCAAAGCATCAACCTTCGCTGCATGGGCACATGTGGGACAGGGGCGTGGGCATACAGCGCATGGCACGTGTGGGCCCAAAGTGGACACAGTGGTGAATTTAATATCCCGACCCGTTAGTGTGAAGCATATAATGCATGTCTAAAATGAGTCTTAGTAGCATATAATATCTTGGCCCATTAGTGTGAGGCCCATGTGGAACGATGGTGGGATTAGCCACTTTGCTTATCTAAAATGAGTCTTAGTGGCATATAATGCATGCTGGGTCCAAACTTAGCACCTCTGGGTTAACCCTTTTACACGAAGCAATGATGAAAGTGTAAGAGGCATGAAGTGTCCCGGGTCATTTAGAGGGAGTAAGTAATAGTATTAACTACTAATTATCGTAAGCTACTTTGCAAAAATTTAAAAATGCGAATAGAACGAATAGAAATAGAAAAGAGATAGCCGTCAGACCCGCAGACGAGGTATTGATCATCGAGATAGCAGACCCATAAGGGCCGTATCGGCATCTCTCGCTAGATCGGTTCATCATTCGACAACCGTAGCTTACCTGTTCGGATTGCGGGTATCCGTAGCGACGTTTTACCATTTAGGCAACCAGTAGCAGTGCTTTACCCAGAGAACAACCATTGGAGCCATTGCAATACCCAGTGGACATTCCAGTGCCTTTGAACATTCAAGCCCGGCCCGACTCACGGCCAGCTGACAATCGGCCCCGGTAGCTCGGCGTCGAGGCGACCAGGAGAGAGCTCTTTCTTATCCCCTTCCTCCCAGTGCACAAGAGCAATCCTTCCTTCACTCCACTCCCAGCCGAAGCCAAGAAACCAGAGAGCACAACCGAGAGCAACACACCCACCCCTCAATCCCATCGGCCAAGACGACCCGGAAGCGGAGGAGGAGATCCTGGCGAGGAGCCGAAGGAGAAGGAACCACAAGCCAAGAACCAGACCTGGTGATCCCCAAGAACCAAGTAAGGAGGATCCACATCAAGGACCGAACCGAGCAGGAACCAGAAGGAACCAAGCACCGAACCAGGAGCAAGAAGATCCCCAAGATCAGCACCAGAACCTTCTTCCCCAAGAACCGAACCAAATCCCTCAGGTGCACACCTAGTCCCGGTAGTAATAGCAGTAGCTAAACCACTCCTTGCGTGCACCCTGAGTAGATCGGGTAGCTCGTAGTCTCAGTAGCGATTCTAGGGCTGCAAAGATTGTAATCTTGCCGTCCCCGCTAGAACCATTGCATCATTGACCCCTAAAACTTGCAAGCAAAACCGAAACCAAGCAGATCAAGTAACATTTGTTCTTATCTTTGACCTAAGATTGCAAATCAAAGAGTAGAAAATGGGAACAATCAACTAAAAGATCGCAGGAAGCAAATCTAGTGGCATCTGTTCTTATCTTAACCCAGAAATGCGAAATCAAAAGAATAAGCAAACGGTAAAAGCAGGCAAAGCATTAGATCATGTAATATCTGTTCTTATCTTTAGTAGAGAAAAGGGGGGGGGAGTTAGCAATAGAGAAGTAGAGGGGGGAGTTCGGCCGAGGGAAGAATCGGAGCGAGAGAGGAGGAGAGCGAGGGACCGGCGTGGAGTGTAAGCCGGCGCCAGGGGGAAGTATTTCTCTAAATTGGACTTGCGATCTGGTTACCATCAGATTCGTATGGCAGAGAAGGACATTGAGAAGACAGTTTTCAAGACACATCATGGGCACTTCCAGTTCTATGTCATGCCATTCGGACTAACAAATGCCCCGGCCACTTTTCAGTGTCTTATGAATTCCATTGTTGCTCCCTATTTGCGTAAATTTGTGTTGGTCTTTATTGATGATATCCTCATATATAGCCTTGATCTGAAAATGCATGTGGAGCATTTAACCAAAGTGTTAGCCTTACTACAACACCATCAATTGTTTGTGCAGAAATAGAAGTTTGCCTTTGCCCAATCATGCATCTCATATTTAGGACATATTATTTCAGACAGGGGAGTGGCTACGGACCCTTCTAAGACACAAGCAATGATTGGTGGCCTCCACCAACTAACATCACAGAATTGAGAGGATTTTTGGGTTTAACAGGGTATTATCGAGAAATTTCGTGAGGAATTATGGCATCATTTCCGTCCCTTGACCCAATTATAGAAGAAGAAAGCATTTCAATGGGATGAAGAAGCTTCCATTGCTTTTGAAACATTGAAACAAGCAATGAAAGCAGACGTCGGTTTTGGCAATGCCAAATTTTGACAAACATTTGTAGTTGAGGCGATGGATGTGATGTCGGCATAGGAAGCGATGTTGATGCAAAATGGGCATCCGATTGCCTTCTTGTGTAAAGCATTAAGTTTGAAACACCAACAATTATCTATATATGAAAAGGAGTTTATGGCGATCATCATGGCGATCGGCCAGGTGGCGTCAATACTTACGAGGAGTATTCATCATCAATACCGATCATCGCGATTTGTGTTATCTTGGCGATCAACAATTGATGTCTGACATACAAAGGAAAGTAATGACTAAATTGATGGGACTTTAGTTTCGTATTCAGTACAAAGAAAGCTTCGACAAATCGAGTAGTAGATGCATTGTCGCGTGTGGGACATTTGATGTCATTACAAGCAGTGTCGGGTAGTCAACCCTTATGGATTCAAGAAGTATTAAACTCTTATGTGACAGATACACGAGCTCAGCGTCTGTTGATTGCTTTGGCTTTTAGTCAGGGTGAACATGGGTTCGAATTATCTCAAGGATTGATCAAGCAACATGGACATATTTGGGTGGGAGAACTTCGGCCCTTTAGACTAAGATTATCAATGCGTTCCATGCCAGTGCCGTTGGAGGGCATTCTGGGCTAACAACAACTTATCATTGTATCAAAAAGTTGTTCTTTTGGGATGGATTAAAGGCAGATGTGGCCAATGTAGTGAGACAATGCATCACTTGCCAACAAGCCAAACAAGAGCATTCACGGACACCAGGTTTGTTGCAACCTTTACCGGTCCCAAAAGAGGCATGGCAGGACATCACGATGGATTTCATTGAAGGTTTACCCCGGTCCGAAGGATTTAATTCGATATTGGTGGTGTAGTGGATAGGTTCTCTAAGTACGCTCATTTTATGGCATTGAAACATCAGTTCACAGCACCAATTGTGGCCAAGATCTTTCTTGAGAATGTGGTCAAATTGCATGGTCTGCCTTGATCGATCGTATCGGATCGTGATAAAGTATTTACAAGTGCATTTTGGAAAGAGTTATTTACTGCTATGGATACCAAATTCTTTGTTTAGAACTTCATATCACCCCCAAACGGATTGGCAGAGAGAGAGGGTCAATCAATGTCTTGAAATGTATTTGTGCCGTGCTGTTCATTCTTCACCATCTAAATGGCGCAACTGGCTGTTCTCCCTTCCAGGCACTATATGGGGTAGGCAGAGGTATGGATTGATGCCAAATTGTGGGCAGGTAACAAATCAGTCGATCAAGGAATGGGTTCAGGAGAGAAAAGAGCATATTGAAATGCTTAAACGCCATTTGGAGGTAGCTCAAAATAGAACGAAGATGCAAGCTGATAAAAAAAGGGTCGACAGACAATTTCAAGTTGGCGAACAAGTGTATCTCAAACTTCAACCATATGATTAGTCCTCAATGGTCAATAGGCCATTTCCGAAATTGGCATTCAAATATTTTGGCCCTAATAGAGTGGTGGAGAAAATTGGCGCAGCCGCTTACAAGCTGGAATTGCCACAAGGGAGTCAGATTCACCCGGTGTTCCATGTCTCTCAACTTAAGTCATTTGTACCTGATTACACTCCGGTGTTTCACTACTCACCATCCATTGCGGACTTGAATATGGAGGAGGTTAAACCTGAAGCCATACTGGATCGACGCTTAGTCAAAAAAGGGAGTGCGGCCATCCCTCAAGTATTGATTAAATGGTCGCGGATTCCAGCTAGCATGGCTACTTGGGAGGATTTTTATGTGATCAGACAACGTTTCCCTGATGCGTCTGCTTGGGGACAAGCAGGATCTCTGTGGGGGCGGGGAGATGTCAGGCAAGCAGTACAGAACTGAAGATGTCATCGCTAATTCAGAAAAGGAGATTATGATGAATAGTATTTCCGGTAAACAAAAGAGTAAGGTGATTAGTTATAGTGTCCCCGGTGATTAGTTACAAGAGGTGTGAGTCTTATGGGGAAACCAAAGACGGACCCACACGTGAGTGATAGCAACGGTATTAATATGGACAACGGTAACTCCAAAAAGAACGCTGAAAAAAAGAATTGAAACTTCTTCCTCTCTGTCTGTTCTTCTTCCAGCTCTTTCCTCTTTCCCCTTTTCTTCTCCCAGTTGTCTTAAAAATGCTTTGCAAAAATTTAAAAATGCGAATAGAACAAATAGAAATAGAAAAGAGATAGCCGTCAGACCCGCAGGCGAGGTATTTATCACCAAGATAGCAGACCCATAAGGGCCGTATCGGCATCTCTCGCTAGATCGGTTCATCATTCGACAACCGTAGCTTACCTGTTCGGATTGCGGGTATCCGTATCGACGTTTTACCCTTTAGGCAACGATGTGATGCTTTACCCAGAGAACAACCGTTGGAGCCATTGCAATACCCAGTGGACATTCCAGTGCCTTTGAACATTCAAGCCGGCCCGACTCCACGGCCCGACAATGCGGCCCCGGTAGGCTCGATCGAGGCGACCAGGAGAAAGCTCTTTCTTATCCCCTTCCTCCAAGTGCACAAGAGCAATCCTTCCTTCACTCCACTCCCAGCCGAAGCCAAGAAACCAGAGAGCACAACCGAGAGCAACACACCCACCCCTCAATCCCATCGGCCAAGACGACCAGAAGCCGGAGGGAGGAGATCCACAAGCAGGAGCCGAAGGAGAAGGAACCACAAGCCAAGAACCAAACCTGGTGATCCCCAAGAACCAAGTAAGGAGGATCCCCAAGAAGGACCGAACCGAGCAGGAACCAGAAGGAACCAAGCACCGAACCAGGAGCAAGAAGATCCCCAAGATCAGCACCAGAACCTTCTTCCCCAAGAACCGAACCAAATCCCTCAGGTGCACACCTAGTCCCGGTAGTAATAGCAGTAGCTAAACCACTCCTTGCGTGCACACTGAGTAGATCGGGTAGCTCGTAGTCTCAGTAGCGATTCTAGGGCTGCAAAGATTGTAATCTTGCCGTCCCCGCTAGAACCATTGCATCATTGACCCCTAAAACTTGCAAGCAAAACCGAAACCAAGCAGATCAAGTAACATTTGTTCTTATCTTTGACCTAAGATTGCAAATCAAAGAGTAGAAAATGCGAACAATCAACTAAAAGATCGCAGGAAGCAAATCTAGTGGCATCTGTTCTTATCTTAACCCAGAAATGCGAAATCAAAAGAATAAGCAAACGGTAAAAGCAGGCAAAGCATTAGATCGTGTAATATCTGTTCTTATCATCAGTACAAAAAATGGGGGGGGGGAGTTAGCAATAGAGAAGTAGAGGGGGGAGTTCGGCCAGGGGGAAGAATCGGAGCAGAGAGCAGGGGACCGGCGTGGGTGTAGAAGCCAGCGGCGGCCAGGGAGGCGTCGCCCAAAGCTGGGAGTGGAGAGGGGGAAGAACCGAAGGGGGGAGGCGTTCGGTCCCAGGAGACCGAAGGGAGCAAGCAGAGGGCTTCGGCCAACAGAAGGAAAAAGGAGAGCAGAGGAAAATGAGAACAGAGAGGAAAAGGAGGAAAGAAGAAAAAGAGAAAAGAATGAGGGAGAAGAAAAAGAAAAGGAAAGAAGAGAAAAGAAAAGAAAGAAGAGAAGAGAAAATGGGAAAATTAGGAAATTTGGATCCTTCGTGCTTCCGCGTAGGTTCAATTGGCCGTATTTGAATCGTAGGAAAAATGTATTTAAATTTCTAAAAGCCGCGTGTTATTAATTAAAATATGTATTAAGTGATAAATTTGATATTAATGAAATTGTTGTAATACTTGCTGCTAAAATATTAATGTTATGGGTAAGTTGATGGGTTTAGGTTAAAAAGGGTTGATTAGATCAATTCCATAAGATTAATACTTGGCAACTTGTCAGGACGCGACCAGAGTCAGTCGGACTATCCTCTCCTGTATTCGAGCGAGGACGTATTACCGATTTTACTCCAGGCAAACATCCTTTGGGAAATCTTTCGTTAAATGCTTTTAATGAATTTCAATATCATTACAGTACCATTCATGCATTGCAAAACTTATATGTAAATTGAAAGTATAAATTCTGAATTTGAGGATGAAAATGACTATGGAACTTGGTGTGGAAAAGAAGGAAAGTTGGGAATAATTTGGTGTGGAAAATGTGTTGGCCAGCGCAGCTGATGGAGCAGCTGGCCTGTGCTTATTTTTATTACTGTGTTGAGTTAGTATGGTGGGTAGAGGATGCCGATGAGAAGGTGACAAAGGCCGAGGGGTCCTCTACATAAGTAGCATATAAGGTTAACCAACTAATACTTGAACAATGAGCCGTATCTCAGTATCAACCATAGTGTGTGCAAACAGCTAGAAAAGGTTGTCCTATGAGTATTGTGATCTTCGCATGGTGGTTATGTAGTTACTAGGGCACCAAATCCGGGTTACCGGAAGACCCGGAGAGACCGTGCAGATGGGAACTAAGCTGCGGTTGTAGTTGCCCATGATGGCGCTATATTTGAAGCCAGGAAAGTACTGTCACATTAGGGTGGAGTACAACTGTTAGCTGCGAGTGTGGTGGGATGGCCTTGAGAGGATCCCCCACTCGAGTAATACGGTGAAGATCACAATTACTGGATTAGTGATAAATGTTCTGGAGCCTCTCTTTGGAGGTCGCTATGGGTAAAGTGGTACAAACATGCGCAGGGTCTAAAATCATGAATTCATGCCTGTCTCCTGGATTGGAGGCTACGGAAGCCAAATCTGCCTCATAACAGGTGTTAGTAGTTCTTTTAATTAAAATTGGTAACTCTTACAGAAAATCAAAACCTATTTCCAATAAAAATCAGATTTCGGGAGGAGGTAAGTTGGATTTGGAAAAAAGGTAGGAAAAACTCATGTATTGCATTCTATTATTACTTGCCGAGTACTCTGTACTCACTCTTGCTTAAATCTCCCCTTGCTTAGAAGGTGAGCTATATGGATCGGCCGCCGAGGCCTGGAGCGAGAGTGATCCGCAGAACCAGGATCTATCGGCGGACGACGACGACTACCAGAGCGTCTACGACTACTACCAGGAGTAGTAGGGGATATAGGAGACCGTCGTCTGATAGTTGGCGGTTTGCAGGGTATTTTGGAGTTGTAATCTATTTTGGTGGTGTATGAACTTCTTATGTAAATTATTGAAATGAACTCATAACTTGGTGTGGCTTTTGGATTGTAATATATATGCTCATCCAGTCTCTAATTATTGTCCTATTGCAACATTCTGAACACAGCGTAGTAGTCGACAAAACAACAGTACTCCCGCTATTTTGTTGGCCACTATGCTGAGACTCCGCGTAATTAGCTTAGGGTGATGACCCAGTGGTTGTTAATTACCCTATGCTAATTATACGGGTGGCCAAAAGGCCCATGCTAGGCTTTGAGCGAATTTTAGGCCAGGGTGCTACATGAAGAGCATGAGAAGTCCAAAATGATGTCTTTTCAGACCAGAGGTAGTATATATGTAATTAACACTTTCTATGCAGTATTTGACAATTTTTGAAACTAACTGACATACAACAAATTTTTAGGGCAAAACCTTAACGATTGTTCATTTGATCATTTCACAGCTGTTTAGATGCACCTCATATCCATTATTTTGCAATGTTCAAAAAGGCGGAAAAAGGTGGCACCTAGGGGCTCAACGGCGGCCCACCACCTCGCCTTGGCACAAAATCATGCTCTAGGCAGCGGAGCTCGGCGGCGCTAGGCGAACACGCAGGCGGTCCTAGGCGGAGTTGAGCGGCAAAAAGGCGGACGTGCAGGTGCGCTAGGCGGTGCTGGGTGGGAGTATGGGGGAAAACGGGGGAGAGACAGGGGAGGCTAGGTTACCAATTAGAGGGCTGAGGCAGTGTCGCCGTCGGGTGCGAGCGTGCGCTGCGCCCCTAACCCCGCACCACAGCCATTGATCCTCGGTCGCGCCGCCAGATCTCGTCTTCCCCGCCGCCGGATCCTCGATAGCCACCGCCAAATCTCGTCTTCCCGCAGCTCGAGCTCGTCCTCGCCGCAACCCTGAGGCCCCCGACCTCATCCTTGCCGTCGATGTGCGAGCTCCTCCCCGCCTCCTGCACCACCGGCACCCAAGGTCGTCCCCGCCTCCCGTGCCAGCTCTTCCTTCAGAGCGCTTCAGATAAACTAGTGAACTGAGACGCTGAGTGAAGTGCATTTTTGATAGTAGTCTGAACTCTAAAGTGAACTAAGTGAAGTTTATTTGCTTAAATCAGCATACTAGCGAACTGAGTGAAGTGCATTTGCTTAAATATAAACCAGTGAAGTGCATTTTTGAACATTGGGTATGAGACGCAAATCAATGAACTCCATTTACAGAATGCCGTCAACAGGATCGATGGCAACAACTAATCAGACCACGACAGCTCTTAAGAGGAAATCGGATGACGTAGGATGGGCTTATGGGGTTCTAGTCAATCTATCCAACTTGGACAAAGTGAAGTGCATTTTTTGTGGCCATGTGAGCTCGGGGGTATTTATCGTCTTAATCAACAAGTTGGCAAAGTTGGCAATAGTGTTGCTAAATGCAAAGTAGCCTCAGAGGAAGCTCAAGACAAGTGTAAGAAATCTCTTGAAGAAGCAAAACGAAAGAAGTAAAAGCAAGACCGTGATGACGAAGTTAGAGAAGATGTGAATGTTTCATCAATTGGAGGAGAGGAGGACGATGGAAGCTTGGGACCTAACAAATTAGGCCCTATGGACAAGTTTGCATGTCCTATTGATCCTAAAGCAAGCCCGGCTGAAGCCAAGCGGCATCAAAATATTACCGAGATGCTTTGGAAAGAGAGCACATCAAGTGCGGCAATATGTTGCTAGATAGGTGTATACCTTCCTTTGCTTGCTACCTCACTCTCTTGTTTGTATTATTTTGATAGGTGTATCATTCAACGCTCTTGACAACGATGAGTTCAAGCAAATGTGTGAAGCCATTGGTCAATTTGACCCCAGATTTCAACCTCCTACCCAGTATGACCTTCGGGAGAATTTGTTGACTTAGGAATTCTTGAGAACCAAGAGTCTGCTAAAGGAACGTGAGGAGGAAAAGATAAAGAATGGTTGCGCCATTATGACCGATGCTTGGACAGACATGAAGAGGAGCATAATGGATTTGTGCACACATTGTAGCATGAGAACAAGTTTTTTTAAAATCAAAGGAGATGTCGGATGTGTCACACACAAGTGAAGTCATATACAACATAGTGGACGAAGCAATTGAGGAAGTAGGTCCAGAACAAATGGTGCAAGTAGTGACGGACAATGCTTCTAACAACATGGGAGCAAAGGCATTGTTGCATGCCAAGAGGCCAAATATCTTTTGGAGCTCTTGTGCAACTCACACTATCAACTTGATGCTCCAAGGAATTGGCAACTTGCCAAAGTTCAAGAAGACACTTGACCAAGCAAAGGCATTCACTATCTTTATCTATTCACACCACAAGACCTTGGCATTGATGAGGCAATTCACAAAGAAGAGAGGTATCATAAGGCCAGGGGTGACTAGATTTGCTTCCGCTTTTCTTACTTTGCAAAGCTTGATGAAGAAGGAAGAACTAAAGAAGATCGTGGTTGATGGAGAGTGGGGAAGCTTGAGTCATGTGAAAACCAAAAAGGACAAAGATGCAACGCTGAAAACTATAAATAGGACCTTTTGGAAAGGTGTGGCTCTATGCTTAAGGTTTTTTTAGCCTTTGGTGCAAGTTCTTCATTTGGTTGATGGGGATGTCCGGCCATTTATGGCTTTTCTATATGGAGAACTAATTAAGGCAAAGAAGGAGCTCAAGGATGCCTTTGGAAATGTGGAGAAGAACTACAACGATACTATGGCCATTGTTGAGAAGATGAAAGGTAGACTTGATTCTCCATTGCACTTGAGTGCATACATGTTGAATCCATACAATAGTTATGTTGATGATGCAATCTTCATGGATCCAAACATTATGGAATCATTCATGTCTTGTGTTGAGACTTTTTATTATGGTGATGATGACAAGCAAGATCGGGTTGTAAATCAGGAGTTGCTCAAATTTCAAAATAGAGAAGGTCCCTTTGGAAAAAAGCTTGCAAGGAGTTGTCCAAACTTCAACTATAATCCGGGAAAACTTGTGCTTAATTCATGCCTTCATTTTGCAATGCATGGTAACTTGTTAATCAACTCATATAGATATACATATACTAAAATATTCTTGCTTTTCTTATTGGTAGCATCTTAGTGGAGGCTCTATGGAGGCCAAACACCGGATTTACAAAAGATGGCCATAAGACTCCTCTCATTGACCTCAAGCTCTTCCAGTTGTGAAAGAAATTGGAGCACTTTCGAATCGATTAGTCCCTACTCTCGAGTCCCAATATTCAATACTCTAAAGTCTCATTTCCCAATCTCATGTAATGTCTAAATTTACTTTGCAGTTCATAGAAACATACTAAAAGAAGAAATAGGGTAACCACTACCTACCTCAATAGCCTAGTCTACATACAATTCAATGCTAGAATGTTGGCCAAGAAAGACAGGATCATGGCAAAGAACACCGATATCCTCCTATGTTGTGATGCTTCCGAAGCTCAAGGATCTATGAGGGAGGGGATAATCATGCATTGGTTGTTTTTAGGGACGAAGAGGATGAGGAAGAGGTAGTGGCCGGTATAACATGGGGAGTACTTGATGAAGCTATGGGTACTAGTGAACAACTTGAACTTCGTAGGAGTGCAAGAGTGAGAGAGCTTTGTGATGATGATTTCCAATCCAAAGAAGAGGAGGGCAATGAGGAAGAGGTGGCTGTTGAGTTCGAGGATGACAAAGACGAAGTGTTGCCATGAAAGCTCTATCCTTTAGAGGATTGATTATTTCATGATCATTGGCTCATTGCATAATGCATTAATGCTATCAATTTATATTATCATTTATATCATATTCCACCTTTCATGTATGTCTTTTACTCTTTTGTGGTGTTAGCTTGTAATCTTGACTACTTCGAGTCTTAATGTATTTGCATGCATGTACGTGTAGGTCTAGCAGTAGATGTATTCAGAGTCTTGCACGTAGCTAGCTGAGTCAAAACTTGCATGCAGCGTTTCGTTACTTCATGCATGTTGATCCGAGTATTTAGGTGGCGTAGAGCCAACTACCGTTTGGTGTCCGAGTCTTCAGCGTGCACTGTGCGCACCTGATGGCCGAGTCGAGTGGATCGTGGTGTAATCAGTTGTTAGTTTGCATCCATAAATAAGAAATGAAAAAGGCTCTGGCTGTGTGGCAGTCGAGCACCAAAGAAGTTGGTTTATGTTGTGTGCGTGAGTCCACTGTGAAGCAAAAGAGAGTGATTTTGCTTCACCCTGGGCCAACATTTGGTATCAGAGCCCGGTTCTAACATCTTTGGCCCGATGGACACTAGGGTGTGAAAGCCTGATGGACCGTGGCCCTGAGGGACCATCGGTGTACGGTGAAGGGGCGGTGAACGGCTAAGAGATACCAATGTGTGAAGGGGGGATTGTTAGAATAGTCCCACATTGGTTGTGGAAGGGCAAAGGACCTAACATATAAGTGGGGGAATCCCTCACCTCTTAAGCTAGCTTTTGGGGTTGAGAAGGCCCTTACGATCCTACAATTGGTAGTTTGATTGTTATTCTGTGTGAGCTTCAATCAATTGTGTGTATACTCTGTGTGAGTATCTTGTTGATTTAGGGAGATGGCCTCGCCACCAGCATGGAAGACGCCTGGATCGGGTGTGAGCATTGTGAAGAAGTCGGATGCGTCATCTTCATCGACAACACAAGTGAAGGAGGGGGCAGTGGCTTTGCCTTACCCCATCCTCTCACATACCAACTATCCTACGTGGGTTGTCAAGATGAAGGCGAATATGCGAGCCCAAAATGTATGGGGCGCAGTGGAGCCAAAGAAAGATGAGGTGGTGGATGAGTACAAGGATCAAACGGCGTTGGCGATCATCTTCAGTGCCGTAGGTGATGATATTTTGATGCAGATTGCTGACAAGGAGAGCGCCAAGGATGCATGGGATACCTTGCGCACGATATATCTTGGCGATAATCGTGTGCAAGAAGTCAAGCTCCAGTCCTTGCGATGGGAGTTTGAGAATCTACGCATGGGGGAGAGCGACACCGTCGACGACTACGCTGGTAGGGTGACGAGTTTGGTGAACCAAATTAGGGGCCTTGGCGACAAAATGGAGGAGCCATATGTCGTTAAGAAGGTGCTACGCTCTATCCCTGAGAAGTACGCCCAACTCGCCACAACAATTGAGGAGTTCGGTGATTTGAAGACCAAGAAGGTACAGCAAATTTTTGGGTCACTGAAGGCTCATGAGGAGCGACTTCGTATGTACGCACCACGTCAAGACCAAGAACAACTGCTGCAGATGAAGATCAGAGGAGTATCAAGTTCATCACGCGGAAGAGGCCGTGGTCGTTCTCAAGGACGTGGCGAAGGCAGTGAACAATGGACCCGAGACAGATCTAGCATTCGGTGCTACAACTGTCGTGGCTATGGGCACTATGCAAAAGAATGTCCATCAGAAGCTAACATGTGGAACTTAATTACGTATGGGTCTATGTTTTGTGACTATTATATGTGGAACTTAGTTTTGTGACAATGTTATGTGTAACTTAGTTTTGTGACTATATTATGTGTGGGTCTATGTTTTGTGACTATATTCCATCTTTCATGTGCGTCACTCTTTTGTGGAACTTAGTGATGTGTCTTTCGCTACAGTCTGCCATTTTTCGATTTCCGCCTAGACGCTGCCTAGGTGGGCTAGGCAGTGGACCTCCGTCCGCCTACCGCCGAGTGCTTTTTTGCACATTGTTGTTTAGATAGCTTGTGTGTTTGAAAGTGCATATAAAAATTTCTCATGATTGTCAAATTTAACGAGCTAGCAAGACTTGAGCTCATTAGTATGGCAAGAAACTTTGGCCCGTTTTCTAAACAGAGTTGAGCAAAATCAAGTTACACTAATAACCAAATTGAGCCAAACCAGCTCTCTGAAAAGAATTCAGTGCTAGGGTAGTAGCGTGCATCAGTAAACTCCTTTAGTTCTAGTTTCATCACAAAAGGAGATGAATAATTATTCTAGTGATATGTGCAATTGACACGACACAAATCCACACGAGACATTGTTAATTACCTAATATAATAATGCATGAATATTTTTACTATATCTTCATTTTACTATAAATATTTGAGTTGGTGATAATGGTGGTTCCACCTTGAGGATTTTTTGCGAATTGATCTGTTTATGCATATGCATGTGCTTGGCTTATATTCTCCTAAGCATATGATCATCTATGAATACGTCTATGTATGTGACTCGCAGCATGATTCTCTATGGCTTGCAGATGGGATGTAACTTTTGTATGCAATGTATGTGACTCTTAGGCTTAGCATGATTCTCTATGGCTTACTGATGGGATGTAACTTTTGTATGCAATTTCCAAATTCAAGGTAAATTATTTGTGCATGCTGGATTTTTTTATTGTTGATTTAGTGAAATTTTGAGTCTAATGAACAAGCAGCTCGTGTATATAAGGGAACTCTAGCTATTTTGTTTTTGACAGTTTAAAATTTATGTTATCATTTATTTGAGATCCATTGCAATGAATGGACACTCGGCTAGTATAGGAAAAGAGACAAGTAATGCAAAAAACAAACATAAACTAGGCATTTGGTGTAACACATGCAGAACAAAGAATAAACCGTTCAGAAGAACATTTGTCCATGGCCCCTATAAAAACAATCTAGGCATAAAGTGAATAATGGATGATCTGAAAAAGATTTTAATGAAGAATTGACTTTATAACAACATTAGCTCCAGAACAATATAGACACCTTGGCATGGAAGTAGAGGTTTTGGTGTCCATGTTCGGATTGCTGGGTGAAGAACCGCTACCTTTGTCCATGTTCTGATTTACTCCATTAACCTTTCCAGAAATAGCACCTCGTCCACCAGGGTCTTCAGTTGGCACAAATTTGAACATATTAATGCAATGTGAATTTTCTGCCCCCTATGGGCGGGAAGTACATGATGCACCATTCCAAAAATTCCCAGAAAATTTTTAGATGTAACACATGTAATGTTATTCACACATGCAAAATTCCATGGTTCAATACATTCAACTGTAAAGAACCAAAAACAAACAATGCATATGAATAGTGCATGATGCCGTGCTTGTCTTTTTTGGTACTCTACAATATGGATGACTTTAAACCATGAAATTTAACATGCGTATAGGGCATTACATGTACAATATCCATAAAATTATTGGAATAAACAGTGCATCATGCACTTTCAACGAAATTTCACAAATGGGGGATTCCGCCCATAGGCACAATATGCAATTTCCCTCTTAAATATATGAGTTTTAGATTGATTTTGTACCATTTCACAGTGAAAAACCATGCAACAGAATTCAATATATGAATATGGCATATTGGAAGAACTTAAACTTCGCATGGATGATCTGATTTCATATATTTTGGTAGTTCGTCCACCAAACAAAATCTAAATAAATAAAAAGCAAATCTAGATTTTGAATTGGAGGTTTCCATCATCTACATGTGTTCATTAGACTTTAGACCATCCAAATGTTCCGAATGGAAGCACATATCTAGTCTTCGAGTGCACAATTAAGCCTGTAAGGCAGCAAGTGATTTATGTAATGCAAAACTTTAATGTATTCTAGACAAAAATCTAGAATCTTAATTCGGTGGAACATTGGAAAAAATACCAGTAGTGTTAGCCAAATGACGTGAAGAATAGTTCCCTCGGCCACTCTTTACACCTAGTCCCTGCATCGCAGGTCTCCATTGAGAACCAGAAAGTTCTTTGTTTCCCTGTTTGACAAAACCAAAGGGATATTGGACATCAATTTAACAAATGAACGAAATGATATAGTACCTTGTAAATGCAATACAATCATGGTCCATGATTTGAATGGTATTGCATGAAGTTTTATAATACTGCACAATATCCATATTAATGTGCTTCATTAATCATCATGTAAAAAAGGAGGATCAAGCCAACTCAACATATGAAATAATGTGCTCTGCGTCAATTGGTGCATAGAACAATATTACTGTGAGAGTTGCTTTGCAGCCTACTTTAAATCAGTACTACCTTTGTCACAAATGGTAGTCCTTGTACCATCAACTTATTTAAAAGTAATAAGAATGGTCAGTGTTATAGTATTAGGAAAGTACACTTCACAAATCTAATGGTACCAGTACCACTACCATAGTACCATGTGCCTGTTTTAAATATTATTAGACATATTGATGGTCAAAGTTGAAAAAAGAAAACCAGAACATTGACAATTATTTGTGAAAGGAGGTAGTATTACTTAAATGTTGTTTTCAGGAATATTTTAACAATCCACCCTTCAAACATGCAATAGCTAGTGTACAGCAGGTACTGCTAAGGAATTGAATTAACTTTTTTATACCAATCAGCTCCACAGGTCCAAACAGGCAAAATATGCATAGCATTATACTTGCTTCACCAACTGACTGATAAAAAAAGCAATTTTAAAGCACTAAAATATAGGTTTTCTCAAAAAACCATAAAATTCAATTTCAAACAAACATTTGCCCACAAAGTTAAGAAGAAAAATAATAGTTTCAATTATTATTATAATATAACAATTATGGGCTGATTATAATTCTTAATCCTGCACTCAAGCCAAAAGCCAATCTATTCTGCTCAATATTTTCAGTTTTAACAACATATAGAAAACTAGAGATTAGTGGTGAAATCATACTTCGAAAGAGAAAGGAATAGAGGAGGAAAAGCATGCTACCTCCTTTTTCTTGTCGCGCTTCCTTTTCACCTCATGGAAGGTATCTAAAATAAATAATTTTTTGTTAAAAATTGAGCTATACATAATAAATTTAAATTAGTTAAATTCCCACAAAAAGCGGACACAAAATAAAGGCACGTATGAAGCACAAAAGGGTACGTAGGACAGCAAGGGAACCTTGAACAGTACTCTATGCCATAGACATTGATTCCACTTACCACAATATAGTCTCCAAGGAATACAATATGAAAATGACCAGTCTTCAATTAGTAAACACAGATGTTCCTATATTAAATTGTGAATATCTATTGCGATCACAAAGAAAATACCCATGTGCAATGATCCATGTAAAAACATATGTAGACAGTAGAGGGCTACACAAGAAATCTTGGTTTACGTCTTTAAGATGAGCGTTATGCATTCATGTTCCAAGAAAAAAACAAGACAGCTGGCCCTGTGCGACTATGACTGTGCCATGGAATCTTGTTAGCAACCAATCCTTACCAACTCTAGTGACATATTGTTGCTATGGCTCTTAAAAAGAGGATATCACATAGTTGATATATCCAAAACTAGTAAAATAGGAGTGCTTTATAATTAACACCAGAATGCCAAACAAAGCTCTTAGCATTTGAGGGTCAATTTGGTTTGTGTCGACACCACAGAAGGCACTGCCTTAAATTGTCTCAACTTCTGTGACGACCCGGGTAAATTAGCCCAGATAATTAACAGCTTCAATGTCATTATGCTAAGATAATTACTCGGATCTCGGTATAGTGGCTAACAAAATATCAGGCAACCCAATACTTTATCAGCTACTACACCGTATTCAGAGTGTTACAGTAGAACAATAATTAGAGACAAAAATGGTACCTTTATTACATATCATCATGCCACGCAGGGCTACAAGTCCAAAAGATTAATTATACAATTGGAACAGAGTACAGCAGTAATACAATATAACTATTATTACCCCGAATACCTCACAGGACGAGGTAACGGTCTACTAGAAGGTGGCCTGCTAGGAAACAGTCCTCTAAACTCCCTAGTCCTCCTGTAAGTAGTGGTGGTGGTGGTGCGAACAATCCTCACTCCAGGCCTCGGAGGTGGATCCATGGGACTCACCTTCTAAGCAAGGGGAGATTTAAGCAAGAGTGAGTACAGGAGTACTCAGCAAGTATTAATAGCAAAGGAATGCATTAAATGAATTTCCTCCCAATCCAGTTACATCCAACAACTCACCACCTTCCCTCAAATCTAATTTGTACAAAAGTTAGGTTTTCTTTAAAAGTTGTTCATTTTAGATTTTTCCAAAAGACACTACTAACATTGTATATGAGATAGACTTAGCTTCCGTAGTCTCCACTCCAAGAGACTGGCATGATCATGATTTTACCCTACGCAGGTTTGTACCACTTTACCCATAGTGACATTGTGATGCCTAGAACGTTTATCACTAATCCAGTACTAGATCTCCAACCCTGTACTCGAGTGTGGGCACCTCTCTCCGGTGACTCCACCACTCGCAGATACAATTGTACCCCGACGCTCACTCGTCGACGGTAACTCTACCCATGGCTTCAAATATACCGCCACTACTTCGAGACCAGTACCCCCACAGGCCTACCGGCATATCCCAGGGGTACGCCTTTACAGAACTTACCTAATGTGGATCTTCTAATACCTTCATAGGACAAAATTTTCCGACTGATTTCTCACACTATGGTTGATACTGATTTACGGCTCATTGCCCAAGTGTTAGCTTGTTGCACCTTATATACTAGCTTATGTAGAGGACCCCACCGGCATGACAATCCTTCTCATCGGCGTCCCCTACCCACCATAATAACTCACTCTAACTAACTCCTTTCCTAACTCCATTCCAACACAATGTTCATTTGTTTTCCAACCCATTAGTTCAATCATTAACCAATTCACACTTCCAACCAATTCTCCCATCTAGTGTTCTCCCAATTACAAAATAATTTTCAATGCAAGGTGACATTTGTAATAAGAAAAACATTAAGAAAGCATTTAATAAATCGATGATCAAGGAACTTGCCTGGTATAGTATTGCAAGGTACGTCCTCGCTCGAGTATTAGGGTTGGTCCAATTGATTCAGATCTAGTCCTGAAAATTACAGAACATTAATTTTGAAAGGATTTGTGGCGTCCAACCAAAGTTGTAGCAGTATTAATTAGGTATTGCTTTAATTACTCTTTTCAGCTAAATGACTACCCCTTTCCTACTGGGCAGTTAATTGCTTTAATGGAGGAACAACTAATTAACGAAGCTAGCAAATCGATCGACTTTCCCAAATCTAAACTTTTCCCTCTTTTCTTATTTTTTTTCTTTTCTTTTTCTCTCCTTTCCTTTTCTTTCTCTCTTTTCCTTCTTTTCTCTCCTTTTCTTTTTCTCTCCTCTCTGCTCTTCAGCCGAATGGGCCGAAGGCCCACTCCCTCCCTTCCTCTCTTTTTTTTCCTTCGCCTTTCCCCCTGCCAGACTCTCGGCTCCTCCCTCTCGATTCTTTTCCGCTCACGCCGCTGCCTGGCTCCCGCCCGCGACTCCCGGCTCTCCCCTCTACTACAGCGTCTCACTCCCTCCACTCTTCTCTTTCTTTGCTCTAGGGTTCGGTTGCTGCTGGATTTTGGGGGAGGATCTCCACTTTCTTGGTTCGGTTCTAGCATTTCTGGTTGCTGGTGGTTAGATTTGGGTTCTTCTTCTTGCGCCTGATGCTTGGTTCGGGTTGCGGTTGGTCGATCTACTAGTGCTAGGCCAAAACTTTGAGTAATGGTGAACTACGATAAGCTTTAGGTCGATGACGATCTAGTGCACGAGATCCTTGCGGGATGGCTTCTTGCAGTGAGGCCAGTGTTCATCCGCGCGGATGAACTCCAGGTACACGCAAGTAAACCCCCCTCTAGTGCCTAATCTGAGACCACACGGGTTTTTTGACCTGATCTGTTCTTTACTCCACCCGATCTAGCCTCTACTCTACTGGATCTAATCATTTAGCATGCTACATTCTACTCTATTGCTATCTGCTACATTCTTCGGTTCGGTTGGGGAAGAAGAGGTTGGAGAGGTAGCCGAGTTGACCCTCGAGCTGCCCTCCTCCTCTTGGCTCGGCTTGGGTTGGCTTGAGGTCGAGGTGGTCGATCTCCTCCTGGGATCAGCAGCTCCCCCTACCCTCCTTGTTGCCTTCGCTTCTTGCTCACTGGAGCTCTCCCTCACGCTCACTCGGTTTGGGAGAATGGACTGGGGAATGGCTGGTGCTAGCTGGCTTGGCTACGGTGAAAAGAGGAGAGTGCTGTGAATCTCTTCCTGGTACTGATTCTTATCCCCTTACTGCGTTGCCAAATTACCGTCTTACCCTCAGCCAACTTACCTCCTTACCCTGACGAATTAGACATGCAGCCAGCCAAATTACCAATGTCTTCTATAATTCCAATGCATTTTAGCTGTTCCACCCATTTATGCATACTGCCATTTGATGTCGATGCTTATCCACATGCTAAAGACTGATTAGGAGATTATTTAATGCATTAGTTTGATGGAAATTTCAGGGTTCTTACAACTTCGTTCACTATTAGAGTTTATAGGATTGCCAAAAAAAATATTTCATTTTCTTTTAACTTCTAAAACTAACTACAGTAAACTAGCAGGAATATCCTCCCAAGCCATGTTTTGTGAAGGGTGTAAAGTTTTGGCACTTGCCACCTTGTGCAAGGCATATTTGACACAAATTTTTAGGTGGCACCAAAATTTAAGCCTTTTTGTTTTGGAGTAGATTTATGTATATTCCATGGGCCTCAAGGCCAAATATAGACATGTACAAATAGCAGAAAAACCCTATACAATATACTTCTAACACCCGCCTCAAACTCATGGTGAATCAACAACACTGAATTTGAAGAGATAGAAGCTATGTTGAGCCCTAGCCTGTGCCTTCGTGAAGAAGTCAGCCAGCTAAAGCTTTGAAAGCACATACTAGTGACAACCTGCTGTTGCACCTGTGATCGAATGTAGGAAGAATCAATCCCAATGTGCTTGGTGAGCTCATGCTTCACCTGATCTCGAGCAATGCTGATCACACCAATGCTGTCTGGCAATAACATACTTGGTGTAGAAACCGAAACACCAAAGTCCTTAAGAAGCCACCGTAGACAGGTGATCTCAACTATCACAGACACCAAAGCCCTCAGCTCAACCTCAGCACTCGAACGGGAAACTGCAGTCCACTTCTTAGTGTGTTCCAAACAACCAAGACACAAAAAGCAAAGAGAAACCAACGATCAGAAGGATCATTAGCTCAGGTCGCATCAGAGTACATCTGAAGCTGTAAGGAGTCGGAGCAAGGGAAAAAGAGACACCGAGTGACGGTCCCACTAAGATATCGCAGAACGAGAAGGAGGTGAGAGTAGTGGAGTTGGGTAGGAGCAGAAACAAATTGACTAACAATGTGAACAGCATGAGAGATGTCAAGCCAACTGACACTAAGGTAAACCAAGCTCCCAACAAGGTAGCGTAGCGAGTGGGATCCTCAAGAGGAGTACCATCAGTATGATGAAGTCAAGGTGAAGCTTCATAGGAGTGTCCACCGTGCATTAATCGATGAGACGAGTGATCAAGAAGATCCTCGATGTACTTCTGCTGGGAGAGGTAGTAGCCATTAGGCGTAGAGGTGACCTCAATCCCAAGGAAGTAGCAAAGAGAACCCAAATAAGACATATTGAACTGCTCACTGAGACGGGTCTTCAGAAAGTCAATGTATTGAGGGTCATCTCGAGTGATGAGCATGTCATCCACATAGAGAAGAAGAGTCCTACAACGAGAAGAGGTGTGAACAAAGAGAGCAGGGTAGTGATCACTGGCGGAGAAGTCGACAGCAGTGACTACAGGGGTGAAACGCTCAAATCAAGCACGAGGGACTTGTTTAAGCCCATAGAGAGAACAACGGAGGCAACAAACCTGACTGTCAGGAATAGAGTACCCAGGAGGCAGGTGCATGTAGACCTCTCACAGCTTGCCATTGAGAAGAGCATTCTTAACATCAAGCTGTGAGATGGTCCACTACCATCAGTATGATGAAGTCAAAGGTGAAGCTTCATAGGAATGTCCACCGTGCGTTAATCAATGAGACGAGTGATCAAGAAGATCCTCGATGTACTTCTGCTGGGAGAGGTAGTAGCCATTAGGCGTAGAGGTGACTTCAATCCTAAGGAAGTAGCAAATAGAACCCAAATAAGACATATCGAACTGCTCACTGAGACGGACCTTCACAAAGTCAAAGTATTGAGGGTCATCTCCAGTAATGAGCATATCATCCACATAGAGAAGAAGAGTCCTACCACGAGAAGAGGTGTGAACAAAGAGAGCAGGGTAGTGATCACTGGCGAAGAAGTCGACAACAGTGACAACAGGGGGTGCAACACTCAAATCAAGCACGAGGGGCTTGTTTGAGCCCATAGAGAGAACTAGGACTGGGCGTTCGGTTTAACCGAATATTTCGGTTTCGGTTTTCGGTGTTTTTGAAAATTCGGTTATTGCAAATCAAGAACTGAATCATAGGTACAAATTTTCGGTTCCAAAACTTGATTCCTGCTAGTTGGTTTCGGTTTCGGTTTGCTTAACCGAATAAACCGAATTTTCTGACTGTATTGCAGTTAACAACAATGCAAATTTACTGTACTGACAAAGACAGAAATGATGAATAAATAGCACTACAACGAGAATCCAACATGCACACACATAATAAACTAAATCAAGTCCAAATCAACTTGGCATACGTAATAAACATGCATGCTTTAGTCCAAATCCAACTTTCTGAGACCAACAAAACACACGCTTCTAAGCTGAAACATGGGAATTGGAGGCCGGAGAGAGTCCATCTAGCCATTTAGGATACTAGAAAACGCTGCTTCAACCAGGACTTGGTGTTTCTTAAACGCCCGAACAAAAGAGGCCAGAGGGGTAGCCGGTGCACAGGTGCACTTCTACCGGGTTAGTTATGGTCATACAACACCATAATACCATATGACTGGTCCTGTGCAAGGCAATAGCATATTCATAAGTCATAACAAAATGGAAAGTAGTATTCACAAATCACAGAGGATACACATCATGTCAATTGGCAAGATCCATTTTTACCCTGTGTAAGTTCAGTATCATAATAGTCAGATAGTTCTACGGTTGTATACTTGTATAGACTATAGAATGTTTGAGCAAGTTAGTATCACACAAATAGTCCTATACTCCTATAGTATGACTATGAAATGTGCAGTAATGCCACCAGATTAGTTGACTTGAACAGAAGCCGAGCATAAAGGTCACCTAAACAAATCTAGTAGATGAAATGTTAGATCAAGAAAATATCAACTGCAAGAATTAATTTTTATCTTGTAATGAAATGTTAGATCAATAAAGGGTTAAACAATACTCTATTTTAGGCAAAGTACAAGCCCTATTAATTTGTAGTTGGGACTTGGGAGAACAAGGAAATTACCAAGACAAGCCGTATTAAGTACAATCAATCAACATTAATAGAAAATTTGTAGTAGAACTTGGCTTAGTGAGACTTTGCCGCTAGATTGTGTTGTCGACTTTGATTTTGTGGAAGTAGCAAATTTTTAAACCGTACTCTTTAAGCAATTACGAAATAAAACAAAACAACATGTAAATAATTAGTTGCAATTGGGAGAACAAGGAAATTATGTCAACAACATATTATTCATTGTTGTTAGCTTACCTTCTTCTATTTTGGCTAGCTCTTCCTCATTTTCTTCAATATTGATAGGAGTGGATCTCCGTATCCAATCTTGTGTACAAATAAGAACTTGCACCATGAATGGTGTAAGCGAGGTCCTAAAATCATCTAGGACTCGTCCACTCGTACTAAATGCGCACTCCGATGCAACCGTTGATATTGGAATTGCAACACATCATGAGCCATACGTGCCAATATAGGGAAACTGGATGAATTCACTTTCCACCATTCTAGAATATCAAATCTGCCCTCTTCATTATCTTCACCAAGGTATTTCTCAATTCCTCCAGATTTGCTAGTGCCAATTGCACAATTACCGGTCCTCATCTTTTTAGCAATTAGGGACTTCATCAACCTTCCTCCTTTTATGTGGTTGTTCGGAATCATTGGTTTGAGTCGCTAAATCACTTGGAGCATATATATTTCACTCTTCAAACAACTCATTGAAACAACCATTCACTGCATCCCAAACTTTACATCCTTTTCCTCACTTAAACATTTCCCCAATGGCTAACTTAGTGTAACTAGATAGCTTGTATCTTGGATCAAGTGAGCAATAAAGATGAGCAAGTTCATGTTCTCCTTCTCCTTCTCCCTTGCCCGCTCTCTTCCCCTCCACCTCATTCTCATTCTCATTTTCCTTCTCATGCCAATTACCCCAATACTTATCATACTTATCCTTCATCCTCTTGGCCATTGCCTGGCGCCAATTCATCTTCACTCTCGGCCATCATTCTCAAAGAATACATTGACTTCACCAATCTCATGAAAGAACTCATTGGCCGTCACTTGTAGTGTAGTGGAAACAGAGTGAGATCATAAAATGCCCAAGAAATTCAGCCATCTTCTTTGCGTTCTCCCAATCACATTCATCAGAATTTGAGGCCTTTTTCCCCACATAACTCTATTGTATATGTTGGATCTTCTTCCTCATACCTTGCAAATACTTTCTCATAAATGATTGCAGATTTCAACATAAGATATGTTGAATTCCACCTAGTGCATACATCTAGTGTCAAGAATGCATTGCTTTCCAAATTTTCTAACTCTGCGAGTTTTAAATTTGACCAACCTAGAGGTTCCATTCTTGATAAACCTAACAAAGCACGAAACACGCCTACGTAGCTATCCAACACTTTCAAGCCATCAGAAACAATCAAATTTATAATGTGGGCAGCACATCTCATGTGAAGATACTTGCCTAAAGCAATGCTAGTTTTTTGATTATTCATTTGCCTCAGTGATGTAATCTACTCCACCGTCATTGGGGCTAGCATTATCAAGTAATGGTCATGACTTTATTAATTCCCAGTCCACCAAGCATCTCTCAGATGTTTTCCCAATATCATCTCCTTATGGCCTTTACCTTAAAAAAACTAATGATCTTCTTATGCAATTTCCATTCATGGTCAACAAAATGTCTTGTGTGACCATGTAACTATCTTGTTGTTGTGAAGTCCAAGTATCGGTTGTAAGACAAACCCTTTCACATGATTGCTTAAAAAGGTTTTGAGCTTTGCTTTCTCTTCAAAGTAAATAGAAATCGTATCTCTAGTGATTGTTCGTCTAGATGGCACACTCCAACGTGGACAAGCTATAGACATAAATTTTCTAAAGCCTGGCTTTTCACTAGCAAAAGGAAGCTCATCTTCAATAACCATTTGTGCTAAAGCATTTCTAATTGCATCGAGATCATACTTGTAAGTTGTAACACTATCACCCGATTTACTTGCAAATAACCTTGCTTTTGGATCCTTATTCCTATGAGGATTGCATTTGCAAGTGTTAAAATGAGTCCGCAAGGCGCATTACCATTAACATTTGGATCGGCCTTGATCTCACGGTGACAATAGTTGCACTTCCCTTTCTTCAGATGACCACCCACTTTGATCTTCGTGAAGTGAGACCACATCTCTGATCTTGGGGCCATCTCTTTTCTTTTATTGCCCTCCTCCTCCTTCTTCTCCTGCTTTCCTTATCCTTTCCTTTCTGGATTTTCCTCGGATTCATTTGTTTTGCTCGGATGGAGGCCTACAATAATACAAGAACATAGCATCTTAGTGGTTTGAACATAGCATTTTAAAGAAAATTCAACCGCAGTTAGCATCTTTGAATCGAGTAATGTGTCGCTCGTGTCCAAGGCACTAAATGTAAGCACTAACATTGTTTGCTAAGCACAACCAAGCAAGAAATGCATGGTTTACATGTCAACACAATGGTAGAGTCCGATATTCTTCACCATTAAATAATAGGCACATCATAAAGCATTGTAAATGATCACATGACAAACCAACGAGCACTACCAAATAATGACAACACATTCAAATTATTTGCTGCGTGATCTTGTTTCTTAAATAATGACAACACATTTGCTATTATTCTGAAATTCTTCACCATTCAATCAAAATCATGCGATTTACATTTGCTATTATGTTGGGCCAACACATGACAAATCTGAGAATTCTTCACCATTCAATATTCGAGATCATCACATGACTACTTGCAGATCTAAACCGAAGACTAAAGATCACTAGAAAAGTAGTAAACATTATCTACAAAGAGCAAAGACTAAGTACTAAAGATCATAGATCACATACGTTGTTGTTAAGCTGGGTTGTTGCGTAAGCCGCCACGATCCCACCATGGTCGGAGTTGGAGAATCGGAGACGCCCATCACGCCGATCGCGTCAGGCCGTGGGTGGCCGGAGGGATTCTCCAACTCAGTGAGATGGCCGAGACCGGAGTGGGGAAGGGAGGAGCGTGCTTGGCCAGCCGGATCGGGAGAGGAGGCCCGGGAGGGATCGGAGAGCGATGGCTTGTTTGAGCTGCGATGGCTCGAGCCTCGACCGAACGCGCGCCGCCACACCGGGATCGTAGGAAGGGAGGGCGAGGGCGACGGCGGTCGGTGGCCGGCGACGATGAAGGCGGCGGGCGGCGTCTGTGGATCGGGAGGGAAAGGCAGGCACCACCGCACTTGAGGGTCGTGGAACGACGGATAAGCAGTATGGGATTGGAACTTTGGAAGTTCCACGATTGAGAGGAGGCTAGGTTACTAACTTACTAGTTCCAAACCCAGATTTGGTGTGTTGATTAGCAATCGAGCGAAAAGCAAGTAGCAGGAAATATTTCGGTTATTCCATACAAGAAATCACGCAGCAGAAACGATTCGGTTTGGTTTCGTTTCGATTGCCGATTGATTCGGTTCGGTTTTCGGTTTTCGGTCTATTTGCCCAGCCCTAGAGAGAACGACGGAGGCAACAAACCTGATCGTCAGGAATAGAGTACCCAGGAGGCAGGTGCATGTAGACCTCTCACAGCTTGCCATTGAGAAGAGCATTCTTAACATCAAGCTGTGAGATGGTCCACTGCCGATCAGAAGCAACGGCAACAAGGGTATGAACAGTGGTCATATGAGCAACAGGAGCAAAAGTTTCATCATAGTCACGCCCATACTCCTGCTTTAAAACACATGCAACGAGACACACCTTGTAGCACTCAATGGTACCATCGGAGTGAGTCGTGATCTTAGAGACCCACTTGCACATGATAAGAGTAACACAAGCAGGAAGGAGAACAAGGTCTTAAGTGCTAGTACACTCCAAAGCAACAATGTCCTCAGCCATAGTGAGCAGCCACACAGGATGAGTAACGCGCATCACGCTAAGAGGTAGGCTCAGTAAGAGAGGTTTATAAAGTGGAGAATGGAACGGAATGTTAATAAAAAATATTGTTTCATAAGCACTGTGATGTACAGCATTATTTAATACCATGTAGAGTCTATACAAAACTAAAAAAAGTAGAGCGTACTATTCCTAAGGATGAAACAGCTCAATTCCAATTCCAAATCTAAAACATTCAATGAGATGTCTTTCTAGTATTTTTCAAGTAGAAAATGATAGATTTGCCAACACAAAGAACACCATCAGAACACATTAATACAAGCATACATGCATGTCTAATTGTGCAAATACATAGGTATCTTATGGTGTAAACAAACTAAATATAGATCTGTGTACAAATCCATTTGTGTAAATATAACTTACAGGTACATCTAGTAGTGAAATTTAATTTATTCATGTATCTATCGAGGAAAAAAATAGTTTACAACTTGACATGCATATCTAATGGTGCAAGTATACATCTATATGCACATAAAATTATGTAGATCATAGTGAATATATCAACAAGACACGGATAGGTTCTGCATAGCCTAATGTATATACACTCACTGATAGTTAGCACCTCGCTCCTAGCTCTATATATGGTTCCATTTAGGCAGGTATGAAGTTAATAGTATTACAATCCCTAAAACTAGCCAAACACCAGTGCCCTAACTAGAAGAAAACCCTAGCTCCCATTTCAAACAAAAGTAGAGCAGAGTTAAACTCCTAAAGGGGAAAAAATGCCACACAAACCACTAAAACATCATGTTTTTCTATGACAATTCCAACAGCTGGCAGCAACGCCTGAAGAATCTACCAACATTAGAATTTTCAGAAGTAAAAGTAGCCCGAATACCCGGTATCTCCAAACCCTACCACCGAAACCATAAATCCTCAAGCAAAAAATCACTTCCTACCCACTGTTCCCTTATAGGCGGCCGCCTAGCTTATTCATCCCGCCTGGCCCACCTAATCGGCGATTAGGCACTAGGCGGGCGGCACCTAGCGCCTAGAGGAGCACTGCTCCTACCTCGATTAACACCAATAGAACAAGGAAATTTTGGTTATGTGACACTGAAAGATCCAAGTTTTGTTTTATACCACCTAAAGACTTCGGTACACTTTAATACCACCGAAACAAAGTGCCATTTCATTTTTTACCATTCCATCCAACTGGCCGTCAAGTGAAAACTTTTTGCTCCGTTTTGCCCTTGGTCATAATCCACCCTGCATGGACAGGGCGCTCGCTTCATGCCCCAGTCCAGTCACAAGGCGAATCCTAGGTGCGGCAGCGGCAGTACAGCTCCAGGTGGCTGTGGCCCTCTAGTCCTCCCCCGGCCCTCCCCTCCTCCCCCTCCACCTACCCTGCAGCCCAACGCCGCCCGTCGTGCACTCCAGTTCCTCATGGCGGCAAGATCAGCAGAGTCCGCCTTCACGGCCATCCGAGACCAGCTCCTCTCGTGCGCTGCCCCATATGCTGTGGAGGTGGTAGGGGCAATCTGCGGCAACAAAAGGAATCGTAGAAGGGCCTACTACAAATGCCCGAATTATGATGGGGTAAGTGAAATTATCTGTTATATGCTTCAATTGGGAAAAAAAATTCAGCTGGGAATTGGTTTGGTTGAGGTGGAAATTTTGTACTTGGTGTAGGTGAATGGTGTTTGTATGTTTTTCAAGTGAGAGTAGTACATATTACACCTCAACGATCTGGAGATTTTCGAAGGCTCTGGCCACCAACTGGAGTAGATTAACAGTGCAAACATGTGCGGCATCTTGGTTGAAGCTGTTGCTGAGATGAATCGTTCAATGAACAAGTTAGTTGCTACATGGGAGAAGGTGAGCCTTGTGCAGTCTGCCCTGTTCTCTGTGTTCTTTGTGGTGTAGCTGGGGAACCGAATCCCTTACCTGCGGTCTAGTCGGAGATGGAGGACCTGCGGCAGGATGGCGGCCCTGGACAGGGGAAGAAGGTCGCTGTTCCGGGGAGAAGGGGAATGACGAAGACACGACTGAATCGGTCGTTTCGGCTGTTGATTTGGTTCTACTCAACATGTTATGGACGAAGGGGCACTTTGAATCCTGCAATCGCCTCCCGGGCCTCAGAAACCCTAGAATGCAACCCCCATCTCTCAACGCATCCTTCACCGTACCCTCCCATCAAAAGAATCGAACAAAGCTGAGAGCGAATCGAATCCAGCGGCCGCGAAACACGATCCGTCGGGCCCCTCTCGCGCACTCGAGCGAACCGCCCGGTGCCAAAGCAACAGATGAAGAGACCAAATCTAGAGAGAGAGAGAGAGAGATGGACCTTGGAGGAGGAGCTTCTAGGCAGTCTCGTTGGGATCCATCATCCATGTTGCACTCGCGGAGCATGGCGTAGACCTCCTCGTCGCTGTGGCCGTCGGCTATCTCCTTGATGTCGGCAATCGTCCGCCGCACCCCAGCTGGGATCGAAACCCTACCGCCCGCCGCCATCCCCGCCCCGCTCCTTCTTCCTCCTCCGCCTCGACGAACGAGCCCCCTTCCGCACCCTCGCGCGCGCGTGCGCGCCTACCGCAAGCGAGCAAGAGATTTGCGAAGAAGCGAACGAGGAGGAAGGAAAGAGAGGGTGGAGGAGAGAGAGATGGGGGAGAGATTTGTGGGGGGTTTTCAGTTTTGATAGGACTCAGGAGGGGGCTTGCTTGAGATGGCAACGGGACTCGATGACCTAAAATTTGATGGGTATTTATTTTATCATGAATTAAATATGAATTATTTTTTATACATATGAATTTATTATCGAATAAAATTTACTATCCAGCGGGTAGAGTGAGTATGAGTTCGTTCTGTTATTGTCCATACCGATTCACCTATAGGTCTAATCCACCAGCGATCTAACCCAACTGCCTAAGGCCCAACTGTGCAGCTCAGCCGGTCAGCCCATCAAAAAATTTAAACCCTAACTGTCTTATAAGATATACTACCAAAATCCTAACTATGTACTCTAGTATAATGTTTAATTTTTAATACGGATATCTACTGCATTTTCATTGAACTGTCTTATAAGATATGCTGTTACAGCCTGCAGAGGCATCTGTCTATAATATGGGTGCGGGTTACCCATCGAATCCCTGTTACTCATGCGGGTACGAGTATGGATAAATTTTGTACCACGTGCTGGTATAGGTATTGTAGCTGGTGTATTTTACTAATACGGGTACATCTGCAGGGTAGTGATACTCATGTCGAGGGGCATGCAAGAAACAAACAACAAGCGCACATCAGCCTCCTCACCAAGTCTTGATACGTGGCAGTATCTTTTTTTCTTACACATGGTGGTATTCACTTTATCCTACTTTTCTCTCTCGTTCCATCTCCTTCAAACTCAAAAAAAAAAAAACTTTCAAAATTTCCCCTAAATTTTTAAATAAAAAGTATTTTTTTAACCATCTTTGAAATTTTTTGAACCAAAAGATTTTTAGTCGAAACTTTTTTCAAATAAAGGTTTTCAAATCGAAAATTTTTGAATTGAAAACTTTCAAACCAAAAGTTTACTAAATTTCCCATTCTGAAATTCCTCGCTTGAAATTTTTTTGAGTTGAAATTTCTCAACATCAAATTTTCATAGTTGAAAGTTCTAGTTTTGAATTTTTCTGAGTTGAAATTTTCTCAATTTAAATTTCCTCGAGTTGAAATTTTCCATGTTAAATGTTCCCAAATTGAAATTTCTTAAGTTGAAATTTCTTGATTCAAAATCTTTTGAGCGATTAGAATCTTTTCAAGTTGAAAATTTCCTATTTGAAATTTTTATAGTTGAAATTTTGCCTAATTAAATTTTTTTCATGTTGAAAATCCCCAAGTTGAATTTTTTTTTATTTGAAAATTTGCTTGTGTTGCATTTTTCTAAGTTGAAACTTTATGTTTAAATTTTTCAAAGTTAAAATTTTCTAATTTTATTTTTTGTGTTAGGGAGCTAATTTGAAATTTTTGTGTTAGAGTGGAAGGAAGGGGGTGGCGGAAGTGAGTAGGGAAGAGTGGAGGTGGTTGGAGAAGATGACACATGACAATGCTAGGAGGGTGACCTTAAATATTTTAGTTTAAGGATAACCTCAAACCAATCATACCCTTTCCTTGCTCCTCCTGTCTATTCTCGAAGCCTTGGCCTACTTGGTGTCTTTTTAATTTTTTGATATCTTTGGTCTTCGTCCGAACCAAATTGTAAATATAGCTTTCTTCTCGACACAAAAGGAGCGGTAGGCAACACACGTCATTGCCGCGGTATGGCAGCGCCACAGAACACATTCCACGGTATAGGACCCACTATGGTAGGGGAGCATGGCAGGTGATACGTGTCACCTACACCTACTTTTGTGGTTGGGAATGGGACTATATTTACAATTGCGTTCGAAAAGGGGTGAAACATACAAAACAAATTAGGCCAAAGGGTTTGACGTGGAACCGAAAAGAGAAAATTGCACTCATAGCACTTTTTTTCTTATTTGCAAACATGCCACTAAAAATTTCTGCGTGGCCCAAATAGCACTGATTGGTTCCTTCGGTAGCTCCGTCTAGCACTCCATCTACACTTTGTTAATCTAGATTGTCAGATCATTCATGAACGATCTGATCAAATGCAATCCACTCCATCTACACTTTGTCAAATGCTCTCTCAAGTACTACCTCTCTCCTATCGTACTCCGCCGATCCACCACTATCTGCTTAGTTGCCTTGTTTGGAGCCACCATAGTGCATGCTCCCCGAACCCTAGATCCAATATAGGGTGGTGATATCCTCCTCCATCCTCTCCCTGTCTCATCTTTACACACTCCCTAGATCTAAACAAGGCAAGAGGTGATAAGAACAAGAGAGGTCTAAGTGGCGTAGCGAGCGTGAGCAAAAGTCTGACATGGCGGTGCGATGGTGGCCCATGCTCTGGCTATCTAGACCTCTTTGCCCTAGTGATGAGAGATATGGTGTTACACTCTGATACCCCTACTTGTGCGTAGTAGCTCTGGATTGAATCAGAGTTTTATGAGATATGGCACAAGCGTGCAAGGTCTCAAGAATGAAGAAGATGAATCTCATAAAGACAACCAAAATAACAGTGATGAAGCAACCACCACAAAAGATAAAAGATTTTGCAAAGCCAATAGCAAATTCTTTATCACAACCTCAAAAATATTATAAGGGACTGTTGCTCTCTCACAACCTCTCGAACCTTTTAGGACACTTGGATCCTTGCCTTATACAAAAATCTAGTGTTAAAAAATAGGTTAGCCTATAATCGTCTTGTGCGCCTCTTGCTTTATGTGAGTTGGTTTGTGGCTTCCCTTGGGTTCTTCATGACCAACCCATGGGTTTATATAGCTCCCTTAGTCCTCCAAAGGAAAGTAGGATTCCTTAAGCATAGCTTCCTAAATCCTAAACTACTAGATAGATGTCACCATACTCAACAATCTCCACCTTGACTCTTATCCATTGAAGTCACCATATTTCTCCAAGAACCTACTCCAAGTTTTTTTTCTTTGTTTTTGTTCCCACCTTTGGGAGTGCCCGCCACATAGGGGCTCATGCACATCACCAGAATGTGCATATTGGTATTCGAGTTTGGCAGCCACCCAAACCCTCCACCGGAGACCCCTTTCTTTATATAGTTTGGTACTCCAAAAGTCCAAATTGAAACCCTAAATCTTAACTGTCGACGATTGGGGAACGGGCCCCCGCCGAGCTTACTTGTTGAATGAGGGATCAATCAAGGCCCCTTTGCCCTTGAAGGTTTGGCGTCCGAAGGATGCTCGAGCACAGGGAGACACAGGGGATTATCCTGGTTCGGGCCTCTCACGGTGGAGATAATAACCCTACTCCAATGGTATTGAGTATTGATGTGTGTGTAATCGGGAGGCCGTTCTCCCCTTTTCGCCCCGTCGGGGGAGAGATTAAATACTAGGTATCTTCATTTACATATGGTAACTAAGCCCTAAAATCATGCATGCTATCGTTTTTGACGTGTCCTTGATTCTCGCCATGCTTGATTTCCTGGTATAACTTCCCTAGATCCCCGACGAACTGGCCGCCACTTTCCTGTTAGTGGGTTGACCAAGTCCTTCGACCATCGTCGAGCATTCCCTTGGTCCAGTTCGACCAACCGGTGCCTTCCTGAGCAAGGTTGCTCGTACTCGTCTTCAAAGCCAGTAGCCGAACATGTTTTGTCAAGGGTTGGCGAGCATGCTCATGGTCGAGCATAGGGTCACTTGAGATCCTTTCTCAGGCATCCCGATCAAGGGTTTTTATGGTCGGTTGGCATCGGCCGTCGGGGCAAGAAGGGCCTGGTGGAAAATATTCCAATCCCCGACAGCTAGCCCCCGAGGCTCAAGTGGAAAGCTACTTGGCCAGGTCTTCCCCTTAAGCCTCAAAAGACTCACAGGGGGCTTGGTTTCTTGTAGCGAAGGCCTGCTACAGCATCTGAGCATGTTGTGGCAGTGGACGAGCTCAGCAGGTCACGGGCGACCATCTGGCTCGGCCCCCGACCAAGCGGAGTGCTTGGGTAGAGATCGGAAGGACATGTCGATTCCTTCCTTAAGAAGCATCTTCGTAACGGTCCGGACAGTTTCTCGGGAAATGCATTTTTACTAACCGTTACAGCTGTAACGGGCACACGTCGGTTCGTGAAGGGTCACGGTGTCATTAAATGCGGCTTTTCACTGCCTTTTTAAGCCCGAATAGTGCGGCGGAGAAGTCTTACTACATTCTTGCTCGGTTTCGCTCGAAAAAGATCCCCAGACTTCTTGCACTTTGCACCCTTCATTCCTCTGCATCAATGACGAGATTCGGGGTCAGCTAGATGAGCAGGAGGAGGCTTCGGTTGCTCATCGACGACGGCCACCTCGACGCGGGTTCGGCGCGAGAACCAGGCGGCGATACGGAGCCGGCGCCGCAGGAGGGGGGATCGTCTCCTGCAAGCTCTACACCATCAACGGGCTTAGGATGCCCGAGAGTGAGTTCCTTGCATCCGCACTCGCAGTGCGAGATCTCTAAGTTGAACCCCAACTCTATCCTTGTTCTGGCGATCTTCTCGCATCTTTGCGAGGGGTACGTGGGCGTCATGCCCACGGCCAATCTTTTCTTCCATTTCTATTCTTCGTTTCGCACCGACGGGAACACACCCGCCGGCTGCATCTACTTCCAGCTTAGGTCCAACCGACCTTATGACTACCCGATCCTTTCGCTGAAGGATTCGGTGCCCGGTTGGGCTGAGCATTGGTTTTATTTGAAGAAGGCGGAGGGGAGCGACCTCCGCTATACCAGGGAACCGGCCCCGGTGGTCGGGACGCCGCGTTCGCCCGTGCAACCCGAAGAGAGCGGACGCTGGCGATGATCAGTGAGCTCACCCAAATGGGGCTTACTGGTCGGGACATTGCCCAGGACATTGCCCAGGACATTGCCCAGGACATCCCCAGGAACCGGGTGTCCCCGCTGCGAAGGAGGGAGCATCCCTTCTTCGAGATCACCGGGTGGCAAGACCTCACTCGTGAGGTAGACTCAGGTAAGTTCCCATAACTCCCTTTGAATTCTGTTTTTCTTTGGGTCTCCACTTGCTCGGGTTCTCACCTTTTGCTCGTACTACAGCCCCGAGCGAGGACTGGGTAGAAGAACGGGTCGTCGAGATGTTCGGGACCCCAAACAACAAGGAATTGACACGTGGCTGCCAATTTGCGCGGAACGTGTTTGACCGCAGCAAGGAGGTGAGTGATTTTTGTAAGTTATGCTCAAGGAATTCCACCCTAAGCACCTCTGATAGCATTCTTGATCGTGAGACAGGAGAGGGTCGCCCTCGAGATTGCGAAGGCCACGATCCAGCTGCTACCACGTGGGGATGCCCCTGCTGCTGCAGGTACGAGTAGAAAAGTGACGACCAAGCGTCGTCGATGAACTCCTCCCCCTTCCCCTGCTCGGCGCTCCAAGAAGCAAGTCCTGATTAGGCCGTCGACCAAGCAACACCTGGAGTATTGTCGAGACCCAAATTTGCAAATCCGGACCCTCTGTGTATTCAGCAATAGTCCAGGATCACGCTAGTGCACACAGTCTCAACATTGGTAAATATCACAATCATACACATCGATAATAATAAAGTACTTTAATTATGATAACCAAACTGGTTGCTCGACCTTATGGTCAAGTTACAAAAGTACGCCTCGCAGGGCTAAGACTTATTCAAATAAAATCTGCAGCAGAATATATAAAGAAAATGCGTGGTGCCAACCAATATGCCACAGGCAACTGACTGGACTCGATCCCTAGTTAGACGGCTCCTCCTGATATTCCTCCTCCAAAGCTGGCGTCGCCTCTTCTTCAACTGGTGTTGTTTTTGTGGCAAGGGTGAGTACTTGGTACTCAAAGAAGTCATGCATGTAATGCAAGCTAATATACTACATGCATGGCTTAATACAAAGGAATAGCTCAAGGTATAATTGCAGTAAACAGCATTTGACAAATATCATAAGTAGATTCGAAAGCAGTAAAAACAAGTATAGTATCAATAACTTTTCCAGGAGTTAAATAAACATCTTTCCCATTCCTAGTCCACATTTCCATCAACATCATCATTTATCCAAACCAAACCTCTCAAGTTCAAGTTATTTCCAAGAAAGTCTAACCCTTGACTGTAATCCCCGAGCAATGTCCAATACCGCGGACACGGTTATCCGAATAGATTTTACACTCTGCAGACGTTATGCACTTTACCCACAAGATACAGCCAAACACCACAAAGGCGATTGATCATAACAAAGCCTTTCGGAAACGGCTAACTACACAAGTGAGCATTTCCGGTTTTTGCCATACACCATCCCTTCCCTTAACAAAGGCGAAGTATGGGACCGACATACCGTTGGACGGGTACCATGCCATCGCATCGGTACGCTCCCCTTTCAAGCTACACAAAGGGTGTAGTTGACACCCGAGGTTTCACATGCAAGTTATTAGTAACTTACTCAACTAGGTCCATCCCATTACGGACATGTGGTTGCACGATTAACTCAGTTCAAAGTCTTGCAAGGTTAAGTCCTTATGTTGACCAGGGCAAGACTACCCGAAGAACCAAAACAACGCTCTCGATGCCTCAACTGGCCCACCCGATCATTTCTTGCCACATGCCCCGGTCCAAATCTATTTATCAAAACCCCCGGTTGATTACCATGCACCACGTGCCATCAACATCATCATCAATAACACATGACACTTCTCAAAAACATGTTCCATATCTCATTAAGTCAATGTTAACAAGTAATTGTCAAAATCATGTCCGGTATACGTGGCAGGTCTAAGCATTATACTACAATGATCTAAATACCCATGTTGGCAGTTTAATAATGTCCAACTATTTAATCCTCAACTAGGGTGACAAGGGATTCATGGCATACAATTATCTATGTCAAGGTGGCATACAGCAACTAGGCAATTAACTAATCTCCCCAAAATCAATTAAAGCATTTTATAATTGAACTAGCATGCAATAATTTAAATCAAATTAATTTCAAAATGGGATCAACATGGTCAAAGTACAACTTGCCTTCAAAGAGTACTTGATCTTGGTCCTGAGATGGCTCCTGGGTCAATACTTCACCTTCGAAGCCTTCGGGCACTTCAACGTCTACTCGTAACGCGTGCAAATAGCAATAAATGATTAAAACAGTAGACAAAAAGTGTCCAAACATCCAAATAAAGTCCATAAATAGAGAGAGCACAATTTTATAAATTTTTAGAAATTGGAATCGTCCCAATCGGAGTTAAAATGCAAAAGTTATAACCGTTTAAAGTTTAAAGAAAACATTAATTAAATATAAATAGAGAAATATTCATAGTCAAAAATTAATTAAATTTCATATTTGAGTAGTTCTCATTTTTATAAAAATTTAGAAATTTGAATCACTCAAATCGTAGTTGAAACGCAAAAGTTATAAGCGTTTGAAGTTTGAATCTAAATTTGAATTCAATAAACCGAATTAAATAAATAATTTCTTTTTCGGAAAAAGATTTATTGCGTCAGCATGACACGTGGACCAATCAGAGGCCGCCACGTCGCCTCGGGTCCATGGACCCGCCAAGACGGTTTGGCTTGGTCCACCGTGGACCCGGCCCACAAGACGTGTCTCATCGACAGCGGCCTCTGATGACGTTAGCTTGACGCTCATCACGCTACGGCCGAGACAATGATACCGGGTTCCCACCGTGACGTCACGGTGACGCCATGGTGCGGTTTGGTCGGGCCGACACGCTGGCTTCACGCCGACGCCACGCTGCGTGACGCCCGGTGATCGGGCGGCGATGGCCGACCGTGACGGCCACGCTTCCGCCACGTGGTCGATCTCTGGCCGACGGATAATCGCGGCGAAACCTAACGCAACTACGGCGAGCGACATGCGGCGCAACCACGGCGGCCAGGCGACGTGGTTCAGGGCTACTGCAAGACGGAAGTCGGCTACACGGTGGTGGCGGCGGCGCTTTAAATAGGGGCCTTGGCTTCCGTGTATTGCGCGGAGATCGAGGTCCACTCGGTTGCAGCGGCGGAATCCGAATCCAGTTCGGATTCGGTGACGTGGCTCAACGTGGACCGTTGGATCAAGATCCAACGGCACGGGGGTTTGGGCTCGAGTCCTGCTCGGTGACTTGGCTGGCTCGGTCGGAGTCGGGCTCGGGCGACGTGGCTCAATCTCGGCCGTTCGATCTTGATCTGACTGGCCGAGAGGTTAGGGTCGAGTCGGGTTCGAGCCTGACTCGACTCGAGTCGACTCTGCCTGCCTGGTCCGGTCGAGGAACAAGAAACCCGGTTTGGGTTTTTCCAGCGATTAAATATTCAAATTAATTCCCAGAAATTCATTTAATTCATTAAAAATAGCAAAACACTTAGAAAAATTCCAGAAAAATTCTAGAAAATATTTTGTAACATTTTGGACTCAAATAAAATATTTCCAATAAATATTTTATTTGCAAAGTTAAATTCTTTAATTATTTCAAAAGGAAATAAATTCAAATAAATTCCAAATAAATTCCAGAAAATTCCAAAAAATCACAAAAGTGCCAAATTTCATTTAAATTCATGAAAAGCAAAAATTGGGGTGTTATAAACCTCCCCCCTTAACAGAATCTCGTCCCCGAGATTCAGGGCTTACTAAAGAATAGGTTCGGGAACACTTTCTTCAAATCCTCCTCGCGCTCCCAAGTTACTTCACTCTCTGCATGGTTGCTCCATTAAACTCTGCAGAAACGGGTTGACTTGTTTCTCGTTTCTCGATCCATTGTGTCCAAAATCTTGACGGGGTGTTCATTGTAAGTCAAATCCTCTCGCAGCTCTATCGACTCCAGCGGTGTTTGCTCATCAGGTACTTGGAGACACTTCTTCAGCTGGGACACGTGGAACACGTCATGTACTCCTGCTAGTGACTGCGGCAGCTCCAGCTGGTATGCAACTTCCCCTCTGCGACTGAGAACCTTGAATGGTCCAACATAACGGGGTGCGAGTTTTCCTTTGGCGTGGAATCTCTTTAACTCCCTTGAGAGGTGTAACCCTAAGGTACACGAAATCCTCTGGTTCAAAGCTCAAGTCTCGGCGACGGTTATCGGCGTAGCTTTTCTGTCTTGACTATGCTATCTTCAGTCTTTCTCGGATCATGGCAATCTGCTCCTCAGCTTCTTGAAGAATGTCCGGTCCAAAGACACGGCGTTCACTTGTCTCATTCCAGTTCAATGGTGTTCGACAGGGTCGACCATACAATGCCTCAAATGGTGACATTTGCAAACTTGCTTGATAGCTATTGTTGTAGCTGAACTCAGCATACGGCAGACTTTTATCCCAACAGGTAGCATAAGCCAATGCACATGCTCTTAACATATCCTCCAGTATCTGATTAACTCTTTCAGTCTGTCCATCCGTCTGTGGATGATAAGCTGTACTGAAGTTCAAACGTGTTCCCATGGCTTCATGCAGCTTATTCCAGAATCTCGAGGTAAACTGGGTACCTCTGTCCGATACAATCTTCTTCGGCACTCCATGCAAACAAACGATCCTGGTCATGTACAATTCTGCTAACTTATCTCCCGAGTAAGTGGTCTTCACGGGGATAAAATGGGCGACCTTAGTCAAGCGGTCCACTATGACCCATATGGAGTCATATCCTCCTTGAGTCTTGGGTAAACCGGTAATGAAGTCCATTCCGATTTCCTCCCATTTCCACTCAGGTATCTTCAACGGCTGCAGCAGTCCCGCTGGCCTCTGATGCATTGCCTTGCCTCTCTGGCATATGTCGCACAACGTAACATGTTCGGCAACTTCACGCTTCATGCTCGGCCATCAGAATCTTTTCTTCAAATCCTGATACATCTTGGCACTTCCCAGATGAATTGAATACTTGGAGTCATGGGCTTCTTCTAGGATCAACTGCTTCAGTTCCTTCTTGTTCGGCACACAAATTCGATCCTTCATCCATATCGTGCCTTGCTCGTCCAGTTTGAAGTCTTTTGCCTTGTCCTCGTCCATCTTAGACTTAATCCTGCGGATCTTGTCATCCTCCTTCTGTCCTTCTCGGATCTAATCCTCCAGGGTAGGCTTCACTTCTAATGCGGCCAAGAATCCTTCTGGTACTACTTCAATCTGCATTCTCTGGAAATCCTTACATAGCTCATCTTGACTCGTGGCTATCAACATGTTCACGGTATGGCTTTTCCGACTCAAAGCATCGGCCACCACGTTGGCCTTTCCGGGATGGTAATGGATTCCGACATTATAATCCTTGATCAACTCTAACCATCTCCTCTGCCTCATATTCAGGTCTGATTGGTGAAGATGTACTTAAGACTCTTATGATCCGTATACACTTCACATCTGTTCCCAATCAAATAATGACGCCACAACTTCAAAGCATGCACTACAGCAGCTAGCTCTAGGTCATGCGTCGGATAATTCTCCACATGCGGCCTCAACTGCCTGGATGCATAAGCGACAACCTTTCCATTCTGCATCAGCACGCATCCAAGTCCTTGGCGCGATGCATCACAATAAATATCAAAGCTTTGGTTGACGTCCGGTAGAACTAACACCGGCGCTGATGTCAATCGCTTCTTCAGCTCTTGAAAACCTTTCTCGCACTCCGGCGTCCATGCAAACTTCTTCTCCTTTTTCAACAATTGCGTGAGAGGTCTCGCAATCGTCGAAAAGCCTTCAATGAAGCGACGGTAGTAACCTGCCATTCCAAGAAAACTCCGAATCTGGGTCACAGTCTTCGGCTGCTCCCATTGTAACACAGCTTCTACCTTGCTTAGATCTACGGCAACTCCTTCTACGGTCATTACATGTCCAAGGAATTCCACCTTGTCCTTCCAAAAATCACACTTAGTGAACTTGGCGAAGAGTTGTTGTTCTCTCAACTTCTCAAGAACTAGCCTCAAATGCTCCGCATGCTCTTCTCTTGACTTGGAGTAAACAAGAATATCATCTATGAACACGACGACAAAATTATCCAAGTACTCCATGAAAACCTTGTTCATCATATTCATGAAGTAAGCTGGCGCATTTGTCAGATCGAAGGACATAATAGTAAACTCGTAATGTCCATATCTTGACGAGAATGCGGTCTTCGAAATGTCTTCCGATCGGATCTTCAGCTGGTGGTATCCCGATCTCAGATCAATCTTGGAGAAAACTCCGGCTCCTCTCAGCTGGTCAAACAGATCATCGATCATGGGTAGCGGGTATTTATTCTTCACGGTGACTTCATTAAGTGCACAATAGTCAATGCACATCCTGAAACTCCCGTCCTTCTTTTTGACGAACAGAACTGGCGCTCCCCACGGCGACGAACTTGGCCTGATAAATCCTTTCTCCATCAGTTTTTCAAGCTGCTTCTTCATCTCTACCAATTCTTCGGTGGACATCCGATAGGGTCTCTTTGCTATCGGCGCTGTACCAGGTACAAGTTCTATCACAAACTCTATGTGTCTGTCTGGCAACATACCAGGTAAATCCTCAGGAAAACGTCTGGATACTCATTCACTACTGAAACATCTTATATGCTGATTGCCTTCTCACTGTTGACCATCAGCTGTCCATCGCGAATGGCGGTCGCTTGAAATTCTACTTTTCTTCCACATGGGCTCTCAACTGATATAATCCTTCGCCCACAATCCAATACGGCCTTGTGCTTGGATAGCCAATCCATTCCCAAGATAACATCTAGGGCCTGGGTTCCCAATATAATAAGGTTTGCTAGGAACTCTACCCCATCTATTAGTATTCTCACCCCGGACATCCTACTTGAGATCGGAGTTCTGACCCAAGGGTTTGAACTATAAGCACGCACTTAAGATCCACAATCTCCAAATCATTCTTAGAAACAAAATCTCGGGAAACAAACGAATGCGAAGCCCCAGAGTCAAACAAAACTGCTGGTGTAATCGAGTTGACAAGTATCTTACCGAGTATGACGTCCGTGGCATTCTCGGAGTGCATCTACGGCCACGTGATTGACTCGCCTCTCACCACGGCCTGGTGCGGCTCTCGGCCGTAGCCGCCCGCAGCTTTGCTCCTAGTGCAGGTGTCTCCGGCCGGTGTGGATCCCAAGTTGAAGCGAATCGGGTCACTCTCGCTGCCTTCTTGGGGCGCTTGTTGGAGAAATGCCCTGGCTCATTGCATGTATAGCAACGCCACTGCGGCTCCTCTGGTTGCTTGTAGCGGCGTTTCCTAGTCGGGCCGGAGTCCAAAATTCAGATTAACAGCCTCTGCCGGGCGACTGTCCTCGCTGCACTCTGCGGTTGGAATCTGAAAAACTGATTTGGCGCAACCCGCAGACGTTGCTGCGCTCCCTGACGTGATCCTTGCTGCTGCATCCTGCGCTTCCTGTTCTCATCCAACTCCTTGCGCTTGTCCTCAAGAATAAGTGCCTTGTTCACAAGCTCCTGGAAATCTGGAAAGGTGTGGGTGATCACCCCACCGCAGCCCCGAGTTCAGTCCCTTCATAAAGCGAGACTGTCTGGCCTTATCTGTCGCTACATCTTCATGTGCGTAGCGTGCAAGCTGTGTGAACTTGTTCAGATACTCTGACACTGGTTGATTACCTTGCTTCAATGCCCTGAACTCTTCCTTCTTAAGGTCCATTATTCCTTCAAGCACGTGATACTGACGAAACGCAGCCGTAAACTCCTCCCACGTGATGTCCTGTGGGTTCTCCCGCGTGGCGCAGAAGTTTTCCCACCATTCAGCGGCGGTCCCTTCCAACTGATGAGAGGCGTATAGCACCTTCTCATTTCCCATGCATTGGGCAATGTGTAACTTTCTTTCTATTGACCTTAGCCAATCATCCGCCTCTAGTGGATTGACATTCCCAGAGAATGTGGGTGGATGAGTCCTCATGAACTCTGACAACTTTGCTCCCTGTCGTTGTCCCTGATTTGCTTGGTTAGCGGTGGCTTGAGCAAAGGACTCCATCAGACCGTTGCATCATGGTATGCATCACCGGGTCTCAGGCAAAGAAGAAAAGCTCCAAAGTTCTCGCATGTCAATCAAGCTGGCGGGTTGGGGTGCAGGTGCTCCATCATTAGGGTTCCCAGCTGGGCGAGAACCACTCCCATTGCCTCCAAGGTTTCCGCGGGTGTTCACCATCTGTTGATAACTCCAAGGTTTAAAGACAAGAGGGAAACAAGCATAGACAAGTAGTAGAGTAACTTATGCGGGCAGGTGTAACTCAAAATCCAACTTTATTAATTATACCATAATAATATCTTTGTATGGTTGCTTACAATGCCTAAGGGTCTTGCAACACATACTGCACACTCAGAAAGCAATGAAAATCCAACGCCTCTAAGGGTGACTCTTTATTCTATAACGCGACTCGACGAAGGAGTCTCAACTACAAGACCTAGGTTTACTCGTTAAGAAAACCTCCACTGCCTGGGTGCGGGTGCGGTGGCATCGGTGCGAAACAATCACCATGCCCTGCAACTGTGGTAGTCGAAGAAGCACTGTCCTCCTCGAGATCGGGCTCCTCCGGGTCCGGCTCATGTAACTCAAGTACTGGCTCCGGTCCTGGTCTGTACAATGCCATCCCCAACTCATCAATCCTTCACAGAAGGTGGGACACATGCTCTTGAGCCTCCCGCCATCGGTTCTTCTCTACTGTGACCTCCTCGCGAGCCTTCTGTAGCTCCCGGTTCGTATCATCGAGCACATCCTCCTAAGCGATGACAAGTCGTGGCTACCAGGTGACTGCGTGGCATTCTCATCCCGACCGCCTCGGTCAAGAAGGTTGTTGTTGTGTGGATGGTAGCGGTACACCGCGCCCTCCAGCTCACTAGCGTAGATGCGGGCGATGTGTCGCATTGCTCGTCGTGATACCTTCTGAATTCCCATCTGCATGGTCGACCTCCTGGCGGTGCAGTATATCGGACGGCTGCCCTTGCCCTTCTTCCTGGCATGTACCGTGATCTTCACATCACAAGCCTTAATCAGTCCCGCTTGTCTGATGATGTTCACTTGGTATTGCGGCTTCTCAAAACCTTCGAGAAACTGCAGCATACGCCAAAGTTCCGCGGCGTGGCCAACCTCAAGATCGACATAGTTGATCTCTCCCTCCATCTGTCACAAAACACTCGCGTAAGAACGCAGCATTTTAAATCAAAGTGGGAGACAAAAGAATTCAGCAAAGGGGTAAGGAAAGAGAGAAGGGGTAAGTCGAGATTTCATTTATTATCTTGACAACTTTTAGCTTTTAGAAAATAAGTTTTATCCTTACTACGACCAATCTAACTATGCGTTAGCCTACTGTCAGTATGGCTCTGATACCACCTCTGTCGGGACCCGAATTTGCAAATCCGGATCCTTTGTGTATTCAGCACTAATCCAGGATCACGCTAGTGCACACAGTCTCAACATTGGTAAATATCACAATCATACACATCGATAATAATAAAGTACTTTAATTATGATAACCAAACAGGTTGCTCGACCTTATGGTCAAGTTACAAAAGTACGCCTCGCAGGGCTAAGACTTATTCAAATAAAATCTGCAGCGGAATATATAAAGAAAATGCGTGGTGCCAACCAATATGCCACAGGCAACTGACTGGACTCGATCCCTAGTTAGACGGCTCCTCCTGATATTCCTCCTCCAAAGCTGGCGTCGCCTCTTCTTCAACTGGTGTTGTTTTTTGTGGCAAGGGTGAGTACTTGGTACTCAGCAAGTCATGCACAGAATGCAAGCTAATATACTACATGCATGGCTTAATACAAAGGAATAGCTCAAGGTATAATTGCAGTAAACAGCATTTGACAAATATCATAAGTAGATTCGAAAGCAGTAAAGCAAGTATAGTATCAATAACTTTTCCAGGAGTTAAATAAACATCTTTCCCATTCCTAGTCCACATTTCCATCAACATCATCATTTATCCAAATCAAACCTCTCAAGTTCAAGTTATTTCCAAGAAAGTCTAACCCTTGACTGTAATCCCCGAGCAATGTCGAATACCGCAGACACGGTTATCCGAATAGATTTTACACTCTGCAGACGTTATGCACTTTACCCACAAGATACAGCCAAACACCACAAAGGCGATTGATCGTAACAAAGCCTTTCGGAAACGGCTAACTACACAAGTGAACCTTTCCGGTTTTTGCCATACACCATCCCTTCCCTTAACAAAGGCGAAGTATGGGACCGACATACCGTTAGACGGGTACCATGCCATCGCATCGGTACGCTCCACTTTCAAGCTACACAAAGGGTGTAGTTGACACCCGAGGTTTCACATGCAAGTTATTAGTAGCTTACTCAACTAGGTCTGTCCCATTATGGACATGTGGTTGCACGATTAACTCAGTTCAAAGTCTTGCAAGGTTAAGTCCTTATGTTGACCAGGGTAAGACTACCCGAAGAACCAAAACAACGCTCCCGATGCCTCAACTGGCCCACCCGATCATTTCTTGCCACATGCCCCGGTCCAAATCTATTTATCAAAACCCCTGGTTGATTACCATGCACCACGTGCCATCAACATCATCATCAATAACACATGACACTTCTCAAAAACATGTTCCATATCTCATTAAGTCAATGTTAACAAGTAATTGTCAAAATCATGTCCCAGATAATGTGGCGTGTCTAAGCATTATACTACAACGATCTAAATACCCATGTTGGCAGTTTAATAATGTCCAACTATTTAATCCTCAACTAGGGTGACAAGGGATTCATGGCATACAATTATCTATGTCAAGGTGGCATACAGCAACTAGGCAATTAACTAATCTCCCCAAAATCAATTAAAGAATTTTATAATTGAACTAGCATGCAATAATTTAAATCAAATTAATTTCAAAATGGGATCAACATGGTCAAAGCACAACTTGCCTTCAAAGAGTACTTGATCTTGGTCCTGAGATGGCTCCTGGGTCAATACTTCACCTTCGAAGCCTTCGGGCACTTCAATGTCTACTCGTAACGCGTGCAAATAGCAATAAATGAATAAAATAGTAGACAAAAAAGTGTCCAAACATCCAAATAAAGTCCATAAAAAGAGAGAGCACAATTTTATAAATTTTTAGAAATTGGAATTGTCCCAATCGGAGTTAAAATGCAAAAGTTATAACCGTTTAAAGTTTAAAGAAAATATTAATTAAATATAAACAGAGAAATATTCATAGTCAAAAATTAATTAAATTTCATATTTGAGTAGGTCTCATTTTTATGAAAATTTAGAAATTTGAATAACTCAAATCGGAGTTGAAACGCAAAAGTTATAAGCGTTTTAAGTTTGAATCTAAATTTGAATTCAATAAACCGAATTAAATAAATAATTTCTTTTTCGGAAAAAGATTTATTGCGTTAGCATGACATGTGGACCAATCAGAGGCCGCCACGTCGCCTCGGGTCCATGGACCCGGCGCACGGTTTGGCTTGGTCCACCGTGGACCCGGTCCACTACAAGACGTGTCTCATCGACAGCGGGCCCCTCGGATGACGTTAGCTTGACGTCATCACGCTACCGAGGACAATCGGCTTGGGTTCTGACCGTGACGCCACGGTGACGCCATGGTGCGGTTTGGCTGGGCCGCCGACACGCTGGTTCACGCCGACGCCACGCTGCGACGCCGGGCCGGCGGATCGGCGGCACATCGCGCTGACCGCGATGGTCACGCTTCCGGCCACGTGGCTGGATCTCGGCCGTTGATTTGAAAATCAACGGCCCAGATCGGATCTGGCTTAGCGCGTTAGGAAACAGCTCGGTCCATCTGGACCGTTTGATCTTGATCGAACGGTCAAGATCCAATCTAGAATTTACAACGTGGCTAACCCTAACCGTACGATTTAGATCTAACGGCTGATATCTAACCAATCACGGTGCAGTTACGGCTACGTGGCGCAATCTAAACCGTTGGATCTAGATCCAACGATTGGAAATAGATCTAGAAACTAAAACGTGGGATTTTACCGTGGTGACGTGGACGAATCTGGGTCCTCGGATCTTGATCGGACGGTTGGTGGAGCTCGAGCGTCGGCGATGGCGTGCGGCGGCGCTTGCAGAGCGGAGACGAGGACGGCGACGCTCCCGACGGCAAGCAGGTGCACGCCCGAAAGTGAATGGTTCTCTCCGACGCTGCCTCATCCCTACGATTGCCCGGATTCGACTCAACGGCGGCGAATCGACAGATAACCATGGCGGAAACCTAACGCAATTACTGGCGAGCGACAGCGCAACCACGGGCGGCTCAAAGCGACGTGGTCTAGGGCTATGGGTGCGCACGGAAGTCGGCTACACGGCATGGCGGGCGGGCGCTTTAAATAGGGGCCTCGGCTTCCGTGTATTGGCGCGGAGACCGAGGTCCACTTGCCAGGGCGGCGAATCCGACCGGGCCTGATTCTGACGTGGCTCGATCGTGGACCGCTGGATCAAGATCCAACCCAGACGGGGTTTGGGCTCGGTCCTGCTGGTGACTTTGTTGGCTCGGTCGAGTCGGGCTCGGCGACAGAGCTCAATCTCTACTGCTCGCTCTTGATCTGACGGCCGAGAGGTTAGGGCCGAGTCAGTTCGAGTCGGACTCTGACTCGAGCCGACTTCGCTTGGGTCGGTCCTGCCTGAGGAAAAGTAAAACCCGGTTTGGGTTTTTCCAGCGATTAAATATTCAAATTAATTCCAAGAAATTCATTTAATTCATTAAAAATAGCAAAACACTCAGAAAAATTCCAGAAAAATTCTAGAAAATATTTTGTAATATTTTGGACTCAAATAAAATATTTCCAACAATATTTTATTTGCGAAGTTAAATTCTTTAATTATTTCAAAAGGAAATAAATTCCAAATAAATCCAAATAAATTCCAGAAAAATCCAAAAATTCATAAAAGTGCCAAATTTCATTTAAATTCATGAAAAGCAAAAACAGGTAGCGTAAGTAGATTCGAAAGCAGTAAATGTAAAGGATTATATCAATAACTTTTCCAGGAGTTAAGTAAACACTTTTCCTTTCCTAATCCACATTTCCATCAACGTCATCATTTAACCCAACCAAACTTTCCAAGTCCAAGTTGTTTTCATGAAAGTCTAACCCTTGACTGTAATCCCCGAGCAACGTCCAATGCCGCGGACACGGCTATTCGAATAGATTTTACACTCTGCAAAGGTTATGCACTTTACCCACAAGATACAGTCAAACACCACAAAGGCGAGTGATCGTAACAAAGCGTTTCAGAGACCGCAAACAAAACAAGTGAACCTCTTCGGCTTCTGTCATACACCATCCCTTCCCTTAACGGAGGCGAAGTATGGGACCGACATACCGTTGGACGGGTACCATGCCACAGCACTGGTACGCTCTCCTTTCAAGCTACACAAAGGTGTAGTTGACACCCTGAGGTACCACGTGCAAGCTATTAGTAACTTACTCAGCTAGGTCCGTCCCATTGCGGACATGTGGTTGCACGTTTGGTTCATATCAAAGGCTTGCAAGGTTAAGTCCTTAGGGTGACCAAGGCAAGACTACCCGAAGAACCAAAACGACATCCCTGGTGCCACTCATGGCCCACCATATCATTCTTGCCACTTGCCCCGGTCTAAATCTATTTATCAAACCCAGTTGATTACCATGCACCACGTGCCATCAACAATCACAACACGTGATACTTCTCCAAGACAGGTTCAGTATCTCATTAAGTCAATATTAACATTTGATTGTCCGAAATCATGTCATGTGCACGTAGTAGGTCTAAGCAATATATTACGACGATCTAAGTACCCAATGTTGGCAACTCACTAATGTCCAACTATATAAATTCCACAACTAGGGTGGCAAGGGTTCATGGCACATAATTAAATAGTCAAGGTGTCATACTGCAATTTGGCATTTATCTAATTCCCAGAAATAATTTAAACAATTTCTAATTAAGTTAGCATGCAATAATTTAAATTAAATTAATTTCAAAAATGGGATCAATATGGTCAAAGCATAGCTTGCCTTCAAAAAGTACTTGTTCTTGATCTTGAGCTAGCTCCTGGGTCAACACTTCACCTTCGAAGCCCTCAGGTACTTCAACGTCTACTCGTAACGCATGCAAATAGCAATAAATAAATGAAACAATATATGCACATTGCTCAAAAATTCAAGTAAAATCCATAAACAGAAAGAGCATAATTTTACAAATTTTTTGAAATTCGAATCGCCCAAAACGGAGTTAAAATGCAAAAGTTATAATTGTTTTAAGTTTAAAGAATCTATTAATTAAATAAAAATAGAGAAAATTTCATATTTAAAAATTAATCAAAATTAATATTCAAGTAGATCTGAATTTTATAAAAATTTAGAAATTGGAATCGTTCAAATCGGAGTTAAAACGCAAAAGTTATAAGCGTTTGAAGTTTGAAAATTCAAATAAAAGAATAAACCGAATTAATTCATTTATTTTTCTATTGAAAATCCGGATTTATGACGTTAGCTGACGTCAGCACGGGATATGATTGTCCATCGAATTATTTTTCTATTGAAAAATCGAATTATGACGTCAGCATGACGTCAGCGGGTCCATGGACTAGGTCCACGGTTCGGGTCCGGCTCACCGTGAACCCGGCCCACGAGTACACGTCTCACTGACATGTGGGACTCCTCGGATGACGTCAGCGGTGACGTCACCACGCTCGGCTGACGGCACTGACACGCGGGCCCCACCGTGACGTCAGCGGTGACGTCATGGTGCGGTTGGTCGTCTTCACGACACGCGGCCTTCACACTAACATCACGCTGCGGATGTCACGGCGATCATGTGGCTGACCGCGCCGGTCCAACTCCCGGACACGTGGCTAGATCTCGGACGATGATTTGAAAATCAACGGCCCAGATCGGATCTGGACTGTGCACGTTTGGGGTAACGTGGCGCAATCTGAGCCGCATGATCTAGATCTAACGGCTGTTAAAGCACCCAAGCACGGTGCGGTTTACGGGCTATGTGGCTAGATCTTGTGCGTTGGATCTAAATCCAAAGACTGAGATTGGATCTAAATACCGCAACGTGGATTCCGTTACGGTGACGTGGACGAACGTGGGTCGTTGGATCTAGATCTTACGGTCTAGATCTAATCTGGTTTCTACGGTCAAGGGGGTGACGTGGACTCACTGTGACCGTGCGATGAAGATCCAACGACGGAGAAGCTTCGTGGATCCGGCGATGGCACGACGGGGCTGAGGTTGCCGGCGCTGGGGACGACGACACGCCAAAAGGCATTTGGGCACGACTCCGACGAGGTGAGTGGTACCCCTAGGCGCGGCTCATCGCGACGGTTCCGGATCTGGGCTCGGTGACGGCGGAGGACGCCGGACGCAGCGGCAATCGGCGAAAAACAGCGCGGACTTCTTCTCCAACTTCGGCAAGCTCCCACGAGCTAACGACAGCGGCTTGACCACGACGGGTTGGGCCTACGGGTGCGCACGGAAGAGGGCTCCACGGCAGGGGTGGTGGCGCATAAAATAGGGGTCTTGGCTTCCGTGAAAATCGCGGAAACCGAGGCCCACTCGGCGGCGGCGGCGAAGTCCGGCGGGGACTCGGACTGGGTGACGTGGACGCACGTGGGCCATCCATGTGGCACGATCAACGGCGCAGATGGCACGGGCGCGGACGGGTTTGGCTTGGGTCGCACGTGGGCGACGTAGCGCAATCGCGGCCGTTGGATCTCGATCCAACGGTCGCACGGGTTAGGGTTTCTTCGGGCTCGGGTCAGACTCAAACGAGAGTGACTCGGGTTCGGTCGGAGGAACAATACAAACCCACTCGGCTATTTTCCAGTGATTTGATATTCAAAATAATTTCTAGAAATTCAAATAATTCAAGAAAAATAGCAAAATAATCAGAAAAATTTTGGAAAATACTTTGAGACATTTTGGACTCAAATAAAATATTTCCAACAAAATTTTATTTACAACTTTTAATTCTTTAATTATTTCAAAAGGGAATAAATTCAAATTAAATCCAAATAAATCCAAATAAATTCCAGAAAATTCCAAAAATTCCCCAAAGTGCAAAATTTCATTTAAATTCATGAAAAGCAAAAATTGGGGGTGTTACAACTGACTATGTAGCTGAGCACTTTGCCCGCCCTCACACCGAAAACACATTTCTCCGGATTCAACTTTATTCGATGCTTGTTGAAGTTACAAAAGGTTTCCTCAAGGTCGGAGACATGACCCAAAGCGAGCTTGCTCTTTATGACTATGTCGTCCATGTAAACTTGTAAATTTCGACCTATCTGGTCTGAGAAAGTTTTCTGCATGAGGCCTTGGAAGGTTGCTCCGGCGTTCCTCAAACGGAAAGACATGGTCGTGTAGCAGAAAGTCCTGAACGGGGTAATGAAGGAAGTCTTTTCTTCATCTTCGGGTGATATGCTAATCTGATGATAACTTGAGTAGGCATCCAAGAAGCTCATCACCTGGAACTCCGCCGTTGCGTCGACCAATTGGTCTATGCGAGACAGTGGGAAATTATCCTTTGGACACACGGCGTTTAAGCCCGTGTGAGCGACGCACATGCGCCACTTGCCCCCTTCTTCTTAATGACGACTGGATTGGCCAGCCACTCTGAATGCTCGACTTCCCGAATGAAGCCAGCCTTGAGGAGCTTGTCGAGTTCCTCCCGGATGATCTGTTGCATTTTCGGGGAGAAACGCCTGAGCTTTTGCTGCACTGTTTTTTTGTCAAGCTGGACCGTTAGCCTGTGCTCGACCACTTCCCTTGGGACCCTGGGCATGTCAGATGGCTCCCAGGCGAACACATCTGCATTCGTCTGGAGGAAAGTGATGAGTTCGAGTTCCTATTTAGGATCCAAGGAGGACCCTAAATGCACGACCTTGGTCGGTTCCTCTTTGTTTAGTGTAACGGCCTTGTTCTCCCCTCCAGACTGGAGGGTTACTTTTGGCTGGGAATGCTTCGGCTCTTGATCAGGACCACATGTTGGTAGCTGCCCGACCATATCCAGTGCTCTTTTGTCGCAGTTCATTGCAGACTTATGGCTCCCCCTTACAGTTATCACCCCGTTTGGCCCGGGAACCTTTAAGCACTGGTACGCATGGTGCGTGGTAGCCATGAATTTGGCCAGAGCCGGCCTATCTAGAATAGCATTGTAGGCTGACTCGAAGTTGACTACCTCGAAGGTGATTATCTTCGTCCAGAAGTTGCTCGGACTTCCAAAGGTTACGGGCAAAACGACCTGGCCAAGGGGCTTGACCGAAGTGCCCGGAACGATCCTGTAGAAGGGAACTGCTATGCTTCTGATATTGGATTGGGGAATCTGCATCTCGTCCATGACCTTTGCTGAGATTAAATCCAAGGAACTCCCGTTGTCAATGAGCACCCTGCCCACTGTGGTGTTGCTGATGGTCGGGCTCACGACCAATGGGAGCTTCTGTGGTTTAGTCATTCCAAGGGGGCAATCATCCTTGGAGAAAGTGAGGGACAGCTCGGACCACTTGAGTTGTTGCACAGAGGGCTTGCCCTGGGTGATGTGATGAACTTCTCGTGCGGCCTCCTTCAAGTCCCGACGGGACCTGTAGGCGTAGGAGTCCCCGAATATCATTGTGATGAGGTTTTGGGGCTCTTGATACTCCATGTCATCATCCTCGTCAGCGTGTTGCTTGCCCTTGCTATTCTCGCCCTGCTCCGGGAGCGTTGGCATGGGGCCTTTGCCATTGTAGAACAGGGACAGCTCGGACCACTTGAGTTGTTGCACAGAGGGCTTGCCCTGGGTGATGTGATGAACTTCTCGTGCGGCCTCCTTCAAGTCCCGACGGACCTCAGAGGCGAGGAGTCCCCGAATATCATTGTGATGAGGTTTTGGGGCTCTTGATACTCCATGTCATCATCCTCGTCAGCGTGTTGCTTGCCCTTGCTATTCTCGCCCTGCTCTAGGAGCGTTGGCATGGGGCCTTTGCCATTGTAGAACTATTCAAGGCGGAAGGCCCATGTTCGGCAATTTTGCAGGTCGTGCCCGTGCGCTTGATGGAGCGGGCAGAACTGGTTGTTTTGTGCGGGTACCTGATCATCATGAGCTTGGTCATTGCGACGCTGAAATGGTTGCCCCTTGCCTCGAGCATTGAACCCTCGACGCTGTGGAAGGGACACCCGAGGCTGCTGCTGCTCTACCGCAGCAACTATATTTGGTGCAGGCTGCTTCTTCTTCATCTTCTTGATCTTTTTCTCCACGGAGTCCGAGCCTTTCTTGCTCGTGAAGGCCTCCAACCCTGGTTGAGCCGGTAGTTTGCCCTCGTCCAGCATTTTCTTTCATTGGACGGCTTCATCGGCGTTCGCATACCGATCGACCATGCGGAAAAGCTCGTTGGCCGTCAGATCCGGGTGTATCTCCAAGTCTTCTGTGAAGCGAACATCTCGCACCCTGAACTTGAAAGCTCGGACGATAGCCTCGTCCGAGATGTTTGGGATTGAATTTCGAAACTGAATAAATCAGGGCCGGCCCTGGGGTAGGGCTAGCTGGGCGGCCGCCCCAGGCCCCCAAATTACCGGGGCCCCTCCGTGACTCCGTCCTAATTTGAAGACTACGCACCTACACGAGAGCCGAGAGCAATCACTGTTGGTAATCAATCCAAGAACTAGATGACAGTGACAAGTTTTCTGTTCCTTGTTTGAAAACGTTCTGGCCGGACACACTTCGGCTGAAACGTTCGTGTGCAACTGTAACACCCCAAAATTTTTCTTTTCTTAAATTCAAGTGTGATTTGGCACTTTGGTGAATTTTTGGAATTTTCTGGAATTTATTTGGATTTATTTGGAATTTATTCCTTTTGAAAATAATTAAAGAATTTAACTTTGCAAATAAAATTTTGTTGGAAATATTTTATTAGAGTCCAAAATGTTCCAAAATATTTTCTAGAATTTTTCTGAGTATTTTACTATTTTTAATGAATTAAATGAATTTCTGGGAATTATTTGGATTATTTAAACGCTGGAAAAACCGAGTTGGTTTTTACTGTTCATCCGAACGGACCCGAGTCCGAGTCAGACTCGAGTCCAACCCAAGCCAGCCGTTCCGGTCGAACCCAGTCGCCAAACCGTAACGCGTGTGACCGTTGGATCGAGATCCAATGGCCACGATCGTGCCACGTCACCGAACCCGAGCCCGACCGAGCCAGCCTAGTCGCCCGAGCCGGACCCGAGCCCAAACCCCCGCACCGTTGGATCTTGATCCAACGGCTCACGTTAAGCCACGTCACCCCAATCCGAATCCAATTCGGATTCCGCTGCCGCAGATGTGTGGGCCTTGGTTTTCGCGGATTTCACGGACGCCGAGAGGCCTATTTAATGCGCCGCCGCCGTCAGCGTGTGCTCCGTTTCCGTGCGCACCCGTAGCCCTAGACCACGTCGCCTGAGCCGCCGTGGTTGCGCCCGCAATCGCCGCCAGAAGTTGCATTAGGGGCTCCGCCATGATTGCTTTATTCGCCGCCGGGCCGTCCTCCGCCGCCGTTAAGCCCAGATCCGGAACCGCAAGGTTGAGATGCGTCGGAGGGGACCTTTCACTTCGCCGAAATCACGCCCAAACGCTGTCGGGCGTGTCGTCGTCCTCGTCTCCGGTGACCTCTGCTCCGCCGCGCGCCATCGCCGCCTCGCGAACTCCCTCCACCGTCCAATCCAGATCCGAGGGCCCAGGATCGTCGACGTCACCCCCGGTGAGATCCACGTGCTAACCTCTAGATCTATTTCCAACCGTTGGATCTAGATCCAACGGTTTAGATTGTGCCACGTAGCCTTAACCGCACCGTACTAGATCCAATCTCAGCCGTTAGATCTAGATCGAACGGCTAGGGTTAGCCACGTTGTAACGCTAGGGTTGATCTTGACCGTCCGATCAAGATCGAACGGTCCTGGTCAGCCAAGTAGTTTCCTTAACGCGTTAAACCAGATTCGTTCTGGGCCGTTGATTTTCAAATCAACGGTTGAGATCTAGCCACGTGGGCGGAAGTCTGACCGCCACTTCGCCATGGGCCGCCGCCGGTCACCGGCCGACGCCACGTGTGACGCCGGCGTGGGCCTGCGTGTCGGGCCGCCCAACCAACCGCACCATGTCGTCACCGCCGATGTCACGGTGGGGCCGCGTGTCACCGCCCTCGGCCGGCGTGATGACGCCATCGGCGACGTCATCCGAGGCCCGCTGTCGATGGGACACGTGCGCCGTGGACCGGGTCCACGGTGGACCAAGCCAAACCGTGCGCCGGGTCCATGGACCTGAGGCGACGTGGCGGCCTCTGATTGGTCCACGTGTGATGCTGACGCAATAAATTGATTTCCGAAAAAGAAAATGATTTATTAATTCGGTTTATTGATTTCAAAAATGGATTCAAACTTCAAACGCTTATAACTTTTGCGTTTCAACTCCGATTTGAGTGATTCAAATTTCTAAATTTTCATAAAAATGAGACCTACTCAAATATGAATTTTAATTAATTTTTGATTATGAATATTTCTCTATTTTTATTTATTTAATGCTTTCTTTAAACTTTAAACGATTATAACTTTTGCATTTTAACTCCGAATTTGACGATTCCAGTTTCTAAAAATTTATAAAACTATGCTCTCTCTGTTTGTGAACTTTATTTGGATGTTTGGACATTTTTTGTCTACTTTTTATTTATTTATTGCTATTTGCACGCTTTACGAGTAGACGTTGAAGTGCCCGAAGGCTTCGAAGGTGAAGTGTTGACCCAGGAGCCAGCTCAGGACCAAGAACAAGTAATCTTTGAAGGCAAGTTATGCTTTGACCATGTTGATCCCATTTTGAAACCTATTTTGATTTAATTATTTGCATGCTAGTTTAACTTGAAAATGCTTTACTTAATTTTGGGAAATTAGATAAATGCCAAATTGCTGTATGACACCTTGGTTAATCAAATATGTGCCATGACCCCTTGTCACCCTAGTTGAGGTTTAAATAGTTGGACATTATTAAATTACCAACATGGAAATTTAGATCGTTGTAGTATATTGCTTAGACCTGCTACGTGCTCATGACATGATTTTGGACAATCAAATGTTAATGTTGACTTAATGATATATTGAACCTGTTTTGGAAAGGTATCATGTGTTGTGATGTTGACGGCACGTGGTGCATGGCAATCAACTGGGGGTTTGATAAATAGTTTTCGACCGGGGCATGTGGCAAGAATGATCGGGTGGGCCTGTTGTGGCACCGGGAACGTTGATTTGGTTCTTCGGGTAGTCTTGCCCTGGTCACCCTGAGGACTTAACCTTGCAAGCCTTTGAACTGAGTCAAACGTGCAACCACATGTCTGTAATGGGACGGACCTAGTTGATTAAGTTGCTAATAACGCACTGCGGACCTCAGGATGTCAACTACACCCTTTGTGTAGTTGTACGGGGGAGCGTACCGGGGCTGCGGCCAGGTACCCATCTAACGATTGATTGGCCTAAACTTCGCCTTCGCTAAGGGAAGGGTTAGTGTGCAAACACCGAAGAGGATCACTTGTGCTGTTAGAAGTTTCCGAAAGACTTTGTTATGGACACTCGCCTTTGTGGTGTTTGGCTGTATCTTGTGGGTAAAGTGCATAACCTCTGCAGAGTGTAAAATCTATTCGAATAGCCGTGTCCGCGGTATTGGACATCGCTCGGGAATTACAATCAAGGGTTAGATTCTCTTGGAAATAACTTGGACTTAAATGTTGGGTTTGGTTTAATAATGATGTTGATGGAAATGTGGATTAGAATTGGGAAAGATGCTTATTTAATTGTTGGAAAAGTTATTGCTCTTAAACATGTTTCTACTGCTTTTGAATCTACTTATGTTACTTGTCAAATGCTGTTTTACTGCAATTATACCCTGAGGTATTCCTTTGTACTAAGCCATGCATGTAGTATATTAGTTTGCATTCTGTGCATGACTTGCTGAGTACCAAGTACTCACCCCTGCCGCAATACAACACCAGTTGAAGAAGAGTCCGCACCAGCTTTGGAGGAGGAGCTCCAAGAGGAACCGTCTAACTAGGGAGCGAGCCCAGTCAGTTGCCTATGGTATACTGGATGGCGCCACGAAGTTATCTTATTTTCCGCTGCAGTTATTTCTCTCTTATTGAGTTTTTGCCCTGCGTGGCATATATTTGTAACTTGACCATAAGGTCGAGCAACCCGTTGGTTAACTATTTAAGGTACCTTATTATTTCGTTGAGTATGATTGTGATATTTACCAATGTTAAGACTGTGTGCACTAGCGCGTTCCTGGACTAGTGCTGAATACACAGAGGGTCTGGATTTGCAAATTCGGGTCCCGACAGCAACTCTTAGCTGAAACTAACTAGCAAAAGCTTCAGACTTGAATGCTATTTTCTGAGAAAAAACAACAATCGAACTAAAACTACATAACAAACTTGTTTTTGCAACGTGGAAACTGCTCATGTCTTTTCTGATTTCATTGCAATATATAGACTCAATTACAAGAGTTGGGCTACTTCACATCAAAACAAAAATCGAAACAAAACTATATTGGACTTCTATTTTCCATCACAGGTACTGTAGCACGTCTGAGACAGAGACCGAACACAACACGCAGTGTCTATCTAAAAACTGAAAAACTGTGCAGCTACTGTGGAATTGTTGCTTATTGAATCTTATTTACTATGCCGGTAACTATGGCATCAGCTAAAAGAAGCTTTTCAAAATTGAAATTATTGAAAAACTATTTAAGGTCTACAATGTCTTAAGAAATGTTAAATGGTCTGGCAACTCTATGTAATGAGAAGAAATTATTGGATGACATTAATGTTGAGGCAATAATTGATAATTTTGCATCTAGAAATGTTAGAAGATATTTCCTAAGATGATCTCTACAAAATATTTGAGGTAAATAGTCTCACTTTTGTACTTTCATTTATTTATTTGTAACAATTTCTATAATACATTGAATATTGTCTTTTCAATTGATACATAGTAATATAAAAATATTTCGATGCTTATGTTATGGGGGCCTCCATTTATAATTTCGCCCCGGGTCCCTAAAAATTCAGGACTGGCCTTGGAATAAATCTCTAAATGAACTGTCGCAGAGTCTCGCCCTCTGTCTGAATCAAGCGCTCAAGGTTGCGCTCTTTCCCCAGGTGAATATAGCAGCTCTGAAAGTTTCTCGGAGCGCAGCGCTGAGTTGCCTATTGGAGCGGATTGACCCTCCTTTTGATTGAAAAGCCAAGTCCGAGCAGCCCTGTCGAGGACCGTTGGGAGGAAGTTTGCCATGACTCCCTCATCACCTCCTGCTGCCAAGATCGCAGTGGTGTAAATTGAGAGAAATTCATCTGGGTTCTGGGTCCCGTTGAATCTCTTGATGTGCCCGGGCTTGAACTTGTTCGGCCACGAGACATTTCGGAGGGAGCTTGTGAACGCCCGGCATCCAAAGACTGGAGCATCGTAGCGATTCCTCCGGGCGCGATGATCGTCCCGACCATGGCTATTTCGCGGGCTAACGTGCGGGCCGAGATGAGAGAAAACTTTCCTAGGCCGACGCATTTAGGAGCGTTTCATCGCGGAATGCTCAAAATGCTTGCAGTTAGGGCGAGCATCCCCAAGATATCTCGAGGTTGCTCAGGAATTACTCCGAGAGTTCTCGTGACATAGGTCGATCATCCTATGTTCCTTCTGATGAAGACTCCGAGACTCCTCTTAGTGGGAGCGGATCGGGGTACGCTCTCGGTGTCCCCGGGAGACGCTTTGGGCGCCCTTGTCACAGGGCGGATTCGAAATCTTCAGGTCTGCAGCCAGTCTTTCCAGATCTTCGACCACGACCGCACCCATTGCCTCCAAATCTACCTGCTCGGGGAAGTTTCGGATGTCGCACACGACCACCGCTAAGGCCTGCAGTTGTTCCCGGTTCTGAAGAACGGGCGGAGGCGAGCTCGAGCGACGCGCGGGTGCATGCTCTGGGGTGCGACTTCCACGGGAATTTTCGTGGGTAGTGACTCCCTACTTGGAAACCTGTTTCCCACGAGCTTGGTGTCGGAGGCTTGCCAAGGTCTTGTCTAGGGATGCTTCCAAGTGGTGTCTGGCCACCTCATAGCGGTCCTGACGAGCAGCCCCTGAGGATTCCATCTCGGGGCCATGTTAGCATTGCGGGAGTAAGACGATCGTGAGGGGGACATCATGTTATCTCCTCGCGATGCTGTCTCTGGGAATCTAGGCCATCGTAGAGCCCATCGTAATCATCATCCTCGTCATCTTCAAAGGCATGGCGCTGAGAGTGAAGAAATCGCTCTTGCGCTGCGGCTACTGGGGAAAGGCTCCCCGGCTTCGGTGTGTCCATCTGGGTCGATCACGCCGGCCACGCCATCATTGGCGTAGTATGTATCGTCGTCTTCAATGTCGTCGAAGGTACTAAAGTCGCGGGTGTCTCCGGAATCCGGCATCTTCGGGGACTCTTCATGGATGGAGTTTGACACAGTCAGTCCCCACGGACGGCGCCAACTGTCGACGATTGGGGAACGGGCCCCCGCCGAGCTTACTTATTGAATGAGGGATCAACCAAGGCCCCTTCGCCCGTGAAGGTTTTGCGTCCGAAGGATGCTCGAGCACAGGGAGACACGGGGGATTATCCTGGTTCGGGCCTGTAACACCCCGGCATCTAGTATGCCCGAATGCTACCAAACATAGACTAAACCACATCTAAATACCACAAATAAAGATAAATTAAAGCAATGGCACAAATGCTAAAACCGAAAATTTCGGCAGCATCTCCTTTGTTTTGACATGAATCGGAGCAATAGCAATAACATGGCAAGTTATATCATAGCATAAGACATCTAAAACATCAATATCAATGATTAAAGCATCACTTAAGTCTAAAATAAGGAATTCAATCATTCCACCAAACATAACAAACCAAACGATGAACTTAAGCCCATACACCAAGTTTCATGGCACTAATCATTATTATCATGACTCCCAATGATTAAACTGTATAAGAATGTGAAGCTACGTGTAGAAGTGTAGCTAATGCCCTTTTCCCGCATGTCGATTTCATGGTACCTAAAAACAGAGAATCTGTCCCTCCCGGACAGCAGACTTCAAACTATCATAACTTGAGTTCTAGGACTCCGAATCGATTAAACGAGTACATCATCGCGAAGCTTAGGAAATTTCCTAGCTTTATCTAAGTAGTGGGAAAAGCTGATTCAACCTCTAAAATTGTTTAATCTACAAAACACTACGTTCTGTCCCAATTACGTCACAGATTTGAACACGCTCGGTAAAACGACCATAACTTTCAAACGGCTTGGCAGAATTGGACATTCTTGGTGTCCAATTAAAGGTATTGAAGTTACCTACAACTTTCTCAACAGGCGGCCAACCAAATTCTAACTCTAAAATCGCGAAAACTCAAACCCTAGGTCGACTGCACAATCTACCTGAAACAGAGAACGTGGCAAACTCTAGTTTTCATCCAATCTACCCAATCACAGCACCACCACTTGATCTAAAAACATGAAATCAACCTCTAGAACAGCATTTAGACCATCCTCAAGGATCACCCATTCCATACCTCTTCCCAACGAACGCCGAAATCCTTCCTCCCGGGCTCCCCGATTGTCCTCCTCTCGGCGGAACCGCCGGATCTCCTCGTCGCGGGGCTTCCCGATGGAGGGGACAGCGAGGTGGCGCGGTGGGGAGCTCCCCTAGGGCACCAAGGGAGGTAGAGAGGGGAGGGGAAGAGGTGGCGGCTATGGGGGTGAGGGGAGGGCACATGGACAGTAGGGGGAGGCGGCTAGGGTTTGAGGGAGGGGGGTGGGGCGCATGGGCAGGGGGCAGCAGGCTTGCTGCCCCAAACTCCCCCACCTTCGGCCCAAATTATCCCCCAAGGCCCAAACTCCCCCAGAAAGCCCAAATTCTCCCCCAGAAAGCCCAAATTCTCCCCCGGAAAGGCCCAAACTCACGGAAAAGGCCCAAAAACATGAAACCAAAGTCGAACCTTAGTGACGACATCGAAAATGACTCAAAACGTCATTCCGTAGTGTCACAGGGCCTCTCACGGTGGAGATAATAACCCTACTCCAATGGTATTGAGTATTGATGTGTGTAATCGGGAGGCCGTTCTCCCCTCCCCCCCCGTCGGGGGAGAGATTAAATACTAGGTATCTTCATTTACATATGGTAACTAAGCCCTAAAATCACGCATGCTATCATTGTTGACGTGTCCTTGATTCTCGCCATGCTTGATTTCCTAGTATAACTTCCCTAGATCCCCGGCTAACTGGCCACCACTTTCCTGTTAGTGGGTTGACCACGTCCTTCGGCCATCGTCGAGCATTCCCTTGGTCCGGTTCGACTAACTGGCGCCTTCCTGAGCAAGGTTGCTTGTACTCGTCTTCGAAGCCTGTAGCTGAACATGTTTTGTCGATGGTTGGCGAGCATGCTCGTGGCCGAGAATGGGGTCACTTGAGATCCTTTCTAGTGTTGGGGAACACGGTATGCTACACTAGCACAAATTAAAATTTCTACCGGAAACCAGAAAAGGTACTCGCAAGAAGGGGATCATAGATCTATTACCACTAGACGCGCAGTTGCGGAATCCTTCGCACGTCGTTGTAGTGGACCGTTCTCGGCGTGGATCGTCCTCGGTGTGGATCGTCCTCGCCGCAATAGAAGTAGCGTCACCACAGCAATCCACACGTCCGGGGATGGAACGCCGTGCGTCGGTGTGCAAGCACCGGGTCGCTCGGCAGGGGCAACGAGAGGAGGTGGCTAGGGTTTCTGGCAAACCACCTCTAAACCACACGAAAGTGTATTCTGCGTCTAGCCTCCTCCCCTCCTTATATAGCCATGAGGAGAAACCCTAGGCAGTCAGGGCCCATCTACGCGCTAAGCCCACGAGGTCCATTAATTACGGATCCAATCCGAATTAATGTGTCCCACTGCTAAGTGTGTGACCAGAGGTTCATGCGCATTTGGACATTGATTCGGAAAATCCTTTTCTAATCCAATAGTCGGTAGCGGCTCCTTGCAGAGCATGCCAACTCCCAAACGCATATGATTAAAGTACTGATGTAATAATCCCTTTGCCAAACTATATGAAGATCGAACTCAAGGCGAGAAGCATGTCATCCATTGACAGTTCAATCCATCTCTCGTATCCGTGATATATTAATAAGTTGTGATTGACTTCTCAATCACGTCATGGCCATGCACTTCCTTAATCATATCACACGAGTGGCTTAGACATATATCTCCGTTACATTGGAGTGGCAAATTCCATCTTGACTGCTCACTTCCCTCTGCATGTTTCATAGTAAACATGAAAGCTACCTTTATAACTATCCGGTTAGGAAATAATTTTTGGTAACCCCAAGGTAAACTATTACACATGTAGGGAATATGACAATCTCAGATCTAACGATCATACATCTACTATGTATGAGATACACTGATGACACATAAGAACGTAATATTCTCGCAGTGTCCCATTGTGGGTCTATCTAACACATGTTCTTCAACATGCGTCCACAATGTATTGATGATATCTCCATATCCCATGATCTATGAAACATGATCATCGAACAATACATGTGCTGATCTATTCATTGTTTTCCTATACGATGATATCCGATCAGAGATATTTATTGAATTATATCAATAAGTAAAGAGCTTCATAAACAAGCCACACACTTGTTGAACAAAACAATGATATACATTCATTGGACCAATAATCATATTATTATTCATAAACATAGTCATGTTACAATCATCCATATGATTGCCTCAAGGGCATAACACTAACAATCTCCCACTTGCACTTGAGTCAATCAATTAAGTATCTAATACCAATAGACCTCGTGTGCGCCTCATGCTTAGGTTGTGGCAGTGGCTTTGTCAACGGATCAGCCACATTGGCTTACGTATGTACTTTGCATATCTTCACATCACCTCTATCCACAATTTCGCGAATAAGGTGAAAGTGTCGGAGTATATGTGATCTAGGCTCTTTAGCTTGTGCAATGGCACCATTATTATCGCAATAGATGTCCATTGGACTAGAGGCACTAGCGACCACACCAAGCTCTGAGATAAACTTCTTTATCCATACAACTTATTTTGCGGCATCCGAAGCCGCAATGTACTCCGCTTCTGTCGTAGAGCCAGCACGCATCCAAGTCCCTAGCGCGATGGATCACAATAGATATCAAAGCTCTGATTAACATCCGGTAGGACTAACACCGACGCTGATGTCAATTGCTTTTTCAGCTCTTGGAAACCTTTCTCACATTCCAGCGTCCAGTTAAACTTCTTTTCTTTCTTCAACAGTTGCGTAAGAGGTCTCGCAATTGTCGAAAAGCCTTCAATAAAACGGCGGTAGTAACCAACCATCCCAAGGAAACTCCAAATCTGGGTCACTGTCTTCGGCGGTTCCCAATGTAACACAGCTTCAACTTTGCTTGGATCAACAGCGACTCCTTCTGCGGTCATCACATGTCCAAGAAACTTCACCTTGTCTTTCCAAAAATCACACTTGCTGAATTTGGCGAAGAGTTGTTGTCCTCTCAGCTTCTCCAAAACTAGCCTCAAGTGTTCTGCATGTTCATCCCTCGTCTTGGAGTAAACTAAGATATCATCTATGAACACAACAACGAACTTGTCCAAATACTCCATGAATACCTTATTCATCATATTCATGAAATAAGCTGGCGCATTCGTCAGACCAAAGGACATAAGTGTAAACTCGTAATGTCCGTATCTTGACGAGAATGCAGTCTTCGGAATATCTTCTGATCGAATCTTCAACTGGTGATATCCGATCTCAGATCAATCTTGGAGAAAACTCCAGCCCCTCTCAACTGGTCAAACAGATCATCGATCCTGGGTAGCGGGTACTTATTCTTTACGGTGACTTCATTGAGCGCCCGGTAGTCAATGCACATCCTGAAACTCCCGTCCTTCTTCTTGACAAACAGAACTGGTGCTCCCCATGGCGATGAACTCGGTCTGATGAATCCTTTTTCCATCAGTTCCTCAAGCTGCTTCTTCATCTCAACTAACTCCTCGGTTGACATCCTGTAGGGTCTCTTTGCTATCGGTGCTGTTCCGGGTAATAACTCAATCACAAATTCTATATCCCTGTCTGGCGGCATACCATGTAAATCTTCAGGAAAAACATCAGGATACTCATTCACCACTGGAACGTCTTCTATGCTGACTGTCTTTACACTGTTGACCATCAACTGTCCATCTCAAACGGCGGTCGCATGAAATTCCACTTTTCTCCCACACGGGCTCTCAACCGAGATGATCCTCCTTCCACAGTTAAGCACGGCCTTTTGCATGGATAACCAATCCATCCTCAAGATAACATCTAGGGTCTGGGTTCCCAATATAATAAGGTTCGCTAAGTACTCTACCCCATCTATTAATATTCTGACCCCATAACATCCTACTTGAGATCTGAGTTCTGACCCAGGGGTTTGAACTAGAAGCATGCATTAAAGATCCACAATCTCCAAATCATTCTTAGAAACAAAATCTCGAGAAACAAACGAATGCGAAGCTCCAGAGTCAAACAAAACTGTTGCAGGTACTAAGTTGACAAGTAACTTACCCAGTACGATGTCCGTGGCATTCTGAAGTGCATCTGCGATCATGTGATTGACTCGGCCTGTCACCACGGTCTGGGGAGCGGCTCCTGGCTGTGCTGTCCCGCGGTTTGCTCCTGGTGCAGGTGTCCTGGCGGGTGTGGAGCCCAGGTTGAAGCGGACTGGGGTCACTCCTGTTGTCTTCTTAGGGCAATTGTTGGAGAAGTGCCCTGGCTCGTTACATGTATAGCAACGCCTCACTGTACCCTGCTGGCTGCCCGTAGCGGCGTTTCTGGCTGGAGCTGGGGGTCTGGTAATTCTGGTTGATGGGTCTCGGTGCTGGTGATGGTGTTCTTGCTGCATTCTGCGGCTGGAACCTGAAAAACAGATTCGGCGCAACCCTCAGACGTTGCTGCGCTCCCTGACGTGATCCCTGCTGTTGCATCCTATGCTTTCGGTTCTCATCTAGCTCCTTGCGCTTGTCCTCAAGGATGAGTGCTTTGTTTACCAGCTCTTGAAAGTCGGGGAAGGTGTGAGTGATCAGTTCCACCTGCAGTCCTGAGTTCAGTCCCTTCATAAAGCGAGACTGTCTGGCCTTGTCCGTCGCTACGTCTTCAGGTGTGTACCGTGCAAGCTGTGTGAACCTGTTCAGATACTCAGACACCGGTTGCTTACATTGCTTCAGCGCCCTGAATTATTTCTTCTTTAAGTCCATAAGTCCATGATTCCTTCTGGTATGTGATACTGGCGAAATGCAGCAGTAAATTCCTCCCAGATGATATCCTGTGGGTTCTCCCGCGTGGCGCAGAAGTTCTCCCACCACTCTGCTGCGGCCCCTTCCAACTGATGAGAGGCGTAGAGTACCCTCTCATTTCCTACACATTGGGTAATATGCAGCTTCCTCTCAATTGACCTAAGTGTCGGGACCCGAATTTGCAAATCCGTACCCTCTGTGTATTCAGCACTAGTCCAGGAACGCGCTAGTGCACACAGTCTCAACATTGGTAAATATCACAATCACTCAACAAAATAATAAGGTACCTTGAATAGTTAACCAAGCTGGTTGCTCGACCTTAAGGTCAAGTTACAAATATACGCCACGCAGGGCGAAAACTTATTCAAAAAGAAATAACTGCAGCGGAATGTAAGATAACTTCGTGGCGCCATCCAGTATACCACAGGCAACTGACTGGGCTCGCTCCCTAGTTAGACGGTTCCTCTTGGAGCTCCTCCTCCAAAGCTGGTGAAGATTCTCCTTCAACTGGTGTTGTATTGCGGCAAGGGTGGGTACTTGGTACTCAGCAAGTCATGCACAGAAATGCAAACTAATATACTACATGCATGGCTTAGTACAAAGGAGTAGCTCAGGGTATAATTGCAGTAAAACAACATTTGACAAGTAGCATAAGTAGATTCGAAAGCAGTAGAAACAAGTATAAGATCAATAACTTTTCCAGGAGTTAAATAAACATCTTTCCCAATCCTATTCCACATTTCCATTACGGACAAGTGGTTGCACGCTTGACTTAGTTCAAAGGCTTGCAAGGTTAAGTCCTTAGGGTGACCAGGGCAAGACTACCCGAAGAACCAAACCAACGCTCCCGGTGCCACAACTGGCCCACCCGATCATTCTTGCCACATGCCCCGGTCGAAATCTATTTATCAAAAGCCCCCAGTTGATTACCATGCACCACGTGCCATTGACAATCATAACACATGATACTTCTTTCAAAACAGGTGCAATATCTCATTAAGTCAATATTAGCATTTGATTGTCCAAAACATTTCATGTGGCAAGGCTAAGCATACTACATCGGTCTAACTACCCATGTTGGCAATTTTAATAATGTCCAACTAATAATCCACAACTAGGGTGACAAGGGGTCTTGGCACATAGATAATAATCAAGGTGTCATAGAGCAAAGTTGGCATTTAACTAATTTCCCATAATTAATTAAAGCATTTTCTAATTAAACTAGCATGCAATAATTTAAATCAAAACAAGTTTCAAAATGGGAGCAACATGGTCAAAGCACAACTTGCCTTCAAAGAGTACTTGTTCTTGGTCCTGAGCTGGCTCCTGGGTCAACACTTCACCTTCGAAACCTTCGTGCACTTCAACATCTACTCGTAAAGCGTGCAAATAGCAATAAATAAATAAACAGTAGACAAAAAGTGTCCAAACATCCAAATAAAGTTCATAAACAGAGAGAGCATAATTTTATGAATTTTTAGAAACTAGAATCGTCAAATTCGGAGTTTAAATGCAAAAGTTATAACCGTTTAAAGTTTAAAGAAAACATTAATTAAATATAAAAAGAGAAATATTCATAATCAAAAATTAATTAAAATTCATATTTGAGTAGGTCTCATTTTTATGAAAATTTAGAAATTTGAACCACTGAAATCGGAGTTGAAACGCAAAAGTTATAAGCGTTTGAAGTTTGAAACCATTTTTGAAATCAATAACTCGAATTAATAAATCATTTTCTTTTTCGGAAATTAATTTATTGCGTCAGCATGACACGTGGACCAATCAGAGGCCGCCACGTCGCCTCGGGTCCATGGACTCGGCGCACGATTTGGCTTGGTCCATCGTGGACCCGGTCCACGACTCGTGTCTCTAACATGTGGCCCCCTGGTGACGTCAGCACATGGGTCAGCCGAGTGGGCTGACACGCGGGCCCCACCGTGACGTCAGCGTGACGTCATGGTGCGGTTTGGCTTGGTCGCTGACACGCGGGCCCCGTGGCGCCATCACGGCGTCGGCGGCGCATCGGCGTGGCCGACCGATCGCGACGGTCGACCTCGACCACGTGGCTGGATCTCGGCCGTTGATTTGAAAATCAACGACCCAGATCAGATATGGCTTAACGCATTAGAAAAACTACTCGACTGATATGGACCGTTCGATCTTGATCGGACGGTCAAGATCTAATCTAACGCTAAAACGTGGGTTTCTGCTAGCCGTACGATCTAGATCTAACGGCCGAGATTGGATCTAGCACGGTGCGGTTAAGGCTATGTGGCACGATCTAAACAGTTGGATCCAAATCCAACGGTTGGAAATAGATTTGGAGATTAGCACGTGAGATCTCACCGGGGATGACGTGGACGAATCTGGGCCCTTGGATCTGGATCGGACGGTGGAGGGAGCTCGAGCGACGGCGATGGCGCGCGGCGGAGTTGGTTCACCGGAGACGGGGACTGTGACACGCCCGACGGCGTTTGGGCGCGATTCCGGTGAAGTGAAAGGTCCCCTCCGACGCCGTTGGTCCTTGCGGTTCCGGATCTGAGCTCAACGGCGGCGAAACGGTGGTTAACCACGGCGGAACACCAAACCAACTACGGCGAGCTCGCGCGGGCAAACGGCGGCGGCTCAGGCGACGTTGTCTAGGGCTACGGGTGCGCACGGAAGTCGGCAACACGTTGGCGGCGGCGGCGCATTAAATAGGCCCCTCGGCGTCCGTGAAAACCGCTGAAACCGAGGCCCACACAGCTGCGGCGGCGGAATCCGAATTGGATTCGGATTGGGGTGACGTGGCTCAACGTGAGCTGTTGGATTAAGATCCAACGGTACGGGGGTTTGGGCTCGGGTCCGGCTCGGGCGACCTGGCTGGCTCGGTCGGGCTCGGGTTCGGTGACGTGGCGCGATCATGGCCGTTGGATCTCGATCCAACGGTCACGCGCGTTAGGGCTTGGTGACTTGGTTCAACGGGAACGGCTGGCTCGGTCGGGTCCGGGTCGGACTCGAGTCTAACTCGGACTCGGGTCCAGTCGGATGAACAGTGAAACCGATTAGGTTTTTCCAGCGATTAAATAATCCAATTAATTCTCAGAAATTCATTTAATTCATTAAAAATAGCAAAACACTTAGAAAAATTCCAGAAAAATTCTAGAAAATATTTCAGAATATTTTGGACCCAAATAAAATATTTTCAACAAAAATTTATTTGTAAAGTCAAATTCTTTAATTATTTCAAAAGGGAATAAATTCAAATAAATTCCAAATAAATCCAAATAAATTCCAGAAAATTCTAAAAATTCACCAAAGTTTCAACTCTTATTTAAATTTAAGAAAAGCAAAATTTTAGGGTGTTACACTAAGCCAATCATCCGCCTCCAGTGGATTGGCGTTCCCAGAGAATGTGGGTGGCTGAGTCCTCATGAACTCTAACAACCTTGAGCCCTGACGCTATCCTTGATTGACTTGATTAGCGACGGCCTGAGCAGTGACGTGCTGCATCTGTTGCATCATGGCATGCATCAACTAGGTCTGTGCATCAAGGAAAGCTCCAAAGTTCTGCATGTCTACTGGCGGTGCTGGTTGGGGTGCAGGTGCTCCATCATTAGGGTTCCCAGCTGGGCGAGAACCACTTCTGTTGCCTCCAAGGTTTCCGCGGGTGTTCACCATCTGTCGATTGCTTCAAGTTTTAGAGACGAGAGGGAACAAGAATAGACAAGTAGTAGAGAAACTTATACGGGGAGGAAGGTATAACTCAAAATCCAACTTTATTAAATAATCAGTAATAACTTGGTATGGTTGCTTACAATGCCTAAGGGCCTTATAACACATACTGCACACTCAGCAAGCAATGAAAATCCAAATCGACTAACACACTGGAGTCTAACGCCTCTAAGGGTGACTCTTTATTCTATAACGCGACTCGACGAAGGAGTCTCAACTGCAAAACCTATGCTCACTCATCGAGAAAACCTCCACTGCTTCCTTGCGGCGGGTGCGGCGGCATAGGCGCGAAGCGATCGCCATGCCCCACAACGGCAGTAGCCGAAGAAGCGGCATCATCCTCAGGCTCAGGCTCTGGCTGTGGTGCTGGTTGGTGCTCTGCCAGTCTTTGGTTCCTCCGGTCTGGGCGTCCACTCCAACACTGCTCCGCCGCCTGCATAAAGGCGGTCTCCATCTCTGCGATCCTCTCCGCAGCATAGGCGACGTACTCATGAGCATTCTCCAGGTGCTTTTTCCCTTCCTCGACCTACTCGCGAGCCTTCATCAACTCCTGGACTGTGTCGTCGATAAGCTCCTCCTGGGCGATGACGAATCTGGCCAAGTGTGTGACGGTAGCATCCTCATCTTCTGTCGGCTTCCGCTGAGCTCTGCTGTCTCGGCGTGGGTGGTGACGGAATACTGTGCCTTCCAGCTCTCTGGAGTAAGTGCGAGCAATCTGCTACATCGGTCGACGTGACACCTCCTGGATTCCCATCTCAAATGTTGACCTCCTAGCGGTGAAGTGAAATGGACGACTGAACTTCGTCTTCTCTCGAGCATACACCATGATCTTAACGTCCCATCCTATGACCAGTCCCTCCTGCACGATGGTGGTCACTCGGTAGAGTGGCCTCTCAAAACCTCCAAGCAACTGCAGCATATGCCATAACTCGGCAGCGTAGCCTCCCTCACGCTCGGCGTAGTTGTTCTTCGTCAACATCTGCCAAAAGACACTCACGTAAGAACTCAAAAGTTTAAAACCATGGGATAGCAAGAGAAATTCAGCAAATGGGGTATGAAAGGAGAAAAGGGGATAAGTCGAGTTTTCATTCATTGTCTTGTCAAATTTTTAACTTTAGAAAATAGGTTTTATCCTCACTACGACCATTCTAACTATGGGTGAGCGTACAGTCAACCTGACTCTGATACCACCTCTGTCGGGACCTGAATTTGCAAATCCAGACCCTCTGTGTATTCAGCACTAGTCCAGGATCACGCTAGTGCACACAGTCTCAACATCGGTAAATATCACAATCATACACATCGATAGTAATAAATTACTTTAATTAAGATAACCAAACTGGTTGCTCGACCTTATGGTCAAGTTACAAGAGTACGCCACACAGGGCGAAAACTTATTAAGGAAATAAATTGCAGTGGAATAAAAGCATCAACGTGGCGCCATCCAGTATACCACAGGCAACTGACTGGGCTCGCTCCCTAGGTAGACGGCTCCTCCTGAAGTTCTTCCTCCAAAGCTGGCGTCGCCTCTCCTTCAATTGATGTTGTATTGTGGCAAGGGTGAGTACTTGGTACTCAGCAAGTCATGCATAGAATGCAAACTAATATTCTATATACATGGCTTATTACAAAGGATAGGCTAACATGTACATTTGCAGTAAAACAGCATTTAACAGGTAGCATAAGTAGATTCGAAAGCAGTAAATGTAAAGGATTATATCAATAACTTTTCCAGGAGTTAAGTAAACACTTTTCCTTTCCTAATCCACATTTCCATCAACGTCATCATTTAACCCAACCAAACTTTCCAAGTCCAAGTTGTTTTCATGAAAGTCTAACCCTTGACTGTAATCCCCGAGCAATGTCCAGTGCCGCGGACACGGCTATTCGAATAGATTTTACACTTTGTAGAGGTTATGCACTTTACCCACAATATACAGTCAAACACCACAAAGGCAAGTGATCGCAACAAAGCATTTCAGAGACCGCAAACTATACAAGTGAACCTCTCCGGCTTTTGTCATACACCATCCCTTCCCTTAACAGAGACAAAGTATGGAACCGACATACCGTTGGACGGGTACCATGCCATAGCACTGGTACGCTCCCCTTTCAAGATACACAAAAGGTGTAGTTGACACCCCGAGGTATCATAGGCAAGTTATTAGTAGCTTACTCAACTAGGTCCGTCCCATTGCGGACATGTGGTTGCATGTTTGACTCAGATCAAAGGCTTGCAAGGTTAAGTCCTTAGGATGACCAGGGCAAGACTACTCGAAGAACCAAAACGACATCCCCGGTGCCACTCATGGCCCACCATAGCATTCTTGCCACTTGCCCCGGTCCAAATCTATTTATCAATCCTAGTTGATTACCTTACACCATGTGCCATCAACAAACGCAACACATGATACTTTTCCAAAATATGTTCAATATCTCATTAAGTCAATATTAACATTTGATTGTCCAAAATTATGTCATGAGCACGTAGCAGTCTAAGCAATAACTACAACGGTCTAAACACCCAATGTTGGCAATTTTAATAATGTCCAACTAAATATTCCACAACTAGGGTGACAAGGGTTCATGGCACATAACTTAATAGTCAAGGTGTCATACTGCAAGTTGGCATTTATCTAATTCCCAGAAATAATTTAAACAATTTCGAATTAAATTAGCATGCAATAATTTAAATTAAATTAATCTCAAAAATGGGATCAATATGGTTAAAGCATAACTTGCCTTGAAAAAGTACTTGTTCTTGATCTTGGGCTGGCTCCTGGGTCAACACTTCACCTTCGAAGCCCTCGGGTACTTCAACGTCTACTCGTAACGCGTGCAAATAGCAATAAATAAATAAAACAGTACATGCACATTGCTCAAAAATTCAAGTAAAGTCCATAAATAGAAAGAGCATGTCGGGCCCCGAATATGCAAATCCGGACCCTCTGTGTATTCAGTACTAGTCCAGGATCACGCTAGTGCACACAGTCTCAACATTGATAAATATCACAATCATACACATCGATAATAATGAACTACTTTAATTAAGATAACCAAACTGGTTTCTCGACCTTATGGTCAAGTTACAAAGTACGCCTCACAGGGCTAAGATTTATTCAAATAAAATCTGCAGCGGAAAATATAAAGAAAACGCGTGGCGCCAACCAATATGCCACAGGCAACTGACTGGACTCGATCCCTAGTTAGACGGCTCCTCCTGATATTCCTCCTCCAAAGCTGGCGTCGCCTCTTCTTCAACTGGTGTTGTTTTGTGGCAAGGGTGAGTACATGGTACTCAGCAAGTCATGCACAGAATGCAAGCTAATATACTACATGCATGGCTTAATACAAAGGAATAGCTCCAGGTATAATTGCAGTAAACAGCATTTGACAAGTATCACAAGTAGATTCGAAAGCAGTAAAAACAAGTATAAGATCAATAACTTTTCCAGGAGTTAAATAAACATCTTCCCCATTCCTAGTCCACATTTCCATCAACATCATCATTTATCCAAACCAAACCTCTCAAGTTCAAGTTATTTCCAAGAAAGTCTAACCCTTGACTGTAATCCCCAAGCAATGTCCAATACCGCGGACACGGCTATTCGAATAGATTTTACACTCTGCAGAGGTTATGCACTTTACCCATAAGATACAGCCAAACACCACAAAGGCGAGTGATCGTAACAAAGCCTTTCGGAAACGGCTAACTACACAAGTGAACCTTTCCGGTTTTTGCCATACACCATCCCTTCCCTTAACCAAGGCGAAGTATGGGACCGACATACCGTTGGACGGGTACCATGCCATCACATCGGTACGCTCCCCTTTCAAGCTACACAAAGGGTGTAGTTGACACCCGAGGTTTCACAAGCAAGTTATCAGTAACTTACTCAACTAGGTCCGTCCCATTACAGACATGTGGTTGCACGATGGACTCAGTTCAAAGGCTAGCAAGGTTAAGTCCTTATGTTGACCAGGGCAAGACTACCCGAAGAACCAAAACAACGCTCCTGATGCCACAACTGGCCCACCCGATCATTTCTTGCCACATGCCCCGGTCCAAATCTATTTATCCAACCCCCAGTTGATTACCATGCACCACGTGCCATCAACATCATCGTCAATAACACATGACACTTCTCAAAAACATGTTCCATATCTCATTAAGTCATTGTTAACAAGTAATTGTCAAAATCATGTCTGATATACGTGGCAGGTCTAAGCATTATGCTACACGGTCTAAATACCCATGTTGGCAATTTAATAATGTCCAACTACTTAATCCTCAACTAGGGTGACAAGGGGTTCATGGCATACAATTATCTATGTCAAGGTGGCATACAGCAACTAGGCAATTAACTAATCTCCCAAAATCAATTAAAGCATTTTATAATTGAACTAGCATGCAATAATTTAAATCAAATTAATTTCAAAATGGGATCAACATGGTCAAAGCACAACTTGCCTTCAAAAAGTTCTTGATCTTGGTCCTGAGATGGCTCCTGGGTCAACACTTCACCTTCGAAGCCTCCGGGCACCTCAACGTCTACTCGTAACGCGTGCAAATAGCAATAAATAAATAAAACAGTAGACAAAAAGTGTCCAAACATCCAAACAAAGTCCATAAATAGAGAGAGCACAACTTTATAAATTTTTAGAAATTGGAATCGTCCAAATAGGAGTTAAAATGCAAAAGTTATAACCGTTTAAAGTTCAAAGAAAACATTAATTAAATATAAACAGAGAAATATTCATAGTAAAAAATTAATTAAATTTAATATTTGAGTAGGTCTCATTTTTATGAAAATTTTGAAATTTGAATCACTCAAATCGGAGTTAAAACGCAAAAGTTATAAGCGTTTGAAGTTTGAATCTAAATTTGAAATCAATAAACCGAATTAATTAAATAATTTCTTTTTCGGAAAATGATTTGTTGCGTCAGCATGACACGTGGACCAATCAGAGGCCGCCACGTCGCCTCGGGTCCATGGACCCGGCGCACGGTTTGGCTCGGTCCACGGCGCACGTGTCTCACTAACAGGTGGGCCCCTCGGATGACGTCAGCAGTGACGTCATCACGCACGGCTGAGGACAGCTGACAGCTGGGCCCCACTGTGACATCACGGTGACGTCATGGTGCGGTTTGACTGGGCCGCTGACACGCGGGCCCCACGTTGACCGGGCGGCGACCGCGCTGACCGCGACGGTCAGCCTTCCGGCCACGTGGCTGGATCTCAGCCGTTGATTTGAAAATCAACGGCCCAGATCGGATCTGGGTTTCATGCGTGTAAAACGGCTCGGTCCATCTGGACCGTTCGATCTTGATCGGACGGTCAAGATCTAATCTAGAGTTTACAACGTGGCTAACCCTAACCGTACGATCTAGATCTAACGGCTGAGATCATCCCTAGCACGGTGTGGTCCTGGGCTACGTGGCTCAATCTAAGCCGTTGGATCTAGATCCTACAGTTGGAAACAGATCTAGAAATCGCAACGTGATTACCTTCGGGCGACGTGGCGCAATCTGGACCGTCTGATGAAGATCCAATGGTGCACCAAGCTCGCGGATGACGATGGTGCTGCGGTGGTTCACGGCGGCCGGAGACGGTGACGACGACCTCCCGAACGGCGTTTCTTCGCGCTTTCGGCGAGATGAATGGTACCCTCCGACACGGCTTGTCCTTGCGTTTCCGGATCTGGACTCAACGGCGGCGGAATCAACGAATGACCGCGGCGGAGGCCTATCTCAACTACGGCGAGCGATTGCGGCACAACCACGGCAGCTCAGGCGACGTGGTCTAGGGCTATGGGTGCGCACGGAAGTCGGCTACACGGTGGCGGTGGTGGCGCCTTAAATAGGGGCCTCGGCTTCCGTGTATTGTGCGGAGACCGAGGTCCACACGGTTGCGGCGGCGAAATCCGAATCCAATTCGGATTCGGTGACGTGGGTCAACGTGGACCGTTGGATCATGATCCAACAGCACGGGGGTTTGGGCTCAGGTCCGGCTCAGGCGACCTGGCTGGCTCGGTCGGGCTCGGGTTCGGGCGACGTGGCTCAATCTCGGCCGTTCGATCTTGATCGGACGGTCGAGAGGGTTAGGGCTGAGTCGGGTTCGAGTCGGACTCGGACTCGAGTCTGACTCGGGCTCGGTCGGAGGAACAGTAAAACCCGGTTTGGGTTTTCCAGCGATTAAATAATTAAATTTAATTCCTAGAAATTCATTTAATTCATTAAAAATAGCAAAACACTCAGAAAAATTCCAGAAAAATTCTAGAAAATATTTTGGAACATTTTGGACTCAAATAAATTATTTCCAATAAAATTTTATTTGCAAAATTAAATTCTTTAATTATTTCAAAAGGGAATAAATTCAAATAAATTCCAATTAAATCCAAATAAATCCTAGAAAATTCCAAAAATTCGCAAAAGTGCCAAATCTTATTTAAATTCATGAAAAGGAAAAAATTGGGGTGTTACAGAGCATAATTTTACAAATTTTAAGAAATTTGAATCGCCCAAATCGGAGTTAAAATGCAAAAGTTATAATTGTTTAAAGTTTAAAGAATCTACTAATTAAATATAAACAGTGAGAATTTCATATTCAAAATTTAATTAAAACTCATATTTAAGTAGATCTCAATTTTATAAAAATTTAAAAATTGGAATCGCTCAAATCGGAGTTAAAACGCAAAAGTTATAAGCGTTTGAAGTTTGAAAATTCAAATAAAAGAATAAACCGAATTAATTCATTTATTTTTCTACTGAAAAATCTCATTTATGACGTCAGCGTGGAATTTGAATTCCCACCGGATTATTTTTCTATTGAAAAATCGAATTATGACGTCAGCATGACGTTAGCGGGTCCATGGATTAGGTCCACGGTTCGGGTTCGGTTCACCGTGGACCCGGTCCGCAGGTACATGTCTCACTGACATATGGGACCCCTTGAATGATGTCAGCGCTGACGTCATCGCGCTCGGCCACACGGTACTGACGCGCAGGCCCCACCGTGACATCAGCGTGATGTCACGGTGCGGCTTTCTGGCCGACACGCGAGCCCCTCGGCGGCGTCACGCTGCGTGACGTCGGCCGACGATCAAGCGCGTCCGCGTGGACCGCGCCGACCCGGCTTCTGTACACGTGGCACGATCTGGGCCGTTGATTTGAAATCCAACGGTCCAGATCAGATCTAATTCCGCACGTTGCGGTGCAACACGGTTGATCTGGACCGTACGATTTATATCGGACGGTCGAGATCCGATCGGGTTTTACTGCGTCAAGGGGTGACGTGGCATGTCCCGGGCGGTGACGCGTGGCTCAACTTACACCGTTCGATCTCGATCGAACGGTTGAGACCACATCTAACGCTACAACGCGGTTAACGCTAACCGTACATTCTAGATCTAACGGCTGAGATCCAATCTAGGCACAGTGCAGTTCACGGCTACGTGGTTTAATCTAAGCCGTTGGATCTAGATCCAACAGTTGGGATTAGATCTAAAAACCGAAACGTGAAATCGCACGGGGTGACGTGGACGAACCTAGGCCGTGCGATGAAGATCTAACGGCGGAGAAGCTTCACGGGTTCGACGATGTCCACGGCGGAGCTCGGTGGCCGGAGACGAAGACGATGACGAGCCCGACGGCGCTTCGGGCACGCTTCGGTGAGGTGAGTGGTACCCCTCGACGCAGCTCGACGCGGTGGATCCGGATCTGGGCACCAACAAGGCGGACGACGGCGGAAACGGTGGAAAACAGCGGCGGACCTCCAAAATTTTCACAGGGTGCTCCTTGTAGTCAGATCCTCCTGCGGTTCTATTGATTCTAATGGTGTCTGCTCATCTGGTACTCGAAGACACTTCTTTAGTTGTGACACATGAAATACATCATGCACACCAGCCAACGACTGCGGTAACTCCAACAGGTAGGGCTGGAAACGAGCCGAGCCGAGCCCGGCTCGGCTCGGCTCGGTGCGGCTCGGTCTAATGGGTGTCCCGATCTTTCGATGAGAATGATAACCTTCGATTTGGGAGGAGACGACTTTGACGATCCGACTACAACGTACAACGACGATGCGCCTTAGCAATCGCTAAACCAACTCCAGAGGGTTATTGACCTTGCCGTGGGCACGATCAACCTGATCACGAAGATCAATTCCTGCAAGCAATCGAAGAACAAGCAAGAACAAGGCAAAAGCAATCTAAAATTGCAAATATAGATGAAGTATTGAAAAGTTGGGGTTAGATACAAGGAGCTTGTTAGAATTTGTTGAGCACGTCTAAAAGACTCAAATAGTAGCAAAAGGCTAAACTATCAAATAACCAAAACCCAAGTTATTTTGGGGACTACCTAGCTATATATAGGAGAAATAAGAGGCCAAAACCATGCTTGGGGCGTCCAAAACACATTCATGGCAGAATAGGACTCGTATTCCTAGTTTGTCTCGGATTTGGAAAGATGACCGAACTTGTTTTGCATATTCCGTTGACTCGGTAGGAATTTGGAGGTGGGGCGGATCCGTTGGAAAGAGGACGTCGAAACCTTTCAAACCAGTATTCATAGACCTCAAACACCCTTGTGGATCAAAAGTTATGGTTGTTTTAAGTTGGTGCTGTCGGAGGCCGAATCCGAGTTGAAGTTGTGCACCGGAAGAATTGGCTTCATGCTTGACTTTTGGGAGTCCTTCTCCTTGGTTCCTAAGGACAATAAAATCATTACAAGGATTAAATAGCATTCCATTCATTAAATTATTTGTATGCAACCCGAGGAACGCATTCACCTGGCAATTGAATTGACGGCGCGAGCTCGAGTAATTGGCCCTTGTATTACATTGTTGATTTCAATTGGGTTTGTAGACATGGCCGTATCCATGGTAGTGATGTCCTCATCATCCTCCCCTTCTTGCATTTGAGTCGTCCTCGACTCAAGCTCATCATCTTCTCCCATGTATGGTTTCAAATCGGCAATGTTGAATGTGGGACTAACCCCAAAATCTGCAGGCAATTCAAGCTTATATGCATTATCATTAATCTTTGCCAATACTTTGAAAGGACCATCTGCCATGGCATCAACTTAGATTTTCTTAATTAGGAATCGATCTTTTCGCAAATGCAACCAAACTAAATCCCTGTGTTCAAAAGTTACATGCTTCCTTCCCTTACTACCAAAGCAAGTTTATATTTAGCATTCATGCGCTCTATGTTTTCTTTAGTTGTCTCATGCATTTTCATAATCAAATCAGCACGTTGTTTAGCATCAAAATTCAATTTCTCCGAAGATGGAAGAGGTAACAAATCAATTGGAGCATGAGGTACAAATCCATATACAATCTCAAAAGGACACATCTTAGTAGTAGAATGCATAGAACGATTATAAGCAAACTCAATATGAGGCAAGCATTCTTCCCACAATTTAATGTTCTTTTTCACAGCCCTAAGCATGGTAGATAAAGTTCGATTAACGACCTCGGTTTGTCCATCAGTTTGGGTATGACAAGTAGTAGAAAATAAAAGTTTAGTCCCCAATTTAGCCCACAAAGTTCTCCAAAAGTGGCTTAAAAATTTTGTGTCTCGATCTGAAACTATTGTGTTTGGCACGCCATGCAAGCGAACAATTTCACGAAAGAATAAATCGGCAATGTTGGTAGCATCATCGCTTTTGTGACAAGGAATAAAGTGTGCCATCTTAGAAAATCTATCCACAACAACAAAGATACTATCCCTCCCCCTCTTTGTTCTAGGAAGTCCTAAAACAAAGTCCATAGAAATGTCTTCCCAAGGCACGCTTAGGAACAAGAGGCATGTATAAACCATGTGGATTAAGTCGTGACTTAGCTTTTTGACATGTAGAGCAGCGGCGACTAAACGCTCCACGCCTCGTCTCATCTTGGGCCAAAAGAAATGGCTAGCGAGTATGTCCTCCGTCTTCTTCACACCAAAGTGTCCCATCAACCCTCCTCCATGCGCTTCTGTAGCAATAACAAACGAACAGAACTAGCTGGAATGCATAGTTTGTTTGCTCTAAACACAAACCCATTATTGAGGACAAATTTGTTCCATGTTTTTCCCTCTTTAAAATTGAGCAACACATCTTTAAAATCATTATCATGCACATATTGCTCTTTAATCGCTTTCCAAACCAAAAATTTTGAAGTCAAGTTGTGAGAGCATGGTATATCTCCTAGACAAGGCATCAACAATGACATTATCCTTTCTTTTTGTGTTTGATGACATAAGGAAATGACTCAATGAATTCAACCCACTTTGCATGTCTACGGTTCGGTTTAGCTTGACTTCTAATATGTTTTAACGATTCATGATCGAATGTATAACAAATTCCTTGGGCCATAAATAATGTTGCCATGTTTCTAAAGTTCGAACTAGAGCATATAACTCTTTATCATACGTAGAATAGTTCAAACTAGGCCCACTCAACTTCTCACTAAAATAAGCAATGTTTTCCTTCTTGTAACAGAACACCACCCAAACCAATTCCACTAGCATCACATTCTAGTTCAAAAGTCTTAGAAAAGTTTGGAAGTTGGAGTAAAGGTGCATGTGTTAACTTAGCTGAACATTGAAGGCATCTTCCTGTGACTTGCCCCAAACAAAAGGCACACCCTTCTTGGTGAGTTCATTCAAAGGTGCGATTGTCAAGTCCTTCACAAACGACGATAGAATCCAGGCAAGTCCTAGGAAACTCCGCACTTTGTGTGACCGTGTTAGAGTCGGCCAACTCAGATCGCTTCAACCTTGGCTTGATCAACTTCAATTCCCTCGTGGAGTAACAACATAGCCAAGAAAAGAGACTCGATCCGTGCAAAAGGTGCACTTATCAAGGTTACCAAATAAGCGTGCATCGCGTAAAGCATTAAAAACAACACGTAAATGTTCAAGATGGTCTTCTAAAGATTTCTCAGATCAAGATATCATCAAAGTAAACCACCACAAATTTTCCAATGAAAGCACGCAAAACCTCGTTCATCAATCTCATGAAGGTACTAGGTGCATTAGTTAACCCAAAAGGCATTACTAACCACTCATATAGTCCGAACTTAGTTTTAAATGCTATTTTCCATTCATCTCCTAACTTCATACGAATTTGGTGGTACCTACTACGCAAATCAACTTTAGAGAACATAGTAGAGCCACTTAATTCATCAAGCATATCGTCTAACCTAGGAATAGGATGACGATATCTAATGGTGATATTATTAATTGCTCTAAAATCCACACACATATGCCATGTTCCATCTTTCTTAGGCACTAAAATGATCGAATAAAGACAAGGACTAAGAGATTCACGACGTACCCTTTATCAAGCAATTCTTGAACTTGGCGTTGTATCTCTTTAGTCTCTTGAGGGTTGGTTACGTATGGCGCTCGGTTGGGCAAGGATGCCCTTGGAATGAGGTCAATTTGGTGCTCAATCCCTCTAATTGGCGGCAGCCCTGAGGGGATGTCCTTTGGAAAGATGTCGGTGTATTCTGCAAAGGTTAGCGGCGAAAGGAGGCAAAGAAAGAGACATCTCCTCTAGTGAAAACAAAGTTTGTTTGCAAACCAGAGCATAGCAAGAATAACTACTTGTATCCAACTCGTTCACATCAGATTTTGTTGCAAGAAAACATGCACCTTTCAATTTAATCTCATTTTTCTTATCACCATCCGAGTTAGATTCTTTCTTTTGATTTTGTTCAAACTCCTTTGCGACAATCTGATTTTCACTATTAGTTCTCTCTCGATTTTTCTCTTTGCTAGCTCTAGCGATCTCATCTTTTACAATGGCATCAAAGCGACATTGGATGTAACACAATCTTCTTTTCTTTATGCATGAAAGAGTATTGATTGGTTCTACCGTGATGTAAACAATTCTTATCATATTGCCAAGGTCTACCTAATAACATAGAGCATGCTTGCATAGGTACGACATCGCGATCAACATAATCATGATAAGAACCTAAAGCGAAATGTACTCTTACCAAAGCGTGTTACCTTGAGCTTGCCGCTATTGTTGAACCATTGAATGTAGTAGGGCTGAGGGTGTGGTCTAGTGGATAGTGCTAGCTTCTCCACCATGTCCATGCTTGCTAGATTATTGCAACTCCCACCATCAATGATTATTCGAATGGATCGTTCTTTGACGACGCCTTTAGTGTAAAACAAATTGTGGCGTTGATTTGGCTCGGTACGGGCAATCTGAGCACTAAGCACACGGTGCGCAATAATACTCAAATATTGATCAGCATCAGCAGCGCTCACGTGCTCTTCTTCATGTTTTGAGTTTGGATCGCCCGTTTTCATGTTCCGCAAGCAAAGCATATGTTTCTTCATCAAGATCACTTGCGTAATCGTACTCGCCATCTTCGCGGGTTATTAGCACGCGCTTGTTTGGACACTCCTTCATCATGTGGCCAAAACCCTTGCAGCGATGGCATTGAATATCTTTTGTGCGCCCCGTTGAGGTGACAGATGCCGATTTGAGCTTTTGGTAGGGGCTTGTGTGGCACTCGCCGTCGGCGTTGATCGGTGCCGAATTTGAAGTGGAGGCGTCATTTTGTTGTTGGAGGGTCGGGGTAGTGGTACATTTGGATGGGGCAGCAGGGGTGTGCGGTGCCCATGTAGTAGCTCGTCTGTAGAAAAGTCAGCTTTTGCCCTCGATTGTCGACCCTGCATTTCACGTTCAGCTTTACAAGCAAGATGGAATAAACGAGTCATCGAATTATAATCCTTATAATCTAGAATGTCCTGGATTTCTCGATTTAACCCACCTAGAAAACGAGCCATAGAAGCTTCCTCATTCTCAATTAAGCCACAACGCAACATGCCAATTTGTAATTCTTGGTAATATTCTTCCATTGAATTCTTACCTTGGTGTAGGCGCTGCAATTTATTCAATAAATCTCTTCCATAGTATGAAGGAACAAATCTGTGCCTCATTAGCAATTTTAATGCTTCCCAAGTGGTGGGTATATTATTTGGATGAGAGCGACAATGTTCTCTCCACCAAATAGACGCAAAATCGAGAATTCACTAGTGGCAGCCCTAACTCTTCTATTCTCAGGAAAATCATGGCATGCAAATTTTTGATCAACAAGTAATTCCCAACTAAGGTAACCATCAGGATCATATTTACCTTGAAAGGTGGCATATTGAAATTTACCTTATGGAAAATATCATCTCGCTCGTTCCTCGGTCGTGGAGGATCACGTCGCATACCTTCTTGATTGAAGCGTAGTCGACGATGGTCACGATTATTATCGTAATTGATGTTGTCTTCCTCCAAATCGGTGGTGTCGCCATATTGGTTCTCTTCGCTTTTGTTCTTCTAAGTCTGGCTGGATGCCTCTCCCGTGGAGTGAAGTGTTGTTTGGATGACGCGGCGGATTGGAAGCCCCAGATGCAAGAAATGCAAAAGTATCAAGTCTAGCCAAAATAGTAGCAAGAGTAGTGTTAGCAATCCCTTGTGCGGCCTCGATGGATCTCGAGACGGTCCTCTTGCATCGACATACGCCATTAGTGAGTCGTACATCCTCGCTAAGACCCTCGGTGGTCTCCTCATCATCCTCTCAAAGTGAGCAATGATGCCCTTTGTTCGTGGAGAGTGGTGCAATGATCTCGTCACTGACATGGTTAGTAGAAGACAAGGAAACAAAAACACAATTAAAATGTTCCTATCAACTACTAGGAGGTGGTGGCAAGTCTCTCAACACTCAAGCCTATGACCAAAGCTCTTACAAGTTCTTACCATGCAAAGAAAGGTGTTGCCGTAGTTGGCGTGGTCAAAAGTTCTCAGAAGCTTGGATAAAGCGATTGCCAAGGGACCGAACAAAAGTATGAGGTTGGATGTGGAGCTTGGATAGGCAATATTTATTTCCTATGCAACTGATAAGTCTAGTTATTGTAATGATAAGTAATGATCCAAACTAGAATTCACAAGCCCTAGTTGCCGATCTCAAGGATATAAGTGAATTTGAAGGCAACACACACGCAAAGATGATGGCACTTATGCAATCAAGGAATGAGCTATAAAATATAAGTGATGCACCAAAAGCTCTATTGCACAAGTCGTAGAGAGACGCTAACTTATTGCTTTGAGAAAGTAAAAAGGGCACAAGATTGCTTACTAATTAATAAATTGCACAATATTAAAAGTAACAAACACAAATTAGGGTTTTGCTCAATGTAGTGTGACAGGCCACAATTTTCTTTTTCTTTTCCTATTTTTTTTAGCCTTTTGGCACTTTCTCTTTTCTTTCTTTTGGTGACTTTCGCCAACACTAGTATGAACAAAGTTTTGGAATCCCTAACTCGGTGTCACAAGATAATATGATATGATAACCGAAGATTGTGCAATGTATCAAGTAGAGCAGCCCTAAGCAATATCAACAAGCTAGTCTCAAATAGGATCAAAGTGTTCACAAAGGATGAATTGGTTCCCAAAGGTAGGTGTATCGATGTTTTTCTAGGGCAGCAAACTTGTCGCCTAGATTAATGTTTGAAGATCACCGATTTTGATTGGTTGACTATGGAAGGAATTGAAGCTTATATCCTCGACTTTCAATAGAGTGCAAGAACACAAAAATCCGAGATCGTATATGAAAGTTATGCTTGAAATACCAAATCGACAGTAATTGAAGAATTGAAGCTACGAAGGAAAGGAAAGATCAAAGAACTAAAACATGGACTCTAATGGATCAAAACCTAACAAAACTCACTAAAATAACAGATTGAAACTAAAGGTTGAATTTTTGTGGAGTGGTTTTCAATTTAGGACAGAAATCAAAACTAACCTAAGGCACCGATATTCTCACCGATCAATCAAGCTCTGATACCACTTGATGTAACACCGGGTGTCGATCTTCGATGAGAATGATAACCTTCGATTTGGGAGGAGACGACTTTGACGATCCGACTACAACGCATAACGACGATGCGCCTTAGCAATCGCTAAACCAACTCCAGAGGGTTATTGACCTTGCCGTGGGCACGATCAACCTGATCACGAAGATCAATTCCTGCAAGCAATCGAAGAACAAGCAAGAACAAGGCAAAAGCAATCTAAAATTGCAAATATAGATGAAGTATTGAAAAGTTGGGGATCCGATACAAGGAGCTTGTTAGGCGGCTGTTGAGCACGTCTAAAAGACTCAAATAGTAGCAAAAGGCTAAACTATCAAATAACCAAAACCCAAGTTATTTTGGGAGACTACCTAGCTATATATAGGAGAAATAAGAGGCCAAAACCATGCTTGGGGCGTCCAAAACACATTCATGGCAGAATAGGACTCGTATTCCTAGTTTGTCTCGGATTTGGAAAGATGACTGAACTTGTTTTGCATATTCCCGTTGACTCGGTAGGAATTTGGAGGTGGGGCCGGATCCGTTGGAAAGAGGACGTCGAAACCTTTCAAACCAGTACTCATAGACCTCAAACACCCTTGTGGATCAAAAGTTATGATCGTTTTAAGTTGGTGCTGTCCCGGAGGCCGAATCCGAGTTGAAGTTGTGCACCGGAAGAATTGGCTTCATGCTTGACTTTTGGGAGTCCTTCTCCTTGGTTCCTAAGGACAATAAAATCATTACAAGGATTAAATAGCATTCCATTCATTAAATTATTTGTATGCAACCCGAGGAACGCATTCACCTGGCAATTGAATTGACGTGCGCGAGCTCGAGTAATTGGCCCTTGTATTACATTGTTGATTTCAATTGGGTTTGTAGACATGGCCGTATCCATGGTAGTGATGTCCTCATCATTTAATTATTTCAAAAGGGAATAAATTCAAATTAAATCCAAATAAATTCCAAAAATTCACCAAAGTGCAAAATTTCATTTAAATTCATGAAAAGCAAAAATTGGGGTGTTACAGCGCATACAGATCATGGCATACATGATAGATCCAATAGCCGAAGCATATGGAATCTTGCTCATCCTGTCTCGCTCATCAGTTGTCGAAGGACATTGATTCTTGCTTAGACTGATGCCATGTGGCATTGGCATGAAACCTCTCTTAGATTCATGCATATTGAACCTTTTCAATACTTTGTCAATGTACGTTTCCTAGCTTAATCCAATCAACCTTTTTGATCTATCTCTATAGATCTTTATGCCCAAGATATAACATGCTTCTCCCAAGTCCTTCATTGAGAAACTCCTTTTCAACAAAGTCTTAACATCTTCAAGCATAGGAATATCATTCCTGATCAATAATATCTCATCCACATACAAGATCAGAAACACAAGTGCGCTCCCACTAGCCTTCTTGTAAACACAAGGCTCTTCTTCGTTTTTGATAAAGCGAAATCCTTTGACCACTTCATCAAAACGAATGTTCCAACTCCGAGTAGCTTGCTTTAACCCATAAATGGATCTCTGAAGCTTGCATATCTTTTTAGTATTTTTAGGATCAACAAAACCCTCAGGTAGTATCATGTATACATCCTCATATAGATTCCCATTAAGGAAAGCTGTCTTGACGTCCATCTGCCATATTTCATAATCGAAATATGCAGCAATTGCTAAAATGATCCGGACAGACTTGAGCATGGCTACCGGTGAAAAAGTTTCATCATAGTCAATTCCTTGAACTTGTTTGAAACCTTTTGCCACCAACCGTGCCTTATAGATCTGAACATTTCCATCTACGTATGTCTTCTTCTTGAAAATCCATTTGCATTCTATGGTTTTTACACCATCAGGAGGATCAACCAAGTTCCAAACTTGATTGTCATACATGGATTGAATTTCGAATCTCATGGCTCCAAGCCATTTTTCGGAGTTTGGGTCCATCATCGTTTCTTTGTAAGTCGTGGGCTCATCATTGTCCAACAATAATATGTCATGTCCATGTCTTATGGGTTCATGATGCGGCCTCCCCGACCTACGTAGGGCTGGTGTCTCTTCCACAGGTTGTACAACACTTTGTACATCTTGTGAAGGTTCAGTGGTAGCTTAAACATATTCATGCGATTCTCGAATTTCATCGAGATGCACATCACTCCCACTGATTTCTTTGGAAAGAAACTCTTTCTCCAAAAAGACACCATTTCGAGCAACAAAAACTTTGTTCTCATTTCTTTTATAAAAGTAATATCCTTTTGTTTCTTTAGGATACCCCACAAAAAAGCATTTTTCTGATTTAGGTGCGAGTTTATCTGATTGCAAACGTTTTACATAAGCCTCGCATCCCCATATCTTGAGAAATGACTATATGGGACTTCTCCCGGTCCATATCTCATATGGTGTCTTCTCAACGGAATTTGATGGGACCCTATTTAATGTGAACGCAACTGTCTCTAGAGCGAACCCCTAGAAGGATAATGGCAGATCTGTTTGGCTCATCATTGACCGAACCATATCAAATAAAGTTCGATTCCGTCGTTCGGATACGCCATTCCATTGAGGCGTTCCTGGCGGAGTAAGTTGTGGAACGATTCCACATTGCTTTAGATGATCACCAAACTCTTGGCTCAAGTATTCGCCACCACGATCTTATCGTAAGTGTTTTATTGATTTGCCAAGTTGATTTTGTACTTCGTTCTAAAACTCTTTGAACCTTTCAAAGGTTTCAGACTTATGCCTCATTAAATAGATATATCCATATCTACTAAAGTCATCAGTAAAAGTTACAAAATCGAAACCCACCTCTAGCAATCGAGCTCATTGGTCCACATACATCTGTATGTACTAGGGCCAACAATTCACTCGCCCTCTCACTAAAACCTGTGAAAGGGGTTTTTGTCATCTTGCCAAGTAAACAAGACTCACATGTTTCAAATGATTCAAAATCAAATGAGGTGAGAAGTCCAGCACCATGGAGCTTCTTCATGCGCTTCTCATTTATGTGACCCAAGCGACAATGCCATAAAAAGGTAGGGTTCAAATCATTTGGTCGAGGCCTTTTGACATTAATGTTATGGACATGTTTTTCTTTGAGTTCAAGGACGTATAACCCATCCACCATGGGACAACGACCATAATACATATCATTCAAAAACATTGAACAAACAAAATTCTTTATTCTGAATTCATAACCTTCATGTTCCAAACAGGAAGATGAAATAATGTTTCTACTCAAAGATGGAACAAAATAACAATTATTAAGTTCTAAAACTAATCCTGAAGGCAAATGCAATGGGTAGGTGCCAATGGCAAGACCTGCAACTCTTGTTTTATTCCCCACGCGAATATCCACTTCTCCTTTTGCCAAGACTCTACTCTTTGTCAGCCCCTGCATCGAATTGCTAATGTGAGCAATCGATCCGGTATCATATACCCAAGAGCTGGAATAAGAAGTAGCAAGATTAATTTCTATAACATTAATACCTGAAGTGGAAGTCACACTACCATTCTTTTTATCTGCCAGGTACTTCTCGCAGTTCCGTTTCCAATGTCCTGACTTATTGCAATAGAAGCACTGGGTTTCGGGTTGAGGGCCGGCTTTGAGCTTCTGAAACTTAGTTTTGAGGCTCGTGATCTCATCTTGAGCCTTGCCCTTGCCCTTGCCCTTTCCCTTTCCCCAAGCCTTGGCTTACTTCTTTTTGAAGGCAGTTGTCTTCTGAACCATCATCACATGATTGGATTTTTTGTTAATGCTTTCTTCTGCAGCCTTGAGCATCCCATGTAGCTCGGTCAGGCTCTTCTCCATGCTATTCATATGAAAATTCATAATGAATGGCTCAAAGCTCTGAGACAGAGACTGGAGAATTACGTCTGTAGCCAGACCAATGCTAAGGGGAAACTCAAGCTTTTCCAATCTCCCAATGTAGCCAATCATCTTGATTACATGTGGGTCGACTGATCGCTTTCAGCCACTTACAAGTAAAAAGAAGCTTTGAGATACCATACCCCTCAGCCCTTGCTTGATTCCCCAACATGCCCTTCCCGCCCCCAATCATATTGTAAGCATCCTGATCCTCATATTGCTTTTGCGACTCGAGTCCATGGTGACAAGCATGAGACAGTGACCTCTGAGAGGCATTAACATGTTTTTCATAGTCAGCCTTCAAATTTAGAGGAGCATTTTCGGCTGGTTCATCAGGAATCGGACTCTCTAGAACATATTCTTTCTTTTCATGTTTGAGAACAATTCTCAAGTTGCGATACCAATCCACAAAATTTGTTCCATTTAGTTTTTCTCTTTCCAAAACCGATCTCAAAGCAAAACCAGGTGCAGCAGTAGGAGCAGCAGGAGGTGCCATTGAACTACAACAAAAACATGAAAAGTTTCTAAGCACTATGTTTCTGTAATACTTTTATTAAACATTTTAACAAAAGAAACTCCTATCATGCGCCCCCTTTATGGACACATGGTGAGTATTCAAGATCCATATTCATCAAACACTAGTGAGCTTTGGCATCACTGCTAGAAATCTAATGACATAGGTAAGCAACATCTTTGTTAATTACATCTTATGTAACTCTTGTTGGTTGAGCATGAAAACATGTAATGAATGCCCCCGTCAACTTGAGTCATGCCCAGGTCAACTCGCCCCTAGGGCTCACATGAGGGAGGGAGCACTTCCCGTTTCCGGGTGCCAATTAAGAAACCTAGCCTCATGTGTGTTTTCCTAGACACCAATCGTCTTGTATCCATTCCTTCATTACTGAAATCATATTCCAACCACTAATGTTCTTAAGCCCAAAACCGTTTTGATAGCTTAGTTAAATCAATCATTGTTATGCACGATGTGTCCAACACATCCCTATCATCTCTTAAGATAGTTATTGATATACTACTTTGGCAGTCATATCAATAATGATCTAAATTCTTGATAGGTGCAACAATTGGATGGACAAGTGTGATTTAAAATTTTAACTATAGGGATGAAAAATATCTACTATGAACATGGCATCACATGCAATGAGCATAAAGAAAATAGCAAGGATTAAACACACATCCACATATAATCAAATTAAGATGTGAAATAGTATGGCCATTAGCATTAGGATCTCCATCATCATGCTTGATTGTTCACCTTGCCATCATGCTTGATGCTACCATCTTCATCATTGTAGATGCAACTCCTTACAACTTTGATAATGAATATTATATGAGGGTTTGAAACATCACAAGTCGACACGCAGGTCGTTATACATTTTAGATTGAAATAGCCTTATGGCTTGACACGGCACGCATGCCATGTAAATATTACATGCATCACATACACATAGGCCATACTATTTCACACAACATCCTGCAAAAACGAGTTAAACAAAATAGATTCTATGACAGCGGGGTTGCAAGGGCGGGGTCCAAGGGGCAGCGCCCCTGGCGGCGATCCCAGATTGTGTTCTGTTAAAAGAAAATGCCCTCAAAATCTCCACGGATCAATCAGATTGACCCAATCCGATTCAATCTGATTGGCTTGGTCCCATATGGTTGCGATTCGTGAACCCTGATGGCGGTAACCCGACCGGTAAGGGAAACGTCGTACCATGAACGGACTCACCCAAATCAAGATTGATTCGGTTTGCACTTTCCTCAAACCCTAAACCGATCGATCTCATCGACGGCTACCTCCACCAATTCATCACATGAATCGGTTGAACGTGTAATAGATCCAATCTACTATCCTCACATATCATATGTGCAACATCCAGATCACAAATCTACACGAGATGGCTCTGATACCACTGTTGGGGAACGCGGTATGCTACACTAGCACAAATTAAAATTTCTACCGCAAACCAAAAAAGCTACTCGCAAGAAGGGGATCATAGATCTATTACCACTAGATGCCCAGTTGCGGAATCCTTCGCACGTCGTTGTAGTGGATCGTTCTCGGCGTGGATCATCCTCGGCGTGGATCATCCTCGCCGCGGATCGTCCTCGCCACGGATCGTCCTCTCCACGCCGCAGTAGCAGTAGCGTCACCACAGCAGTCCACACGTCCGGGGATGGAACGTCGTGCGTCGGTGTGCAAGCACCGGGTCGCTTGGCAGGGGCAACGAGAGGAGGTAGCTAGGGTTTCTGGCGAAACACCTCTAAACAACATGAAAGTGTATTCTGCGTCTAGCCTACTCCCCTCCTTATATAGCCACGAGGTGAAACCCTAGGCAGTTAGGGCCCATCTATGCGCTAAGCCCACGAGGTACATTAAGGGCTTGTTTGGCAGAGCTCCAAATCCTAGCTCCATCTTGGAGCTGAAACTTGTAGACTAAAATAAAGTGACTTAAGTTTATAATTTTATTCTAAAATATAAACAAGATGACCCATCTAAACACTCTTAATATACCCACAGCTCCAGCTCCACGAATCTGGTGAAGCTAGGAATACACAGCTCCACCAACTCCATGAATTTAGTGGAGTTGGAGCTCTGCCAAACACCCCCTAATTACGGATCCAATCCGAATTAATGTGTCCCAGCCCGTTAAGTGTGTGACCCTGTAGGTTCATGCGCATTTGGACATGGATTCGGAAAATCCTTTTCTAATCCAATAGTCGGTAGCGGCTCCTTGCAGAGCATGCCAACTCCCAAACGCATATGATTAAAGTACCGATGTAATAATCCATTTGCCGGCATGTGAAAATACACTTTTGGGGCGAGTGTGAAAATACACAACCGAGTGCACACTCAGCGTAGATGACATGTATGCCGAGTGTACACTCATTTTAGATACCTGTATCCTATTCCGAGTGTACTCTCGCTATATATAACAGCTATCCTGAGAGGGCACTCGAAATATGTCGTTTTTGTCCACATAGGACACAATAATGCGAGGGCACACTCGGTTTAGATGACACGCTGCCATGTCAGCAAAACAACCGAGCTTCTATACTGAGTGGGCACTCGGCATAGCTACCTTGGGCCACGTGTACCGAGAGGCCACTCGGCATAGCCCATTAGGGTCTTTTGGCAGCTAGCACAATGTGTCTCGAGAGGACACTCGGAATTTTGCGCTAGGGTTTCCCTTTGTCCGAGAGTGCACTCGGCAAAGAGCTAGCCCGAGAGTGCACTCGGAATACCTTACGTTCATTAGACCATTGGGCACACACCGAACCATCCAAAATCCCCGATCTAAGCCGCCACTGGCCCTCCTCCGCCGGCCATCGCCCTCTGTGCCGCCGCCTCTTCGCCCCGGCCTCCTCTCGCGCCAGATCGACGCTTCTTCTACCGCGCGCGCCCTCCTCTCGCGGCAAATCGCCACCCTCCTCTCGCACACAGATCTCGCCACAGCCAGGCCCCGCCCTCCCGGCCTCCCTCCCTCCTCCTCCTCTTCCGCGAGGGGTTCTCTAACCCGCCTGCTCTGCTGCGCCTCCCACCGGCCACATCGCCGAGGCGCCGCTAACCCCATCGCCGGGCGCCTTTGTCTCGCCGATCTTATCTCATCGCCGGCCGCTTGTCTACGGCGCCGCTTATCCCCATCGCCCCATCGTGACGCTCCTATCTTCGCCGCCATCTCATCGCCGCCGACGCCTTCCTCGCTATCCCCATCGCTTCTACCGACCGCCGTGATGCTCCTCGTTTCGCTTACCCGCCGGCCACCGTGACGTCACCTCCTCACCGCCCATCGGCCGGGCTGGCCTAACCGACGCTCGCGACCGCCCCTGCCCTAACCGTCGCTCGCAATCTTCTCCATGCTTACTTTCGGTTGTATGTAGTTTACTTTCGGTTGTATGCATGACAATTTTGTTTACCATCATATATTATTGAATGTGATTGCTTTGGGTGCTTTCTAGGAGAGTCCCCGAGAGTGCACTCGGCGTAGCCTTATTCTATTGTTGTCCCTGACAATGCACTCGGCGTAGCCTTGCTCTTGTTCTGCTATCGGAAACTATGTAAGTTAATAAATGCTAATTTATGTTTTACTTTTGGTATTATGTATATTTGTTTCATTATGGTTACTAATGTGTATGCTGATTTGAACGTGAGGAAACTAAATTAATGAATGCTAGTCGGTCATGATGGTTAGTCGATACCATGACCTTTTAATATTGTTGATATTACATTGATAATTGTCTTTTGTCTGCTGAGTGGATGTCCATGTTTTAGGGGAAGTGCTGCCGAAATTTTAGTGAATTCGGCAACCTCACATCTTATTTAGTGGTCTTGCTGTGATTCGCTAGTATATTATGTTGTCTTTTGGTTGAGGGTATAACATGGACTTGTGTTACAATAACTTGTGTTCTCTTTTTTCATAGTGATATTGTTTCATTATATCATAGAAAACAATGGCTGAAGATCGCTCATGGATGTATACAGATTGGGAGAATGGTAGACCAAATATTAATTGGTTTAGAAGAACAAAAGAGTTTCTTAGTATCGCTTTTCCTGGGCCAAACTCTAATCAAATGTTGTCTAGTTGCCCTTGTCGGACATGTGGAAATTACAAGAAACAAGATCTCCAAACTGTATCAGGTCATTTAGTGAAGAATGGTCGCCGACCTCGAATTTGCAAATCCGACTTTCCTTCGTATTCGCACTAGTCCAGAACGCGCTTAGTGCACACAGCCTTTAACATCGTGATATATCACAATCATACCAAACGATATTATCAAAGTACTTTATTTAAATAATCAAAGGGTTACTCGACCTTATGGCGGCCAAGTTACAAATATATGCTTCGCAAGGCGAAACTTATTAAAAGAGAAATAATGAAATGAAAATCAAATAACTGTGGCGCCATCCAAGATACCACAAAGTAACCGACCGGGCTCGCACTCCTAAGTAGACGGGTCTTCTGGAAATCCTCCTCCCGAATCAAGCGTAATCTCCTCTTCAACTGGGTATTGTGTTGAGGCAAGGGTGAGTACTTGGTACTCAAGAAGTCATGCATGAATGCAAGCTAATATACTATATGCATGGCTTGGTACAAAGGAATAGCTCAAGGTATATTTGCAAAGAAATGCCTTTTGACAAGTAATAAAAGTAGATTCGGAAGCAGTAGAAATAAGTAAAGCATAAATAACTTCTCAAGAAATTTAATAAACATTTTCCCCAATCCTAAACCACATTTCCATCATCTTCATTGTTAAACCAACCCAACTTTTCAAATCCAAGTTGTTTTCAGAAAATCTAACCCTTGACTGTAATTCCCGAGCATTGTCCAAAGCATCGTGGACTCGGCTTATTCAAATAGATTCTACACTGGCAGAGGTTATACACTTTACCCACAAGATACTACCAAACACCACAAAGGCGAAGTTCCTCAGAATAAAGCCTTTCTTAAGCCTCAAACAACACAGGTGGTCCTCTCCTGTCAGGCTCTTACACCATCCCTTCCCTTAGCCAAGGCGGGCATGGGACCAACACACTGCTAGATGGGTACCGGCCACGCCACGACATACGCTCCCCGCACAATCACACAAACGGTGTAATTGACACTCGAGGCTCCACAAGTGAGTCCTTAGCGACTTAGTCAACTAGGCTGCCCCATTCCAGCCATGTGGTTGCATGACCCAGCTTCAATGGCTTGCAAGGTTAAGTCCTTAGAGTGACCAGGGGCAAGACTACCCAAGAACCAAATCAACATCCCTCAAAGGCCATCGCCCACTGATTACTCTTGCCACATGCCCCGAAAAGCTTATCAAACCTCATTGATTACCATGCACCACGTACATCAACATCACATGATACTTTTCCAAAACAGGTTCAATATATCATTAAGTCAATATTAACATTTGATTGTCCAAAATCATGTCATGAGCACGAGCAGTGTCTCCAAGCAAAGGTACTACAACGCCTAAAACCCATGTTGGCAATTTAATAATGTCCAACTAGTAATCCACAACTAGGGTGACAAAGGGTCATGGCACATACTTAAGTAATCAAGGTGTCATACAAAGAAATTGGTATTTATCTAACCCCATGTTTAAACAAAGTATTTTTCTAATTGAACTAGCATGCAATAATTTAAATCAAAATAGATTTCAAATAGGATCAACATGGTCAAAGCTAACTTGCCTTCAAAAGTACTTGCTCTTGGTCTTGAGTTGGATCCTGAGTCAACACTTCTCCTCGAATCCTTCCCAGCACTTCAACGCTCACTCGTAAAGGCAAATAGCAAATACACAAATAAACACTAGGCAAAACATCCCAAAACTCCAAATAAAATCCATAAACAGAGATAACATAATTTTCTGGATTTTTAGAACCGAATCACAAATTTGGAGTTAAAACGCAAAAGTTATGATTTATTAAAGTTTAAATAATCAATTAAATAATATTACAGAGAAAAACTTTAGTCCAAAATTAAATAAAATTCATATTTGAGTAGATCTTAATTTTATACAAATTTAGAAATTTGAATCACTCAATCTGAGTTGAAACGCAAAAAGTTATAAGCGCTGAAGTTTGAATCTAAATTTGAATCAATATTTCGAATTAATAAATCATTTTCTTTTTTCGGAAATTAATTATTGGCGCCAAAGAAGGACACGTGGCAGCTCTCTCGACATGGCCGACGCCACCGTCCATGGACTTGGTCCACGCCGCCGTCCACCGTGGACCTGGCCCACCGACTCCACGTGAGATCGACATGTGGGCTCTCTCGGTGACGCTATCGCCGACGTTGGGCTCAAACCATGGTCGGCAGTGGGGACCCATCGTGACGCCATGGGTGACGCCGGGCCGCTGGCGGGTCAGCCATCGACATGCGCTCTCGACACGCTGCCTCGCGTGTCGGCCACACGCACGCTACGGCGGGACCACGACCGCTGGCCCAACTTCCCGACACGCGTGGCGCAATCCACCGCTGATTTGAAATTCAACCGCGGATTAGATCCAGTGGTTAACACGCTGAAACTACTCGTTGATCGCGGTCCGCTCGATTAGATCGGACGGCCCAGATCTAATCCTATAATCGCATCGCTACGCTAAAGACGCGGGCGACAGGGAACCGCTGGATCTTGATCCAACGCCCGCATCTACTGGGTTTATAACACGTGAACTCACCTCAACCGTCCGATCCGATCTGACGGTCCCACGTGAGCTCGCGAGTCCGGCGATGGCTACACGGGGCTTGGGCACCGGAGACAGAACGATGACGCAGCCCGACGGCTACGGCTCCTCCCGCGACGGCAAGGGTCACGCTCGAAGTCGCCTTTGGCTCCTGATCCTGATTCCTGACCTCCTTCCTCTCGACGCATGACGGCGCACATGAAGGAGAAAACCACCACGATACCCTAGTTACTACTGGGCGAGCAATCCCGAGCAAGCGGGCTGGCCAAGCATAGGGCTTAGCAAGCTAGGCAAAAGTAGCGCAAGGTCACGGCGATATCGGCGGGTCCGGCATTAAATAGCCCCGGAGGCGCGTTTCGTATGAGCCCTAGTCGGTCACGGCAAGACTTCGCTGGCGGAGTCCGGCTTTGCCTTGCCGAAGACGACGACTCACCGCCCACGCGGGCGCGATCAACGCCACGATCAAGACGCAAGGACGGATCCCGCCGGAGCACGGCTCGAACCCGTGACGGCGGATCTCACCCGCTGGATCTTGATCCAACTGGCTGGGATTGATTAGGGTTAGGATGGTTCTGGCCGAGTCACGCGGGCTCGGTGCCACTCGAACCGACTGGTTCCGACTCGGTCGGATGAACAGTACTTGACCCGAGTTTGAATTTCCAATGATTTAATATTTAAAATAATTCCCAAGAATTCATTTAATTCATTAAAAATAGCAAATGACTTCTAAAAAATTCTAGAAAATTCGAAAATACTTTGGATCATTTTGGACTCAAATAAAATATTTCCAACAAAATTTTATTTGCAAAATTAAATTCTTTAATTATTTCAAAATGGAATCAATTCAAATAAATTCCAATTAAATCCAAATAAATTCCAGAAAATTCCAAAAATTCACCAAAGTGCCAAATCACACATGAATTTAGGACAAGTACAATTTTGGGGTGTTACAATGGCTTTACACCTGACTACCTCGTTTGGACTTCACATGGAGAGGCAAGACCGTCTGTCCGGCCTCGTCAACATGAGGAGGTCGATGAATCTCACCACATGAGTGACATGTTGGAAGATGTCAGGGATGCTCATGAAGCATCAGAGTACACAAACGCATCTATTGCAGTAGATTCTTTCTTCAAATTGGTCGAGTCCACCACGCAGCCGGTCCATAAAGACACTAATGAGACTGTACTCTCCGCAGTTTCTCGTTTGATGTCTATGAAATCTCAGTACAACCTTTCAAATGCTGCTTATGATGCAAATCTCAGTCTAATGCATGATCTTCTACCGGTCACGTCGGATTCAAAAATGCCTCGAACATTTAACGAGTCTAAACGATTGTTAAGTGGTGTAGGTATGTCGTACAACAAGATCGATGCTTGAGTAAAAGGATGCATGCTATTCTGGAAGGACAGCATTGAAAAGACAAAATGCGATGTGTGTGAAGAAGCACCGTACGTGCAGGTGGAGAATGATTCTGGAACAAGTCGTCGAAAACCAGTTGCAAGAAAAATTTTGCGCTATCTTCCACTCATTCCTCGACTTCAAAGGTGCTATATGGATGCCAAAACTGCCGCACTCATGCGATGGCATAGAGATGGACATAGAGATAAACCTGACATGATGGTACACCCGTCTGATGGTGAAGCTTGGAGACAGTTTGATCTTGACTTTCCTGACTTTGCTGCAGAATCCAGAAATGTACGGTTAGGTCTGTGCATAGATGGCTTCTCTCCATTTAGTTTTGCCGCTGCACCGTATTCTTGTTGGCCTGTCTTTGTTGTTCCTTATAACCTACCCCCGACACACTGCATGAAGAAGGAATATGTGTTTCTCACTCTAATTATTCCTGGTCCGGAGCATCCTGGCAAAAACATTGACATATACATGCAACCTCTGTATGATGATCTACATAAGTTATGGGATGGAGTTGTAACATATGATAGATCTTCGAGACAGGCATTCAACATGCGAGCATGCTATCTATGGTCTATTAATGATTTCCCTGCTCTTGGAATGGTATCTGGACATAGCACACATGGGAAATTTGCATGTCCAGTTTGTTTGGGAAACTTGTCTGCATTATGGTTGAGGAATGGTAAAAAATACAGCTGGTTTGACTGTCATCGACAATTTCTTAAAGCTGAACACCCATTCAGGCGGAGTCAAAAGGAATTCGGAGCGTGGCGGTGTTCGATCCCCCTCCACCTCGTTTGACAGGTGTCCAAATTCATAGGCAGCTTCTAGATCTAGTACCAAGTCAGAGTAAACATAAACACCAATTTGAAGGTTTCTCGGAGACACATAATTGGACCCATGTACCAGGCTTCTGGAGCTTGCCATACTTTAAAAAAACTCTTGTTGCGTCACAATGTTGATGTCATGCATACAGAGAAAAATGTGGCAGAATTATTTTGGTCGACGTGCATTGATATTGCTGATCGAACTAAGGATAATGTAAAGGCCCGATTAGACCTTGCAGAGTTGTGCGATCGTCCAAGCTATAATTTGAAGGAGAAATCTAACGGTACTTGGGAAAAGCCAAAGGCGGCTTTCTGCTTAAATAGATCAGAAAAAATACTAGTTCTGCAATGGATGAAAGAGTTGAAGTTTCCAGATATGTATGCAGCAAACATTAGACGGGGAGTCAACCTTCAACAACTCCGTGTGAATGGGATGAAAAGTCATGATTTTCACATCTTCATTGAGGTTCTCATGCCGATAGCTTTCCGTGGATTTCTTCCGGAGAGCGTGTGGATCTCGCTGGCTGAGTTGAGCTACTTTTTTAGGCAATTGTGTGCCAAGGAGATCGATACACAAAGAATGAGGGAATTGGAAGATGAGATACCTACTCTTTTGTGCAAACTTGAAAAAATATTTCCGCCAGGGTTTTTCACATGCATGATGCACATGGTTATCCATTTACCATATGAAGCACGTGTGGGTGGACCTGTTCAATATCGGTGGATGTATCCATTCGAAAGGTAAGATCTCCCTACTTTGTAAACTATTCTCGTGTGATGGGATGACTAAATATAGATTCCATTTTACATGTGTAGGGCTCTTCAACATGTTAAGAAACGGGTAAAAAATAAGGCTAGAGTGGAAGGATGCATTGTGGAGGCTTATATTGCGGAAGAGATATCAAACTTCGTATCGTTATATTTCTCAAGTGAAGTTCAGTCTTCTAGAAATAAGCGGCCACGATATGATGATGGGTATGAAGTCAACACTCCGAATTGCACACTTAGCACTATGCAAGTCCCAGGACGGAAACAAGGGAATAATGGCTCTCGTATGCTGACACCGGAGGAGCATAAAGCAATAATGATTTACATATACACAAACACATTGGAAATGGATGACTTTGTTGAGTAAGTGTCTCAATTTTGTTAATTTACATATACACAAACACAAACACATGTATACTAATATATTTGTTAATTTATTTGATAGCCAATATGATAAAACGGTCTGGCCTGGTAGGGGACAACCATCTGCTACTGAACTAGATAGGTTAAGGAAAAATGGGGCCGAAGCTGGACATCCCAATTTAATTGACTGGTTCCGAAAATATGTAAGTAAACAACCTTCCATTGATTATGGAATAAATTAGATAGATTTATTTACTCCCTTTTTCATATTTCCGCAATGCATGAAAACTCCAAGCGTCCATAACGACTTAAAGCAGATTTCTCGTACATGTCGGATCCAGGTGACATCAGTTAATGGATATGATATCAATGGATATAGATTCCGTTCTGCAAAGTATGAGCGGCAAAAGGCAAATTTGACTACTGTTAACAGTGGTGTCTATACTAGCTCTGGAGAGGGTAGTTCTAAGATTGAATACTACGGTATAATTGAAGATATCATCGAAGTGACATTCCCTGGTGATAAACATTTCAACTTAGTTTTATTCGATTGTCATTGGTTCAATCCAACAACCGGTGTGCGGCGCTCTCCAAATATTGGTTTGGTTGAGATCAAACATACATCAAAACATTCTGTCTTTGAGCCATTTGTTCTACCTTATCAGTGCTCTCAAGTATACTACAGCTCGTACCCATGTAAGGTCCCTAAACGAGATATGTCAGGTCCCAAAATAAAACAAGTCAAGAAGATTGACTTGAAAGATTGGTGGGTGGTCTGTCATGTCGCAAAACGAGACATGTCACATTTCATTAATCAAGCTCCAATTAGTACGACCACCGAGTTCTTTCAGGAGGAAGGGTTGAGCGGCACATTCGCTATCGATCTAGGAGATGAGTTGGATGTCGTTTATGTCTCAAATGAAGTGGATACAATATGCAATGAGAAAGATCTTACAATATTACGGAATGTTTCTACTGTTGTTGAAGTAGAATCTCATTCAGACGAAGAGTGTGAGTCTGATGCCTTCACTGATTCTAGCTCTAATGCCAGTGAACCAGATTATGATGAGGACAATGAATAGATGATATGGTACAATATTGATTTTAATTACATTATACTTATGTTTTTTCATTACATTATTGATTTTATTGCACATATGATCTGTCAGTGACATTTAAACTAATGCAGGCATAAGTTGAAGAAAAATTTCTTGCAAAAACTAAAGCGATCTGAAGGTAGGGCATCCTCATCTAGACAAGCTACACAAGAGGAAGCACAGGCTACAGAGGATGAGGAAGAGGAAACACAGTCTGAGGATCCTGAGTACACAGGGGAAGAAGAAGTCCAGGCAGATACAAATCTTGTAGTCCGCAAGTCACGGGGGCAAAATTCAATCCCTCCACTTCCTCCCACGCCTGCAGGGAGGGAGGTGATAGTATCAGCAGGAAAAAGGTAAGTTTTGTTATATGTCATCATGTAATTAATTCTCACATCCATATAATCTTGCCATCTTGAATATGGTTCTAGGCAATGGAAACATAGTGTATTTGTCGGGAGGCCACGTGGACCAAACACTGTGTTGCAGCCTTTGTTGCGCTATCACTATCCACAAACTGTGCAAGATATGACATTGAGTCCTCCAGCTATCGTAGCAGCTACAAAATGGAGACATTGGTATGCTGTTGGTGAAGCGGGTGATACAATGGCAGATCGGGTCAAGAAAGATTTCCGTGTAAGTTATTTGCAAATATGACATTTGTAGACTTCTTATGTTATTTATAAGTCTATGGAATGCAGGCTCGGTACACATATCCTGAAGGTGAAGGTTACCCGAGTGACACTAGGGCGAGATGGGAGGCAACTTTAGAGGCGGCTTGCCAATACCATGCTGAGCAGCTAATATACAACACTCGAGTAGCAGCTGTGGCCAAGTACTACAAGGATGTGTGTGAAGATGAAGACATTGACACAAGAGAGAATCCGTTGTTTCTCACTGCTGCTGAGTATGAGCAAGTCAAACCTGCATGGATCGATGACGAGGCTTGGGGCCATCTCATTACACAATGGTGTGATCCAGCATGGCAGCGTGTAAGTGAAATGAAGCGGAATCTTCGTGCCACTTCAGGGGCAAGGGTGAATCGAGGTGGATCTAGTTCTATTAGTCGAACCCAACAGGAAATGGTAATAGAAAGTCTTTGTATTTTCAAACCATCGTTTCTAACATTCGGACTTAATACATTTTCCTTGTTTTGTTGCAGGAGAGGAGGTTTCAAAGACCTGTGACACCTTTAGAGGCTTATGCTGTTCATGGGGGAGTTTCGATGTAGGACATGCAAAACTTTGAGGGTCTTGAGATTCCACCTGTCACTAACCCACAAGTCCAGATGAACTTGGTGCTTAGCACTTAAACGTAGCTAATTTTGTTTTTCAGACTAAATCTCATTGTTTTCATACCTTTCCAGGGGAAGTATCGAGATGCATACCAAGAAAAGCAAGGACCTGATGTTAATTGGCTACATGGGAATTTTGATGCACAATTGATGTACCAGAATACGGGTGGGAAGCCTCATGGCCGTTATGCGCTTCTTGATGGTGCATTTGATGATAGGAATGTGCGCTTGACTTCTGCCCCATTTGGCACTTCGAGCAATGCTTCTTCTTCTACGAGGCAAAGCGATGAAGAGTTGAGACATGAGCTTGCGAGCGTGCGGGATGAGAACCGAGATATGCGGAATGCTATGCATACGGGATTCACGGCCATGGCACAGTGGATGCAGGTAAAAAATAATTGGCATTTGTGTTAAATTTGAGATGTTCATAGTAGTCAAATGGTAACACTCTTGTTGGCAGGATTATGCTCTAGCAACCTCATCAGGAAATCCACCTCCTCCACCGCCTGTATTGAACTTTAACTTCAATGCATTCTCGACGCCTCAACATCAACCGAGACAAGAGGTATGTATATAACTCCATGTTGGGTAGATATATAAAACTATGCATTATAGGTACTAAATTGAAATTTTTGCTTAGGACACTCAAAACTCTCATCATGCTATTAACATTGGACAATCATCGAGGAATAGTCCAGGGGATGCCTTATCAGGTGAAGGTAATGTTGGGATTCCAAATCATGAAATAAACTGGTTTGCATCTCTAGGTGGGTAATCATATCTGATTTGGTTGATGACTTGCAATTCAAAAAATTTGCCCTATTTGATGTCATGTATGGATATATCGTGTGTGTGAATACGTTTAACTTATATGTCTTTTCTATAAATATGTAACCATGTATGGTATTGAATGGAAATGACATAATATGTTTTATTCTTCAAATGTAATGTGCAGAGGATGAGGAAACAAGGGACCGAAGCTAATTGGATTCATCTATCTCTCGAGGAGTGGTTTTGGATTTGGTATGGATGTGATATGTATAAAAACTTATTATGTTTTGTGTATGTGAACTTCGTTTGTTGAACTTCGGACTTCATTTGTGATATGTGCACTTTGGACTTATGAATGTAAAAATGTTTGTGATTTGTGCATTATATGTCAATGTGCGATGAATTGGTTGCGTTGTGGATGTGAATTGTTATATTGTGGATGTTGAATCGATATTGTGAATTGTGGATGTTATATTGTGGATTGAAGTTATATTGTGGTTATATGTCAATGTGCGATGAATTGGTTGCGTTGTGGATGTTGAATCGATATTTCGAATTGTGGATGTTATATTGTGGATTGATGTTATATTGTGAATTTATATTGTGATTGTGAATTGATGTTGGGATGTGAATATTGAGCTGGCTGTTTGCTGGGGGAAATTAGCTATGCCGAGAGTGCACTCGGAATAGCCCGGGATGGTACCTGTCCCGAGAGTGCACTCGGTATACACTAATCCCGAGAGGGCACTCGGCATAGTTCAAATTAGGCCGACTGTGCACTGGGTATATACCTGTACCGAGAGTGCACTCGATAGTAACATACTCCGAGTGCCCACTCGCAGTAGACCAAGCCCTATGCCGAGTGCCCACTCGGTATACATGCTGACGTGTCTCTCGCCTGTCCGCCACGAGGGCAGCAGGGGTGGGCGGAATCCCAGCGCTATCCCGAGAGTGCACTCAGGCCTAATTTTTTTGTACCGAGAGTACACTCGGCGTAGCTTACTTTTCCCGATAAAATAACACCGAGTGCACTACACCGAGTGTGCCCACTCGGGATAGGATATCCCGAGTGTTTCTACCCCTATCCCGAGTGTGGAAAACACTCGGGCAAAATGTGTATCCTTGTAGTGCGCCAAACTATATGAAGATCGAACTCAAGGCGAGAAGCATGTCATCCATTGAAAGTTCAATCCATCTCTCATATCCGTGATATATTAATAAGTTGTGATTGACTTCTCAATCACGGCATGGCCATGCACTTCCTTAATCATATCACACGAGTGGCCTAGACATATATCTCCGTTACATTGGAGTGGCAAATTCCATCTTGACTGCTCACTTCCCTCTGCATGTTTCATAGTAAACATGAAAGCTACCTTTATAACTATCCGGTTAGGAAATAGTGTTTGATAACCCCAAGGTAAACTATTACACATGTAGGGAATATGACAATCTCAGATCTAAGGATCATACATCTACTATGTATGAGATACACTGATGACACATAAGAATGTAACATTCTCGCAGTGTCCCATTGTGGGTCTATCTAACACATGTTCTTCAACATGCGTCCACAATGTATTGATGATATCTCCATATCCCATGATCTATGAAACATGATCATCGAACAATACATGTGCTAATCTATTCATCGTTATTCTATACGATGATATCCGATCAGAGATATTTATCCAATTATATCAATAAGTGAAGAGCTTCATAAACAAGTCACACACTTGTTGATCAAAACAATGATATACATTTATTGGACCAATAATCATATTATTATTCATAAACATAGTCATGTTACAATCATCCATATGATTGCCTCAAGGGCATAACACTAACATCTAGGGTGTCCCGATCAAGGGTGTTTATGGTCGGTTGGCATCGGCCGTCGGGGTAAGAAGGGCCTAGTGGAAAATATTCCAATCCCCGACACACACACACATATATATATATATGTATATACTTCATGACTTTAACCATACCAGGAAAAAGAATCACATTAAACCTTCATTCGCATTCTCATTTATATGATGCATCATGCATGTTCATAAAATGCACCTTTCTTAGGACATACCGGTATTGCTGAGTGCACACGTGTCGGTGTGCACCCTCTCATTCCCTTCTATCCCATGGAGAGGTCTACTCTTACTGACTCGCTCCCATCCATCTCCGTGGATGGGACTACGAGGTAGGACTTTCGTGCTCACTGCGTGTGAGCACAGAGGCCTGCATCAACATGGGACGCCTCTTCCATCATGAATGCAGAAATGCAATAGTCATAAATAAATTGCAAGTTACATTCTTTTCCAACATTTGCATAGCCACAACCATATACATAAACATCAACCATTTCTCACAACATTAGGTTATCATGCATGCTAACCTAATCAAATTCAAGAGTAGTAACTTGGAAACACAACACATCATTCCTACCATGCGAGTAAGTCATAACAAAGGGCAATCATTGTGCTACCAAACAATTCACATGTCAATACACTTGCCTTTAACCTCACAAAGCGGTATGGCGAGAGGTTGATGCCACTCCTGGGATCATACCACCTGCAAATAGATACATTTCAGTCAAAAATATACCAACAAAACAAGCACAAGACATAAAACGACATCGATCCTATGACCCACTCTGAAACCCTGAAAAACAGTAATCTGCCAAACGGAGACAGCCGACTTCAAACACCCATAACTTGAGTTCTACAACAACAAATCAAGTAAATGAATACATTTTTGTGATCTATAGCAAATTTCCCAACTTTTTCTAAGTATTGAGAAAGTCTGACTCAGCATCTAAATTGCCCTAATCTGCAAATGAACACAAGCGCTGCTAGTTGCGATAGAGATTGGACAACCTTCAGTAAAACTGGCATAACTTTCAAACGGCTGAATGAAACTTAATGATTTCAATCTCTATTGAAAGGTAATTCGATTATGTACAACTTTCGCAATAGTTGGGTCCCTAGAAAACGCTTCTAAAATTTTCTAATTTGCGCCCTAACTCAGTGGTTTGATCTGCCCGAATACAGAACGCAACTCAACTCTAGATTCCCTCAAACAAAACTACTTGCATCACATAATTAGAGGGCTGCTAGCATGAAATTTCTCCACCTGGATAGCACCTAATCCAGAGCAAAAACTTACGATAAACATACCTCTCTCTGAAGGATCGAAGAACCGACGAAACTCGCCTCCTCCCGACCAAGACCTCCCTCCAAACAACAGGAATTCGTAGGATCTCTAGGTTGGATGAATTCTCCAAGTGAGAAAACAAGGAGAGGGGAGGTAGGGGAAGGAGGGGGTGGCTTGGAGGAGGAAAACCCTGGCTAGGGCCAGCTAGGGGGGGAATGAGAAGGGGCGCAAGGGGCAGGGGCGCCGACCAAAGGGGGAAGTGGGGGGCTGGGGGTTGCGGTTTAGGAGGGGGAGAGGGGTGGGGTAGGGTTTAGGTGGTCTACCCACTTCCACATGGGCCAGATTTCCCCCACCGAAGGCCCAGAAAACGGTCCCTCAAAGCCCAAACTTCCTGGCAAGTGACGTAACCCCTAACTGCACAATTTCTCAACTGAATATTTATCCTTATGTCACATACTTATTGGGGATAAATTAGGTGGCATTGGCAGGTAATTGTCTCCAAAGTTTTTACTATAGTTTATGCACTAGATCGTGCATTCGCATGATTTACGTGGGGAAAGTTACCGCAAATGGCACAAAAATCGGTGGAAGATGAAGAGGTAGATCTCGATCGAGTCAGTTAGTATCCCACGCTTAAGCCGATACTTCTAATTTTTGGAAGATTCATGCAATCTCCCAAAAATGGGGGGCATATGTTGACACCAGAATTTAGCGCATAGCCAATTTAGTAAGGATTGTTAATTTGATATGGTTGTTTGATTAAGGATAATATTAGATCTGAGTAAAACATTATTTTGGAAAGTCACAATCAATACAATAAATAGCGAGTATGATCGGAATGTAACCAATATCAGTTCTAAAGGAAAGTATCTCAGGGAAGATTGAAACCAATATTGAGTGTTTTACGGGTCCAAGGAGGACTTCATCGGTCTGGTCACTATAAAAGAAGATGATGGGCAACATAGGATGAGACACATAATCAATCAAACAACTCGCATTACTTTTTTACTTTTTCGTCGACTAGGAGTAGTATTTTAGATTTGTAACCCTTCTTCTGTAATTTTCTTGATCAATAAGTTGTGTATCACCGATTATTGGTTTCATCGACTTACACCAGCCAGGTCTGCTTTTTCTCTGATCTTGTTGCATATCACCTTTTTTGAGAAAAATCTACCTTTATGCTCATCTAATCAGCTTAATCATGTTGTTTAGATTTATTGGTTACTTTTAATTTAATTGGCTTGAACAGCTGTTTAGATTAGATTAGATACCTATCAAAAGGATCAACCGGCTTAACGACTGATTGAATTATATATTGTCTTTCTTGCCGATGGTAGGATCAAATCGGCTAGCACGCCAACACCCAGAAATAAACCCAGTGTTTGCTTGTGTTGATTGCCGAATAACCCATTTTCATGTTTTTTGGCGTCAACAGACATTTAAAAAATATGACTGTAGGGAGTAATATATATCTTCAGTAGGGCAAGCACGCAGAAAGTACTACTGGCTATCGAGCTTAACATACTATTATCGAACTTCTTTCGAAATTAACATAGTTCAACATAAATAATATTATTTATCATTTAATTGGTTATTTTTAAATTTGAGCCAATGAGACACTATCGAGCAAAGTTATAACACCCCGGCACCCCATATGCCCAAAGTGCTACCAAAACCTAACTCACCTTTTCTAAAAAAATGGCAAGACCTCCCCTGCTAAATGGACATCCACTCAGCAGGCAAAGAGATCACAATTAACAATATAGCAACAATAACACATGTCATGGAATCAATCAACCATCATGACCATTTTAGCAAAACAACTACACTAAACAATCAAGAGATAATTACAATGCATCATAAAAGAACTATCGGCATAAACCCACACATAACCATGCAATAATAGCTTAACCATAAGCATAGTACTTCAAGAATCCAACACAAATTATCATCAAGATACATTCTTCCAAGCTATAATTTAAAGGCGTGTCCTGAAGTGAGTGAGGGTGATCTAAGTCCCAACCCGGCGAGTTGTCCTCAGGGTACCTAAAAACATTAAACAAACAAGCGTAAGTCCAAGACTCAGCAAAGTGCATCATAAAACTCAATTAACACAATTAAAACAATAGTAAGAGCATATTTATTATCAAAATGCACAAATTCATAAAACAATAATCTCAGCAACATTACCACTTTTCACTTCATTACTTAATTCCTACACATACCTCTTTGAATCTCTTTGGATGAGTCCACGACTCGATCACAACACTACACATTCCCATTTAACTCAATGCCATTGTTAGTATGAGATGCGATATGCATGCTCATGTATGCTCTTTTCAATGCACGTACCGGTACTGTCGAGTGCACACTCGTTGGTGTGCACCCTCACGACCCTTCCATCCTGTGGAAGGTGCCTACTCTTACTATCTTGCTCCCATTCACCTCGACGAATGGGACTATGAGGTAGGACTTTCGTGTTCACTACGTGTGAACACATAGACCCGCATCAGAATGGGTTGACTCTTCTATTATGAATGTACACATGCAATTAACACAATTAAATTGCAAACTACATTCATTTCTAACATTTCACATAGCCCAAATTTAATTACATGATCATTAACCATACTCACATCCAATACTTAACATTCATAATCATCTAATCGATTCACACACATATGACATACCAACATATCTATGAACTTAGCATTTGCATCATCATAATTATCAACATGATCAAAATCACAAAGCAAAGCATGCCACATTCCTTTTAGCATTTAAACAACATGATGCACTTTCCTTTACCCACTCGGGACAGAGTGGCGAGAAGCTACGGTCACTCCCGAGATCACAACTCATGCAATAAACACCACAAATTCGATTTCATACAAACCATAGCCAACTACAACAACAAACAACTCCTTTCACTCACTACAACAAACTTTGCCCCAAAACAGCTCACAATTTGAAATTCAGAGAAAACTGTTTGGGTAGCCCACTTAGCCATAGCATAACTATTGCTATATAACTTCAAATTAAGCAAACGAAGACATTTTCCTCATCTACACAGAAATTCCCATCTATCTCTAGTCAATTGCAAATTCCAACTCGGCCTCCATCTTGCTCTAAATCACAGAACAAAATTGAATCTACTACAGGTTGTAGTTTGGACAGCAAATGGTAATTCTTTTATAACTTTCAAATGGTTGAACCGAAATTCAAGTTCTTGGACTCTAAATGAGCACAAGGGACTAATCTACAGTTACCCCACAGCCACTCATTCGGAAACTGAGTTAAAAGACCTCAACTACAATCTGAAACTCAATACCAATTTCTGAACTTTCAGCAGAGCTGCAGTTCTGGACAGCAACTTTAAAACGACATAACTTTTGATTACTTACTCCAAATCAAGAAAACAAATACATTTTCTTAAACTACAGGAAATTTCTACATTTCTCTTGGCAAGTGGAAAAGCTCATTCGGCCTGCAACTAACTTGAAATCTCAGTTGAACATTTCAGCTCCACTAACAGCACCATCTGGATAGCAAGCATTAAAAGTGGCATAACTTTTAATTGGCTTAATGGATTTTTGAGTTCTTATACTCTATTGAAACATAAGAACAAGATCTACAACAATGTCTACAGTCTAAAACTCACTTGACCACTCTAAGCATCTCAAAATTGAGCTACGAAAATAGGCAATAATCTGCTAAAAAATAGAACAAAGGTTTCCCTCCAAAATAACTAGTTTCCCTCCAAAAGAGCAACCCTAGGAACCCTAGAACCACTTCTAGGCAGGCTAGGGCCTCCATGGCTGGGCACATAAGAGAAAAACCAAAGATTACCTCCAAGCCAAGAAGGGGAAGGAAGGAGGGGAGCTGCTGTTGGGCGCCGGCTGGCTGAGGAAGAAGGAGTGTCCGGCCAGCAGCTGCTTGGGGAGGGAGGAGGGAGGAGAGTAGGGCGACACCAGCCTCCCCTTGCTGCTGCTGTCGTGCTGGCTGGAGGGGAGATGCTCCCTTGGCTGCCTCATGCAAGGAAGGAGGAGACTCCAAGGTCTGTTCGGTTTTTGGGGAGATAAGGTGGAGCCGAGCCAAAGGAAAAGGAAAGAATGAGTGCTAGTTCTTTTCTTTTTCTTTTCTAATTTGGTGGGAGGAGACTCCAAAGCCACAAAATAACTACTACCCCCCTCTCTCTCTAGCAAAACATGATAAAAACTACTGCTTTGCTAATTAATAAAATTTGAAGATCGATCGTTAAATAAAAGACGGCAAAACAATCGCAGAACTAGTATTACAAAAGTCTCATTAACTTTTCTACTCGAAATGAACTAATTAAATTTTGAATAGATTAACTACTATAATGGAAGGAATTCTGATTCAATAGCTTTTTTTCAAGCCCAACTAGAAAGGGAAGCATTTACTGTACTAGCCCATTTGATTTTTTTACAAAACTAGCCTGCATTTACTGTACTAGCCTGCATTCTACACCTTCCACGATACGGTATCGTGCAAGTAATCATTCACAGTGTGGTAGTGCGGAAGCATGCTACTGCACTCGCTCCATGCTCTCACGCCCACGACCCCTAGGAATACGCGCCACCGGACCCTACTCGTGAGCGCACCTCACCCACGCCCATGTGCCACACGTCGTGCACCACGTAACATCCCAATTATTACTTTTCTTGCATCTATTGTGTCTTTCGAATTTTTGAGAATTTTCTGGAATTTATTTGGATTTATTTGGGATTAATTGAATTAAGCCTTTTCTTTAAATTACCTAAATATATGAAAATTTTATATAATTTTTTGTTGGAAATATTTTATTTGAGTTCAAAATGTCTCAAAATATATTTCGGAATTTTTCTAGAAATTTTCTGATATTTTTACTATTTTTAATTAACATAATTGATTTTCTAACATTATTTTATATAAGAAATTCAGCAAATAGCGTAAATGGTACTTGGGACAAAACCCGAGCAACCCAGCTGTAACACCCCAAAATTTTGCTTTTCTTAACTTTATGTGTGTTTTGGCACTTTAGTGAATTTTTGGAATTTTCTGTAATTTATTTGGATTTATTTGGAATTTATTTGAATTTATTCCATTTTGAAATAATTAAAGAATTTGACTTTGCAAATAAAAATTTGTTGGAAATATTTTTTGGAGTCCAAAATGTACCAAAATATTTTCCAGAATTTTTCTGGAATTTTTTTGAGTATTTTGCTATTTTTCTTGAATTAAATGAATTTCTGGAAATTATTTTGAATATTAAATCGCTGGAAAATCGAATCGGGTCGAGTACTGTTCATCCGACCGAGTCGGAACCCGAGTCAGACTTGAGTCCGACCCGAGCCACGTGACCTGACCGAACCCGCTCGCGCCGTGCAATCGTGGCCGTTGATCGCGCCACGTGGACGGCTGCCCGTCATCGTCCCCGCCCGAGTCCGGATCGGACTCCGCCGCCGCGTCCGGTTAGGTTTCCGTTTTGCGCACGCACGCCGAGGGTATTTAAGGACCGGGACATGTCCCGAGGATCGCCTTGACCTAGCTCACCTTTTGCCCTAGCCGTCGCCGCCTAGAACGCCATACCGCAGCCGCAACTGCTCGCCGGAGTTGGAGCACTTCCCCGCCGCGGTTTTCGTCGATTTCCGTCTTCATCCGCCATCCTCGGCCGCGTGGGTGCTCGGATCCGGAAACCTTGTGACGAGCCGCGTCGAGCCGCACCATCCATCTCGCCGAAGCTCGCTTCGCAGCTGCTTCTCCGTGTCATCGTCTTCGTCTCCGGCAGCCAGGACCCCGCCGCGTCGCCATCACCGTCGTTAAGCTTCCCCACCGTCCGATCGAGATCGAACGGTTACGGTAAGCCACGTGTAACCCAAATCCTAGAAACTAGATCGGATCTGGACCGTTGGATCAAGATCCAACGGCCCACGACCGGCCACGTCACCCGTAACGTAATCCACATTACGGGGTTAACGTTATCCTCAACCGTTGGATCTAGATCCAACGGCGTAGATTTACCGTGTTCACTCCAACGCGGGATAACCAGATCCAATCTGGGCAGTTGATTTTCGAATCAACGGCCGAGATCGCGCCACATGGCCGGGAGGCCAACTTACGCGGTCAGCGCCCGCGCGTGGGAACGTGTCTCTGACACGCGGGGCCCGCGTGTTAGAGGGCCCACCTGTCAGCGGCCACCCCAGCCGTGCGATGACGTCAGCCTTGACGTCATCAGTGGGTCCCACCTATCAGCAGCGGGCTGAGTCCCCGCTGACGTCAGCAATGACGTCACGGTGGGTCCCGCTCCGCTGACCCGAGCCGTGGACCGGGTCCATGGTGGACCAAGCCGCGCCTGTGCGCCGGGTCCATGGACCCGAGGCCACGTGTCGTCACCCGATTGGTCCACGTGTCATGCTGACGCAATAAAAGAATTTCCGAAAAAGAAAATGATTTATTAATTCGAATTATTAATTTCAAATTCGATTCAAACTTCAAACGCTTATAACTTTTGCGTTTCAACTCCGATTTGAGTGATTCAAATTTCTAAATTTGTATAAAATTGAGATCTACCTAATGATGAATTTTATTTAATTTTTGGACTAAAGTTTTCTCTGTAATATTATTTAATTGATTATTTTAAACTCTAAATGCTTGTATCTTTTTCATTTAAACTCCGAATTTGACGATTCCAGTTTCTAAAAATTCATAAAATTATGTTCTCTCTGTTTACAAACTTTATTTGGATGTTTGGACACTTTTTGTCTACTGTTTTATTCATTTGTTGCTATTTGCACGCGTTACGAGTAGACGTTGAAGTGCCGGAAGGATTCGAAGGAGAAGTATTGACCCAGGAGCCAGCTCAGGACCAAGAGCAAGTACTTTTTGAAGGCAAGTTGTGCTTTGACCATGTTGATCCCATTTTGAAACCTATTTTGATTCAATTTATTGCATGCTAGCTTAATTAGAAAATACTTTATTTAATCCCGGGGAATTAGATAAATGCCAATTTGTTGTATGACACCTTGATTAATTAAATATGTGCCATGACCCCTTGTCACCCTAGTTGTGGATTACTAGTTGGACACTACTAAATTGCCAACATGGGTTTGTAGATCGTTGTAGTATATGGCTTAGACCTGCTACGTGCTCATGACATGATTTTGGACAATCAAATGTTAATATTGACTTAATGATATATTGAACCTGATTTGGAAAGGTATCATGTGTTGTGCTGTTGATGGCACGTGGTGCATGGTAATCAACTGGGGTTTGATAAATAGTTTTCGACCGGGGCATGTGGCAAGAATGATCAGGTGGGCCAGTTGTGGCACCGGGAACGTTGGTTTGGTTCTTCGGGTAGTCTTGCCCTGGTCACCCTAAGGACTTAACCTTGCAAGCCTTTGAACTGAGTCAAGCGTGCAACCACTTGTCCGTAATGGGACGGACCTAGTTGATTAAGTTACCAATAACTTACTTCTGGGACCTCTGGGTGTCAACTACACCGTTTGTGTAGTTGTATGGGGGAGCGTACCGGGGCTGCGGCCAGGTACCCATCTAACGGTTGGTTGGCCTAAACTTCGCCTTAGCTAAGGGAAGGGTTAGTGTGCAATACCGGAGAGGACCACTTGTATTGTTAGAAGTTTCCGAAAGACTTTGTTACGGGAACTCGCCTTTGTGGTATTTGACTGTATCTTGTGGGTAAAGTGCATAACCTCTACAGAGTGTAAAATCTATTCGAATAGCCGTGTCCGCGGTATTGGACATCGCTCGGGGATTACAGTCAAGGGTTAGACTTTCTTGAAAATAACTTGGACTTGAAAGGTGGGGTTTGGTTAAACAATGATGTCGATGGAAATGTGGATTAGGAAGGGGAAAGATGTTGATTAAAATCCTGGAAAAGCTATTGATCTTATACTTGCTTCTATTGCTTTCGAATCTACTTATGCTACTTGTCAAATGCTGTTTTACTGCAAATATACCCTGAGCTATTCCTTTGTATTAAGCCATGCATGTAGTATATTAGCTTGCATTAATGCATGACTTGCCGAGTACCAAGTACTCACCCTTGCCACAATACAACACCAGTTGAAGAGGAGACTACACCACTTTGGAGGAGGAGCTCCAAGAGGAACCGTCTACTTAGGAGCGAGCCCGATCGGTTGCCTGTGGTATCTTGGATGGCGCCACGGTTATCTTATTTTCCGCTGCTATTATTTCTCTCTTAATAAGTTTCGCCCTGCGTGGCGTATATTTGTAACTTGACCATAAGGTCGAGCAACCAGTTTGACTATTTAATTAAAGTACTTTATTAGTATCGAGTGGTATGATTGTGATATTTACCGATGTTAAGACTGTGTGCACTAGCGCGTTCCTGGACTAGTGCTGAATACACAGAGGGTCCGAATTTGCAAATTCGGGTCCCGTCACCAGCCAATGCCAAGCTTGCACTATAGACCAAGCCACAAACCCTAGCTCGCTTGGATCTCAACCGTCGCTTTTGGATCGTGTGGTCCGGATTCTTCCACGTAATTGCATGCCATCGATCGTTGGATCGAGGCCACGTGGACGATCACAATTGCACCACGTCACTAGTTTGTGTGCTTGCTAGACTCCACAAATGCCGTGATTCGCACCGCGGAATCCATGCCCGACACGGCAGTCCAAGCGCTTTAAATACCGTTGTTGTGTTCATCATCTTGTGCTACATGCTCTACCCTAGATCATCGCACCTTTGCCATCGCCATCTTCATGTAATCTCTCACTAAAGTTCATCAGCACTGCCACGGTTTCTTCGTCTTCGCACCATTGTTGAGCCAGTTGAGCTATGGTTGTGGTCTGATATGTGCTCGTCACGTCGGGGCGCATCGGATCCGTGACCAATTGCTTTAAATCTACACCAAAATTGCCATCGTTGAAGTCGTCCCCTTCCTCGCCCCCAACCTCCATCGCCGTCCTTTGCCATGTTTTTGACTGTTAGATCCATTGTGGGACGTCACAAAGCTGCCATGTGTTTGTGCTCATCGCGACGATCGTGCGTAATCCTAGCCGTTAGATTTAAACCCTAGGGCCTAGATCTTGCCACGTGTACACTGTTGGGACATGCCACGTAGTTCACCGGAGTTGTCACCATCGTCAAATCTGGATCGCCGATTTTGAATCATATAGCCTAGATAGCACTACGTGTCGAGTCAATCCTATAGCGCCATGTGTAGAACGGGAATCGAGACGTTGCAGCCCGCGCCAGTATAAGGTGATGTCAGCCATGATGTCAGCAATGATGCCATCTAGCTGGACCCACCTGTTAGAGGCATTATGTTATTACCCGAGTCCACCGTGGACTTGGGTAGATTCATGGACCCGGTCCATGCACTGTGCGCCCACATGTCAGCCTAATAGTAGTTTCTCTAGAAATGTATTTATTTAAGTTAATTCTTGTATGATGTCAGTAGTGATGTCATAATTAGGGTTTTTCTTTTAAAATTAATTTGGTTGAAAATTCAAAACCGCAGTCACACGTGTCAACACGTGATTGGGCCACATGTCACGATGACGTCAACATGACGTCATATTTACATTTTCTTTAGAAAAATATTACGGGCGAAAAGACTTTTCAATGCTGACATTAGCATGACATCATAAATGCTAGTTTTCAGTAGAAAAATAATTAAATTTATTCTTTTATTTGTATTTTCAACTTCAAATTGCTCGTTCTTGCTCATACGAACTCCGATTGAGGTGATTCTAGAGCCTAAAAATTTGTAAAATTATGCTCTATGTAATGGTGAGTTTTATTTTATTTTTAAAGTTTAGTTTCTATATATTTTGTTATTTATTTGTTTATTTATTCATTGCGCGTAGACGTTGAAGTGCCCGAGGGTTTTGAGGGAGAAGTGCTGGTTCAAGAACAAGGTCCAGAGCAGGAGCAAGGGCTTTTCCAAGGTAAGTTGTGCTTTGACCATCTTGATCCCATGTTTTAAAAATTATTTTGTTTCAAATTATTGCATGCTAATTCAAATTAAAATGATTTCATTTAATTTGGAAATAGTTAATCAACCTATTTGATTTATAACCACCTTGTCATTATTATTTGTATGCCATGTTCATTTGTCACTTAGGATTGTTGTATATTGGTTGGTTGCTATTTGATTGCCAACATGGGTTGCTATATCATGACTAGCATACTTAGACATGCAACGTCTTATTGATATCATTTTGAAAATACAAAATTAATATTGATTAATAGAATATGCAATGTGTTTCTAAAATGGTGTGCCATGTATTACCACATGATGATGTTGATATGTAGAGGCATGTATTATTCTACATGGATGTTGAATTGTTATTAGCATGTGTTGCATAATAATCAACTGGGGTGGGAAATGATTTAGACTGGGCAAGTGGCAAGAGACTGTGTGTCATGGTAGGCCTGTGTGGCAATGGGATTGATGAGTGAATGTAAGGGGCTGTGTGCCACTTGAGTGAAGGCTTTGCGCCATATGAGTAAATGTAAGGGGTTGTGTGCCATTTGAGAGTTTGGAAGTCTTGCCTCGGTTAATTAAGGACTTAACATTGCAAGCATTTGAACTGGGCCAAACATACAACCACATGTCTGGATGGGACAGACCTAGCTGACTAATTTGTGATGTCTAGATTTTGGTGTTGTCATGATGGTGTGGGTTTTGGGTGTATGGGTAGACTCACAAGGTGCAAGGGGGCCCTGGTAACCAGTCCCTTTAGTGTTGAAACCTTAGCGGGCAGTACTGGGTCTAGACGAAGTATTGTAAAGGCTTTGTTATGATCGCTCATTTGCATACTTTTGTATGGCAATTCACGGCAAACGTGATGAGTTGATGATATCTTGTGGGTGAAGTGTATAACTGTCGGGACCCGAATTTGCAAATCCAGACCCTCTGTGTATTCAGCACTAGTCCAGGATCACGCTAGTGCACACAGTCTCAACATCGGTAAATATCACAATCATACACGTCGTTAATAGTAAAGTACTTGAATTAAAATAACCAAACTGGTTGCTCGACCTTAGGGTCAAGTTACAAGGGTACACCACATAGGGCGAAAACTTATTAAGGAAATAAATTGCAGCATAATAAAAGCATCAACGTGGAGCCATCCAGTATACCACAGGCAACTGACTGGGCTCACTCCCTAGGTAGATGGTTCCTCCTGAAGTTCTTCCTCCAAAGCTGGCGTCGCTTCTTCTTCAACTGGTGTGGTATTGTTGCAAGGGGTGAGTACTTGGTACTCAGCAAGTCATGCACAGAATGCAAACTAATATTCTACATGCATGGCTTAGTTCAAAGGATAGGCTAACAGGTACATTTGCAGCAAAACAGCATTTGACAAGTATCATAAGTAGATTCGAAAGCAGTAAAAGTAAAAATAATATCAATAACTTTTCTAGGAATTAAGTAAACACTTTCCCTTTCCTAATCCACATTTCCATCAACGTCATTAATAAACCCAACAAAACTTTTCAAGTCCAAGTTGTTTTCATCAAAGTCTAACCCTTGACTGTAATCCCTGAGCAGTGTCCAATATCGTGGACTCGGCTATTCGAATAGGTTGTCACACTCTGTAGAGGTTATGCACTTTACCAACAAGATACAGTCAAACACCACAAAGGCGAGTGATCATAACAAAGCCTTTCAGAGACCGCAAACTAAAGAAGTGGACCTCTCCGGTTTTTGCCATACACCATCCCTTCCCTTAACAGAGGCGAAGTATGGGACCGACATACCGTTGGACGGGTACCAATGTACCATGCCATTGCCCTGGTACGCTCCCCTTTCAAGCTACACAAAATGTGTAGTTGACACCCCGAGGTACCACATGCAGTTATTAGTAACTTACTCAACTAGGTCCGTCCCATTACAGACATGTGGTTGCACATTTGACTCAGATCAAAGGCTTACAAAGTTAAGTCCTTAGGATGACCAGGGCAAGACTACCCGAAGAACCAAAACGACATCCCCGGTGCCACTCATGGCCCACCATATCATTCTTGCCACTTGCACCGGTCTAAATTTATTTATCAAACCCGGTTGATTACCATGCACCACGTGCCATCATCATCACAACACATGATACTTCTCAAAAACAGGTTCAATATCTCATTAAATCAATATTAACATTTGATTGTCCAAAAATCATGTCGGTGCACGTAGCAGGTCTAAGCAATACACTACAACGGTCTAAAAACCCAATGTTGGCAATTTAATAATGTCCAACTACATATTCACAAGTAGGTTGACAAGGGTTCATGGCACATAATTTAATTAATCAAGGTGTCATACTGCAATTTGGCCTTTATCTAATTCCAAGAAATAATTTAAACAATTTCTAATTAAATTAGCATGTAATAATTTAAATTAAACTAATTTCAAAAATGGGATCAAAATGGTCAAAGCATAACTTGCCTTCAAAGAGTACTTGTTCTTGGTCTTGAGCTGGCTCCTGGGTCAAAACTTCACCTTCGTAGCCTTCGGGCACTTCAACGTCTACTCGTAACGCATGCAAATAGCAATAACATAAATAAATAGTAGGAAAAAGTGTCCAAAAAATTCAAATAAACTCCATAAACAGAGAGAGCACATTTTTATAAATTTTTAGAAATTTGAAACGTCCAAATCGGAGTTAAAACGCAAAAGTTATACCCGTTTAAAGTTTGAAAACTCAATTAAACAAATATAAACAAAGAAAACTCATATCCAACAATTAAATAAAATTCACCATTAAGTAGATCTCAATTTTATAAAAAATTTAGAAATTAGAATCACTCAAATCGGAGTTAAAATGCAAAAGTTATAAGCGTTTGAAGTTTAAAAATTCAAATAAAAGAATAAACCGAATTAATTCATTTATTTTTCTATTGAAAAACCTGATTTATGACATTAGCGTGGAAATTGCTTTTCGATCGAATTATTTTTCTATTAAAAAATCGAATTATGACGTCAGCATGGCGTCATCCGGTCCATGGACTCGATCCACGGTTCGGCTTCGGTCCACCGTGGACCCGGTCCACGGGTGCACGTGTCACTGACACGCGGGACCCACGCGCGTGACGTCAGCATGGCTCGGCCGAGCGGACTTACACGCGGGCCCCACCGTGATGTCAGCGTGACGTCACGGGTGACGTCACCGCACGGTGGACTGAGCCGCTGACACACGGGCCCCACGCTGACGTCAGCGACGACTGGGCGTGCCCGCTTGGACCGCGCCGGTTCGGCTCCCGTGCACGTGGCACAATCTGGGCCGTTGGTTTGGAATCCAACGGTCCAGATCAGATCTAACCTCACGCGTTGTGAAAAAACGCGGTCAATCTGGACTGTTCAATTTGAATCAGACGACTGAGATCCGATCGGGTTTCACCGCATCACTGGGGGGTGACATGGCTGACCCGGCGTGCGACGTGTGGCTCAATCTACACCATTCGATCTTGATCGAACGGTTGAGATCGCATCTAACGCTACAACGCGGGTTAATCTTAACCGTACGATCTAGATCTAACGGCGGAGATCTAACCTTAGCTTAGTGCGGTTTAAGGCTACTTGGCTCAATCTAGAGCGTTGGATCTAGATCCAACGGCGGACAATAGATCTAAAAATTAAAACGTGGAACTTACCCACGGGTGACATGGATGAATCCTGGCCGTGCGATGAAGATCCAATGGCGGAGAAGCTTCGCGGGTTCGGCGATGGCCACGACAGAGCTGGGTTGCCGGAGACGAAGACGATGACGAGCCCGACGGCGTTTTGGTGCAGTTCCGGCGAGGTGAGTGGTACCCTCCGATGCGCCTCGTCACGATTGTTCCGGATCTGGGCTCGAGCACAGCGGAGGACGGCGGAAACGACGGCAAACGATAGAAAACCGCGGCGGGGCAGAGATCCAACTATGGCGAGCTCTCGCGGGCGAACCGCGGCGGCTTAAGCTCGGAGACTTAGGGCTACGGGTGCGCACGGAAGAGGAGACCACGACACGGGTGGCGGCGCTTAAATAGTGGCCTCGGCGTCCATGAAATCCGTGAAAACCGAGGCCCACTCGGCTGCGGCGGCGGAATCCGACGGGGATTCGGATTGGGCGACGTGGCGCATCGCTGGCCGATCCAACGGTCACGCGCGTTAGGGTTCGGTCTGGCTCGAGTTGGGCTTGAGTCCGGTTCGAGTCTGACTCGGGTCCGACCCGGTCGGATGAACAGTAAAAACCGCTCGGGTATTTTCCAGCGATTTAATATTTAGAATAATTTCTAGAAATTCAAATAATTCAAGAAAAATAGCAAAATAATCAGAACAATTCCAGAAAATTTTGGAAAATACTTTGAGACATTTTGGACTCAAATAAAATATTTCCAACAAAATTTTATTTATAACTTTTGATTCTTTAATTATTTCAAAAGGGGGTAAATTCAAATTAAATCCAAATAAATTACAGAAAATTCCAAAAATTCTCAAAAATGCCAAATTTCATTTAAATACATGAAAAGCAAAAATTGGGGTGTTACAATAACCTTTAAAGAGTGTCAAACCTATTCGAATAACCATATCCACAGTACTAGATAATGCTTGAGAATTACAATCAAGGGTTAGATCTTGAAAAATAAACTTAGGGATGGGAGGATGTGCACCAGTGTTGAAGAATAAAATTGGTTTAGGTTGTGTGCCATTGAATTTTTGAAAATAACTAAGAAAATAACTAAGAAATTTACTATCATTTCAATCTATACATGTTAATCATTTGGAACATAGCTTTGTGCAAAATAACCACTTTAGCCATTCAATTGGAATAAGCCATGCATGTAGTTAATAGACTTGCATTATGTGCATGACTTGTTGAGTGCTTTATGTACTCACCCCCCTGCAACAATTCAAACATCAGTTGAGGAAGAATCTACGCCATCTCTTGAGGAGTTCCGGGAGGAATCGACTTAGGGTGCGAGCCTTGTCAGTTGGCCGTGACATATTGATGGGTTACTACGAGTCTTTCTTTTTCGCTGTAGATTTCTTATTTTTGAGTCTTTGCCCTACGTGGCATAATATTGTAAGTTGACCAAATATGTTATATTAATAGATGAAGCCTTTATTTACTATTCCGCTGTGTATGATTGTGATATTCATCTATGTTGAGACTGTGTGCACTAACATGATCCTAGACTAGCGCTGATTACACAAAGTATCCGAATTTGCACATTCGGGTCCCGACAGCCACGAGCACCGTTGCCTAGCCTCATGTCACGCAATGTCCGCCCCGCGCTGCACTACCTGCCTGCCTGCCTTTGCGAGCGCTCATTGCCTGCTTTCACCAGCCAGCCTACCATGCATGTTGTGCGTGGAAGCAAAGCTTCCACCCCAGGGGACCGCAAGAGCTCACCTCCACGCTACAACACCCTCCACTACTACAGAATGGCACAACGCTATCGCTTCATCTGTGTTGGTTCCCAACTTTTCAAGAAAAAATCGATTGTGATATGTGTATTGTAATATGATTTTTTGGAAATGGGTTCATCACAATTGGTTCTAGATTAGAACCGATTATGATGAGGGGGATCATCACAATTGGTTCTTTTTAGGAACTGATTGTGATTTGCCTCGCTAGGTTTTATATATCTTCGGTATGAACTCTCCTCTGTTAGTATTCTAGAGCAAAACAATTGCCGTCGCCCAAAAAAATAGAACATATTCTGGTTGAAACTTAGACTTGGGTGAGAAAATATGAAACCCTTGAGGATGTGTGTTAAGAGGGTAAGTTGAAGCCCTAGCTTGAGGAGATTTCCCCTTTATTTTCTCTCATTTGTGGTTTTCTTCAAAAGGTGAGTATTCCGTCAAATCCCTTCAATCCTGCATTAAGAAATTCAATTTTAATTTCATGAATGTGTTACATGTCATTAGTGATATGGTTGAAACCAATATGGGTTAGAAATTACGAAATCCTCAAGCACGGGTGTTAAGAGGGTAAAGTTGAACCCCCAAGCTTGAGGAGATTTCCCCTTTATTTTCTCTCATTTGTGGTTTTCTTCAAAAGGTGAGCATTTCGTCAAATCCCTTCAATCCTGCATTAAATTCAATTTTAATTTCGTGAATGTGTTACATGTCATTAGTGCTATGGTTGAAACCAATGTGGGTTAGAAATTATGAAATCCTCAAGCATGGGTGTTAAGAGGGTAAAGTTGAACCCCCAAGCTTGAGGAGATTCCCCTTTTTATGGTCTTCTTCAAAAAGGTGAGCTTTCCTTCAAATCCCTTCAATTTGCACTAGGAATTAAATTCAATTTTGATTTGGTGAATTTGTTACATGTCATTATTGTTGCTATAATTAATATGATCAATGCTAGAGTTTAGGTTATGTAACCTATACGTCTCCCATTCGAGGGGGCTTATTTATAAATATGCTAAAAATGGAATATTTATAAATAAGATGTCTCAAATTTTCCATATTTTTTTTGGACAGTTCGAGGATATGTGGTTCAGGCAAGATCCTAATGAAGTTGTTATATTACTCCAGAGAAAGTTTTGGCAACATCTCGCTAGTGTTCTTCTAATACACACCCTCTTGACCTGTTATCGAGACATGTATTTGGAGAACAGCAGGGAGATATTGCCGAAATTTCCTCTAGAGTTGTATAATAGCTTAGGAACTTGCCCAAATCACATATCCTCGAATGGGATTAGCACCTGACCTAATTAGAGAAATAGTTAGCTATCTCTCAATTTTTTTTCATAATTTGTTGTTTGTATTTTAATTATAGATGGACCGTGAAGAATGGATGTATCTAAAAAGCCATATGAGTGTTGAATTTCAGAAGGGGTTAAGGAGTTCATAAGAATTTCAGAAGGGGTTAAGGAGTTCATAAGAATTTCACAAGAAGACATGGTTAAGAGGAGTGTAAAGTTTATATATTGTCCTTGCATTGATTGCACCAATCTGAGGAGATTTAACAACTCAGTTCAAATTGAAGACAACTTGATTCGACATGGCTTCATGAGGAATTACATGTGTTGGATCCATTATGGCATTATGAATCTCGAAAGGAAGATGGCAAGCACTGATTCGGCTCAATGGAGAAACATTGATTGGAAACATGAGAAGTTTGGTGTCGAGATGAGGAACATAAGATTTGTATTGAGTACCAATGGAATGAATCCATTTAGTAATATAAGTAGTTATCACATCACTTGGCCAGTTATGTTGTGTGTCTACAATCTCCTTCCTTGGTTTTGCATGAAGTGAAAGTATATCATAATGTCGTTACTAATCTCGAGACCAAAACAGCAGGAAAATGATATTGATGTGTACCTAGCACCACTGATTGAGGATTTGGTAAAATTTTGGAACAATGGGGTTGTGGTGTGGGATGCATACAAAAGAAAGAATTTCCCCCTACGGGCTATGATATTTGCACCATAAATGATTTTTCGGCACTTGGTAATTTGGTGGGCTACAATACGAAGGGTGCCAAAGTGTGTCCTATTTGCGAAGAGGATATTGAGAGCTTGTGGCTGCCGAATTTGAAGAAAACTATGTATATGGGTCACCGTAGGTTTCTACCTAGAAGTCATCGATACCGTAAGTTGGATGACAAATTTTGATGGGAAAAGGGAAGTTCGTGCGGCCCTGTAGCTTATGAGTGGAAGGCAAGTATATTCACACGTGGAGGATATCGATGTTCAATATGGAAAGAGCCGTAAATCTGTTCATCCCAGGACCATTTGGAAGAAGAAGCCGATATTTTGGGACTTACCGTACTGGAAGGAGTTAGATGTCCGTCATTATATTGATGTCATGCACGTTTAGAAGAATATTTGTGATAATTTGGTTGACATCCTGCTGAACATACTTGGGAATACAAAGGATGGTGTGAATGCTTGCCGCAACATGGCCTTCATGGGAATTAGGCCCAAGCTTGCAGTGATAGAGGAGAATGTAAATGGTCCATACATCCCCGCTACATGCTACGCCTTGTCTAAGAAGGAGAAAGAAGACATCTGCAAGTGTCTCCAAGGTATTAAAGTTCCATCGGGCTACTCTGCAAACATTAAGAAGCTTATGTGTATAGATGATTTGAAGTTGCTTGGTATGAAGTCCCACAACTGTCATGTCTTGATGACCAAAATCCTCCCTGTTGCAATTAGAAATATTCTACCAGAGGATGTCAGGTTAGCAATCATGAAGCTATATTATTTTTTCAATGCGATTCCTAGCAAGGTTATTGATCCTGATGTACTAAACAATTTACAGAGTGAGGTGGTGCAGACTCTTTGTTAGCTTGAGATGCATTTCCTCCGTCGTTCTCCGACATTATGGTCCACCTCATTGTTCACCTTGTTAGAGAGATTAAGACATGTGGACCTGCATTCCTACGTTATAGGTATCTGTTTGAGAGGTATATGGGTATATTAAAGTCATACGTGAGGAATCTGTCAAGGCCCTAGTTTCAAAAAATTCTGGGAAATCCGGAGTATCCGTATTAAACATCCGGAATGTCCGGATATAACCCGGAGTATCCGGATGAATCATCCGGAGTATCCGAACTAGGTCTACCGAAAGCCATAACCTGGAATGTCCGGAGTGTCCGGATTGGGCTGACCGAACACCCCAACCCGGAGTATCCGGACTAATTGTCCAGAGAGTCCGGACTTGTCGGGGGTTGGATATAAATCCAGTTTCCTAAGCTTCTTCTTCACTCCTCCTCTTACCCGGTTGCTCTCCACTCTCCTTTGTGTGTGCTCTCCTCCACCTTGAGCTCATCTCCGGCGTTCCCCTCCCTACAAGCCGGCGCCCTTCCGTGCTCCTCCCCGGTGACTCCCTCACCCCGGTTTCCTCGAGCTCCTCTCCAAGTCGGTGTCCTCCTTCCCCTACGCGGTTCCACCTCCTTCCCTTCGTCCTCCTCGAAGGTAGGGTCTCTTCTTGGAGTTGGTTCTCTAGTTCTTGGGTCCTAGGAGCATTTGGGGTCTAGGTTTTGGAGATCGGGTGTTTTGGGGGCAAGCTTTGGGAATGCTAGGGTTTTGGGTGTGTAGTTGGATTTGGGGTTTGGATTAGGGAATGTTGGATGCTAGGGTTAGAGATCGGGTAGTGGTGATGCCATCCCGAGGGTTGGATTAGGTTTGGTTAGGGCCTACGTGGTTGAGTATCGATTTCTTGTGGGTTGGGATAGCTCGAGGCTTCTCCGGCTTAGCCGAGTGTAGAAAAGTCGTAGATCGGGCTCTCGCGGAATAGTAGTGCTCGGGAGCACTCCGATGTCGCGAGCCATTTTCTCCAAGTCTTGGATCATCCGGAGTGTCCGGACAAATTGCCCGGAATGTCCAGCTTATCCGGACTGTCCGGATGTTAAACCCGGACTGTCCGGGTTGGCTGGTCTGTAACTCGCGCAGTTTTCGTCGGTTGCGCTATTTTTCGGCGGGGTTTTCAATTGTGTTTCATTTCATTTGCATCGCATGCATCTTATTCATGCATTGTACTCGTGTAGAGAACGAGACCGCAGTGACTGACGTGGCCGTGGTTGAGGGGATTACCGAAGAGCAAGTCGTAGTTGGTACTCAAGCAGAAGCATCAGGCAAGCACCTAAGCATGTTCAACCCTATACGTAAATTATTTTTGTGAATCAATTGCTTATTGGATGTTAAGTTATGCATTAGGAGTTGGATGGTGGGTTTGATATTAGAACCAAATTGTTGCACATACGCCCTTTGACGTTGTTGAACACCTCCTTTGGAGCTAGTATATGGGTAAATATATGGGGTCCACGCTTAGTTTGCTTAGATTTCGGGTATGGGCCAAGCGGTGGATGGTTCCATCGCTTGAGATCATTACACTTCATAGTATTGGGATACATTGGTTATGATTATAAGGAGAAATGGAAAAATGAAATGAGACCGGGCGAGAAAGTTGGGGCACTTGGGTGTGGAGACCCAAGTGTGGTAGTCTCGCCTGTGTCAGTTGAGGACCGATCCGTTGTTTGCCATGTTGATCGAGCACATCTTGTCAGTCGCATGCCGGAATGGGACGGTAAAGCTATTCTTTCATCGCATGCTATTCGATGGGCCATGCCCTCATGCGGTTGGACGTGGTTGAGGGCGAGGCTTAGGCCGACCCTCGAGGGCCAAGCCGGGCTTGGGCCGCTCGAGGGGGTGCTAGGTGCTCGGACCGCATGAAGATGCCCCAACGAGTATGTATGGATGGGAGGAGGGTTGACATGAGGTTCTTCGTGGCACATGTCGTGCGATTGATGATCCCCTGCAGGTTGAATAAGCGATTCGAATTGCCGCGCTCTCGGATATGAGCACGCTTGCGTCATCCGACATTTCAACGTAGTAAGAACTTGAACTAAATGATGGTTGGTTGTGATGGTGGTACTTGTTTATGTTGACACTTGTTTTACTTTAACTGCAAGGTTTCAGATTTCATTCTAGTAATAGGTGCTGTCCATAAATGCTAAGAAATTGGTGAATTGTGTAGTGGAATGTAATTAAACAACAAAGTTAAGCTTTTCTGCACTTGTACCTTAAGCTTGATTCCTTGCTACATCATGATGCATATTCTTTCGAGTCGGTCATATATGGACCACGGGTAAGTCTTGCGAGTACCATCTGTACTCATGCTTTTGCTTTGTGGATTTTCAGGTGAGGATCCGGACGGATGTGAGTTCTGTCCGTCGCTTCTCTGACTCCAAGTGGCACCGAGTAGAGGCTCCCTACGCCGTCGTACACGCCCGGGAGTGTTCGGAGGCAGAACACTTCCGGAGATGCATTGCTTTTGGGTTTAGTTCGATAGTTGTGCGTTCTTTTGTTGTATAGTTAGTTTCAAAACTATGTCTTTTCTATCCTTGAATACTTGGTTTCTTTTGTAGCGAATGCTTATTGTATGCAGTGCTTCCTTCGTATTGGTGTTGTTATTTCTTTCTTCGTTGGTCCTTGTGCTTCGTTGTTGCTGGTTGTGGTCGTGGGGTTTTGTCTTTGTGCCGGGGTGGTTTAGTTGTGTTGGTTAGTCTTGCTTCCGCGTGCGTGTCTGGTTGCGGGGTTCCGAGTTCGTTGCCCCCTTTATGCAAATTGGGCTGATATGGCTTGTAAGCCGGTACGCGGGGATCCTGGGCGAGCTTCGGGTCGCGTACCGGGGGAATACCGGGATTGTTGTCGAGTTATTCGAAGGGTCTCACCGTCGTCCCAATTGGGCTTGGGTGCTAACACTGCGAGCGCCCTCGGCGGTCCGCTGTTAGCCTCCAAATCCGATGGGGTTGACCGAGTCTTCAAATAACCCGAGGACGGTCTGGGCGGCTCCCCACAGAATTAGTCGAAGCCTGAGGGTAGTATTGTTGAAGGTTATGGGACTAAAGAGGTTATTGAGTTCTGCATGGACTATATAGGTAAAAGATAACCAATTGGTATTATTGTATCTCGACATGAGGGCGGACTTGGTGGCAAAGGAACCATTGGGTCCAATCTAATGAGTCCATAGTTTGATATGTACTGTAAAGTACATTTTACAGTCTTGCAACACAGCGCAGAAGTTCATCCATACATCCAGCAGCACAAGTTGATATTATGGGAAGAGAATCCACATATGGATCAGCTTTCCATCACACGAAACACAACGATTGATTCCTCACATTGTTCAAAGAAAAGGCAAAGGTCTCTGTTAGTGAGGCTATCAAATGGTTAGCTGACAGACCAAGATTTAATGTACAGATATGGTAGGGGGTATGATATTAATGGCTACACCTTTTACACTGAAAGTCAAGATGCAAAGAGTGTAATTCAAAACAGGTGTGAGCATAGATGCTTTGTCCAGTGATCACTCAAAAAAAGGAACCTCAACCGCAATGAACTCCTACTACGGGATGATCGAAGAAATATGGGAGCTCGATTACGGAATATACCAAATTCTATTGTTCCAATGTAAGTGGGTGAGACTTCCACACGGAGTGAAGGTCAACAAGAGAGGTTTACTCTTGTGTATCTCAATAGACTCGCCTACAAAGATGAACCGTTCATCCTTGCGAAGCAAGCAACTCAAGTCTTCTATGTGCGTGATCCAGCCAATCCGAGGTTGTACGTCATCATTCATGGCAAGAGGAGGATCGTTGGAGTTGAAAATATCATAGATAAAGAAGAGTAGAACCAATTCAATGAAATACCTTCGTTTGCAGATGGGGCATGTCTTAGCAGTGACGGCAACACACATGGAACAAATTACATGCATGTAGGTCATCAAGAAGGGTTGTATTGTAAATAAAGATTTGAAGGTTTGGGATCAAACCTATGCTAGAACTGCATTAGAAAGAGGCTTGGGAAAATTAGGGCATTCAGTTGATCTGGAAAAGCAAAAAAAAAAAGCAACATTGTATTAAGAACACGAAACAAATAACTAGAAAAGCCAAAAAAAAAGATAACTAGTCGAGGAGACATAACTCCGTTCATAAAATAATAATAATAATAATAATAATAATAATAATAATAATAATAATAATGATGATGATGATGATGATGATGATGATGATGATGATGATGATAGACTACATAATAATTAATAGTATACTGGTTGAAATAGTTTTGCTGGTAATTGGTTATATTTCTTTAATAGTAAGCAATTTTTTTAAAAAATATATGATCTTAATTGCTATGCATGCTTGGAGGAACAAGTGCATGCAATAATATTGCAATTGGTTCATACAAAGAACTGACACAGATATCAAGTTTTTAAGTGCATCAATAATATTGCAATCAGTTATTTATAAGAACAGACACTGATATAAATATATTGCAATCGGTTCACACAAAGAACCAACACGGTTAAACTTGTTTATTGCAATAAGTTCTCACAAAGAACCGACACATATAAAATCATTTATAGCAATCAGTTTTCATAAAGAATTAACACAGATAAACCTGTTTATTGCAATCGATTCTCACAAAGAACCGACACAGATAAAATCATTTATAGCAATCAGTTTTCACAAAGAATTAACATAGATAAACCTGTTTATTGCAATCGATTCTCACAAAGAACCGACACATATAAACTCATTTATTGCAATCGGTTCTAATAAAGAACCGACAGAGATAAACTCGTTTATTGAAATCAATATGCACAAAGAACCGACACAAATACGATTTATTGCCATCGCTTCGTTTAAGAATCAACACAAATAAATTCCCATTATCGCAATCGGGTAGTTTAAGAACCCACACAGATAAGTGGGTATGTTTCACTACAAAGCTTTGCTTGGCTGAACCCTAACTCAGTCTTGCCCACCGACCATGCCTCCTCCCCAGTCCCCACGCTGCCTCCTCCCCACCAAAGATACAAATACATGGTACATCCGAGTGGAATGAACTTCATTGTAATGCATCCTTAAATATAAGTTTCATGTTTGACTCTTACTAGTTGTTTGTATGCCCCCTTGTTTTTTCAATTTGCAGGTGCAAAATGTCTTCTCGACCCTAGAAAGGTATTATATTTCACATGTTATAAGACACGTTGTCATGTGTATCATCCCGAAATTGATCAAGTGCCACCTTATGTTTTGTCAAATTTTGCATTTTTCTTGGGTTTAGAACTTTAGATGTTCTTTTCTTGTTTAAGAACCTATTAGCAGTATCTCTTTATGTGATAGTTTGTATCTAGGAAGATGATGATTTAGCGTTATGGACATATTCTTATGGGAACTACAAAACAAGGCTGTATTTGCATATACCTTTGCAGTATGACTCTCCAAAAGTGATGAACTTGAAAATAGAAAGTGGGGGGATTTAATGCCAAATTGTCCCTTACATAGAGATCTTTGTCCATCCATATCTATATTCGCAGAGATGCATTGATTGATTAATCCATGGCACCAAAGTGCTAATTTTCACTTTCAAGTTGTTATTGTCTGTGGCACTTGTCATTCATTCAGATACAAAACTTGGCACATATTGCACCATTATGTTTGTTGTGTATTATTTTATTTACATCATAAGTTGCATATTTTCTAAATCTCTGTGTATTTTTGCATGTGTTTCTACGATATCATTCTTGTCTAAATTTATAATTTTCTTGGTAATTTCAGGCGTCATGGATTTCTCAATCTTGAGGAGGTGTATGTGGTAATATTTTATTTTCTCCAGTCTTGAGGAGGTGTTCTGTGTATCTTTAGTTGTTTTAGTTCCTTATGGTGACTACAACACTTGTCCTACCGAGTCCTTTTTCATCATACGAGCAACATTTCATATTTTTTTACTTACCTCCATGTTCTTTACCGGCGTTAATCAAACTTGGTTTCTCGTTGGATTCATGTTGGGATCCGAATTTCCAAATCCGGACCCTTTGTGTATTCAGCACTAGTCCAGGATCACGCTAGTGCACACAGTCTCAACATTGGTAAATATCACAATCATACTCAACGAAATAGTAAAGTACTTTATTGAAAGAGAATATAGCTGGTTGCTCGACCTTATGGTCAAGTTACAAAAGTACGCCTCGCAGGGCTAAGGACTTATTCAAATAAAATCTGCAGCGGAAAATATAAAGAAAACGCTTGGCGCCAACCAATATGCCACAGGCAACTAACTGGTCTTGCTCCCTAGTTAGCCGGTTCCTCGTGGATCTCCTCCTCCAAAGCTGGTGTAGAGTCTTCTTCAACTGATGTTGTATTGTGGCAAGGGTGAGTACTTGGTACTCAGCAAGTCATGCATAGAATGCAAACTAATATACTACATGCATGGCTTAGTACAAAGGAATAGCTCATGGTATAATTGCAGTAAAATAGCATTTGACAAGTAACATAAGTAGATTCGAAAGCAGTAAAAACAAGTATAATATCAATAACTTTTCCGGGAGTTAAATAAACATCTTTCCCATTCCTAATCCACATTTCCATCAACGTCATTATTAAACCAAACCAAACCTTTCAAGTCCAAGTTATTTTCAAGAAAGTCTAACCCTTAACTGTAATTCCCGAGCAATGTCCAATGCCGCGGACATGGCTATTCGAATAGATTTTACACTCTGCAGAGGTTATGCACTTTACCCACAAGATACAGCCAAACACCACGAAGGTGAGTGATCGTAACAAAGCCTTTCGGATACGGCTAACTACAAAAGTGAACCCTTCCGGTTTTTTCCATACACCATCCGTTCCCTTAACAAAGGCGAAGTATGGGACCGACATACCGTTGGACGGGTACCAAGCCAAAGCCCTGGTACGCTCCCCTTTCAAGCTACACAAAGGTGTAGTTGACCCCCGAGGTATCACATGTAAGTTATTAGTAACTTACTCAACTAGGACCGCCCCACTCCGGTCATGTGGTTGCACGTTTGACTCAGGTCAAAGGCTTGCAAGGTTAAGTCCTTATGCTGACCAGGGCAAGACTACCCGAAGAACCATAATATCATCCTCGGTGCCACAACTGGCCCACCAGATCATTTCTTGCCACATGCCTCAGTCGAAAACTATTTATCAAACCCCAGTTGATTACCATGCACCACGTGCCATCAACATCATCATCATTAACACATGTCACTTTCCAAAACACGTTCCATATCTCATTAAGTCAAAGTTAACAGGTAATTGTCCAAAATCATGTTATGCATACGTGGCAGGCCTAAGCTTTATACTACAACGGTCTAAATACCCATGTTGGCAATTTAATAATGTTCAACTATTTAATCCTCAACTAGTGTGACAAGGGGTTCATGGCATACAATTATTTCTGTCAAGGTGGCATACAACAATTAGGCAATTAACTAATCTCCCAAAATTAATTAAAGCATTTTCTAATTGAACTAGCATGCAATAATTTAAATCAAAATAATTTCAAAATGGGATCAACATGGTCAAAGCACAACTTGCCTTCAAAGAGTACTTGATCTTGGTCCTGAGATGGCTCCTGGGTCAAAACTTCACCTTCGAAGCCTTCGGGCACTTCAACGTCTACTCGTAACGCGTGCAAATAGCAATAAATAAATAAAACAGTACACAAAGGTGTTCAAAAGTTCAAATAAAATCCATGAACAGAGAGAGCACAATTTTACAAATTTTTAGAAATTGGAATCGCAAAATTCGGAGTTGAAATACAAAAGTTATAATTGTTTAAAGTTTAAAGAAACTATTAATTAATTATAAACAGTGAAAATTTCATAATCAAAAAATTAATTAAAATTCATATTTGAGTAGATCTCAATTTTATAAAAATTTAGAAACTGGAATCGTTCAAATCGGAGTTAAAATGCAAAAGTTATAAGCGTTTGAAGTTTCAAAATTCAAATAAATAAATAAACCGAATTAAATAAACAAATAATTTCTTTTTCGGAAAATAATTTATTGCATCAGCATCGACACGTGTCAGCACCTCATTGGTCCTCGCGGACCTGCTGACGTCAGCACCGGCCGAACCCCACGATGATGTCAGCATGACGTCATCATGCCACGTGGCGCTCTTTGGAGCGGCTACGTCGACGCCGGCGCACGGACCCGGTCCACGCGCACGACCCGGTCCATGGTGGCCCTGGTCCACTGGACTGGTGCCACTGACAGGTGGGCCCGCCCTGTCAGCGACCCACGCTTACGCCTACGAAGACGCGCTGGTTCCGCTCCCGCACACGTGGCTAGATCTCGGCCGTTGATTTGAAAATCAACGGCCCAGATTGAATCTGGATCTCAGGCGTGGTGAATAACGCGGTTGATCCGGGCCGTTCAATTTAGATCGGACGGTCCAGATCCAATCGGGCTTTGGCCTCACCGTGGGGTGACGTGGCATGACCCGGCGCGCGACACGTGGCTCGATCTCCACCGTTCGATTTTGATCGAACGGTTGGGATCTAACCATGCACGGTGCGGTTATGGCTACTTGGCTCCATCTGAGCCGTTGGATCTAGATCCAACGGTTAGGATCTAATCTAGTTCATTACCGTTACGGCTACGTGGCGAGATCTAAACCGTTAGATCTAGATCTAACGGCGGAGATTAGATCTTAAAAATCGAAACGTGAAAAATACCTCCGAGCGGCGTGGACGAATCTGGGCCTTTGGATGGAGATCGGACGGTTCACCGAGCTCGCAGACGGCGATGGCGACGCGGCGGGGCTGGCTCACCGAGGTTGGGGAAGACGACCAACGCAACGGTGTTCTGGGGCTTTCCGGCGAAGTGCGTGCACCCTACAGGTGTGCCTTGACGCAAGGGTTCCAGATCCGGGCTTGAACGCGGCGGAGGACGACGAACGGCGCCGGAAATGAAGGAAAACCGCGGCGGCCACTTCGCGAACTACGGCGAGCGATTGCGGCTACGGGGCGGCGACTAGGGCTCGGAGAGCTAGGGCATCCTATGCGCAAGGAAGAGAGAAACACGGTGGTGGGGTCAAAGCATTAAATAGCCTCGGCGTCCGCGCTTAAAACGGAAACCTAGGCCCACACGGCGGTGGCACGGCGACACTGTCCGTCTCGGAGATAGAGACGACGTGGCGCAATCGTGGCCCTCCGTGCAGAGCCGATCCAACGATCGTGCGTGTGCGCACACGCGGCGGGATCGTGGCCGTTGGATCTCGATCCAACGGTTCGCGCAGAATAGGGTTTGGTCCGGCTTGGGCTCGGGTGCGGTCCGGTCCGAGTCAGACTCGAGTTTGGTTCGGTTCCGGCTCGGTCGGATGAATAGTAAAACCAGCTCGATTTTCCAGCGATTAAATACTCCAATTAATTTCTAGAAATTCATTTAATTCAAGAAAAATAGCAAAATACTCAGAAAAATTCCACAAAAATTCTAGAAAATATTTTAGGGCATTTGGGATTCAAATAAAATATTACCAACAAAAATTTATTTGCAACTTGTAATTCTTTAATTATTTTAAAAGGAAATAAATTCAAATTACTTCCAAATAAATTCCAGAAAATTCCAAAAATTTACAAAAGTGCAAAATAACATTTAAATTCATGAAAAGCTAAAATTGGGGTGTTACAATTCACCTGCCTTCTACATAGTGTGTGAGATACTTACAAGTCACATGTCTAAAGTCTACCTTTAGAGAGCTTGTATTGTCTGTAAAACATTCATATGGCCCATGGCATCATGTCCTTGTGGGGAATTACGACAATGATATATTCGGCACAAGTATAAAGGAGTATGGAGCCTATTATTTATCTGGAGACATGAACATGAAGCAGTAGCCTATTCAAACCAAGGTTTAAAATCTCGACGAAATTCGGCAAAATTTCGCCGAAATTTCGGATCTCGGGCCCCCTCGAGTTTCATAATCCCGGCGAAATTAAAAAACCCTAAAAAAAATTCAAAGGGCTACAGTAACCTATAATCTCACCGAGATCTCGATAAATTAGACCGAAATCTCGGTAAAATTGACCGAGATTTGAATAAAAGTTGACCGGATTTGACCAGATTTTGACTGGATTAGATTCTTCGCGTCGTTTCCCATCTAGGACAGTCGGTAGACCATAATTCCCGCGAAATTGAAAAAACCCTAAAAAATTCAAAGTGTGACAGTGTATAAAATCTCGCCGAGATCTCGGCATTTTGGACCGAAATTTCATCTATATGAGCCGAAATCTTGGAAATCTCGTTTCAAAAATTACCGGATTCAAATTTTGCTTTTTGATTTTCGTCCGGATTTTGTCCGAAATACCGAGATTTCCCCGAAATTTTGTCTTTCGGAGGGTGCCGAGATGAAATCAGAAAACAAAAATTCAAACCCTGGTTCAAACTATATAAACAAGTTTTTTATCCTGAGCTATCTTTTCTTGCAACCTAGAGCATATAGGTGTAAAACTAGCGTTCGTTTTTTCTTTCTGATTAGGACAAAGTAGGAGTCCTATCAAGTTGTGTTTAGACTGTCTTCTCTCTACTTTTATTTCTATGGTACATTGATTTGCTCCATGTAGCATAGTTACCGAATCCGAAGAAGAGGAAGATGGCAACATGATGATGATGCTTATTTTGCTGGCATTATATTCATCTTCTACCGTAACTAAAAATCCATGTCATACATCAAAGCTTAGTGGAACAGAATACTAAAATTACAATTTTAGCTTTATGCTAGTTGTTATATCTCCTTTATTGTTCACTGTTATACATTTGCTTAAATATTATCAAAATCTTGTTTCAATATTTATGCTTATGCTTCATTAACAATGATTACTCATGGTTATTTGATTTGCTTGGACTTATTATCATGATAAAATTGCTCTTATTATCACATTTTCTACTACAATTGATACTTTACATGTCATTATTGTTGCTATAATTAATATGATCAATGCTAGAATTTAGGTTGTGTAACATATGCGTCTCCCATTCGAGGGTGCTTGTTTATAAATATGCTGAAATGGCATATTTATAAATTAGCAGCCTTGAATTGTCCATAGTTTTTGGACAGTTCAAGGATATGTGGTTCGGGCAACTTCCTTAGCTGTTGTACAACTTTAGAGAAAGTTTCAGCAGTATCTCCTTAGTATTCTCTGGATAGACACCCTCTTGACTTGTTATCGAAACATGTATTTGGAGAACAACGAGGAGATGTTGCCAAAATTTTCTCTAGAGTTGTACAACAGCTTAGGAACTTGCCCAAATCATATATTCTCAAACGGGATTAGGACCTAACCTAATTAGAGATTAGGAGTCATCATTGGCACATACTTAGTTAGTCAATAGATAGACGTTTCTTTAAGATCATTCATCAATCTGTTAGCTAGTACAATTATATGGTATCAATTATCCATTAATCTGCTAATTTACTATAATATGCTTTCTCTCATGTGAAATATATGACTATGTCAGATATATGAATTGCTTTCTCTCATGAAGTTTAGGTTTGATATATATATATTTGAATTGTCGCAAGGAGTGAGCACCGGCTCAACGCCAGATAGAGAAGAAGGTGCCGCTGAGGCACCGCTGAGTAAGGTGAGAAAGGGCCGAGGATCGAATAAAGGGGCCACAGGGAGAACCCACATGTTTTCCACTTTGATGCCACGGGGGTTTGCACGGGTTCTGGCAAGTATAAGGAGTGCTCCTCTCTTCTCGATCAATTGGTGAAGGAGAGAGTGCCGATCATAATTAAGGACTAGAGGGAGGAAGTTAGCGCCGAGCAGAAGAACCGGTTGTGGGATGAAGTTAAGGGGAAATGGTAATACCAAAGGAAAATGAAATCAATGCGAGATGGTATGCCTTGCAGAGAATGGGTGTGTCTTTGAGGCACTTCAAGGTTCTCATGCATGCTGAGTACGTGCTAAAAGGTTGTACCCCCTTTCAGAGCTATATGTTTGTTACTCCAGAGGTTTGGGAGGAGTTCACAAGGATGAAGAGTATGCCCGAGGCGGAGGAGTTGAGAGAGAAGAACATCGCTATCCAGAGGCAAAGTGCACCGCCTCGGTTCCGGGGGCTATGTAGGGAAGAAGGCAGAGTGGGCGCGACTAGCCAAGGAGTATGTGCTCTGGGACGATGATGCCTTACACCCACATACGTGGGGAGCGGGCACGCGATTGGGTATTAGTGAGGATGAAGAAAACCTTTGACGATCAGCTTGTGGTTATAAACCCTACGACCTCATATATCGTCTCCACCATCGTAAGGCAACTAACATAGTACATTGCAACTGACCCTTCCCATTGTATTTTAGCACTAACTTATATTCGCTTCATGCAGGAGGAGGTAAGCCAGTAGAAAGAGCAGGGGATGTTTCAAAACCAAGGGTCAAGGGACATCTTGTCTTCAGCAATCGAGAAGCCCGATCATAAGGGTCTGGTGCTTGAGGGCTGAGCTGAGGGAGGAGATGATGGCATGTGAGGAGCGTTTAAGGGCCGAGATGATGGCGATGATCTCCCAAAGTCAGAGTCATATAGCCTCGCCTCTCGTAGAACCGCGTGTGGTACGCCCTAACAACTGCTCTTCCAGAAATGATTAGACCAGTCCCCACCTTAAGGTAATAATTATTTTTGACTTTAAGGTATGGGAGTAAGCTAAACAATCATTACGATCAAGTTGCGCACTTCTTGCAGGTGCTTGACAAGTGCTAGCTAGTCCTGATCGAAGACGGATTTACCATTGAGGCTGGACGCGGGTTGCATTTCCATGCAAGGAGGATGACACGATGCATGTTAGACCTTTAGAGAAGGGCTACATGAGGGTGTAGGCGGACTATGTCCAAGATGAATTCATATCTCATGTGCTGGAGTTCCCCCCAAATGAAGATATCATCACTCTCGAGCAGGCACGTATGTCGTTCATCAAGTGGCCCACGATGGGTGTTGTACTGCTCAAGGTATAAATCCCTTGATGTAACACTGGGTGTCCCGATCTTTCGATGAGAATGATAACCTTCGATTTGGGTGGAGATGACTTTGACGATCCGACTACAACGTACAACGACGATGCGCCTTAACAATCGCTAAACCAACTCCAGATAGTTATTGACCTTACCGTGGGTACGATCAACCTGATCACGAAGATCAATTCCTGCAAGCAATCGAAGAACAAGCAAGAACAAGGCAAAAGCAATCTAAAATTGCAAATATAGATGAAGTATTGAAAGGTTGGGGTTCCGATACAAGGAGCTTGTCAGGCGGCCGTTGAGCACGTCTAAAAGACTAAAAATAGTAGCAAAAGGCCAAACTATTAAATAACCAAAACCCAAGTTATTTTGGGGGACTACCTAGCTATATATAGGAGAAATAGGAGGCCAAAACCAGGCTAGCGGCGTCCAAACCACATCCATGGCCGAGTAGGACTCCTATTCCTAGTTTGACTCGGATTTGGAAAGATGACCGAACTTGTTTTGCATATTCCCGTTGACTCGTAAGGAATTTGGAGGTGGGGCCAGATCCGTTGGAAAGAGGATGTCGAAACCTTTCAAACTAGTACTCATAGACCTCAAAAAACCTTGTGGATCAAAAGTTATGGTTGTTTTAAGTTGGTGCTGTCCCGGAGGCCGAATCCGAGTTGAAGTTGTGCACCGGAAGAATTGGCTTCATGCTTGACTTTTGGGAGTCCTTCTCCTTGGTTCCTAAGGACAATAAAATCATCACAAGGATTAAAATAGCATTCCATTCAATAAATTATTTGTATGCAATCCGAGGAACACATTCACCTGGCAATTGAAGTGACGTGCGTGAGCTCGAGTAATTGGCCCTTGTATTACATTATTGTCTTCAATTGGGTTTGTAGGCATGGCCGCATCCATGGTAGTGATGTCCTCATCATCCTCCCCTTCTTGCATTTGAGTCGTCCTCGACTCAAGCTCATCATCTTTTCTCAAGTATGTCTTTAAATCTGGCCAAGGTGGGGGTCGATAAAGCCATGCAGATGGAGCCATCGTAGTAGATGCAAACGAAGTAGAGGATGCTGTGAAGTGTCGCCAACATAATGGTCCTGGCCAAGGTGGGGGTCGATGAAGCCATGCAGTTGATATAATTGCAGCAACACTTGGTTGTGACCATCTTGGTGATGACCATATGTTTGCATTGTTAGTTCTGTCCATGATGAGCATGGTCTCATCATCCTCCCTTTCTTGAAGTGGAGTCGTCCTCGACTCCATCATATTGTCCTGCAAAATGTTAGTAATGACAGGAAACAAAGCAATATGCACATTTGCAATGAAATAAATGGATTGAGAATTTTTATCAACCGTATCCTCCCTTTCTTGAAAACTATCATGTGACTTGTGAATGGAACCAAATGTACTTGGTCTGACATGATTAGTGATATGGCAATTATTAAATTGATGACATTGTTGCATTGCAAACGGAGGTTTAAAATTTGAACAAATGTAAACTCGATGTGCTTTATACTCTCCTTTCTCACTATTTTTGCCAATAACATAAAAGATATTTCGCGATAACCATGAAAAATCAAAATGTACAAAAAGGCTCTCCTCTAAATAATTCAGATCACAAGGAACATCAAATTCAATGTAGCCTAATGTATATAAAGAAGACATCAATTGCAACTCATCATTTTCGCTTGTGATGTGAATGACATGTTTATTTTCAGCATAAGTGTCTAGTGTGTTAACAAAGGTGACATGTCCATTTGCTAGTTGTGTCATGGATATAAGTGAAGTATTATCACACAACTCTTCTTTATCACAAGAAATAGCAAGCAAATCATCTTGTAACAAAGCAAAATCAGCAATTGGTTCCACTATTAGTTGCTCTACGATAGCATGATTTGTGGATAGTTTTTGCTCTTCAAAATTATTTTCTCCATGTGTAAAGTCCATACCTGTTACATTACCTTGTAAGTTCTCATCAGCTGTTGTATGTGTTTCTTTAACTATTATCTCTTCACATATACATGGGGTAGTACTGATCGTTTCTTTCTCCATATGCTCTTCTACATCATTCTCTCGATGGTGCTCACTTTTATGCAAAATGTTAGCTACAAAAGAAGGTGCAACAATGGGCGCCTCAAATGAAGCTAATGATTCTTTCAAGGATTCAGCAAGCATATTTTCAACTCTATAAGCACATACAACCAATTCTGAAAGAGAACTATATGTTTCATCAATAAGAGCATCTTGAATTTCTTGATTAAGTCCACGTATGAACCTAAGCTCTGTTGCTTCTTCACCTTCATCTAAACCACAACGCAACAAACACTACAGGAATCAGGGGAAAATTCGTGGGCCAGAAACCCACGAATTTAGGCCAAAACCCACGAATTTAATATAAATTCGTGCGCAAACCGTCGAATTTAGGCCACGAATTTAACTCGACGAAATTAATCAATTAAATTCGTGGGTGCCCACGAATTTAAGTTAAATTAAATGAGTTTCTGCCGCCCACAATTTAATCGATAAATTCGTGGGTTTCTCTAACTTACAATTTAATTAGTAAATTCGTGGGTCAGAAACCCACGAATTTAACTTAAATTCGTGGGCCAGGAAAACCCACGAATTTAACTTAAATTGTGGCCAAAGAAACTCACAATTTAACTTAAATTGTGGCACAAAGAAACTCACGAATTTAATTTAAATTGCAGCAAAGAAACCCACGAATTTAACTTAAATTAGGTGGGCCAAAGAAAACTCACGAATTTAACTTAAATTAAATTGGGCCAGAAAACCCACGAATTTAACTTAAATTAGTGGGCCAGCAGAAACTCATTTAATTTAACTTAAATTAGTGGGCGAAAGTAAAACCCACGAATTTAACTGACGCTAAATATATATATATATATATCCATATGCATCACACTCAATACATTCAATCAAACTTATTCAACATTGAATCAAACACTCAATATATCGACCACGCATATATATGGATCGATATGCATGTCATTCAACACAAGCATCTTCACATTCAATCTTATTCAACACATCACAATAAGTCCATCACAAGATTCAAATATATATCGATCAAATATATGTACTCAAATATATATCGATCAAACATTCAATCAAACTTATTCAACATTCAATCAAACACTCAATATCTATATCGATCAAACACTCAATATATATCGATCGGTATGCATCTCAACATTCAATCAAACACTCAATATCAATATCTATACATTCAATCAAACATTCAATCAAACAATCAATATATATCGATCGGTATGCATCTCATTCAACATTCAATCAAACACTCAATATCAATATCTATACATTCAATCAAAACTCAATATATATCGACAACTCAAGATTCAAGAGTATTACGAACAATTCAAGAGTATTACCAACATGATTCAAGAATCAAACTCCACAACGAATAACTAAGTCACCGAAATGTACAAAATTTCGGCATGACCTCTCTAGTAAATAGGACATCCACTCAGCAGACAAAAAAAACATTTGCAGTGATAATATATATATCAATCTCTCAACGAATCTACACTTACCGCAATGCATACAATGAGTATCCTTGTCATGATCCTTCCAGAATAGCATGCAATTATTCTCGCACACATCAATCTTCTGGTAATTCATCCCCAGGCCAGCCATCAACTTTTTCGATTGGTACAAATCCTTTGGCATCTTGTGGTTAGGCGGCAGGACATCATTCATAAGTTCAAGCAAAGCGTTGAAGCATTTGTTCGAAAAGTTGAACTTCGACTTCATCGACATAAAGCGTGTAACCGCCCGCAAGGCGGTCACATTGGTCAAGTCATGCAGACTTCTCATCCGAGGCGTCAAGTAGCCTATAGAATTCTTTAACCTCCTCCGTGTGACCCCTCCCGAGAGTTAAATTCAATCCCTCGCCAAGATCATCCAACATCTCTTCCATCCGGTCATGATCGTCCCCATGGTCCGACTCAATGGGCTGCCTGCGGCCTCTCCATGACGGTGCCACACCAAATAGTTAGGCATGAACCCGTTTTTGCAAATGTGATCTTGCACTATATCCTTGCTGTAGTATTTGTTATTCTCGCAGAGGGTACACGGGCAATACACATATTCGGCTCCTCGAGCGAATGCTTGCTTCAAGAAAGCATCCGTGATCCGCCCCTCATTCCTTGAGTGGCCCCCATCACTCCTCCATCCGTCATACATCGCCCTTCGATCGTCACCCATTCTCAAAGCTAAACAAATGAAATGATGTCAACGCATAACCGTGGCTTAGGTGACAAAGACAACCTGTTAGGAAAGATGTGTTCTAAACCCACCCAAGAATGGAGGCCGTTGCATGCGACCTGTGACGTGCGCTACAAACCGAACGAAATTTGGCGGCAAAGATAACTTCGCCATTGTTCTCCAAACGCACGCTGATGCTTGGTGCGTCGGAGAACAACAAGGTTATGTGGCCAAAATCACGTTCGGATCGCTGACATGTCACAGGTCCCATGCAACAACCAACATTCTCGGGCTGTCCAAAATACGCTGGACAATTCCGGAACCGCGCACCTCACAAGTAAATGTGATATGCGCCGTTCCCGAACAGGTGACGCCTAGGCTCTCTACTGTTAAAATCAAACCCTAAATCTAACGTTATATACAATGGCAGCGAGAGAATAAAAATATATAAAATGAGATGAAATAACTTCAAACGAGCACATGTTTTTCAGATAAGTGCAACTTGTGCAAATACAAAAAAAAATATGATATATAGATCAGCTAGATGATGAGCATAGCATAGTAACTCAATTACATGGCCAATGTAATTAAATAACACTAACACATGTTTTGAGATAAGATCTGTTTAGCCTAACTTGGGCTTCTTGAGTTTATAAGCTTAAGAAAGGTTTAAGTCACATATCTGGATTTTTTTCCTGACTATCCTCATAAGATTAAGTCCCACCTCCAAATTGGAAGCTTATACGAGGAGATGGTACATTATCCATCTTGTAAATTCACAACTTAAAAGTAGGTTAACCTAAAAAGACTTTTAGGCTTATCGATTGGTAATTCATCACGAGAGATGAAAAGAATGCTCCATTGGAGCATTCAAAACTCCTCTGTGAGCATCCTAATTTGATATTAGAAAAATAGCTCAGTACATTTTAATTTTATTTTCCCTTTAGAATACCATTGAATCATCACAAAGTTAACATGAAGGGCAAATTGGAGCATAAGGTTATCCCAACTAAACATACTAGTAGATAATCTTTAGTACTCTTTTAATCCATGTTGGTGATGGCCTAAAAGGCAATGAGTTTAGATAATTACTAATGGTCTTACTAAATTAATGTTGTTCAAGCAAGTCGAGTTCTTCTCTATGCCAAAAAAACAGTAGAATACCAAGACATTTTCTTCATATGAATTGAGAACGAAAACAATAGATATGATGAAGATTGGAATTTTAAAAAATCCACAAATCACGTTGGATCACTCGCACGTCACAGGCCCCATGCAACAACCTACATTCTAGTAAATAGGACATCCACTTAGCTAAAAGACTTATTACCTCTACTAAAAGACTGAAACCAACCTTTTAACTCTTTAAAACCGGCTTAAAACTAAGTCACCGAAATGTACAAAATTTCGGCATGACCTCTCTAGTAAATAGGACATCCACTCAGCAGACAAAAAAAACATTTGCAGTGATAATATATATATCAATCTCTCAAACCAGAATGAGACATTCTAGCAGATCATTAATGTAAACACATGTGATAAGTAACTAATCAACTACAAGCATAAATAATGCAGATACTGTAAATAATTAAACAATTAATATTCAAATTTTGGGGTGTTATAGAAGCAAACAATTCAGATACTGTAATAAATAGGGATCCTTCAATTGGCAGTTTTTGGTACAAGGTTGATAGGCTTGATTAATGGATGTAGTAGTTCCAGCTTTCCATAACTAGTAGTGGGAATGGTAGATTTTAGTAATATCTAGTAAGCTGTGATGAAGTTTTTGATGAATTCTTTTTTAAGAAAATGTTTTGGTCATCTCTATACTCATGAGCATAGGGTAATAAATGCGTAACATCATTTTCTAAAAATTATGTCAAGGATTTCATTTTGACAATCTGTTTGTCATTATGCCATCAAGGAAAACCCATATATGCGTGCACAAATATTCACCGAATGATGATGAGTCGCAGAGGACGGAAATACTTTTATTGCAATATAAAAGTACATTAAACCTGCCCATGGATTGAGTTTCACTTTGCTACTAATATGCACACAAGATACTTTATTTGAAGAAACAAATATGCACACAAGATAATTTTTTTTGAAGAAACAAACATGAGTGCAAGCTTTTCAACCTATGGTTTCAAATTCCCAAACAAGAGTTCTGCATGAATCATAGGAAGGTAATCTAACCCAAGTTCTATGATTTTTCATCAAATATGGCAATTTTAGTTGGGTAAATTTCTAGAAATCACATACAGGAAGAAGTTAGCACATTGCATTAACAAAGATTATGTCAATTCCTTAGCTATCTACTTGTCCTATCGTGAAAACTAACGAGGATTGAGAAGTAGATAAGCTCTATGACAGAGAATGTCTGATCTACAAGTATGCTTATTTTTGCTACGAATTCTTGTTTCAAAAAAAAATTCTATGCATCTTAGTTTGGAAACACTGTTAACGATTGTTAAAACCGAATCGATCTGAAACTATTTGTGAACAATTTACTCTAATAATTACTTTCCGTCTTCCCAGCACCTTGATCAGGTTCCTGAATTATGGAAGAAGGTGCTCACTGCCAATTAATCAATCGGCTATGTTGAAAACTCAAAGATGAGATCATATTAGACTAAAGTGGAAAAGAAAGAAACACATTTCAGCAACTCTTCTATTGCATTGCATTCAACTAATACGTTCAAATAGGTTAGGCAAATCTTCCAAGCTTGGAGGATCGGTGTGTTCACAGTTTGGCATGTTCTTTCAGAAATCACATTGTCAAAAGGAACAAAAGGTAGGGGCAAATCTTGACCCTTCTAAAAGGAGCTTCTTTTGTTCGGACCTTTAGATTTGAAAGCGAACATGGTTGTCCGATGAGCTGATCCATTGTTGACACAAAGGTATGTCTCATTGAATTTTAATTTGGATCAAGTATTGGCCTAGTAGATTATCGAGGCGAAGAAATGCTCCTAGACCACACAGTCATTTTTTAGACGGAGGAGATAGATTCATTAATCCCGGTCTCTACTCATGAGAGTAGATAACCTCACCATTTCTTACAAAGACATCCAAACAAGAGAGAGAGAGAGAGAGAGAGAGAGAGGCAGATGCAGAGAGAGAGAGAGAGAGAGATGAGCAAAGTGCTAAGAAGCGATTACAGGTAACAATCGAGAACATTCAAGCTAACAAGGCTGGCTACTTTCGGCTAATCTGAAGCTAAGCTCACCTGCAGGGTGGTCGGTGGCTTTGAAGCGCGGCAGGTGGTCGGCGATGAGGCGCGGCTGGGCGCGGCGCCGGTGGGCGACGAGGGCGCGGCGGCGCGTGCGGCAGCGGAGTCGGTGGGTGGCGCGGGAGTGGTGGCCAGCGCGCGATAGAAGCGGCAACTGAAGCGCAGCGCCGGTGGCGAGCGAGGGGGCGGGCGGAGCGCGTCTTGGCGGCGGTCAGGCGGGCGGCAGAAGCCAGCGGCGGTGGCGAGCGAGGGACGGCGCGGAGCGAGTCTGGCGGCCAGTCGGCGAAGTGGAGCAGTGCGACGACGGGGCAGGCGGGCGAGTCTGCGAAGGCGACGAGGCGAGCGAGCTGGTCAGCGGGCGGCGGTGAGTGGATGAGAGGCGAGCGAACAGAGAGAGATGGGCGCGCGGTGGGCGGGTGAGAGGCTAGCGGGCGAGAGGAAAGCTAGGTTAAGAGGCCTAAATTCGTGGGTCAGCCGACGAATTTAATTAAATTAAATCGCTTGTTTGAAAACCGCAATTTAAAATATAAATTCGTAGGTTTTTGTGCCCACGAATTTAATTAAATACGTGGGCTTTTTTTAAAACCGACGAATTAAAATACATAAATTCGTGGGTTTTTTTTGGCCCACGAATTTAAAAAAACCCACGAATTTTTCCCTGTTTCTTGTAGTGAAATGATTTTGCAATCTTTCATAGTATTCCTTAACACACTTATTTCCTTGTTTCAAGCATTGGAGTCTAGTATATAAAAATTCAGTATGATATTCAGGAACATAATCAATTCTCATAAGTCTTTTCATGGCCTTCCAATTTTCAGGTTTTCTCTCTTTTCTACAAATATGTTTCCACCATGTCAGTGCATATTCATTTAGCACACTAGCAGCAATTCTAATCTTTTCATTTTCAGACAAATCATACTTGCCAAATTCTTTGTCTACTGCTATCTCCCAATTAATATAGGCATCAGGATCATAATGACCATTAAAAGGTGGAATGACGAATTTAACCTTATCTAGGGAATCATCTTGTAGTACGCCATTTTTGTTGCTTGGAAGACGAGGCGGAGGACTGGAAGTTCCTGGGGAAGTTCCTGCAAGCGTATCAAGTCTAGACAAAATAGTAGCAAGAGTAGTTTTACCAATCCCCTGTGCGACCTCAATGGATCTGAGAAGGTTCTCTTGCGATGACATACGCTCAGAGTGAGCAACAATTCCCTTGGTGCGAGGAGAATGATGCAGGGAGCCCTCATCACCTGACATGGTTAGAAGACAAGAAAACAAAAATCACAAGTATAATGTTTCCGTCATCTACTAGGAGGTGGTGGCAAGTCTCTCAACACTCAAGCCTATAACCAACGGTCTTACAAGTTCTTACGTTGCAGCAGGTGTTGTCGGTCTTTGGCGTTGTCAAAGGTTCTCTGAAGTTTGAGTAGAGCGATTGCCAAGTGATCGAACGCTTGTACAGGTAGAGAGTGGAGCTTGGACAGGCTTAATTTAGTAGCAAGGAGAATCAATCAATTAATCTCAGAAATTGCATAGAATTGAATTATAGTTCATAATTAGCACTAAGCCTAAGATGCTGATGTCCAAGGATGGATAAAAGGCTAAGGCTGATACACGGGAAACACACGCGCAAAGATGTTGGAACTTGATGCAATCAAAGGAACGAGCTAAAAAAATATAAGTGAGGCATCAAAAAGCTCGTATTGCATAAGTTATGGAGAGACGCTAGCTAATTGCTCAAACAAAGAACATGGGCAATAGATTGCTCAAAATCACATACTAGCACAATATGAAAAATGCACAAATGCTAAGATGTACTCTCAATGAAATTTCACTTTTTTTGTGGTCTTTGCTTTTGCCCGCGCTTTTCTTTTCTTTTTCTTTTTCTTTTTTTTTGATGTGCGGCGGTTTTCTTTCATTTTTTTGTGGCCAAACAAATATGAGAGTAGCACAATATATATGACTAAGTGCAAATACAAGTGCAATCCAAATTATGCAATAGAATGTAACATGAGCAGCCCTAGAGCAATATCAAATAGCTAGTCTCGATTAGGATCAAAGTGTTCACAAAGGATGAATTGGTTCCCAAAGGTAGGTGTACTGATTGGTAAAGGATGAATTGTTTTTTATGTGGGGACTATGATCAGCAAGTAGACAATGCTAAAACGAACACAAATTCAATTTAGCAAACCGAAATTAATAGATCGAAAAGGCGCAAACTTGGTTTGGATAGAAGGAACAAATCTTTTTGTGGCAAATTTTCTGGACTATAGGGATTAAATCAATCTACAAAACTAGGGTAAAGAAATTTCTCACCGAGCAACCTGGTTTGCTCTGATACCACTTGATGTAACACTGGGTGTCCCGATCTTTCGATGAGAATGATAACCTTCGATTTGGGTGGAGACGACTTTGACGATCCGACTACAACGTACAACGACGATGCGCCTTAGCAATCGCTAAACCAACTCCAGATGGTTATTGACCTTGCCGTGGGCACGATCAACCTGATCACGAAGATCAATTCCTACAAGCAATCGAAGAACAAGCAAGAACAAGGCAAAAGCAATCTAAAATTGCAAATATAGATGAAGTATTGAAAGGTTGGGGTTCCGATACAAGGAGCTTGTTAGGCGGCCGTTGAGCACGTCTAAAAGACTAAACATAGTAGCAAAAGGCTAAACTATCAAATAACCAAAACCCAAGTTATTTTGGGGGACTACCTAGCTATATATAGGAGAAATAGGAGGCCAAAACCAGGCTAGGGGCGTCCAAACCACATCCATGGCCGAGTAGGACTCCTATTCCTAGTTTGACTCGGATTTGGAAAGATGACCGAACTTGTTTTGCATATTCCCGTTGACTCGTAAGAAATTTGGAGGTGGGGCCGGATCCGTTGGAAAGAGGATGTCGAAACCTTTCAAACCAGTACTCATAGACCTCAAAAAACCTTGTGGATCAAAAGTTATGGTTGTTTTAAGTTGGTGCTGTCCGGAGGCCGAATCCGAGTTGAAGTTGTGCACCGGAAGAATTGGCTTCATGCTTGACTTTTGGGAGCCCTTCTCTTTGGTTCCTAAGGACAATAAAATCATCACAAGGATTAAATAGCATTCCATTCATTAAATTATTTGTATGCAACCCGAGGAACACATTCACCTGGCAATTGAATTGATGTGCGCGAGCTCGAGTAATTGGCCCTTGTATTACATTGTTGGCTTCAATTGGGTTTGTAGGCATGGCCGCATCCATGGTAGTGATGTCCTCATCATCCTCCCCTTCTTGCATTTGAGTCGTCCTCGACTCAAGCTCATCATCTTTTCTCAAGTATGTCTTTAAATCTGGCCAAGGTGGGGGTCGATAAAGCCATGCAGATGGAGCCATCGTAGTAGATGCAAACGAAGTAGAGGATGCTGTGAAGTGTCACCAACATAATGGTCCTGGCCAAGGTGGGGGTCGATGAAGCCATGAAGTTGATATAATTGCAGCAACACTTGGTTGTGACCATCTTGGTGATGACCATATGTTTGCATTGTTAGTTCTGTCCATGATGAGCATGGTCTCATCAATGTGCCTTCTCAATCATTCTAGTACCGCAAAACATCATGTTACATACGCATGTGCTTTGCAAGTTCCTACCAACTCTGCACCTACACTTGCTCCTGCACCTACACCTGCTCTTGCAGTTGCTCCTGATCATGATCCTACATCTGCTCATGCGCCTGCTCCTGCTCTGACACAAAGTGCAGAGATGGTGTGCAAAAGGACTAATAGCACGATGATGAAAGAACCACATGAGAGGACAAAGAATCCTTCTATCAAGAAGGCAAAGTTGTTAGAGGCCTCAGGGCCCCCTCAACCTTGAGGAATGTTCTGGGCCCTCTATCCAGAAAGCAAAAATGAAAGATGTCGTAGTGCCCCCTTAAGATTTTAAGTGGTACATACAGGGAAAGCCCCTTATCGCTGCCCACGAATTGAATGCTCTAGGAAAGTGCACTCGCTTGCTCTATGGATGGTACATCGACAAGGCGAATGTGGCCTAGCCTCTCATCGATTTCGATGTGAAGTATTGAGTAAGACATTTCCACCACGATGATGATGGGATATTCCCAGTGAATTTTGAGGATCTGTTCCATTTGTACAGCCTCAAAGCCATCGATATTTGTACTATACGATCCTGGGCGCTGTGAGTATCACACCATATATCATGAGCCTATAACTGTTATAGGATTTTGTATTATGTTTTTTAATAATTGACACAAGTTGCAGGATAATGAGGTAGCGAGCCGTGATGGGTCAACACCTAGTTGGGTTTATCGACCCCGGATTGGGGCTGCGACCATGGCTAGGCTTCAATCGGAGTTCCTTGTGAACTACATCAAGGAGGCATTGTTGGCTAAGGTGAAAAAGGACTTTATTCTCTCCCCGTACCACGAGGAGTAAGTATTATTGTGATGACTTTACCCTTCAATAGTTGTACGCATGTAAACCATATATGAACTTATTTTGTTCCACAGCATACCATTTTCTAAGCAACCATTGGGTTCTACTCGTGGTTGCTCCGAGTGAAAACAAAGTCTACACTTTGAAGTTGTTCGAGAAGAGACCAATGGACTATGCAATCAAGCTTGTTTTGCAGAAGTAAGTTCATTTATCTAAACTAATACTTTTTGTATTTAACTATTCATTTTTTGCCTCAATGACATATCTTCAATTTCTATAGTTTTTTTTGTCTTACGTTGCTAAAGGAGGGCTACACGATTCAACTGAGGCAACCAATTGGAGTTAAAGAGCTTCAAGGTACAAGTGCCTGGCATAGGATTTTTTTACATCTATTCTTTGTCTTGTAATTTGATTTTCTTTGTTCACAATGTCATCAATAGACTACCTGTGCGGGTTTTACGTCATGCATCATATGCTGATCCTGGTTAGCGGCTCATACTTTTTCCCTAAGGTATATGTACATACATAATACACTCATCCTTTTACATATAAATTTTAAAAATTAAATTAGTGCACTCATTTCTATTTTGCAGAAGATAGATATCTCCGCAAGAGCTTAAAAACAAAGATTTCAACAAATTACGAGACCATATGTGTCATTGGTACTAGATAGAGGTTATATTGGAGGACGGTAGGTATAGAGACCGGATAGGCTCTTACTAGTTCATATATATGTTGTAAACAATATTATATCATGTGAATATGATATGTGTACTATCAATGTGATATGGTTGTGTTGTGAATGTTATGTGGTATGCATGTGAATGTTCTGTGATATTGTGAATGTATGTGCACTGTGATTTGTATTGTGAATGCATATATATACTGTGAATTTGGGGTTGTTCTCAGATGGTGTACAACTGTAAAATGGTCATCACAATCAGTTCTCACCCCCCTCATCACGATTGGTTCTCACCTAGAACTGATTTTGATTATCGTATTATCACTATCGAGTGAAAACCGATTGTGATAGTGTCTTCTCATAACTTTCGTTGGATTTTCTATCGCTACCAAAACCAATAGCGATAACGAAAAAAAATCGATTCTCATGTACATTCCTTTAGTAGCACTAGAAGGTTGCTTCCGTGCACCTCAAGCACGGAAAGTTTGAGTTAAAAGGCTATTTTTGTAAATTACTCCCTCTGGTCTTCAAAAAGATAATGTTTTGGACATTGATATGGTCTTTAAAACACAACTTTGACCACTAATTTTTATTATGATATATTTATAACACTCAATAAAATTATAATATTATTAAAGTACTTCTCGAGACAAGTCTACACATATAGTTTTCATCTATCGAATTTAATATTTAAAATTATATCAATAGTCGAAGTTTTAGAAATTTGATTACCACTATGTCCAAAACTCAGTTTTTTAAGACCGTAGAGAGTATTTCATACATAGCTAATTATATTAAAAAAAATACGGATGGTAGTACAGTAAACTCTTCTAAGAAAGGCAAGAGCCATAGGTAGGGCTAGAAAAATAGCTCGTTTGTGAGGCTCGTTGGCTCGGTTCAAAATTGCTTCGATTACACTTGTTTATTGTTTAAACATTGAATAAGCCAATTCTGAATGAAATTGGTTTTGCTCTCGCTCGGCTCGGCTCGTTAGCTCAATTCTAAAAATATTTCCAAGTTATAAATAAAATTATATTAAATTAAGCTATGTCAATTTAAAAAAAAAACATGAAAAAATGAGGATTTGCTGGATTTCCGCCCCCCAGCCGTAGGCAGGATCGCACCTCCCCTCCATTGGGATCGTCCGACATGACATCTCCTTGATCCAACGGCCATCAGCCACCGCTCCCCATCCCGTCGGCTGCAACCACGCGTGACACGTGTTGTGGTTATGACCACAGGGGTTAGTTTTTTGTGGGCTCTTTCTTCTATTTTTATAGGAGGGGAACATGAAGGAACTGTCCCTTCGTGCGCGTCCCATTTTACTGTTCCTGACCAGTTCTGACAAGATCTTGTCGTTTTCCTTTTTCTTTTTGCAGGGTGTCAGATTTATTTAATGGTGTTGTCGGGCGTGTCTTCGTGAACTACGAGGGTGCGTTCCTCCGCTGCCTTGGCCGCTATTCTGCTTCGCTCCGCGTCGTAGGTTCGGGCGAAGCAATGCTTCGTTTGCTCAACTCTGCTTCGGATAAAACATGGGCCGTGCTTCATTCACCCGATGGCTCGGGATATGATGGGCTGGACTCTGTAACTGAGCCACTACAGTAGCCCCGCATGGCTGCGGATTGATTTCATCTTTTCCTCAGCAATGACATTCGAAGCCCAGATATTATCCATTGGCTGTTGAATTGTCTGAAGGAGGGCCTTCTTTTTCGGTTTATAGAAGACAAGCGGTTTCCTTTTGGCAGAGGATAAGGATAGTAGTGGGGGGGGTTCATTGGGCTTATTCCACTAAGCTTTCTGGCATATTTGGCTCCTCCTAGCTCCATCCTCTTCTTCCTCTTCGTTAACCTTTTCCATCCAATGGGTCCTCGACGCGCCCCTCGAGCGAAATTGGTTTTAAGCGAGAGGGACGCTGGAGCTTTGTCCCCTTCCCTGGGTCGCTCTGTTTTGACTTCCGGCGAGCTAGATCTTATGGCCCAGAACCCGGCATTGCCCGCATATCTATCGTTCTCCGGCGGATGAAGTCCCCGTCCACGAGCCACGGAGGCGGTCGTGTTTGCCGCCTTCTTAGAATTGGACTCCAATTCCTGCTTCCCCTCTAGTGGGATCTATATTGCGGGCCTTTCAAGCGAGCTTTAGCAACTCACTCCGAATGCTATCGTCCGGATGGCGGTGTTAGATTGGGCATTTCGAGCCGGTGGATTCAGATTGACTGGCCGTGTGTTTTATCTTATAGAGGATGCATTTTGGCAACCAAAATTTAACCGGGTTGGAGAGGAGGACCACCGATCTTGCTTCGGCTCCTTAAACTTCCAGACGAAGAGATCTTTGGCCAAAGAGATCCCCGTGGCCGCCGCTAAAGGTAAATGGGAGTCGGGTTGGATGCACCGGTGGTACTACCAAGAGCTAGATGGCTCGGACTCCCCCCTTCGCACTTCCCTGGGGCTTGTGAGGACTATCCGCTCGCCGAATTGGGACGCGACTGCAGAGGAGGCCCGATTGCTCAATTTCCTAAGGGCCCTTCGTCACCAAAGCTCTATGCGCGACTTGGTGGAGGAGTATTGTTTATGTCGCATCGATCCTCTGGCTAGGAACCCCGCAGTTACTTTGGACTGGTCCCCCGGAGGAGATATCTCCGTGGTCCGGCCCGAGGGGATGCAGGACTTAGGGCGCGGAGCCGCGGAAAAATTGGCTCGCAAACTCCTTGGTCCGTGCAAGACGGCCGAATACGAGGCTACTATGAGCGCCATTGGGGCCAGACGATGCCCTCGCTTCGCCGAATGGGGGCTTCGAGCCGCTCCTCATCCCAGAGGATCAGCGGGTTCCCCTCGTCCCTTGGCCAGCGAGGCCCGATTCGTCTTGCTCCACCTCAGGCCACCAATACCTCCGGAAGTGGGGCTCAAGACGATGGCGATGATGAGGCGGATCGAACGAGGAGTCCAGTGATGAAGGTGATTCCTCTGACCGCTGTCCGCCACATCTCTCGTCCCCGATGGCTCCATCGATCTGGTTTGCACCGCGGGACTTTCTGGAACATTACCGGCGATCGAGGAGAATAAATCCCCAGGGACACCTCTTGCTTCGGATTCTCCGCCCGGCCGTGAGGCTATAACTGGGTTACATTCCTTGGTTGGGGCTGAGCCTCTTGCCCCTTCCCGGACCCCGGTCTCTGCCTCCGAAGCGGGATTGCCTGAGACCGCCCCCGTTCCGGTTTCGTCAGATATGACACTTCCGGTCCCTGTTCCAACTCCGTTGGCGAGTAATCAAGCTGACGGGGGACAATCTCCTGGATATTCTTTCTTGGCCATCCCTGGCGTCGATCTTGTTGATTTGGCTGGCGACGATGAAGGTGATACTTCGGTTATGGAGGATGCGCTGGGATCGCCCGGGAACGTGGCTGGCGTGGCGGCGGAGGGAATTTGCGCTCCTTCGGGCGGGTTGCTGTCGGGACCCCGAATTTGCAAATCCGGACCCTCTGTGTATTCAGCACTAGTCCAGGAACGCGCTAGTGCACACAGTCTTAACATCGGTAAGTATCACAATCATACCAATCGATATTATCAAAGTACTTTATTTAAATAACCAAAGTGGTTACTTGACCTTATGGCCAAGTTACAAATATATGCCTTGCAAGGCGAAACTTATTAAAATAGAAATAAATGCATCTGAAAATCAAAGAAACTTCGTTGCGCCATCCTGTATACCACAGGCAACTGACTGGGCTCTCATACCTAAGTAGTCGGGTCCTCTTGGAGTTCCTCCTCCAATGCTGGCGTAATCTCCTCTTCAACTGGTATTGTGTTGAGGCAAGGGTGAGTACTTGGTACTCGACAAGTCATGCACGTAATGCAAGCTAATATACTATATGCATGGCTTGGTACAAAGGAATAGCTTAAGGTATATTTATGGTAAACAAGATTTGACAAGTAATATAAGTAGATTCAAAGCGGTAGAAACAAGTAAAGCATAAATAACTTTTCAAAAAGTTTAAATAACATTTTTCCCCATCCTAAACCATATTTCCATCATCTTCTTTGTTAAACCAACCCAACTTTTCAAATCCAAGTTATTTTCGAAAATCTAACCCTTGACTGTAATTCAGAGCATTGTCGATCGTGGACTCGGCTATTCAAATAGATTCTACACTCTGCAGAGGTTATGCACTTTACCCACAAGATACAATCCACTCACCACGTCGGTAGTGAATCGCCATACAAGAGTATGCGAATGAGCGATCATAACAAAGCCTTTCTAAGCCTCAAACAACACAGGTGGTCCTCTCCTAGACGTGCTCTACACCATCCCTTCCCTTAGCCAAGGCGAAGTATGGGACCAACACACCGTTAGATGGGTACTGCCACGACCACGATACGCTCCCCGCACAATCACACAAAAGGTGTAATCGACACCTGAGGCTCCACAAGTGAGTCCTTAGCGACTTAGTCAACTAGGGCCGTCCCATTCGACCATGTGGTTGCAAGTATGACCGGTTCAAAGGCTTGCAAGGTTAAGTCCTTAGAGTGACCAGGGCAAGACTACCAGAAAAACCAAATCATCATCCCGATTGCCACACTGCCCACCTGATTACTCTTGCCACATGCCCTGGCCGAAATCGTTTATCAAACCCTGATTGATTACCATGCACCACGTGCCATCAACATCACATGATACTTTTCCAAAACAGGTTCAATATATCATTAAGTCAATATTAGCATTTGATTGTCCAAAAATCATGTCATGAGCACGTAGCGAGTCTAAGCGATACTACAACGATCTAAACCCATGTTGGCAATCTAATAATGTCCAACTAGTAAACCACAACTAGGGTGACAAAGGGTCATGGCACATACTTAAGTAATCAAGGTGTCATATAGCAAATTGGTATTTATCTAACCCCGAGTGTTTAAACCAAAGTATCTTTCTAATTAAACTAGCATGCAATAGTTTAAATCAAAATAGATTTCGAAATGGGATCAATATGGTCAAAGCACAACTTGCCTTCAAAAAGTACTTGCTCTTGGTCTTGAGTTGGATCCTGAGTCAACACTTCTCCCTCGAATCCTTCCCAGGCACTTCAACGTCTACTCGTAAGCGTGCAAATAGCAAATACACAAATAAACACTATGCAAAAGATCCCAAAACTCCAAATAAAATCCATAAACAGAGAGAACATAATTTTCTGGATTTTTAGAAACTGGAATCGTCAAATTTGGAGTTAAAAGCATAAAAGTTATGATTATTTAAAGTTTAAATAATCAATTAAATAATATTACAGAGAAAAACTTTAGTCCAAAAATTAAATAAAATTCATATTTAGGTAGATCTTAATTTTATACAAATTTAGAAATTTGAATCGCTCAAATCGGAGTTGAAGCATAAAAGTTATAAGCGTTTGAAGTTTGAATCTAAATTTGAAATCATTATTCGAATTAATAAATCATTTTCTTTTCGGAAATTAATTATTGCGTCGGCATGGACACGTGGCAGCTCCTGATTGGCCTGCGGCGTCAGCCGGTCCATGGGCTCGGTCCATGCTCGGCTCGGGTCCACGCGGTGGACTCGGTCCACGGCTCACGTGGATCGACATGTGGGCGCTCGGTGACGTCATGGGTGACGTCGGCGCTTAGGCTGGGTTAGCCAGCGACATGCGGGCCCTTCCGACACGCGGGCCTCGCGTGTCGGCGTCACTACACGCACGCTGCGTGGGCCAGCGCCGACCGCGTCGGTCCAACTTCCGACACGCGTGGCGCAATCACGCGGCCGTTGATTTGAAAATCAGCGGCGCGGATTAGATCCAGGGTTAACACGTTGAAACTACTCGATGCTCGTGGGGCCGCTCGATCTAGATCGGACGGTCGAGATCTAATCCTATAATCGCACTACTACAAAGACGTGGCGATTGTGAACCGTTGGATCTTGATCCAACGGCCCGATCTAATGTCGGTTTCTAGGGTTTGGGAAACACGTGAACTCACCGCTGCCGTCCGATCTGGATCCAACGGTGCCTGGCTTCGAGGACGGCGATGGTACGCGGCGGCCGGCTTGACCGGAGATCGGACGACGACCTTGCCGCCGGCGTTCCGTGGCCTTCGGCGAAGTAGGGTACTCAACGCTGCCTCGTCTTGGGAATCCGGATCTGGCAGCTTGATGACGGCGGAGGACGACGGACGGCAAAGAATATCGGCGTTTAATCGCGGCGAAGCAGACTTCCAACTCGGCGAGCAATAACGGCGAGACGGTGGGATCCTAGCGGCGCGAGCTAGGTTTGAACCGCGTGGATGGCGATCTCGGGTATGCCGGGCATTAAATAGCCTCGGCGTCTGCGTAAAACGGAGACCTAGCTCTCCACGGCATGACACGGCGGCGGAGTCCAGCTTCGGACTTCGGCGGAGACGATGAAATCGTGGCCGTCCACGTGGCACAACCAGCAGCCACGATCGCTGCTGGCGCGACGGTCCCGTCCGGACACGGCTCGTCTGGTTTGACGGATCTTCACCGTTGGATCTTGATCCAACGGTTGGGATTGATTAGGAGTTAGGAGTGGGTTCGGTCGAGTCAAGCGGCTCGGTCGGACTCGAGTCCGACTTTCGGTCGGATGAGCGATGATACTTGACCCGAGTTGGATTTTCCAGCGATTTAATATTTAAAATAATTCCCAGTAATTCATTTAATTCATTTAAAAATAGCAAATGACTCAGAAAAATTCTGGAAAATATTTTGGATCATTTTGGACTCAAATAAAATATTTCCAACAAAAATTTATTTGCAAATTTAAATTCTTTAATTATTTCAAAATGGAATAAATTCAAATAAATTCCAAATAAATCCAAATAAATTCCAGAAAATTCCAAAAATTCACCAAAGTGCCAAATCACACATGAATTTAAGAAAAGCAAAATTTTGGGGTGTTACAAACCTCCCCCCCTTAATAGAATCTCGTCCCCGAGATTCAGGGATTACTAAAGGAATAGGTTTGGAAATTCTTTCTTCAAATCCTCTTCGCGCTCCCAAGTCGCTTCACTTTCTTCATGGTTGCTCCACTGAACTCTACAGAATCGGGTTGACTTGTTTCTAGTTTCTCGATCCATTGTGTCTAGAATCCTCACAGGGTGCTCCTTATAAGTCAAATCCTCATGCAACTCAATTGACTCTAGCGGTGTCTGTTCCTCAGGAACTCGGAGACATTTCTTCAACTGGGACACATGGAATACATCATGTACTCCTGCTAACGACTGTGGCAACTCCAGCTGATAAGCAACTTCGCCTCTGCGGCTCAAAATCTTAAATGGTCCAACATAACGAGGTGCGAGTTTCCCTTTGGCATGGAACCTCTTAACTCCCCTGAGAGGCGTAACTCTGAGGTAAACAAAGTCTTCTGGTTCAAAACTCAAGTCTCGGCGACGATTGTCAGCATAACTCTTCTGTCGAGATTGGGCTATCTTCAACCTTTCCCTAATCACGGCAATCTGCTTCTTGACCTCTTGAAGAATATCAGGCCCAAAGACACGGCGCTCGCCGGTCTCATTCCAATTCAATGGTGTCCGGCGAGTCGACCATACAAAGTGCCTCAAAAGGTGACATCTCAGAACTAGCACGATAACTATTGTTGTAACTAAACTCGGCATACGGCAAACTTTTATCCCAAGAGGTAGCATAAGCCAATGCACAAGCTCTTAACATATCCTCCAGATCTGGTTGACTCTTTCGATGCGCCCATCCGTGCGTGGATGATAAGTCATCTTGAAGTTCAAACGGGTCCCCATGGCTTCATGCAACTTATTCCGTAACCTTGAGGTAAATTGGGTACCTCTCGTCCGATACAATCCTCCTTGGCACTCCGTGCAAACAAACAATCCCGATCATGTACAACTCGCTAACTTATCTCCGAGTAAGTGGTCTTCACGGGATAAAATGGGCTACTTTAGTCAAGCGATCCACTATAACCCATATGGAGTCATAACCTCCTTGAGTCTTGACAAACCGGTAATGAAATCCATTCCGATTTCCTCCCACTTCCACTCAGGTATTTTCGGTACATTGTAGCAATCCTGGGTCTCTCGATGCATTGCCTTGACTCTCGGCATACGTCGCACAATGCAACATGCTCGGCAACTTCACGCTTCATACTCGGCCACCAGAATCTCTCCTTGAGATCCGATACATCTTGGCGCTTCGGGATGAATCGAGTACTTAGAGTCATGGGCTTCTTCCAGAATCGCTTGCTTTAACTCCTTTTTGTTAGGCACACAAATGCGATCCTTCATCCATAACGTGCCTTGCTCGTCTAGATTGAAATCCTTTGCCTTTCCTTCCTCCATTTTGGACTTAATCCTACGGATCTTGTCATCATCCTTCTGTCCTTCTCGGATCCGGTCCTCTAAAGTAGGCTTTACTTCCAAGGCGGCCAAGAATCCGCTAGGTACACCCTCAATCTTCATCTTTTGAAAATCCTCACATAACTCATCCTGACTTGTGGCTAGCAACGCACTCACGGTATGGCTTTTCCTACTCAGAGCTTCGGCTACTACATTGGCCTTCCAGGGATGGTAATGGATTCCAACATTGTAGTCCTTGATTAACTCTAACCATCTCTCCTGCCTCATATTCGAGATCCGATTGGGTGAATATGTACTTAAGGCTCTTATGATCCGTATATACTTCACATCTGTTTCCAATCGAGATAGTGACGCCATATCTTCAACGCATGCACTACGGCGGCTAACTCTAGGTCATGTGTCGGATAATTTTCCTCATGCGGCCTCAATCGCCTTGATGCATGTTTACGACCTTTCCATTCTGCATCAAGACACATCCAAGTCCTTGGCGCGATGCGTCACAATAAATATCGAAGCTTTGAGCAACATCCCAGAGAACTAACACCGGTCTTGATGTCAATCGCTTCTTCACTCACAAATCCTTCCTCACATTAAAGCGCCCATGCAAACTTCTTTTCCTTCTTCAAAGAATTGCGTAAGAGGTTTCGCAATTGTCGAAAAACCTTCGATGAAACGGCGGTAATATCCTCGCCATTCCAAGGAAACTCCGAACTGGGTCACAGTCTTCTACCGCTCCCAATGTAACACGCCTTCTACTTTGCTTGGATCTACTGGCGACTCCTTCATGCGGTCATTACATGTCCAAGAAACTCCACCTTGTCCTTCCAAAAATCACACTTGCGAACTTGGCGAAAAGTTGCTGTTCCTCGACTTTTCCGAAACTCGCCTTAAGTGTTCGGCATGTTCATCCTCTCGTCTTGGAGTAGACTAGGATATCGTCTATGAACACGACGACAAACTTGTCCAAATATTCCATGAACACCTTATTCATCATATTCATGAAATAAGTGGCGCATTGGTCGATCCAAAGGACATAATCAGTAAACTTCGTAATGTCCATATCTTGACGAGAATGCAGTCTTGAATATCTCCGATCGGATCTTCAATCGATGGTATCCCGATCTCAGATCAATCTTGGAGAAAACTCCGGCTCCTCTTAATCGATCAAACAAATCATCAATCCTGGGTAGCGGATACTTATTCTTCACGGTGACTTCATTGAGTGCACGGTAGTCAATGCACATCCCGAAACTCCCGTCCTTCTTCTTGACAAACAAAGCGGTGCTCCCCACGGCGACTAACTTGGTCTCGATAAATCCTTTCTCCATTAACTCTTCTAGCTGTTTCTTCATCTCTACCAACTCCTCGGTAGACATCCGATAGGGTCTCTTTGCTATCTGGGTGTCGCATCTTGCATAAGTTCTATCACAAACTCTATGTCCCCTGCCTGGCGGCATACCGGTAGATCTTCGGGAAAACATCGGGTACTCACTCACTACCGGGACATCCTCTATGCCGATTGCCTTGGTACTGTTAACCATCAAGCTGTCCCATCTCTAAGCTGCAAAGGGGCTTGAAATTCCACTTTCTTCCCACACGGGCTCTCAATCGAGATAGTCCTTCGTCCACAATCCAATACAGCCTTGTGCTTGGATAACCAATCCATTCCCAATATAACATCTAAGGTCCGGGTCTCCAAAATTATAAGGTTTGCTAGGAACTCTATTCCATCTATTAGTATTCTCACCCGAACATCCTACTTCCGCTCGGAGTTCGGAACCAGGGGTTTGAACTAAAAGCATGCACTTAAGTCTTGCAATTCTCAAGTCATTTCTAGTAGCAAAGCCTTGCGAAACAAACGAATCTGAAGCTCCAGAGTCAAACAAAACTGCAGTGTATCGAGTTAACAAGTAACTTACCCAAGACGACGTCCGTAGCATTTTGCAAGGTGCATCCGGCGGTGACATGGTTGACTCGGCCTCTCACCACGGTCCGGGGTGTGGCTCTCCGTGCTGGCGTCCCTAGCTGGTGGTTCCTAGATTGAAGCGAATCCGGGTCGCCTCCTGTCTTCTTTGGACAATCATGGCAAAGTGTCCTGGCTCGTTGCAGGCTTGTAGCCGTCTCACTGTTCCTTCTTGGCTGCCTGGGGTAGCGTTTCTAGCGGGTGGGGTCCGTAGTTTTGATTGGCGAGTCTTGGTGGCGGGAGGGTGTCCTTGTTGCATTCTGTGGTTTGGAATCGAGAAGAATTGATTTGGTGCAACTCTCAAGCCGCTATGCGTTCCTCGACGTGATCCTTGCTGTTGCATCCTCAAGGCTTCTCGTTCTCATCCAGTTCCTTGCGCTTGTCCTCAAGAATAAGCGCCTTATTCACCAACTCTTGGAAATCTGGAAAGGTGTGGGTGATCAACCCTACTTGCAATCCCGAGTTAAGTCCCTTCATGAAACGAGACTGCCTGGATTTATCCGTCGCTACATCCTCGGTGCGTGGCGTGCATAACTGTGGTGAACTTGTTCAGGTAGTCGGCCACCGGGTGATTACCTTGCTTGATGCTCTGAACTCCTCCTTCTTAAGGTCAATAATTACTTCAGTCAAGTGATACTGTCGGAATGCTGATGTGAACTCCTACCAAGTGATATCTTGAGGGTTCTCTCGCGTGGGTACGTAGGTTCTCCCACCATTCGCCATCGTTCCTTCCAACCGATGAGAAGCGTAAAGTACCTTCTCATTCCCTATGCATTGAGCTATGTGTAGCTTCCTCTCAATTGATCTTAACCAATCGTCGGCCTCCAACGGATTGGCATTCCCAGAAGAAAGTGGGTGGGTGAGTCCTCATGAACTCGGCGGCCTTGTATTCGGGCGTGGTCCCCGATTAACTTGATTAGCGTGGTCGAGCAAGTGACGTGCTGCATTTGTTGCATCATAGCATGCATCAATCGGTCTGAGCAGCAAGAAATGCTCCAAAATTCTGCACATCCAAAGTGGCGGTTGGTGCTCCATCATTGGGGTTTTACGCTGGGCGAGATCCACTCCCATTGCTTCCAAAGTTCCCACGGTGTTCACCATCTGTTGATTTGCTCTAGGTTTAGAGATGAGAGGGAACAAGAATAGACAAGTAATATGGAACTTATGCGGGGCGAAAGGGGTAACTTTAAGGTCCATCTTTATTATTAATAACTTGGTATGGTCGCCATAATGCCTAAGGGCCTTGCAACACATACCGCACACTCAAAGAAACAAAGCAAATCCAAATCGAACTAACTCTCGAGTCTAACGCCTAAAGGGTGACTCTTTATTTTATGACGCGACTGGCCGAAGGAGTCTCACTATAGAACCTAAGCTCACTCATCGAGAAAACCTCCACTACTGGCACGGTGTCGCGGCATAGGCGCTAAACGATCGCCATGTCCAGCCGACTATGTCATCTGTGGTAGTCGAAGAAGCAAAGTGTCCTCATCGAGATCCGACTCCTCTGGATCTGGCTCGTAGCTCGAGTAATCGGCTCGGTCTGGTCCGTACAAAGTCATTTCCAACTCGCTAATCCTTCGTAGAAGGTGTGCCACATACTCCTGAGCTTCCCGCCATCTGTTCTTCTCTGTCGTGATTTCCTTGCGGGCCTTCGTAGCTCCTTGCTTGTATTATCTAGTACATCTTCCTGGCGACGACGAATCGCGCTGCCTATCGTGTAACCGTGGCATTCTCATCTGAATCGCCTTGGTCGAGAAGGTTGTCGCTGCGCCGGATGGTAACGAACACCGTGCTTTCCAACTCTCTGGCGTGGATCACGGTAATGTGCCGCATTGCTCGTCGTGAAACTTCTTGGATACCCATCTGCATTGTAGATCTTCCGGCAAGGCGATTGTATCGGGCGATTGCCTGGGCCCTTCTTCCTAGCAGGTACCTCAATCCTCACGTCACAAGCCTTGATCAATCCTGCTTGTCTGATCACTTCCACTTGGTATTGGGGCTTCTCAAAATCTCCGAGAGTTTGTAGCATGTGCCAAAGTTCCGCTGGCGTGACCAACTCCTAGATCAACGTAGTTGAACTCTTCCTCCATCTGTCACAAGAGTGCTTTACGAAGAACTCTAATTTTTGAATTGTGACAAGGTAAGGAAAAATTTTAGCAAGAGACAAGAAAAGAGAGAAGGGGATAAGTCGAGAGGTCATTTCTTGTCTTCACAAATTTTTAGCTTTAGAAAATAGGTTTTATCCTCACTACGACCATTCTAGCTTAGGGTTGAGCCTACAGTCAAGTATGGCTCTGATACCACCTCTGTCGGGACCCGAATTTGCAAATCCGACCCTCAGGTATTCAAAGCACTAGTCCAGAACGCGCTTAGTGCACACAGCCTTAACATCGGTAAGTATCACAATCATACCAATCGATATTATCAAAGTACTTTATTTAAATAACCAAAGTGGTTACTTGACCTTATGGCCAAGTTACAAATATATGCCTTGCAAGGCGAAACTTATTAAAAGAGAAATAAGCTGCGGCGGAAAAATCAAATAAACTTAGTGGCGCCATCCAAAGATACCACAGGCAACTGATCGGGCTCGCATCCCTAAGTAGCTTTCGGGTCCTCTTGGAGTTCCTCCTCCAATCTTGGCGTAATCTCCTCTTCAACGGTATTGTGTTGAGGCAAGGGTGAGTACTTGGTACTCAAAGAAGTCATGCACAGAATGCAAGCTAATATACTATATGCATGGCTTGGTACAAAGGAATAGCTTAAGGTATATTTATGTAAACGACATTTGACAAGTAATATAAGTAGATTCGAAGCAAAGAGAAACAAGTAAAGCATAAATAACTTTTCAAAAAGTTTAAATAACATTTTTCACCATCCTAATCCATATTTCAATCATCTTCTTTGTTAAACCAACCCAACTTTTCAAATCCAAGTTATTTTCAGAAAATCTAACCCTTGACTGTAATTCCCGAGCATTGTCCATTACCGTTGACTCGTCTATTCAAATAGATTCTACACTCTGCAGAGGTTATGCACTTTACCCACCATATACAATCCACTCACCACGTCATCCGTGAATCGCCATACAAGAGTATGCGAATGAGCGATCATAACAAAGCCTTTCTAAGCCTCAAACAACACAGGTGGTCCTCTCCCAGACGTGCTCTACACCATCCCTTCCCTTAGCCAAGGCGAAGTATGGGACCAACACACCGTTAGATGGGTACTGCCACACCACGATACGCTCCCCGCACAATCACACAAAAGGTGTAATCGACACCCTGAGGCTCCACAAGTGAGTCCTTAGCGACTTAGTCAACTAGGGGCCGCCCCATTCCAGCCCATGTGGTTGCAAGTATGACCCAGTTCAAAGGCTTGCAAGGTTAAGTCCTTAGAGTGACCAGTGGCAAGACTACCCGAAAAACCAAATCATCATCCCGATGCCACACTGCCCACCGACACTCTTGCCACATGCCCCGGCCGAAAATCGTTTATCAAACCCCAGTTGATTACCATGCACCACGTGCCGTCAACATCACATGATACTTTTCCAAAACAGGTTCAATATATCATTAAGTCCATATTAGCATTTGATTGTCCAAAATCATGTCATGAGCACGTAGCAGGTCTAAGCAGCATACTACAACGGTCTAAACCCATGTTGGCAATCTAATAATGTCCAACTAGTAAACCACAACTAGGGTGACAAAGGGTCATGGCACATACTTAAGTAATCAAGGTGTCATATAGCAAATTGGTATTTATCTAACCCCCAGGTTTAAACCAAAGTATCTTTCTAATTAAACTAGCATGCAATAGTTTAAATCAAAATAGATTTCGAAATAGGATCAATATGGTCAAAGCACAACTTGCCTTCAAAAAGCACTTGCTCTTGGTCTTGAGTTGGATCTCGAGTCAACACTTCTCCCTCGAATCCTTCCCAAGCACTTCAACGCCTACTCGTAAAGCGTGCAAATAGCAAATACACAAATAAACACTATGCAAAAGATCCCAAAACTCCAAATAAAATCCATAAACAGAGAGAACATAATTTTCTGGATTTTTAGAAACTGGAATCACAAATTTGGAGTTAAACGCATAAAGTTATGATTATTTAAATTTTAAATAATCAATTAAATAATATTACAGAGAAAAACTATAGTCCAAACATTAAATAAAATTCATATTGAGGTAGATCTCAATTTTATACAAATTTAGAAATTTGAATCGCTCAAATCGGAGTTGAAACTAAAAGTTATAAGCGCTTGAAGTTTGAATCTAAATTTGAAATCATTATTCGAATTAATAAATCATTTTCTTTTGAAATTAATTATTGCGCCAAAGATGGACACGTGGCAGCTCTCGATTGGCCTCGCTGACGCCAGCCGGTCCATGGGCTCGGTCCATGCTCACTCGGGTCCACGGTGGACTCGGTCCCACTACCACGTGATCGACATGTGGGCTCACTCGGGTGACGCCATGGGTGACGTCGGCGCTTGGTGGGTTAGCCATCGACATGCGGGCCCTCTCGACACGCTGGCCTCGCGTGTCGGGTCACACACGCACGCTGCTGCGGACGGCGCCGACCGCTGCCGGTCCAACTTCCCGACACGTGGCGCAATCACGCACCGCTGATTTGAAAATCAACCGCGCGGATTAGATCCAGGGTTAACACGTTGAAACTACTCGATGCTCGTGGCCGCTTCGATCTAGATCGGACGGTCCAGATCTAATCCTATAATCGCACTGCTACAGCACGTGGCGATTGTGAACCTTTGGATCTTGATCCAACGGTACATATCTAATCGGGTTTCTAGGGTTTGGGAAACACGTGAACTTCACCGCTGCCGCCCGATGGATCCAACGGTGCACGGCTTCGGACGGCGATGGCACGCTGGCGGCGCCGGCTTGACCGGAGACGGGACGACGACCTTGCCGTCGCTTCGGCGCGCTTCCGGCGGCGAGGGGTACTCCTAACGCCGCCTCGTGATGGGGGGTGTAAAGGGATGCCCGAACTTCCGTCAGGTGGAGGATAAGTCGATTAGGCGGAGCGAGACACTTCACGATCCGGCTTGATCGACACGATCAAAAACCCTCGCAATCGCAGCACCACACGCTCCTTCCGGTTATCAACCGCGGCGCTGTCTACCGACCTCGGCCACGAAGGCTAATCACGCCAATGAATCGAGAACACAAGCAAGAACAAGAAAGATGCACTGAATTTGAAAATTGAGAATGAATCTCACGAGTTGGGGTCTCACAAACCGATGAACGGCAATACTGTTCAAAGACAGAATTAATCTAAGCAAAACCCAAAGCAAACCCTAGCGGCGGCTACTGGATATAAAGGCTATGGGACGCCCTAGAAACCCTAGACGTGTCCGTGATGGACTCCAACACGATACATGGGCCAACGGCCCAAATTGGTGACGCGACACCCTGGACAGATTCTGTCCGCCAGCTTGAAACGTTGATTCCCGTCGACTCCGAAGTCCAAATGACCTGAAACCAGTGCCATTGTAAAGCTTATCTCCTTAGCTTTCCATGCATATGTGGATCATCAAAATCGGAGCCCGTTTGTGGCCTGGGCGACGATTTTAGTGAACGCTGCTCCTGGTGGCCGAGGTGGTCGACTCCGAGATGAATTGAACCTCCAACTTGACTTGGACACCCTCCTTGCCTCCCTCTTGGTCCTTGCTGGTTTCCAAGGCCTTCATGGTCCTCTCCAAAGTTCCTAAGTACAATATAATCAATAATATCATTAGGTAGCATACCATCCTCACAAGTATCTGCACGGGCACTTAGGAAGGAGCTCACCTGTTGATTCAATTGTCGTGCTCGTGCTCTTGTGATGGGTCCTTGCATCACAACTGGAGGGGGCTCGGTCGTATGCATAGGAGTGATGTCCTCATCATCTCGTCTTGGGGAATCCGGATCTGGGCTTGATGACGGCGGAGGACGACGGACGGCAGCAATATCGGCGTTTAATCGCGGCGGAACAGACTTCCAACTCCGGCGAGCAATAACGGGCGAGCGGTGGGATCCTAGCGGGCGCGAGCTAGGTTTCCTGAACCGGCGTGATGGCGATCTCGGTATGCCTCGGGCATTAAATAGCCTCGGCGTCTGCGGCGTAAAACGGAGACCTAGCTCTCCACGGCGACACTGGCGGCGAGTCGGCTTCGGACTTCGGGCGGAGACGATGAAATCGTGGTCGCCCACGTGGCACAACCAACGGCCACGATCGGCGCGCGACCGTCGGCCCTGACATACGCCGTCTGGCCTGACGGATCTCGTAGTTGGATCTTGATCCAACGGTTGGGATTGATTAGGTTAGAGTGGGTTCTTGGCCGAGTCAACTGCTCTGTCGGACTCGAGTCCGACTTCGGTCGGATGAACAAGATACTTGACCCGAGTTGGATTTTCCAGCGATTTAATATTTAAAATAATTCCCTAAGAATTCATTTAATTCATTTAAAAATAGCAAATGACTCAGAAAAAATTTCAGAAAAATTCTGGAAAATATTTTGGATCATTTTGGACTCAAATAAAATATTTCCAACAAAAATTTATTTGCAAATTTAAATTCTTTAATTATTTCAAAATGGAATAAATTCAAATAAATTCCAAATAAATCCAAATAAATTCGAGAAAATTCCAAAAATTCACCAAAGTGCCAAATCACACATGAATTTAAGAAAAGCAAAATTTTGGGGTGTTACAATTCTTTGGCCAGTCAGTGTGAAGCTCGCGACCTTCGCCTAAACATTTCTACTCCCGATACCCCGTAGGGGCGTAAGGTCTTACTCACGATACTTTTCCTCGCCACTCGTTAGGGTATGATGTCTCTCCGGGGCTTGACGGCCGGTGCGAGGGTGATAACGCTGGAGGCGGGAAAACTTTAGAGCCATCGTATCAGGACCAGTGGCAAGACGCCTCCGATTTCTCGGCTCACACGAAGAAAGGGGTATGATCCGCGGATGCTATCCCGAGGAGGCTCCTTCCTCAGCGTGAGGGGCTTTATCCTCGCGTCGAGGCGACCCACGGGGCAGCTCACAGTGGTTCCTCCTTCGTCGAGTTCGACTGTCAAACTTTGTGGCTTCAGATTTGGAGGAGGGACAGCTGCGGACCCCATTCTGAAGAAAATGCGTGCTGCCTTTTCTCCTTATAGCAAATCCATAAATTTATTTAGGGAGGTTAATGATCTTGCGCTTTGCGAAATGTCGATGGACCATCATCTGAAGGGGGCTATCGTGGCTTCAGAAATGGTTCGTCGCTTTCGGGCGTATTTTGATCAATTCAACGAAGGGGTTCAGTATTGCGAGGCGGCTAAGAAACGAGTAGAGGAGCTGGAGGCGGAGAAGGCCCATTTGTCGAGGCGCCCGCAGCTCTCTAGTGAGTCCTGGCTAGGGGCCCTGCCGGCAAAGACAAAGCCAAGATTTGGCAAACAAGAATGCCGAACTTGAAGGGGCTATTTCCATGATGCGAGCCGCTTGGTCGAAGAAGAACGGGCTCGCTTAGCGTGGCGGAATGAGAAAAAGAAGGAAGATCGCATAGAAGAGTTAAAGGGCCTCTTGGCTGTGGGCAGATGAGGCTAAGAATATGTCCGAAGAAGCAAGCGTAAGAGTTTCCTTCCCATTTCGCGGCAAGGGCGGGGCGAGGCTCGGGATGCACCTTCGCAACGCTCAACGTGCGTGAGGAGAGTTACGAAGCGATCCGGAAGGAGATGGACTCCATCGCTTCCACAGTTCATGGAGCGACTGAGGCCTTTTTGCAATAGCTTCCTCGATTTGGCATCGACGCGCCTCCGAGCCGCATTCCCCCGCGCCGTCGGAGTCTATTTCCTTTCTCACGAAGTCTACTAAGATTTTCGGGGACTCGGCGTTAACCTTCGGCGACTACTGCGCGAGGCTAGGCTCTGTGAAGACTGCTCAACTGTTGGAGGCGAAGGGGTGCACACATGTTCGCGAACATTTTGGTTCTTCCTCCGCTCGCATCTTCGCCTGATTTGGTGACCTTCTTCCATCCGTGAAGCCCTCATTCGCATTAGGTTGTCCTCGAGCTTTATGTCAGATTTTTGGAGGCAGCATGGCGATAATGTTGCAAAGGAATCAGTGCGTCGTGCTCGGGCTTCGATGGTCGAGTTAGCGAAGGGGGCGGAAAAACCGCCATCCACTTAGTTTGCCCGCTTCGCATTATCGCTATATACTTCACCGACTTTGGGAATGTAAACGTTTGAATTATCGTGTTGCATTTATTTCAGACTTTCCGCCTTCTCGCCTCTTCTGGCTCCCGAGTTGGTAATTACTTCGGTTCCTCGAACCCGTTGCTTCCGTAGTGTATATACGCATAACAACAAAGTGTCATTTGGGGTCCCTCGAGCATTCTTTTCCTCCCCGCATACTTTGTTCTTCTGGCAGCTTCTCTTAGCGCCCAACACTCCAAGATGGATGACCAAGCTCCGCCTCCTCGCCAACGACGCGCCTCTTGGTTTTCAACTTCGGCGACGAGGCTCCGCCACCCCCACCAGCGTTGGTCAACGAGGAAGATGAACTCTGGTTGGCCTACGATTTGGTCCTGGAAGAGTTGGCGCGGGAGGAGGCCATCGCCGCGATATTTCAAAGCGTTCACCTTCACGTGGCGGCGTTCCCAGCCTCTACGAGGTGACGGATGCTCTTGTTGCAATAAAGGCACCGCGGCGCATAACGAGTAATAGTGGTCGTATATGTAATGGACCCTACTTCCGGCGGTGCCGGTATATAAAAAGAATATCATCTTATGTACTGCTTCTTTTATTTCTTTTTGCCGTTCCTTCTTCATTCTTGAGACTGGGATCAGCAACGTGATCATCCATGTTGATTTTTATATATATGTATATACATATACATATATATATTTTTTGAAGCTTGTTGTATCGCATTGTTCCTGCGGTTGTTATTGTCTAGGGATCTGAGGGTTCCGATTACACATGGAATAGGACGGGGTCATGGTCGCCGGCCTATTTTCGGGGTTTTTCCAGGGGCTCTTAGCCGTGGGCTTGGGGGCAGAACCTTGTGTTCTTTGGAAGGTCGAAACAAAGTACAAGCTTAACTCATTACTTGTCAAATTCCTCTCGGGGCTGAGCCCCGGGCCGTGGGAGCTCATCTGGGGAAGGTTAAGCTTGCGCCTAACTTTTCCATATCCGTCTTGGATCGTAGCCCCGGGCATTGAGGACGGTTGGATGGGTAGGCAGCTAACCTTATTCTACATCCATAGACTCCTGTCCGGCGCGAGGCTGCAGGTCTCCGGAGCGGAGGAACGGGTGGGCTTTGGCCCGACCAAGCGTTCGTAAGCTCCTACCCGGCGCGAGGCTGCGGGTCTCCGGAGCGGAGGAACGGGTGGGCTTTGGCCCGACCAAGCGTTCGTAAGCTCCTACCCGGCGCGAGGCTGCGGGTCTCCGGAGCGGAGGAACGGGTGGGCTTTGGCCCGACCAAGCGTTCGTAAGCTCCTACGTGGCATCAGTCGAAACCTTGGCTTGAGGGGGACCTTTTCTTCTTTATTGATAGAAACTCAGTTTCGTACACACGCACGCACAATTTTTTTTTTTTAACCTACGGGTAGAATTTCTTCAGAGCGTCCGTATTCCAAGTTCTTGGCACTTCCTTGCCTTGCAGCGTAACGAGCTTATGCGCCCCTTTTGTCGTAGATTCTTGGATGATATATGGTCCTTCCCACGTCGTTTCCAGCTTGGCAAAGGCTGGGGCCGCTTTCTTTAGCACCATGTCTCCGGGGGCTAGGCTTCGCTTCTGGACCTTTTTGTTGAAGCTTCGGGTTGAGGCCTTCGCGTATGCTTGTATGGTGTTCAGGGCTTGAAGTTTCTGTTCCTCCCTCAAGTCACAAGTATCCTCTATATCTTCTTGTGCCGGAGCTTTAATCACGCGAAGCGATTGGCTTGTATCTCGGCGGGGGAAACGGCTTCTTCTCCAAATATGAGTCGAAACGGAGAGAATTTCGTCGCCCGCGAGGTCGATGTCCGAAGGGCCCATAAAACATTGGGGAGCTCGTCCGGCCATGAGCCCTTGGCAGAATCGTGGAGTCTTTTTTTAATGCCGTCAAGGATCAATCCATTTGCTCTTTCAACAGCCCCGTTCGACTGTGGGTGTCCGACTGAAGCAAAACAGATCTCTATCCCGATTTCCTCGCAATACTCTTTAAACCTTCGGGAGTCGAATTGAGACCCGTTGTCGGTGACGATTTGGAAAGGGACCCCGTACCTGCATATGATCGCTTTCCACAGAAATTTTACCGTCGCTTCTGCCGTGATCTTTGACACCGGCTCCGCTTCAATCCACCTAGAGAAATAGTCAATCGCGATGATCACGAATCGAAGGCTCGCCGGGCTTTGGGCAATGCTCCTACTATATCCATTCCCACTTGGCGAAGGGCCAAATTGGCGATATCGGATGCGACCACGGGCGGGGCCTTCTTCGCCTCGTCATCCATCGGCATGCGTGGCAATGCCGGACCACCTCTTCCAAGGCCCTTCGGGCCAAGGCCAATAGAATCCCATCCGGAAGACCTTTCAGCGAGGCTTCGGGGCTTGGTGCGCCTCCACAGTCCCTGGTGCGCCTCTTGTAGGACTTGTATCCTCTTCGCGTGAAATGCAACGAAGCCATGGAGCGCAAAGTCCATTACTGAAAAAGCAACCCTTCGATTATGGCATATTTCTTTGCCCGCCTTTCCACACGCCTTGAAGATGCCTCTGCCCCGGGTAGCGCCCCTGTAAGAAGGTAATCGTGACACTTCACTTCTCCGGTCCTCGATCCTCGCTCACGGTGACTACGTTCACATGCAAAGAAATTGAGGCGACTTTGGAGCTCCTCAAGAAAACCGTGGGTGGCGTGGTCCCTCCGTCACGCGATCTTTGCCAATTCATCCGCTCTTGTATTCGGGCTCGGGAATAGCGAGGACAAGTGAACCCTCAAGCCTTTTTCTAGTGCGCGAATCGCTTCCACATACTTTTGGAGTTGCTCGTCTTTTACTTGATATTCTTTGGAAATTTGTCCTTGGACCAATTTTGAATCGATCTGCAAGATGGCTCTTCTTGCCCCCATGGTTTTTGCCTTTCGTAGCCCCAAAGAATAAAGGTGCTTCATACTCCGCCATGTTGTTGGTCGAGGAAATTGAAGTCTTGCCGCGAACTCGCCAACTCCCCAGGGGCTCTCACTATCGGTGCAATCCCGCCCCTTTACCCCCATGATCCATCCGAATTGATGGTCCATACCGCCGGGATCCTCTCATCTTCGAGGGTTGAGACGCCCATTCCACCACAGTCGGCCAACACTTGACTCTTAATGGCAAGACGTGGTATTATCCCCAACTCAAAAGATGCTAGTTCGACCGCCATTTATTTATCGATGCGCCCCGTGCTCTCCCTATTGGTCAACATCGAGCCGAGGGGTATGCCGTTGGTACCTTGATACGATTAGCTTGGAAATAATGGCGAAGCTTCCTGGATGCCATTAGCAACGCATACATTAGCTTCTCCATTTCCGTGTATCGCACCTCTCGCCGCGATTGCCTCGAGACGGCGTAGACCGGTTGTTGCTTTGTGCCTTGCGGTTGTACCAAGATCGCGACCGACATGAAGGGCTTGTCGCCAGATACAATAAAAGCTCTTCACCTTGCTTGGGCTTCAGAGGGTTGGCACCTCCATAAGGTTTTGCTTCATCTTGTCGGAAGCGGTGGCATTCCTCTCAGCCCAAGCGAAAGTGCACTGTATCGCAGTTGCTTTGAAGATGGGTAGACTCGCTCTGCTGGACTTAGGAGGAAGCGGTTGAGGCGGCAAGCCTCCTGCTAAATGTTGTACCTCTTTCACATTCTTGGCGGGGCCATATCTTGGATAGCTCTTATCTTCTCTGGGGTTCGCCCGATACCCGATTGTGACACCAGAATCCCAAAGAATTTTCCCGCATCTACGCCGAAGACGCACTTGTTCGGGTTTAGCTTCATCCTCTCAGCTCTTAGGCGGTTGAAAGTCTCCCTGAGATCGGTTAAATGGTCTGCCTTCTTTTCGCTTTTGACGATGATGTCATCGACGGATGCTTCCGCGTTCTTTCCTAATCGGTTTATAAAACCTTGGCGATAAGACGCGCGAAGGTAGCACCTGCATTTTTGAGACCGAACGGCATCCGAATAAAACAAGAAGTGCCTAAAGGGGTGATGAATGCCGCCTTGTCCTCGCTTTCCTTCCGCATATAACTGGGTGATACCCGGAATAAGCATCAAGGAAACTCATCCTTTCGACCGGAGGTTGAGTCAACGAGTTGATCGATGCGGGGAGAGGGAAGTCATCTTTAGGCACGCCTTGTTGAGGTCGGTGAAATCGATACACATCCTCCAAGCCCCGCCGGCTTTTTGACCAGGACCACATTGGCCAACCACTCCGTATGGACCGCCCCGTGACGATTCCTCGCCGAGGAGCTTCACCACCTCCGCCTTGGCCGCAGCTTGCCTCTCAATGGAGAGCTTCCGAGCTTCGCTTCTTGGTCCGACACTTTCGCCGGTTGCGGGGCGTGCTCGATTGTTTCCCTTTAACCCCTGAAGGTCCTCCGGTCCCCACGCGAATATTGTCTCGTATTCTTGGAGAAGCCGCATTAAGTATTTTTCTTCTGGGGTGAGGGTGGCGCCGAGAGTTATAATCCTCTCTCCTCCTCGGTGGAGGGGCACCGCTTTGTTTCACCCTCGGGCTGCGGTTTGGGGAGCCATTTTCCACGAGGCATTGTTGTCGGGTCCTCGCTTTCGGTGGTACGAACATACCTAACCCGAGAGGGATTCTCCATGTCTATTTTCTGGCGAGGGCTTGGTCTCCTTTGACCGTGATAACGCCTACTCCGACGGGATCTTCATACATAGGAATCCGTGGTGGATAACTGCTGCCATGGCCGTCAGCGATCCCCGACCAAGGATGGCGTTATACTGGAAGGGTATATCCATTACGTCGAATGTGGCTAGGTTGGATATCTGACCCTGTGACGTCGCGAAGGTGACCTCCACCCACTTGTCCGAGGGTGTTAATCATGCGTGGCCCCAAAGCCCACCAGTGGTACCTCCGATTTCTTGATCGATCGCGGGTATCATCATTTGTCGAAAAGCCTCCGTAGAGAGAATGTCCGCGAAGACTTCCGCCGATCAACACCGACGAACTTCGTGACTCGGCGATGATCGCCATTACGACCAAAGAATCTTGATGTGGGAAATGCACTCCCACCGCATCTTCTGTGTAAAAGTGATTGGTTCAAATTCCTTCAAGTGAGCCGACCAGGCTAAGTCCTACGTGGTTAATTTGCCTTGCGTAAGCCTTCCTTTGCCTTTTCGACGAGAGGTGTGAGGAGGACCCCGGCAATAACGTTGATTACGCTGGCGGAGCCGATTTACTCCGCCAGAGGGGGAGGAGGAGGACGGTGCTCGGCCGGGGTGACGCTGGCCGGGGTGAACTCGCCCCTTCGCTTTCTTCAAGCGACGATAGCCTTCAATTACCTTTGCAATGTGCGGTGTCGTGCGTGTTGTTGTCGCCATGGTATTCACAGTATACCATTTTCGGCTTTGCTCCTCCTTGTCAGTCCGAATGGATTCCTCCCTTTGGCCTCCCTCGCTCCATTGGCGAACTCCATTTTTGCTGTCCTCCAAACCCTCCTTGATTCGCCTGATTTTCCACATAATGGATCCTCCTTCCCTTGTCTCTTCCTCGGGTCGGGTTCTCAAGGCTACTGCCTTCGCCACGACCCTGGGGAGGATCTCTCCTGGTCCCTCTTGTGTGGATCCATCTCTTCTGTTTCTCGCAGCGGCCCATCCTCTCTTCGGAGGTGATCTTCCTCTGCCCTGGCGTATTCCCTCATCTTTGCGAATAGCTCTTCCACGGTGCGTACTTCCTTGCGTGCAAGTCTCTCCGCCTAACGGCCCTCTTCAATCCAAACGCGGCGTTGATTATGGTTGTGTCGTTAACCCCGAACTTGGCATTTGATTCGAGAAAATCGCCGAAGTAGCTCTTTAGGGTTTCGCCTTCACGCTGCTTAATTGCAAACAGTCGCTTCTCTTTAATCCCGGCCAACGTTGCCTTGAAAATTGCCTTCGAAGTTTCGCCTGAGTTGCGCCGCTTGGTGATAGAATTTGGCTCCAAGGAGGAGTACCAGGATAAGGCTATCCCTCCAACGCCAATAGCAATCCTTTGGCTTTAATATCGTCATCGCCTCCAATGCTTCCATGGTCGTGGTCGTGACACGAAGAAATTCCCTTGGGTTGGTTTTGCCATCATATGGTTTTATGCGGGGAGTTTGAAGCTTCCGGTGAAGGCCACCTTTTGTTCAAGCCTGACGAGAGAGGTTCGAATCGCTTTCCTCCCTTTCCGTTCTCATGTATGTTGGAGAAGATACCTCCCGGCTTGGGTCTGTAATCTTGAGATTCCTCACACCTCCATTCTTGTTGTTCCTGCAAACGCTTTACTTCGCCATAAGCCTTTCGTTGGCCTCCATCACGGCGCTTTTGTATGTTGGGGTCGATCGCCTCGACTCCCTGGCCCCCCTTTGAAGCCCCCTTTTGCCCTCTCGCCGACTTGGCGACGAGCCGGGGTTGAGGCTTCGCCACGCCTCCTCCCATCGCCGGCGTGTACACTGCGGTTGGGGATGCCGTTGGGGCGCGCTTGCGCGCCGTCGCCGGAAGTTTGTGGAGGTGGCGCCGAGCTTCCCTTTGCCGCTGCCGGAGCCAAAACGCGATCCTCCTCGCTCAGAGCCGGTTGTCCGCGTGATCGGCTCCTGGTGGATCGCCTGGATCCGCCGCTTCCAGCCTGCCGCCGTTTGCTCCCTGGCTGGCGACGCCTCCTTAGACGCTGCCTCCGCTCCCTTCTTTGGTGGCATGGTTTTTGGAAAATGTGTTCGCTGCCTAGATTGGTGAGCTTCACCTTCTTCCGCTTCCCACTGACGGCGCCGTTGTTGTGGTTATGACCACAGGGTTAGTTTTTGTGGGCTCTTTCTTCTCTTTTTTATAGGAGGGGAACATGAAGGAACTGTCGCCCTTCGTAAGGCGTCCCCATTTATCGTTCTCCAGTTCGACAGGATCTTGTCGCTTTTCCTTTTTCTTTGCAGGTGTCGATTTATTTAATGGTGTTGTTTCGGGCGTGTCTTCGTGAACTACGAGGGTGCGTTTCCTCCGCCGCCTTGGCCGCTTATTCCGCGCCCGTCGTAGGTTCGGGCGAAGCAATGCTTCGTTTGCTCAACTCTGCTTCGGATAAAACATGGGCCGTGCTTCATTCACCCGATGGCTCGGGATATGATGGGCTGGACTCTGTAACTGAACCACTACAACACGCAAGGTTCAACTTTTCAAATGAAATTCATGAAATTTCGCGAATTTCGTTCGTACCACTCGCATGCGAAAAAGAAAACCGTTTCAAATTTTGCTCAAATTCAAATTTAAATTAATTTTTTCAAAAATTTATCCAAAATTTCTCCATAATTAGTATTAATAGCCTTATGATCGCTGATGTGAATATTATTTAAAAAAACAAAGTTTGAAGACGTTTTTGAGCCATTCAATTTATTTAGTAGCAATATTTGTTGAAGTATATTTATTATAAATATTTGTTGAAGTACATTTAGTAGTCATATTTATTGAAGTATATTTAGTACCAATATTTCTTTTAAAAACCAGCAGCATGAGGCAAGAAGGGTAATATCCATAAAATCATAACCTGTATTCAGAAAGTACATCTAAGTTTTTCTTAAAATCACATGTAAACTGCTAAGAGATCATTAGACTACATCAAAGTCCCCGGTTTAACTTGTCAACAATCAATATAGAATTATATGAGACTAGAGATGGCAACAGGTATATATCCGGTGGGTATCACCACCCATACCCATACCCGTGTAGTAAAATTTACCTGTTACAATACCTATACCCGCATGCGAGTACAAAATTTACCCGTACTCGTACCCATGCGGGTAACGGAGACCCGGTAGGCTGCAGCAGCATATCTTGTAAGGCAATTTAATAAAAATGCAATGAATATCCGTATTAAAAATTAAATATTATACTAGAGTGTACAGTTGGCCCATGGACAACATATCTTATAAGGCAGTTAGGGTTTAGAGATTTTGATCGGCTGACCTGCTGGGCTGCACAGTTGAGCCTTGGGTAGTTGGGCCGGATCGCTAGTGGATCAGACCCACGGGTGAATGGGTACGGGTAATAGCAGAACGAATCTGTACCCGCTCTACCCGCTGGGTAGTAACTTTTGCCCGTTAATAAACCCATGGGTATGAAAATTGGTTTATACCTGTCCCCTAATAGAGTAAATATCCATCGGGTTTCGGGTCCCCGTTGTCATCTCTATATGAGACCTCTAGTGATAAACCGTCTATCATTTTTTCTATTATTTTGAGAGAGAGCCATATCATAACTAAATATTCAACACGAATACAAATATTCAATAATCAACTGTAGTGCATAAAAAATAAATGGAAATAAATTGTTACAGGATCTGCTACAGCCTACAAAAATCATAGTTGATTAAATAAATGTAACATTTGAATCAGAATTTTAGACTACACCTCTACAACACAGTGCATGTTTCAATATTTATTCAATTATATTTAGTAGCAATATTTGTTGAAGTAATTCTTCTAATATTATTTTTGGTCTTTAATGGTTTTTTTTATATTTTACAATAATTTTTTTTTACAATTTTCTTAATTGTTTTACATTTCCCTTATTTTTCAACTATCATCTGTTTTTCGAGCTTTTCAAACGAATTTTGAGACTTTTCGAGCGGTTTTCGAACTCGGCAGTTTTTCGAACGAATTTCGCTCGGAGGTTTAGAGACTTTTTGACTAGATTTCAAATTCATTTGACTTTCAAACCAAGAGAAATTTTACGAATTTTAAGTGAAATTTTGTGAATTTGGATATCTCGGGATGTCGAAATTAGGCCCTGTTTGGTACGGTTCCAGATTCTAGTAGAAACGGAAACGGTTCCAGATTCTTGGTAGAAACGATTCAGATAGAATTTAATCAATCTGAAAGCAGGATTTGGTACGGTTCCATATTCTAGTAGAAACTACTGAAATGGGGTTGAGGGTGATTCAACCACGGTGTGGAAAAAGGAGAAACGTTCCGAGGAGAATCGTTCCGAGTTTTAGCCCGTTTGATTTGGTTTCTCTCAAATTCTAGTAGAAACAGCTTGTTCCAAGTTGCCAAACGGAGCCTTGAGCTCGAAACGGAAACGAAAAGCGAGACCTGCTGACGCGTCCGAACCGACACCCACAGTGGAGGGTTCCAGATTCCAACCGCCGCAAATAAAAATCCCCGATGACAACAAACGCGCTTCCCCCAGACGCTCCTCTCGTGTACCCCCGGCTCGACCCGAGCCGTCTCCTCGCGCAGGCGAAACCCTAACGCTGCTCACTTTCCGTGCCGCCCCGATACCGCCATGGCCGGCAAGATGAAGGAGCACGACGGCGCCAGCCCCGCGTGAGTCCTCTCTCTGCTCGCACCTCCCCTCCGTCGGTTCGATCTCTGGATATAGGCGTTTTGTCACTAATTTTGTTGTTTTTTTTGGTGTTTCCTGCAGCAAGATCTTCATCGGCGGGCTCTCCAAGGACACCAGCATGGGCACGTGCAGATTCGCTCTAGATTTGCTTTTTCACTTGTTTATTGCCTGTTCCGCCCTATGTTTTGCGAGTTAGTTAGTGTTCGTTCAGATCTGGTTGTTGTTAGGTTTCACCGGCGATTGGCTTTGTTCTGGATGTTCTACCTTAGTCGCTCCGGTTGAGATTAGCTAGTTTGTTGGTGAATGCATAATTTTTGCAAGTTTAGTTTCGGTGTAGCGGTGTAGTTATAATATGGGACTGTCGTCCTTAGAAGAAAGCTTAGGCGACAAGTGATTTTGCGTCAGCCCTCCTAATTTTGTTGGGCAATCGGCCATTTAGCAAATATGTTTATAGATGCAATCTTTCACGTTACCATCGTCACAGTTTAAAAAGTGTTTGTAAAAAAAATTAGTTAAAGTATTCAACATTTACTATGCATTTTTCTTCCGATTTGTATGGCTTTGTAGTAGGTAATGTGCTTACCTTTTGCATATGTTTTGAGCTGGTTAATTTGGCATGTAACAAGTGTGCTTAATGAGCTAGCTTACTAAGAGCATCTCCAGCAAGGGCCCCTAAAACAGGGTCCCTATTTTGGATTTAGGGGCTCCCCCTATTTTTTGAGGCCCTGTTTTCAGAACACAAGTCCAGCAACAGCCCCTAAATCTCAGCCCCTATTTTACTTTTTCTCCTATTTTGACATATCCGCTATGTATAATCTTCATTTGACACCACTAAAATTCAATCAAAAATATTTGTAATACATAAAACATAAGCATATTAACATTTACAATTTAAAAACATGATATTTCAAATTTAAATTTAAAATTTTCAAAACATGATAAAATTTTCGAAGCCTCTCATGTATTTCCCTATCTTCAATAATAGGGGTTGTACTCGTGTCCCTGGGAATTGGGGCTGAGGAGGCAAATTTAGGGGCCTCCTAATTTTAGGGGCTTGAGTTGGGGGCCCCTGGGAATTGGGGCTGAGGAGGCAAATTTAGGGGCCCCCTAATTTTAGGGGCTTGAGTTGGGGCTTTGCTGGATCTGTTTTTTTACTACACTCTCTAATTTAAGGTTTAGGGGCTGGTTTAGGGGCTCTGCTGGAGATGCTCTAAAGGTCATCATTCCGTCGCAAGGCCCCATAAATTAGTGGAATGTTTGGCTCTAGCTTGAAGTGATGGGTTTATGAAGTACTGATGTGGAAGGGATGTTTTCCTTTGTTTTATCCGTGAGCACTGAACTTGCTGCTAACTGCTTTGTTTACTTCTTACCGTGCAGGTACATTCAAAGAACACTTTGGGAAGTATGGGGAGATAATTGATGCTGTCATAATGAAGGACCGCTATACCCAAAAGCCCAGAGGCTTTGGATTTATTACCTTTGCTGATCCTGCTGTTGTTGACAGTGTAATCGAAGACAACCATGTTATCAATGGAAAGCAGGTAAATTGTTTGGTTCCTGTTTTTGGTTGAAATTTATACTCGTTTGAGCTTGTTGTTATTATATTAGTTCACATGAGAGCACATCACATTTCTCGGCATTGTGCACTGCAAAAGACATACTTTATGAAGTTTTAGATCCCTGAACATGCCATGGCATAAATCCCTAGCACTTTTTTATCTGCTTCAATGTGAAAACTGCAGGTTGAAATTAAGAGAACTATTCCGAAGGGTGCTGCCCCCTTGAAAGATTTCAAGACAAAGAAGATCTTTGTTGGTGGATTGCCCTCTGCTCTAAAAGAAGGTATTATGTGTGTTTATTGTTTACATGGCAGTTGACTTTGTATTTTGAATAAATAGGCTGAATTTCTCAAACACGGTAATTTAACAGTTGAATTCAAGGAATTCTTTTCGAAGTTTGGAAAGGTGGTGGAACATGAAATCATCCGTGACCATGCAACCAACCGGTCAAGAGGATTTGGATTTGTAGTCTTTGATGCAGAAAAAGCTGTAGATGAATTATTAGCTAAGAAAGGCAATATGATTGATCTAAATGGTTCTCAGGTGAGCCTCTGCATGGTGCTTTCTGGACTTTGTAAATCTAGTTTGGTACAATTGGGCCTGAACACGCTAATAAATTGTGGTCCTCTAAGAGAGCACATCATGTTGCTGGTTTGCTCTTTCGTTTCAGTTACTTTAGTTGTGCTCTTTTATAGGTGGCAGGTTATTAGCTCTCCATTATTGGAAAGCAAACAGATTTGAAAGAGAATATAGGTTGACTTTCTTGCTTTGCTGTAGGTGGAGATCAAGAAGGCAGAACCAAAGAAACCCTCTAACCCACCTCCTCATTCATTTGATAGCGAACCTAGGGGCCGTCCACATGCGGATGGCTATGATGGATTTGGCAGCTCTTATAATTATGGTGGTAGTTTTGGCCCCTATAGATCACCTGGAAGTTTTGGCGCTAGGCCTGGGAGTTACAGTAGTGCTTTTGGTACTGCTGACTACGGTAGCGGCTATGGTGGTTATGATGGATCATTAGGAGGTTATCGTGGAGAATCATCGCTCTATTCTAGTCGCTTTGGTAGCAATTATGGAGGAAGTTTTGGTGGTGGTTATGCTGGTGGCGGTTATGCTGGTGGTTTAGGTGGCGCATATGGGCGTGAAGCTGGGGGTTATGGTGGTTCTAGCTACGGACCTAGTTCTTCTTCAGGTACCAGTGCCGGTGCTGGGTTTGGCATGGGTGGACTCTATGGTGCTAGGGGAGGCTATGGTAGCAGTGGAGGTGGTGGTGCTACTGGTCGTTACCATCCATATGCAAGGTAGATAAAAGCTTCAGATGCTGCTGTTCGCTAGGTAAGCTTGTCATCTGCAGCTAGAAAAAACTTTGTTGAAGTTTGATCTGCTCAGTTTGCTGTATTACTCCTGTTAGATCGGGTTTGTAGAACTTAAAAGCACTGTTTAGTGTTTCAGATTTAAACATACTTATGATTGCACATTTGCTTTTGATTAGGTACCAAATTCAGTATGAACTATAGGAATTTGAACTATAGCTGGCTATTAGTTTAGCTTGTATTTAGTTGTTGGACAGGAAGCTGTTTGCATTAGGTCTTTTGTCCAATTCACGCACATGATGATTGCATGCACTTGTTTTTGGTTCCATGTTAGTCTAGATAGTTGATTGTTTTTCGCTCATGAAGGCATAGTAGTTTACTTATTGTTTATCGTCATAGTTTTCTGCGTTGTTGCTACTAGCTTTTGCATCAGGCATTATACTAATATGTCCTGCATAAGATCTTTATAAGATGGTCTATGTTGATGATTGCTGTGGTCATGAAGATCCTATTTAATTTTTATTTATCCTATTTCATGAGATCTTCAGAAATTTGATAAGCTATTTTGGTTTTTTGCATTTCGAGCTGGTGCAGAAGTTAGTTCCTGTCAAGTGTCATGATTCATCTATCATGTCTCATGATTTTTGCATCTGGACTGTGGCAAGGGTTGTGGGATTGACATGTTGAATTTTATAGCGTTTTGATTGATATATTTAACGTTTTGATGAACAAGTTTTCTCATGCATGCTCTTCTCCTTGGTTTGCCCCAACTATCCTGTTTGCTGTGCTTGTGGAACTAATGTTAGGTGATTAAAGGCAATCCATAACTTTCCTACCATACTTTACGCCTTGCCAAGGCCTTGGCAAGCTGCGCCTGACATGCGTGTTGGTTTATGTGTGCTGTTTTCATGACCTTGTGCTTGAGCTCCGTTTAATGGCTTTTGGTGTATATCGGACTCCATCTAAGTTTACAAATCATATTTTTTCTTAACACAAAAACGAAGAATACACTAAAAATAACTAGATTATCTCTAATTATTATCACTAAGTATGCATGTATGTAGAGAATATAAAGTAAAGATGAATATTTATTAGGGGTATAGAGGGAACACCATAGTAATTTGGATTCCAATGGGAAACTAGGACGGAGAGAATATTTGATACGGATGGTCCTAAATCAGCCTCCTCTCGAGGCAGTTAAGTCAATAAACTATGTATGGCGTTGTACAAGTTCACTCGAAGCGTTCCACAGTAGTAACAAGTAGAGGGGCAAGCAGTCGTAATGTCGTATCCATGATAATAGTACTACAACAGACGGTAGCGGAGCAGCGACACATCCGCGATAAACAGCTCTTACCAATTGAAACGCAACCTCGTAGTCATAAAAAAATGGAACAGGCCACAGCTGCTTCCAGCCTGCCATGGTGCAACGTAAATATACAGTAGCAAAAAACCTGAAATTAACGTGACTTCGGTGCGGACTACCTGATGCCACGTTCACACCATAGCGTAGATTGAAAAATCATTACTTGAACCCCGGCCCTTCTCGAATTTTGTTAATTTACCGTTTATCTTTTTATAAACAAACCATTCTCTAATTTCTAAATTGGAACTTTTTTACTACGCGGCACTTCTTTATGTCGAATATCTTTGTTGAAACACACACACTAGAAAGAAAAGCGCGCTTCGCCGCGCCGTTGAGAATATCGATGATTGTAGAAAGCTAAGGCATTAGATAGCGTGAGTAGTATACATGATAGAGAGAACCAATAATAGACCGTCCGTTGAAATAATACCACTATATTTAAGATGCAATGCGTCTCTCTTGAAATTAATATAAATGAAACGACTAAACGCTGTTGATCACAGCCGAGATAGGATTGTGTAGAAATGTAAGCACTTATATATTAAGGTATGTCTTGTGATATACATATACATAGAGCATATAGTAGAACCATAGGTAATAATTATGCATCGAGGCGTGGCTTCTGATATGCACATACATAGACCGTATAGCAAGCGATCAAGCAAAAGGCAATATAAACAAATTATACAGTCATGCAGCTTTGATTAAAGCAAAAGGTTGAATATCATCATTCTAGTACGGTAGCAGAATAGTAAACCAACCAAATACTCCCTCCGGTCACAAATAGTAGTCGTTTTGGACATCAGCACGGTCCCCAAAACTCAACTTTGACCACTAATTTCTATTGTAATATATTTGAAAAATTTAATAAAATTATAATATTATGAAAGTACGTTTCGAGACGAATCTACACATATGATTTTTATCCATCCAATCTAAATATTCAAAAAGATATAAATAGCTAAACTTTTAAAAGTTTGACTGCACGCATCCCAAACCGACTACTATTTGTGACCGGAGGGAGTATAATGAGACCCTCAAAATAATTGGGGTAAAAAGAGGCGTGCCAATTGTAGAGCAATTTTTTTTGTACTAACATACTTACCATCTGAATTAGAGGTGCAATATCACAGAGAAGCTAGAATTCATAAGAGGTTAATTATAAGTGTTTTGTAGATACATATAACGGCTACAGAAAGGCACAAAGGCAGATTTTAGAGATAACCAGTAGCTGAGGGATCTTTACAGGTTATAATACAATAATTGGCAAAAGCAGGGCTAGACCTTCTTCGCAAGCGTTTCTCGTTGGCCTGAGATGGATTGGATGGTTAAGTGTTCTATCATTGAGTGCAGTTCAGGGATAGATCACCACCTACTCGGTAATTTTCTTAGGATGGCTCTCTTTTTTTTTTTTTGATTTTCTCTGACTCAGCTTGACCTACTTGACTCAGCATAGAAAAATGGTAAGGAAACTGAAACATCAAGAATATGAACAAAGATCAACGCAAATTAAGACCCATCTGACAGTGCACAGGAAAAAGAACCCACGGTGTTGTCAAACTATCATGTTTGGAAAATACATCAGCTATATTTCCTTGTAATTGGTTGTAATTAAGTTTGCTCCATATATAAGAAAAACTCCTTTAGGCTTACCAGGAGACATAAATTCCAAGACAAAACTAACCTCTGGTTGCAAAGGTACTCACAAATACCTAAGATTAGACATCATGGAAACGGAACATGATAAATTTCCAACGAATGGTTTCTTGCGAGATTGTTGCAAAGCAAGAACTATTCAGCAGCCATGGTACCGTAATAGCTGAGACCCATGGTACCGTAATAGCCCATATACTTTGCAATAGTTACAATACAGAAGTACTATGCTGAAATTAGCAATTGGCAACTGTTGTAAAGTCTTTTCAGATAAAGGAATAGAAACTCACACTTGAGTGATTTGTCTGCTCTCGTGATTTCCTCTGAATATTGTGATTCTGTCTCTATAACGGACTTTGAGAGCCACCAATAATGTAACAGTTTGCACTGAATAGTAGCTACGGTTTGCAAAAAATGCTCATAAAATCAATTCAACTATCGTATTGATACAAATAACATGCCCCAAAGCAAAAGAAATTATTGATAGGAAGAACCTCGGCATATACTGGAGTGCAACTCCAAGAGCATAGACTGGAAAAGGAAGCACAATGCACAGAAACCTAAATACTCACAGGAAATTAAACCAAAAAAATAACCTCTTTGTACAATTTCCTCCTTTCAGGTTTTTACATATTGAAAGCATTGATACAATAGGCCAAAACCATCCGGTGACAGCATACTCCAAATTAAAAAATAAAATGAGTTGCAGGTGAGATGGGATTGATAAGTTGTCAAACGAAAAGAAATCCATTTCATGCTGCACAAAGGATTAACTTTGCTGCGCTAAACAACTGACCACTGATAGATTCTAATTTTTTGTGCAGCATGGATACAACCCAATGCATTACAACTGGAGCATGGATACCCACCGATAGAAATCCATTTCATGCTCCGACCTATTATCTAACAGCTGGAGCTATTGCATTCAACCCAATGCATAAACTGCAAAGTACAAAACATGGGTAAAGTAGAATATGCAACAAATAATGTCAGATCATTTCACTCAAAAAATGTACGACCATATACTCACAAAATCCACAGCTAAGTAGTTAGAAACCCCGTTGCATAAAGCTTCTCCATAGATACCTAATAAGACAGGTCCATTTGGAGCTCGATAGTAACAAAGAAATTCTTAGTAACGCTGCTTGAATTTTCGATGATCCTGCATAGCAAGAAAAGTATAAATTTTAGGTACATACATGCAACATGCCAAAGTTGTGAAAATGATGGCAAATTATATCAACATTATGCACCATGCAACATTGTATTCGAAACCACTTACGGCCGTGAAACAGGGAATTAAAGCTTGAACTCATGGAATGACTTGCTGATCGAAATCGGCCTTCAAACTTGAGCTCTTGGTGAGGAAAACCTGCTCGATAACTGGTTCAGTGTGGAACACAGATTCTACTTGGACGATATTAGTTGGTAGATTAGCGATAATTGCATCAGAGATCCAAATCATCTACAATGCTATGATGCCTTTCCCCTGACCAGTCCACAGCAATACATTACAGAACTAAACCTTTAAAAATGATGTGCTATACAAAGATCAACAACTTAGGAATTAAAACTATAAACTTTCAAATTTGTCAAGAGTTAAAACATTTGAAATTTGCATCCAATATTCCAAACTACAATACTATTATTCAAATATGTAAAAAAAACAGTCATAAATTAAGAAAGTATTAATAGTAAGAGCATTATTGAGAACATGAAGCCCATGCGGATCTAACAAATTGGGGATCTAGCAAATTAAGAACAAATCTAGAATATGGAGGAGAAGCATGCGAGGTTCTGACATAATTGAATTGTGCCAAAATGTGATATTGCTAGGCATGAATATTTGGTAAAAAGGCTAGTATCGTGGAAAGGGCATGTAATTTAGGTAAAAATACTCAATGAGCACCTCCAGTAGGGTTACATGACAATTTGCAAGGGAAAAATACTATATTCTACGTTAGCACTAATGTAGGTGGCAGAATAAACAGATACGCAAAATGACACGCACAACAAATAGATATACAATGAAGCAATTGCAAAAGCAGGTTATAGTTACAACCAGAGCATGGATTAACTAGAATGCCAAGAATTTATTCATCAAAGGAAGAATGTCTTACACTGCGGATCAGCTAAGCCCTCCGCAGTTTCCCCTGTGTTTAGCTCACTCTCGAATCCATTCTCCACACAAGCCAATGAGATGACCAAGGCGGCAATCTCTTTCATCAATCAGTTGATCAACCATATCACCCACTTTCTCATCATCAGAGCTCACCACAAATATCTCTTCAATGGCATTAACCGTGTTCTCCGGCACCCAGCCTGGGAAGCAAGAACAACGTTGAGTAAAAAAATGATCAAACGATCAACAGAAGAGAAGAGTATTAATGACCATGGGAAATCATCAAAAAGCACCAAAAACTACAGATAAAGATTGACGAAACAGCGAAATCCATATGGGTAAAAAAAACCAACCGGCAGAGAAGGAGAGGGAGGGAGATGATGTACAGGGCCAGTGGCATGCATCTAATCGTGGTGTCTGCCGATGTTGGTAGGAGAAGAAGCGGCGGTGCGGGCAGCCTGGGCATCGACGGCCCTCAGAAGCGGGGAGGAAAAGAAAGGGGCACATCGGGGAAGGGATGGGGTGGAGGGGAACGGCACCGTCGCTAGAGCAGAGGAGGAATCAAATCAATCAGCATAAAAAATCACTCAAGCTTACAACTCCCCCCTCATCTAAACTAATAAAAGGAGGAGTTTACCCTGCCTTTAGTGGATCGTCCACCTGACAAGGCCCAGCGTCAGCCCATGTACTCAACGATGATCCCACTTCACGCCGCCACGCTTTGGAAACCGCCACGCTCAAGACGACTCCGCTCTAATCATCCGTGAAGACTCAGAATTCCCTCCGCCCCATACATTCTTCCTAAATCTTTCTCCTAGCGTCACCACCACTCGTTGTCGCCGCCCAGTCCGTCCCACCGAGCCCCGCCATGGCGGGCCAGAGCCCTGTCGCCGGAGTCAGCGCGTGTTGAGCCTGCGGCACCTCAAGGCCGTGGTCCGTGCTAGGGGCGCAGCGCCAAGGGCGCTGTGGTTCCACATCGCGTTCCGGGAGGACAGAGGAGAAGCGGGACGCCATGGCTCTCAAGGCGATTCGCGAGGCAAGCGGCACAAGAAGGCCCGGCAGCAAGCGGCGAGGGACGGGCACCGACGGATCTGGTTCGAAAAGCGCGACGTGCTATTACGCCTGCGGCACCCGCTACCTCTCTCCCCTCCGAGGCGTCGCCACCGACGCTGCCGGGTTCGCCGCTTATCGATCTAGCTGGTGGCGGCGACCTCAACTCCTCCACCGCCACTGCAGGCGAGATGTTCTCCGACTCCATTTGCTTCTTTGAATGGGGCAGATATCTTTCTCCAGTTTACCGTGACTTAGTGAACCTAAGGTAAATTACGAAGTACCAACACTCATACTGCTTTTTTAAATTATTCTCAGATTGATTCTTTATTTTGCTAGCTTGTATATCTGTTTCTGTTCCTTAATCCAAATTTGGAACTTTCCAGAAGTCTTTACTATTTATTATTTGTAATTTATTTTCTACTGTCATATATTGAACTACCAGATCAAGAAGATGTACACGGAGATTCATGTTGGAGATGTAATAAAATTTGAGCAGTAAGTAAGCTTGTCAACTAACTGTTAACCTGTTTTTCGTCTAATTCTACAGAACTTGTTTCCTCCTTTTCTCTCATCTTCCATTTCTTATCCATTCTTTCTTGCATGGATTGCAGCATGTCGCTTTCGGGTGCTAAATTATTTCCAATATGATCTCTCTAGAGCACCTGATGTTCTTTATGTCTGAGAATTTCTAGGTTTCTAGCCTCTGACCACTTTATTGCATAACCTACTTATTAGTAAGAGTCTTTTTTATCATCAAATTAATATACATGAGGATCATTGGCATACTAATGTAAAGCAATGGTTAGGATTTAGTGGTTAGGTGTTCATGGCTTTCAGAGAGAAACTAGAAAGCTTAACTTTGGTTTATATGGTTATAGTGCCGACTTAGGCAAATTCACTGATGGACACTGCAAAATATTGGTCATTTTCTAGAACACACCGTTTCCATTGAAATATCATTGTTTTAAAATTTAGAAGAGTGACTGATTATGAAAACTAAAATTTTAAAAGAATTTTAACAACTTTGGCTATCTAGACCTTTTGAATTTGTCCATCTATAATAGCAGATTTGATTCATGATTTAACTATGAAATTCATTGTTAATTGCAGGTTCTAAGCGGTGGAGTTGGTACAATTCTTTGGTTTGTTGATGCAGGTTGCCTTATTTGGCGTTTCTTTGCTAATTTGCTGCTTATGTTGCACCACTAAGGTATCGATTCCATCTTTGTTGTTCATGATGCTGAATCGTCTATTGTTTTGGTTGCCTTTTCCGATTTGTGCTGCCATGGTTGTATTGTCTATTAATTTCTCCGTGAGTTCGTGGTCTATTCCCTTTCTTTGGGCGCAATTGTTTGCCATTTGATTCGTCGGTTTGTAACGGTTTACATTTCTTCTTGATGGTAGCTTTGATTCGTCGGTTTGTTCTAGACTTTAGTGCCATTTTCATTATTGGTTTGATCAGTGAGATGCCTGTGATGTCTCACTTCTCAGTCCTTACTACTGGAGGAAATCATCATATCTTCACTAGAGGCTTGGTTATATAATAGGGTTCCACATGAAACACTAAGGTGTGATTTAGGTGGAAATGGTCGGATGTGATGTTACCTCATAAGTCTACTTATCAAATGACAATTTTGGTTGAATTTTTATCAATAATAAATGCATTGATTTCTCTAAAATAAGGTCGGATGTGTTGTTACCCTCACAAGTCTACTTATATCACAAAGGACATCTCAGAACTTACTATGCTCTCTTCATGTTTGTGCAGACTTCAGCTCGAGAGGTCACAGGATGAATAGATCCGGCAGCTTGATGGATCAACTAGCTCTTGATTATCTAGAAGTTCATGATTCCGATTTGCAAGAATTAATGATACCGCAATGAAGCTCATAGTAATGGAGCTTAGAATTGGCTATGGCTACTTAGATGTATATGTAGTCGACTTGACTTAGACACGCTTATACCAAAAGCCGGGTCGGTTTTCATCCTCCAAGTATATCGTTGGAAGGTCACACTAATCGTGACAAGCTCTCACCCAAGGAGAAGTTGAAGGAGAACTGGCCAAGATCTGTGATCATTGATCAAATAGTTCCTTCCAATATTCTATTAGATTGTTCGAGATAAATTTTTGTCCACAAACATGTACAGCTTTATTCTATTTAGCCTATGATTATAGCTAGATGCTCTTCTTTCTAGAATTTGAACACAAAGCAAAAAAGTTTACTAAACATGGGTAGTACTATTTATCGGAAAAATGACCTTATTTGATCAAATAATCATTTTGCAAGTTATATTTGGAACACTTATGGCAGCCTTAGTACCTCTGGAAGGCTTTAATGTAGTAATGATATCTGATAATTTTGCATCATTTATGGTACATACAATCATATGTTTTATGCACACTTTTTGATATTCCGTTGCAACGCACGGGCACTCTACTAGTATACACAAAGCTGCAAAGAGGAGCCGTAGAGACAATCAGTCCAACTTCACTCTCACCTTGGTGTAGATGCCGATGCAGCAATTTTCGCCTGGCCGGAGGCCAGTGGGGGGCGTCGAGACGGCTAGCGAGCTGGGGCTCTGCTGAGCGGCGGCACGAGGCTTGGCACCAGGCAGGCACCGGGAGGACGCCCAAGCAGTACCCGGAGACGCCGCCATTGGAGAGCACCGCAGCGATAGCTTGAGTGCCTGCTTCCCCTGCATCGCCGGAGCGCCCGCTGCTGCCTTAGGGTTTGGGCATTGGTAGCATCACAGCCGCGAGCCCCAATTCCATGACGCTTTATCGGGCGTTGACTGTACACGCGGTTTGTCCGATGGGAACGGTGGCAGCGACGACAGGCAGGCGGTGCGAAGCAGTAGGAGGAATGATAGGCAGCGGGTTTGCTGAGGCGCGTGGCCATACGACGCTGCCACGCGGGACGAAAGGAGGAGAGGACAGCAGTGTCGGGCGGATGGGGCCGCGTTAGGCGGATGGGGCCGCGTTAGGCGGATGGAAAGAGGCGGAGGCGGCACGGGGCGGAAGGAGGAGAGGACAGCACCGATGCAATGGAGTCGGGTGGATGGAAAGAGGCGGAGGGGAACGGTGTGCAGCCTCAAGAGCTCTGCGAGCCTCAATCCCACGGCGCTATATCGAGCTTCGATCGGTCACATGGCGAATCGGATGGAAACCGAATGGAGACATCGATCGCGTGGCCGAGGAGGGCCGGTACGCAAAAATGAAAAACTCCGGGGCTCCCTCCGCGTAGAAGGGCGACGTGGCACAGCCGACGAGCCGCGAAGTCGTTCCCTTATAGTATAAGTTAATATGGACTCTACTATGGTTTGGTGCTTTTTTTTTTATTTACTTCCAGTTATTCTGCATGATGAACCCTCCTTCAGTCACAACGAGAAACACTATCGGGTCTTCTTTCATTTCAACTCAAATAAAAAGCACTTTCTTTCAAGCTTATTTGCTTGAGCTGTAAATAAAAGAGCAAAGTTGTCTTAGCTCTGGATTGATGGATGGAAACCTGGGGCTGGGTTCAATTTCCATCCAATCCATCTCAGGCCATCGAGAAACACTTGTGAAGAAAGACCTAGGCCCCCTCGCTACCCCAAACTCTCTAGAATACCAGAGGTATATTGACTTGGGGTTATTTTGTCGAGTTCCTTCGATATGGTTCTCTCGACGCGCAGCATGCTGAAAGCACTAGCGTAGAAGTGAGAGAAGAAGCGAGGGGATTGAGCTTCGATCTTATCTTTGATTGCTTTTTATGAAGTCACAATGGGAGCTAGTGCTTGCTATCTCAAATAGCTCCATGGATCTCATCAGAAATGTTTGATGCTTCTTGGGGCTTCTTTACCGATCATTAATGAATGACTCGAAGACACTACGCCAAAAACGACACGCTAATACCTTAATTGAGTCGGTAAAGATCAAATCTGTTTATCATAGTGCTTTAATGATGTCTCAACATCTCTTTTCAACTGAGGAACAATCCAATCTCATTTCGTTCCAATTTTAGTCAAATAGCAAAGGATATTCCATTAATAATGACGAAAGGGGTGGAGGGGATACGGGCCACCTCAAATGGCGTGAGCCGCATGCGGGGAGACCTACACGTACGGGTTTCAGGGGGATCTGGCCGGCTGGCGCCCACCCGACTAGAGGGAAAGAGATTAATCATATTTTAGGATTGAACTAGGGGCTTTACCCTTTTTTTTCTCTGAACTACTACTTGCCCTTCTCGCTTATCTGTGGACCAGTGCTTGGCTAGTTAGGCTAACCGTACCTATAAATAGGGTAACTAGAAATACCCCTAGATAGAACTTCTATCATAGAAGGAAAGCAATGCTTCAAATCATTTCTATTTGACTCAAATCTGTTATGAAAAAGTCGAGGTATTTTGAATTGTTTGTTGACATGGACAAAATAAGGGAAAACCTCTGAAAGAATTTCTCGGTGTGTGTAGGCCGGTCAGCCCTCTGTCTGAGATCCATCCCCGCATTCTCTTATTATGTAGTCTTGCTCACTTTATAATTCAGAAAAGAAGAAGTCAGAAAGGCATGTTCTCTTTCATCCGTCTTTTCTAGGTGCGTGTAAGCCCAGTCAATGATTGCTATTCTAGGTGGGGTGGGCCATTAACCTTCGAATGGTGTTGGTCCTACGGACCGTGAACAGATTTGCCTCTGGCACATCGGAACCACATGAGCTCACCGACAGGTTTGCATCCGAAGAAGGTGCATCCCATTAAATGATCTTTTGTCAAACTTATCTCCATAAATAGGGCGGACTTTTTCAGAGTTCGGATCTTTTGTCAAACTTATGTCCATAAACAGGGCGGACTTTTTCAGAGTGCAAGTCGATCTTTCTTCTCAGCTTATGATGGTTGTTGGGGGTGGGCTGCACCATCTGGTGGTCTCACGTTCCTCCAGGAGCACTTCATTGACATTAGAATGCTCCATTTTATTATTTTAAAGTATATATATAATGCAACCGACCAAATCCAGAAGACTAATTAATACACATCCAAGGAAATTTTCATACTTCTTTGTCATATACATCTAGAATGCTGTATGCTTTGGAAGAAGCTTGTACAGTTTGGGAAGAGGTTTTCTTTCGAATAAGTTAATTCTCGTAGCGAGAATGGGATTTCTACAACGATGGCTAACTAAGAATAAAAATGTAGGATCATAATATATATATTTTTTAGTGTAAGTAATATAATATGGTAGGGTATGAGCTCTTTCTACACACAAACGACCATGAATTAGGTCGTGGTGGTTGGTGGTTTCGGGATCCCGCAGAAAATGCGTCTTTTATGCCTCGGGTATTAGCCACAGCTCAAGAAGAGCACCGCTGCATGAAACTCATTATCCGGCTCAGAAAGAACTCTCAAGACGGAAGTTATCCCATACATGCTGTATCCATGCCTCTTCGAAATGTGAACCACTCACGGTTGGGTACTACTAATTTGTTGGGTCTACAATGATCTTGGATGGGCTCCTAACCAGCTAATTTTTACTATTTTTGTTTATAGTTTTTCAGTGATTCTAGATCCTCTTTTCCAAGGGGGCCTTGGCCTTTTTAATTTTAATTGGTTACTGCATTGATCGCCATCTTTCAAGATGGGATTTTTGCCGAACCAGAATCACGACCAATCTTGTTTCTTCTTGATTGAGTAAAAAAAGGGACTTTTGCTTGCATTGTATTATTTGGTCTATGTACGGAATTGATAACATTCGAGATTATACATGATTATATACGAAAGATCCTTTTTTGGCTCTTTCTGGAACCCGTGAGAAACTTTTGGGCATTTCAGAGAATAGAGGAGGGTTACCTTGACTGGCACAGGACAGGCCAATAGAAATGGCTGCTCTACCTGAAAGCTCTACGGTGCGGCAGAGACAGACATCCATCTCAAGGTCACAACAAGCTTATTTACCAAGATCCTAGCGAGTGAAATACTTTGAACGAGCAGGAGAGCACTTGACTTGTTCTAGCATAAGCCATCTAGTAGGCCTGTTTAGGACAAATAGGGGTTGCTCTTACGCAACTAGATACTTGACTGTTCCGGTCCTTTGGGCTCTTAAAAAGAATATGTTCTCTTTCCTCTGCTATCGTACATGTGCATGCTTAGGGTTCAAAATCTCGTCGAGATTTTAGAAATCTTGGCTTTTGGCTGGGGCTGATATTTCAAACTCGGGTGAGATATATAAAAAAAAAATCAAATTGCTACAGTGATTTTAGTTTTTTTTACCAAGATAATCATAAATTCAACCACTTTTCATATTTATAGGACTAGATTTAGCACCAAAATTTTTCGGCGAATTGTAATTCCTTTTTTGGGGAACACATGTGAAAATTATGCAAATACATATATGTATATACAAAATTCGGTCATATTAGCTAAAATTTCACAAGGGGTTGCATAAGGATAAAATTTTGGTCATATTGGTTGAAATTTTGGTTATTTTGACCAAAATTTTGGTTTTGCCAGCCACCAAAATACCGGATTTGAAATTTGGTTTGTCCATTTCGTTGGATTTCAGCCGAAAATTTGAAATCTCATTGAAATTTCAGATTTCGGCCGCCCACAAATTCTGGACACATTGTGTGATATTACTCTGAAGAATATAGAGGAGCTCCATGGAGACCATTTTTGAGGAAGAACGAAGAAAAGGAGCCCTTGTGAACTTGGCTGACTCGAGGCGTTGGAAATGCCTATGTGCTCTTCTTGAGCAAAGTCTGAGAATAAACTTGAAGTGCTTTTCACCTTTCTGCCAAACCAGAACGAGAGCCAAGTAGGTCAATCTTTTTTCCTTGATAAAACCGAGGCTCTTCTTTTTTATTCCTAGCAACTCATCTTCGGACTACCAAGTTTTGTGAAGAAAGTATGGCTCCCGAAAGCTCTGGGGGAGGCTCGCTGCTCCTACATCGAACTCTCTTCTTTTTTTATTCAACAAATGTAATTTCGTCTTTATGTGTCACCTTGTCTTGATCAGTCTATTCCCTGATCATTTTGTAGGCACACATGAGGTACACCTGCTTTTAGACCGGGTGTAACTCTCTCTCTTTTGCCCTTTATGCCAACCTGTTTCCATATGAACTGCTTAATCAATGTCATGGGTTGGAATTAGTGTTCACTTGGATGTGAACTGTGCCATGATAGCAGCAGCTAGATTATTTAAGAGATATTATTAGTAGATATTATTAGTTATTGTTTGATTAGATATCAATCCCTTAATGATAGGAAGGTATGATTTGATTAGATTCCAAAATCTTAGAGATGGAATTAGTTATTTGTTTCCAATATGCTTATGCAGGTTATATAAGGTTAAGAATTTGTCATCTATTGGGATTAAGCAATGAAGATAAATTAATCTAGTCTCTCTCATATGGCTCTTCACCCTCATCTATAGTCTAATATCACATCTCGCCAAGCTGATGCCACCCGGCCTTCCTCTTAGTGGTGTTTACCCTTTATGAAGTAAGGTTCATGACATTTGGTGTCAGAACCACTCACCATGGCTTTTGAAGCTAAGATTTTTGAGATTTTCAATGAGTTGAGGGTTGGTTTCGCTGAGATAAAGGCTCTCTTGTTGAAGGTTCAGGCACAACTGGTGTCAAAGAAAAGGTAGTGTCACACGTCGGTGATCACATCTACACCGATGTCACCCCTAACACCGATCAAGGAGAAGGGTCGTAGCGTGTTACTGCGATTTTTGTGCTGCCATCGCTGCATGTGGCTACGCGAAGAGTGCCCTTACCGAGGAAGAAAGCGGTTGCCAAGCTACCTACTTGGCGTGACCAGCTAGTGCCATGCCTTTGGGGGCACGGTGCGCGGTGGGCCCATCCTCCTCACTTCTTGTGGTGGGAAGCGTGCCAATGCCATCCCACACCGATGGGCCCTCATGCCTTTGCCACCAACCATCATCAACACCATGATGAGTTCCCTTGCAAGGAATCGCAATTGCTTGCCAAAGTGGGGCTACAAAGGACTGCAACCATAGTCACCACCTCAGCTCGAGGACGAGCTGCATATCTGAGAGGGGTGTAATGTCATGGGCCAAAATTACTGTTCAATATGGAGTGGAGAACGTGATATGACAAGTCTAGGTCTCCGAGGATCACCTAAGATGGCTAATCGGTCCTTCTCTGGGGGGTGACACTTGCGGAAAATCCCAAATCCTGGCTAAACCATGGCGCTTCGGAGCGATTGAATCTAGGGCTTGAGTTCGGATGCTCATTGCGGTCACAATGCTTCCCTTAAATAGCACCAAGACCCCGGGATGCACACAAAATGGAGGAGGCCATGGTGGACACATCAGCAGCACGGAGATCGACTCAGGCATGGAAAGGGGATGACTGCCAAGCATGCCCCACTATTAGTGACACGCGGCGCAGTAGACTAGGCCGCGCGGCGTGGAGAACTGGGCCTTGGTGCGATTTTGGCCACAACAGGCTGGTGGTTAGGGATGGCAACGGGTCCAGGTCCCTCCGGGTTCAACCTCCGTGGACCCGGACCCGAGACCCGAAATGTGGACCCGGACCCGGATCCGAATTTTGTCACGGGTCCAATCTCGGACCCGGACCTGGACCCGACGGGTACCTGGACCCGATCGGGTACCCAGACCCGAACCGTTAGTTGAGTATGCATGCATGAGGTATTCAAATAACATGAAAAAAATTAGCTAGAATGGGTCTTGAACACAAGACCTCTTGATTCAATCACATGGTTCCTTCCATTGAGCTATGGTGTGGCTTGTGACATGGGTACATGCTAATCTATTTTGAACTCACCTCACCTTCTACCTTAGAATCGGGTCCGGGTCTGGGTACCCATGGGTCCAACATGAGACCCGGACCCGAACCCGGACCCGGACCCGAACTTGTATACCCGTGGGTCCAAATTTGCACCCGGACCTGGACCCGTCTGGTCGGGTACCCGCGGGTACCCGGACCCACAGGTATTTTTGCCATCCCTACTGGTGGTGAGGCTTCAGCGCAAAGCCTTTTCCTGATTTCTTTTTCCATTTTTTTAGAAAATCATAGAAATGCAAATAGGCTCCGAATAAATAGGAAGTAAATTCTGAAAAATGCAGAAAATTCTATAAAATATTTTGAAGTATTTAGAACCTAAATAAAACAATTTCTACAAATGTTAATTTATATATTAATCATATTAAATCCTTTTTGAATTTTAAAAATTCCCAATTAACCTTTAATTAGCAATAAAATTATGATTTTTTTGAAAAAAAATTCAAAATACTTAAAAGAAAGCAAAAATTGGGATGTTATAACCCCCCATGGTAGTAAGATCTATTGAATTAGATAAAGACCCTATCAAACCAAGAATGGAAAATGAGTTAGTCTTAGGACCTGAAGTTCTGTAATTAAAGCGTCATCGAAGCATTTATGTATCTTGCAAATTACACAAGGCCTAATATTGGATGCACAGTAAATTTGCTAGCTTGACACAATGCAGCTCCAAGTAGAAGACATTGGGCTGGTGTCAAGACTTTACTCAGTACCTCCAGGGTACTCAAGATTTTGACTTATTTTTTTTGGAAGTACTAACACATGACCATGGTGGGATATACAGATGCTGACTATCTGTCTAATCCCTATAGTGTCAAATCTCAAACTAGGTTTGTGTTTCTCTGCGGTGGTTCAACCGTTTCTTGGCAATCTTCTAAGCAGATCTTGGTAGCTACCTCTACCAACCACTCAAAGATTATAGCATTATATGAAGACCCATGAGTAGGGGTGCAAATGGAGTGGATAGTTTCCGACCGTCCATCCGAATAAATTCGGATAGTATTCGGAGCATAAATTCGGATATCCGGGGTTTTTGTCAGATATCGGATTCAGATTCGGATAGTTTTTTTGGATATGGAAACAGATACGGAATAGAAGTATCCGTCGGATTCGAATATATCCGAAATCTTAATCGGAGCTATCCGGATAATATCCGAACACTATCCGGTCCTAAGCCTGGCTTAGGCGTTCGGCCCAGCCAGCCCATTCCTGATTGCTGATTGACCTGAGAGCCTGAGAGGATGAGAGCCAGGTCACTCGTATAGTCGCATGGGTTCCATGCCCTAGCCAGCTGCCGCCGGTCCCCTCCACTCCACGCCATTGGTCCCCTCCGGTCTCCACGCCGCCGCCGGTCCCCTCCACGCCGCTGCTGGTCCCCTCCACGTCGTCGCCCCTGCTGGTCCCTCCACGCCATCGCTACTGCCGGTCCCCTTCTCACCGCCGCCGGTCCCCTACATGCCGCTGCGGCTTCGGGAGGTGGGAGGCCTTTGCCGCTGTCGGCTCATCGTTGGAGTTCCCAGCCGTCGGTTTGATTTCGTGAGGAGGGATCCCGCGCTGCCTCGTTGGCTCGTCGCTGGAGTTCCTCGCCGCCGGCTTCTTCCCCCTGCCGCTAGCTTCTTCCCCGGAGGCTCGGACCCATGGAGGTAAATTACTGGTAGATTGTGTGAGATTACTCAATGTGATTACTGGCAGATTGTGTGAGATTACTTTGAGTGATACATATATGATATATGAGTTCCTTTGTGTGAGATTGAGGCATGTATTGATGCTGCTGGTTATGAATTTGATATTTCTCACCAACATACATTACTGGGAGCTGCTACTTATGGCCTAGATTTCTGTAGGTTAATTTTTTCTTTCTTTACGATGCTGTTGTTTGATATCTTTATTGATCCTTCTTATTAGTAAGTCATCACATGCTTATCTTTCAACCTTATTGTTGTGGAACCGTAATCACTTACTAATGTCAAGCTGAAATAGTATAAGTACTATATAGCCTTGACAGGTAAACTTTCTGAATTTAAAGTTAACTGATATTTAATGAAATACATCAGTATTCTTGTTTCAAGTATTGAACATGTGGCAAGTGAGGTCCGTCAGTTGTTTTATGCTTCATTGATACTTTCTTCTGTGTAACATAATCCACTAATCCCTAGTGTTTTTGGAAGATATTCCTCTATGAAGAGTTGACAACTTGACATGGATCATGCCTAGTCTACCCTTGCACCAGAACTGTTGTTGTGCACCTCTGATTGTCAGTTGGTGCCACCATGGTATCGGTGACATCATTTACTTAAGTAAATTCTTGTTTATACCGCTGTGTATAAAGTTATGTTCAATGGTATTTCCTTTCTACGTTTGTCTTGTTTTACGGATATGTTCTGTACTTATGCTAAACTAAATGTCACATACCAAACCGCACTTCATTTTGACACATATCCACATATTTTGGATGTGCATTCTTGATGTTTGTTTTGTTGCTATTCGTACCTATAAGGCATTAAGAATTTGAGATGGATGCTGCAAGTGCGAGTGCGAGCATTTGTGGAAGCACAGGAGCCTCCCCTGTTGCTAATGCCACATCAGTTGGTATGGATCACTCGGCGCCACCACCACCACCACCACCACCACCGAATGCAAGTGCATTGGTGGCATATGACTCCGAGACTTGCACCGGAGAAGCTAAGCTTGCTTTAAAGAAGCAGAAGAAGTGTACCTCCAAGGTTTGGGAACACTACACTAAGTATGAGGTGATAGCTAAGACAAAAGATGGTGGGGAGGAGAAACAAGTTTGGGTGAAATGCAAAAAATGTCCACACAAAGCTCGAGGTGAAACCACAAGGGGCACGAAAGCCTTGTGGAATCATTTGGAATTCAAGCACGCTGTAAAGCAAGGCCAGCAACAACTCCAACTTGAGAAGGGTGAATGTGAAGAAAATAGTGCAATAGTTCAGACTTACAGGTATGATGCTGAAGCTAGCCTGAGGAAGTTCTATTTGGCAATAGTTATGCATGAATATCCCTTTGCTATGGTTGAGCATGTGTACTTTATTGATTTCATCAAGTCCATACGTCCTGGTTTTTCATTCAAGTCTCGCACAACCACTAGAAAAGATATATTGGAAATGTTTGGGATGAAAAAAGAAGTTGTACGAAGAACTAACAACTCTTTCATGTCGATTTTCTACAACTATGGACATGTGGACATCTAATCAAAATAAAGGCTATATGTGCATAATTGTGCATTGGATTGATGATAATTGTTGTATGCAAAACAGAATAATTAAATTCAATCATGTCAAAGGGAGCCATACAAGAACTAGCCTAGCAAATGAATTTGTCAAAGGTGTCATGTGTATGAACATTGAGAAGAAGTTATTTGCCCTCACTCTAGACAATGCATCCTCCAATGATAAATGTGTTAGAGAAGTTGTGACCGAGCTTAATAAGCATTCTCCCTTGATTTGTGATGGGGTCTTTTTTCATGTGAGATGTTTCTGCCACATACTAAACATTGTTGCCCAAGATGGTTTGAAAGTAATTGCATCTTCAGTTCAAAATATTAGAGCTACTATTGTAATTGTGAAGAATTCTCCATTGCAATGGGAGGAATTTCAGAAGTGTGCATCAGAATGTGATTTAGACAAAAAATCTGGTCTTCCTTTGGATGTGCCTACAAGATGGAACTCCACATATGAAATGTTAAGGAAAGCTATTTACTATAGGAGGGCTTTTAATAAGCTATTGTACTTGAACAAGGGTAAATATGAGAAGTGTGCTCCAACATATGAAGAATGGGATATGGCAGAATTACTATGCAAGTGTTTGCAAAAATTCGATGATGTTACTCTTATATTTTCTGAAAATCATTATCCAACATCAAACCTATTTTGGTGGAAATTTTGTGAGATTAAGATTGCACTTGTAGAATGGTGTGATAGTGTTGATGTTACTATATCTTCTATGGCAGAGGCCATGAAAGCTAAATATGAAAAGTATTGGGATAAGTCCAACATAGCTCTTGCTATCGCATGCTTTCTTGATCCTAGATACAAGAAAAGGCTTGTTGAATATTTTATGGGGAAGATTTATCATGATAGAGCAGCCCATGAAGTTAATCACTTCCTTGATGTTGTTACAAAATTGTTCGAAGCTTACCAATGCAACACACCTAAAACATCAAAGTCTAATCCCGAAGAAAGACCTTCTCAGCCACTTGGTGATGCCGACTTTTACATCGAATAGTTCTTTTATGAAGATGTAGCTTTGACAACACATGGTGGTATAAATGAATTGGAGGTATACATGAAAGAAAAACCATTTCGGTGGGTTGATCCTAGTGGTAAAGATGCACGGTTTGATATATTATCATGGTGGAACACACATCAAGGGACATTTCCTGTTCTGTCACGACTAGCCCATGATATGTTAGCTATTCAAGTATCAACTGTTGCTTTAGAGTCAGCTTTTAGCGCTAGTAGGCGTATTGTTGATTCATTTCGTAGTCGACTAGAGCCTGAGGTGGTTGAGGCTTTAATTTGTACAAAGGGATAGGCATCTTCATCTAGAAAAGGTAATAATAAGTCATTTAGTTCAAAGTTTACACCACTTTCAACTTTTATTTACTAGCTTGATGATATTTTTAAATTACAGGTTCCAAGGAGAAGATAGCATCACTTGCTGATGAGTTGAATTTGCACTTGGAGGATAAAGAATATGCTACTACATACATGAAAGAGGAGGTTTGCTAATTGTCAATTTGTAGTTGGCCTTTTTCCTTGTTTTCATTTTGAGTTCCTTTACACTATTTTGTGTGTTAATCATTTATTTTTTATAGGATGATAGGATGAATATGGCTGATATGTTGGTGATTAGTTAGTGAATGTTAAGCCAATGGTACGCTTTCTTGTTGCCAAACTGTACCACTTTATAGACATTAAGACTTTCTTATGTAGTTTTCCACTTTCCAATGTTTCATTGTTGCCTTGTTGATGATTCTTGTTCAGATCTGTAGAGAGGCCACTACAACTTTTGCATGTCTCTTGGTGTGCATACCCTTATCATTTTTTAGGCTACCCTTTTGCCCTAAATACTAGAACTAAGTATTTTAGATTGTCATGTAGGTGACTAAATGTAAGCTACTGATGCAACTGTTGTTTGGTTGATTGATCCTAATACGTGTGACATATATCGAGTGATGTACTTAAATCTACTTGTTAACTTACTAATGTGGTTGCATTTTGGACATATAGTATGGTTGATTGATTCTAATATGTGCGACATATATGGTTTCTGTTTTCACGCATTATCCGACTAACTATTCGTAACCAAGACTAACCATATTTGGAACGATCTGTATTCGCTCCGTATTCGTGACCAAACTAATCTGTATTCGTGTATCTGACAAAAAATTTGGAATAGGATACGGGATAAGCGAAATCCGTCCGTATCCGCTCCGTTTGCACCCCTACCCATGAGTGTGTTTGGCCAAGATGTGTGATTAACCATATCCAAAAGTCATGTGGCATTAATACCATCGATAACACCACAATTATCTATGAAGATAATGTTGCATGTGTTGCATAAATGTAAATTGGTTATGTTAAAAGCAATATCACGAAGCATATTTCCCTAAATTTTCTATCCTCGCCAACTCCAGAAGAATGGTGAGGTGAAGATACTACAAACTAAGTCGTGAAAATCTAGTAGATTTATTCAATAAGTTTTTGCCAACATCTAGTTTCCAAATATGTGTTCGTGGAATTGGAATGAGACAACTTAGAGATATTCAGAGTTCAAGGGGAGTAAATCCTTGAACCATGACCCTTAGTATGATCATGAAGATACTACTTTAATCCAGAAGATTTTAATTTGAAGTGTTTTTTCCTTAGTGAGTTTTCCTGAAGCTCACATGAAGATGTTTATTAAGGCAACAAGTGTAACCACTACTATAGAAAAGGTAATCAGAGACGGTTTAGAATCGTCATCACAAGCATTTTTTCAAACCATTTATAACCAAGTGTCAGTGATGTTATGGGATATCACAGACGGTTTCTAAACTATCTGTGATATAAGACATCAAAAACGGTTTTTGATTAGAATCGTCTGATATTACTATATCACAGACAATTTCAAACTAAAACCACCTATGATGTCATGATATCGCAGACAGTTTCAAACTGAAATCGTCTATGATATCATAACATCACAGTGTGATAAGTTTTCCTACAGATCACCCTTTTTCTATTTATTGGCTAGTCTCAGGAAATGCTAACCATACCCTTTGAAAAAACTGAAACTGTCTGTGATGTTGTAACATCACTGTGTGATAAGTTTTCCTACAGATCACCCTTTTTCTGTCTATTGGCTAGCCTAAATAAATGCTAGCCATACCCTTTGAAAAAAGCAGGTCATCACAAGTATTACATCCATTTTAGCAATCAACTCAGATTACGTACAGATTACTACACGACACATCCATTTCAGAAATGAACTCAAATATATTAACCAATGGAACTAAATTTTATTAACCAATTAATTGAATGCACAACTACATTTACAAATCCATAGCACAAGTTTCATAAATTAACCCAAGTGGTAATTCAGAAAAAACACAACTCCTGCAGTTTGGCAGAGTGGAACTCACCTTTTTAATTTATGACTTGACTGAGCTGGAAGAACAAAGCTGTCCTTAAATTTTGCTCAGATCTATCTCTTCCAATGTAGTTATAGCCTCATTGGTCTTTTTTGTACTGATGAGGAGTTGCATGTTGTGGCAAACATAAAATTCACATCAGTTATTTCCCTTTCCCAGCTGATGGCACTGCAAATATAGAATTGGTTAGTTCCAGAATCATTATTACAGAGTTTGATATAGGATTATTGTGTATAGCCAATACCAGAAACTTAAAATCGTGCTGTAGCTTCTCCCCCTCCTTGCCAGAAGGCCTTCCAAGAGCTTTGTACACTTTGAACGACCTACATGATTGCAAAACGTTAGTCTTAGCCATTCCATGAGCAACGTACACCTTGAACAACCTACATAACCATGTTATCTATGAGGAAACGTGATTACTTGGTGAGTAATTTCGCGATAGGACTCAAGTCGTGGCTGCTGCTCTGTAAGGAATCAAGTTAAATAACCCGGTTCATAACTAGATGAATTACAATTAGAACCTAGTGAAACCTACACATGTATGTCGCCATGGTCAATTAACAAAACTGAGTTGCGTGCACATTACAAATCAAAGTATAGCAAATAGTGTACCACTTACCTTGCGTTATAGAGTAAAAGTATGAAATCTTTATCTTTTTGACCCACCAATGCCTGTTCCACGTATTCCTCGACGATTTATATATTTTTGTCCATTGTTTGCCTCGAGACTGTGTGGATCGAGGAAACCCGCTGATTGTTTGTTCTTTTTCGCTTCAAGTATCATGTATCTATATACACAAAAGCAAGGAGTTATATATATATGACATCGGTATTACATGAATGTAGACTATGATTGCATACACTTACAATATCCAGTATCACAAAAGCACAACATCGAGGGTGTCGAGGTTGAAGAGATCGAATAGGTCCTGGAAGTCGACCACAAATAAGCCCCCAATGACTTGTTGAATAGATGCTTAAGTTTGAAGCTGACCGTGATACTCATTATATGTTCTTCAATGGCTTGTTAGCTTGTTCCAGATACCAAACTTGCAATCTAACACAAACCATAGAAAGTTTTTTAGGTGATCTTTCGATACTAAAGGCTCTCTTAACTTGTATAACCAGGCCAACGGGGCAATCGGATAGTCGATGGCCTTCATGATCTGCTTCGATTCGCCCTTGCCTTTCTTTCTACTGTAGGGAGTCTTCATGGGAGACAAGTGGGCAAGAAACCAATTACAGTCTTGTGATGCAGGGGCTACGGTAGCTGATATGGTGGCCTACTGATTAGGTGTAGTAGGTGACTCCGGTAGTTGGGGTACTTCCAGTGGAGGATGGGCATCTAGGGAGATGTCGCTGCTGGGCCACTGGATGAATGTGCGAATGGTATCCCCTAATGTTATGATCTCATCGTATGGCGGCATCTATAGCGCGATGATCTTGAAATTGTCATGTACATCGTCGACATTGACCTTCACGAAACACAGTGCTACCAGGTTACCATGCACAATCACCCCTTCAGTGGATGGAAACGTGACCCCCAAGCAGCCGAAAAAAGAAGGAAGCCATTGGCAACTCTCACATGGAGATTGCATCGTGTAGCCTCCTACACAATGGTATACAATTAGCTAATTTTTCCAACAGTTATATAACAGCTATATCTATAGAGCATTCAAGAGATATATTAGTACCTTAATGTCACAAACAGGAAATTTGCCGCTGTGTTCATTTGTGTGAGTGGCGGACACACAGCTATTCCTACGTGTAGTGGGGCTAAATTACGCACATACGTCTGGGGCTTGCACAGGAAGTCTATCATGATTATTGAGCCTTTCCTCGAGGCCGCTTATCCTATCATTGAATTCTTATCTCAACCTTTCCTCAATCTTCTTTACAAGCCATTCCTCACGCTCTCATTTGGTTCTCTTCCTACTCCGGTATTTGTCAGAGTCGTTTGGGAATTCCATTTTCCAAGGAACGTAAACCCCTTTGCTTCGCGTGCGATCAGGGTGTTCCTTGTTTCCCAAGGCCGTGGAGAGTGCATCTTTCTCCCTATCTGGCAAAAAAAGAGCCATCGGAAGATTGTGTACTCAACACTACCTACAAGATCTTGACAAGTTATTTCACTTATGAAGTTGTGGACTAATTACATACAAAATTGGTAGTTCAATATCTTACCAAGTGTTGGCAGACTTCCTCGTCCGCGGGGTTTGTAAAGGAGACAGTTCCGGAAGACGTGGCACATGAGCTCGCTCTTAGCCAGTCTCTGGTGCGTGTCGGGACCCCGAATTTGCAAATCCGGACCCTCTGTGTATTCAGCACTAGTCCAGGAACGCGCTAGTGCACACAGTCTTAACATCGGTAAATATCACAATCATACCACTCGATACTAATAAAGTACTTTATTTAAATAGTCAAACTGGTTACTCGACCTTATGGTCAAGTTACAAATGTATGCCTCGCAGGGCGAAACTTATTAAGAGAGAAATAGTAGCAGCGGAAAATCAAATAACTTCGCGGGCGCCATCCGATACCACAGGCAGTGGGCTCGCTTCCCTAAGTAGGCGGTTCCTCTTGGAGCTCCTCCTCCAAAGTGGTGTAGTCTCCTCTTCAACTGGTGTTGTATTGTGGCAAGGGTGAGTACTTGGTACTCCAAGAAGTCATCTGCGAATCGTGCTAATATACTATATGCATGGCTTGGTACAAAGGAATAGCTCAAGGTATATTTGCATGTACAAGATTTAACAAGTATCATAAATAGATTCAAAGCAGGTAGAAATAAGTAAAGCATAGATAACTTTTCAAGGAGTTTAATAAACTTCTTTCCCATCCTAATCCACATTTTCATCAACATCCTTATTAATCCAACCCAACCTTTCAGATCCAAGTTATTTTTGAGAAAATCTAACCCTTGACTGTAATTCTCGAGCGATGTCCAATACCGCGGACACGGCTATCCGAATAGATTCTACACTCTGCAGAGGTTATGCACTTTACCCACAAGATACAGTCAAACACCACAAAGCGCGAGTTCGTAACAAAGTCTTTCGGAAACTTCTAACAATACAAGTGGTCCTCCTCGGTTATTGCAGACACTAACCCTTCCTTAGATAAGGCGAAGTTTAGGCCAATCAACCGTTAGATGGGTACTGGCCTCGGCCCGATGCGCTCCCCGCATACAACTTACACAAGGGTGTAGTTGACCTTCTCGAGGTCCCAGTGCGTTATTAGCAACTTAGTCAACTAGGTCCGTCCCATTCTGAGACATGTGGTTGCACGTTAGACCCAGATCAAAGTCTTGCAATGTTAAGTCATTTGGGTGACCAGGGCAAGACTACCCGAAGAACCAAATCAACATCCCCAATGCCACAATGCCCACTTTGATCATTGCCACATGCCCCAGTTGAAAACTATTTATCAAACCCCAGTTGATTACCATGCACCACGTGCCATCAACATCACATGATACCTTTCCAAAACAGGTTCAATATATCATTAAGTCAATATTAACATTTGATTGTCCAAAATCATGTCATGAGTAATGCATGTAGTCTAAGCAGTATACTACAATGGTCTAAAACCCATGTTGGCAATTTAATAATGTCCAACTAGTAATCCACAACTAGGGTGACAAGGGTCATGGCACATATTTAAATAATCAAGGTGTCATACAACAAATTGGCATTTATCTAACCCCCAGATTTAAATAAAGTATTTTCTAATTGAACTAGCATGCAATAGGTTAAATCAAAATAGGTTTCAAAATAGGATCAACATGGTCAAAGCCCAACTTGCCTTCAAAAAGTACTTGTTCTTGGTCTTGAGTTGGATCCTGAGTCAATACTTCTCCTTCAAATCCTTCCCAAGACTTCAACGTCTACTCGTAAAGCGTGCAAATAGCAAATACACGAATAAACAATAGGAAAAAGTATCCAATCATCCAAATAAAATCCATAAACAGAGAGAACATAATTTTATGAATTTTAGAAACTGGAATCGTCAAATTTGGAGTTAAAAGCATAAAGTTATGTGATTATTTAAAGTTTAAATAATCAATTAAATAATTTTACAGAGAAAAACTTTAGTCCAAAAATTAATTAAAATTCATATTTAGGTAGGTCTCAATTTTATACAAATTTAGAAATTTGAATCACTCAAATGTCGGAGTTGAAGCCAAAGTTATAAGCGTTGAAGTTTGAATCAAAATCAAATCATTATTTCGAATTAATAAATCATTTTCTTCGAAATTAATTATTATACGTCACCGACACGTGGACCAATCGGGTGATGACATGTGGCCTCGGGTCCCACGGACTGCGCCGCGACGGCTCGGCTTCGGTCCACCAGTGGGCTTACCACGCCGCTGATCATTGACAGGCGGGTTCTCTCGACACGCTGGCGCGCGTGTCGAGACACGCTTTTCAGCGTCGCACGGGCTCGACTAGGCACACGTGGCTCGATCGTGCGTTGATTTGAAAATCAACGGCGATTAGATCTAGGATTTACGCCGTTCAATCAAATCGCCGATCGATGGGCCGTTCGATCTAGATCGGACGGCCCAGATCTAACCAAAGCTACAACCAACTAACCTCAAATGTAGGATCTAGATCGCGGTCTAGAACAGATCTGGGTTTTACGGGTTGGAAACACGTGATTCACCGTCGCTCGATTAGATCGGACGGTGGATGGAGCTTGCGACGGCGATGGCGTAGCGGCGAGGGGCGCATCGGAGTGCGGGCGATTACGTGGCGTTTCACGTCCTTCGCGGAGGTGAAAGGTCCATCTGAGCGCCTTGACTGGGAATCTGGATCCGAGGCTCAGCGGAGACGGCTTGGCGGCGGAATCCGGAGTTAATCGCTGGCGGAAAGCTTCTAACTGGCGAAGCTCGTGCGGCTAACGGCGGCTCAGCGTGAAAGGTGAGGGCACGGGTGCACACGAAACGGGGGTTCTCCGGCGACCACCACGCTTTAAATAGCCTCGGCTTCGGGCTCAAATCGAAACCCTACGAAGCTCGGCCTGCCAGCGGCGGCGGCGGAGGAATCGGCTCGGATTCTGCGGAGACGTAAATCGTGGCAGACACGTGGATGATCAACGGTCCAAATCGCGATGGCGCCAATCCGGTCGAACCAGTTGGACCGATGCGGACTAAATCCGACCGTTGGATTCCGATCCAGCGGTCCTGATTGATCGAGTTCGTCGGATCGCGTGGCTTCGGGTTGGTCGGGTCCGACTTCGAACTTCGAGTCCGACTCGGGCTTCGACCGGATGAAAAGTACAAACCCACTCGCATTTTCCAGCGATTTAATAATTAAAATAATTCCCGAAGAATTCATTTAATTTATTAAAAATAGCAAAAGACTTTTAAAAAATTCCGTAAAAATTGAAAATATTTTGGATCATTTTGGACTCAAATAAAATATTTCCAACAAAATTTTATTTGCAAAGTTTAATTCTTTAATTATTTCAAAATGGAATAAATTCAAATAAATTCCAAATAAATCCAAATAAATTCGAAAAATTCCAAAAATTCACCAAAGTGCCAAATCACACATGGATTTAAGAAAAGCAAAATTTTGGGGTGTTACAAACCTCCTTTAATAGAATCTGCGTCCCGAGATTCAGGGACTCCTCTGAGGCTTGGAAACAGACTCTTTCTTCAAATCCTCTTCAAGGCTCCCATGTCGCTTTCGCTTCATGATTGCTCCACTTTGAACTCTACAGAACGGTTGACTTATTTCCGTGCTCTCGATCCATAGTGTCCAAAATCTTACGGATGCTCCTTGTAAGTCAAATCTTCTTGCAACTCAATTGACTCTAGCGTGTCTGTTCCTCAGTACTCAGACACTTCTTCAAGCTCGGGACACATGGAATACGTCATGTACTCGCTAACGATTGGCTGGCAACTCCGGTGATAAGCAACTCCAGCCTCTGTGACTCAAAATCTTAAATGGTCCAACATAGCGGTGCAAGTTTCCCTTTGGCATGGAACCTCTTAACTCCCTAAGAGGCGTAACTCGAGGTATACAAAGTCTTCTCGGTTCAAAACTCAAGTCTCGATGGTTGTCAAGATAACTCTTCTATCGTGATTGGGCTATCTTCAATCTCTCACTCGATCATGGCAATCTGTTCTTGACTTCTTGAAGAATATCTCGGCCCAAAGACACGCGCGTTCAATGTCTCATTCGGTTCAATGGCGTCGACGAGTCGACCATCTGATGCCTCAAAAGGTGACATCTGTAAACTAGCCTGATAACTATTGTTGTAACTGAACTCGACATACGGCAAACTCTTATCCCAAGAGGTAGCATAAGCCAATGCACAAGCTCTTAACATATCTTCCAGAATCTGATTGACTCTTTCGATGCATCTATCCGCTCAGGATGATAAGGCAGTGCTGAAGTTCAAACGGGTTCCCATGGCTTCATGCAACTTATTCCAGAATCTTGAGGTAAATTGGGTACCTCTATCCGATACAATCCTCTTTGGCACTCCGTGCAAAGAGACGATCCTGATCATGTACAACTCTGCTAATTTATCTCCCGAGTAAGTGGTCTTCACGGGGATGAAATGGGCGACCTTGGTCAAGCGATCCACTATAACCCATATGGAGTCGTAACCTCCTTGAGTCTTAGGCAAACCGGTAATGAAATCCATTCCGATTTCCTCCTACTTCCACTCAGGTATCTTCAATGCAACAATCCGGTGGTCTCGATGCATTGCCTTGACTCGGCATCGTCGCGTGACAATGCAACATGCCGCAACTTCACGCTTCATGCTCGGCCACCAGAATCTTTCTTTCAAATCCACGATACATTTTGGCGCTTCGGGATGAATTGAATACTTGAGTCATGGGCTTCTTCTAGAATCAATCTGCTTGAGATCCTTTTGTCGGCACACAAATGCGATCCTTCATCCATAACGTGCCTTGCTCATCCAACTTGAAGTCCTCGCCTTGCCTTCCTCCTTGATGGTCTTAATCCTGCCGGATCTTGCCATCATCCTTCCGCCTTCTCGGATCGATCCTCTAGGGTAGGCTTTACTTCTAATGCGCCAAGAATCCACTAGGTACCACCTCAATCTTCATTCTCTGAAAATCCTCACATAACTCATCTGATTTGTGGCTAGCAACATACTCACGGTATGGTTTTTCCGACTCAATGCATCTGCAACTACGTTGGCATTACCGGGTTGGTTATGGATTCCAACATTGTAGTCCTTGATCAACTCTAACCATCTCCTCGCCTCATGTTGAGATCCGGTAGGTGAATATGTACTTAAATTGTTATGATCCGTATACACTTCACATCCTGTTCCCGACGATAGTGACGCCATATCTTCAAGGCATGCACTACGGCTAACTCTAGGTCATGTGTCGGATAATTTTCCTCATGCGCCTCAAGCGCCTTGATGCATAGCGGCGACCCTTCCATTACTGCATCGACACACATCCAAGTCCTTGGCGCGATGCGTCACAATAAATATCAAAGCTTTGATTAACATCAAATTAGAACTAACAGGTCTTGATGTCAATCGCTTCTTCACTCACGAAATCCTTTCTCACATTCCAAGGCGTCCATGCAAACTTCTTTTTCTTCTTCAGCAATTGCGTAGAGGTTTATGCGAATTGTCGAAAAGCCTTCAATGAACGGGCGGTAGTATCCGCCATTCCAAGGAAACTTCCGGATCCGGGTCACGTCGTCTTGGTGCTCCCAATGTAACACGGCTTCTACTTTGCTTGGATCTACGGCGACTTCTTCCGCGGGTCATTACATGTCCAAGAAACTCCACCTTGTCCTTCCAAAAATCACACTCATCGAACTTGGCGAAGAGTTGTGCTGTTCCTCGGCCTTTCCAAAACTCGCCTAAGTAAGTGTTCGGCATGTTCCTCCTCTGTCTTGGAGTAGATTAGGATATCATCTATGAACACAACAACAAACTTGTCCAAATATTCCATGAACACCTTATTCATCATATTCATGAAATATGTCCGGCGATTCGCGATTAAAGAGACATAATCAGAAACTCGTAGAATGTCCATATCTTGACGAGAATGCTCTTGAATATCTTACGATCGGATCTTCAACTGATGGTATCGATCTCGAGATCAATCTTGGAGAAAACTCCGCCTCCTCTCGGTGATCAAACAAATCATCAATCCCGGGTAGCGGATACTTATTCTTCACGGTGACTTCATTGAGTGCACGTAGTCGATGCACATCCACGAAACTCCCGTCCCTTCTTCTTGACAAACAAAATCGTTGTTCCCACGGCGATGAGCTCGGCACGATAAATCCTTTCTCCATTAATTCTTCTAGTTTGTTTCTTCATTTCTACCAACTCCTGGTGGACATCCGATAGGGTCTCTTTGCTATAGGTGCTGTACTGTACAAGCTCTATCACAAACTCTATGTCCTGTCTCAAGGCGGCATACAGGTAGATCTTCAGGAAAAACATCCGGTACTCATTCACTCTGAGACATCTCTATGCTGATTGCCTGGTACTGCTGTTAACCATCAATCGCCCATCTCTAGCACGGGTAGCTTGAAATTCCACTTTCTTCCCACACGGGCTCTCAATCGAGATAGTTCTTCGCCCACAATCAATCGGCCTTGTGCTTGGATAACCAATCCATTCCCAAAATGACGCTCTAAGGTCCGGGGTTTCAAAATAATAAGGTTTGCTAGAACTCTATTCCATCTATTAGTATTCTCCCCCGGAACATCCTACTTTGGATTCGGAGTTCGGAACCAGGAGTTTGAACTAAAAGCATGCATCTAAGTCTGCAATCCTCAAATCATTTCTAGTAGCAAAGCCTTGCGAAACAAACGAATCTAAGCTCTAGAATCAAACAAAGCATTGCCGTGGCAAAGTTAACAAGTAACTTACCCAAAGACGACGTCAGTAGCATTCTGCAAAGGTGCATCTGCGGTGACATGGTTGACTTCGGCCTCTCACCACGCGATGCAGGGTGGCTCCTGGTCCGGCGTCCTAGCTGGGGTGGTTCCTAGATTGAAGAACTGGGTCACTCCTCTGTCTTCTTCGGACAATGTTGGCAAAGTGTCTGGCTGCGGGCTTGTAGCTGCGTCTCACCGTTCCTTCTTGACCGCTCGGAGTAGTGTTTCTAGCGGGGCTGCGTCAGTAGTTACGATTGTGAGTCTTAGTGCTGGTGACGGTGTCCTTGTTGCATTTTGTGTTTGGAATCCCGAAGAATTGATTTGGTGCAACTCGAGAAGTGATTGCGTTCGGCGTGATCCTTGTTGCATCCTGCGCTTCCTGTTCTCATCAGTTCCTTGCGCTTGTCCTCAAGAATAAGCGCCTTATTCACCAACTCTGGAAATCTGGAAAGGTGTGGGTGATCAATCCTACTTGCAATCTTGAGTTAAGTCCCTTCATAAAACGAGGCTATCCCGGCTTTATTTGTCGCTACATCCTCAAAGCGTGCTTAGGCTGTGTGAACTTGTTCAGTAGTCGGCCACTTTGGGCTGATTACCTTGCTTGATGCTCGAACTCCTCCTTCTTAAGGTCCATGATTCCTTCCGCACGTACAGGCGGAATGTTGTGAACTCTTCCCAAGTGATCTCTTGAGGGTTCTCTTGCGTGGGCACAAGTTCTCCCACCATTCTGGCTGCATTCCTTCCAAGCGATGAGAAGCATAGAGTACCTTCTCATTTCCTATGCATTGAGCTATGTAGCTTCCTCTCAATTGACCTTAACCAATCATCGGCCTCCAATGGATTGGAGCATTCCTGAAAAAGTGGGTGGGTGAGTCCTCATGAACTCTCGACAGTCTTGTATTCGGCGTTGTCCCCGATTGACTTGATTAGTTTGTGGCCTGAGCAGTGGCGTGTTGCATTTGTTGCATCATAGCATGCATCAACCGAATCAGAGCAGAAATGCTCCAAGAATTCTGCATATCAACCTGGCGGTCTTGGTGCTCCATCATTGGGGTTTTCGCTGGGTGAGAACCACTTCCATTGCTTCCAAAGTTTCGGTGTTCACCATCTGCCGATTTGCTCTAAGTTTTAGAGATGAGGTGAATCAAGAATAGACAAGTAATATGGAACTTATGCGAGTTAAAGGTGTAACTTCAAGGTCCAACTTTATTATTGATATTAATAACTTGGTATGGTTGCTTACAATGCCTAAGGGCCTTGCAGCACATCTGCACACTCAACAAACAATGAAAATCCAAATCGAACTAACACCTGAGTCTAACGCCTAAAGGGTGACTCTTTATTCTATGACGACTCGAAGGAGTCTCACTATAGAACCTATGCTCACTCATCGAGAAACCTCCACGGCCTGGGTACTGATGCGCGGCATAAGCGCTTAAACGATTGCCATGTCCAAAGAATCAGTATCATCTCATGGTAGTCGAAGCAAGTGTCCTCATCGAGATCTGACTCCTCCGGATCCGCTCGTAGCTCGGTGCATCGCTCGTTCCGTCCGTATAAAGCCATCTCCAACTCGTCAATCCTTCGTAGAAGGTGTGACACATACTCTTGAGCTTCCCGCCATCTGGTTTCTTCTCTGTCGTGATCTCCTTGGGGCCTTCGTAGCTCTTTGCTTGTATCATCGAGTACATCCTCTGGCGACAACAAGTGGGTACCAGCCAATCATGTAACCATGGCATCCTCATCTGAATCGCCTTTGGGTCAAGAAGGTTATTGCTGCGTGATAACGGAACACCGTGTTTCCAACTCTCCTGGCGTGAATACGGGTAATGTGCCGCATTGCTCGTAGTGATACTTCTTGGATACCCATCTGCATTGTAGACCTCCTGGCAGTGCAGTGTATCGGGCGATTGCCTGGGCCCTTCTTCCTAGCAGGTACCTCAATCTTCACGTCACAAGCCTTGATCAATCCCGCTTGTCTGATCACTTCCACTTGGTATTGCGGCTTCTCAAAGTCTCCGAGAGTTTGTAGCATATGCCAAAGTTCTGCGGCGTGACCAACCTCCAGATCAACGTAGTTGAACTCTCCCTCCATCTGTCACAAGAGTGCTCACGTAAGAACTCGGAATTTTTTTTTTCAAATTGTGACAAGGTAATGAAAATTCAGCAAGAGACAAGAAAGGAAAGAATGGGATAAGTCGAGATGCCATTTCTTATCTTGACAAATTTTTATTCTTTTAGAAAATAGGTTTTATCCTCACTACGACCATTCTAGCTAGGGTTGAGCCTACGGTCAACCTGGCTCTGATACCACCTCTGTCGGGACCCCGAATTTGCAAATCCGGACCCTCTGTGTATTCAGCACTAGTCCAGAACGCAGCATTAGTGCACACAGTCTTAACATCGGTAAATATCACAATCATACCACTCGATACTAATAAAGTACTTTATTTAAATAGTCAAACCGTTACTCGACCTTATGGTTAAGTTACAATGTATGATTGGCAGGGCGTAAACTTATTAAGAGAGAAATAGTAGCGCGAAAATCAAATAACTCGTATGCCATCCAAGATACCACGTGCAACTGATTGGGCTCGCTTCCTAAGTAGGCGGTTCCTCTTGGAGCTCCTCCTCCAAAGCCGGTGTAGTCTCCTCTTCAACTGGGTGTTGTATTGTGGCAAGGGTGAGTACTTGGTACTCATCAAGAAGTCATGCGAGAATGCACGTGCTAATATACTATATGCATGGCTTGGTACAAAGGAATAGCTCAAGGTATATTTAAAGAAACATCATTTAACAAGTATCATAAATAGATTCGAAGCGAGAAATAAGTAAAGCATAGATAACTTTTCAAGGAGTTTAATAAACTTCTTTCCCATCCTAATCCACATTTTCATCAACATCATTATTAATCCAACCCAACCTTTCAGATCCAAGTTATTTTTGGAGAAAATCTAACCCTTGACTGTAATTCCCGAAGCGATGTCCAATACCGCGGACACGGCTTATCCGAATAGATTCTACACTGGCAGAGGTTATGCACTTTACCCACAAGATACAACAACACCACAAAGGCGAAGTTCCCGTAACAAAGTCTTTGAAACTTCTAACAATACAAGTGGTCCTCCCGGTTATTGCACACTAACCCTTCCCTTAGCTAAGGCGAAGTTTAGACCAATCAACCGTTAGATGGGTACACTGGCCTCACCCAGACGCCTCCCGCACAACTTACACAAAGGGTGTAGTTGACCTCCCGAGGTCCCACAGTACGTTATTAGCAACTTAGTCAACTAGGTCCGTCCCATTCTGTACATGTGGTTGCACGTTAGACCCAATTCAAAGGCTTGCAAGGTTAAGTCCTTAGGGTGACCAGGCAAGACTACCCGAAGAACCAAATCAACATCCCCAATGCCACAACCGCCCAATTCGATCATTCTTGCCACATGCCCCTGGCCGAAAACTATTTATCAAACCCCGCTTGATTAATATGCACCACGTGCCATCAACATCACATGATACCTTTCCAAAACAGGTTTAATATATCATTAAGTCAATATTAACATTTGATTGTCCAAAATCATGTCATGAGCACGTGAAAGTGTGCTCAAGCAAAGATACTACAATGGTCTAAAACCCATGTTGGCAATTTAATAATGTCCAACTAGTAATCCACAACTAGGGTGACAAGGGTCATGGCACATATTTAAATAATCAAGGTGTCATACAACAAATTGGAATTTATCTAACCCCCAGATTTAAATAAAGTATTTTCTAATTGAACTAGCATGCAATAGGTTAAATCAAAATAGGTTTCAAAATAGGATCAACATGGTCAAAGCCCAACTTGCCTTCAAAAAGTACTTGTTCTTGGTCTTGAGTTGGATCCTGAGTCAATACTTCTCCTTCAAATCCTTCCGGCACTTCAACATCTACTCGTAAAGCGTGCAAATAGCAAATACACGAATAAATAATAGGCAAAAGTATCCAATCATCCAAATAAAATCCATAAACAGAGAGAACATAATTTTATGAATTTTTAGAAAGCCGAATCGCTAAATTTGGAGTTAAAACGCAAAAGTTATGATTATTTAAAGTTTAAATAATCAATTAAATAATTTTACAGAGAAAAACTTTAGTCCAAAAATTAATTAAAATTCATATTTAGGTAGGTCTCAATTTTATACAAATTTAGAAATTTGAATCACTCAAATCGGAGTTGAAACGCAAAAGTTATAAGCGTTTGAAGTTTGAATCAAAATCTGAAATCATTATTTCGAATTAATAAATCATTTTCTTTTGAAATTAATTATTGCGTCAGCCTGGACACGCGGGACTAATCGGCGGATGACATCGTGGCGCCGGGTCCACGGACCCGGCCAAGACGGCCGCCGGCCCACGCTGGTCTACCACGGCTCGCGCCGCCGATGGGCCCTTCCGACACGCTGGCCCCGCGTCGTAGACACGTCTCGCGCGGCGCACGCCGGGCTTAGGCACACGTGGCTCGATCGTGCCCGTTGATTTGAAAATCAACTACGGCGCGATTAGATCTAGGATTTACGCTGTTTAAATCAGCACTGCCGATGGGGGTCGCTTCGATCTAGATCGGACGGCCCGTGATCTAACCCTAAAGCTACAACGCAACTAACCTCAAATTGTAGGATCTAGATCTAACGGTCTAGAACAGATCCGGTTTTACGGGTTCGGGAAACACGTGATCTCACCGCTGCCGCTTCGATTAGATCGGACGGTGGATGGAGCTTGCGACGGCGATGGCGCAACAGCGGCGCAGAGCATCGGAGGTGAAGACGACGACGATTGCAACGGCCAAGCTTTCCGTTGCCCTTCCGGCGAGGTGAAAGGTCCTATCTGGAGCGCCTTGACACAGGAATCTCGGATCCGAGCTCACGGCGAGACGGCTGATTCGGGCGCGAACCGAGTTAACCGCGGCGGAAAGCTTTCAACTACGGCGAGCTGCGCTGCTTAACGGGCGCGGCTCCAGCGTGAAAGGTGAGGGGCACGGAAGACGGAAACGGGGTTCTCGCGACCACCCACGCTTTAAATAGCCTTCGCTTCCAGGCTCAAATCGAAACCCTATCGAGCTCGGCCACCATGAAGCGGCGGAGGAATCCGGCTCGGATTCGGCGGGGAGACGAATCGCGGTCGACACGTGGATGATCAACGGTCCAAATCGCACTGGCGCCACGTCCGGTCGAACCTGGCTTGGGACCTGCGGACTAAATCCGATCATTGGATTCGATCCAACGGTCCTGATTGATCGAGGTTCGACGGATCGCCACAAGGTTCTGAAATTCGGCCTGACTCGAACTCGAGTCCGACTCGCTCTACGGATGAATGAAGACAAACCCACTCGCATTTTCCAGCGATTTAATAATTAAAATAATTCCTGAATTCATTTAATTTATTAAAAATAGCAAAAGACTCATAAAAATTCCAGAAAAATTCTGGAAAATATTTTGGATCATTTTGGACTCAAATAAAATATTTCCAACAAAATTTTATTTGCAAAGTTTAATTCTTTAATTATTTCAAAATGGAATAAATTCAAATAAATTCCAAATAAATCCAAATAAATTCCAGAAAATTCCAAAAATTCACCAAAGTTCCAAATCACACATGGATTTAAGAAAAGCAAAATTTTGGGGTGTTACAGTGCGCTGGTCAATGATCGATGCAAATGGCGCGGAGGCCTCCTCATCCTTCCTCTCCTATTGCGCCCTCTTCCCCATGTACCCAGTAGTGCCGAGCCTATGGGGGTGGGTGTTCCTTGCCTGTGGGGCCTTATGTGCTTCGCTTTGATGCACGGATTTGTTGGTCGTCTTCACCTTAACAAAACATCACCATACGTCTTCATCAATGAACCCATACTTAGAGAAGGAAGTACTGTTGTTGTTGATGTATTACTTGACAAGCGTGCTTTTGAAGTTCTTCCATGCCTTTTCCTTTCCTGCCACTAATAGTGCATACCGTCGCATTGGGAGCATGGATTCTTTTGGGATCTCAAACGATGAAACAATTTCTGTCACCAGGTCGTTGCGGTTCTCGTTAGTCAATGACTTCCAAGTTGGACATGTGATGGGACCCGTTCCCATGCGACTATCCTGCACATTGTTCAAAATGCATTTGCTACCTTTCTTGCTTTGGTAGGGCTCCCATCCTTCGGATCGACCGCCGTGATGGTATATCGACCCGTGGGCCTTTTATTTGCTCCTCTTGGACCATGAGTCGGTATTCCTTTCGTTGGCTCATCACATCCTTGAACACCATCTTCTTTTTAACTAGACCTGTAGTATTAAGAAAACTCTTGAAATTGGGCATGAGTCTTATGAAATCCAACTACTTGTATGTTTTCTATTGTTTGCAATTATTCATCGAAGGTATTCTTACTAATTTCTCTTATCATTTAATTATTTGAAATGGTAAATCAAAGGTATTCAACAATTTCTCTTATCATGCAATTATTTCAATAATTTCATCAAAGTTATTCTTTCTAATTTCTTATGCTCATGAGGAAAACCTGAAGAACATGACATGATCAATGAAATTCAAGAGATAGTAAATGTTCGTTTTTTGGAATCCAAATTTGATTTTTTTAGAGGAATCGAAAGTACAATTGAACAATGACACGGGTAGAACAGAATTAGCATTTTTCTGAAGGCAGCACTGAGTTTAATTACCAGTCCCAAGTCCAAATTCTGGTAGGACTAGTATATAATTCAGCCCAACAACACAAAAAAGAAAGCCGAATGAAAGCTTTCTTTGAGTCTTCACCCCCATTCCTCATATCATATTATATATAGGCCAAATTTGCATCATTATTCGAAAAGAAAGCGGGCGAAACAACGAGTTTAACGTTGGTCAGATTAAGCATAAACAATATTTTAGATTTTACTGTTAAGGATTAGTAATGATCAATGAAAGTCATACCACAACCCTATCCATTCCTGCATACCACTTGGAACGAACAGCATAACGATACCCTTAGGAGTAGTGGCGGAGACAGGATTTGGATAAGCCTCGAGCCAAAAGTGATGTTGTATGTCAATGGGTCAAGTGTGTGTTTAGGTATATCCACGACCAGGATGTTATATTTTTGCTCTATTTCCTATTGTACTTTTCTATCTTTGTATCTTCAACCAAAACTTCTCCAATTTGCGTTAACATATCTAGCCAAAAGTGATGTTCTATCTTTGTATCTTCAACCAAGTACTAACAAAGGCAAGAGAACACCAAAGTTTCCCTGCATGCTGAATTCCAAAATCGTCTAAAGAACAGAGGACATGAGTTAACATATCTAGATCTTTACCCCCAATAAATTGTATTTGTATGGAGAAGAGAGGAAAATTAACCTATATTTCTCAAGAGGTTAGGGCCATAAGTACATTTATCACTGTTAACAGGCCATAAATGATCTTTCACCCAGGACAAAAAAAACATCATATTGGTAACTCACTAAGTTGCCAATTTGAAGAAAAATTGCAAGTTTTTGGTCATCTCTAGTAATAGCAAACTACCATTCCAATTTGCGAACTCACAAAGTGATTTTCCTTCAAACACAGATACTGCTACACCACTATAATCAAGAGCATAGCATATTGGTTCATATAAACCAATCGCTTAGTCATTCGATTTAGCCTAACCAATTTAATAAGCAATTATTAGTTATTACATCAAGCAAGTCGATGCAGCTTTGATGTTTCAGAAAAAGAAGAATTACCTCGCATTAATCCTAAAGGTAGCTGGCCATGGCTTCCGAAGCATGCTCATGAAATCTTCCAGACTGACCAGTAAATATAGAAAATAATTAGTACATCATCAAAAACTCAACAAATTGAACAGAGTAACCTAAGATTAAAAGCACACACGAATCAAATACATCTAATACAGCTCTCACCTGGCTTTAAATGCAATGTTTTCATTCTGTTTCGTTAACTCAAACTGTCACTCTTCATCTTCGTCCCAAATCTTCATAGACCTGATAAATTACTGAAAGAGCGAATGTGTTAAATCGAAATGCTCTGCCTTTACTTTCCCTTGTAAATTACTGATTTTACCAACCCATGTATTTCACATAAGATCTAGGAGCACATGAACCATTTTGATATGCACCTGAGCACCTCCACAGTTCCACAATCCACACCAAAATTAATGGACGGCTGAATGTAGAATGGTAGAATGCAGAACACAAATTGGCTGGGCGTTGGGTAGACGGGCGGCGGGCGAGGGCAGCGGAAGGCGGGGCGCTGGCGGGGTGGCGGCGGGCCCAGTGTCCTGGGGACGGTGTCGAGGCGCCGAGCGGACGGCCAGGACAGGGGCCGCCGCGCCGGGTGAGGGTGGGGATTGGGTCACTAGGGGACAGCGCCGAGCTGACGGGCGGGGATGGGGATGCTGGGACGGTGCCGAGCAGATGGCGCCGCGCAGACGGTGTTGAGCGGGGTGGGGGCGCTGAGCGGAGATGGGGACAACGTTGAGTGGGGACTGGGACGGGGACGGTGAAGGCGCCGAGCTAGGGTTGGGTGGCTGGACGCCTAGCTGAGGAGGTTTTGTGAAGCCGGCTGGGCCAGTGGCTAGTGGGCCGCTGGATTCCATTGGAAGTGGGCAAGTGGCCTCGGGCCCAATTAAAAATGAACCGATTTTTACATTGCTATTTGGGCTAGGCCTCGGGCCCAGGCCCCATTGGCCCAAGGCCCAACTTCGCCCCTGCTTAGGAGGTCTATCAGTTCACCACCGTAAGCGATATAGGGACATAGACTACTGAATTAAACACATAAGTTTTACTACCTACCAATCAGAGTCATCACAATCCTAGCTAGCAATTCAGCCACAGTTAGCACACTTCCCACAACCCCGTGTCATACAGTAAATTGAACATAAAGGAATTTTCGCTTGCACACAGCAACTTTTCACCAAAATTTGAGGCAAATTAACTCTATGGAAACTCAATTCCCGTCAAATGTGGCATTGCAATCACAAAGATAGCGCACGATGATGACTTGGAGGAACGCAACCTACTTGGCATGTCCTGCATCAAATTAGGCCATTCGAAATGGAACAAGAGCATCCGCACTAACCCTAAACAAACAGAGAGATAGAACAATCCAACACCGAAATACCAAGCATGCTGCAAATAGATCTCACGATATGAAAGCAATGGGAAGGTAAGTTAGGGTTAGGGGGTTCTGTACAGAAGAGAAGGAGGCACCGAGGCCGGAGGCATTGTCGAGATCAGTGGGGGAGGCATCGCGCGTGGGGAGACACCATGGGAGGCATCGCGGGAGGAGACACTGGCCAGGGAGGCGCCGAGGTTGGGGGGGGGAGGGGCCACGACGTGAGACAGCAGGTTGGGGATGATTAGGGTTTGGAGCGGTGGTAAATGGTAACTGAACACTCTACGCAAGGGAAGTTATATAGAGCCTATATCATGGTCGGTTCTATACTAGAACCTGTGATATGTTTAACTGTTTGCGATGTAGACAAAGACGATTCTATTGTAGAACCGTCTGTAATGTCAGTTATGACATATATATGATAATGAATTACCTGGTACACAACACAATTTAGCCGATAAACATTAGCTAATTAAAAGAATGGTACTGAAATATTACAATTAGTAGACAAGTACATAATTAATATAATGGGAACTTGTCGACGATTGGGATCGCCTGACCGCAGAGATGAAATCGGGGGTGTATGGGTGTGTGAGGACCCGAGAGCTAGTGTCATTCCCCGGGAGGTCGGTGATGCCGCTAGCTATGATCTGAGGAGGAAGTAGACAAGTGACACCAGGAATTATACTAGTTCGAGCCCCCGAGCAGGGTAATAGCTCTACTCCAGTCTTGCCCTGAGGCGGAGGATTGGATTTATGTGTGAGTACAAGTGGGTGAGTATCGATTGTTCGTCTATCCAAGGTCTCCTTACATATATATATATATATATATATAGTCTACAAAGTCCCTCCTTTCGTTACTGGGAGCGATTAGGAGTAATTCTCGGAGAAGGGTGGTCCCACGCACGCTCCAATAGGATCTCAACTGCTCCCCGGGGTTCACGGCCACTTCCTACCCCTGTGGATCTCAGTAACCGCAGGCCTCTGACCTGGCCTCCCCGAGCTCCAGGTCTTGGTCGAGTGGCAGCCTCTGGTTCCTTGCTCGAGGTCGAGCGGGCGCCGCCTGGAGACCGTGGTATCAAGCTCGAGCCCGAGCTTGGTTCACCAGGTCGAGTTCGAGTCGGGGTCCGTTGACCATGCCATTGACCGGGCAGGGTATCTCAGTCCCCGACATCTAGCCCCTGAGGCTCAAGGCTCTCCCAGATGCCGAAGAGGACCTTGAGCCTAAGAGTCTGGGAGGGAGCGCTCCCTATGTTTAGGCCTTAGTTCGGCGCGGTGCCAGGTGTTCCGACCTCGACCGAGAACTCTCAGGCCTTGCTGCCCAGGCCTGAGCGATGGGGGGAGGCGGTTCAAATCCGTCTATACCGTTGCCACCCCTTCACCAGCACAATTTCCCAAGCGCCCCAGCGCGTCCTTCAAGGCGTAATAACTCCAACCGTCAAAACTCGGGACCCTATGTATACCAGGCCCTCTCGTCTTTCGAGGAAAAAAGCGCCCAAATCCTCTGCGATCCTGAGTCCCCCAGCAAAACTGCTCCTTCTTCCCATCCAAAAAACTTCCTTTCTTCTCCAGCCAAAAGCTCGCAAGTTCCCATGGCCAAGTTCGGGAGGAGTGCGCTGACCGCGTCGAGGATGAGGGAACTCGAGGAGTTGGGGTTGCTTGACCCGATGACTTGGCGGCTGCCCAGAGCGGAGACCGAGACGCAACCCCAAGAGGACGAACTTGTCAGCACCGAGCAATACATGCTCTTCGGCCTGCGGACGCCGGAGAGCGACTTCCTAGGCTCGGTTCTCGCCCAATGTGAGATCGAGTTCATCAACCTTGTGCCAAACTCTGTCCTCCTCCTTTCCATCTTCTCCCATTTGTGCGAGGGGTTCCTGGGAATCGTTCCCACCCCCTTTCTCTTCTTCCGCTACTTTTCCCTGTTCCGCACCGGAAAGGACCCTGTGGTCGGGTGCCTTTACTACCGACTGCGGCCAGGGCTCCCTTGGTCCTTCCCTTTGCTTCGAGCTCGAGACTCCCTCGGTCCTTGGTTCGAGAGATGGTTCTACTTGAAGAGGGGAGAGGACGGGGCCCTCGCCTATGAAGGCACCCCCATCACCACCAAGCGCTAGACACCCGAGCCGGACGAGATGGGGGCAGACCAGGAGGCCGTCGCCACCATCCACATCTGCGCCACTCGCGGCCTCACCGGCCAGGCCATCGCTATCAACTTCTTGCAGAACCGGGTGTGCCCTCTGCGAAAGAGGCTCCACCTGTTCTTCGAGATTGTGGGACGAGATGACCCCACCCGTGAGGACCCTGTCTGTAAGTTTCCTTGTTAGAGAGGTTTCCTCGAGCTCGAGTTTACATGTGCTCCTTTTTCTTTCGCCTAACCCCCATGTGGCCTTCAGCAGCGCCAAAGGAATCCTGGGTGGCCGCCAGGATGAACAAAATGTTCTAGAGGGAGGCCCTCGACTACACCCTGGACGACCCCGGCCCGAGGAGCGTGTTGAGTCGAAGCGCCGAGGTAACAACTCCCCGAGCTCAAGTCGTTGCTCGAGTTCTCTCGAGCTCGTGCTGACCCCAAGCATGCATGCAGGACAATCGGGAATCGCATGAGGTTGCAAGGCGGATGCTGCCACTGCCCGGATCGGGCAGAGGCAAGAAGGCGAGCAAGAGGCCGCCCCTGGATGCCCCAAGTGGCAGCGCCCCGAAGAAGCCGCACGTCGAGTGGGGGGACCGAACGGTGGTAAGCCCCTTTCCACCGTGCCTCGGTCGTTCCCCGGACTACTTAGCTCTAGCGCCCTTTCTTTCTCACGACCCCTTCATTATCTGCGCAGCAGCAACAAGCGGCAGCAGCGGTAAGGACCTCAAGCCCATCGAGGGCTCCAGGCCCCCAAGCCCGAGGCTCGGGGCCCCAACCTTCTACGGCCCCGAGTCCTTCCCAAGCCCCGGCGCCCGACCTCGAGGAGGAGGCTCGACACTCAGGTATGCGCGTGAATTTTCCATGGCGTTCTTGAGATTCTTCCTGCTCTGTTTTAGTAATGTTCCCAACTGCAGACATTGGGGACTTGAGCCCACTCACGACCCAGCTTGATGATGGCTGTTGTTCGGGGCGAGCCAGACTCCGAGGAGGAGCTCGACTTCCAGCTGGTCAGCCGACCTCCATCGCTCGGGGACCCGACCTCCGAAGGATCCCCTTAGGAGAGCCTATCCGACCTCCCCGACCCGACCCCTCCAACCGAAGCTGTAACATCCCAAAATTTTGCTTTTCCTAAATTCATATGTGATTTGGCACTTTGGTGAATTTTTGGAATTTTCTGGAATTTATTTGGAATTTATTTGAATTTATTCCATTTTGAAATAATTAAAGAATTTAACTTTGCAAATAAAATTTTGTTGGAAATATTTTATTTGAGTCCAAAATGTTCCAAAGTATTTTCCAGAATTTTTGGAATTTTAGTATTTGCTATTTTTCTTGAATTAAATGAATTTAAATTATTTTGAATATTAAATCTGGAAAATCAATCGGGTCGATCGTTCATCCGACCGAAGTCGAACCGAGCGATTCGAGTCCGATCCGAGCCAACGACTCGGCGAACCCTAGCCACGTGACCGTTGGATCGAGATCCAACCGCCGTGGCGCCACGTCACGCGAGCCCGATCCGACCGGACCCGGGTCGGACCCGTTTGCGCCAAGCCATCGTGGCCGCTGATCGCGCCACGTGGACGGTCCGGGGTCATCGTCCCCGATCCGGAGACCTCGTCGCGGCCGTTGCTCTCCGCCGCCGCGTTGGACTCGGATTCCGCGCTATAAAAGCCGTGGACCCCCTCCCGAGGACCGTCGTTAGACGCCGCGCCCATTGCCCTAGCCCACGCCTGCAGGGAAACCCTAGCGCCGCCGCAATTCCTCGTCGTAGTTAAGAACAGCCGCCGTGTGTTCTTCGTTCTCCGCCGCAAACCAGCCACGCTCCGCCGCTTCCGTGGCCAGATCCGCAATCCCCGCGACGAGGCGAACCTGGGCGCGTACTTCATCTCGTCGGAAGGCCCTCGGAGCGCCGTTGCCCATGTCACCATCCCCAACTCCGGTGACCTCGAGCCGCCGCGCCGCCATCGACGTCTTGGAGCTTCCACAGCCGTCCGATCAAGATCGAACGCACGCGGTGAGCCCACGTTCTCCCCCAAACCCTGGAACCCAGATCAGATCTGGACCGTCCGATCTAGATCGAACGGCCCACGATCACCGTGTAGTTTTCAACGTGTTAACCCTGGATCTAATCGCGGCCGTTGATTTTCTAATCAACGGACACGATCATGCCACGCGGTCCGGAGCCGAGCCGCGCCACGCTGCGCGTGTGGAGTCATCGACACGCTGGGCCCGTGACGTCGGCCGCCCGGCCAAACCACACCATGACGTCACGCCGACGCCATGGCGGGCCCACACGCCGTCGGCCACCCGGTAGTGACGCGTCATCGCCGATGTCACCGATGGGTCCCACTGTCACCGTGACGTGAAGCGTGGGCCGGTCCACAGAGACTGAGCCAAACCATGGACCATGTCCATGAACCGGCTGACGTCAGCAGACCAATCAGGGGCTGCCACTTGTCCTCGCTGACGTAATAATTAATTTCCGAAAAAGAAAATGATTTATTAATTCGAAATAATGATTTCAGATTTTGTTTCAAACTTCAAACGCTTATAACTTTTGCGTTTCAACTCCGATTTGAACGATTCAAATTTCTAAAAATTCATAAAATTCAGATCTACTCAAATATGAATTTTATTTAATTTTTGGACTAAAGTTTTTCTCTGTAAAATCATTTAATTGATTATTTAAACTTTAAATAATCATAACTCTTGTGTTTTAACTCCGATTTGAGCGATTCCAATTCCTAAAAATTCATAAAATTATGTTCTCTCTGTTTATGGATTTTATTTGGATGTTTGGACACTTTTTGCCTAGTGTTTATTCGTGTATTGCTATTTGCACGCTTTACGAGTAGACGTTGAAGTGCCGGAAGGATTCGAAGGAGAATTGTTGACCCAGGAGCCAGCTCAAGACCAAGAACAAGTACTCTTTGAAGGCAAGTTATGCTTTGACCATATTGATCCTATTTTGAAACCTATTTTGATTTAATGTATTGCATGCTAATTCAAATAGAAAATGCTTTACTTAATTATGGGTAATTAGATAAATGCTTAATTGCTGTATGACACCTTGATTACTTAAATATGTGCCATGACCCCTTGTCACCCTAGTTGTAGATTATTAGTTGGACATTACTAGATCGCCAACATGGGTTTGTGTAACACCCCAAAATTTTGCTTTTCTTAAATTCATGTGTGATTTGGCACTTTGGTGAATTTTTGGAATTTTCTGGAATTTATTTGGATTTATTTGGAATTTATTTGAATTTATTCCATTTTGAAATAATTAAAGAATTTAATTTTGCAAATAAAATTTTGCTGGAAATATTTTATTTGAGTCCAAAATGATCTAAAATATTTTCCAGAATTTTTCTGGAATTTTTCTGAGTCTTTTGCTATTTTTAATGAATTAAATGAATTACTGGGAATTATTTTAAATATTAAATCGCTGGAAAATACGAGTGGGTTTGTAATCGCTTCATCCGATCAGCCCGAGTCGACTCGAGTCCGAGTCCGACCAACCACGCCGAAAGCCGCAACGAAGTCGGGCTGCACTCGGGCACGTGGACCGTCGGATTTCGATCCAACGGCTTAAGAGCTTGCCACGCCGCTGCACCAGTGTCCGGCCTGACCGGGTCATGCCGCTCGATCCTAGCCGTTGGTTCCGAACACGTGGACGGGTCGGGCGCGTCGTCTTCCCGTGTCCGGGGCGGACTCGCCACCGCCATGACCGAACTCCGTTAGGTTCGAGGATTCCGCGAACTGCCCCTATTTAATGACCGAGACCCGCACGAGATCGCCATGACCCCGCCGCTTTTTCCCTAGCCGCTCCGCCCAGAAAGGCTTCTGAGGTGCAATCCTCGCCAGAGTTGCTTAGGGCTTCACTCGTCATTGTTGCGTCTCACCGAGAGCTCCTCCGCCGCCCTCGCGGGCTGGCCCCGAGTCAAGCCAAGCCGCAACCGAGGGGCGACTCACCTCGTCTGAGGGGCATCAAATCGGGCCAGTGCCCGTGGTCGCCCCTCCACTCGGGCACTGCACGCCGCCGCGCCACCGCCGACCAAGAAGCCTCGGCCAGTGCATCTTCATCGAACGGGTCCAGGTTAGCCCACATCACACCAGAAAAAACCGGGACAGATCTAAAACCGTTAGATGGAAATCGTCGACCCAGGTTAGATCTATTCACTCTGGATTTAGATCCAACGCCAGGGCTATATCGCTGTAGATTGAATTCGGGTGGATCATATCCGCTCGATCGGGAATCAAGGGCCGTGTGATGCACCCATGTGTCACACGCCGATCGCCAAGATATGGGCACGGTGTAAGCACGCACCGCACCGCACACACGCGTGGTCGACACCGGGTCCCGTGTCGAGACTTGAGCCAGGGACCGTGTCCACCGTAGAGACCCGAGCCAAGCGGACCAAGTCCATGGACCGGCCGGGACGCCGCCCACCCAATCAGAGGCTGCCACGCGGTCCATGCCGATTAATAATTAATTTCCGAAAAAAGAAAATGATTTATTAATTCGAAATATTGATTCAAATTTAGATTCAAACTTCAAACGCTTATAACTTTTTTATGCTTTCAACTCCGATTTGAGTGATTCAAATTTCTAAATTTGTATAAAATTGAGATCTACCTAAATATGAATTTTATTTAATTTTTGGACTAAAGTTTTTCTGTAATATTATTTAATTGATTATTTAAACTTTAAATAATCATAACTTTTGCATTTTAACTCCAAATTTGACGATTCTAGCTTCTAAAAATCCGAAAATTACGTTCTCTGTTTATGGATTTTATTTGGAGTTTTGGGATGTTTTTGCCTAGTGTTTATTTGTGTATTTGCTATTTGCACGCTTTACGAGTAGACGTTGAAGTGCCGGAAGGATTCGAGGGAGAAGTGTTGACTCAGGATCCAACTCAAGACCAAGAGCAAGTACTTTTTGAAGGCAAGTTGTGCTTTGACCATGGTTGATCCTATTTCGAAATCTATTTTGATTTAAACTATTGCATGCTAGTTCAATTAGAAAGATATTTTATTTAAACATGGGGGTTAGATAAATACCAATTTGCTGTATGACACCTTGATTATCTAAGTATGTGCCATGATCCCTCGTCACCCTAGTTGTGGTTTACTAGTTGGACATTATTAAATTGCCAACATGGGTTTAGACCGGTGTAGTATGTCGCTGACTGCCACGTGCTCACGACATGATTTTGGACAATCAAATGATAATATGGACTTAATGATATATTGAACCTGTTTTGGAAAAGTATCATGTGATGTTGACACTGACGTGGTGCATGGTAATCAACGGGGTTTGATAAACAGCTGACGGCATGTGGCAAGAGCAATCGTGGGCCGGCTGTGGCATTGGGAGTGTTGATTTGGTTTTTCTAGTAGTCTTGCCTGGTCACTCTAGGACTTAACCTTGCAAGCCTTTTTGAACTGGGTCATACTTGCAACCACATGGTCGGAATGGGACGGCCCTAGTTGACTAAGTCGCATGACTCACTTGTGGAGCCTCAGGGTGTCGCTACACCGCTTTGTGTGATTGTACGGGGAGCGATCGTGCCGTGGCCGTACCCATCTAACGGTGCAGGTTGGTCCCATACTCGCCTTGGCTAAGGGAAGGGATGGTGTAGAGCACGACTGGGAAGGACCACCTGTGTTGTTTGAGGCTTCCGAAAGGCTTTGTTACTGAACTCGCCTTTGTGGTGTTTGACTAGTATCTTGTGGGTAAAGTGCATAACCTCTGGGCAGAGTGTAGAATCTATTTGAATAGCCGAGTCCACGATCGACAATGCTCGGAATTACACTAAGGGGTAGACTTTCGAAAATAACTTGGATTTGAAAAGATGGGTTGGTTTAACAAGGAAGGTGATGGAAATATGGTGTAGGATGGGAAAAATGTTTGTTAAACTTCTTGAAAAGTTATTTATGCTTTACTTATTTCCTTTCGAATCTACTTTATTACTTGTCAAAAGTCGCTTAATGCCAAATATACCTGAGCTATTCCTTTGTACCAAGCCATGCATATAGTATATTAGCTTGCATTCTGCATGCATGACTTCTTTCGAGTACCAAGTACTCACCCTTGCCTCAACACAATACCGGGCTTGAAGAGGAGACTACGAGCTTTGGAGGAGGAGTTCAAGAGGACCCGCTCACTTAGGGGATGCGAGCCCGGGGCCTGCCTGTGGTATACCGGATGGCGCCACGTAAGTTTATTTGATTTTCCCCGTTATTTCTTTAATAAGTTTCGCTTGCAAGGCATATATTTGTAACTTGGCCATAAGGTCGAGTAACCCTTTGATTATTTAAATAAAGTACTTTGATAGTATCGCTTGGTATGATTGTGATATATACCGATGTTAAGACTGTGCACTAGCGCTGCCTCGGACTAGTCTCTTGAATACACAGAGGGTCCGGATTTGCAAATTCTGGGTCCCGACAGAGGTGGTATCGAGCCATACTTGACTCAGGCTCAACCCTAAGCTAGAATGGTCGTAGTGAGGATAAAACCTATTTTCTAAAGCTAAAAAAATTTGTGAAGACAAGAAATGACATCTCGACTTATCCCTTCTCTCTTTTCTTGTCTCTTGCTGAAATTTTCCCTTACCTTGTCACAATTTAAAGATTCGGTTCTTACGTAAAGCACTCTTGTGACAGATGGAGGAAGAGTTCAACCACGTTGATCCGGGAAGTGGTCACGCCGGAACTTTGGCATATGCTGCTGCACTTCCTGAGATTTTGAGAAGCCCCAATACCAAGTGGAAGTGATCAGCATGGCAGATTGATCAAGGCTTGTGATGTGAAGATTGAGGTACATGCTAGGAAGAAGGGCCTGTGCACGCTCGATACACCGTGACTGCCAGAGATCTACAATGAGATGGGTATCCAAGAAGTATCACGACGCTAACGCGGGCACATTACCCGTATCTACGCCGAGAGTTGGAGAGTACGGTGTTCCGTTACCATCCGCTAGCGATAACCTTCTCGACCCGGCTTATTCAGATGAGGATGCCACGGTTACACAGCTTGGCACGATTTATTGTCGCCAGAGGATGTACTAGATAATACAAGCAAGGAGCTCTAAAGGCCCGCAAGGAGATCACGACAGAGAAGAACGATGGCGGGAAGCTCAAGAGTATAGGCACACCTTCTACGAAGGATTGACGAGTTGGAGATGACTTTACTGACGGACTCCGAGCCAAGATTACTGAGCTACACGAGCCGGATCCGTAAGAGTCGATCTCGATGAGGACTCGCTTCTTCGACTACCACGGATGACACAGCTTGTCGGACATGGCAATCAAGCTTTGGCGCCTATGCCGCAAAGACACTGCACTCCAGGCCGTGGAGGTTTTCTTGATGAGTGAGCATAGGTTCTATAGTGAGACTCCTTCGCCGAGTCGAGTCATAGAATAAAGAGTCACCCTTTAGGCGATAGACTCCAGAGTTAGTTCGATTTGGATTTGCTTTGTTTGCTGAGTGTGTAGTATGTGTTGCAAGGCCCTTAGGCATTGTAAGCAGCCATACCAAGTTACTAATAATAAAGTTGGACCTTAAGGCAACACCTTTCGCCCCGCATAAGTTCCATATTACTTGTCTATTCTTGTTTCCCTCTCATCTCTAAACCTAGAGCAAATCGATAGATGGTGAATACCCGTGGAAACTTTGGAAGCAATGGGAGTGGTTCTCGCCAGTAAAACCCCAATGAGGGAGCACCAGATCAGCCACTGGATGTGCGGAATTTTGGAGCTTTTCTGTCGCCCAGACTCGATTGATGCATGCTATGATGCAACAAATGCAGCACGTCACTGCCAGGCCACCGCTAATCAAGTTAATCGGGACCACGCTTGAATACAAGGCTATCAGAGTTCATGAGAACTCACCCACCCACTTTCTTCGGGAATGCCAATCCATTGGAGGCCGACGATTGGTTAAGATCAATTGAGAGGAAGCTACACATAGCTCAATGCATAGGGAATGAGAAGGTACCACGCTTCTCATCACCGGAAGGAACAAATTACCGAATGGTGGGAGAACCTGTGCCACTGCCAGAGAACCTCAAGATATCACTTGGGAGGAGTTCATACCGCATTCGGCAGGTATCACGTGCCTCGAAGGAATCATGGACCTTAAGAAGGAGGAGTTCAGAGCATTAAAGCAAGGTAATCACCTGGTGGTCGACTACTCTGAACAAGTTCACACAGCTAGCACGCTACGCACCGAGGATGTAGCGACTGCATAAATCCTGCATCCTCGTTTTATGAAGGGACTTAACTCAGATTGCAAGTAGGTTGATCACCCACACCTTTCCAGCATTTCCAAGAGTTGGTGAATAAGGCGCTTTATTCTTGAGGACAAGCGCAAAGGAACTGGATGAGAACCGAAGCGCAGGATGCAACAAAGCAAGGATCACGCCAGGTGGAACATAGCTTGAGAGTTGCACCAAATCAATTCTTGATTCCAACCACGAATGCAACAAGGACACCATCCCTAAAGACCAAGACCGCCAATCGTAACTCACCAAACCCCAGCCCCGCTAGAAACACTACCTGTGCAGTCAAGAAGGAACAAAGTGAGGGCCCACATAATCGCAACGCAGCCAGACACTTTGCCAACAGCTTGTCCAAAGAAGACAAGCAGAGCGACCTCCAGCCTGGCTTCAACCTAGGAACCACCCCGCTAGGACGCCAGACTGTGGAGCCACACCTGCACTGCAGTGAGAGGCCGAGTCAACCATGTCACCGCAGATGCACTGCAGAATGCTACTTGACGCCGTGATCTTGGGTGTTACTTGTTAACTCAAGCACTGCAACCGCTTTGTTTGACTCGAGCTTCGCATTCGCTTTGTTTCGCAAGGCATTGCTACTAGTTATTACTTGTGAATTGCAAGTATTTAGTGCATGCTTTTAGTTCAAAACCCTGGTTCCGAACTCCGAATCCAAGTAGGATGTTCCGGGGTGAGAATACTAATAGATGGAATAGAGTTCCTAGCAAACCTTATAATTTTGGAGACCTGCACCTTAGATGTTATATTGGGAATGGATTGGTTATCCAAGCACAAGGTCAGATGGATTGTGGACTAAGGACTATCTCATTGAGAGCCCGTGTGGGGAAGAAAGTGAATTTCAAGCCACCATGCGTTAGAGATGGACAGCTTGATGGTTAACAAGATACCAAGGCAATCAAAGATAGAGGATGTCCCAAAGAGGAATGAGTACCCGATGTTTTTCCCGAAGATCTACCGGTATGCCGCTGCACAGTGACATAGAGTTTGTGATAGAGCTTGTACTGCACAAAGACCGATAGCAAAGAGACCCTATCGGATGTCACGAGGAGTTGGTAGAGATGAAGAAACAGCTAGAAGAGTTAATGGAGAAAGGATTTATCGACCGGTAGGAGTTCGTCCACCGTGGGGAGCACCGCTTTGTTTGTCAAGAAGAAGGACGGGAGTTTCGTGGATGTGCATTGACTACCGTGCACTCAATGAAGTCACCATGAAGAATAAGTATCCGCTACCCGTGATTGATGATTTGTTTGATCAGTTAAGAGGAGCCTGAGTTTTCTCCAAGATTGATCTCGAGATCGGATACCATCGCTTGAAGATCCGATCAGAAGATATTCAAGATCGCATTCTCGCCAAGATATGGACATTACGAGTTTACGCTATGTCCTTGGATCGTAATGCGCCACTTATTTCATGAATATGATGAATAAGGTGTTCATGGAATATTTGGACAAGTTTGTCGTCGTGTTCATAGACGATATCCTAATCTACTCCAAGACAGAGGATGAACATGCCGAACACTTAAGGCGAGTTTTGGAAAAGCCGAGGAACAAAGCAACTTTTCGCCAAGTTCAGCAAGTGTGATTTTTGGAAGGACAAGGTGGAGTTTCTTGGACATGTAATGACCGCAAGGAGTCGCCGTGAGATCCAAGCAAAGTAGAAGCGTGTTACATTGGGAGCACCGAAGACTGTGACCCGATTCGGAGTTTCCTTGAATGGCAGGATACTACCGCCAAGCTTTCATCGAAGGCTTCTCGACAATTAAGTAAACCTCTTACGCAATTGTCAAGAAGGAAAAGAAGTTTGCATGGACGCCGTAATGTGAGAAAGGATTTCAGGAGTGAAGAAGCGATTGACATCAAGACCGTGTTAGTTCTACGGATGTTGCTCAAAGCTTCGATATTTATTGTGACGCATCGCGCCTAAGGACTTGGATGTGTGCCGATGCAGAATGGAAAGGTCGCCGCTTATGCATCAAGGCGCTTGAGGCCGCATGAGGAAAATTATCCGAGGCACATGACCTAGAGTTAGCTGGCCAGTAGTGCATGCCTTGAAGATATGGCGCCACTATCCGATTGGGAACAGATGTGAAGTATATACAGATCATAAGAGCCTTAAGTACATATTCACCTACTTCAGGATCTCGAATATGAGGCAAAGGAGATGGTTAGAGTTGATCAAGGACTATAATGTTGGAATCCATTACCATCCCGAAGGCCAACGAGTAGCCGATGCTCTGAGTCGGAAAAGCCAAACCGTGAGTACGCTGCAGCCACAAGTCAGGATGAGTTATGAGATGATTTTCAAAAGATGAAGATTGAGTTAGTACCTAGCTGATTCTTGGCCGCATTAGAAGTAAAGCCTACCCTAGAGAATCAGATCCGAGAAGGAAGGATGATGACAAGATCCAGGATTAAGTCCGGTCAAGGAGGAAGGCAAGGCAGAGGACTTCAAGTTGGATGAGCAAGGCACGCTTGTAGATGAAGGATCGTATTTGTGTGCCTAACAAAAGGAGTTAAAGCAATCGATTTTGGAAGAAGCCCATGACTCCAAGTACTCAATTCACCCTCGAAGCGCCAAGATGTATCAGATCTAAAGGAGAGATTCGTGGCCGAGTATGAAACGAGAAGTTGCCGAGCATGTTGCATTGTGCGACGTATGCCGTAGAGTCAAGGCAATGCATCGAGACCGGGATTGCCAACCGCTGAAGATACGAGTGGAAGTGGGAGGAAATCTAATGGATTTCATGCCGGTTTGCAAGACTCAAGGAGGTTATGACTCCATATGGGTTATAGTGGATCGCTTGACTAGTAAAGTAGCCCATTTTATCCCCGTGAAGACCACTTACTCGGAGATAAATTCAGAGTTGTACATGATCAGATTGTTTGTTTGCACGGAGTGCCAAAGAGGATTGTATCGGAGAGGTACCCAATTTACCTCAGGTTACGGAATAAGTTGCATGAAGCCATGGGAACCCGCTTAAACTTCAAGACCTTATCATCCACACGGATGGATGACATCGAGAAGAGTCAACCAGGTCTGGAGGATATGTTAAGAGCTTGTGCATTGGCTTATGCTACCTCTTGGGATAAAAGTTTGCCAGTATGCCGAGTTGATTAATAACAATAGTTATCGGCTAGTTTACGATGTCACCTTGAGGCATCAGATGGTCGACTCGCCTGACGCCATTGAATTGAATGAGACCGTGGCGCGCTGTCTTTGGCCTGATATTCTTCAAGAGGTCAAGAGCGAGATTGCCGTGGATTAGGGAAAGGTTGAAGATAGCCCAATCTCCCGTAAGAGTTATGCCGACAATCGCCGCCGAGACTTGAGTTTTGAACCGTAAGACTTTGTTTATCTCAGAGTTACGCCTCTCGGGGAGTTAAGAGGTTCCATGCCAAAGGGAAACTCGCACCTGCTATGTTGGACCATTTAAGATTTTGAGTCGCCGAGCTGAAGTTGCTTACCCTGGAGTTGCCACAGCTGTTAGCAGGAGTACATGATGTATTCCATGTGTCCCAGCTTGAAGAAGTGTCCCGAGTTCTGAGAACAGGCGTCGCTAGAGTTAATTGAGTTGCAAAGAGGATTTGACTTATAAGGAGCATCCCGTGAGGATTCTAGACACAATGGATCGAGAAACTAGAAACAAGTCAACTCAAGCTTCTCAGAGAGTTCAAGTGGAGCAACCATGAAGAAAGCGGTTTACTTGGGAGCGAAGAGGATTTGAAGAAAGAGTTTCCAAACCTATTCCTTTAGTAAGCCCCTCGAATCTCGGGACGAGATTCTATTAAGGGGGAGGTTTGTAACACCCCAAAATTTTGCTTTTCTTAAATTCATGTGTGATTTGGCACTTTGGTGAATTTTTGGAATTTTCTCTCGAATTTATTTGGATTTATTTGGAATTTATTTGAATTTATTCCATTTTGAAATAATTAAAGAATTTAATTTTGCAAATAAAATTTTGCAGGAAATATTTTATTTGAGTCCAAAATGATCTAAAATATTTTCGAATTTTTCTGAATTTTTCCAGTCTGCTATTTTAATGAATTAAATGAATTATCGGGAATTATTTTAAATATTAAATCTGGAAAATACGAAAGTGGGTTTGTCTTTCATCCGACCGAGCCTTCGAGCCGACTCGAGTCCGAAACCGACCAACCACGTTCGAAGCCGCGAACGAGCTCGGGCCGCACCTGGCACGTGGGACCGTTGATTCGATCCAACGGCTTAAGAGCTTGCCACGCCGCCGTGCCGCGGTCCGGCCTGGATGGGTCATGCCGGTTCGATCCTAGCCGCTGGTTCAACACGGACGGGCCGGGCGCGCTCGCCGCCTTCCGTGTCCGGCGGACTCCGCCACGCGCCATGACCGAACTCCGTTAGGGTTCGAGGATTCCGCGGAACTGCGGCCTATTTAATGACCGAGACCCCGCGACGAGGATCGCCATGACCCCGCCGCTCCCCTAGCCGCCTCCGCCAGTAGCGCCTGGCCGAGGCTGCAATCCTCGCCAGGAAGCTGCTTAGGCTTCACTCTCGGTCATTGCTGCGTCTGCCATCGGAGCTCCTCCGCCCCCCGTGCGGGCTCCGAGCCCTGCCAAGCCGCAACCGAGGGGCGACTCACCTCGTCAGAGGGCATCAAATCGCTGTGCCTCGTGGTCGCCCCTCCACTCCGGCACTGCACGCCGCCGCCACCGCCGACTCGCAAAGCTTCTCCGCCGTCGGCGATCTTCATCGAACGGCCCAGGTTAGCCCACATCACACCGTAGAAAAACCAGATTAGATCTAAAACCGTTAGATGGAAATCGTGCGACCTAGGTTAGATCTATTCTCACCCTTGATTTAGATCCAACGGCCAGGGCTATATCGCGTAGATTGAATTCGGGTGGATCATATCCGCTCGATCGGGGAATCAAGGGCTGTGATGCACCATGTGTCACACGCCGACGTGCAAGCCGGGCACCCGCATCAAGACCGCACACACGCACGGGTCGCCGCATACCGGGTCCCGCGTGTCGAGACTTGAGCCGTGGACCGTGTCCACCGTAGACCAGCCAAGCTGCGACCAAGTCCATGGACCGGCCGACGTCACCAGCCAATCAGAGGCTGCCACGCGTCCATGCCGACGCAATAATTAATTTCCAAAAGAAAATGATTTATTAATTCGAAATATTGATTCAAATTTAGATTCAAACTTCAAACGCTTATAACTTTTAAGTGCTTCAACTCGGAGTTGAGTGATTCAAATTTCTAAATTTGTATAAAATTGAGATCTACCTAAATATGAATTTTATTTAATTTTTGGACTAAAGTTTTTCTCTGTAATATTATTTAATTGATTATTTAAACTTTAAATAATCATAACTTTGCATTTTAACTCCAAATTTGACGATTCCAGTTTCTAAAAATCCAGAAAATTACGCCTTCTGTTTATGGATTTTATTTGAGTTTTGGGATGTTTTTGCCTAGTGTTTATTTGTGTATTTGCTATTTGCACGCTTTACGAGGTAGACGTTGAAGTGCCTAGGGAAGGATTCGGGAGGGAGAAGTGTTGACTCGTGATCCAACTCAAGACCAAGAGCAAGTACTTTTTGAAGGCAAGTTGTGCTTTGACCATGTTGATCCTATTTGAAATCTATTTTGATTTAAACTATTGCATGCTAGTTCAATTAGAAAGATATTTTATTTAAACATGGGGGTTAGATAAATACCAATTTGTCAGATGACACCTTGATTATCTAAGTATGTGCCATGATCCCTCAGTCACCCTAGTTGTGGTTTACTAGTTGACATTATTAAATTGCCAACATGGGTTTAGACCGTTGTAGTATGTCGCTTAGACCTCACGTGCTCACGACATGATTTTTGGACAATCAAATGATAATATGGACTTAATGATATATTGAACCTGTTTTGGAAAAAGTATCATGTGATGTTGACAGACGTGGTGCATGGTAATCAATCGGGTTTGATAAACGCTTTTCGACCGGGGCATGTGGCAAGAGCAATCAGGTGGGCCAGGTTGTGGCATTGGGAGTGTTGATTTGGTTTTTCTAGTAGTCTTGCCCTGGTCACTCTAAGGACTTAACCTTGCAAGCCTTTGAACTGGGTCATACTTGCAACCACATGGCTGGAATGGGACGGCCCTAGTTGACTAAGTCGCTAAGGACTCACTTGTGGAGCCTCAGTGGTGTCGGGCCATTACACCGCTTCAGTGTGATTGTACTGGGAGCGATCGTGGTCGTGGCCAGTACCCATCTAACGGTGTGTTGGTCCCATACTACTTTGGCTAAGGGAAGGGATGGTGTGAAACACGCAGGAGAGGACCACCGTGTTGTTTGAGGCTTCTAAAGGCTTTGTTACTGAACTCGCCTTTGTGGTGTTTGATTTGTATCTTGTGGGTAAAGTGCATAACCTCTGCAGAGTGTAGAATCTATTTGAATAGCCGAGTCCACGATCGGACAATGCTCGGGAATTACAGTCAAGGGGTAGACTTTTCAAAATAACTTGGATTTGAAAAGATGGGTTGGTTTAACAAGGAAGGTGATGGAAATATGGTGGTAGGATGGGAAAATGTTTGTTAAACTTCTGAAAAGTTATTTATGCTTTACTTATTTCTATCGCCGAATCTACTTTTATTACTTGTCAAAAGTCACATCGAAATATACCCTGAGCTATTCCTTTGTACCAAGCCATGCATATAGTATATTAGCTTGCATTCATGCATGACTTGTCGAGTACCAAGTACTCACCCTTGCCTCAACACAATACCGCTTGAAGAGGAGACTACGCCAGCTGGAGGTGAGGAGTTCAAGAGGACCCGTCTACTTAGGGGATGCGAGCCCGATCGGTCTGTGGTATAATCTTGGATGGCGCCTAAGTTTATTTGATTTTCCGCCGCTGTTATTTCTCTTTAATAAGTTTCGCCTGCAAAGGCATATATTTGTAACTTGGCCATAAGGTCGAGTAACCCTTTGATTATTTAAATAAAGTACTTTGATAGTATCGCTTTGGTATGATTGTGATATATACCGATGTTAAGACTGCGTGTGCACTAGCGCTGGACTAGTGCTGAATACACAGAGGGTCCGGATTTGCAAATTCGGGGTCCCGACAGTTTGTAGATCGTTGTAGTATATGGCTTAGACCTGCTACGTGCTCATGACATGATTTTGAACAGTCAAACGTTAATATTGACTTAATGACATATTGAACCTATTTGGAAAGGTATCATGTGATGTTGATGGCACATGGTGCATGGTAACCAACTGGGGTTTGATAAATAGCTTTTGACCGGGGCATGTGGCAAGAATGATCAGGTGGGCCAGTTGTGGCATTGGGAATGTTGTTTTGGTTCTTCGGGTAGTCTTGCCCTGGTCACTCTAAGGACTTCACCTTGCAAGCCTTTGAACTGAGTCAATCTTGCAACCACATGTCTGTAATGGGACGGACCTAGTTGATTAAGTTGCTGATAACGTACCTGTGGGACCTCAGGATGTCAACTACACCCTTTGTGTAAGTTGTACGGGGGAGCGTACCGGGGCTGCGGCCAGGTACCCATCTAACGGTTGATTGGCCTAAACTTCGCCTTAGCTAAGGGAAGGGTTAGTGTGCAATACCGGAGAGGACCACTTGTATTGTTAGAAGTTTCCGAAAGACTGTTACGGGAACTCGCCTTTGTGGTGTTTGACTGTATCTTGTGGGTAAAGTGCATAACCTCTGCAGAGTGAAAAATCTATTCGAATAGCCGTGTCCGCGGTATTGGACATCGCTCGGGAATTACAGTCAAGGGTTAGACTTTCTCAAAAATAACTTGGATTGGAAAGGTTGGGTTGGATTAATAATGATGTTGATGGAAACGTGGATTAGGATGGGAAAGATGTTTACTAAACTCCTTGAAAAGTTATTTATGCTTTACTTGTTACTACTGCTTTCAAATCTACTTATGATACTTGTTAAATGCTCTTACTGCAAATATACCTTGAGCCACTCCTTTGTATTAAGCCATGCATGTAGTATATTAGCTGCATTCTGTGCATGACTTGCTGAGTACCAAGTACTCACCTTTGCCACAATACAACACCAGTTGAAGAGGAGACTACACCAGCTTTGGAGGAGGAGCTCCAAGAGGAACCATCTACTTAGGGAGCGAGCCCAGTCAGTTGCCTGTGGTATACTGGATGGCGCCACAAAGTTATTTTATTTTCCGCTGCTATTATTTCTCTCTTAATAAGTTTCGCCCTGCGTGGCGTATATTTGTAACTTGACCATAAGGTCGAGCAACCAGTTTGACTATTTAATTAAAGAACTTTATTAGTATCGAGTGGTATGATTGTGATATTTACCGATGTTAAGACTATGTGCACTAGCGCGTTCCTGGACTAGTGCTGAATACACAGAGGGTTCGGATTTGCAAATTCGGGTCCCGACAGAAGCCGTGGTGGAGGATCAGGCGAGGGGCGTCCCAGAGGTCAATACCCGTGAGACTGAGACCGCTAGGACAGGCGAGGCTGAAGTCAAGGCCGAGGACGGAGCTGCCGAGGCGGACGAGCCCGTGGTCGAAGTCCTCGAGGTTCGAGCTGCCGGGACGGGCGAAACCGTGGTCGAGGCCGAGGTCGAGCTCGAGATTCTCCCGGTCAGCTCCATTGAGGCGGTCAAGACCGAGGCCATCTCGGTCATCGAAGACGAAGCCCTCCTGGTCGCGGACCCCCGCAACCTTCTCCCGATCAGCGAGGGCAACCCCCTCCTTCCGGGGTTGCTCTGTGGGCCACAGCCGAAGTTGCCCCGACCCGGGACGTCGAGCCCGACCAAGTCGGGGGCGAAGGTCACGAGGCCCGACCGATCCTGGAGCTCGGCGAGGGGGACCGGGCAGGCCCCGCTTTTGTTCGGGCTGGGTCAGAAAAGCAAGCCGCGGTCGAGGCTATAAGAGGCCAGAGCATTGGTCCCCACCGCACCGCTTTCGAAAACTGGTTCGGCTAGGTATGAGTGGTCTTACTCCTGTCTCTCTCTCTCCTCTTTTTTTATTCCATCTTCCCCTCCATGTGCTTACTCTTTGATTTCTCTAGGCCATGGATCACGTTGCCCAGGGACTCCAGGGTCTCAAGGAGCATGTGGACGCGCTGAAGGCCATGCTGAACTTGGTCAAGGAGCGGGAGGCCCGCCTGGTGCAATTCGAGGAAGCCCTCGAGGCGGAGCGGGGCGCGGCCCAGCAGAGGATGGAGGCAGACTCTGCTGAGCTCGCCGCCCTTCGAGGCACCATGAGGGCCCTCGAGGCCTCCCACGCCGCCGAACTAAGAGGGGCTGCGGACACCGAGCGTGAGCACGGCTTCCGAGCTGTCGAGGCCGAGCGCGCGAGGTCGTCCCGAGCGCTCGATGCTGCCCGGGCTGAGGCCTCCAAGACCCTCGAGGCTGAGCGCACCAAAGCCGTCGAGACCCTGGAGGCTAAGCGTGCTGAAGCCGCCAAGGTCCTGGAGGCCGAGCGTGCTGAAGCCGTCAAGACCCTGGAGGCCGAACGGGCGAAGGTGGAGGGGCTTCAGAAGCAGCTCGCCGAGCAGGCTGCCGCGCCGGCCAGAGCCTGGCCGAGCTCGAGGCGAAGGTCGCCGAACTCAAGGAGAAGCTTGGGCGGGCGGTGAAGACAGCCAAGAACGCCGTGGCCCAACTCCAAGAGGAGCGAGGCCGTTCCGCTAGCTCGGCCACTGAGACGCTCCGCCTCCAAGGTGAGATTACCGGGCTGAGGGCTAGGGTCGCCGAGCTAGGGCAAGAAAAACTTGCTCATGAAATGTCGGATCTGTAGATAAGAACTGTGGTAGTTAAGGTTTTAACTTTTTGGAACAATGTAATGAATGACGGATTTGTAATATAGGATTTTGTGCATCCATAATCGAGCTTGTTCATTTGCGATCGAGTGTTTGAGTACTTAGCTGTTCATAGAAGGGTGCCTCCCTCGTCCAGTCCCCAACGCGGTCGAGGTTGTGCGGGACGTCGAGCGCGGTTAGAGCTCGCAGTCGTCCAGCCCCCGACGCGGTCGAGGTCGTGCGGGACGTCGAGCGCGGTTAGAGTTCGCGGTCATCCAGCCCCAGATGCGGTGGGGGTCAGGTACGACATCAAGCGCAGCTAGATCTGCGGCCCAACCCCTGATGCGGTTGGTCGGGCATGACGTCGAGTGCAAATGAGATCTGCGGCCCAGCCCCCGATGCGGTCGAGGTCGGGCGGGATGTCGAGTGCAAACGAGATCCACGGCCCAGTCCTCGATGTGATCGAGGTCGAGCTGGATCGCCGAGCGCAAACGAGATCCGCGGTCCAGACCTCGGTGCAAGTCACTGATAATCCTATGCTTCCGATGCCAGGACCTGCAAAGTCAGGGGAAATCGAGAGAGGGTGCACAAATATCGAAGGTTGAGGTCGATGCCCCATGGGTCCTCGAGCCACCTATGTTAAACCTGGTCTTATATGCGCTTGCCTGTCCGAAGTACGGACTTTAGGTCCAACCCTGCAACGGGGGGAGCCGTGACGCAATAAGGATCGGCTTACTGCTGGCGTGACCCCCGGGGGCGAACGTCTGAGTCGACGTACTTGGATCGTAGGCTCGGGCATTGGATCTCGACCTTGGCTTAAGTTACGGCTGAGTGTGATGGAGATTGTCACGCAATCGTGTGGTCACAGCATGACGGAAAGACATGGGAAGATTTATGAGGTAAATGCGGGAAATCTTTATTGAAACTTAGAGCAAGAGTTTTACACGTGAAATTTTTGAAGTTGGTCGATATTCCACGAGCTTGCGAGCTCTCTGCCATCGGGTAGCGCCAGCCGGTAAGTCCCCGTGTGATCTGTTGAGACCTCCAATTGCGGGGATAGCTTGTTGGTGTTGGACGCGCTCTGGATTCGTCTTAGAGTCAGGTCCCTAACAAGGAGCTCCCTAGGTTGTACCGATCTAGCCGCATGTCTGCGAAGAGTTTGCAGATAATGCGACGATCGCAACAGTGCTCGGCACCTTACTTCTTCTGCTAGGGTTAGGTCGAGAGACCGTTCTTGCTCAAAGTTGATTTGGTCGACCAAGCTGACCCTAGGAGAGCCCAGCATTACCTCTGGAGGCAGGACGGCTTCCGTACCAAAAACAAGCCGGAAGGGAGTAGACCTTGTCGCGCGGCTGATTGTGGTACGGATCGACCACATGACGGTGGGGAGTTCGTCAACCCAGGACCAACCGTGTTGCTCTAGCCCTTGAGAAACCTGTCTCTTGATGCCTTGAACGATCTGTTCGTTGGCACGCTCCACGGCTCTGTTGCTCTGCGGGTGGCTCACCGAGGCGTAGCACACCTTCGTTCCCATGCTTTCGCAGAATTCTTGGAACAACTCACTGGTGAACTGAGTTCCGTTGTCAGTAATAATCCTGCATGGGACTCCGTACCTGGTTACCACGGTCAAGCGGAAAAATTTGACCGTTGCTTGCGTAGTGATCGTGGAGACTGGCTCGGCCTCAATCCACTTGGTGAAGGTGTCGATGGCGACGAAGAGAAATCTTTTCCCACCGACGGCCTGTGGGAAATGACCCAGGATATCCAGTCCCTAGGTCGAGAAAGGCCAGGCGAGCAAGATGGTCTGGAGGGCGTAGGCCGATTGGTGCGACTTTCGAGCATGCGATTGGCACATCTGACAGGTGCGGACTATGTCTCGTGCATCTTGGAGTGTTGTTGGCCAGTAGAATCCCATGCGGAATGCCTTCCCAACCATAATCCTGTAAGAGGAATGTGCGCCACACAAACCCGAGTGGATATCGTTTAGCAGGGACTTACCCTCCTCCTGAGAGACGCACTTTGAGAGGACGCCTAACACGCCCCGATGATACAGCTCGCCGTCAACGACCTTGTACGAACAAGCTCGGTGCTTGATTCTGCTCCTCTCAGTGGGGTCGTCTAGCAGCCGACCTCATTCGAGGTAGTCGTGGAACGGCTTGGTTCAGATCGGGCACCCTTCGAGAAAAGTCGCCAAGGGCTCCAACTCCGAGATTGAAGGGGTTGACAGGGTCTCAAGGATGACGTCTGGTGGTATCTCGTTGGAGGAGAATCCGAGCTTGGCCAGGAGGTCAGCACCAGTGTTGTCCTTTCGAGGCAAGTGCTTGACTTCTAGGTTCCGGAACCACTTCTCCACTTTACGTACCTCTGTGAGGTATTTGGCCATTGAATCCTCAGTGCACCGATAGTCTTTGTTGTACTGGTTTACGACGAGTTGGGAGTCACCTTTTACAACCAGACGACGTACGCCCAACGCTTTGCAGGCTCGAAGTCCAACCAGGAGGGCTTCATACTCTGCCCCATTGTTAGTGGCCGTGAAACCAAAGCTGATCATGTACCTTAGCTTATCTCCCTTCGGTGTTATGATGAGGATGCCGGCCCCCGAGCGCTCGAAGGATCTTGAGCCATCAAAGTGCATGACCCACGGTTCTTCCTTCTGGACCTCGGGTTCGGGAATCGGCTGTGGTGTCTGCTCGACCACAAAGTTCGCCAGCGCTTGGGATTTGATGGCCGTGCGTGCCACGAATTTGACATCGAACTCGGCCAGCTCCATGGCCCACTTGGCGATCCAACCTCTGGCCTGCGGGTTCCTCAAAATTTTGTCGAGCGGGAATCCGCTTGGGACGACCATCGAGTGCGCTTGGAAGTAATGCCGGAGTTTGCGTGAAGCCATGAGGAGGGCAAACAACAGCTTCTGGACCTGGGGGTAGCGTTCTTTGGGCCCGTGGAGCACCTCCCTGACATAATAGATCGGCTGCTGCCGACCATCTCGCTCGGCGGCCAGGATGACACTTACGGCCTGAGCCGTCGCCGCAAGGTACAACAGTAATTCCTGGTTCGCCCATGGAGTCGTGAGCAAGGGTGGGCTCGAGAGGTAGGTATTCAGCTCGTCAAAGGACCGTTGTGCCTCGGGCGTCCATTCGAAGCCCCCGTGCTTGCGCAATGTCTTGAAGAACGGCAACCCGCGCTCGCCGAGCCTCAAGATGAACCGACTAAGCGCGGTCAAACAGCCGGTGAGGCTTTGTACTTGTTTCACCGAGGTCAGGGGAACCATCTTTTTTATAGCTTCAATCTTCTCTGGGTTTGGGCTGACTCCTGACCCCCCGATCATGTAGCCGAGCACCTTCCTTGAAGCGGCACCGAACACAAACTTTTCGGGGTTGAGCTTGATCATGTGCCTGTTCAGGTTGGCGAAGGTCTCAGCGAGGTCCCGCGCGTGGTCGTGTTTGGAGGAACTCTTCACAATGATGTTGTCCACGTAGACCTCGAGGTTGCGACCAATCTGAGGGTCGAAAATCTTGGCCATGAGGCGCTGGAATGTTGCGCCTGCATTGCGAAGGCCGAATGACATGGTCGTGTAGCAGTATGTCCCAAACGGGGTGATGAAGGCTGTTTTGCTCTCATCGCCGACTGCCAGCTTGATATGGTGATAACCGGAGTAGGCGTCCAGAAAGCTCATCATCTTGGCTTTCGTCGTGGAGTCGACGGTCTGGTCTATCCGTGGGAGGGGGAAATTGTCCTTCGGGGGCGCCGAGTTCAAACCCGTATGGTCAACGCACATCCTCCACTTCCCCCCTTTTTTCTGGACGATCACGGGGTTGGCTAACCATTTGGAATAGTCGATTTCCCGAATGAAGCCAGCCTTCAGGAGTTTGTCCAGGTTCTCCTTTATTACGGCCACTTTCTCGCTCGAGAAGCGGCGCAACTTCTATCGTACGGGCCGCGAGCCGGGCCGTACTTGTAGCTTGTGCTCGATCACCTCCCTCGGGACGCCTGGCATGTCTGCCAGTTCCCAGGCAAATATGCCCTTGTTGTCTCGAAGGAAGGTGACGAGCTCGAGTTCATATTTGGGATCCAGCTCAGCCGCGACGTGGGTGCACTTGCTCGGGTCAGCCTCCTCGAGCTGCATTGCCTTCGTCGTGCCGCTGGGCTGGATCGCTTCCTTCTGACGAGCGTTCTTCATGGTCATCTCTGGGCCTGGCTTGGGTAGTAAGCCGACGAGAGCCAGGGCTTTACTCTCGCAGCCATGCGCCGCCTTGAGGTCGCCCCGTACTGTGATGACACCGTTGGGCCCCAGAAGTTTCATACAGCGGTGGGCGTAGTGGTTAGCCGCCATGAATTTGATCAAGGCCGGGTGCCCGAGGATGGCGTTGTACAGGAGGTCCGCATCGACCACCTCAAGGTGATCAGCTCGGTGCGAAAGTTTTTCGAGTCACCGAAAGTGACGGGCAGGACCACTTGCCCGAGGGGGGTGGTCGAGCTGCCCGGGATGATCCCGAAGAAAGGCACCGCGATGTTCTTGATTTTCGACCGGGGGTTTTGCATTCGGTCGAGTGTGCTGGCCAAGAGCAGGTTGAGGGCGTTGCCCCCATCGAGCATGACCCGGCTGACCATGGTATTGCTTATGGTCGGGGTCATGACCAGGGCGGTCTTGAGATCCTTAGACATGCCCTGGGGGCGTCCTCCCCGGTGAATGCAATAGTCGTGCCAACCCATTTGCAGGGCTGGTCGATGGGCTTTCCAGCGGTGACGTGGTAGACCATCGGGGCAGCGGTCTTAAGCTCGTGCCGGTACTGGTAGGCAGACAAGCCGCCGAAGATCACGTCTATCCGTCGGTCGCCTTGTTGGAACTCCAGGTCGAGGCCGTCCAAGTCCTCACCTGCATTGACCCTGTCGGGCTGCTCGCCCTACTTTGGGAGCGTGGGCATCTCACCGCGCCACCATAGAAGGCGTCCAACTTGCCCAGCCAAGCCCTGCAGTTACGTAAGTCGTGGCCATGGGCCCTGTGAAAGGGGCAGTACCTTTGGTTGTCGTATTTTGGCCGCTCGTCACCCCCTTGTGGTCGGGTGTCGTCGCGCTGAGGCCCAGGTCGTCGATTCCTTGCTTGAGGGGCTCGCGCGACCTGTTGCGTTCGTGCTCGACCTTGTTGAGGTCGAGGTTCTCCTTAGGCCAGCCCTCGGGCCACATCACTTTGTGCTCATCGTTCGACGTCGTGAGCACCCGTGGCCAGCCAGACTTCTTGCGATCCCTTTTTAGCTTGTTGGAGGTCGCTACAGGATCGACAGCTTTGGTGCCAGATGGATCGGCCTCCCCGTGGTTGGGGGTGAGCTTGCCCTAGTCGTAGTCGCGTTTCCAGCACACCGCGTCATCCGCGTCCGCGTATCGCTCCGCCATACAGAATAGTTTGTCGACGCTGAGCCGCAGGGTGATCTTGAGTTCCTTGGTGAGGCGCCGATCGCGGACGTCGAAATTAAAAGCCTTGATTACGGTTTCATCGGAGACACTTGGGATCGAGTTCCGGGTGCGGATGAACCACCGCACAAAGTCACGGATGGGTTCATTCCCGCCCTGGATGACCCGATCCAGGTCCTTCTCCCTCCCGTGGCGCTCGTAGCAGCTTTGGAAGTTGGACCGGATGGCGTTCCGGACTTGGCGCCATGATCGGAAGGAACCGGGCTTCTGATTGAATAGCCAGGTACGAGCAGCACCGTCCAACACGGTTGGGAGGTAATTGGCCATTACAGCCTCATCCCCCCAGCCGCCAGGACTGCTGTCGAGTAGATTGACAGAAACTCGTCGAGGTTTTGGGTCCCATCAAACCGCTCGATCATAGCGGGCTTGAACTGGGCTGGCCAGTGCACTCGACGGAGGCCGTTGGTGCATGCCGAGCATCCGTAGGCCGGCGCAGTTATCGTGCCGGGAATAGCCCCCGTCGCTAGATCCATAACTTCTGCTGTCAGGGCGACCTGGTAGATCGTGATGACGAGCGCGGGCATCGCGCGGGTAGTAACGTAGGTGATCGTGAACCTCGCGACGTCTAAGCGGGACGTCTGGAGACGGACTCCCGGACGCGACATTGTTCGAACGAGTGCTGCTGTGACTCAATAGACATCGGTCGTCTCCCCATGTCACATTAGGGGAGCGGCGGCATGGTGTGTCTGGGACGTGTCCCGAGGTCGACATCGTGGAGGTGACCGGTGGGAGCGCTGGCGCTTACGCGAAGAGCTACCATTGCTTGTGAGAGAGCGGGATCCAGAACGCTAACTTCGACCCCACCGGGGGGGATCGCCTCGTCGGCCGCCTTGTCCAGCTCTTCGGTCAGGGCTTGGCCGAAGAGATCTGACCTCACCCGAGCGGGACCGATCATGACTTTGGCGATAGCGTGCAGTCTTTTGGTGGAGTGAGGAAGCCTAGACAGCCCAGAGGAGGCGCCAATCTCGCCTCGCTCCTCCCGTCGGAGGGTGGTTATGGACTAGTTGATGGTGACCTGAGCCATTCGACATGTGTCTTCAGGAGTCTTTGGCTCGCGGTCTTCTGTTTCCATGTTCGCCCCGTGGCTGCCGGCCATGAAGACGAATTGATCACAGGGCGGCGGTGACGGAGAAAATATGGACGTATAGTCCCCGTGCTTGGGGGCAGGGGTTGCCCCCGAGCTCGTCGAGAGTCTCCCAGAACCGCGTGCCATGTCAAGGCGGCGATATTCCTCCAGAGGTTCAAAGTCTTCGGGCCCCACGGTGGGCGCCAGCTGTCGACGATTGGGATCGCCTGACCGTAGAGATGAAATCGGGGGTGTATGGGTGTGTGAGGACCCAAGAGCTAGTGTCGTTCCCCGGGAGGTCGGTGCCGCCGCTAGCTATGATCTGAGGAGGAAGTAGACAAGTGACACCAGGAATTATACTGGTTCAAGCCCCCGAGCAGGGTAATAGCTCTACTCCAGTCTTGCCCTGAGGCGAAGGATCGGATTTATGTGTGAGTACAAGTGGGTGAGTATAGATTGTTCATCTATCCAATGTCTCCTTACATAAATATATAGAGTCTACAAAGTCCCTCCTTCCGTTACTGGGGAGCAATCAGGAGTAATTCTCGGAGAAGGGTGGCCCCACGCACGCTCCAACCGGTTCTGAACTGCCCCCCGGGGTTCACGGCCACATCCTACCCCTGCGGATCTCAGTAACCGCAGGCCTCTGACCTGGCCTCCCCGAGCTCCATGTCTTGGTCGAGTGATAGCCTCTGGTTCCTTGCTCGAGGTCGAGCGGGCGCCGTCTGGAGACCGTGGTATCAAGCTTGAGCCTGAGCTTGGCTCACTAGGTCGAGTTCGAGCTCGGGTCTGTTGACCATGCTATTGACCGGGCATGGTACCTCAGTCCCCGACAGAACTTTATTCAATAATTCAGATGCATACACAACTTTATTATACTCGAGAGTACACCTAAAATCATAACTCTACTTGCTTATTATTTTGTATAAAAATTAGTCCTTCACGGTTATCGACGTGTGTATAGCTAGCTTCCTAGCTTCCTTAGGTTGTTCTTCCTCGACCGTTATGCCATGTCCGACATAAGGCAACTCGTCAAACTGATTGTATTCTTCCTCATCTACTACATAATTCTCAAAGCCGACAATCCTCCCTTTTCCCTGAAGAACTACGTAGTGCTTCTTGCTCAACAGGTCGGTTACATAGAAGACTTGAACAACTTCGTTAACAAGTACGAATGATTCATCTTAGTATCCAACACGTTTGAGGTCCACAGTAGTGATGCCATACTTGTCAACCTTCACATGCTGGAGGTGGACCCAAAGGCACCAAAACAAGGGTATCATGAAAAGTACATAGTCAAACTCCCAAATCTCCTCTATGAACCCATAGTAGGAGCTCCTCATTGACCCAGCGGTATTAAACTCATCTATACGGACATTACTGTTCTGATTTGTGCTCTTCATATCCTGGTCTCTTGTGTAAAATGTGTACCCATTTAAGTCGTATCCTTTCCATGTTACAACTATAAAAGTTAGGCCTTTTGCCAACCATGTTAGTAGGTCATCTCACGAGCTCCCAGTGATGGGTCGCTCCTTCATCCAATTGTTGAACTGAAGGTTATGCTTTCTCATGATCTAAGACTACTTTCGCGCTGGATTCTCTTGCCTTAGCCAATGCTAGTGCTCGACGATATACGAGAACACTACAACCATGTATTGCAAAATCGTGAAATGGGCTCGAGCACACGCAACCAGATTAGGCATGATTTCTTTCCTTCTGATGGTCCCAATACCCTAGAGCCTCTCCTCATGACGAGATCGAGGCACACTTATTGGTTCGACCTGAGCCATATAATCGATGTAGAATTCGACGACCTCTTCGGTAGCATAACCTTCGACAATGCTACCCTCTGACTGTGATCGATTCCGTATGTAGGACTTGAGAATTCCTTTGTACCTCTCGAATGGGTACATGCTACATAGGAACTCGGGCATGCACATCTTTATCTCTATGACAAGGTGAACAATGAATGGACCATGATATCGAAAAACAACGGAAGGAAATTACACCTCAAGGTTACATAGTCATCACCACCTCAGCTTATAGATCATCTAGTGCTTCAAGATCGATGACCTTCTGAGCAATTGTGTTAAAGAAATAACACAGCCTCGTGATTGTCTCCCAGACCTTAATCAGCAAAATACTTCTAATTGTGATAGGGAGCATCTGTGTCATCAGTACATGTGGGGAGCCGTCCCCGGGACTCCACTGATTCACTCAATTGCACCATACAACTCGAGTAAATCAAGGGAACCTCGGGCGTCCCGCATATATGCCCGTGTTGGTCCAAGGACAGTTCACCAACACGCGCGACAATGCACAACAGTTTGTATCACAGCGCATACACAATAACGGAAACATAAATGTTTATATACATACCAAAAGTGATACCATGGTTCACGATGACATCCACAAAGTATTACATTATCAGGCAGCGGAAATATAACAAAACGACAAAAGGTAATGTCCAGCGTAGTATGCCCCAAACCCTCAGGCAACCAACTGGAGGCAAGAACGCGCATCTAGACGTTAGTGTCGCTGAAGTCTACCCAGTAAAAACCTCTGGGCAACACCTCATCCTCACCTGCAGCAAGTGGACAATCCGATTGAGTACAAAGAATGTACTCGCACAATAATATATATACAAAATGCTGAATTCTAACTACATGTGGTTGCTACAACTAAAGAAGGCAAAAGGGTAACTTTAGCATAAAGCAATATTTGGAATGAAAACATAGACATGTATAGATTGAAATTTTGCATTTTGTAAACCTTTTCAAAGTCTGATATATAATATAACATCATCATAAGCATAACCATCATATATTCATTTCATGCCTTCAAGCATTCTCCGAACCACGAGTCCAACGCTCGTGTTCAAATACACACACGAGTACTACAATACTCGTGTCAATCTTTCACATCCATCCCATTCTTACCCGGTCCTTAATACTCGCCCAGTGACTGACAATTTAAGCGATCGTCCTTAACCATGGACGCGGCTATTCGAATAGTTTAAACTCTGCAGAGGTATGACTGTACCCACACGACACGCCACACTCGTAAGCCAAGCTATGAGCACAATTCCTTTGATGTGCCAGCCGAGGTAAGCGTGACAAAACCATTTCCAGTATGCATGGTAGTGTATTTAAACCACCCGGGTGACTGTGGCCCTTGATCCCGCGTGCTCGGTGACCTGTGTGTGTGGATCAAGGAGTACACCCGTTACTGAACATCCCTAACGCCACAACGTCGAGGGATTTCGAAGGACATTCCCTGACACTCCACAAAGTTCAGGGAATTCCCGCGGACCTTCCTTGACGCTCACAACGCTCAAGGAACTCCGAGTGCACGTGGTTTAAACACCCCTAGTCATACACAAGTACTTGGCTAAGCCAACCCCATAAACGGCGTGTGGTTCGCACGATAGTTACTCAAAGAGACGTCACCAGGATTCAATCCTTAAGGTCCTTAGCCAATCCTTCTACTCATTATCCACAATTCAAATCAACCCCATCATAATCATCCTCGATCATTGCGACTGATGGAATAAGTCCATCTATCGCGTTTTCTAACGGTGTTCTAAGCATGGCTAAGCAATTCGTATGAACCCATATGTAATAATTAAACCAACCACCTAGGGCGACAATGGGTCACAAAGGAAACATGGCAAAGGGATATCACCTCAACATGGCATTAGCTAGTCATTCTACCCAACATAGGTATAATTGGAAGTAAGCATGCAATTGACAAAATAACGTCAAACATTATTTGAAATTAATGGGATCAAGGATGTCCAAGGTATAAGTAGTGCCTTGCTACTCATCCTGACGTCGTACGCGTAGTCGTACTCGGGAGTGGCCTCCGAAGCGTCAACACCTAACGAGAAAATCCAATTCCAAAAGAACACCAATTAAGAAGCAAACAATAAACCACACGAAAATATGTGCAATCAGCATCATGATGCGTAGTACCAATTATAATTTTTAAGGTACGAATTTACTTTGGGAAGTTTGGGACTTGCATGTCAAAAGATCAAGTCTTAGAAGCATTTTATCTAATTATGTCCGGAGTATCCGAGCTTTAACCCGGAGTATCCGAGCTGACCTTCTCGGTCCTCTAGTGCTAACTAACCCGGAGTATTTGGATTTAACCCCGGAGTATCCGGGTTGGGTCTCTCGGCTTCAGCTTTGTTTCGTACTGACACATCCGGAGTGTCCGGGCCAATGTCCGGACTATCCGGGTTGACTGCTCTGTCTGAAAATATCTATTGCACTAGGGACTCCTACATTCCAAAAAGGTGACTTAGGGTGGAACCTTACCACTTCTAGAGTGTCCTTGCACTTTGCGAAAGGTCGGTTCGTCGACGGGATGAAGAATGGCTTCGCGGAATTGCTCGTTGTGCTCCTCCCGGTATGAACTCCTCCTCGCTCGCGAAAATGGTGCCTCCTCCTCCTCGGACTTGTGATAGCATTGCCTTCTCCTCCTTAAGCTAGCAATGCGACGTGCACATCCCGATCTTCAACTTGGAGATGATCTCAAATGAGAAAATTGGAATGAGCATCAATGCCACCAAAATTTCAGAAAATGGATGGGGAAGAAGGGATTAGAACTCACCCAATACTTGGCATCCCAAAAATCCAATTAGATGGATTTGAAGCTTGGAAGGAGAGGTTTCCAATGGTATAGCATGCACAAGCTCAATCTCAGATTTTGGTGTGGATTTGTGGGGAGGAACGGAGAAGGATGGAGAGGAAGAAGAGGGGTTTCTCCTTGCTGATTTTCAGATCATAGGAGCAGCAATTCAGTGGATGGGAGGAGAAACCAAGGAAAGATTGCTTATATAGCTGCCTCACTTCATCACTTACATGTGGGGCTAGGTCCCACATGTCATAGAAAGGTAAGAAAGGTGGGTATGAGTGGATAGAGTAAGAAAATGCAGATTAGGTGTGTGCAGTCCACAAGTTCCTAGGCAATGTAGGACCCACATGTCATAGACTGGTTAGGTAAGTGGGTAAAGATTGAGTAAAGTAGGAAATGATATAGTAGGTGTGTGCAGATTTCTCTCCCTCTCGTACTAGTGGGGTCCACATGTCATTGATTAGGGCAAAGGAAAGGTTGGTGTAATTGGAAGTAATTTTTAAAGTTTCATGAAATTAATCTCCCTTCAAATTAATGATTGATCACTTGTCAAATTTTAAAAAAGTAGGGGTTTTATTACAAATACGAATGACATGAATATGGTATGCATGATTTACCAACTCAAGAAATTTGAAATATTTAGGACTACATTAAAATACTTTTGGCCACTGTTAATATTGAAATAAAAATCCAAGAGTTAATTTAACATCAGCTAGCAACCAATCACATAAAATTTATTTTTTGAATTGCAAGAGTTCTAAAATCCATCGAAACTCCAGAAAAACTCACTTTATTTATTTAAATAAAATTTTATCACCACTACCCTTTCTAGGCTATTACAAAACCTACCTCCCTTAAAAGAATCTCATCCTCAAGATTGGGATGACTAGGAATAGTAGAGAACGTCGGATTCTAATTCGATAATGATCTTCAATTCTTTGTTATTTGTCCCATTGCAATATCATATCCACCACGTGTATTTCAATCTCCACCATATTTGAATCACACAAATGATCTCTGGTAATTTATCCCTTTTATCAATTAACCAATTGACCACCAATAACTTCTCCCATCGAGGAGTATATACGGACAACCAAATTTTCATATCCCCATAATGACAAGGGTATTGTTTATGGCAAAGTGGCAATCTAAGATTTTCATGTACTTTAAATTTCTAGCTCATTGTTTGTTTATACTCAGGTACATGTCTCCTCATCGATCAAACATCTACTAATCAAATACCTGATGTCTCCCTGTGTTCTTCGGCTCGATCTATTCTCATTCATCTCATGGAGGCCACTTTTGTGTGCAACTCGAGTTGATTGAAGGGGTTGGGTTGGCCAATGACTTGAGGCATCATGAGGACGACGAGGTGGCTTTCCATTCTCGAGCCTTTGCACAAACCTTGCTTGCTTGGTCAATTGGTTTGGCTCTCTATGGTGGATAAGCTCTCGGTTATGGGGTGCCTTCGTGGAGCAGGTCCTTTGAGACTTGCTGTTCTTGTTCGACGTGGTCATCTCCCTTAGCCAAGGAGTTGGTTGTGTGGTTCAATGCAGCTTCAGTTTCATCTCGAGGCACTTGATGAATTGAAACACTCACCGGTGATTCTGCGGTATTGTTTTTAGGGACATCGTCTTCGACGAGCCTAGCTTGCTTCACTAACTGTCAGTTGGTGCTTTGTGAATATACTTACCCTCTGTCATTTATTCTGTATTGATTGTGCAAAAGAGCTAGACAATTGTTTATCTTGGGGACCTAGCATGTTGAGTGGTAATTGCTCTACGACGATTGGGTTGTAGTAAGACAATTTGTGACAATATAGTCGGTTTACTATTTTTGATTCTTGTCAAGGTAAATCAATCAGTTGATGCTCTGTTCAGTTCTCTTATATGCTGACCTGCTTCCTGTTTTCAGCTCATATATTAGTTTGTTCACAATCAAATTGCTTTGTATTCTTGGTAAGTAAATAGTTGATTGTAAAGCTGATATACTAGAACATCTCCTTAATACTGATTTGAGCAATTAGACCTTATTAGAATCAATTTGGTAAGACTGTATATAAGATTGTCACAAATTAGACTGTGATCCCATCCTTAGTGACGAGGATGTCTTTTAATTAAGCTTTAGTTGATAGTTGTATACCAATATTGCTGTTCATTGTAATATATATGCTTAGATACTTGGATATGAGCTATTCGTATACTTTGATATTAGTTAATATCATGTTTCAATATCTAAGTTTTTATGATTTTATTGTTCTTTGATTGTTAATTATGTTTAAAATTAAAGTAATAAAAATTTTGTTAAATACCATAATTATTCCAACAAATTCATCCACGACAACAGCCAGAACCACGTGAAGATCCCCGCCTACACCGTCAAGGTATCCATCCATAAAAACCGTAGATATTGTGTTCCTTTACCCTTTCTGCAATTCATGCACGCCAGCTGTTTGTTTGAATGCGTTAGCCATGTTTGATTTGATGGATGGTGACGATGATGTATCAACTCTGCAAGGGCGTGACCTTCTGCCATGGCCGTGGCATGCTGCACTCAGGTTCAAAAAATCTTTGAAAATTTTTCAATTTTTATGATTTTTATCTATATTAACGCGACTTAACTAGTAAACTGTTTGGTATATCAATTCAATTCAAAAATTCAGAAAATCGATGAAAAATCAACCGCAAAAAAAGTTCAACTAATTCGTCGATTTTTCATGAAAACGGTCGATTTTTTGAATTTTTTTTAAAAAATTGATTTTGAAACTCTTAATTTTTTGATGATTTTTGGCCCATTTTTAGCTTGATGTTGCTGATTTTTGAATTTTGAGCAATTTTCTTCAAATCGACATTGTTAAACTGGCTACACTGCAATTTGTCCTTGCAAATCGGTGATGAAGATGAGTACTTCAGTGGAGCTATAATCGAGCTAGCGGAGTCAAAATAGAGAGGGGGGAGCAGTGAGTTGTACGATTGCGACTGAGGAAGAGTACAATAGAGAGGTTACGAGTTGCACCACCGGCGTTGAGCACGAAGGTGCGCATTGGTTTACTCGAGGCGACAGAGTGCTTGGGGTGGTGGAGTGCATGACTGAAATGCGCAATGGTTTATTTGGATTTGATTTGATTTTTTTTTTGAGTTTTTGGGCTCTTTTTGTTTTTTCGGGCCTCCCTCCGGCCCAACTCCCCCTGCCCAGCTCCCCAACCGCCGCCTCCAGCGCCTCACGCCTACGCCACCGTCCACTCACCCTCGACCCGCCGCCCCACGCTCTTCTTCCCCAGCGCCCGCGCCGCCACTTGCCTCCCCGCCTCGGCCGACCCGCACCGCCCGCCCGCCTCCTGGCCCACCATTCAGCCTTCGTTTTCCACCGGCTCCGCTTGTCAGCCCCGCCACCCACGCCTTGGGCCGGTCCAGCCACGCCCCCGGGACGAATCCGGTTGCACTGTGCGGCCCAATTTTGGTTTTCTTTTTTTTTCATTTTTCTTTTTTCTTTTTCGGATTTAATTAATTTGAAAAATCCCAGAAATTTCCTAAAAATCCAAAAATACACTTTCTTGATCCGTTCGAGCCACTGAGTCTAAAAATGACCTCTGCTCCGCCAACCAAATCTCCAAAATGACCAAAATACTCCTCGACCCCTTCTCCGACCCTCTTTCTGGTTTTTCTCGTTTTCATTTCTTCTTGTTTTGCTTTTCTTCGTTTATTTATCATTTTCGTCTCTTTGTGGTAGATCTGACACTCAAGCAGTACCAGGAGCAGGACCAATCCGGAATCGAGCAGGACCACAGCTACTATGAGTTAGACAACCCTTCAGCCCATCAAGGCAAGTCGCACCCCTTGAACATTTTGAACCTAGCTTTGTCAATAATATAGTAGTATATACTTTTTAATGCATTATTTTTTTGTCATATTTTAATACTGAAAAAGATAATTTAGAATGACATGATGCTTAGTTATACCCAATCATCATTTAGCCTTCCATCTTTTGTTAAGCTTTATTATCCCTTGCATAACCTTAGTTTATAATTATGAAACCCCCGTAGTTAATTAATTAATTAATTGTTTTTCCACCATTATTCTTACAAAAATTTACGAGCGTTTAGCTCAGTGTCTTTTCAACTGTTGCTACGGTCAGGGGGACAGTATTGGGCTACCCACGAGGTGGATCCTAGTCCGACCCCCGGCCGATGATGGAAGCCGTGGTTTGTTTGGTGGTTGGTACAGTTGGTACCAGGTTTGTGGTGTGTAATGGCTTGGTCTCTGGCAATTAAGTATAACCCCCTTGGGCAAAATAAATAATTTAAGTATTCGCTCAACCACAAGGTGGGCCGGTCAGCTCGGTTGACCCGTTCCAAACTAGCTCAGTACATTATGCATCCCCTTGGAATACCTACAGGTTGTAGCTACCATTCTCGTGTCTAGAATGGACAGTGTAGCGAATGGGGTCGAATGAAAATGAGCATAGTGTTGCCATTTGCCGGTTCTCACAACGGTAGGTACCCGCAGTATCGGATCATGTCTCCCGCTTTGGCCAGTGGGTCTCGAGAGCTGTGGGTCCTCGAACCTACTGGTTAGGGGCTACCTGGGGGAAGTCCAACAAAAGTGATCATCTCGGCCAGGCCGTATGCATTTAAGTTGCATGTAATTGCGTGGCATCAATGGTCATAGATTATCTTGTGGGTAAAGCTGAACAGCTTTGCAGAGTGATCATTAAATGGTATTCGGATACGCCGTACTTCCGGTTAATGAAGCTAAGTTTGAACTGGGGTGACTCCCAAAATCTCGCTCAGGTAACCTTTTGTATTTAGAATCTGGCGTGTTGTTATAACTTTATAAAACCCCCGTTATTGTTATTTTATGGTTTGTGTTTTAAATGTAACTGAGCTTGTAAATAAAACTGCATTCACAATACTTAAAACCTTGTGTCAATCCTTGAGAATCCCTGCATATAGTATTCAGTATTTCGGTACGACTTGTTAAGAGTGTACTCATTCTTGCTTTTTCAACCCTATCAGAGTTCTAATAAGCCAGAGAATTCCAGAAGATCGTACATAGCGATTTATGTCTGGTTCTAGATCTTAATCTTTTGCTTAGGCCTTGCTTATGTGGTACTTTTTGTATTGTAATCTTTTTGGGGGTCCGCTACGCTATTTTGTAAAAACTTGGTCGTTAGGACTTATATTTCCTAAAAAGAGTTGGGTTTTCATCTTTTTATTTGATCATATGTGCTTGGTTCTTAACGACCAATCTTTCTAAGTAGCTGTTGAGATATTTAGACGTACTCCGAAAAGGGGTGAAGTGCACGCCGAAGTACTTGGTAACAGAGTGCACGACGGCCGGAGTACTCGAGGCAATGGAGTGCACGATGGCCGGAGTGCTGCGCCGCTATGGTACTCTAGACGGCTTAGTGGTCGAGGCCGGAGTACTTGAGGCGGTGGAATGCTCGACACCAGTGCACTCCGAGCGACTACGGTGGAGTAGCACACGAGGCCATCGTCGAGGAAGGATGACGCAGGGCGACCAGTGACACGGTCGGCATGGTCTAAAAAGGCCGGATCCGGCAATGGCGTGGCCTGAGAGCACAGAACCCTGGCGCCGGCGTGGCCGAGGACAGCTTGGTGAGGGGCACCGATGCCAGGGTAGAAGCACCCAGGGCAGTCAAGGATGGTGGCGCAGCCCGGGCAGGTCGGATCCCGCGACGCCGTGGCCGGGGACTATCCGGCAGCACCAGTGTGGCTAGGGAGGGCGAGATGCGATGGTGCCAACCTCAGGGAGGAAGCATGCAGGGCGGTCGTCGATAGCGTCGGCGTGGTGTGCCATACAACCAAGGTTCGTGGTCGCCGAGATCATGTGCCCTATTCCCCTTGCTAACATCCAGATCTAGGCCGTGTACCCAAGTCTAGGGCCCATGTGGCCATCTGCGGATGTGTCATCGTCACAACGTTACACCTCCTGTCACCATCGATGGGAAGAGAGAGCGGAGAGCGAAATCAGGGAGGGGGGAAAGGGATGTAGGATCTACAACGTATTAGTGTACTGCAGGTCCATCTTTTCAGTGCACACCAAATCTCAGTGTAGGCCAAGGTTTTAAATTTTATTTAAGAGTGGTCAAAATTCGAAATCTCGATGAGATCTCATAATTTTAAATAAAATTTAGACGAAATCAAAAAATCAAATTTAAAATACGATCGTTTTTCAATCGGAAAATCCGAGATTTCGACCGAAATCACTGAAATTTTGTTCAAATTAAAATGACTAAAAAATGGTCAAAAATATCAGATTCTCCCAACAAAAATCAAAATTCGGTAAAAAAAAGTTTGAGATTTCGATGAAAATCACCAAGAGCTCGTCGATATTTGAATAGTTACTATATCATTTTAAATTTTTTTACCCGGCCGAGATTTAAGATCTCAGAGGGATCCAAAATCCAAAATCTCAACCAAGATTTCTGAAATCTCACTAGGATTTGGAGCCATAATATAGGCTTGAATGCTTGAATTGTACAGATTCCGATTGTACATTCAACGGGTTGTACAAAATCTGTATGTACTGTTTTCGGTGCACACCGGTGTGCACGAATCTCAGATACATTGCATAATTTCAGTGTACTGTTTTGAATGCTTGAATTGTACAGATTCCGATTATACATACGAGTTATACAAAATCCTTACTTGGTGTGGGGTCAATACTGTTGTGAAACGAGATCGTTCACCCACGTCAATCGACAGCACACAAATACAATCACCCAAGTAGAGACAAATACGCAAGTAGAAGGACACACAATATGAGCGGAAAATCTCTCTCTTTATTAGATTAATCTTTTCTGTACAAGGCATGCCCTATATATATAGTGGAGGACCCCTAAAAATTAATTCGGATTTGCCCACCATGGATAGAGTCCTTCTCTCCGAGGATACAGATTCTATCCATATCATAACACTCCCCCTTGGGCGAATACCGTGTAATGCACATGTCTCATTAAAAACTCCTCCCAAAAACCCAGTGGAAAAAAAGGATGGAGAAAAGAGTACATTGCATTCGCACTCCGTGTTACACTAGTTGCCTCATTAAAAACCTTCATGTGAGAAAACTTTAGAAAAATTCACGAAGGGAAAAAGTGCAAAACTTATAATCTTCAGGATATAAACTATAATCTTCAGGATTGAGCAAAAGGGGTTATGGTTCAGGATTTACTTCTCCTGAACTATGTGTTAGTGTTATGCTCTTGAGGCAGTCATATAGATGACTGTAACATGACTATGTTTATGAATAATAATATGATTATTGGTCCAATGAATGTATATCATTATATTGATCAACAAGTATGTGACTTGCTTATGAAACTCTTTATTTATTGATATAATTCTGTAAGTATCTCTGATCGGATATCATTGTAGTGGATTTATGAATAGATCAGCACATGTACTGATCGATGATCATGTTTCATAGATCATGGGATATGGAGATATCATCAATACATTGTGAACACATGTTGAAGAACATGGGTTAGGTAGACCCACAATGAGACATTGCGAGAATGTTACATTCTTATGTGTCATCAGTATATCTCATACATAGTAGATGTATGATCCTTAGACCTGAGATTGTCATATTTACTACATGTGTAATAGTTTACCTTGGGGTTACCAAACACTATTTTCTAACCGGATAGTTATAAAGGTAGCTTTCATGTTCACTATGAAACATGCAGAGGGAAGTGAGCGATCAATATGGGATTTGCCACTCCGGTGTAACGGCGATATATGTCTAGGCCACTCGTGTAATATTACTAAGGAAGTGCATGGCCATGCCGTTATTGAGGAGTCAATCATAACGTATTAATATATCACGGATATGAGAGATGGATTGAACTGTCAAAGGATGACATGCTTCTCGCCTTGAGTTCGATCTTCATATAGTTTGGCAAAGGGATCATTACATCAGTACTTTGATCATATGCGTTTGGGAGTTGGCATGCTCTGCAAGGAGCCGCTACCAACTATTGGATTAGAAAAGGTTTTCCGAATCTATGTCCAAATGCACATGAACCTATAGGGTCACACACTTAACAGGCTGGGACGCATTAATTCAGATTGGATTCGTAATTAATGGACCTCGTGGGCTTAACACGCTGATGGGCCCTGGCTTAGGGTTTCATCGCGTGGCTATATAAGGAGAGGAGAAGGGTGGGCGTCATACACCTCTGTCGTCCAGAACCCTAGCCTCCACCTCTCGTTGCCCCAACCGTGCGACACAGTGCTTGCACGTTGACGCACGGCGTTCCATCCCCGGACGTGTGGACTGATGTGGTGACGCTCCTACTACTGCGGCGTGGAGAGGACGATCCGCAGCGAGGACAATCCGAGGTGAGGACAATTCGCAGCGAGGACAATCCAAGGCGAGGACGATCCGCGACGAGGACGATCCGCGCCGAGCATGATCCACTACATCAAGGCGCGAAGGATTCCGCAACTGCGCGTCTAGTGGTAATTGATCTATGATCCCCTTCTTGCGAATAGCTTTTCTGGTTTTGCGGTAGAAATTTTAATTTGTGCTAGAGTAGCATACCGCGTTCCCCAACACTATGCATATCTCTAATTCATTTCATTCCAATGCTAATAGCTTTAGCAAGGACTTAGTGAACAAATCTACTAAATTTTCACATGATTTAGTTGTAATATCTTCACCTCACTATTCTTCTAGACTTCATGAGGATAGAAAAATTTTAGGAGCGATATACTTCGTGATATTGCCCTTTACATAACCCATTTGCACTTTGTGTAGCACAAGTATTTATTATCTTCATAGATAATCGTAGGGGTAACGATGGTATTAGAGCCATATGACTCTTGGATATGGCTAATTACATGTCTCAGCCAAACACACTCACGTGAGTCTGTAATCTCTAAGTGGTTGGTAGAATTAGCTACCACGGTCTGCTTAAAAAAACCGTCAAGAAATTGTTGTACCACTGTAGAGAAATACAAAACCAGTCTTAATTTTGGCACTGTGGGGATCAGACAGATAGCCAACATCCATATTTTCCCCCATGGTTAAGTCTTGGTCCTTCAGGAAAAACAATCCAAGATCTTAGGTACTTTAGAGGTATATGAGTAAAATCTTGATATTAGCCCAATATCTTCTGGTTGGGACTATACTGTTTCATGCTAGCAAATTTATTGCGAATGTAATATCAGACCTTGTGCAATTCACAAGATACATAAGTATAGGACTCCAGGTCCAAAATACTTTCTCATTTTTCATTCCTTGGTCTAAATGGGTCTTTGTCCGTTTCAAGGGATCTTACTACCATGGAGGTTTTCAAAGGATGAGATTTATCCATGTTAAATCTTTCCAATACCTTCTTGGTATAGACAGACTAGTGTACTAAAATTCCTTCTAGGAAATGCTCAAGTTACAGGCCTAAGCAAAATTTGGTTTTACCCGAATCCTTCATCTCAAACTCCGTCTTTAGGTAAGTATTTGCTTCCTTTATTTCCTCTATGATTCTGGTGATATTCAGATCATCGACATATACCGAGATGATACAAAATTCATTCTGGAATTTCTTTATGAACACACAGGGACAATCATCATTATTTGAATATCCCTTCTTCAGGAGGAATTTACTAAGTCGGTTGTACCACATCCTTACCGACTGTTTTAATCCGTATTCAGTGACCCATATAAATATGCAGTCACTACATCCATCAAATGTATTGATAAGTTTAAGCTTGCTGCCATCAATATTAAATTTTGAAACGTTATTTCACCCATTACAGGAGAACAGGTTTCATCGTAATCGATGATAGGTCTCTGCTAAAACCCTTGTGCTACAAACCTCGCTTTATATATCACTACATTGATATTTTCATATCTCTTCAGGATGAAAAATCCATTTAATCCTACAGGGAATATTTCAGGAAATGTTTAGTCAACAGGACCAAGAACTTTTCTCTTATTAAGCGAGCGCTGCCTCAATTGCTCTTTCATTTGACCCTATATGAGCTCTCATGGCACTCTGCCATAGACTTTGGTTCTGGATCCAGATTTTAGCAATTTTTAGAGGCAAAATATGTCGACAATTATAATCTTTCTTTATATATAATTCTCCTGCATCACTCCAGGGATATCTCTTTATTAATTTCTTCTAGCTCCTCGTGATTTCCCACAACGATGAAGTCTGGGTGTTCCGACTTCCCAGTATTGGATTGTGCGCACAAATATACTCTGGGGTTATCATCTTCAGGATGTATCACTTCAGGGATGTTACCATCTTCTAGATGGCTCACTTCAGGGATTTTCTCAACGTCAGGTTGAGCTTCTTCCACTGTCATAGGTAGTGTTCTCAATTGTTTGGTTCTCTATTTCTGCGGACGTCTCCGCGAAATTGAGTCCCGTGCACCTGTGGCACCCCCCTCATTTTCTCATGAGGGTTAAGAGTGGGTTCAATATCCTTCTAGGATATTTCCACTCTTTCAGGTGCATATACTACATGTATATGAGATCTTTCCACTACCTTGTGATTAGTGAAGGCATTTGGCAGATTATTAGCTTATTTGTTGCAGATTTATTACTTTTTGAACTTCAAGTTCGGTCTCTTTAGTGCGTGGATCTAAGGACTAGGCATTCTTTATTGTGGTACTTATCTCCCCCTAATGCCGGAAAAGTCCTTAGTACAATCAGTGTACCGAGCCGTGTACAGATCTCCAACTTCCGGTGAAGTCCCATGGTGGTACGCTGTGGTGGAGAGATTGGCATGTATACAACACAGCCAAATTTTTTGCAGATGGGAAATACTTAATTCTCTTCCATGCACTATCTGCAACGGGGAAATTCCATAATATGCAGTTGATTTGAGTTGAATTAATATCGCGGTGTGCAGCACTGCGTGGCCCCAGCAACTGGTGGGTATCTATTATTCTGCAAAAATGGCTAAGCAATAAATTTTATTCCTTTAATAATGACTCTACAAGGCCATTCTAATGTGTGGACATGAGGTACTAAAAGTTAAGCATTAATTTCCAGAGCCACATAATAATCATTAAATGCTTTTGAGGTTAAACTCGTTAGCATTGTCTATTTGAATAGACTTGATTCTTTCTTTTGGAAAGGAGGCTCTTAAAATTTTTGTGCAATTAATTTTTGGCAGAAGCATGGTTCCTACTAGATAAGAGACAAAAAATATCTGAAAGGGCCCAACAGGAGCTGAAAATGTCCACATATATCACTTCGAATTTTCTCTAGGAAATTTAGTGATTCCTCTAAAAGTTAGAGGATCTAACTGTAAGTTTTCCTATAGCACAAACAGGGCATAAGAAATCTTCAAGTCTAGGAAAGTCTTTATGCTATGGCCAGCAAAATTACTAATTATTTTATCATAATATTCAACTCAAGATTACCCAGTCGATCTACAAGATCTTTAAATATCTTTGGGTTTTTATCGCAACACAAACTTAGCCAGAGAAGAGGGAGGAAGTTTTTATATCATACATTTATTACACCCATTAAACTTAGCCATGAGTAGGTATTCAGTACCATCCTCTTTCTATGTCTACACATGGGTATCATTCAGACCAATGTCTTTAAGATATAAATGAGTACAACTGGACTCAGGGTATAATATAACATTCTTCCAGTGCCAACTATAAGATCATTGCTTCTGGCGATAGTCATAATTTTCAAATCACTTAGTGTGGTATAGCTGGATTATACTTTATTCTATATTAAATATATGACTTAATGACGAATACTCAAACTATGGATACCCCCAGCGGCCCGAGAAAACAAATGGGCTGCCCCAAGCCCAGCTCCGGCCAAAAGCCTCGCTAGGCCACAAAGGAGGCTCGTCCCCGACCAAACCAGCCAGGAGGCGACCCGACCCCCATGGGTCGAACGTCCCGCAGAGCTCCGACCGAACTAAGGCGATCTCCGCCAAGGGTTGAGTACCAGGCCCTCACTAGTAGTTGGCTACCTGCCCTACGGACACGACGACTCAGAACGGTCGTGCGAGGGCGGGTGGCTCCTTCCCAAGGTGGCAGGGAGGTTGCCAAAGTCAGGCACTAGTCTCGTCGTCCTAACAGGCACAGCGGGGGGATGCGCTCCCTCCCAAGGCAATACCAGGGCCAAACGTTGCCCCGAGACTACAAGCCTTTAACGAGGTTCGTGGGCTCGACTCGCAACAAGATGCCATCGACCAGCTCGACAAGGCGCGCGACGTGGCCATTCTGCGATCGGCCAAGTACCAGCAAACGCTGCAACGTTATCATAGTCATCAGGTCTGTGGCCGATCCTTCAACGTTGGCGACCTGGTCCTGCGACAGGTTCAGTCCAGCAAAGATAGGCACAAGCTTTCCCCTCCGTGGGAAGGTCCCTTCACCGTCGTGCAGGTCCTCCGACCCGGCACCTTTCGGCTCAAGGATACCGACGGCAACGTCGTCCCCAACGCGTGGAATATAGAAAAGTTAAGGCGATTCTATCCCTAAAACTCTTTCTTGTCCTCGCACCTCGTCCGAGTCCAAGTGTCACGTGGCGACCACGGCCTGGTCCCCACACCCCACTCGGGGGCTACCAGCTCACATACTCACACGGGTTGGTGACCCGACTGGTCATTCGGTTCTCCCTAGCGGTACCCCTCTCAACCCAAGCGCTACGGCCTACACCCCAGCGGCTACGGTTGCTAAGTAGTGCTTCGCGGAAGAAGGAAATGCCCGTGTGGAGCGATCCATTGCCGGTCGGGAACACTCCTTTCCCGCGTGAGCACCAGCTCACATACTCACACGGGTTGGTGACCCGACTAGCCATTCGGTTCTCCCTAGAAGTAACCCTCTCGACCCAAGCACTACGGCCTATGCCCCAGCGGCTACAGTTGCTAAGTAGTGCTTCGCGGAAGAAGGAAGTGCCCGTGCGGAGCGATCCATAGCCGGTTGGGAACACTCCTTTCACGTGTGAGCACAAGTGAATACCTTGCTCATACACTCACACGGGCCGGTGATCCGACCGGCCATTCGGTTTTCCCTAGTGGTAACCCTCTCGACTCAAGTGCTACAGCCTACGCCCCAGCGGCTACGATTGCTAAGTAGTGCTTCGCGGAAGAAGGAAGTGCCCGTGCGGAGCGATCTTTAGCCGGTCGGAAACACTCCTTTCCCGCGAAGTGAATGTTTTGAGCCTAAGTTCTTGTTCGTTTTGCGCTTCCCTCAAAAGTATTAGCACACCAACCTACGCTTGAGCAACCCCTGCGGTTTCTAGGGCTACGGTTGTCAAGTGTTCACCACAGCAAAAAAGCGCAAAACAGACAAAGTCAAACTTAGGTCGGCCCAACCGGCCAAAGCTTTGTGATAAACTTAAAAGTTCATTACGTAAGATTATTACACTGCCAAAGCGAAACACCTAACGTTTTTTCCTACTTTCAGTGGAGGACGCTGCGCGGCGGAATCCTGTCGGCAATCACCTGGGCACGCGGCTCGACTTGGATCTCGAGCCCGTCGATCTCCTCATCGGTTCGGTTCCCGGCAATCCCGCTGCTGATGGTGTCGAGGTCGATGCCGTCATAGTAGGAGAGAGCGCTGACAAGCGCCGAGGAAGCGCTGAGTACGACGCCTTCACTCACCGAGCTCTCGACGTGCTCAGGCACGAGAGCTAGCACGGTGGCAAGTGAACTCGAACCCGCCACGAGCCCGAGCACTCGGTCGCAGACGCCTTGGCCGACCTATCGAAGGGTCGCCAGCTCAACGGTCAAATCGGACCGCTCCCCCTCCGCCAGCTGCTGCGCTGTCAAGGCCACCTCCCGCGCAGTGACCGCTGTGTCACGCACCTCCTCCGCCAGTTTTCGTGCTGCCACTGCGTCGCTGAAGTTCTTCTTCAACTCTGCAGACCAAAGGCACTGTCAAAAAAGCACGCCCCGCGAGCTGCGATTACGAAACCGATCAGGGGGTGGGGTCGCTTACCAGACACAGAACCCGTCAGATCGCGAAGTTCCTGCTCGTCCTTGGCTCGGGCCTCTTTGTCGCGCTCAGCCTCCTTCCGAAGACTCTCGACAAGGACTGCCGAGTCCTCGCGAGCTTCTTCGCCGAAGCCAACTCACCCTGAAGGCGGGTTGCCTCTGACCGAGCGATCTCCTCCGCGGCGGCAGCGGCGTCCTTGGCGCTGTTGGCCCCCGCCAGGAGAGCCTCGAGCTTGGACACCTTCGACTCCAAGGATTGCCTCGCCCGACGCTCCCCAAGCAAGGTGTCCTTCGCTTGATCCAGCTCCCCGCAGGCCTTCTCCACCTCCGCCCGCTCACGGACCAAGGCCTCCCGAGCGTCGTGCAGCTCGGGGCGCAGCCGGTCACACTCCTCGGCGGCCGTCCTCCGGCTGTGCAAACGCCGGAGGAACGCAGACTTTTTCTCCGATCGGGCTCGCAAGTGCTGCAGAACACGAACGCCCTATTAAGCCTACCGCAAAGCCACCAAAGGAAAAAACTGCAAGGCTGGGATCCTGTTTGGCTTACCGCGCCGATCAGGAGAACTCCCCCGGTGAGGGCATCCAACGCATTGCCGGAGGACTCAAGGGCAAGAGCCAAATCTCTCCGGATCTGGTTCACCTCGACCTCAGTGGCCCGCGCGCCCTCCTGGAGCGACTCCCACTCACCATGCTCAGCCACATCATCCAGCACAAGGGACGGCCCGCCAGACGAGTCGTCGCTCGGCCAGACCAGCGAAGGCAAAGGCGGCCAAGCGGACCCCCCTGCGACCGCCCCGGCGGCTTGCGGAAGATCGCGAGGCACCACCCCCTGCGGCCTCGCAACAATCGCCTCCAACGCTCGGGTCACCCCCGCCGGCGGGGTCCTGGGCAACGGCGGCGGGACACCCCCCGGCACCCGGATCACATAGGCCGGGGGACTCCCTGGCGGAGGCGGTGGGAGCTCTTCCTCACCTCCTTCGGACCCCGAGCGAGGCCCTGACCCATCAGGGGGCGCCAGGCCTTCCTCGCGCTTCGGCTCCGCCGCTAGTGCTTCGACCCTCGTCGTCTCCAACGGCAACTCGGCCGCTGCGGCGTCCTCGGCGCTTCGGCAGCTCCGCCCGCCCGGCAAGCCTCGCCAGCGTTACGGATTCGGCCGGCGGCCCCTTGACCCTCGCCGGTTGCAGGGACAGTGCCGGCCCTCGCGGGGTTGCCACCGGATGCGTCCCTGCCGCCACGGCTGCCCCCGTGTAGGTCCTACACACAAGAACCAGTTAGAAACTGCTCGAACAAGCCCTAATACGATACGACATGGGAACAAGAAGGGCACTTACAGAGCCGAACGGGTGCACGGCAACCGTGCTCTCTTGTTCGGCCCCCCACGTGGCGGCGAGTCGCCCCTCCGCTTTCCCAGGGACGTCTCCGCTGGGGATGCGGTGACGGCAGCACCCTCGTTCGGGCCGAACCGGTCGGCGGCTCGAACTCGAATGCCTGGTATGGGTCACCACCACTGCTACTGCTGTTGTCGCTAAAGGTGGACTCCGCACCAGCCGACTCAACGGCGGTCATGTCGGAGACCTCCTCGCCACGCGTGGCATTCGCCGCGCGCTCCTGTTTCTTCTCCGCCTCCCTCTTCCTCCTCTCCTCCTTCCGCCTCTTACGAGCGGAGTCGCGCAGCGTAGAATCCGTGCGGGCCGCAGCCCTCAACTCCTCCCCGGGCAGCAATGCCCGGGAGACTATCCCAGCAAGCCCCTAGAGAATGAAGGGACGCTGGTCGGACCAAGCGTTGAGGGCAGGGGAAAAGGAAAAGAAAGGGGAGAGAACCGGTTAGCTTACCAGGTTCGGGGGATTGTGCGCCGAAAAGGGCTCGGGGAAGCCACCTGCCGCCTCGATGGCACTGCCGCCCGTGACAGCGGACACCCGAGCCCCGACCTCCGATGCGGGGAGCTCCAGCTCCGCCATCCTCATAGGGTCGGACGCCCCCCGAATTGGAACATGGGGCGCATCCTATCCATAAGGGGTTGGACGCGCATCGTCATGAATGCGCGCATGATGACGTCGCCGGTCAGTCCACGCTCCCTCTGAACCTTGATCTGGTCAACGACTACGGCCACCTTGTTCCTATCCTTTCGGTCAGTGCCCCAAGTCCACTCGGGCCCCGCCTGGGGAAGCTGGCCGGTGAAGGCCGGGGCGCTACCCCCCACGTTCCGGACCTAAAGCCACTCGGAGTGCCACCCCCGGTTTGACGACGGCAGCCTCACGTCGATGTAGTCCGCCCCGCGGCCGCCACGCAGCTGGAGGGCCACACCTCCAAGGGGCGCCAGGGCATCCGCTGGCATGTCCTTCCTCGGCCGCGCGTGGAAGAAGTGCCACCAGAGTGCCCAGTAAGGATCGATCCCCAAGAACGCCTCGCACAGCGTGATGAAGACCGCTATGTGAAGCACGCCATTGGGGTTGAGATGATGCACCTCCGCCTTGTAATTGTGCAGTAGCCCGCGGACGAACGGGTGGAGGGGGAGCCCGAACCCGCGCTCGTAAAACGAGGCGGGCACGACGATCTCGTCGTCGCACAGCGCAGGATCCATGGCCCCCGTCGGCACCCTCCACCCCGAGACATTTCGCTGGGGGAGGAACCCCTTCTTCTCCAGGCCAAGCGCGCGGCTGGGTTGGATGGAACACTCTAGCCACGACATCTCCGAGAACAAGAACAACGGAAAGGTGAGAAAAGAGGAAGGTGAGCGAACGAACTCCCTTCTCTGGCTCTTTTCGCTCTTTTTACCCCTCTCGCAGGCGAAGGCAGGGAGGCAGGGAAAGTAAGGGCCAGTACTTGCCCTGGTGCCCCCCGTGCCGAGTTTATAGGGGCCGAACAGGCGCCAGCTGAACGGACACCACCTCGGGCGGAGCGCCGCACGTCCCGTCCCTCCGACTGCCAATCCCCCCACTACTGGGCCACTAGTAAGGCACAACGGTCTCCAATTCTCCACTACGCATTAAATCCTGACAGGACAGCGGGAGGCGCAAGGACACTGCTTCGAGCGACGCGCCCCATGACCTCTCGATCTCCGCCTCCGGCCGGGTCGGCTACCCCGCGACAGGTATGAAAGGCCCATTGGGCCGCTGCGGCCTAAAGGTGGCAAAGAGCTCGATAGCTCGCGCCCGAGGCCCAATCTAGCGCTACGGGTTCCACAAACCTGATCCGCTAAGCGGACTCGGAGCCGACCCAGCACGAAAATGAGCGAAGGATGAGGACGAGACGAGCCCCCAGTGGGCCTCTAGTTGGGTCGGCGGACGACCCAATCGCCTTACCTCGTGTATTTGGGCCTTCCGGGGGGAGTTTGGGCCTAGCGGGAGCTAGTTGGGCCTTAGGGGGATGATGTGGGCCGAAGGTGGGGGAGAATAAGCCCATGTGGAGGGAGTTTTGGGCCAGCAAGGCTACTGCCCCTAGTCCATGCGCCCCACCCCCCTCCTAACCCTACCGCCCCCTCAATTCCCCCTTGTGCCTCCCCCATTGCCTCCTCACCTCCCCTAGCCGGCCCTAGGAGAGATCCACCCCCACCCCTTGTTGCCACACCCCTCCCTTCCGCTGTCCTCACCGTTGGGAGGCTCCGCGACGAGAGGATCCGGCGAAATCGACGCGTGGAAGGAGATCGGGGGATCGGGAGGAGAAGGTTTATGTCGTTCGAACGGTTCTTCCAGGGAGGTAAGTATTGGTAGATCCTTTGGTAGGGTTTTGATGCTGGTTAGAAGGGGGATTTCATGCCTTAGATCCATGTTTAGGTGCTGTTCCTCGGGCATATTGGACGCCTGACCTAGGGTTTGAGTTTTGGCATTTTTAGAGGCATTTTTTGATCAGCCGACTGTTGAGAAAGTTGTAGGTAATTGAATTACCTTTAATTGGACACCAAGAACGCGAAATTCCGATCAGCCGTTTAAAAGTTATGGCCGTTTTACCGAACGTTGTCAAATCTCTGACGTGTTTGGTGACATCCAGGTATACTAAATGCCAGGGTGTTACAGCTAGGGCCAAACGTTACGGCATCAACACCTGGCAAACGCACAGATGGTAGGTACGTCACTTCCCGGCAAAACAGAGAGCCACACCACTCGATGTATCTATCAACCCGGCGTGGGGCGTACTGACGATGGTCAGATGCCAAGACTGAAGACCAGGACCCCAAGGCATGGGGCACCCCACCTTTTCCTTTCCAAATTCCCATGTAACCTGCCCCCTCCGACCATATAAAGGGAGACAGGACCCTAGGGAAGGGGGGCTTTTGGCTTTTTGATTTTCTTCTTCTTTTTACGAGATATAGTTCCTGCTCGCAAACGAAGCGCTCAAGGCCAGCCCTTGGCCCTCGCTTGTAACACCGTGCAGTCGCCTACACCCAAGGCAATATAGATCCACCTCGCGAACTGGAGTAGGGACATTCGGCCCGAACCAGTATACTTCTGGGCTCCCTGAGTCAGGCCATTCGAGGGGAGGGAACGCGTGACCCCTAGAATAAAAAAATTGTATTACCGGTACCCGAAACACCGACACTTAACAATCAAATAATTATTGCATTAGGAAAAATTGTAGAATATAGGACAAGCATAGCACAAGAATGAACAAATATTCTGGAAAAATACCTTATTTGACTATTATTGATAATTACATAACAGGAGCATAGACAAAATGTTCATACAAGAACATAAATATTCAAACTGATAATATGAGGCTCTTAAGGAGACTCAACTAATGGAAATACGACATAAAGCAAAAAGGGGTACAAGTAAACTATTGCAAGTCTCCTTATAAGTCATGTTCCTCCTTCTGGGGAACATTTGTATTTTTCTGGAATTCCACAAGTTCAGTATCAAGAAGGTCATCTTCCTCCATGGGCGAGTCACGATATCCGAGAAGGCTTTCTTTGAACTCGACAGTAGTGTCGGTGACGTTGTCGTCCTTATTCCCACCTTTTTGTTCAATGAAGTGTGCCTCAACCTTTTTTTCTTGATTTTTCTGGAATCTCCTAGTGGATTTCATGTAAAGTTTCGCTAGGTGCTTTTGGGTGCGACAGGTACGTGACCAATGGCCAACACACCCACACCTAAAGCACGACTGAGGAGGGTTAGGTGCCTTATTTGCTGGACCTTGCTGCTGGGAGGTTCCAATACATTTCCCTTTACCTTTCCATTTGGATTTTGCCCTTTCCCTTTTGGTTTCTGTCATTCTTCCATTTATTCCCCTTATACATTTGGCCTTTTTCGCAGCCATGGCTATTACTAGCCTGTTGAGCGGTAGCATGTGCTTCGGGCAATGCTTGATTTCCATTAGCAATTGCATAATGATTCTTCAACAGGAGTTCATCATGTTTTTCTGCTTCTAGCAGAACACTAATAAGCTCAGAGTACTTCTTGTACTTTGCATGACGGTACTGTTGCTGTAGTATCATCATGTTGGGGTGGAAGGTGCACAAGGTTTTGTCGATCATCTCAGCATCAGTAACTTTCTGGTTACAAAATGTTAATTTAGCGACAAGTTTGTGCATTGCAGAATTATAAGTTGCCACAGATTTAAAATCCTGAAAGCGTAGGAGGGTCCATTTGTGTTGTGCTTCTGACAGCAACACGGATCTTTGTTGGTTGTAGCGTTCCTTCAAGGAATTCCATAACATAAACAGGTCCTCCTCCATCAAGTATTCGACCTTCAGATCCGAATGAAGATGATGCCTCAGGAAATGTAAAGCAGCGCATTTTACGGGTTCAGGCACAGCAAGTGCACCAGCTTCAGGCTGGTCAATAGCAACTCCAAGTGCTCTAGCTGTTAGGTTGATTTTAGCATCCATTGCTTAAGTGAGATAATTGCTGCCATCCAGGGCAAGCATAGCAAATTTCCTTTTTGAAATGTCAGACATATCCTATATGCAAGCAATACAAAATTATACTACTGGTAAAATATTATTTTACATGCATCCTCATTGAATCAATAAAGTTTTGGTCTATATCTATTCAGTAGATAATTATCACAATTCTCCCAGAATTTTCCTAGCATTTAGAAATTTTCTGTTAATTATACAGCAATTTTCCAGCATTACTTAATAACAGAAAATAAATTCTAACATCAATTAAACGCGGCATAATGCTAATTACATCTTATGTAACTCTTGTTGGCTGGGAGTGAAAACAGGTAATGAATGTCTCCGTCAACTCGACTCATGGTCAAGTCAACCTGCCCTTAGGGCTCACATGAGGGAGGGAGGACTTCCCGTTTTCGGGTGCCAATTAAAGAACCAAGCCTCATGTGTGTTTTCCTAGACACTAATTGTCTTGCATCTGTTCCTTCATTACTGAAATCAAATCCCAACTACTCATGTCCTCAAAATTTTCTAGCAAAATTTGTAATTCTCCGTTAATATTTGAGCAATTTTCAGAAATACTTATGTAACTGAAAATTCAATTTACCACATATTAAACATGGCAAAAGCTAGAAAATAAACCCAGGGTATGGAGCTTCCAATAGTGTGCTAAATAATTTTTTTTTATGGACAGTAACAGCTCAAAAACGATCTCTAATAGTAGATTAGATCAATACATTCAATGAGACAATCTGCAGGATTTTGATCATGCGCGATTACTTACGTTCTTGATGTCGGATGTGTTGACTATCACGTAGGATTTTTTCGGTGATCCAAGTGGACGCCTGCTTGATGGCGAGTTGATTGCAGATCGGATCGGGCGATCAATCGCCGGTAGTAGTCGTTCGTCGTAGTCGACGATTCTCCGCTTCTTGTGGTAGACTCGTGCTGATAACGTGTTGTGAAACGAGATCGTTCACCCATGCCAATCAACGGCACACCAATACAATCACCCAAGTAGAGAACGCAAGTAGGAGACACAATATGAGGGGGAAATCTCTCTCTTTATTAGATTAATCTTTTCTGTACAAGACAATACCCTATATATATAGTAGAGGACCCCTGAAGATTAATTCGGATTCGTCTACCATAGATAGAGTCCTTCTCTCCGGGGATACATGATTCTATCCGTATCATAACAAATACATATAAAAGAGAGCCAATTTTAGTTTGGGGGGACGAGGGAGTAGGGCCAATATATAGCCAGGTGGGAAGTAGTTGAGGTGGATAGTTGGACCTGGACTTAATAGGTCCAGAAAAAAGAGACTATTGGTTTTGTTCGAGTCTAGAACAAAAACAGGTTAGAAAATGCGATCAATGAAGAGAAACTACCCAGAATTTGAGGTGATTGTTCGGGTCTAAACAAAAACAGGTTAAAAAATGCTCGATCAATGAAGAGAAACTACCTAGAATTTGAGGTGATCATTAGCAGGTATCACCAGCAATGTACATTTATTCGACTAACAAAATGAAGCATCGCCTAATCCAGTTATGCCAATGATATTATCTATGTAGCTGTCTTTAATCTGTTCAGTATTACAAACGAATTTCATATAAAATGCACATTAAAATGAATTTATTTGTCCGCCAAGGAGGAAATGCCAAGGCAGTTCAATGCTAAATACTTTACCAACAATTGTTTTCCAATGACTAGATTTGTTAACCCAACGCATACAAAGCTTTTATGGTAGATAAAAAAGGTTGCTTCATTAAAATAGCACTTATGATTGATGCAACGATGGAAACACCAACACATTTCAGGAACCCAATCTCTGGCTGATAAAACGGTCATCAATGCAAAACGGGCAGGCAGGAGCATTCCTAACAACATGAACAGAAAAGAAGTGCCGTTTAAAGTTTTGCTCAGTAAGAATAAGATCCACTTGAGACAAAAGAAGTTTCCAAAAGGGTTTGATGAACTACGAACCAACAGCAAAACAAAAGGAGATACAGACTATCATCTCAATTTCTAACCGACACTACGAAACCATAAAAAGCTTCCGGTTGTTTAAGCCTTCCTGGCTGCAATCTGGGTCTCAGCCTGCAGAGAAAAAAAGATTGCATAAGCAGTCAATCATCAGGTTCACACAGAGAGCAATATCACAGGTCAGTAGTACAAAGCACATACCTCTTTCTTGACTGGCTCTTCCTTCTCTGATAAGATCAGCTCAATGTGGCATGGAGAGGACATATAAGCTGTAATAGGTGGTAAAGCTCATGAGAATTTTCAAAGCACCAAGAAGCAAGAGAAGGGGAAACATCATTATCATATTTAGAACTCACGGTTGATGCGGCCATGAGCACGGTAAGTCCGGCGCCGCTGCTTTTGGGCCTGGTTCACCTGAATATGTGACACATACAGCGTATCGACATCCAAGCCTTTGACCTAGTGAAAAAGTTTTGCGCATTTATAAATTATGAAGAATGCAATGACAAAATCTCTAGCAGGTTATAGAAAGATTACATACTTCAGCATTGCTCTCTGCATTCTTCAGAAGATCCAAAATGAATCTAGCGGACTTCACAGGCCAACGCCCCTGACCATTTGAGTGGCGTGACTTTGCTTGGGCAGTTCGTCCAACACCACGACAAAACCTCCGGAAGGGAATGGCTTGCTTGTGGGCAATCACATCCTCAAGGTACCTTTTAGCCTTGGTTAGTGGCAGCTTCCTGAGGGCAAAAGCTGTCTCACGTGTATTCTGAGAAGTGACAACAAAATATTAACCAACGTAGATGCTAAAATCCAATGAAATATAATTACAGGTTCTTAAAAATAATCAATCTTAAAATCCACAATACAAATTAAGAAGCTGTTAACTTCGAAAGCTCAACCTCAACACCTGCAGTATCATTTTTGAAACAAAAATAACTAGTCTGTATCACCCAACATAGTAACACAGCGAAGTGCAGGCAAATGAAATTGTGCGTCATGATAAATTCAATGTCTCATCATTTACTGAATCATTGGTCATAGTCAATCCAATGGTTCACCCAAGAATAATGAAAAATGATTTTCCTAAAGTTTACGAGGATATTGTTTGCAAAGAAAACAACAGCCTGCTTTTTTCTTGGTGGCGTGCATCAGTGTTACTTGGACACGGACACGGAAGTCGGAATCCGACTTAGATTCGGGTGTTTGGTTCGGCAAAAAAAATTTGGACACGGGACATGCTACTTTGGAATCGGACACAGGTATTGGAATCCGACTCAAATTCGTGGTGTCTGATTCAGCAATTTTTTTTAGATACGGGTGTCCGAGTCACACTGGTGTGCATATGGAGAGGGGAATCCGTATATAGATAACCATTATGCGTATTGGTACATATCATCATTTACTAAACCAGTGGTCAATTACCACTGGTTCACCCAAGAACAATGAAAGCGATTTTCCTACAGATTATGAGGCTACTGTCAGTAGAGAAAACAATAGCCAGATTTTGTTACTTTAGGTTATTCAATCAAAGTGTAAACAAATAATACAGTAATACAAATGTACTGGAAACTAATCCCTAGCTTGACTGATAAACAATCAGCAGGCGGCTAATAATGTACAACAATAGCAGCGTAGTGCAAACAAGATAACAAAGAAATCTTTTCAAACAACAACTGAAGCATTACATTACATAGTTATGAAATAGAATAGCTTGAACACAACAAAAAAGGAGAACTTCAAATAAATTATTCTCTGCTTGAGCACACAAGCCTTTTGCAACCAGAAGCGACGGTTTCATGAGGACAATATTGAAGGTCCCATACTCCCATGATAAATAAAGTCAACAATGGCATTCTAGTGGTTACTGAAAAGGAAATAGAACCTCAGGCATTAAATTTAACTGAACACCCGGACAATTATACATGAATGCACGCATAAAGCGTAACATCCATCGGAAGACTTCAACCATAAATGACAATTTTGACAGAATCCACTTTTTTCTATCACTACATGCACTTGGACCTAATGTCAGAAAAGTAGGCAGTTGCTGATATACTATTAAAGATAAAAGAATATCACCAAAGGTGTAGACAAACAAAAACGTGTCAGCAGTAATGATAAACTGTCTATTAAGTATATTAACAAAGATACAAGATAATCATCACCCAACCGTCATGACAAGATACATTCAGTACATGCCAATGTAGGATTGTGCAATTTCTACCTTACATACAGAGGGATCTCAAGGCCATCCATGTACTAAATAACACATAAATCTGCTACCAGGTGATTCCCAGCCATATTTAATCCATAATAACCCAAAACTAAAAACTAAACAGAAGGCATCTGCAAATAGTTCAAAGCAAACCAAGGAGACTAGGTGAAGCAGTTGGACCTTTGGCCACATGTTTCAAACAGTTTTACTCGGACACCCGTGTCCAAAATTTTTTGCCAAATCGGACACCTCGAATCCGAGTCAGATTCCAATAACTGTATTCGATTCCAAGTAGCATTTCCTGGGTCCAAAATTTTTTGCCGAATCGAACACCCCGAATCAGAGTTGGATTCCTACTCCCGTGTCCATGTCCAAGTAACACTGGTTTCAAAACTACTGTGCAATAATGTTCTTAGATACAATTGAAGAGCACAAATCATTCATTCAAGATAGGTTTATATGTTATATAACTTGGCGCATCCAAAACAAATAGTTTGATTTTGCATTGAAGTACACATTTCAAGAAATGCACTCCCCACATCCAAATATAAAAAACAATTTTAGTTCAAACAACAAGAGAATTTGAACACAAGTGTGCCATCATTTACTGAACCTATTGACATATAACTGTGTCCAACGGTTCACCCAATAATGATGCTCATTATGTACCTAAAGTTTACGAGGGTACTGCTTGTAGAGATCACAGTAACCTACGTTTTACCCTAGGATTCTCACCAAATCACCAAATGAAACATGCAGAATAATACTCAATACACTTCGAAAAATGAACAATGCACTCTTAATCTACAGTTCAGAGACAAATATACTTTACTAGAGGCACACAGCTATAAACATATGCAAGACGCCATATTTCTTTAACATTTTAACAAACTAGCAGCTGTTCAGACAAGCGATAACATAAATTCGTGTGATATGGTTGCCTCTAAGACGATCCAATTGAAAAGCAAGAAAAGTCATACGGAAACGACACACAAAATTAGAAGCTAAATTTGAAGATGGAATCTTTCTTTTCTCTGGAGCTCACCTTGAAGTGCACACGCAAGTCCCGGCCCATGGCCTTGGCGGCTGCAAAACAAGGCAAGAATCATCAACCTCCAGATCAACCCCTTTTCATACAACAAGATGCAATCACACAGATTGAGAAATGGATCTAAGCTGAAAGGTTCTCACACTTGGTCGGATTGGATGGTTCCCTCGAGTACTTCACCTGCCAAGAACAAGAATTAAATCACAGCGCAGCAAAGAAGAAGAAAAAGAAGGGCGAGGACGGGGGAGGCGCTAACCATGGCTGCCGCTGGCGAGAGAACTCGAGGCAGAGGCGGCGAGGCGAGGAATTGCGAAGAGAAAGAGATGGCGGCGCGGAAGGGTGATTTTATACAGGAGGGGCGGAACCCTACGCTGACTGGACGAGCAAGTAAAACCCTACTGGGCTTCTGATGAACCGGGCTGTACTAGGCTGCAGCCCAATAATTTGGCCGCTTACTTTAGGGCCCGAGGAGCGGGCGAGCTTGTGCTGGTTGCAACCTCGCTATCTCCAGGATTATCTAATAGATCTAAACTGAAGAATAAAAAGAGATGGGTAGAGAGACACAATATGAGGAGGAACTGCTCTACTTTATTATTCTGATTGTACCTGTCCACGGGGTGACCCCCTGTCTCCTATTTATAACCTACTACTAGGGTTTCGGGAGAGTCCACATGGGCCACGTGGGTTGAGTTTCCTAACACTCCCCCTTGGACTCTTCACCGCAAGATGCATATCATATTAAAAGCATACAGTGACATAAACTAGACTAAATATACCGATAATCAAAAAAATTAACTTCAACTTGAAGTTCATAGGATGATCAATCCACGAGAATTAGCTACTCCGCACTGTAGTATACGGGCTGTCGCTGCACTCCTTTGGGGTGGTAAGAGCATCTCCAGCAGAGCCCCTAAACCAGCCCCTAAATCTTAAAATAGGGAGTGTAGTAAAAAAAACAGATCCAGCAGGGGCCCAACTCAAGCCCCTAAATTTAGGAGACCTCTAAATTTGCCTCCTCAGCCCTAATTCTCAGGGACATGGGTACATCCCCTATTATTGAAGACAGAGAAATACATGAGATGCTTCGAGATGATCTTATTGAGTATTTGTGGGCAATTCACAGCGCTTCGTATTTTGATTCATTGTTCGGAGTTTCTATTTATCTATTTATCATGTTTTGAAAATTTTAAATTTAAATTTGAAATATCATGTTTTTAAATTGTAAATGTTAATATGCTTATGTTTTATGTATTACAAATATTTTTGATTGAATTTTAGTGGTGTCAAATGAAGATTATACATAGTGGATATATCAAAATAGAAGAAAAAGTAAAATAGGAAATTTGAGATTTAGAAACATTCTTTGGACTTGTACTCTGAAAACAGGGCCCCAAAAAATAGGGGGAGTCCCTAAATCCAAAATAGGGACCCTGTTTTAGGGGCCCTTGCTGAAGATGCTCTAATATGGTGATGGACTGGCTGTAGCATAGTACAACGGATTTACACGGCCGATTAAAACGGAAAGGTGTGATTAATCACTATAAGCGGCTAATTAAGGCCTGCTTGTTTGGCCTTAGGCTTTTTACCTTACAGTCTAAAGTTAGGTTTTTTTCCCTTAAGCAGCTTAAAAGTAGATTTTATACATGGTAGGGGGCGGGTACTTTTACCCAAACTTCTGTAGCATTGTCGATAAAGCACATCTCCGGTGGTTTTTAACTTTTAGTTATACGGAGGCTTATAGTTTTTGAAAAAAACCTTAGATAAAAAGTCATGATGGAGTTGGCCTTTTGGTTTTTAAGCAAGAGAAAAAGGCTAAACAAATAGGGCCTAAATGTTCTCACACTGCTACAGAAATATACATCACAATCGATTCTTTTTCATCATTATAGTCGGTTTTAGTAGTGATACAAAATATTTAGACAGTGATGAGGAGGCTCTATCACACTCGATTTTCGCGCAATAGCGATAATATGGTCATCACAATCAGTTCTAGCAGAACCGATTATGATGACCCCAACCCCATCACAATCGGTTTTAGCTTAGAACCAAGTGTGATAATATGTGCTATTGTTTACATAGCACGTAACATTCACAGCACAAGTATATCACATTCACATGATATAATATTGTCTACAACATATAGATTATTAGGAGCCTGTCAGGCCTCTATACCTACCGTCCTCTGCTATAACTTCTGTCTAGTATCACTGGATAGAAGTCTCGTATTTTGTTGAGATCTTTATTGTCTAGGCTCTTTAGGGGGATATTGAGTTTCTGCAAAATAAAAATTAGTGCACTAATTTAAGTTTTAAAACAAGTATGAAAAAGCTGAGTGTATTATGCATGTACACATACCTTAGGGAAAAGGTATGAGTCACCGACCAGGATCAGCATGTGATACATGACGTAGAAATAGCACAGGTTGTCACACCCTTGTTGATGGCACTGTGAACAAAAAAAATCAAATTAGGAGACGAAGAATAGATGTCAGAAAAATCCTATGCTAGGAACTTGTACCTTGAAGCGATTTCACTCCAGATGGTCGCCTCGTTTGTCATCGTGTAGCCCTCTTTCAGTAACATAGGATAAGAAAGTCGTACATAAATTGAAGAGATGCCATTGAAGCAAAAATGAACGTTGTTAAATTCATAAAGTGTTAGTTTAGAGGAATGTATTTACTTCTGCAAAATAGGCTTGATCGCATAGGCCATTGGTCTCTTCTTGAGCGAGTTACAAATGTAGACTTTGTTCTTACCCGGAACGACCACGAGTAGAATCCAATGATTGCTTTTAAAATAGTATGTAGTGTAAGAAAATAAGTTCATATATGGTTTACATGCGTACAAGTAATTAAAGAGTAAAGTCATTAGAGTAGTAATACTTACTCCTCGTGGTACGTGAAGAGAATGAAGTCATTTTTCACCTCAGCATGTAATGCCTGCTTGATGTAGTTGACAAGAAACTCTGATTCAAGCCTAGCCATGGTCGCAGCCACCATCTTAGGGTCGATGAACCCAACTAGGTGTAGACCTGTCATAGCTCGCTGCCTCATTGTCCTACAACTCGTGTCAATTGTTAAAAACTATAATACAAAATCCTATAATAGTCATAAGCTCGTATTGTATGGTGCGATACTCATAGCGTCCAGAATCGTATAGTAGAAATATCGATGGCTTTCAGGCTGTACAAATGGAACAGATCCTCAAAACTCACTGGGAATGTCCCATGCTCCTCACGATGGAAATGTCCCCCTTGATACCTCACATTGAAATCGACGTGACGCTCGGCCGCATTCTCCTTGTCAACATACCATCCATGCAACAAGAGAGTGCACTTGCCCAAAGCATTCAATTCATGAGTACCCCTTAAAATCTTGAGGGGGCTCTGTGGTATCTGTCATCTTTGCTTTCTGGATAGAGGGGACTCTGTGGCTTCTAACAACTTTGCCTTCTTGACAAAAAGATTCTCAAGGTCACTTGTGGTTCTTTGCCTTCAGTACTAGTCCTTTTGCGCACCAGCTCTGCACTCTGCATAGGAGCAGGAGCAGGTACAGGAGCAGGAGTAGGAGCAGGTGCAGGAGCAAGAGCAGGAGCAGCTGTAGGTGCAGGGGCAGGTGTAGGTATGATAGAAACCTACAAAGCACATGCATATGTACTGTGTTGCTTGATCATTTCTGGAAGCACAACTACTAGGGTGTATCATAGGCCTTTCTATGAGAGGCGATGTCATCTGATTCTGACTCTAGGAGATCATAGCCATCATCTTGACCCTCAGGTCCTGCTTATACTCCATCATTTGCTCCCTCATCTCCTCCTTCATCTCCACCTTCAGCTTCTCCCTCGGCGTGATCTTGAGGCGCTCCGCACGTGCTTCCCATGATCTTGATCTTGTACTAGTAGTATCCTTGTCTTGAAAGAAGGACCTCTTCATATGTCTCGCACCTACGGTAAGTACCCGTCCCTTATGGTTGGGCTTCCCAATTGCCGAAGACAAGATGTCTCTCAACCCTTGGCTTTGAACGTCCCCTGCTTTTTCTGATGTCTTACCTCCTCCTGCAAGAAGCGAATATAAGTTAGTGCTAAAATACAAGGGGAATGGTTAACTACAATGTACTAAGTTAGATGTCTTACGATGGTGGAGACGATCTATGCGGTCGCGGGATTTGGAACTACAAGCCGACCGTCGGAGGTTTTCTTCGTCCTCGCTAATACCCAGTCTCATGCTCACTCCTCACATATGTGGGAGTAAGGCATCATCGTCCCAGAGTTCGCACACTCCTTGGCTAGTCGCACCCACTATGTCTTCTTCCCTTCACAACCAGTGGAACTGAGGTGGTGCGTGATGAGACCATGCTCATCATGGACAGAACTAACAATGCATACATATGGTCATCACCAAGTGTTGCCGCAATTATATCAACTACATGGCTTCATCGGCCCCCACCTTGGCCAGGACCATTAAGCTGGCGGCACTTTATGGCATTATCTACTCCATCTCCATGGCTTCATCGCCCCCCACCTTGGCCATCCTTCTACATCTTTGTCGGTTCAAGGACCATTGACTCGAGCTCAAGCCCGTCAACTCAATTATCAGATCTAAAGCCATACTTGGGGGAAGATGATGAACTTGAGTCAAGGACGACTCAAATGCAAGATGGGGAGGATGATGAGGACATCACTACCATGGATATGGCCATGCCTGCAAACCCAATTGAAACCAACAATGTAATACAAGGGCCAATTACTCGAGCTTGCGCACGTCAATTCAATTGCCAGGTGAATGCGTTCTTCGGGTTGCATACAAATAATTTAATGAATGGAATGCTATTTAATCCTTGTGATAATTTTATTGTCCTTAGGAACCAAGGAGAAGGACTCCCAAACATCAAGCATGAAGCCAATTTTTCCGATGCACAAGTTCAACTCGGATTCGGCCTCCGGGACAGCACCAACTTAAAATGACCATAACTTTTGATCCACAAGGGTGTTTGGGGTCTATGAGTATAGGTTTGAAAGGTTTCGTCGTCCTCTTTCCAACGGATCTGGCCTCATGTCCAAATTCCTTACGAGTCAACGGGAATCTGCAAAACAAGTTCGGTCATCTTTCCAAATCCGAGTCAAACTAGGAATAGGAGTCCTACTCAGCCATGGATGTGTTTTGGACGCCCCTAGCACGGTTTTGGCCTCCTATTTCTCCTATATATAGCTAGGGAGTCCCCCAAAATAACTTGAGTTTTGGTTATTTGATAGTTTAGCCTTTTGCTACTATTTTGAGTCTTTTAGACGTGCTCAACGGCCGCCTAATAAGCTCCTTGTATCGGAACCCCAACTTTTTCTATACGTCATCTATATTTGCAATTTTAGATTGCTTTTGCCTTGTTCTTGATTGTTCTTCGATTGCTTGCAGGAATTGATCTTCGTAATCAGGTTGATCATGCCCACGGCAAGGTCAATAACCCTCTGGAGTTGGTTTAGCGATTGCTAAGGCGCATCATCGTTGTACGTTGTAGTCGAATCGTCAAAGTCGTCTCCACCCAAATCGAAGGTTATCATTCTCATCGAAAGATCAGGACACCCAATGTTACATCAAGTGGTATCAGAGCAAACCAGGTTGCTCGGTGAGAAATTTATTTACCCTAGTTTGGTAGATTGATTTAATCCCTATAGTCAGAAAATTTGCCACAAAATGATTTGTTCCTCCTATCCAAACCAATTTTGCGCCTTTTTGATCTATTAATTTCGGTTTGCTAAATTGAATTTGTGTTCCTTTTAGCATTGTCTAGTTGCTGATCATAGTCCCCACATAAAAAAACCATCCATTATTGATCAGTACACATACCTTTGGGAATCAATTCATCCTTTGTGAGCACTTTGAACCTAATCGAGACTAGCTATTTGATATTGCTCTAGGGCTGCTCATGTTACATTCTATTGCATAATTTGGATTGCACTTGTATTGCACCTAGTCATATATATATTGTGCTACTCTCATATTTGTTTGGCCAAAAAAAAGGAAAGAAAACAGCCGCACATCAAAAAAAAAGAAAAAAAAAGAAAAGAAAAGTGCGGGCAAAAGCAAAGAGTGCAAAAAAAAGTGGAATTTGATTGAGAGTACATCCTAGCATTTGTGCATTTTTCATATTGTGCTAGTTTGTGATTTTGAGCAATCTGTTGCCCATGTTCTTTGTTTGAGAAATTAGCTAGCGTCTCTCCATAACTTATGCAATACGAGCTTTTTGATGCATCACTTATATTTTTTTAGCTCGTTCCTTTGATTGCATCAAGTTCCAACATCTTTGCGCGTGTGTTTCCCGTGTATCAGCCTTAGCCTTTTATCCATCCTTGGTTGATCAGCATCTTAGGCTAAGTGCTAATTATGAACTATAATTCAATTCTATGCAAGTTCTTAAATTAATTGATTGATTCTCCTTGCTACTAAATTAAGCCTATCCAAACTCCACTCTCTACCCGTACAAGCGTTCAATCACTTGGCAATCGCTCTACACAAACTTCGGAGAAACTTTGACAACGCCAACGGCCGACAACACCTGCTGCAACGTAAGAACTTGTAAGAGCTTTGGTGATAGGCTTGAGTGTTGAGAGACTTGCCACCACCTCCTAGTAGATGATAGAAACATTATACTTGTGATTTTGTTTTCTTATCTTCTACTAACCCATGTCAGGTGACGAGGGCTCCCTGCATCACTCTCCTCGCACCAAGGGAATTGTTGCTCACTCTGAGCGTATGTCATCGCAAGAGAACCTTCTCAGATCCATCGAGGTCGCACAGGGGATTGCTAAAACTACTCTTGCTACTGTTTTGTCTAGACTTGATACGCTTGTAGGAACTTCCCCAGGAACTTCCAGTCCTCTGCCTCATCTTCCAAGTAACAAAAATGGCGTACTACATGCTCAGGTACATGTTGATGATGATCCCCTAGGTAAGGTTAAATTCGGCATTCCACCTTTTGATGGACAATATGATCCTGATGCCTATATTAATTGGGAGATAGCAATAGACAAAGAATTTGGCAAGTATGATTTGTCTGAAAATGAAAAGATTAGGATTGCTGCTAGTGTGCTAAATGAATATGCATTAACATAGTAGAAACATATTTGTAGAAAAGAGAGAAACCCTGAAATTGGAAGGCCATGAAAAGACTTATGAGAATTGACTATGTTCCTGAATATCATACTGAATTTTTGTATACTAGACTCCAATGCTTGAAACAAAAAAATAAGTGCGTTAAGGAATACTATGAACGATTGCAAAATCATTTGTTGCGTTGTGGTTTAGTTGAAGGTCAAGAAGCAACAGAGCTTAGGTTCATACGTGGACTCCATCAACAAATTCAGGATGCTCTTGTTGATGAAACATATAGTTCTCTTTCAGAATTGGTTGTATGTGCTTGTAGAGTTGAAAAAATGCTTGCTGAATCCGTGAAAGAATCATTAGCTTCATTTGAGGGACCCATTGTTACACATTCTTTTGTAGCTAACATTTTACAGAAAAGTGAGCACCATCGAGAGAATGATGTAGAAGAGCATATGGAGAAAGAAACGATTAGTACTACCCCATGTGTAAGTGAAGAGATAATAGTTGAAGAAATGCCTACAACAGCTCATGAGAAGTTACAAGGTAATGTAACAGGTATGGACTTTACACATGGAGAAAATAATTTTGAAGAGCTAAAACTGTCCACAAGTCATGCTATCGTAGAGCAATTATTAGCGGAACCAATTGCTGATTTTGCTTTATTAGAAGATGATTTGCTTGCTATTTCTTGTGATAAAGAAGAGTTGTGTGATATACTTCACTTATATCGATGACACAACTAGCTAATCGACATGTTACTTTCGTTAACAAACTAAACATTTATGCTGAAAATAAACATGTCATTCACATTGCAAACGAAAATGATGAGTTGAAATTGATGTCTTCTTTATATACATTAGGCTACATTGAATCTGATGTTCCATGTGATCTAAATTATTTAGAGGAGACTTTTTGTACATTCTGATTTGTCATGGTTATCGCGAAATATTTTTGATGTTATTGGCAAAAATAGTGAGAAAGGAGAGTATAAAGCACATCGAGTTTACATTTGTTCAGATTTTAAACCTCCGTTTGCAATACAACAATGTCATCAATTTAATAATTGCCATATCACTAATCGTGTCATACCAAGTACATTTGGTTCCATTCACAAGTCATATGATAGTTTTCAAGAAAGGGAGGATATGGTTGATAGAAATTCTCGATCCTTTGATTTGATTGCAAATGTGCATATTGCTTTGTTTCCTGTCATTACTAACATTTTGTAGGACAATATGATGGAGTCGAGGACGACTCCACTTCAAGAAAGGGAGGATGATGAGACCATGCTCATCATGGACAGAACTAACAATGCACACATATGGTCATCACCAAGTGTTGCCGTAATTATATCAACTGCATGGCTTCATCGGCCCCCCACTTTGGCCAGGACCATTACATTGGCGACACTTTATGGCATCCTCTACTCCATCTGCATGGCTTCATCGGCCCCCACCTTGGCCATCCTTCTACATCTTTATCGGTTCAAGGACCATTGACTCGAGCTGAAGCCCGTCAACTCAATTATCAGATCTAAAGCCATACTTGGGAGAAGATGATAAACTTGAGTCGAGGACGACTCAAATGCAAGAAGGGGAGGATGATGAGGACATCACTACCATGGATACGGCCATGCCTGTAAACCCAATTGAAACCAACAATGTAATACAAGGGCCAATTACTCGAGCTTACGCACGTCAATTCAATTGCCAGGTGAATGCATTCCTCGGGTTGCATACAAATAATTTAATGAATGGAATGCTATTTAATCCTTGTGATAATTTTATTGTACTTAGGAACCAAGGAGGACTCCCAAACGTTAAGCATGAAGCCAATTCTTCCGGTGCACAAGTTCAACTCAGATTTGGCCTTCGTGACAGCACCAACTTAAAACGACCATAACTTTTGATCCACAAGGGTGTTTGGGGTCTATGAGTACTGGTTTGAAAAGTTTCATCGTCCTCTTTTGTGGGGGCTCCGGAATCAGATTAGCGGTGCAGGACATTACTGTTGCATTGGTCAGAAGATTAATGCAACCCGTAACGTCTCCTGACCGTTAAACCGACTCCGTACTCGGATTGGGGCCAATTTATCGGCAAAACTCGTGAGGAGTGTACATGCCAACTGATTGATCCCAACTCGAGCTTCCGCATAACGCGTGCATTATCTTGGTTCCCTGGATCAAGAACCCGGTACTCCACGTTGTCATACAAGACAGGTCTCAACTATGCAAGAGTAAATATATTACACATGAAAGGTAACGTTATTACAATAGTTTAACTTTACAAGTCTCGACTACAGTAGGCACAAGTCCAAAAGAATCCTCCAACGCCAGCGGAAACTCCAAAAGAAGAACACGCAGTGTGCCTCCACCCCCAGGCAACTGGCTGGATGATAACCCAACTAAGCCCCGAATCGCCGGCCAATAAATGAATCTGCGACTGCCTGGAACATCTACATCATTACACTTCTTCTCCTTCGACCAAAGTCCGTTAGAGCAAGCGGTGAGTACACGTATGTACTCGCAAGACTTTAGTGTATGGAATATATACATATAAAATGTAGGTTAAATCAATGAATAATAGGTTTCTACACTAGTCTTTTGAGCACAAAGCAGATTTTGCTTGCAATATGATAATAGATTCACATTCGCATTTTTACAAAAGAAGCTGAAGAAAACATTTCAAACAATTAATAATAGATAAACCATTAACCAAATCAACCATCCAACCATTCCTTTCACCAAAACAACCAACCACCTGCACCTTATCCGAATCCAAGATCCAAACACACACCTGACCAACACAATCTAACCTCAAAACCCATTTTCCCAGAAGTCAACCCCGACCCAAAATCTATACTTGATAATACTTTCCAAGCTGCTCATGACCGTGAGCACGGCTAATCGATTAGTTTATTTATCTCTGCAGAGGCGTATTGTACCCACATGACACGTTCTAGCAATCATGTCATCCATGCCTCGCGATACCGAAGTACCCGATTTGCTAGACAGTGACGGAACCTTTCGAGAGATTGGAGTTCTAATCCTGCACCGGCCCGGTAACGTGCATCCCTAACTACAGCCACAGAGGCCGCCAGTGGTTCCCATAGGCACCCACTAGCCCACGACCTCCCTGTAGTAGGCATTACCGTTGTATTGGGTAAACTTTCCTTCGATGCCTCGACAAGAAAGTCCCTAGAATGCACCAAAACCACAAGTGCATCCAATTCTCTTTGCCCTCCAATAATGCAGGGTCAGATCCCTTTTCCCCGTACTAGGCTGAGGCCATCCCATACTGGCACATGTGGTTGCACGAATTATACCCAGTAAATAGCACCAAGTTCGGTCCTTAGGGTGACTCAGGCGAGATCTTCCAAACCCACTTGCTATGGCCACAGAGGATCGACACTAGCGGCCCCACCGAGCACACACTAGCCTTCAATCTCCCCATAGCAAGGGACCAACTCAGACCAAACCACTCCAAACCAGCCAACGGCCTGACAACCAATCTGAACCTGAAACCAGCCTACCAACCGGAACCATTACCCGGTCAAATACCACCAACTCCAAACCACCAAACATCTCGCCCGGTCTAAACTCTCCAAGTTTTTCCACTCTACTCACGCAACCATTCCCTTTTTCCAACAAAACCCCAAAATCTCCAATTCCAACCTGACACCCTTCACCCATCCTATAGTTCCAGGAGTTTATGAATAAGAACGTCATGATCTCCTCGCAACCAATTCTATTCTTTGAACTAAGCATATGCAACTATTATTCTTTAATACCCTCTGACACTTACTAATGTGTCTAAATTATTCTTAAGTCTATCAAGGATTGCATATTCAGATTAGATTGAGGTAATCCAACAATTTTCGGCTTAACTATTGCTTCCCACAAATTATCACTTTTAGTAAACTTATGAGCATGCATAGTAGTTTTGGCAATCAAAAGTAAGAATTTGCAAATTTGGGATTGGAAATGGTCAAGGAGGCGCTTGCCTGTTTGCTCTTCGGTGAAATCGGTCTCCGGGACGTAGTCGGGATCGTCGGCGACGTTCGAAGCGTCTACGTCTATACGAAAAGCAACGAGACCAAAATCATCGATCAAAATAGACAAAGAAACAATCAAAATCCAAAAAGAAGCGAAAACGGAAAACGAGAACCTAGACGGAAAAAGAAATTCTAAATTTTCTCCCAGGCCAGCGATCTGCATTGTTGATTGGGCGGTAGTGCCGCTCTGGCCGACAGTACCGGTTGGATTTCCCGGTAGTGCCGCTGGCCGGGAATTGAAATGGGTCGCTCTCTGGAAAATAACTACCGGCGCTCTAAACCCGGTAGTGCCGGACCCTCCGGCAGTACCGCCTTCACACTAGCGGTAGTGCCGCTCTCCCCGAGTCCGAAATCCCAAAAATGAGATTTCGCGCAATAAACCGGAACCGGCGTATATGTATGGATAGGTTCCTGGGGACCCATGGGACCTATTCACGCAGGTTTCGTCAAGTTTCGAGTTCGTTTGCTCAAAATCTCACTTTTCGGATCTTTTCTCTCCCGATACCGGCGCTAAAATGGATTTCGACCCAGAGGGTGTCGAAACTCGAGTTTCATCGCGGCAACGGGTTCTCTACTACTCTAGGGACTTAAGTGCGCTAGACTTGCGAGCTTTGGGACTTCGGAACTTGAAATCGCTTCGAATGCCCAGAGTGCAACTTTTGCAAATCCTTCGGGAAAACGGATTTTGCAACACGCGCACTAGGCCCGCTAGAACACTAAGGTCCTACGTGATCTAACTACTGATTGGAACCTCCGAAATACGCTATTCGACTTCTACTACCCGAAAACCTAACTATACTCTCCGAATCCGATTTCCGAATCGAAGTTCAAACTCGATTCTTCGCAGAATGGACCTTCGAGACTCTAAGAACACATCCATGAGTCATTTCCGATTTCCGGAGTTAGGGTTAGAGAGGAAGGACTCAGGAAATTCAGAAATGACTCCTTGCAGCGAATGAGTCCAACGGCGTAGATCGGGGTTCTGAAACTACTCGATCACGTGGAAGGATTCTTCTACCCTTGACCTAGGTTTAACCACTCGGAAAGCGACTAAGCACCACAACAACTAGGGTTTCTAGAGTTTAACTAGGGCGTAAAGAACGATTACAAGCCAAGGAAGAGCTAGGGTTTGCATATGCACCTAGGGTTCAAGCTCAACTTTAAAACCTACCTCGGGTGAAGCTCCTTGACGGCTTGGAGACGCTTCTCCACCCTTGCTCCTCGCTTCTACTCGGCCTCCGGAGTTCTAACCTACTGGAGATGGCGAGGAGGAGGAGAAAGCTCCAATGGAGAGAGAGGAAGGAGAGGAGAGGAAGAAGGAGGAGGAGAGGAGGAGAAATGAGAGAGGAGAGGGAGAGGAGGTGCTCCCTGGTGTATAAGAGAGCTGGGATGTGCACGCATACCGAGGCAAAGAGATAAACACGAGCACAGGACCAAAACCTGTCGCTCGACCGACAGTACCGCCCGGAGTGGCCGGTATTGCCGCTCGGCCGGTAGTACCGCAGGCAAAAGTGCGGTACTGCCGCCCGGCAGTAGAAAACTCGGGAATTTTACAATTTTCGCGATGGTTCTCCAATCAACTAACTTGAAGACTATTGGAATAGGTTCGAGGGGTCCTGATAAAGGTTTTAAAACTTAAGTTTGGGATCTAGCTCTCACAATTTTAGATTTCACCCGATTTCAGATTCTGAGACTCCAATCGGGGAAAACAATCAAACGAAACGACAAAACCGAATTCAAAGGCAAATAACTCCAAATTCAAACTGGAAACTTTACAGAGCACTAATCCACACCTAGTTAGCCTAATTAAGCTTAATTATAAACACGGGCGTTACAATCCTACCCCCCTTGGAATAATCTCGTCCTCGAGATTAGCTAGACTCTGCGAAGAAAGAGGGAAACTCAATTCTAAGACGATCTTCTCGTTCCCAAGTAGCTTCGTCCTGGGTATGATTACTCCACTGGATTTTGAGCATTCTGATGACTTGATTGCGAGTAAGGCGCTCAGCTTCTTCAAGTACTTGGATCGGATGCTCGTGATACGATAGATCAGGCTGAAGATCAATCGTTTCCAATGGGGTAAGTTCTGTGGGCTTCCGAAGACATTTCTTCAGCTGCGATACGTGGAATACATCGTGTACCTCGGAAGTCGAGGGGAAGTTCAATCTGGTAAGCAACTTCACCTTTCCTCGCAAGAATGCGATGCGGTCCGACGTAACGCGGCGCTAATTTCCCACGAACTTGAAAACGACGAGTGCCACGTAGCGGCGACACCTTGAGATAGACGAAATTGTCTACATCAAAACTCAGCTCGCGGCGACGAGTATCAGCGTAACTTTTCTGCCTCGACTGAGCTTCCTTTAGTCGGTCTCGAATCAACTTGACATGATCTTCGGCTTCTTGGATTACAGCAGGGCCGAAGAATTGTCTTTCGCCGACTTCAGACCAGAACAAAGGAGTTCTGCACTTTCTCCCATAAAGTGCTTCGAACGGCGACATCTGGAGACTTGCCTGATAGCTGTTGTTGTAGGAGAATTCAGCGAAAGCTAAACATTTTTCCCACTTTGCGTTGTAAGCCAACACACAAGCTCTCAGCATATCCTCCAAGACTTGGTTAGTTCTTTCAGTTTGGCCATCAGTCTGAGGATGGTACGCTGTGCTGAAAAACAACTTAGTACCAAGGAGTTCATGCAGATTTTTCCAGAATCGCGACGTAAATTGGGTCCCACGGTCTGACACAATGACCTTAGGAACACCATGCAGTCGGACTATGTGATTCAGGTAAAGTTCTGCAAGTTTAGGCCCATTGTAGGTGGTATGGACTGGAATAAAATGAGCCACTTTGGACAATCGATCCACGATTACCCAAATGGAGTCATGGCCACCTGAAGATTTCGGCAGACCAGTGATGAAATCCATGCCAACTTCATCCCACTTCCACTCTGGAATTTTTAAAGGCTGGAGCAATCCCGCAGGGCGTTGATGCTCCGCTTTCACCCGCTGACACACATCGCAAGTAGCGACAAATTCAGCGATCTCCTTTTTCATACCAGGCCACCAGAAACTTACATGGAGATCCCGGTACATTTTCGTACTTCCAGGGTGGATCGAAAAAGGAGTATTGTGAGCTTCATTCAAGATCAATTGTTTGATCTCCTGGTCATTCGGAACGTACAATCGCCGTCCACGCATGACCATCCCATCTGCTCTTTCCAAAAACTCCGAAGGCGCGCTCTCCTTCAAGCTACGCTTAATTTCAGCCACTTTCTCATCAACGATTTGTGTGGCTAGAATTTGGGACTCAAGAGTGGGCTCTAATGTTAGGGCCGCCACAAACCCTTCTTGAACCACTTCCAAATTGAGTCTCCGAAACTCATCCATTAGTTGAGGTTGACTAACAAAAGTTGATGCACTAATGGCGTGCAGTTTGCGACTGAGGGCATCTGCAACCACATTAGCTTTGCCTGGATGATAATGGATTCCCAGATCATAATCCTTGATCAGCTCCAACCATCTGCGCTGCCTCAAGTTCAGATCTGGTTGGGTGAAGAAATATTTCAGGCTTTTGTGATCGGTAAATATCTCACATCTGTTTCCAATGAGATAATGACGCCACAGTTTTAGAGCATGAATGACCGCTGCCAATTCCAAATCATGGGTTGGATAGTTGGCTTCGTGAGGTTTCAGTTGTCGTGAAGCATAAGCTACCACCTTGCCGTCTTGCATCAGCACACAACCGAGACCCTGACGCGAAGCATCACAGAAAACGTCAAAGCTCTTATGTATGTCAGCAAAACAAGAATTGGGGCGAGGTGAGTCTTCGCTTCAACTCTTGAAAACTTGCCTCACAACTAGATGACCACTCAAATTTCTTTCCTTTTGAGTAGTTACATCAGCGGTTTAGCGACTTTGGAGAAGTTCTCGATGAACCGTCGGTAGTAAGCAAGACCGAGAAAACTTCGGATCTCGAGAACGATCCGTGGCTGCTCCCAAGCAATTACATCCTGCACCTTACTTGGATCAACGCAACTCCACCTCCGTAAAAGAACATGCCCTAAGAATGCAACTTCTTCGAGCCAAAACTCACACTTGCTGAATTTTGCGTAAAGCTGGTGCTCGCGGAGTTTGTCGAGCACTAACCGCAAATGGAGCTCGTGCGTTTCTTCACTTCTGGAGTAGATGAGGATGTCATCAATGAACACCACCATGAATTTGTCCAGGTATTCCATGAATACCTTGTTCATGAGATTCATGAAAGTGGCAGGGGCATTGGTAAGACCAAAGGAAACCACTGTATACTCGTACAATCCGTAGCGAGTAGTAAACGCAGTTTTCTGAATGTCCTCCGGTCGAATTTTGAGTTGGAAGTACCCAAGCCTCAAATCGATTTTAGAAAAGATTTGAGCTCCGCTCAATTGATCAAACAGATCATCGATCCGCGGAAGGGGATACTTATTCTTAATAGTGACTTCGTTCAACGAACGATAGTCGACGCACATGCGAAGACTGCCGTCCTTCTTTTTAACGAAGAGCACTGGACTACCCCATGGCGAAGAGCTAGGACGGATAAAACCCTTTGCTAGCTGCTCCTTGAGTTGCTTCTTGAGTTCGATCAACTCATCCGAGGGCATCCGGTAAGGGCGCTTGGATATTGGTGCTGTTCCAGGTAGCAAATCTATAATGAACTCCAAGTCTCTGTCTGGAGGCAATCCCGGCAATTCTTCAGGAAAAATATCGGGATACTCACAGACAACCGGTACTTGTCCCATCTCAAGAATAGACAAGGAATGAAGAGAGGGCTTTTGCACCGATAACGGGCTGGAGTTAAATTTGATTTGGATGCCATCTGGATTCACCAAGGAAATAGAACGTTCGACACAATCGATGCGTCCTTGGTTCTTAGATAACCAATCCATCCCTAGGATTACATTAAGTCCAGGTGTATCGATCTGAATCAGATCTCCACTAAATCGCACTCCTTCAATCACAATCGGGACTCCTAGGCAAATACACTAAGCCCGAAGGACTGAGCCAGGGGAATGAACTAACATGTAATTGCCTAGCAAACTAGTCTTAATCCCTTTATCCTTAACGAACCTTGATGACACAAAGGAATGGGAAGCTCCCGAATCAAACAAAACCACAGTAGGAGCTGAATGCACAAGAAACATACCGAGGACCACATCTGGTGCATTACTTGCTTCCTCCGCTGTAACCAAATTAAGACGACCCTGAGCAGGACTCTGCCTTGAACGAACTCCGCTCGGCCAACTCGATGACCACCACGTCCACTAACAGGAGCTTGAGGACGAACCGAGCGCTTTTGAATCGATTTCGGCAAGTAGTCGGTAGGGGTCGGCGATGAGGGCAAACATTGGCAAAATGGCCAACTGTCCACATGCAAAGCATGAAAGCGGCGTCCCCTTTGTTGTCCTCCTTGCATCGCCCACCGCGGTTATGGGATTGAACCGCAGATTGAGAGGCACGAGGAACAGTCGTTGAGGTTTTGGAGGAGAAGTGATGGGTGAACACTAACTGACCTTCCTGTGGCGAGACCTTGACGGCCCGCAAGGATGCTTTTGGGCCAGCCACTTCCGTTTTGATTTTCCGCAATCGCCTTTGCAATCGTCTTCCACCGAATCGCCTTATCCACTAGCTCTTGGAGATTTGGGAAATCAAGAGCTGCGAGCGAATGTTTAACTTCATCATTCAAATGCTCCCGGAACCAAGCAGTTTTCCGGGCCTCGCTCGGAATCTCATTAGCGACATAACGAGTCAGGTAATTAAACTTATGCAGATAGTCCATAACGGACATGGACCCTTGCTTCAAATTATAAAATTCCCTCTTCTTTATCTCCATCAAAATTTGGAGGGAATATGGACCGAAAAGCTTCTTTGAAATCGCCCAAGTGGTAACTTGTCCAACAGGAGAATAGTCTTAAAGCTGTTCCACCATCTTCTTTGCCGCTCCTTGGAGATAATGTGCAGCATCTTGGACTTTCTCATCATCCGTGCATCTAGCCAACTCAAGTTTATCTTCAATGTCGCGGAGCAGTCGTCGCGTCCAAAGGATCGATGGTCGTGGAGAAATTCGGTGGGCGAGTCCGTTGGAACTCGCCACCGAGAGTGCGGGGTTGCATCGCTGCCACACCTCCAAAAGCAATGGCACCCAGATTCTCCGAATTCTGCACCAATCTCTCGAGTAAACGAGTCTGCATCACCAGTACTTGGGCCATGGACGGAGGAGGAGGTAATTCCTCACTCTGCGCTTCCTGATGTCCATGTGCTGACGCCACTGGATCATTAGAATGCCGCGAAACATGGCTATGGGATCCCTGCTGCGGCGGATCATGAAGTGAGGGGTTCGGTTCATCTCGCGCCGTACCCTCGGCCATAATCGCACGGACTGGCCGTCTCCTCGGCATCCTGCTTAACACAAGGTTCAACAATGTGAACAACAGGTGCCATACCAGAAATGAGACGACACAACGGGATTACTGCAGGATTCCTATGCATTTAATAGGATTCGCAGCAATACAAGGCAATGAAGCATGCATTGCAGCGAAAGGATTGCATACACGATAGATTTAAGGATGACGACAAAGCACGTCCTTGCGCGCTACAACTGATCCAAATTACATCATCACTCCCACTTAACACAAGTTCCCACCTAACCTCTGTACAGCAAAAGTACATCACCAGCCAGCTCGTATCTACGACAAAAGCGAGCTTCAGTACTACCTATTACACAGAGGACTCCTAAAATCCAGGTCTACACATCCCCACCATTCTCGGCAGGAGCATCGGAAGGGCCTGGAGCTGCAGAAGAAGTAGATGACTCCACCGGGTACATCAGCTCGTACTCACGACCGCCAAAGACGAGGTTACGACCCGGTGCTGCACTCGACGAGGCTCCGGGCGCCTGGTGAGGCGCGGCGGCGCTTGCCTCGCCTGAACATCCTGGCATTGCGGGAGACCCGACGGTAGGATCCGTAAGGGCGAGGAAGCTCCTCTGCCGGCTCAAGCTCATCGTGCTCCCCGTAGATCATCTCAGTGGTGAAGAAGCCATGGTTGACGAACGGTGCCATATGGCTCTCTAGCTCGGAAATACGACGGCGACGTAAGCTTCGTCGAAGGTGAAGCAGTACTGCACAACAGCTCGCACGCACCCATCCTGCCAAGCTTCCACTATATCCATCTGCGGATTCACTGTGCATAGAGGTTTGCCTGGCCGTCCGGCTCACGAGAGGACAACCGAAACATCTGCGACGGCTCGGGAAGGTCGAAGCGGAGTCGAAGGATTGCCATATACGCCCCATCTAGCAACGGCTGAGAGGACTTCGGTGTGCCATAGTAGAGACGTGTACGCTCTCTGCAAGGCGACCTCGAATGGTGACCTCGCCACAAAAGAGAGGATCTTTGGGCTAAGTCCAGCGCTTGAGATCATGAACTCTGGTGGCTCAGTGAACCCAACACGGCGCATCATCTCCCAAAGGGTGGCCTGAACAGAACCCTCTAGGATAGCACGCGTGTAGAAACGAGGTTCCCAACGCCCCGACATCTAAAAGCAAGAAAAGAACTAGTTAGCAAAACCTCAACGGAGACAAACCAAAAGAGAGGAAACCAAGCAACTACCATACAAAACAATCACGAAAGCCACACCAAGCCTTAATCTTGTCCTTATACAACGAGTAACTAACTGTTGAATAGGTAAGACTTCCCCAAACTCTATCTTTAGGTTTTGAGTGAGAAAGGGAATAGAATGAATCCCATTTTTCTACTTCACTCCTGTCCCAGAAAACAAAGTTTGAAAATCAGCTAAGAGGAAATTCACTTTGAAGATTCGAAATCAGAAAAAGAAGCTATAGAGGGGAAAAGGCTAGCATTCTACCATTTCACAATTAAGAATACTAAATTAAAATAGCTCACCTGGGAAAACTCATTCCTAAGTTTTATTATCTAGCGATCTAATTTATCCTTTCAGTTTTAGCATAGCTCTGATACCACCTCTTGTGGGGGCTCCGGAATCAGATTAGCGGTGCAGGACATTACTGTTGCATTGGTCAGAAGATTAATGCAACCCGTAACGTCTCCTGACCGTTGAACCGACTCCGTACTCGGATTGGGGCCAATTAATCGGCAAAACTCGTGAGGAGTGTACATGCCAACTGATTGATCCCAACTCGAGCTTCCGCAAACAGCGTGCATTGTATCTTGGTTCCCTGGATCGAGTAGCCCAAAGACACCACGCGTTGTCATACAAGACAGGTCTCAACTATGCAAGAGTAAATATATTACACATGAAAGGTAACGTTATTACAATAGTTTAACTTTACAAGTCTCAAACTACAGGCACAAGTCCAAAAGAATCCTCCAACGCCCGGTAAACTCCAAAAGAAGAACACGCAGTGTGCCTCCACCCAGGCAACCGGTGGATGATAACTTGACTAAGCCCAGTAGATAAATCGTCAACAGCAATGACTGCGACTAAATGCCTGGAACATCTGCATCATTACCTGCTTCTTCTCCTTCTGACCAAAGTCCGTTAGAGCAAACGGTGAGTACACGTATGTACTCGCAAGACTTTAGTGTATGGAATATATACATATAAAATGTAGGTTAAATCAATGAATAATAGGTTTCTACACTAGTCTTTTGAGCACAAAGCAGATTTTGCTTGCAATATGATAATAGATTCACATTCGCATTTTTACAAAAGAAGCTGAAGAAAACATTTCAAACAATTAATAATAGATAAACCATTAACCAAATCAACCATCCAACCATTCCTTTCACCAAAACAACCAACCACCTGCACCTTATCCGAATCCAAGATCCAAACACACACCTGACCAACACAATCTAACCTCAAAACCCATTTTCCCAGAAGTCAACCCAGACCCAAAATCTATACTTGATAATACTTTCCAAGCTGCTCATGACCGTGAGCACGGCTAATCGATTAGTTTATTTATCTCTGCAGAGATCAGACTTTGTACCCACATGACACGTTCTAGCAATCATGTCATCCATGCCTCGCGATACGAAGTACCCGATTTGCTAGGCAAAGTGACGGAACCTTCGAGAGATTGGAGTTCTAATCCTGCACCGGCCCGGTAACGTGCATCCCTAACTACAGCCACAGAGGCCGCCAGTGGTTCCCATAGGCACCCACTAGCCCACGACCTCCCTGTAGTAGGCATTACCGTTGTATTGGGTAAACTTTCCTTCGATGCCTCGACAAGAAAGTCCCTAGAATGCACCAAAACCACAAGTGCATCCAATTCTCTTTGCCCTCCAATAATGCAGGGTCAGATCCCTTTTCCCCGTACTAGGCTGAGGCCATCCCATACTGGCACATGTGGTTGCACGAATTATACCCAGCAAATAGCACCAAGTTCGGTCCTTAGGGTGACTCAGGCGAGATCTTCCAAACCCACTTGCTATGGCCACGAGAGGATCGACACTAAGCGGCCCCACCGAGCACACACTAGCCTTCAATCTCCCATAGCAAGGGACCAACTCAGACCAAACCACTCCAAACCCGATAGCGGCACGACAACCAATCTGAACACGAAACTTGACCTACCAACCGGAACCATTACCCGGTCAAATACCACCAACTCCAAACCACCAAACATCTCGCCCGGTCTAAACTCTCCAAGTTTTTCCACTCTACTCACGCAACCATTCCCTTTTTCCAACAAAACCCCAAAATCTCCAATTCCAACCTGACACCCTTCACCCATCCTATAGTTCCAGGAGTTTATGAATAAGAACGTCATGATCTCCTGCAACCAATTCTATTGCTGAACTAAGCATATGCAACTATTATTCTTTAATACCCTCTGACACTTACTAATGTGTCTAAATTATTCTTAAGTCTATCAAGGATTGCATATTCAGATTAGATTGAGGTAATCCAACAATTTTCGGCTTAACTATTGCTTCCCACAAATTATCACTTTTAGTAAACTTATGAGCATGCATAGTAGTTTTGGCAATCAAAAGTAAGAATTTGCAAATTTGGGATTGGAAATGGTCAAGGAGGCGCTTGCCTGTTTGCTCTTCGGTGAAATCGGTCTCCGGGACGTAGTCGGGATCGTCGGCGACGTTCGAAGCGTCTACGTCTATACGAAAAGCAACGAGACCAAAATCATCGATCAAAATAGGCAAAGAAACAATCAAAATCCAAAAAGAAGCGAAAACGGAAAACGAGAACCTAGACGGAAAAAGAAATTCTAAATTTTCTCCTAGAGGCCTAGCATCTGCATGTTGATTGGGCGGTAGTGCCGCTCTGGCAGCGATACGGTTGGATTTCCGGTAGTGCGGCCGAGGAACCGAAATGGGTCGCTCCTGGAAAATAACTACCGGCGCTCTAAACCGGTAGTCTTGGGACCCTTCAGGCGATCGCCTTCACACTAGCGGTAGTGCCGCTCTCCCGAGTCCGAAATCCCAAAAATGAGATTTCGCGCAATAAACCCCGGAACTTCGACGTACATGTATGGATAGGTTCCTGGGGACCCATGGGACCTATTCACGCAGGTTTCGTCAAGTTTCGAGTTCGTTTGCTCAAAATATCACTTTTCGGATCTTTTCTCTCCTGATACCGGCGCTAAAATGGATTTCGACCCAGAGGGTGTCGAAACTCGAGTTTCATCGCGGCAATGGGTTCTCTACTACTCTAGGGACTTAAGTGCGCTAGACTTGCGAGCTTTGGGACTTCGGAACTTGAAATCGCTCCGAATGCCTAGAGTGCAACTTTTGCAAATCCTTCGGGAAAACGGATTTCGCAACACGCGCACTAGGCCCGCTAGAACACTATGGTCCTACGTGATCTAACTACTGATTGGAACCTCCGAAATACGCTATTCGACTTCTACTACCCGAAAACCTAAATATACTCTCCGAATCCGATTTTATACTGAATCGAGTTCAAACTCGATTCTTCTGCGAGAATCGACCTTCGAGACTCTAAGAACACATCCGAGTCATTTCCGATTTCCGGAGTTAGGGTTCCGAGAGGAAGGACTCCGGAAATTCCAGAAATGACTCCTTGCAGCGAATGAGTCCAACGAAGCGTAGATCAGGGTTACAGAAACTACTCGATCACGTGGAAGGATTCTTCTACCCTTGACCTAGGTTTAACCACTCGGAAAATGACTAAGCACCACAACAACTAGGGTTTCTAGAGTTTAACTAGGACGTAAAGAACGATTACAAGCCAAGGAAGAGCTAGGGTTTGCATCTGCACCTAGGGTTCAAGCTCAACTTTAAAACCTACCTCGGGTGAAGCTCCTTGACAGCTTGGAGACGCTTCTCCACCCTTGCTCCTGCTTCTACTCGGCCTCCCGGAGTTCTAACCGGCTGGAGATGGCGAGGAGGAGGAGAAAGCTCCAATGGAGAGAGAGGAAGGAGAACAGAGGAAGAAGGAGGAGGAGAGGAGGAGAAATGAGAGAGGAGAGGGAGAGGAGGTGCTCCCAGGCATATAAGAGAGCTGGGACGTGCACGCAAACCGAGGCAAAGAGATAAACACGAGCACAGGACCAAAACCTGTCGCTCGGCCGGCAGTACCGCCCGGAGCGGCCGGTAGTACCGCAGGCAAAAGTGCAGATCGCCGCCGGCGATGAAAACTTCGGGAATTTTACAATTTTCGCGATGGTTCTCCAATCAACTAACTTGAAGACTATTGGAATAGGTTCGAGGGGTCCTGATAAAGGTTTTAAAACTTAAGTTTGGGATCTAGCTCTCACGATTTTAGATTTCACCCGATTTCGGATTCTGAGACTCCAATCGGGGAAAACAATCAAACGAAACGACAAAACCGAATTCAAAGGCAAATAACTCCAAATTCAAACTGGAAACTTTACAGAGCACTAATCCACACCTAGTTAGCCTAATTAAGCTTAATTATAAACACGGGCGTTACATCTTTCCAACGGATCTAGCCTCATGTCCAAATTCCTTACGAGTCAACGGGAATCTGCAAAACAAGTTTGGCCATCTTTTCAAATCCGAGTCAAACTAGGAATAGGAGTCCTACTCGGCCATGGATGTGTTTTGGATGTCCCTAGCACGGTTTTGGCCTCCTATTTCTCCTATATATAGCTAGGGAGTCCCCCAAAATAACTTGGGTTTTGGTTATTTGATAGTTTAGCCTTTTGCTACTATTTTGAGTCTTTTAGATGTGCTGAACGGCCGCCTAACAAGCTCCTTGTATCAGAACCCCAACTTTTTCTATACTTCGACTATATTTTCAATTTTAGATTGCTTTTGCCTTGTTCTTGCTTGTTCTTCGATTGCTTGCAGGAATTGATCTTCGTGATAAGGTTGATCATGCCCACGTCAAGGTCAATAACCCTTTGGAGTTGGTTTAGCGATTGCTAAGGCGCATCATCGTTGTACGTTGTAGTCGAATCGTCAAAGTCGTCTCCACCCAAATCGAAGGTTATCATTCTCATCAAAAGATCAGGACACCCAATGTTACATCAGTGCGTGTGTATGTTCTGCCTCTAGATAGCGATGTTCTTCTCTCTCAGCTCCTCCACCTCGGGCGTACTCTTCATTCTTGTGAACTCCTCCCAAACATCGAGAGTCACAAACAGATACCTCTCGAATGGAGTACGTCCTTTCAGCATGTATGTGTCATGCAGGATAACCCTGAAGTGCCTGAAATACACACCCATTCTCTGCAAGGCGTACTATCTCACATTGCTTTCATGTTCCTCTAGTATAATCCATTTCCCCTTAACTTCATCCCACAGCTGATTCTTCTGCTCATCACTGACTTCCTTCCTCCAGTTCTTAACCGTGATCGGCACTCTCTCCATCACCAATTGGCCGAGAATAGATTGGTAGCTCACCTTATACTTCTCTGGACTCGTTCAAACCCCCGTGGCATAAGGTGGAGAACCTGCGACATTCTACCTATAGCCCCTCTATTCGGCCCTTTTCTTACCTTACTCGGCCCCTTAGCAACACCTTTTGTTCTCTCTGGCTTTGAACCGGCACTTTCTCTTTGCGACATTTCGAATATATATATATATCAAACCTAAACTTCATAAGAGAAAGTAATTCATATATTGGACATTGTCATATATTTCACATGAGAGAAAGCAATTCATAGCATTATATTGACTTGACAATGAAGCATGTAAATTAACAGATTAATGGATGATCTTAAAGAAATGTCTATCTGTTGACCAACTAATTAAGTGCCAACGATGACTCCTAATCCTAATTAGGTTAGGTCCTAATCCCATTCGAAGATATGTGATTCGTGCAAGTTCCTAAGCTAGTGCACAAGTCTAGAGAAAATTTCAGCAGCATCTTCCCGCTGTTCTCCAAATACACATCTCTATAATAAGTCAACAGGGTGAGTATCAGGAGAACACCAGGTAGATGTTGCCAAAACTTTCTCTAGAGTTGTACAACAGCTTCATTAGAAACTTGTCCGAACCACATATTCTCAAAATGTCCAAAAAAAAAACATGGACAATTGAGACCGCTTGCTGATAACTATGCAATTTCAACATATTTAAAACGAGCACCCTCGAACAAGAGACGTAGGTTACGCAACCTAAACTCTTAACATTGATCATATTAATTATAGCAACAATAATGACAAGTAACACACTCACCAAATCAAAATCGAATTTAATTCCTAGTGCAAAATTGAAGGGAATTGATGAAATGCTCACCTTTTGAAGAAAACCATAAATGAGGGGAAATCTCGAAGCTAAGGGTTTAACTTTACCCTCTTAACACACATTCTTGAGGATTTCATAATTTCTCACCCAAGTATTGGTTTCAATCATAGCACTAATGACATATAACACATTCGCCATATCAAAATCGAATTTCCTAGTGCAAAATTGAAGGGATTTTAAGGAATACTCACATTTTGAAGAAAACAATAAATAAGGAAAAATGTAAGAAAAATCCCCTCAAGATAGGGCTTAAACTTACTATCTTAACACCCATCCTCAAGAATTTCATATTTTCTCAACCAAGTCTTAGTTTCAACTAGAGTATGTTGTGTTTTTTGGGGCGATAGAGATTTTTCCCCTCTAGAACAACAACAAAGGAGAGTTCAGCACGAGGGTATATAAAAACTAGTGAGGTACATCACAATCAGTACTTAGATAAGAACCATTGTGATATGCATGGCACATCACAATTAGTTCTTACCCGGTTCTTACCTACGAACCGATTTTGATGTGCATTTTTACATCACAATTGGTTTCAACCTCAGAACAGATTGTAATGTAGCATTAGGCACATCACAATCGGTTCTAATATTAGAACCATTTGTGATGATTCTCCACTAATTATTAACACCCTCACTGAATCTTCTATCACAATTGGTTTTTTCCTGAAAAGTTGAGAACCAACATAGATGAAGTGATAGTGTTGTACCAATCTTTGGTAGTGTCAAATGCTACTATCACTGCGACACATAATAAGTTGTGATGGATTGTTGGCCGACACCAACTAAACGATCGCATAATCAATCAGAACAGGTATTTTCTGCAACTCCATCTTGTAATATAACTGTAATAATGCCTAATGTGAAGGCCCATGTGGTGCAGTGGTGGGATTAGTCTCATATTGCTTGTGTAAAGTGATTTGTAGTAGTATATAATACTTGTTGAGTCTAAACATAGCACCTCTGGGCTAACCTCTTTACACGAAGCGAGGATGAAAGTTTAAGCGAGATGCTATGTATGTATGAGCCTGCCCCATGGTGGGGCTAGGCTTTGAGTGAATTTTGAGTATCTATGATACAGATGATATGAGGGCATCAACCTTTTGTTGCACGGGTGTGTGTTGGACAAGGGTGCAGGCATATGGTGCATAGTACGTGTGGACACAGGTATGGCATATGCGCTGACATTGAACGGTAGGATATGCACCATGGGGTGGTTATGGGCATCTGCCGTGTGTACGGTGTGCTGCTGAGGGTGACAACCATTAAGAGGAGTGAATGTAATACCTTAGCCCATTAATGTGAAGGCCAATGTAGCACATGTGAAGCAGTGGTGGGATTAGTATCATATTGCTTGTGTAAAGTGAGTTCTAGTAGTATACTGTCGGGACCCGAATCTGCAAATCCGGACCCTCTGTGTATTCTGTACTAGTCCAGGATCGCGCTAGTACACACAGTCAAACAGGGTTAAATATCACATCCATACATAGCGGAATTATAAATAAAGTACTTCAAAACATTAATATAAATTGTTGCAAGACCCTAAGGTCAACTTACAATATCCAGCCACGCAGGGCTTACAATAACAAAAGTAAATAATCAGCAGCGGAATGAAGAACGTCGGTGACACCTATCAGTATGCCACAGGCAACTGACAAGGTTCAACTCCTAGTTAATTGCCTCCTCATGGAACTTCGCCTTCTTCGAAGTTGTAGTCTTCTCCTCAACTTATGATTGTGTTGAAAGCAAGGGTGAGTATACAACATACTCAGCAAGTCATGCACAGAAATGCAGTTATAATACTATATGCATGGCTTATTCCAAAGGAATGTCTTAGGGGGTTATTTTGCATCAAGCCGCATTTTGTTTCTATCAAATAATCTTAATAGATTCAAAAGTAGTAAAACCATATTATATAATAAGTTATCAATCTCTTTTCAAATAGTTTGGCACAAAGCCCTAAATCACTTTAGCAATTATCTCTGGCATACAGCCACCCATTCCACATTTTATTTTAAAAGATCTAACCCTTGACTGTAATCCTCGAGCTTTGTCCAGTACCGTGGACTCGGCTATTTGAATAGTTTGTACACTCTGCAGAGGTTATACACTTTACCCACACGATATAGTTAAACACCACACAGGCGAGTAACCATAACAAAGTCTTTCCGAAACTTCCATCCTCGCATGCGTACCTCCCGGTATAGTTCCCACTGTCCCTTCCCTTTTGCGGAGCGGAAGTACAGGGCCAACGTATACCGTTGAAGAGGTGTAAGACCAATACGGTAAACATTACACCCTTCTTTCAACATTTATAGCTACAAAAACCATCTGAGGTCTCACATGCTAAGACTTCGGAATCATACTCAACTAGGTCTGTCCCACTCCAGACATGTGGTTGTATGTTAGGCCCAGTTCAAAGGCTTGCAAGGTTAAGTCCTTAGGTTGACCGTGGCAAGACTACCCAAAGTTCACAAAACCAAATTCAACATCTCTCCCGTGTGCCACATCGGGCCCCCCCATTAATAACTTGCCACTTGCCACAGTCTAAATATTTTCCCACCCCAGTTTGATTATTGTGCAATACATGCCAACAATAATACCAGTTACCATGTAGAACCAAAAAGGTACCTACACTTCACATCATCACGTGGCAAGATTACACTGATTCCAAAATTCATTCCGTATATCATTAGTCAATATTATTTTGCCATTTGAAACACATTTCACGTAAGCATGGCTAAGCAACTATTCACGGTCTAGCCTCCCGTGTTGGCACAATATTAACATCCAACTAAATAAACCAACTTAAGGTGACAATTGATACATGGCATACAAATATTATCATCAAGGGTGGAATTAACAATTAGGTTTATTAACTATTTTACCCAAATTAAATTAATTCATTTTAATCAACATAGCATGCATAATTTAAATCAAAATACATTTCAAAAACTAGGAGCAATATGGTCAAAGCACAACTTGCCTTCGTAAAGCAGCGAGTCTTGGTCTGGAACTTCATCCTCAAAATCCGCGTTCTGACACAGCTCGACGTCTACGCGTAACAGATAAAGAACCAGATAAACACTCGGAACAACGTATAAACACACATTCGAAAACAATGCTACAAATCAAACTTGCTTATAATCCCATGCAAATTTCTAGATAATTATTTTAGCATTTTCTAAGATTTATAAAATTTATTTTGGATTTTTTGGACGTATAGTTTTGGAGATACAAAATTCGTAAGTTTGGAATTTCCGCGAATAATTTAACAGTATAAATTCATTTATAAAATTTCATAAAAATTACTGTAGCAAGGTATTAATTTTTACTAATAAACAAAATTTGTTGCAAGTAATTTGGACTTAAAACGAATTTGTAGCGTAAAAGACAAAATTCGCAATTCCTGGAAATCAACACGTACAAACTACCTTCTAGTTTTTCCTTTGCATGGCACTATTCATGGCGTATACGCATATTCACTTGATCGGCTAGGCTCTGGAGAACTTTCTACGGCCGGCCATTAACAAAAAAAAAACAGGCGCCTTATACATATCAACGTAAACATGTAATCACGTATACAGCCGAGTATATTTTTGTATACCTACATGCCGTTGTCTAATATATACGTATACACACTAGCATATATATAAAAACACGCATACATCTAACAGGCTTACGTATTTTCTGGCGTTCATCTAAACTAATACCTATACAAGCGTAAATACACGACGAGATCCACCGATCGGTTAAGATAGAGCGCACACGAAGGAAAAGAAAAACAGGTATACCGGCCGGCGCAGGGGATGCGAGATCAGAGAGTGCATCTGTAACACCCCTTAAAACTAATCTAAAGAACAAGAAAATTTCGACAGCATCTCCTCTAAAACAGAACGTCACGGAAGCAATTCATGATAAACAATTCATCCAAGAATATAAGCAATTCAACAATACTAACGACAGCAAGTCTAGACCAACCATAAGCAAGAATAAGTTTAGCCATAACAACAAATAGTCTAAGTGTAAATAAAATTCAGCAAGCTAATGCATTAAATAAACACTAGTTCATGGGAGCTGTGAAGACATTCGAAGGTTTATTGTGTTGCTAGCCCACCCTCATGCTTATGTCTCTTGCACGCTACACGAAAACAACAAAACACAAGCGGTGAGATTGGATAATCTCGGCAAGCGGAACAATTTACACATAAACACCTCCATCAAGAATTTAACACACCACAACATCAATTACCACAACCTCAGTAAAATGCTCATGATTATGCATATGCTTATGCCATGATCCTCCTCACCGTGCCCTTTCTCAGGAACACACGGTGTTGTACGCAGACTTGTCGCGCACAAGGCGTCGACAAACTTCCAATGCATGAATGTGCAGTTAATGCTTCATGCATGAATTCATTCATAATTTTCCACATTGAGTCCACATGTTTGCATACCATCATATAGCATGGATAGAAAACAAATATCAATGAGACGAACTACTTAAACAATTCAACTGGTAGACAACATCATTCTTCTCTTTACTCATGATTCATTGACAAAGCTCATCATCACAATGCTAACCTAAATATTGCAATCATCAAAGCAATTGATTAAACCATGTATGGTTTATGTAATCGGAGATTATAACGAAGGCAATGCAAACAACAATGTATAGCTCAACCATAACACCGCTTCCACTTGCCTTTACCGACGTAGACGACGGATCTAGTTGCGTCCAGAAGGGGCACCACCTGTACAATCATAATTTCAGTATGTAACAGCAGCACAACAGATCACACGACTCAAACACGCAATTCCTACAACCCGCTCCCCCTTTCCAACACCGAAACCCCGTTCTGTCCAGACCGAACAGCAGCAACCCCCATTCTCTTTTTCGTATCTTTTTTTCTACAGAACATAAAAATATGAAAAAATTACAGGAGCTAGATATTGACGAGATCTACAACTTTCCAGAAGATCATAAATTCTAATTCCTCTGCTAAAAATGCCTAAACAGTCGTCCAACACAGTGGATGAAATCTGTTCCCAGATTCTGTTCGTCGGTTTGCAACAGCGATAACTCTCAGAACACTTCCCCAAAAATTCTGAAAAAAATACAGAAGCTAGGTCTCGACGTTATCTACAACTTTCTAGTTATGGGTTTTGGCAGGAAAAATCGTCTAGGTCACGTAAAACGTGGAACAACCCGCGCTGCACAATCTTCCCTCTCAGAAACAGCACCACGTGAACAACTACCCTTCTTCCCCATCAAGATCCATCCAAAACCCTCACCACCAGATCTAATACACTCCTAATCCCTAGGTAAAACAGAGGTAAAAGTTTGGGAATTTTACCTAGTGATCTCCCTTGCAAACCCACGAAGAACACGCGAAGAACCCGAATCGGCGATCTGCTCGTCCTCCACGCCTCCACGGAGTCGCTCCTCGCCTTCTCCTTCGCGAATCGCGGTGGTTCTTGAGCCACCACGTGGGGAGAGGAAGGGGAGGGAGAGGTGGCTGCTAGGGGAGGGAGTGGGAGAGGGTGGAGGCGCCCTAGGGTTGGTGGGGGTTGTGGCCGGCCCTGGGGGGGGGCGCACCACTAATGGGCCGGCCCACTAGGGGGGTGGGAAGGTGGAAGTGGGATGGGAATTCTGGTCCAAGCCCAGGTTTTCTTCGGCCTTTTTCCCCAGCCCGAAACTCCAAGATTAAATTTAAATGCAGCATTTTCTTCAATTATTTCATTCCCGACAATTAGTCAATCCTCTCAGAAACAAAACAAGGAAGAAAAGTTCTAGGGCATCACATTCTCCCTCCTTAAAAGGATTCGTCCCGAATCTACTTCTTTTAGCTTCTGAGACCAAAAGGAAAAAGGAAGGCAAAAAGGTAAACCACGACTTACCCCCAGCGTCCTCAAATAGCGTAGGGTACTTCTTCCAGATCTGGTCTTGAGTTCCCAAGTTGCCTCCCGCCGATCGATTGGTCCACAAAACTTTCACAAAGCGGTTGGTTCTCCTCCTCTGGTCTCGCTCAGATGAGTCTAACATTCGAAGTGGTTTGCACTCCAAAGTCTAATCTTGCTCTACTGTAATCGGTTCCAAGTCAATCTTATGCTCTGGGTCTTGGAGATACTTCCGTAACATAGAGACATGGAAGACATCATGCACTCCTTCAAAGAGTCTCGGCAACTCCAGGCGGTGACGCCAAACCGCCCACTCGAGCCACAACCGGAACGGACCAATGTACCTCGGGCTAAGCTTGCCGGTGGTACCAAAACGAACAACACCCTTTGATGGAGATACCTTGAGAAGGACTTGATCACCCACTACAAACTCCAAATCTCGTCTCTGTTATCGGCATAACTCTTGACTGACTCACGAGCAAACAGGAGATTTCGCCGTATCTCTTGCACCTTCTCAAAGGTCTGTTGAACCCAATCCGGACCCTGCAATGATTTTTCTCCAACTGTATCCCAGCAAAGTGGAGAAACACACTTTCGACCATAAAGCGCCTCGAATGGAGCCATTCGAATACTAGCCTGGTAACTGTTATTGTAAGCAAACTCTACCAAGGCCAAGTGATCCTCCCAACTTCCCTTCCAAGATAGAACACATGCTCGAAGCATGTCCTCTAGAGTCTGGATGGTCCGCTCAGACTGGCCATCTGTCTGAGGATGAAAAGATGTGCTGAGAGAGAGTTTTGTTCCCAAAGCACTATGCAAACTCTGCCAAAAAATGGGACACAAATCTAGTGTCTCGATCGGAGACAATCGATTTAGGCACACCATGGAGTCTAAGCACTTCCTTCAAGTACAAAGGAACTAGATCTGGTGCCGAATTGGTTGTCTTCATTGGAATAAAATGTGCTGACTTAGTGAGTCTATCCACCACCACCCAAATGGCATCTCTACCTCGCGGTGAGCGGGGTAACCCAATCACAAAGTCCATAGTGATGTGTTCCCACTTCCATTCTGGAATTTCCAATGGTCAGTAATGCACAAGGTCTCTTATGCTCGACTTTTACCTGTTGGCACACTCCACAAGAAGCCACATACTTGGCAATATCCACCTTCATCCTCTTCCACCAAAACTGTTTGAGATCCCGATACATCTTGGTCTCACCAGGATGTACGAATCTGAGTCCTATGGGCTTCCCCGAGAATGTCCATCTTCACATCCGATTCGAGGCACACAAAGACGGCCTCTAAACCGAATAGAACCATGCTTGTCTATACTGAATTCCGAGGTTTCCTTCGGAAATCCAGCCGAACCTCTGAAGCAAACGATCCTGGAATCGAGCCTCATGCACCCGCCGAGTATGCAAGGCTGAATGATCATCTGAGTCTCATTCTCGCAACCTCAAAGAAACAAGAAGTGACATGACCTCTTTCCACTGCAACCAAGGGCAAAGCAGTCTTGGGGACGCCCGCTCTACTCAAGGCATCCGCCACAACATTAGCCTTGCCGGATGGTACTGGATTGACACATCAAAGTCCTTTATCAACTCCAACCACCTACGCCGCCGCAGATTCAACTCCCGCTGGGTGAAAATATATTTGAGGCTCTTATGATCGGTGAAAATATCACAAGACTCCCCCATAAAGATAGTGCCTCCACAATTTCAAGGCAAAAACCACGGCCCGGCTAACTCGAGATCATGGGTGGGATAATTGCATTCATGAGTCTTTAGCTGTCTTGAAGCATAAGCAATGACACAGCCTTCTTGCATGAGCACACAACCCAAACCAATCCTGGAGGCATCTGCATACATCAGAAACGCTTGCCACTCACAGGCAAGGATAAAATAGGTGCATTGACCAGCTTTGCTTTTTAGCGTCAAAACCGGCCTCACATTCCTCGACCAGATGAAAGGAACCCCTTTTCGAGTGAGCCTTGTCATCGGCTTAGCTATGATAGAGAAATTATGCACGAGCGCCGGTAATAACCTCGCCAACCCAAGGAAACTCCTGATTTCCGTCACACTAGACGGTCTTCGCCATTCAACCACGGCAACCTTCTTTGGGTCAACTGTGACACCACTTTGGTTGATGACATGCCCAAGGAAGCTCACCTCCGACAACCTGTAAGGCGCACTTCTTGAGTTTGGCATAGAATTGATTCTTACGAAGAGCTTCCAAAACTAGACCAAGATGCACTGCAGGCTCCTCCTCGGACTTCGAGTAGACAAGAATGTCGTCAATGAAGACGACAATAAAGTCATCAAGATATTCATGGAGCATCCTGTTCATTGCTTCCATAAAGACGGCAGGAGCATTCGTTAGTCCAAAAGACATGACTACGAATTCAAAATGCCCATACCTCGTGTTGAAAGCCGTCTTTTCAATATCCTCCTCCTTAATCCAAGAATCGATGATACCCAGATTGCAAATCAATCTTGGAGAATACCTTGGCACCCCTCAATTGATCAAAAGATCATCAATACGAGGCAATGGGTACTTGTTCTTAATGGTAACTTGATTGAGCGCCAGGTAGTCCACACATAGCCGCTTGGTGCCATCTTTCTTCTCCACGAACAAGACCGGGCCGCCCAAGGAGACGAGCTCACTCTAATAAACCTCTTATCTAGGAGTTCATCCAATTGCCTCTTCAGCTCAATTTGTTCTATTGGAGCCATCCCAGACGGGGTTTTATAAATCGACCTCGTGCAGAACAAGATCAATGCGGAAGATAGTCTCCTGCTCCGAGGCAATCCCGGAAGCTCACTGGGAAACACATCCGGATATCGGCAAACTACAAGAATGCCCTCCAAACTCTTCTCCTCCTCTCGACCCTCAACCATGGACGAGAGGACCCACGATTTCAACATCCGGGAGTTTGGGAACAGCTTACACAAAAAGGAGAGGAGTACCGCATAGCACTCCACGAAAAGTTATTTCTTGCCCGGATGGAGCATGCAAAGTAACTGTCCTCCAAGCACAATCAATCACCGCTTTGGTCTGGGATAGCCGATCCATGCCAAGGATAACATCAAACGGCTCCAAGGAGATCACCACCAGATTCGCCATGAACACCTCATCGCCTAACAGTAAAGTGACACTGATGCACCCTCGAACTAGAAATCAAGCCTTGCGGTGCACTAACCACCATCAGTATCACCCAAACTCGCACGCAGACCAGACCGGCCGAACAACAAAATCCACGAGAGACAAACGAGTAGCTAGCGCCGAGTCGAACAACACACCGGCAACCACAGACTAATAAATAGTACTGTCACCACATTGCCACGATCCGCATCCCGAAGAGGGCAAAGCGTGGACTCCCGGGTAGATCGAGATGGTGCAGCCTACGCATCTGGATATGTCGGTAGCAGGACCCACGGCGAAGTCCCTAAGAAGGTGGCGGTGGAAGGCTGGGGCATCGATGAAGTCCTCGAGAGTGGCCGGGTAGAAACGAGGGAGTCGGAGTAGGCGGCCGGGAGGTCTTTGCCAGTAGGAGCTGATGGCAACATATGCATCACGCCCCAGTCATTTGCCGCTTCGCTTTGGAGAGGATGTCAGCGGCTCCCAACGCGACTTGCCGTTGGGGTTCTTACAAGACACCACATCCTTGTGATCCTCTCGACCACAGATGGTGCACCTTCCTTCCACGAGCACTCGGCTGGCGATGGGAATCGCCACAACGGAAACATACCATCCCCATGCCAGGAGTGACTATGGCACGGCATGGGAGCGCACCTCCCCACGAGGTGTGCCCGAGTAGGACGGCCACCATAGGGCGGGTGACGAAAATTCTTCCCCTTCTTATTCCAAGTACGGAGGATTGACCCTTCTTCTCTGGAGGGCCCTTAAACCGCTCTCTGTGGGCAGGTTTGCGATGCTCTTCGGTGTAGTTCAGCTGCGGCTCCACACAGAGCTTGCTCCACCATTGTCCGAAATCGACAATGGGGAAAGCGCCAAAGATATGGCGAATGGCAGGGCGGAGTCCTGCCGAACCGCCTTGCCTTCTCCACCTGGCCACGTGCCACATGGGGCACAAAGCGTCTGATCTGGTTGAAGCCAACCTCGTACTCCGCCACGATCTTCTTGTCTTGGGCATACTGTCCCAAGTCAATTTGCATCTTGTCGAGGAAGGTGGCGGGTAGAACCTCCTCTCAAATTGCCGGACAAACTCCTCCCAAGAGGGGTCACCTTGCGCACCCCTCGAGGACAGTACACCCTCCACCAGATTTGGGCTTCTCCCTTCAAGAGCTGTGCTACAAAGCGAACACGATCTTGCGCCACCACCTCAAAAGCGCCCGCTGCATCTCCACATAGGACAACCAATCCGCTGCTCGGATCGGATTGCCCACTCCCATCAAAGCTATCCACCAAGAAACCAACCCACTCTCGCAGCTTGATGCCACCGCCGCCTGGCCGATACCGGCACGAGGCTGCAGCCATGCCTACGCCAGAGGCGGCCGGCGCCTGCCTCAGCGCGCAACTCCTCTGCATCGCTCTCATGGCGGCCACTAATTCCGCCAAACACCACCTCGGCTGGGTAGCCTTTTGCCATGACGGCGGCGTCGCCTCCGAACGACTGTCGCTGGTCTTGATGGCATACTGCACCCAACAAGCCGCAAGCAACCAATCACCACAACAACAAAAGCATAACAAAACACCCACAAAAAAAACAATAGATATAGACGAACATACGCATGGCATGCAATGCAGCCCATCCCATCCTAAAAGTGCAAGTGTGTCAATTTTAAAGTTGATTAACAATCCTATTCAGTATTAAAAGTTGATTACCCTAAAGCAATTTAAAGAGTTAACCCTAAGCAATGTTACTAATTTCACACAGCAAAGTTTTAGTTCATGTTAGAATACCTCTCCTAAATTCATACACCAAGGACCTAAAGCCCGCTCTGATACCAACTGTAACACCCCTTAAAACTAATCTAAAGAACAAGAAAATTTCGACAGCATCTCCTCTAAAACAGAACGTCACGGAAGCAATTCATGATAAACAATTCATCCAAGAATATAAGCAATTCAACAATACTAACGACAGCAAGTCTAGACCAACCATAAGCAAGAATAAGTTTAGCCATAACAACAAATAGTCTAAGTGTAAATAAAATTCAGCAAGCTAATGCATTAAATAAACACTAGTTCATGGGAGCTGTGAAGACATTCGAAGGTTTATTGTGTTGCTAGCCCACCCCTCATGCTTATGTCTCTTGCACGCTACCTGAAAACAACAAAACACAAGCAGTGAGATTGGATAATCTCAGCAAGCGGAACAATTAACACATAAACACCTCCATCAAGAATTTAACACACCACAACATCAATTACCACAACCTCAGTAAAATGCTCATGATTATGCATATGCTTATGCCATGATCCTCCTCACCGTGCCCTTTCTCAGGAACACACGGTGTTGTATGGCACGGTCGCGACGCCAAGGCGTCGACAAACTTCCAATGCATGAATGTGCAGTTAATGCTTCATGCATGAATTCATTCATAATTTTCCACATTGAGTCCACATGTTTGCATACCATCATATAGCATGGATAGAAAACAAATATCAATGAGACGAACTACTTAAACAATTCAACCGGGTAGACAACATCATTCTTCTCTTTACTCATGATTCATTGACAAAGCTCATCATCACAATGCTAACCTAAATATTGCAATCATCAAAGCAATTGATTAAACCATGTATGGTTTATGTAATCGGAGATTATAACGAAGGCAATGCAAACAACAATGTATAGCTCAACCATAACACCGCTTCCACTTGCCTTTACCGACGTAGACGACGGATCTAGTTGCGTCCAGAAGGGGCACCACCTGTACAATCATAATTTCAGTATGTAACAGCAGCACAACAGATCACACGACTCAAACACGCCAATTCCTACAACCCGCTCCCCTTTCCAACACCGAAACCCCGTTCTGTCCAGACCGAACCGCAGCAACCCCCATTCTCTTTTTCGTATCTTTTTTTCTACAGAACATAAAAATATGAAAAAATTACAGGAGCTAGATATTGACGAGATCTACAACTTTCCAGAAGATCATAAATTCTAATTCCTCTGCTAAAAATGCCTAAACAGTCGTCCAACACAGTGGATGAAATCTGTTCCCAGATTCTGTTCGTCGGTTTGCAACAGCGATAACTCTCAGAACACTTCCCCAAAAATTCTGAAAAAAATACAGAAGCTAGGTCTCGACGTTATCTACAACTTTCTAGTTATGGGTTTTGGCAGGAAAAATCGTCTAGGTCACGTAAAACGTGGAACAACCCGCGCTGCACAATCTTCCCTCTCAGAAACAGCACCACGTGAACAACTACCCTTCTTCCCCATCAAGATCCATCCAAAACCCTCACCACCAGATCTAATACACTCCTAATCCCTAGGTAAAACAGAGGTAAAAGTTTGGGAATTTTACCTAGTGATCTCCCTTGCAAACCCACGAAGAACACCAAGAACCCCGAATCGGCGATCTGCTCGTCCTCCACGCCTCCACGGAGTCGCTCCTCGCCTTCTCCTTCGCGAATCGCGGTGGTTCTTGAGCCACCACGTGGGGAGAGGAAGGGAGGGAGAGGTGGCTGCTAGGGAGGAGTGGGAGAGGAGTGGAGGCGCCCTAGGGTTGGAGGGGTGTGGCGGCCAAGGGGCGCACCACTAATGGGCGGCCCACTAGGGGGTGGGAAGGTGGAAGTGGGATGGGAATTCCCGGTCCAAGCCCAGGTTTTCTTCGGCCTTTTTCCCCAGCCCGAAACTCCAAGATTAAATTTAAATGCAGCATTTTCTTCAATTATTTCATTCCCCGACAATTCCGTCAATCCTCTCCGAAACAAAACAAGGAAGAAAAGTTCTAGGGCATCACATTCGACGGCGAAGTAAGCGGCGACGAAGACGGCGATGGTGGCAACGTAGACGGCGGCGTCAGCAGTGGCGGCGACGACGTAGACGTCAACGGCGGTGACAACGACAATGGCGGCGGCGACGATGCCAACTGCGGCGGCGGCAGTAGCAAGTCCGGAGAGTGCGCTGGTGGCGACGGTCGGTCAATCGAACGTCGGAGTACAGTCGGTGATAGCAGCGTAGGTCCACGAGCGCGGGAGGCGGCGACCAAGCGGCGTTCGTCCGGACAGCGGCGGTGACCGTCGACGCAAGTAGTAGCGCAGCGTTGGTGCGGAAGGTGGCCATCGCGACGTTCATCTAAGTAGCGACCAAGCCAGGGGGAAGGCAGGGAGACATGAAGATGTGAGGAGAAAATAGCTCAAATCTGGAGGAGTGGAAGTAGTAGTGTAGAGGGAAGATTAAGGGGTAATTAGTGGTGGTTTAGCAGCACCATGCCTTGCGTACAGGAAGAAATGGGAGGGAAAAAGGGCTTGCCTGTAGAATTGGTAACTGATGGCATTAAAGACTAGTAACTAATGGAGATTAAATGGTTGAGTAAGGGCTAATAACAAATGGAAGGTAAAAAAGGCAAAGGGGTTTCCCTGGCTCTTGCGCACAGCGAGAACAAAAATTGGAAATGAAACGGCTGGAAATAAAATTTCACTACGTGCATTCATGTATGTAGGCTTGAATGAGTAGGCTGGAGGGAGAAACATACACATGCATGTATGTGTAGATTTCCAAAGGCTTCATGCACGCAATAAAGAAACAGAATTGATGTCCACTCCTTAATCGACGTGTTTCGAAGGAGTAATTCATGTTACTAGAAACTGATGGAGTATTTCACACGTAATGAGAAGAAACAGCTCGAAGAAATAAAGAATCCATGCACATGAAAAATGAAAAGGCTTCAGGCATTTGCGCATGGAAAATGGAAAGGCTGGAAAAAGGAAACGCATGGAATGAAGGAACGGCTGGAAAAATTCATGTGCGTGTGGAGTAATTCATGCATGTTTCAATGCTTTAAAGCATTCATGGCGTTTCAATGGGGAGGAGTTCCATGCGTGTGGAGATGGGAGACGTTGCTAGCAATGCATTGCATGAGAAATGGCTGGAGAGTAATGAGATGACTTCATGCATTCAGGAAAACAGCTGGAGAGAAACAATGTAGCATTGATTCATGCATTCACGGCTGGAAAGGAAACAACTAGCATATATTCATGCATGCAAGGAATGGGAGTTACAGCCAAAGTGCTAGCGTGCAGTAAATGGAGAAAGGAAGAAGAAAAGGCTCATGCACATGGAATAATTCATGCATGGCTTAAATGGTTGGAGAGTAAGGATGTTGCTAATTCATGCATACAGAAATGAATTAAGGAACTAGAAACTGATGGAGTGAATGACTAGTAACTGGATTACTCGTTTCATGGGTTACTAGAGGAATGAGAAACGTGCAGGCAGAGTAAATGGCTGGAAATGCAACGTCCATGTATTCATTAAGGTCATGAGGCTTCATGAATATATGTACATACGCGTATACATTCTCAGAACGTGTTTAGGAAGGAAAAAATAGCAGAGGGGTTCTAAAAATCTGAAAAAAATCCTCTAAAATACTAGGAACTATTTGGAACTTAACAAAGTTGGTTTCATGATTTTTCAACGTATAGATTTTTCGCAGAAATTCTTTTAATGAATCAGACACCTGTACAGATTTTTATAAAATTAATGACTCAAGTTATAAAACATGTTTTTTGAAAATGTTTGAAGCGAACACTCTCGTCTTCCAATTAACTTTATTATAACCGAATTTTTAGATTTTATGCTTATGCAAAAATGCGTGATCTTTATTTAATGCGAATAGTTCAATAAACTTGAATCCGAATTACTCGCGAGGATCCCAAGTAAATTTTAGAAAATTACAAATAATCCCAGAAACACACTAAATATTTTAAGAGCAAATTTTGGGGTGTTACATATACAATGCATGTTGGGTCCAAACATAGCACATCTCGGTTAACCCCTTTACACAAGTGATGACAAAAATGTAAGTGAGATGCTATCCATGTGTAAGCCTGCCACACGGTAAGCTAGACTTTAAGCGGATTTTAGGCTAGGGTGTTACAATAAATTTGTTTGGAATTCGTGCTGTCAGGATTTTAAAATATTGATAATTAATATATGGTAAAGTATATGACCATATAAAAACAATATCAACTTTGCCTTGCAAAATATTGCCCAACATGTTGATTTTACAAACATCATGACATGATGACATTGTGGATGAATCCTTCCAGGCACATAAAAAATCAAATAGAACAAACTTAAGGGGAATGGGTAGGCTACTATATTGTAAATTCAAAATTTTCTACCACGTAACCAAGGAACCACTGCAAGTTATAGATCACAGAATTACTACTAGATGCGCAGACCAATAGCAGAAGTAGTGTGGATGTAGCGTAGTGGTGCAGTTGTAGTCATACTAGCCTCGTTCCTCTAACAGCTCCTCGTGATCGTCGCAAGTTGTGGATCGTTGTGGGGTTGAAGCCTCGCAGCAACGCCTCCAAGGTATCCATACGTACGGGGCAAGAACACCATGCGCCAGAGTGCCAGCGCTGGCTGCGCGGTTTTAGACAAAGGAAGGGTGATGGCTAGGGTTTTAGGAATTCCAAATTCCTATTATGTCTAGTTACCCTAAAGCCAGCATCCCCTCCCTTTAAATATATGCCCCATAATGGGCTTATAAATTAGAGCCCTATTAGGAACTTGCAGCCCATCAGAATTCAGATCATCATCCAAATTAAGTCTCAACCCTTTAAGCATGTGACCTTATAGTTTCACGAATACTTGGACAAGTACCGAGTACTCTTACTTGATCATTAATTGGTAGCGATCCCTAGCAGAATGTGTCAACTCTCGAGTATATGTAAAGATCTCAGCGGACAAATCTTAACAATGCTTAGTTACATGAATTTCCCTTTGCCTCATGATACCGGTAAAACTCAAGACGAGTATGTGCCATCCTTGTTTAGTTAGCTCAACCACTCTTTCTCTAAAGGATCGAGATGGCAATCAGAGGGGGGTGAATGATCCAAGATAAAATTTCCCCCACTCAAAGTACTCCAAACAATCCCACAACTAAAATCTGAAACACCCAAAGATTTTCTTTCAAACTGGTGCTCCTTAGATTTGTAAAACCCGCAAAAACCGGAACGACTAGACAACTATGTGTACCCCTAGCTTGCATGGATGAGAGCCATGAAACATGTGAGGGATTTTTCAATCACAATCCTGGTTGTCAAGTATCCAAACAAAGAGGAATAAATTCAAATACTTCTTTTCTAAAAGAGATCAAGCCAAATCACAAAAATCTCTTTTAGAAAAGCAAAAGCAGATTTTTCAGGAATTGTCCTCACTTGGAGCAGGTGGTTAGTGGATTTCTATTGCTCTAAAATTTTTGAGAATTTTTCTCGCCGTGAGACATTCAGTCTTTAAACACTCCACCAAAAACCACCTAAAAAAGCCTCATCAAAAAATCAATAAAAATAAAGAACTATAGATCAAGAACTTCGATTAGGAAGTTTGGGGCTCGGTTTTCACCTCATAGCGCCCAAATAATGCAACCAGTGGACTCCAAACTTTTTTGACAGATGGATATATGAGTCACGCACTTTCTCCAATATGAATCACCCAAAAATTATTTTTCTAGATTTTTCTATGTATCAAAAACTGACTACTGCGCAAAGAACTAGTTCTGGACAGATTTGCAATTTGATATAGAACTTGATCTCTAGTCTATCCTAGGGTGCAAGAGAGATGTAAAACCAAATGAGCGCCCTCAAGACACCCTTGATCAACAACATTAAGAAGAAGGGGAGGCAAATCCAAATTGCGAGAAAGTAAATTGCGAGAATTTACATGCAGAAAGTAAATGCTGAATTTAAACTGCATAAAGTAAAGACAGAATGTAAATATGGAATTTAAATTCACAAGAATGTAAAGAAAATCTTTGTATTTTCTGTTTGAAAGGTTTAGAAAGCCTCACTTCACGTGGATAAAGCTTAAAGGAGCAACTCAAACTTTCAAGTGAGTGAGGGCACCCCTCCCCCTCTATTTATACTACTCTTGGGCCACCTACCACCCTTGGATGAGTCCCTCAACCCTAGAGCACTCCACCAAGGGCTAGGATTAACCCACTCGCACAACCTAAGGGCAACCGAAAACCCACACACATAATGGGTTTTCTTGCATGGTTTTCAAAGCATACTACCTAGACCCGCTATCCTATCAACTAGAACGCGGTCCAACGGCCCTCATCGATCCTCGCATCATCTAGCTAGTATCATCGCCTTTCCTTATCTTCTAGCTAGTATCTTCCCTCTAAGATGCATTTTCTACATTTTCTCCTCCTTTTGGCAATATAGGCATCAAGAGAGCATTTTTTGGATGAAATGCAACTTAGAAGAGCTTTGAGGATTATGCAAGTGACCACTTAGAAAAAGTATGACACAAAGCTACTCAAGTTCATATTATGTCATCCTAAGTCATATCTAATGGCATATTTCAATTTTTGCTAACTAGCTCAAAAGAAGTTATACTAATTTTGCATGATTTCAACAAAAGCAACACTTAGTACAATTTCAAGACTAGAAGCAAAGCCAACCTAACGAGCAAATGGATATACTAGAGTTCAACCTAGTCAACACTTTGGAAAGCTACAAGACCATTAGAGAACCCTAATGCTCAAACAACTCTTTAAATTCAAATCTTTAGATTAATGCTCACAAAGCGGTATAGAGAGTTAGGCCTAGTGAAGCACATCCTCGACTAGGAGCCATCGACAAAGGCTTCTTAAGCTTCACTCTCTTCCACAAACCTTTGAGGCTTAGAGAGTTTATCCTAGAGAAACACAACCACGACTAGGAGACATCAACATAGGTCTCCTTGGCGTCACTCTCTTCCTCTAGTTTCTTTTGCATTATTCAATTTAATGACTCAAGCCCTATTCGACCATCTCAAGCAAGACGCTTAAAAGAGTGGTCTTGGTCATACACGATACACTCCAAGTTCATCCCAAGTGCAATGGGAAGTAGTCTCGAGTGTGTAGAGTGTTAAGATCAATTTTAGCGAAAACAAGTCAAATTTTAACATTGTAGCACATAGATTCATGAGCATGTTGAGGATACTAGAATGGAACAATATAGCTAACCCAAGTTGCTCTAGGGACTCTAATAGAAACCCACTATTTCACTAATCATGTCATAAGTATCCAGTAAAGAAATATAGCAAGTAAAAGCTAAGTTTCATCAGGTTTTCAAGAAAGCTCAATTTAAACGATTTTGAGGTAAGTTTTAAAAGCAGCGCCTGTAGAATCCTCGATTCTTCTGGGGAGTTGGTTTGCATGATTTCTCGGTTTGGGAGAGTCTTTTGTGTTGATTTTTCCTCCTCTTCAGGAGACTCTCTCTGTTGCCTTATTGCTTCAGAGTCCCATGATCTCTCCTCATGGCATAGGAGACTTGGTCACATTGGTTTTAATCATTTGACTCGAGTTAGCGGCCATTATCTCATTCGTGGTCTGCCCAAACTCAAGATGGTCAAAGATGTCGTGTGTTCTCCTTGCTGGCATGGCAAGATGGTCGTTGCTTTTCATCTCCCAGTCACTCGATTGACGACTGATGCATCAGGACAACTCTTGCACATGGACACGATTGGTCCGGCTAGAGTGCAATCAGCGGGAGGAAAGTGGTACATTCTTTTCATAGTTGATGATTTTTCAAGGTATTCTTGAGTGTTTTTCATGGCCTCGAAGGATGAGTCCTTTTCTCACTTTAGGGGTTTGGTCTGTAGGTTGTCCATTGAGCTCCCAATGTGACACCCTAGAATGTGATATCATGGAAAGTGACATTATAAAATGTGAAATTAGAAGATAAAACTATACGGTATGATTTTATATCGTATTTTGGGCCGTTTCCGGGTGTTTGGGCTCTTCCGGGGGAGTTTTGGGCCTTGAGAGACCTAGTTGGGCCGAAGGTGGGTGCTCTTGGCCCATGTGGGAGAGTTGGGGGCAGCATACCCCGCTGCCATGCGCCACAACCCACCCCTATTGCGCCCCCACACCTCTCCCCAAACCCTAGCCGCCCCCTTGGTCCTCCCTCGCGCCTCCTCCCCATCTCCTTCCTCCCCATTGCACCACCACCCCTTCCCTCACCTCTCCACCTCCCTTGCTGCCCCTAGGGGAGTTCTCCACCTCACCAACCCGAAGATCCATTCGTTGGAGCGCTCCGTGACGAGGAGATCTGGTGGATTTGGAGCGAGGAATGAGATCACGCGAACCGGGAGGAGATCCGTTGGGTTTTCGGTCGTCGGGCGAAGGTATGGCCACGGGGATCCTTGAGGTTGGTCTAGGATCTGTTCTAAGGGTTAATATCATGTTTTAGATCAATTGGCGATGCTGGAATTGAGTAGATTAGATGAAATCTAGAAGTTGCCACGTTCTCTGTTTCGGGCAGCATGAGCAGTCGACCTAGGGTTTGGGTTTTCGCCAATTTAGATTCGGAATTTGGTCGGCCACCTGTTGAAGAATTTGTAGGTAACTTTAATACCTTTCAGTGGGTATAAAGAACGTCCAATTTCACCCAGCCGTTTGAAAGTTATGCTCGTTTTACCGAACGTATTAAAATCTGTGACGTGATTGAAACTAATCACGGTATTCTGTAGATTAAACCGCTTTAGAGTCCGAATCAGTCTTTCCATATACTTAGAAAAAGTTAGGAAATTTCCTAACCTACGCGAGGATGTACTCGTTTATTCGATTCAGAGTCTTAGAACCCAAGTTATGCCTTTTGGAAGGCTGCTGTCCCGATGGAACAAAACCTCTGTTTTTGGGTTTTGCGAGTAGTTTGCGATGTCGGGGTAGAAGAGGGTTTGCGTACTGTTTTGTGGACATGGTTGTGAGTGTGTGGTACCTATGTGCAGGTGGTGTGACCCCCGGAGTGCCTTCTACTTCTCGCCAATCCGTCGCCCGTGGTTGAGGCAAGTGTATTGGAATGGGTAGCGGGTTGTAGTTTTCTAGATTGGTTGAGATTGAAGTTGAATATATCATATGTTCACATGCCATGCTTTAATGTTTGCCATTGATATGATGAATATGCTTATTATGTTATGATGCCATGTGTTAATGTACAAAGTTATTTATGATGTTGGCATGATTGCATACATGGCATGATACATGGCCCGGGCGGTGAGAAAGTCATAACTAGTTCGGGGAAGGTCGGTGAGAAAGTTATGACTATTCCGGAGAGCCAATGAGTAAGTCCTACATCGTGATTCCATCCACCCCGGTGTATGGAAGCGAGGAGTAGGCACCCTCCATCTTTGGGATGGAAGGGGGGAGAGGGTGCACACCGACGGGTGTGTACTCAACCATACCGGTATGAGTTTCCAAGGAGACATGAGCATCGCATCGCATTGCATACATAATGATGATGAAAATGATATATGATCATGAATGAGATGATAGACATGATGTGAGTTGTTATAGCCATGGAATTGTTTCTGTTGTACCATTGCAATATACTTGCTGAGTGATGAACTCACGCCTGTGTTTGTGTTGTTCTTTTTTTTAGGTACCATGACACTAGCATGTGGGAAAGGGCATTAGCTACACATCTTCACGTAGTTCTAGTCACATTTACCAAATTTTGAGTCATGACCTTAATAATAGTGCCATGAATCTTGGTGTATGGATTAAATTGTGGTCGGGTACCTTATTTTCTTCGTTATAGTTTATGGAGTGGTTGAACTTGATATTATTGCCTTATGTTGATGCTATATCCATTTACATTGCTTCTTTAGATGTCTTATGATATGATATTACTTGCCTGTTATTGCTATTGTCTCAAATCATGTTAAAACAAAGGAGATGCTGCCGAAATTTTCGGTTTTAGCATTTGCTCCTTTGCTGTAAGTTGTCTTTATTAGTGGTATTTAGGTGTTGTTTAGCCTATGTTTGGTAGCATTCTGGCATACTAGATGCCGGGGTGTTACAGTTGGTATCAGAGCGGGCTGTAGGTCCTTGGAATGTGTATTTTTAGTGTCATGCTATAGGATACAACTAAAATGTGATGTGGAATAACTTAGAAACATGGCTTAGGTTTTAAATAAAATTTTATCATTGGATAGCAATATTAAAACTTGCAAAAGTGGAATAACTAATCTAAAATTTGACACACATGGATGCACAGTAGGAAAGGGTATGGGCAGCAGGCTCATCCACCTGACCCGATCATTAGAGATCTGTTTGAGCGAGTTACTCACTCTAAGTCAGGTCTGTCCACTTTCTTCCTTCACTCTGCCTTTGTTGCCTCTTTTGAGCCGAAGGATGTTTCTCATGCATTATCTAATGAATCTTGGATTAATGCTATGCATGAGGAACTTGAAAACTTCGAGAGGAACAAAGTTTTGAAGCTTGTCGAGCCCCCTTCTGGTCACAACATCATTGGGACCAAATGGGTGTTCAAAAACAAGCAGAGTGAGGATGGGGTTATAGTTCGAAATAAGGCTAGGCTAGTCGCTCAGGGTTTCACTCAGGTCGAGGGTCTTAACTTCGAGGAGACTTTTGCCCCTGTAGCTAGACTAGAGGCCATTAGGATCCTGCTCGCATTTGCGGCATCCAAGGGCTTCAAGCTTTATCAGATGGATGTCAAGAGTGCATTCCTCAATGGCTTCATTGAGGAAGAGGTGTATGTCAGACAACCTCTAGGATTTGAGAACCCCAAATACCCTAACCATGTATTCAAGCTTTCCAAAGCTTTGTATGGACTTAAGCAAGCTCCACAAGCTTGGTATGAGAGTCTTAAGTCCTACCTCTTGCGTCATGGTTTTCATATGGGTCAAGTGGACAAGACTCTGTTCGTCAGACATTCTAATTCGGACTTTCTTCTAGTCCAGATCTATGTCGACGACATCATTTTCGGTGGTTCCTCGCATTCGCTCGTTACTCAGTTCTCAGATGTGATGAGTACTGAGTTCGAGATGAGCATGATGGGCGAGTTGAGCTACTTCCTTGGCTTCCAGATCAAGCAGACTCAGGAGGGTACATTCTTGCATCAAGGCAAGTACACTCGAGACTTGAAGCGCTTTGACATGTCTGATGGGAAGCCAGTTATGACTCCTATGGCCACCACTGCAGTCCTCGAGCCTGATGAGGATGGTGAGCCAGTTGATCAAAAGGAGTTCCGGAGCATGATCGGCTCCCTCTTGTATCTCACTGATTCGAGACCTGACATACACTTCTTTGTATATCTTTGTGCTTGATTTCAGGCTTCTCCTCATGCTTCTCACCGCCAGGCGGTGAAGCGCATCTTCAGGTACCTTCGAGCTACCATTGATTACGGTATATGGTACTCTTCCTCCTCCCGTCTGTCCCTTTGAGCCTTTTCCGATGCAGACTTTGCTGGCTGTAGGATAGATAGGGAGAGCACATCTGGCACTTAACAATTCATTGGCACATCTCTTGTTTCTTAGTCCTCTAAGAAACAGTTCGATGTTGCACAGTCCATCGCTGAGGCCAAATATGTTGCTGCAGCCAGTTGCTGTAGCCAGGTTCTCTAGATGAGATCGACCTTGCGGGATTTTGGGTTAGCAGCAGATTGTGTTCCACTTTTCTGTGATAACACGTCTACCATTCACATCGCTAAGAACCCAATGCAGCACTCTCGGACCAAGCACATTGATATTCAATATCACTTCCTTAGAGACCATGTGGAGAAGAGTGACATAATGCTCCAGTTTGTGGAGAGTGACCACCAGTTGGCTGACCTTTTCACCAAGCCTTTGGATAACTCTAGGTTTGTTGCCTTGATAGGGGAGCTTGGGATTATGTATTGGGATATGGGTAGGCTACGCTAGCATAAAATCAAAATTTTTTACAGCGAACACCCAAGATCACATGCAAGTAGGGGATCATGGATCGTTACCCGTGACGCGCCGATGCAGTGGAAGCAGACATACGCGCGTGGAGGAAGTAGTCATTCACGTCCCGATCTACCCTGAGTAGTCACCGACCTCCACTGAGTGGTCGCTGAGTGGTCGCCGATCTCCATCGAGTGGTCGCTGACCTCTGCCGGGCGGTCGCCGACCTCTGCCGAGTAGTTCCCGACCAACGCCGAGTGGTTCCTGACCTCCGATCTAGTCAAGATTGAACACCGAAAATCGCCAGAAATCCAATTGAGCAGCGTGTCCACGGATGGTAGTGCCTCTAACAGTATCCACACGTACCAAGCAGGAACGCCATGCGGGGCATGCTAGCACCTCACCACACGGTTAGGGTTTCTAGGGAGCAGGAGAGGTGCGCGGCGGCTGAACGTGGTGAGGGTTCTAATCACATGCCGTGCACTGTTCCTGGCCTCACCTTTTATAGACACGCTAGTGGGCCAAAGCCCTCTAGGGTTCCATCTCCAACACGGATCTTATCCATGCTCAAACCCATTAAACAGTTTCCAACTCGTTAAGTGTGTGACCCGTTAGGTTCGGTGCAAGTCGGACATGAATCCGGAAACCTGTTTCCAATTCATTGATCAACAGCGGCACCTAGTAGTACGTATTGACCCCCGAATGCACAGAATCAACATTCGGTCGAACCTTGATACACTCACATACCGATCCCTTTGCCACACGATACCAGTCAAGCTCAAGGCGAGATGTGCACCACCCTTGTTGATAGCTCGACCACTTCACTCGACAGTGTGATGGATACAAACCATGACTAACTCCTTAGTCATCTTGGCATGGCCGTGCACTTTCCCTATCCTGTAACACCCCGGCATTTAATATGCCTGAATGCTACCAAACATAAGCTAAACAACCTCTAAATACCACAATTTACCATAAATTCCAGCAAAGGTACATATGCTAAAAACCGAGATTTTGGCAGCATCTCCTTTGTTTTAACATGAATTAAAGGAGCAACAACAGTATAGCAATAAGGCAATATGAGAGACATCTAAAACAACAATAATTAGAGTCTTAACAACAATATAAGACTATCATCAAGCACTTAATGTCTCCAAGTGTCAAACGAACAATAAAACTCTCATAAAGCAAAGCTAAGCCTTAAATCAATGAGCATCACACGCAATTTATTATCAAACTAATAGAATGACTTGTGGAATCAATATGGTGAAGCTACGTGTGGGCGTGTGACTATTTCCCTTCCCCGCATGCCGTTCTCATGGTACCTAAAACAACAAGAAAACACAAGCGTGAGTTCGAAACTTAGCAAGCATATTGCAATGGACAACAAGAACAATATCATGGCAATAACATCTCCCATCATGTATATCATCTCATTCATGAACACTTAACAATATCATCATAATTATGTATGCAATGTAATGCAATGCTCATGTCTCCTTGGAAACTCATACCGGTATGGTTGAGTACACACCCGTCGGTGTGCACCCTCTCCCCCCTTCCATCCCGAAGATGGAGGGTGCCTACTCCTCGCTTCCGTTCACCGCGGTGAATGGAATCACGATGTAGGACTTACTCATTGGCTCTCCGGATTAGTCATATCTTTCTCACCGACCTTCCCGGATTAGTTATGACTTTCTCACCGCCCGGGCCATGTATGCAATTATGCCAACATCATGTTTAACTCACATATTAACACATGGCATCATAACATAATAAACATGCTCATCATATCATTGGCAATCATAAAAGCATGGCAAGTGATCATATATCATGTAGTCAATTCCATCTATTCTCAACAAGCAACCTACAAATCGCTATCCATCACAACACACTTGCCTCAACCACGGGCAACGGATTGGCGGGAAGTAGAAGGCACTCCCGGGGTCGCACCACATGCACATAGGCATCACACACTCACAATCATATCCACAAAACAGTAAGCAAACCGTCATCTACCCCGACATTGCCAACCACTCGCAAAACCTAAAAACAGAGGTTCTGTCCCGTCGGGACAGCAGCCTTGCAAAAGGCATAACTTGAGTTCTGGGACTCCGAATCAATTAAACGAGTACATACTCGCGTAGCTTAGGAAATTTCCCAACTTTCTCTAGGTATATGGAAAGACTGATTCGGACTCTGAAGTTGTTTAATCTACAGATTACCGTGATCTGTTCCAATTACGTCACAGATTTTAACATGCTTGGTAAAACAGCCATAACTTTCAAACGGCTGAGCGGAATTTAACGTTCTTTATATCCACTGAAATATAATGAAATTATCTACAACTTCTTCAACATCCGTACGGACAGATTCGGATTCTAAATTGACGAAAACGCAAACCCTAGGTCGACTGCTCATGCTGTCCCAAAACAGAAATGTGGCAACTTCTAGATCTAATCCAATATACTCAAATCCAGCACCACCAATTGATCTAAAAACTTGATAAACACCCTTAGAATAGTACCTAGATCAATCCCAAGGTTTCCCATTGTCGGGACCCGAATCTGCAAATTCGGACCCTCTGTGTATTCAGCACTAGTCCAGGAACGCGCTAGTGCACACAGTCTTAACATCGGTAAATATCACAATCATACCACTCGATACTAATAAAGTACTTTAATTAAATAGTCAAACTGGTTGCTCGACCTTATGGTCGAGTTACAAATATACGCCACGTAGGGCGAAACTTATTAAGAGAGAATTAATAGCAGCGGAAAATAAAATAACTTCGTGGCGCCATCCAGTATACCACAGGGAACTGACTGGGCTCGCTCCCTAAGTAGACGGTTCCTCTTGGAGCTCCTCCTCCAAAGCTGGTGTAGACTCCTCTTCAACTGGTGTTGTATTGTGGCAAGGGTGAGTACTTGGTACTCAGCAAGTCATGCACAGAATGCAAGCTAATATACTACATGAATGGCTTGATACAAAGGAATAGCTCATGGTATATTTGCAGTAAACAGCTTTTAACAAATAATATAAGTAGATTCGAAAGCAGTAGAAACAAGTATATCATTAACAACTTTTTCAGGAGTTAAATAAACATCTTTCCCAATTCTAATCCTCATTTCCATCAACATCATTATTGAACCAAACCCAACCTTTCAAGTCCAAGTTATTTTCAAGAAAGTCTAACCCTTGACTGCAATTCCCGAGCGATGTCCAATACCGCGGACACGGCTATTCGAATAGATTTTTCACTCTGCAGAGGTTATGCACTTTACCCACAAGATACAGTCAAACACCACAAAGGCGAGTTCCCGTAACAAAGTCTTTCGGAAACTTCTAACAATACAAGTGGTCCTCTCCGGTGTTGCACACTAACCCTTCCCTTAGTTAAGGCGAAGTTTAGGTCAATCCACCGTTAGATGGGTACCTGGCTGCAGCCCCGGTACGCTCCCCAGAACAACTTACACAAACGGTGTAGTTGACAACCTGAGGTTCCACAGGTACGTTATTAGCAACTTATTCAACTAGGTCCGTCCCATAACAGACATGTGGTTGCACGATTGATCCAGTTCAAAGGCTTGCAAGGCTAAGTCCTTAGGGTGACCAGGGCAAGACTACCCGAAGAACCAAACCAACATTCCCGGTGCCACAACTGGCCCACCTGATCATTCTTGCCACATGCCCCGGTCAAAAGCTATTTATCAACACCCAGTTGATTACCATGCACCACGTGCCATCAACATCACATGATACTTTTTCGAAACAGGTTCCATATATCATTAAGTCAATATTAACATTTGATTGTCCAAAAACATGTCACGTGGCAAGGCTAAGCATACTACATCGGTCTAACTACCCATGTTGGCAATTTAATAATGTCCAACTAGTAATCCACACTAGGGTGACAAGGGGTCATGGCACATACTTAATTAATCAAGGTGTCATCTGACAATTTGGCATTTATCTAATTTCCCATAATTAAGTAAAGCATTTACTATTTGAACTAGCATGCAATACATTAAATCAAAATAGGTTTCAAAATGGGATCAACATGGTCAAAGCATAACTTGCCTTCAAAAAGTACTTGCTCTTGGTCCTGAGCTGGCTCCTGAGTCAATACTTCTCCTTCGAATCCTTCCGGAACTTCAACGTCTACTCGTAACGCGTGCAAATAGCAACAAATGAATAAACCAGTATACCAAAAGTGTCCAAACATCCAAATAAAGTTCATAAACAGAGAGAACATAATTTTATGAATTTTTAGGAAATGGAATCGCTCAAATCGGAGTTAAAATGCAAAAGTTATGATTATTTAAAGTTTAAATAATCAATTAAATAATATTACAGAGAAAAAATTTAGTCCAAAAATTAAATAAAATTCATCATTAGGTAGATCTCAATTTTATACAAATTTAGAAATTTGAATCACTCAATTCGGAGTTAAAACGCAAAAGTTATAAGCGTTTGAAGTTTGAATCAAAATCTGAAATCATTATTTCGAATTAATAAATCATTTTCTTTTTCGGAAATTAATTTATTGCGTCAGCAGTGACACGTGGCAGCCTCTGATTGGTCTGCTGACGTCAGCCGGTTCATGGACGTGGTCCATGGTTTGGCTTGGGTCTACCGTGGACCCGGTCCACGGCTCCCCGTGAGACTGACAGGTGGGACCCTACGGTGACGTCATTCTTGGCGTCGGCGAGGACTCGGCCCATTGGCGCTAACGGTGGGACTCCATCCGGTAGCGTCATCGGCTGATGTCACCGCGACGGTACCGGGTGGCGGCCACGACATGCGGGCCCGTCTTTGGCGTCCACGCGGTGCGGTTGTGGTGGCCGTGACATGCGGGCCCGGCGTGTCAGCGACACGCACGTGGGTGCGTTGGCCGCGCTGACCGTGGCGGTCAGCCTTCCTGGACGCATGGCACGATCTCGGCCAGATTGATTTGAAAATCAACGGCCCGGATCGAATCGGCATCCACGCAGCGTTTGGGTTAACGCGTTTGATTCGGACCGTTGGATCTAGATCCAACGGCCGAGATGAATCTGGAGTTTTGGATCGGAATCTCACCGGCGGGTGGCGTGGCGCGATCTGGACTGCGGCGATCTTGATCGGACGGCCGAGAAGCTTTCGAGGCGGTGATGGCGTCTGGCGGCGCTGGTGGCCGGAGTTGGGGACGGCGACCAACGGCGCGGCTGCGAGGCTTCTTGGCGAGTGAGTTCTCCTTCGGGTGCGTCTCGTCGTGGGAACTCGGATCTGGGCCAATCTGGCGGCGAAGAACGGCGACGGGCGGCAGATTCGACAAAACTGCGGCGGAACCCCTAAGCAACTACGGCGAGCGATTGCGGTGGCCGAAGTGGCGGCTAGGGCTCGACGGGCTAGGGTTTGGTGCGCCTGACAAAGAAAGGGCAACCTCGGGCGATGTCCCACGCATTAAATAGCCGGGATGCGCGCGACAAATCGGAACCCTAACGAACACGGCGCGGACGCGGCGCAAGGCAATCCGTATCGGACTCGGCGGAGACGAAGCAATCTCGACCATCCAATGCGGTTCCATCCAACGGTGGGATTCATCCGGCAGGCGGGTCCGATCCGGCACTGGCTCGGGTGGCGTGGTCCAACGCGACCGTTGGATTTTGATCCGACGGCCACGCTGGCTAGGTCTCGCCGAGCGGGTTCGGCTTGACCGCATGGCGCGGAGTCGGACTCGAGTCGACTCGGGTTCGACTTCGATCGGATGAAACGATGCTCGACCCGATTCGATTTTCCAAATGATTTAATATTCAAAATAATTTCCAGAAATTTATTTAATTCATTAAAAATAGCAAAACACTCAGAAAAATACCAGAAAAAATCTGGAAACTATTTTGGATCATTTTGTACTCAAATAAAATATTTCCACCAAAATTTTATTTGCAAAATTAAATTCTTTAATTATCTCAAAATGGAATAAATTCAAATAAATTCCAAATAAATTCCAAATAACTCCAAATAAATTCCAGAAAATTCCAAAAATTCACCAAAGTGCCTAATCACTCATGATTTTAAGAAGAGCAAAATTTTGGGGTGTTACACCCATGGTCATACCTTTGCCCGACGCACGAAAACTCCAATAGATCTCCTCGTTCCTCGCTCCTCGCTCCTCGGATGGATCCATGAGGATGCAGGGGTGGGGAGGCCACCCTAGGGCAGCAAGGGGGTGGAGGAGAGGTGGTGGAGAGGTGGAGAGCAATGGGGGCAAAGGGGGCGCAAGGAAGAGGAGGAGGTGGGGAGGTGTGGGAGGCGGCTAGGGCACTTGGGGCGCAAGGGGCAGGGGGAGGACGCCCAAAAGGGTAGGAGGAGGCCCCCCAAACAGGACTCCTACCCTAAATGGACTCGAACACCATCCCACCAAAGCCCACAGACCTTTCCCTTAGGCCCAAACTCCCCCGGAAAGGCCCAAAACCCCTGAAACGGCCCGGAAACGTTATTAACCTCCATACCTTATGGTTTTAACCTCCCATACCATATTTCATAAAGTTTTTGACCTTAACATGCACCATTTAAAAGGTTACGACACTCCGTGGTGACACATCACTTCAAAAGGCCCAAAAACGCGAGTAAACCTCAAGCCGAAAGATTTTAATCTCTAATTTCACATTCTATAATGTCACACCATACCGTAGTGTCACATATCCATCCACACGAGGGGCCCAGGGGTATCTCTCCCGTTATCTAGGAGGGGCAAATCCCATCTTGATCATCACACCCTTGGCGATGTATCGTGGCATACCCTGTAGTCATCTTTATAACTACCCTGTTACGGTGTAGTGTTTGATGATACCAAAGCATACAAGTCTACATGCTAGGTATCCATGACAATCTCAGGTCTAAGGACCATATAGGCGTACCACTCGAGACTATACGCTGATGGCACTATAATAGATAACAACTCACAACGTCTCGGAGTGGGTATTGTCCGACTACCCATGTTCTCCAACATGTGTCCACATTATTGGTTCGATATCTCCATATCTATAGTATGTGAAACATTACCATCAACCAATACATGTGCTAATCAAATCATCACCGCTCCTCGTAATGATATGGATCAGGGACCTGTTTAGAATAATGTTACTTGACAAATGTGTTTCACAATCAGACCGTATCCAATGAACAAAGTCGTAACACATATTCAGGGAACCGATAAACAAAGTTATCATTATTACATGAACAAAAATGTTTTACAATCATCACTATGATTGATCTAGGGCATATTCCCTTCATTATGAGCCCATATGGCATATCTTGAGGGGGAGCTGATGTGTATTATATGTTTATATGTGTTTATTCAACATTTCCTTCTATTCCTTCTGGGTATCTTTGGGCTTCTTTTCATTCTGTTTAGTCCACTTCGCCTAGACTTCTGGCATGCTTCAGCATGGACCTCTCATCTTATGCTTTAGGATGCTATTCTTTTCTTCTTCTCGGTTGAGCTCACTCACAGTCTTGTAGGTCTAGCAGGTGTTGGCCCCCCTGGGTAGACAGGGTTTGTGTTTACTCCTAAGCTAGAGTTTGAGAGTTAGTTTTCCTTTGTAAGTCATATGGGGAAGGTGAGAGCGAGTCTGAGCCTAGAGGTCTCTACCATCTTTTCTATGCTCTTAGATCACCCAATTGTCAGTTTCTCCTTTTCCTCTTCTCATTTTGGTTTCTGGTTTCAGTTGAGTTTAATTCTTTTTCTTGGAATTCAAAATTGCTAATGACTCAACTTGAATCAGATTTGTGCTTAAAATTGACTCACTTGTTGAGGGGGAGTTTAGAATTGACTTTCTTGTGTTGCATATAGACTTGTTTTCATTTTCGAGCTTTGTCTTTTATGCAAATGATAAAACTGTGATATGTTGCACTTAGCTACTTTCATGAAGATCTTTGCTAGTCTAGGTCATATCTAATATGGTGTATCATGTTTAAACTAGCCATCATCTAAATTGAGCTTTCTTGAAAACTTGATGAAACTTAGCTTTTACTTGCTATATTTCTTTACTAGATGCTTATGCCATGCTTAGTGAAATAGTGGGTTTCTACTAGAGTCCCTAGAGCAACTTGGGTTAGCTATATTGTTCCATTCCAGAATCCTCAACATGCTCATGAATCTAAGTGCTGAAATGATAAAGATTGGCTTATTTGTGCTAAAACTGAACTCAACACTTTACATTCTCGAGACTACTTCCCATTGCACTTAGGATGAACTTGGAATGAATTGTGTGTGACCAAAAACACTCTTTTAAGCTTTTTGTTTGAGATGGTTGAATATGGCTTGAGTCAATTGTGACACCACGGAGTGTCGTATATTATAAAATGTGAATGTTGAGGTCAAAAACTATATAAAATATGAAAATGGAAGTTAAAACTTTACGTTATGCCGTTTATAGCGTGTTTTTGGGCCGTTTTCGGGTGTTTGGGCCTCTCCGGGGGACTTTGGGCCTTGGGGGTTGAGTTGGGCCTCCGGTGGAAGGGTTTGGGCCCAAGGGGGGACTTTTGGGCAGCCAAATCTGGCCCGCACCCCTTGGTGCGCCCCCCACTCCCTCTCCCAACCCTAGCCGCCACCCCCTAGCACCCCCATGCGCCTCCACCCTTCCCCTTCCTCTCCATCTTCCCCCATGGCGCCACCACCCCTCTTCTCCCCTCTCCACCTCCCTTGCTGTCCCTAGGGGAGTTCTCCACCTCACCACCCCGCAGATCCGTCCATTGGAGCGCTCCGCGACGAGGAGATCCGGTGGATTTGGAGCAAGGAAGGAGATCGCGCGAACCGGGAGGAGATCCGTTGGGTTTTCGTTCGTCGGGCGAAGGTATGGCCACAGGGATCCTTGGGGTTGGTCTAGGTTCTGTTCTAAGGGTTAATATCATGTTTTTAGATGAATTGGTGGTGCTGGAATTGAGTAGATTAGATGAAATCTAGAAGTTGCCACGTTCTCTGTTTCGGGCTGCATGAGCAGTCGACCTAGGGTTTGGGTTTTCTACAATTTAGATTCGGAATTTGGTCAGCCGCCTGTTGAAGAAGTTGTAGGTAATTTCAATACCTTTCAGTGGGTATAAAGAACGTCCAATTCCTCTGAGCCGTTTGAAAGTTATGCTAGTTTTACTGAACGTATTAAAATCTGTGACGTGATTGGAACAGATCACGGTATTCTGTAGATTAAACCACTTTAGAGTCCGAATCAGTTTTTCCATATACTTAGAAAAAGTTAGGAAATTTCCTAAGCTACGCGAGGATGTACTTGTTTAATCGATTCGGAGTGGCAGAACCCGAGTTATGCTCGTTGCAAGTCTGCTGTCCCGATGGGACAGAACCTCTGTTTTTGGGTTGTGCGGGTAGTTTGCGAAGTCGGGGTAGAAGAGTGTTTGCGTATTGTTTTATGGGCATGATTTTGAGTGTGTGGTGCCTATGTGCAGGTGTTGTAACCCCGGGGGTGCCCTCTACGTCTCGCCAATCCGTCGCCCGTGGTTGAGGCAAGTGTATTGGAATGGGTAGCGGTGTGGGGGGTCCCGTCCTGGTACAGTGATACTCCATTACTGTTGCGTGGGCCTGGTTAATCACGCAACCCGTAACGTAACGATCACGGCATCACGACAGACTCAGATTGAAATCACTTGGCTAGCACGATACTCGAATGAGGTCACATGCTACCCAATTGGTTCCAATTTGAGATTCCCGCAACCATGTGATAACCACTAGTCCCTGGATCGGTAGGCTAGCGTCACATGTTGAGAAGGGAGAGTCTCATCCAAATGAACGTAGCACAAGGGCAGAGGTAATATATTACAACGGTAGATAATAATATTACAACTTGTTCCTGTTTACAAAATGCCGATTGGCTTAAAGTAAGCGAAGAGAAAAACATCGGAGAAACAAAATTAAAGCGCCACGGTGTGCCTCCATTCCCACAGGCAACGGCGAGCATCTAACTCCGCTTAGCCGTCAAGCGCACCACCCTCGTCCTGGGTCACGAACTCCTGGTCACCTTCTTCCTCACCTGCATCTTCTGCTCCTCACACGAATTTTGAGCAAGCGGTGAGTACACGTATGTACTCGCAAGACTTTATTGTTTGCAAGTATAATAATAATGCAGGCAAAACAATGAAGATGGTTGCTATTCTAATTCAGTTTTGCATGAAGCTGAAGTTATTTGCAATAGACTAATAGATTGGAATACTGCACCGTTTATAAATCATTTAGTAAACGAGAATAAATCAATACATAATGTAATTGTACATTTCATTTAACATCCAATTTCTTCCAACATAATCAACACCACCATCACATGGCATCATGAATCATTTTCCTTCAACATAACCAACACCACCATCATGTGGCATCAAGAATCATCACCAACTTGATCAAATCACCAAACCAACCAATCTTTGAGTTCAACGACTCAACATTTGCATAACACAGCCCATCGTTTAAAAGATCTACCGAAATTTAATCCTTTTCAGAAATCAAAACCAAAATTACTATACTTGACAGGAAATACCCAAGATGCTCGTGACCGTGAGCACGGCTAATCGATTAGTTTGTTTAATCTCTGCAGAGAATGCACACTTTACCCACACGACACATTCTAGCAATCATGTCAACCATGCCACGCGATACATACCGTATCCGCTTTGCTAGATTGTGACGAAACTTTTCCAATTGTCGGCATTTAGCCTTGCGTCAGCCCCGGCGATGTGCGCTCTTTGCTTTGGGTGGGGGATCCACTCACCCACACAGTACCGGGCCAGGCGAGTACCCCTAAAATTAGGGTGGTTGGGTACCGTACACTCCAAACACGATTCACCCACACGGATCCAACGATGGCTAACAGACCCATCGTGCCTTTTACCCTCGACCAAAGCATCCACCGTTGTTTCATGAAAGCCTCCAACACTGCGGCGTGGTGAGGGAGTATTCTAAGCAATACCAAAGACGTCGGTATTACCCAACTACTTCGACACCACGGCGCAAGATCAAATTCCAACTCTGTACTAGGTTTAGGCTATCCCATACTAGCACATGTGGTTGTGCACGAAAGGACTTGGTTAAAAGCGTCAAGTTAAGTCCTTAGGTTTGCCTGAGACGAGACCTCCCATCATCCGTCAGGCATAAATCACCATACACCTTTTCCTTTTTCATCTTTTACCAACATAGCCTTTATTTTTCCAAAAACCATCATTTCGAAATCCTAATAACGTATCGAAAATCTTTGATTATTGAGTCCACCGATCATTATTCAATCAGTCTAAAAAATTTGGGCTAAGCGTATGCAACTATTAGACTCATATTCCCTGGCGACACTTATTATAAGCGTCTACCCTTAAACTAGGGTTACTCAAGGATTTTAGGGTAACAACGAGATTGAGATAAGCCATCCAACCTTTAGGGTAACTACCTATCCCCACCATTTAAATATTTGTAATAATCATATGCATGCGCAATAGTTTTGCGAATCATCAAATACATTTGCAATTATAGGAGCAATATGATCAAAGGGTGCTTGCACGCTTGCTCTGAGTTTTGCGTGTCCTGCGGTCGAAGTCCGGATCCTCGCCAATCGCTCTCGAGGCGTCAGCGTCTAAACGAAAGCGCGACAAAAGAAATAACGAGGAAGCGATTAAGATCCGGTGAGAACAAGGCAAAAGGCTCAAAGAAGCGGACCATAACTAATAGCGAACCACGAGAAAGACAACTCAGCGAAAATCAAAACTTGAATTGGAGACGGCGATGCGGTGTACAAACTCGATTAGTGCCGCTCTATCAGCGTACCGGGCAAGACGCAAAGTGGTCGGTAGTGCCGTGACTACGAAACCCAAAAGGGACCCTCTCTCGGAAAATAACTACGGCGTTGCGGGAGCGGTAGTGCCGAACCGAACTCCGGCGACCGCCGCATAAGGAGTCGGTAGTGCCGGCCTGAGCGGCAGTATCGGACTTACCACGTCGGTAGTGCCGGCCACAGGTCGACTGAATTTTCCAGAAAAAGGATTTTCGCACAAACGACTTCGGGATTCCGCGACGATTGCATGGATGGGTTCTCGGAGGTGACAAGGACCCATTTATGCAGACCGCACGTGGTTCCGACCTCGTTTGGCCTACATCCTAATCCGAGAAACTCTAGAGACCTAATTTACGCTAAATTCCGACTTTCACTCCGAATCGAATTCAAACTCGATTCCTATCGCAAAACTCGGACTTTAACGACGTCGAATACGTTCAAGGGTCCTTTCCTAGCTTTTGGAACTAGGGTTCCAAAGTTTAATTCCAAAGTTACGAAAAACGACATTTAACCTAATCTATCAGATAAAAACGTATTTAGGGTTTCAAATCTCAGTTTTCGCACTAACTTGAGAACTCTTGCACCTAACCTAGGTTTAGAAACTCAGCTAACTAAAAGTTGAGCACTACAACTTGGTTTTCTAGGGTTTTAGCTTAAAGAAAAGTTGATAGAAAAGGAGAAAAATCTGAGGATCAAGCTCAAGTCAACCCAGATCTGTGAAACTTGCTTCACTCACCACAGTTGCTATTAAGGTTTTTAAAAGTGATGATCTCCTCCGTGGCTTGCTTCACCTTGAGCTCAAGAACAGCGGAGAGAGAGTTTTAGGGAGAGGAAGAGCTTGAGAGAGAGGGAGAGAGCTCCATGGGAGAGAGAGAGCTAGAGAGGGAGAGCTAGAGGGTGAGAGGGAGAGTGAGAGGGAGTGAAGTGAGGGAGAGAGTTGGTGGGGAGGAGAACCCTCTAAAAAGCGTGGAGGTGGCTAGGGCAACTTGGTCAGCCATGGGCGCCCGCCCCACTGCCCGAACCCCTCGGCGGTGATACCGGCCCAGGGCAGGCGTGATCACTGCCAAGGCGACAAAACCCCAAAAACCCCAAAAACTCGAAACTCAACAACTCTTCCCGAAACCTCTAGGATAGACTCTAGGATAGCTAGAGAAGGTTCAGAAACTACGGTTGCTCAGAAATTCTAACCAGTACAGCTAAAGCGAGATTTTGGAGCAAAAACTAAAACGAAACAGATTGGGCAAACAAATCCAAACACAATTAACTCCAAATAGAATTTCCAAATAACTCACAAAGGATAATTAATATATATTTTTTTTAAAAAGACAAGTTCAAACTCAGGATGTTACAGCTCTACCCCCCTTACAATAATCTCGTCCTCGAGATTACAAGGATTTAGAAAAGAAAGATGGAAACTCGGATCGAAGGTGATCTTCACGTTCCCAGGTTGCTTCTTCTTCGGTATGATTATTCCACTGGACTCGAAGCATTTTGATTACGTGATTACAAGTTAATCGTTCACGGCCGTCGTAACGCGAGTTGGATATTCGCGGTATGAAAGATCTGGTTGAAGTTCAATAGTATCCAGGGGAGTGAGTTCAGTAGGAACTCGAAGACACTTCTTCAACTGAGAGACATGAAACACGTCATGCACATCCGCAAGTTGAGGTGGAAGCTCCAACTGATAAGCTACTTCACCCTTCCTTGCAAGAATGCGATATGGACCGACGTATCTCGGTGCTAACTTTCCGCGAACTTGGAATCGCTTTGTGCCATGTAGCGGCGACACCTTAAGATAGACAAAGTCGTCTACATTGAAGCTCAGATCACGGCGGCGATTATCGGCCATAGCTCTTTTGTCTAGACTTAGCCTCCTTCAACCGATCGCGGATTAGCCTCGACTTGCGTCTCGGCTTCACGAATCCTTTGTCAGGTCCAAAGAACTTTCTTTCACCGAGCTTGGACCGAGAAAAGAGGTGTTTGGCACTTTCTTCCATCTGATGCTTCAAGCGGAGACATTTGAAGGCTTGCTTGATAACTATTATTGTAGGAAAACTTCAATAAGCGCTAAACATTTTTCCCACTTTGAGTTATACGAAAGAATACAAGCTCTAAGCATGTCTTCCAGGATTTGATTTGTTCTTTCAGTCTGTCCATCGATGCAGAGGATGGTAGGTCTTTGAAGAAACAGCTTAGTCCCTAGAAGTTCATGCAAATTCTTCCAGAACGCTTGAAGTGAAGCTGGGGTCCACGGTCGAGACACAATGGTTTTAGGAATTCCATGTAGTCGGACAATATGGTTCGTAGAGTTACGCAAGTTTAGCTCCATTGTAGGTAACACGTCTCAGGTATGAAATGAGCAACTTTGGTTAACCTAGGTCGATAATTACCCAAATAGAGTCATGGCCATTAGCTGATTTTGGCGGGCGGTGATGAAGTCCATTCCGAGCCTCATCCCATTTCCACTCCGGAATCCTCAAGGGTTGAAGCATTCGGTGGTCGTTGGTGCTCTGCTTTCACTACCGACACACATCACAAATGGCGACGTATGCGGCGATATCCCTTTTCATACCAGGCCACCAAAATTTCTTTCGAAATATCTTGATACATTTTAGTGCTTCCCGGGTGAATTGACAACAGAGTCTCATGAGCTTCTTTCAAGATCAATTCTTTGATCTCCTGATCATTTGGGACATAAATTTGACATCCACGCATAATCAGACCATCAACTTGTTCTGAAAACTCCGATGACGCGCTTTCTTTCAAAATGCGCTTGATCTCAGCTACTCCTTCATCTTTCAACTGAGCAGCCCGAATTTGGGATTCAAGGGTAGGTCGTAGGGTTAATGTAGCCACAAATCCTTCCCCTACCATCTCCAAGTTAAGTTTACGGAACTCATCCAGTAACTGGGTTTGACAAACACCCGACATGGTATTATTAGTGTGTAGCTTGCGACTGAGGGCATCAACTACCACATTAGCTTTTCCTGGATGATAATGAATTCCCAAATCATAGTCCTTGATTAGCTCCAACCATCGGCGCTGTCTCAAATTTAGGTCTGGTTGGGTGAAGAAGTATTTCAGGCTCTTATGGTCGGTAAATATCTCAACTCGGTTTCCGATGAGATAATGACGCCATAACTTAAGAGCATGAATTACGGCAGCTAATTCTAGATCATGAGTTGGATAATTGGCTTCATGAGGTTTCAGTTGGCGTGAAGCATACGCCACGACTTTTCCTTCTGCATCAAAGACACAACTAAGACCTTGGCGTGAAGCATCACAAAATACGTCAAAGTTTTTGTGTACATCGAGCAAGACAAGAATTGGAGCTATTGTAAGTCTTCGCTTCAACTCTAGGAAACTAACTTCACAAGTGATGTCCACTCAAATTTCTTCTCCTTCTTGAGTAACTCACCATCGGCTTGGAAATTTTGGAAAAGTTTTAGATGAATCGCCGATAGTACCGGCTAACCCAAGAAAACTTCGGACTTCGAGAACGACCGTGGCTATTCCCGAGCAAGTACATCCTTCACCTTGCTGGGATCAACAGCAACACCTCCTTCGGAGAGAATGTGGCCTAAAAGCAACTTCATTGAGCCGTAACTCACATTTATTGAACTTTGCATACGGTGATGTTCACTTGCAGTTTATCAAGCACTAAATGCAGATGGAGTTCATGCTCCTGCTCACTCAGGGAATAGATCAAAATGTCATCTATGAACACAACCACAAATTTATCTAAGTATTCCATGAATACTTTATTCATGAGATTCATGAATGTGGCCGGTGCATTGGTGAGACCAAAAGAAACTCTTGTATACTCGTACAAACCATATCGAGTAGTAAACGCGATCTTCGGATATCTTAAAATTTTGAGTTGAAAGTATCCCAGTCTCAAGTCAATCTTGGAAAAGACTCGAGCTCCACTTAATTGATCAAACAAATCATCAATCAGGAAGAGGATACTTATTTTTGATAGTGACTTCATTTAAGGATCGATAGTCCACGCACATCGTAAACTACCATCTTTCTTCTTGACGAAGAGCCTTTGGACTACCCCATGGAGACGAACTAACTAGGGCGAACAAAGCCCTTAGCCAATTGCTCCTTGAGTTGTTTCTTCAACTCCAACAACTCATCGAGGGCATCCGATACTGGACGTTTGGATAAAGGTCTTGTTCCTGGCAGCAAGTCAATAACAAACTCCATATCCCGATCTGGAGGCAATCCGGTAATTCTTGAAACACATCGAGGATACTCACGGACCAATCGGCACTTGACTTAATTCCGCACGAAGCGAATGGAAAGAAGCCTTATGCACGCGTTTGATCGTTTGGAGTAATATTTAGTCCGATTCCATCCGAATTCACCAGAGAAATGGAGCGATTTGCGCAATCAATATGTCCTTGATTTTGAGACAACCAATCCATTCCAAGGATAACATTGAGTCGAGGGTATCAATCTGAATTAGATTTCCCAAAAATAGAACTTCATTGATTACTATGGGTACTCTAAGGCATATGCGCTCGGCTTCGCATAACCGAACCAGGAGAATAGACTAACATTGGATTTACGCAATCTGTTAGTCTCAACCTTATGTTAAGTAACAAACCTTGAAGAAATGAAAGAATCTGAAGCGCTGAATCAAATAAAACCAAAGTGGAGTACTGAATGTATGAAAACATACCAACTACCACATCCGAGCATTACTGGCCTCCTTCGCGGTCACTAGGTTAAGTCGACCACGGGCTTGACTCGGGGCTGCCTTTTGGCTAGAACGCCCTCCTAAGTGTCCACCGCGCCCGGTTGCAGAACCTTGTGGGCGAATCGGACCACTTGGTACTTGAGGTCGAGCAGCAACAGGACGCTTGCTCGGAGACGAAGCAGATATCGATCAAGGGACCTTACTAGCCCAGTCTGCCAAACCTGCACAGGATCCAACTGTGGATAATCTGGCACATACAGGTTCTCTTGGCTGTCCGGCTCACGAGAGGGACAAACAGGATACAACTAAGCCATTTCCGGTACGTCAAAGCGAAGCCTCAAAATTGCAATGTATGCTCCATCGAGTAGAGCTGCAAGAGGACTTGGCGCTGTACCATGATACTGACGGGTTTGTTCTCCTGCGTGGCGTCCGCGAATAGAAACTTCAGCCACATACAGGGAGGAAGCGGGACTAAGTCCAGCACGTGAGATCAAATACTGGGCGGCTCAGAAAGCCAAAGACGCTGCATCATCTCCCAGAGGGTAGCCTGAACTGAGCCCTCTAGAATCGCAGTCGTGAAATAGCAGGGTTCCCAACGTCCAAACATCTAAGATTAAGAAGGGAAACAGATTAGTATCATCCTCAACAAACGGAAATTCGAATTAAACAAAAATTAAATAAACGAAAGGAAAATAACCCAACAACGAACAAATAAAAGAAACTCACGATCTTAAACCTCATCCTCATCATTACTCAATTCTTAACTATCTTTTGAAGTGGATAAGCTTCCCAAATGATTCTAACTTAAAATTCGAATAGGATTGGGAAAATAGGTCGAACCAAATACCCAATTTGCTTTTGCCCTGGAAATCTGACTTTGAAAGCCGAGATAAGAGGAAAATTTCATTCGAAGCTCAAAACCAGAAAAGGTGCTAAAGAAAAGAAAAGATCAGCATTCTATGTTTTCACAATTAAGAAGTGCATATTCAAATAACTTTTAAAGGGAGAAAACTCTTCCTTAATCCTATCAATTACAAACCTTTGCTCTGATACCACTCCTTGTGGGGGCTCGCCGTAAAATCTGATGCGGTGATACTCCATTCTTTGTGCGTGGGCACAGTTAATCACGCAACCTGTAGCGTAACGATCACGGCATCACGGCCAGACCTGATTGAAATCACTTGGCTAGCACGATACTTGAATGAGGTCACATGCTACCCAATTGGTTCCAATTTGAGCTTCCGCAACCATGTGATAACCACCGGTCCCCTGGATCAGTAGGCTAGCGTCACATGTTGAGAAGGGAGAGTCTCATCCAAACGAACGTAGCACAAGGGCAGAGGTAATATATTACAACGGTAGATAATAATATTACAACTTGTTCCTGTTTACAAAATGCCGATTGGCTTAAAGTAAACTGAAGAGAAAAACATCAGAGAAACAAAATTAAAGCGGCCACGGTGTGCCTCCATTCCCACAGGCAACCGGCGAGCATCTAACTCCGCTAGCCGTCAAACGCACCACCCTCGTCTGGGTCACCGAACTCCTGGTCACCTTCTTCCTCACCTGCATCTTCTGCTCCTCACACGAATTTTCAGAGCAAACGGTGAGTACACGTATGTACTCGCAAGACTTTATTGTTTGCAAGTATAATAATAATGCAGGCAAAACAATGAAGATGGTTGCTATTCTAATTCAGTTTTGCATGAAGCTAAAGTTATTTGCAATAGACTAATAGATTGGAATACTGCACCGTTTATAAATCATTTAGTAAACGAGAATAAATCAATACATAATGTAATTGTACATTTCATTTAACATCCAATTTCTTCCAACATAATCAACACCACCATCACATGGCATCATGAATCATTTTCCTTCAACATAACCAACACCACCATCATGTGGCATCAAGAATCATCACCAACTTGATCAAATCACCAAACCAACCAATCTTTGAGTTCAACGACTCAACATTTGCATAACACAACCCATCGTTTAAAAGATCTACCGAAATTTAATCCTTTTCGTAAATCAAAACCAAAATTACTATACTTGACGAAATACCCAAGATGCTGCGTGGATGTGAGCACGGCTAATCGATTAGTTTGTTTAATCTCTGCAGAGAATGCACACTTTACCCACACGACACATTCTAGCAATCATATCAACCATGCCACGCGATACATACCATATCCGCTTTGCTAGATTGTGACGAAACTTTTCCAATTGTCGGCATTTAGCCTTGCGTCAGCCCCGGCGATGTGCGCTCTTTGCTTTGGGTGGGGGCTCCACTCACCCACACAGAGTACCCCCGGGCCAGGCGAGAGTACCCCCCTAAAATTAGGGTGGTTGGGTACCGTACACTCCAAACCTGATTCACCCACACGGATCCAACGATGGCTAACAGCCCATCGTGCCTTTTACCCTCAGCAAAGCATCCACCGTTGTTTCACGAAAGCCTCCAACACCTGCGCGTGGTGAGGGAGTATTCTAAGCAATACCAGCACGTCGGTATTGCCCAACTACTTCGACCTGCCACGGCGCAAGATCAAATTCCAACTCCTGTACTAGGTTTAGGCTATCCCATACTAGCACATGTGGTTGTACGAAAGGACTTGGTTAAAAACGTCAAGTTCAGTCCTTAGGTTTGCCTGCATTTGAGACCTCCCATCATCCGTCCGGCATAAATCACCATACACCTTTTCCTTTTTCATCTTTTACCAACATAGCCTTTATTTTAGCAAAAACCATCATTTCCGAAATCCTAATAACGTATCGAAAATCTTTGATTGACTGAGTCCACCGATCATTATTCAATCAGTCTAAAGCTGGGCTAAGCTTATGCAACTATTAGACTTATATTCCCTGGCGACACTTGTTATAGCGTCTACCCTTAAACTAGGGTTACTCAAGGATTTTAGGGTAACAACGAGATTGAGATAAGCCATCCAACCTTTAGGGTAACTACCTATCCCCACCATTTAAATATTTGTAATAATCATATGCATGCACAATAGTTTTGCGAATCATCAAATACATTTGCAATTATAGGAGCAATATGATCAAAGGGGGTGCTTGCCTGCTTGCTCGAAGTTTATGCGTGTCCTCGTGGTGAAGTCCGGATCCTTGCCAACTGCTCCCGAGGCGTCAACGTCTAAACAAAAGCGCGACAAAAGAAATAACGAGGAAACGATTAAGATCTAGTGAGAACAAGGCAAAAAGGCTCAAAGAAGCGGACCACAACTAATAAGCGAACACGAGAAAGACAACTCAACAAAAATCAAAACTTGAATTGGAGACCGGCAGTACCGGCCGTAAGGGTCGGTAGTGCCGGCGGCTACGAAACCCAAAAAGGGACCCTCTCTGGAAAATAACTACCGGCGTTGCAAGAGCGGTAGTGCCGCTACCGAACTCCGGCGACCGGCGCAAAGGGTCGGTAGTGCCTACTGAGCGGCGATACTGCACTTACCATGTCGGTAGTGCCTACCACAGTCGTCGAATTTTCCAGAAAAAGGATTTCCGCACAAACGACGTTGGAATTCGCTGACGATTGCATGGATGGGTTCTCGGAGGTGACAAGGACCCATTTATGCAGACCACCGCGTGGTTCAGGCCTCGTTTGGCCTACATCCTAATCCGAGAAACTCTAGAGTCCTAATTTACGCTAAATTCCGACTTTCACTCCGAATCGAATTCAAACTCGATTCCTATCGCAAAACTCGGACTTTAACGACGTCGAATACATTCAAGGGTCCTTTTCCTAGCTTTTGGAACTAGGGTTCTGTAACACCCCAAAATTTTGCTCTTCTTAAATCTATGTGTGATTTGGTACTTTGGTGAATTTTTGGAATTTTCTGGAATTTATTTGGATTTATTTGGAATTTATTTGAATTTATTCCATTTTGAAATAATTAAAGAATTAAACTTTGCAAATAAAATTTTGCTGGAAATATTTTATTTGAGTCCAAAATGATCCAAAATATTTTCCAGAATTTTTCCGAATTTTTCGAAGTTTTGCTATTTTTAATGAATTAAATGAATTTAAAATTATTTTAATTATTAAATCGCTGGAAAATCATTCGATCGAGTATCGTTCATCCGATCGAAGTCGAACACAGTCGGACTCGAGTCCGACCGAGCTTGATTGACTCGGATCGAACCAACCTCGACCAGCTTGATCCGAACTGCTGGATCAAGATCCAACGGCCAGGATCAATCGCGCTAGTCACGGCGCGCCGAAGCCAATCTCGGCCGTCGATCGCGCCACGTGGACGGCCGGCGCGTCGTCCACGTCGTCTCGTCATATCCGGACGGACTCACCGCCCGTACCGCTCCTCGCGCGGAAACCAAAGCGAATCTCGACGTCCGCGCCGGTATTTAAGGCGTGGATCGCTGCCCGAGATTCGCCTGACCCGTGCGCATCGTTTTCCCCAACTCCTGGAGCCCTATCCGCCGCCGTCACCTTGCAATTGCTCGCCGGAGTCCTCTCTCTCCAGCGGCATGGTTGTTGCCTCGTCCATGCCGTCTGCCCGCGTCTTCCGCCGAAGTTGGAGCCAGTTCGAGACCCTCAGGCCAAGGCGCACCCGAAGGGAGGACTCATCTCGCCGGAGAGGCCCCGCAGCGCCGTCGGCTTGGTCACCGTCCCCGCGTCCGGTGAGCCCGCGCCGCCGCGTTGCCATCGCCGCTTCGAGCTCGCACAACCGTTGGATCAAGATCCGGCCGTCACGGTGAGCCCACGTTCTCCCCAAACCCTAGAATCCAGATTAGATGCGGACCGTTGGATCAAGATCCAACGGCCACGATCGGCCACGCCGCCCGTCTTGTGGATAACGTTACGGGTTAGGATCGTTTCAACCGTTGGATCAAGATCCAACGGCTCGATTGACCGCGTTCGCCCCAAACGGCGTGAAGCATAGATCAATGGGCCGTTGATTTTCAAATCAACGGCCGAGATTGTGCCACGTGTACCCAAGCCACGCCACGCGCTGCTGAGCGCGCGGTTCTCGACACGGGGCCAGCGCGGTCGGCGGAGACAACCGAACCGCACCATGGCGTCACCGGCTGGCGTCACGGTGGGGCCCGCATAGCGAGCGAGTTGGACCGCGACGGGTTAATTGCGTGCGTGACAGCGACATGTGGGGCCCACATGTCGGGCCGACACGCGTGGAGTCGTGGACGAGTCCACAGTAGACCCGAGCCGGCGTGGACCAAGTCCATGGACCGGCTGACGTCAGCCGCCCAATCAGAGGCTGCCACGTGTCCAGGCTGACGCAATAATTGATTTTCCGAAAAAGAAAATGATTTATTAATTCGAAATAATGATTTCAGATTTTGTTTCAAACTTCAAACGCTTATAACTTTTGCGTTTCAACTCCGATTTGAGTGATTCAAATTTCTAAATTTGTATAAAATTGAGACCTACCTAATTATGAATTTTATTTAAATTTTTGGAATAAAGTTTTTCTCTGTAAAATTATTTAATTGATTATTTAAACTTTAAATAATCATAACTTTTGCATTTTAACTCCAAATTTGACGATTCCAGTTTCTAAAAATTCATAAAATTATGTTCTCTCTTTTTATGGATTTTATTTGAATGTTTGGACACTTTTTGCCTATTGTTTATTCGTGTATTGCTATTTGCACGCTTTACGAGTAGACATTGAAGTCTTGGGAAGGATTCGAAGGAGAAGTATTGACTCAGGATCCAACTCAAGACCAAGAACAAGTACTTTTTGAAGGCAAGTTGTGCTTTGACCATGTTGATCCTATTTTGAAATCTATTTTGATTTAACCTATTGCATGCTAGTTCAATTAGAAAAATACTTTATTTAAATATGGGGGTTAGATAAATACCAATTTGCTGTATGACACCTTGATTATTTAAATATGTGCCATGACCCTTGTCACCCTAGTTGTGGATTACTAGTTGGACATTATTAAATTGCCAACATGGGTTTTAGATCGTTGTAGTATACTGCTTAGACCTGCTACGTGCTCATGACATGATTTTGGACAATCAAATGTTAATATTGACTTAATGATATATTGAACCTGTTTTGGAAAGGTATCATGTGATGTTGATGGCACGTGGTGCATGGTAATCAGCGGGGTTTGATAAATAGTTTCGGCCAGGGCATGTGGCAAGAATGATCAGGTGGGCCAGTTGTGGCTTTGGGGATGTTGATTTGGTTCTTGGGTAGTCTTGCCTGGTCACCCTAAGGACTTCACCTTGCAAGCCTTTGAACTGGGTCTAACGTGCAACCACATGTCTGTAATGGGACGGACCTAGTTGATTAAGTTGCTAATAACGTACCTGTGGGACCTCAGGAGGTCAACTACACCCTTTGTGTAAGTTATGCGGGGCGCGTCTGGGGGTGAGGCCGGTACCCATCTAACGGTTGATTGACCTAAACTTCGCCTTAGCTAAGGGAAGGGTTAGCGTGCAATAACCGGGGAGGACCACTTGTATTGTTAGAAGTTTTCGAAAGACTTTGTTACGGGAACTCGCCTTTGTGGTGTTTGACTGTATCTTGTGGGTAAAGTGCATAACCTCTGCAGAGTGTAGAATCTATTCGAATAGCCGTGTCCGCGGTATTGGGCATCGCTCGGGAATTACAGTCAAGGGTTAGATTTTCTCAAAAATAACTTGGATTTGAAAGGTTGGGATGGATTAATAATGATGTTGATGGAAACATGGATTAGGATGGGAAAGATGTTTATTAAATTCCTTGAAAAGTTACCTATGCTATACTTGTTTCTACTGCTTTCGAATCTACTTATGTTATTTGTCAAATGCTGTTTACTGCAAATATACCTTGAGCTATTCCTTTGTACCAAGCCATGCATATAGTATATTAGCTTTGCATTACATTGCATGACTTGTTGAGTACCAAGTACTCACCCTTGCCTCAATACAACACAGATTGAAGAGGAGAATACACGGCTTTGGAGGAGGAGCTCCAAGAGGATCCGTCTCACTTAGGAGCGAGCCGGTCAGGTTGCACTGTGGTATCTTTGGATGGCGCCACGAAGTTATTTGATTTTCCGTTGCTACTATTTCTCTCTTAATAAGTTTCGCCCTGCGAGGCGTGCATTTGTAACTTGACCATAAGGTCAAGTAACCAGTTTGACTATTTAATTAAAGTACTTTACTAGTATCGAGTGGTATGATTGTGATATTTACCGATGTTAAGACTGTGTGCACTAAGCTGCGTTCTGGACTAGTGCTGAATACACGAAGGGTCGGATTTGCAAATTCGGGGTCCCGACAGAGGTGGTATCAGAGCCATACTGACCGTAGGCTCAACCCTTAGCTAGAAAGGTCGTAGTGAGGATAAAACCTATTTTCTAAAAGAATAAAATTTGTCAAGATAAGAAATGACATCTCGAGTTATCCCTTTCTCTCTTTTCTTGTCTCTTGCTGAATTTTTCCTTACCTTATCACGATTTAAAAATTCCGAGTTCTTACGTGAGCACTCTTGTGACAGATGGAGGGAGAGTTCAACTACGTCGATCTGGAGGTTGGTCACGCCGCAGAGCTTTGGCATATGCTACAGACTCTCGGAGATTTTGAGAAGCCCCAATACCAAGTGGAAGTGATCAGACAAGCGGGATTGATCAAGGCTTGTGACGAGAAGATTGAGGTACCTGCTAGGAAGAAGGGCCCAGGCAATCGCCCGATACACTGCACTGCCAGGAGGTCTACAATGCAGATGGGTATCCAAGAGGCGTCGCGACAGGCAATGCAACACATTACCCGTATCTACGCCAGAGAATTGGAGAGCACGGTGTTCCGATATCACCCGCGCAGCAATAACCTTCTTGACCCGAAGGCGATTCAGGATGAGGATGCCATGGTTACACAGTTGGCACGACTTGTTGTCGCCCAGGAGGATGTACTCGATGATACAAGCGAGGAGCTACAGAAGGCCCGCAAGGAGATCACGACAGAGAAGAACAGATGGCGGAAAGCTCAAGAGTATGTGTCACACCTTCTGCGAAGGATCGACGAGTTGGAGATGGCTTTGTACGGACCGTAACTGTGAGCCAAGATTCGAGCTACACGAGCCAGATCCGGAGGAGTCAGATCTCGATGAGGACACTGCTTCTTCGACTACCACAGATGACACAGTTGCTGGACACGGCAATCGTTTTGCGCCTATGCCGCAGCATCCGTACCCAGGCCGTGGAGGTTTTTTCGATGAGTGAGCGTAGGTTCTATAGTGAGACTCCTTCGCTAAGTCGCGTCATAGAATAAAGGGTCACCCTTTAGGCGTTAGACTCCAGTGTTAGTTCGATTTGGATTTTCATTGCTTGCTGAGTGTGCAGTATGTGTTGCAGGCCTTTAGGCATTGTAAGCAACCATACCAAGTTATTGATATCATTAATAAAGTTAGACCTTAAAGTTACACCTTTCGCCCCGCATAAGTTCCATATTACTTGTCTATTCTTGTTTCCCCCTCATCTCTAAAACCTAGAACAAATCGACAGATGGTGAACACCCGCGGAAACTTTGGAAGCACTGGAAGTGGTTCTCGCCAAATGAAAAACCCTAATGATGGAGCACCAAAGACCGCAACTAGACATGCAGAATTTTGGAGCATTTCTTGCTGCTCAGACTCGATTGATGCATGCTATGATGCAACAGATGCAACACGCCATCGCTCAGGCCATCGCTAATCAAGTTAATCGGGGACAACGCCGAATACAAGACTGTCGGGGTTCATGAGAACTCACCCACCCACTTTCTTCGGGAATGCCAATCCATTGGAGGCCGATGATTGGTTAAGGTCAATTGAGAGGAAGCTACACATAGCTCAATGCATAGGAAATGAGAAGGTACTCTACGCTTCTCATCGATGGAAGGAACAAATTACCGAATGGTGGGAGAACTTCTGTGCCACGCAAGTGAACCCTCAGGACATCACTTGGGAAGAGTTCACAGCTGCATTCCGTCAGTATCACGTGCCTGAAGGAATCATGGATCTCAAGAAGGAGGAGTTCAGAGCACTGAGGCAAGGTAATCAGCCAGTGGCCGACTACCTGAACAAGTTTACACAGCTAGCACGCTACGCACATGAGGATGTAGCGACAGATAAAGCCAGACAGTCTCGTTTCATGAAGGGACTTAACTCAGGATTGCAGGTGGGATTGATCACCCACACCTTTCCAGATTTCCAAGAGTTGGTGAATAAGGCGCTTATTCTTGAGGACAAGCGCAAGGAACTGGATGAGAACAGAAAGCGCAGGATGCAACAGCAGGGATCACGCCAGCGAACGCAATGGCGTCGAGAGTTGCACCAAATCAGTTTTGATTCCAGCCACAAAATGCAACAAGGACACCGTCACGGCACCAAGACCCGTCAATCAGAACTACGGACCCCAGCCCCGCTTAGAAACGCCGCTTCCAGCAACAAGAAGGGAACAAAGTGAGATCGCTACAATCGCAACGAGCCAGGACACTTTGCCAACAGCTGCCCAAAGAAGACAGCAGGAGTGACCCCGCTTCGCTTCAATCTAGGAACCACCCAGCTAGACGCCAAAGACCAGGAGCCACGCCTGCATCGTGTGGTGAGAGGCCGAGTCAACCATGTCACCGAAGATGCACTGCAGAATGCTACGGACGTCGTACTGGATAAGTTACTTGTTAACTCAGTACCTACAGCAGTTTTGTTTGATTCTGGAGCTTCGCATTCATTTGTTTCGCAAGGCTTTGCTGCTAGAAACGATTTGGGGATTGCAAGGCTTAAATGCATGCTTTTAGTTCAAACCCCTGGTTCCGAACTTCGAACGAAAGTAGGATGTTCCAGGGTGAGAATACTAATAGATGGAATAGAGTTCCTAGCGAACCTTATAATTTTAGAGACCCAGACCTTAGACGTTATTTTGGGAATGGACTGGTTATCCAAGCACAAGGCCGTATTGGATTGTGGACGAAGGACTATCTCAGTTGAGAGCCCGTGTGGAAAGAAAGTGGAATTTCAAGCCACTGCAGTTAGAGATGGACAGATGATGGTTAATGCATCAAGACAATCGGCATAGAGGATGTCTCAAGAGTGAATGAGTACCCAGATGTTTTTCCCGAAGATCTACGGTATGCCGCTTGACAGAGGACATAGAGTTTGTGATAGAGCTTGTACTGCACAAATACCGATAGCAAAGAGACCTTATCGGATGTCAACCGAGGAGTTGGTAGAGATGAAGAAACAGCTAGAGGAGTTAATGGAGAAAGGATTTATCGATCGAGTTCGTCGCCGTGGGGAGCGCCAGCTTTTGTTTGTCAAGAAGAAGGACGGGAGTTTCAGGATGTGCATTGACTACCGTGCACTCAATGAAGTCACCGTGAAGAATAAGTACCGTTACCCAGGATTGATGATTTGTTTGATCACCGAGAGGAGCCGGAGTTTTCTCCAAGATTGATCTCGAGATCGGGATACCATCGATTGAAGATCCGATCGTAAGATATCCCGAAGACCGCATTCTCGCCAAGATATGGACATTACGAGTTTACTGATTATGTCCTTTGGATCGATTTAATGCGCCAAAGATATTTCATGAATATGATGAATAAGGTGTTCATGGAATATTTGGACAAGTTTGTCGTCGTGTTCATAGATGATATCCTAATCTACTCCAAGACAGGAGGATGAACATGCCGAACACTTGAGGCGAGTTTTGGAAAAGCCGAGGAACAGCAACTCTTCGCCAAGTTCAGTAAGTGCGATTTTTGGAAGGACAAGGTGGAGTTTCTTGGACATGTAATGACCGCTTGAAGGAGTCGCCAGTAGATCCAAGCAAAGTAGAAGCTGTGTTACATTGGGAGCAAATAAGATCGCGTGACCCAGATCGAGTTTCCTTGGAATGGCGAGGATACTACCGCCGTTTCATTGAAGGCTTTTCGAAAATTGCGAAACCTCTTACGCAATTACTGAAAAAGGAGAAGAAGTTTGCTTGGACGCCAGAATGTGAGAAAGGATTTCAGGAGCTGAAGAAGCGATTGACATCAGCGCCGGTGTTAGTACTCCCGGATGTTAATCAAAGCTTTGATATTTATTGTGACGCATCACGCCAAGGACTTGGATGTGTGCTGATGCAGAATGGAAAGGTCGTCGCTTATGCATCAAGGCAGTTGAGGCCGCATGAGGAAAATTATCCAACGCATGACCTAGAGTTAGATGCCGTAGTGCATGCCTTGAAGATATGGCGTCACTATCTGATCAGGAACAGATGTGAAGTGTATACGGATCATAAGAGCCTTAAATACATATTCACCCAGTCGGATCTGAACATGAGGCAGAGGAGATGGTCAGAGTTGATCAAGGACTACAATGTTGGAATCCATTACCATCCCGGGAAGGCCAACGTAGTTGCCGATGCCTTGAGTCGGAAAAGCCATACCGTGAATATGTTGATAGCCACAATTCAGGATGAGTTATGTGAGGATTTCCAGAGAATGAAGATTGAGGTGGTACCTAGCGGATTCTTGGCCGCATTGGAAGTAAAGCCTACCCTAGAGGACCAGATCCGGGAAGGACAGAAGGATGATGACAAGATCCGCAGGATTAAGACCATCAAGGAGGAAGGCAAGGCAGAGGACTTCAAGTTGGATGAGCAAGGCACGTTATGGATGAAGGATCGGATTTGTGTGCCCAACAAGAAGGAATTAAAGCAACTGATTTTGGAGGAAGCCCATGACTCCAAGTACTCAATTCATCCTGGAAGCGCCAAAATGTATCAGAATTTGAAGGAAAGATTCTGGTGGCCGAGCATGAAGCGTGAAGTTGCCGAGCATGTTGCATTGTGCGACGTATGCTAGAGAGTCAAGGAAATGCATCAGGGACCAGCAGGATTACTACAGCCGCTGAAAATACCTGAGTGGAAGTGGGAGGAAATCGGAATGGATTTTATTACCGGTTTGCCTAAGACTCAAGGAGGTTATGACTCCATATGGGTTATAGTGGATCGTTTGACCAAAGTAGCCCATTTTATCCCCGTGAAGACCACGTACTCGGGGGATAAGTTAGCAGAGTTGTATATGATCAGGATCGTCTGTTTGCACGGAGTGCCAAAGAGGATTGTATCGGACAGAGGTACCCAATTTACCTCAAGGTTCTGGAATAAGTTGCATGAAGCCATGGGAACCCGTTTAAACTTGATCTGACCTATCATCCACAGACGGATGGACAGACCGAAAGAGTCAACCAGATTCTGGAGGATATGTTAAGAGCATGTGCATTGGCTTATGCTACCTCTTGGGATAAGAGTTTGCCGTATGCCGAGTTCAGTTACAATAATAGTTACCAGGCTAGTTTACAGATGTCACCTTTCGAGGCACTGTATGGTCGACCCTGTCGGACGCCATTGAATTGGAATGAGACCGGCGAGCGCCGTGTCTTTGGGCCAGATATTCTTCAAGAAGCTGAAGAGCAGATTGCCATGATTAGGGAAAGGTTGAAGATCGCCCAATCACGACAGAAGAGTTATGCTGACAATCGTCGCCGGGATTTGAGTTTTGAACCAGAAGACTTTGTATACCTCAGAGTTACGCCTCTCAGGGGAGTTAAGAGGTTCCATGCCAAAGGGAAACTCGCACCCCGTTATGTTGGACCATTTAAGATTTTGAGCCGCAAAGGCGAAGTTGCTTACCAGCTAGAGCTACCGCAGTCGTTAGCAGGAGTACATGACGTATTCCATGTGTCCCAGTTGAAGAAGTGTCTCCGAGTACCTGAGGAACAGACACCGCTAGAGTCAATTGAGTTGCAAGAAGATTTGACTTACAAGGAGCATCCCGTGAAGATTTTGGACACTATGGATCGAGAGACCAGAAATAAGTCAACCCGTTTCTGTAGAGTTCAGTGGAGCAATCATGAAGAAAGCGAAGCGACTTGGGAACGCGAAGAGGATTTGAGGAAAGAGTTTCCGAACCTATTCCTTTAGTAAGCCCTGAATCTCGGGGATGAAACTTTTCCAATTGTCGGCATTTAGCTTTGCGTCAGCCCCAACGATGTGCGCTCTTTGCTTTGGGTGGGGGCTCCACTCACCCACACAGAGTACCCCCGGGCCAGGCGAGAGTACCCCCCTAAAATTAGGGTGGTTGGGTACCGTACACTCCAAACCTGATTCACCCACACGGATCCAACGATGGCTAACAGCCCATCGTGCCTTTTACCCTCAGCAAAGCATCCACCGTTGTTTCATGAAAGCCTCCAACACCTGTGCGTGGTGAGGGAGTATTCTAAGCAATACCAGCACGTCGGTATTGCCCAACTACTTCGACACCTTGCCACTACAAGAAGATCAAATTCCAACTCCTGTACTAGGTTTAGGCTATCCCATACTAGCACATGTGGTTGTACGAAAGGACTTGGTTAAAAACGTCAAGTTCAGTCCTTAGGTTTGCATAGACGAGACCTCCCATCATCCGTCCGACATAAATCACCATACACCTTTTCCTTTTTCATCTTTTACCAACATAGCCTTTATTTTTCCAAAAACCATCATTTCCAAAATCCTAATAACGTATCGAAAATCTTTGATTGACTGAGTCCACCGATCATTATTCAATCAGTCTAAAGCAGGGCTAAGCGTATGCAACTATTAGACTTATATTCCCTGGCGACACTTATTATAGCGTCTACCCTTAAACTAGGGTTACTCAAGGATTTTAGGGTAACAACGAGATTGAGATAAACCATCCAACCTTTAGGGTAACTACCTATCCCCACCATTTAAATATTTGTAATAATCATATGCATGCGCAATAGTTTTGCGAATCATCAAATACATTTGCAATTATAGGAGCAATATGATCAAAGGGGGTGCTTGCCTGCTTGCTCTGAGTTTTGCGTGTCCTCTGGGTCGAAGTCCGGATCCTCGCCAACTGCTCCCGAGGCATCAACGTCTAAACGAAAGCGCGACAAAGAAATAACGAGGAAACGATTAAGATCTAGTGAGAACAAGGCAAAAAGGCTCAAAGAAGCGGACCACAACTAATAAGCGAACACGAGAAAGACAACTCAACGAAAATCAAAACTTGAATTGGAGACCGGCAGTACCGGTGTACAAACTCCGGTAGTGCCGCCCTACGGCAAGCGTCTGGCCGCAAGAGTCGGTAGTGCCGCGACTACGAAAACCCAAAAAGGGACCCTCTCTCGAAAATAACTACCGGCGTTAGGAGCGGTAGTGCTGGCCCGAACCCGGCAAGACGGGCCGCAAGGGTCGATAGTCTTGGCCGAGCGGCAAGATGCACTTACCATGCTCGGTAGTGGCCCACAGTCGACTGAATTTTCCAGAAAAAGGATTTTCGCACAAACGACGTTGGAATTCCGCGACGATTGCATGGATGGGTTCTCGGAGGTGACAAGGACCCATTTATGCAGACCACACGTGGTTCCGACCTCGTTTGGCCTACATCCTAATCCGAGAAACTCTAGAGTCCTAATTTACGCTAAATTCCGACTTTCACCCCGAATCGAATTCAAACTCGATTCCTATCGCAAAACTCGGACTTTAACGACGTCGAATACGTTCAAGGGTCCTTTTCCTAGCTTTTGGAACTAGGGTTCTGTAACTCCCCAAAATTTTGCTCTTCTTAAATCTATGTGTGATTTGGTACTTTGGTGAATTTTTGGAATTTTCTGGAATTTATTTGGATTTATTTGGAATTTATTTGAATTTATTCCATTTTGAAATAATTAAAGAATTAAACTTTGCAAATAAAATTTTGCTGGAAATATTTTATTTGAGTCCAAAATGATCCAAAATATTTTCCAGAATTTTTCTGGAATTTTTCTGAGTCTTTTGCTATTTTTAAGGAATTAAATGAATTTCTGAAAATTATTTTAATTATTAAATCGCTGGAAAATCATTCGGGTCGAGTACTGTTCATCCGACCAAGTCGGAACCCGAGTCGGACTCGAGTCCGACCCGAGCCAGTTGACTCGATCGAACCAACCCTGACCCAGATGGATCCGAACCGTTGGATCAAGATCAAACGGTCAGGATCAATCCGCGCTAGTCACGGCCGCGCCCGAGCCAATCTCGGCCGTCGATCGCGCCACGTGGACGGCCCGCGTGCGTCCACGTCGTCTCGCCGTATCCGGGACGGACTCCGCCGCCTGCATCGGCTTCGCCATGAAACCGAGCGAATCTCGACGTCCGCGCCGGTATTTAAGGCGTGGAACGTTGCCCGAGGTTCACCTGACCCGTGCGCATCGTTTTCCCCAACTTCCAGAGCCCTATCCGCCGCCGTCACCTTGCAATTGCTCGCCGGAGTCCTCTCTCTCCCCACCGCGGTTGTTGCCTCGTCCCGCCGCCGTCCGCCGTCTTCCGCCTAGTTGGAGCCCAGTTCCGAGACCCTCAGGCCAAGGCGCACCCGAAGGGAGGACTCATCTCGCCGGAGAGGCCCCGCAGCACCGTCGGCTTGGTCACCGTCCTCGCGTCCAGTGAGCCCGCGCCGCCGCGTTGCCATCGCCGCCCCCGAGCTCGCACAACCGTTGGATCAAGATCCGACCGTCACGGTGAGCCCACATTCTCCCCCAAACCCTAGAATTCAGTTAGATGCGGACCGCTGGATCAATATCCAGCGGCCCACGATCGGCCACGTCGCCTGCATGTGGATAACGTTACGGGTTAGGATCGTTTCCAACCGTTGGATCAAGATCCAACGGCTCAGATTGACCGCGTTCACCCCAAACGCGTGAAGCATAGATCCAATCTGGGCCGTTGATTTTCAAATCAACGGCCGAGATTGTGCCACGTGTACCCAAGCCACGCCACGCGCGCGTGAGCGCGTGTCTCTGACACGCGGGGCCCGCGTGTCAGCGGGACAACCGAACCGCACCATGACGTCACCGCTGACGTCATGGCGGGCCCGCATGTCAGCGAGTTGGACCGCACGGGGTAATTGCGCGGCGTGACACTGACATGTGGGGCCCACATGTCAGCGACACGTGGAGTCGTGGACCGAGTCCACGGTAGACCCGAGCCGAGCGTGGACCAAGTCCATGGACCGGCTGACGTCAGCCGCCCAATCAGAGGCTGACACGTGTCCAGGCTGACGCAATAATTGATTTTCCGAAAAGGAAAATGATTTATTAATTCGAAATAATGATTTCAGATTTTGTTTCATACTTCAAACGCTTATAACTTTTGCGTTTCAACTCCGATTTGAGTGATTCAAATTTCTAAATTTGTATAAAATTGAGATCTACCTAATTATGAATTTTATTTAAATTTTTGGACTAAAGTTTTTCTCTGTAAAATTATTTAATTGATTATTTAAACTTTAAATAATCATAACTTTTGCATTTTAACTCCAAATTTGACGATTCCAGTTTCTAAAAATTCATAAAATTATGTTCTCTCTGTTTATGGATTTTATTTGAATGTTTGGACACTTTTTGCCTATTGTTTATTCGTGTATTGCTATTTGCACGCTTTACGAGTAGACGTTGAAGTGCCGGAAGGATTCGAAGGAGAAGTATTGACTCAGGATCCAACTCAAGACCAAGAACAAGTACTTTTTGAAGGCAAGTTGTGCTTTGACCATGTTGATCCTATTTTGAAATCTATTTTGATTTAACCTATTGCATGCTAGTTCAATTAGAAAAATACTTTATTTAAATATGGGGGTTAGATAAATACCAATTTGCTGTATGACACCTTGATTATTTAAATATGTGCCATGACCCTTGTCACCCTAGTTGTGGATTACTAGTTGGACATTATTAAATTGCCAACATGGGTTTTAGATCGTTGTAGTATCTTTGCTTAGACACGCACGTGCTCATGACATGATTTTGGACAACCAAATGTTAATATTGACTTAATGATATATTGAACCTGTTTTGGAAAGGTATCATGTGATGTTGATGGCACGTGGTGCATGGTAATCAACTGGGGTTTGATAAATAGTTTTCGGCCAGGGGCATGTGGCAAGAATGATCAGTGGGCAGTTGTGGCAATCGGGATGTTGATTTGGTTCTTCGGGTAGTCTTGCCTGGTCACCCTAAGGACTTCACCTTGCAAGCCTTTGAACTGGGTCTAACGTGCAACCACATGTCTGTAATGGGACGGACCTAGTTGATTAAGTTGCTAATAACGCACTGTGGGACCTCGGAGGTCAACTACACCCTTTGTGTAAGTTGTACGGGGAGCGCATCGGGCCGAGGCCGGTACCCCTCTAACGGTTGATTGGCCTAAACTTCGCCTTAGCTAAGGGAAGGGTTAGTGTGCAATAACCGGGGAGGACCACTTGTATTGTTAGAAGTTTCCGAAAGACTTTGTTACAGGAACTCGCCTTTGTGGTGTTTGACTGTATCTTGTGGGTAAAGTGCGTAACCTCTGCAGAGTGTAGAATCTATTCGAATAGCCGTGTCCGCGGTATTGGGCATCGCTCGGGAATTACAGTCAAGGGTTAGATTTTCTCAAAAATAACTTGGATCTGAAAGGTTGGGATGGATTAATAATGATGTTGATGGAAACATGGATTAGGATGGGAAAGATGTTTATTAAATTCCTTGAAAAGTTACCTATGCTATACTTGTTTCTACTGCTTTCGAATCTACTTATGTTATTTGTCAAATGCTGTTTACTGCAAATATACCTTGAGCTATTCCATTGTACCAAGCCATGCATATAGTATATTAGCCTGCATTCTGTGCATGACTTGCTGAGTACCAAGTACTCACCCTTGCCTCAATACAACACCAGTTGAAGAGGAGACTACACCAGCTTTGGTGGAGGAGCTCCAAGAGGATCCGTCTACTTAGGGAGCGAGCCCAGTCAGTTGCCTGTGGTATACTGGATGGCGCCACGAAGTTATTTGATTTTCCGCTGCTACTATTTCTCTCTTAATAAGTTTCGCTCATGAGGCGCAGCATTTGTAACTTGACCATAAGGTCAAGTAACCAGTTTGACTATTTAATTAAAGTATTTTACTAGTATCGAGTGGTATGATTGTGATATTTACCGATGTTAAGACTGTGTGCACTAGCTCGTTCCTGGACTAGTGCTGAATACACAGAGGGTCCGGATTTGCAAATTCGGGGTCCCGACAGATTCCAAAGTTTAATTCCAAAAGCTACGAAAACGACATTTAACCTAATCTATCCGATAAAAACGTATTTAGGGTTTCAAATCTCAGTTTTCGCACTAACGAGAACTCTTGCACCTAACCTAGGTTTAGAAACTCAGCTATCTAAAAGTTGAGCACTACAACTTGGTTTTCTAGGGTTTTAGCTAAAAGAAAAGTTGATAGAAAAGGAGAAAAGTACAGGATCAAGCTCAAGTCAACCCAGATCTGACTGAAACTTGCTTCACTCACCACAGATTGCTGCTAAGGTTTTGAAAAGTGACGATCTCCTCCATGGCTTGCTTCACCTTGAGCTCAAGAACAGCGGAGAGAGAGTTTTAGGGAGAGGAAGAGCTTGAGAGAGAGGGAGAGAGCTCCATGGGAGAGAGAGCTAAAGAGGGAGAGCTAGAGGGTGAGAAGGAGAGTGAGAGGGAGTGAAGTGAGGGAGAGAGTTGGCTGGGGGAGGAGAACCCTCTAGAAAAACGTGGAGGTGGCTAGGGCAACCGGTCAGCCATGGGCGCCCTGCCCCCTGCCCAAACCCCTCGGCCGGCAGTACCGGCCAGGGCCGGCGGTACTGCCGCCCAAGGCGACAAAACCCCAAAACCCCCCCAAAAACTCCGAAACTCAACAACTCTTCCTGGAAACCTCTAGGATAGACTCTAGGATAGCTAGAGAAGGTTCAGAAACTACGGTTGCTCGGAAATTCTAACCGTACACGAAACGAGATTTTGGAGCAAAAACTAAAACGAAACAGATTGGGCAAACAAATCCAAACACAATTAACTCCAAATAGAATTTCCAAATAACTCACAAAGGATAATTAATATATATATATATTTTTAAAAGACAAGTTCAAACTCAGGATGTTACAGCTCTACCCCCCTTACAATAATCTCGTCCTCGAGATTACAAGGATTTAGAAAAGAAAGATGGAAACTTGGATCGAAGGCGATCTTCACGTTCCCAGGTTGCCATGTTTGCATGTTTGCATACCTGGCATGATACATGGCCCGGGCGGTGAGAAAGTCATAACTAGTCCGGGGAAGGTCGGTGAGAAAGTTATGATTATTCCGGAGAGCCAATGAGTAAGTCCTACATCGTGATTCCATCCACCGCGGTTTATGGAAGCGAGGAGTAGGCACCCTCCATCTTCGGGATGGAAGGGGGGAGAGGGTGCACACCGTCGGTTGTGTACTCAACCATACCGGTATGAGTTTCCAAGGAGACATGAGCATCGCATCGCATTGCATACATAATGATGATGAAAATGATATATGATCATGAATGAGATGATAGACATGATGTGAGTTGTCGTAGCCATGAAATTGTTTCTTTTGTACCATTGCAATATACTTGCTGAGTGATGAACTCACGCTTGTGTTTATGTTGTTTTTTTTAGGTACCATGACACCGGCATGTGGGAAAGGGCATTAGCTACACATCTTCACGTAGTTCCAGTCACATTTACCAAATTTTGAGTCATGACCTTAATAATAGTGCCATGAATCTTGGTGTATGGATTAAATTGTGGTCCGGCCCCTTATTTGCTTCGTTATAGTTTATGGAGTGGTTGAACTTGATATTATTGCCTTATGTTGATGCTATATCCATTTACATTGCTTCTTTAGATGTCTTATGATATGATATTACTTGCCTGTTATTGCTATTGTCTCAAATCATGTTAAAACAAAGGAGATGCTGCCGAAATTTTCGGTTTTCGCATTTGCTCCTTTGCTGTAATTTGTCATTATTAGTGGTATTTAGATGTTGTTTAGCCTATGTTTGGTAGCATTCGGGCATACTAGATGCCGGGGTGTTACAGTTGGTATTAGAGCGGGCTGTAGGTCCTTGGAATGTGTATTTTTAGTATCATGCTATAGGATACAACTAAAATGTGATGTGGAATAACTTAGAAACATGGCTTAGGTTTTAACTAAAATTTTGTCATGGGATAGCAACATTAAAACTTGCAAAAGTGGTATAACTAATCTAAAATTTGACACACATGGATGCACAGTAGGAAAAGGGTATGAGTATCGTTGCTTACGCTTAAATGTTGTATTTAAGCTTTGATGTTGAATGCTAAAGTTGGTAATGTATGTTGCTATGTTATTTAGAGATTTGATTGTATTGTTCTTGGTATTGTGATAAAGTGGGGTTGTGGTGCCGAAGGGTTTCGGTCACTTCTTTTTGTTCATAGTAAGGGTGTGGTTTGACGGTGTGGCCGGTTAGCGCCATCACCGAATAATTATTAACCACTGTAGGAGGAGTGCTTACCCTTTCTGTCGTAGATCGGGTAGTTGACTGGAGTCAAATAGAAGAGATTGGTGATAGATTCCTTCGGATGCTCTTTACCGTTCTAAGGGTCGGTTTCGGTTGGTTTTCTTGGTTTTAGTTGATTGAAATCAAATGAAAAGTCTTTGGAATTGGTTTTTCGCGGAGTGTCCCTTCGGTATTTCTTGGTTTTGTCTTCTTTGGGTGAAGACAAAGAAGAAGAGTTTTGTGTTGCATGTCTTTTGGTCGCCTTTTTGCTTTGACACCGGTTCTGTTGGTTGCCTTGCAAAGAAAAGTATAGTTTTAGTTCTTCTGTGTCTTACTCTGAGTTTAAAAGAAGTTATTGAAGCGTGTGCAAAAAAAAAGGGTAAGTTGTGTCGATTTATGTTTTGTGCCTTTGTCCGTAAGGTTTACTTGGTCGCTTGGTTCCCTCCTGTGGGAGTCTTTAAGATTTAAATGTGCTTTGGAGTCATGTCCCATTGCAACTTTGAGAGTCAAGCTTCTTTGTGAGCTTTGGTTGAGTATTAAAAGAATAATGCTGTAAATAAAGTAAGTATTCGTTTGACTGAAATTACTTGTCAAAAGTGAAAATTGTTGTTTAGCATGTTATGTAATATGTAACAATGTGGTTTATGGAAATGATGTGCTCCTTAGTTAAATTGCGAGTTGAATCAATTAAATGTAATTGTTATCTTTAGCTTAAGATTAAATGAACTTCTAGTGTTGTAGATTACTCTATAGCAAGAATGATTAAAGGTGTTAATGTACATGTTTAGAATCTGTTGTTTTGCTTTAAAAGTGCTTATGACCCCCAATTATGTTTAAAGTTTTAAACCCTGATGCATAGTTAGAACATTAAGATGATGTAGACTGCTGTTATTGTTAAAGAAACTTTGCTGGTTGTTTAAAGATGTTCTAATCTAACGGGTTAATAGAGAAATTTAATCGTGTTGGCTAGTGGCTTTAACTTGGAAGTTGATTAGAGTTGCTATTTTTTGTTGTTGCAAACTACTAGTATATTTGGATGTATGCAGTTGTGTCTCTACAATGCTAGTATTGATATCAATTGAGAAGACATAAGTCTTATTGTTAATGATGTTGTTAAGGGCAGTGTTAATGCTAGTATTCAATCTATTCTCAATAGTTGGAGTATGTTGTGTGGTGGTAATTTTGTTATAACCTATGTATAGGGTAGCTAAACGTAATGTTGTTGGTTGATGATTATGCCGTTTGTTGATATTGATGGCTTGGTAATTGTTTAGATTAATGGTTGAAAATCCTTGTTAAAAATGGAGGTTACTGTAACATGTTGTGATGGAGTGGACCATGGATAATTAATATGATGTAGAATTTTATCCTTAATGAATGTATGTCTTAGAATCATAGTTACGAGCTTTGCCTTGTGGAGATAATATTTACTTGTTGAAGTCATTTATTGATTGAACAGGTTCCAATTGTCAAGATGTTGACTTATGGATGGTATAAAATTGATAGGTTGATCATGCTAAAGTATTTGTTGAAGTATTATGTTTTAGAATGAGAATAGGATGTTGTATGATGTGTTTGTCTTTGGGGAACAGGATGAAGTAGTATTGGTTGGATGTTTTTTTATAAGCATCGTAAACTTTATTTATAAGTGTTGGGAATGGTAACTAGAGAAAGAAATTGTTATGTAAATTTTGTTAAATCCAGTTGGACTTCCTCAATGAGTAAGTAGTGAATTTTGAAGTTTTTAATGGAAAGCGTAGTGGAACACTAGAGATGATTGTATTTATGCTAAGCTGGTGTTTAAAACCTTCTGGACTGGTTTGGTTGTTTGCTATCTTGGTTGAATGCTTTTGGTCAAAGTATTCCTTATCTTTGTGTTTGAGTTTCCTAAAACTCGTAGAAATTGGTGCCTATTTTTGGATTTGGCTAATTTGTTCAGTTTATGCTATGAGTATGGTTTTACACCCAAAAGTCTTTGAGCAGATCGCGCTCCTTCGCGTTCGCGCTGCATCATATTTGGAGTAAATTTTAAAGGAAGCAGAAGGTCTTAATGGGTTGTGTTGGAGATTCTTGAGATTCAATTTGTAACTCCATTTGGCTAGAGTTGGAGTTATTTGAAAATGTGTGCGGTGTTTGAAAATGCTTCACAAGGTGGATTTTATGAATGGTTCATAAGTGATTTTGTTAGTAAAGTGTTCCCTTTTGAAATGAATTTCTCTTTCTCTTTGAAAAAAAATTGCGGTGGTTGTGTGTGCAGACGTTTGACTTTGGAGTTGATGTTCTATTCTAAAATGTTGATTTTGGTTAGAATGCGAGGTTTTGCAAGGTTAGCTTTAAATGGATGGTGGGTTTTGACACGACGCGGTTTTTTTCTGTTAACTATGCTGCCGTCATAGTTTATATGAATTAGCGCAATCCTCGATGTTATTCGAATTTTATTCATGTGATACAGAGGAAGAAGTCGTCTTGTGAATGACTATTCGGTAGTGTTGTTACATGATGAATGAATGGTGAAAAGTAATCATGACATCGTTTATAGATGTTAAATGATAAAATAGTCGTTGAGCCAGGTCAGTGAGAAAGTCATATATGGATATATGACTAATCCGGAGTGCTCTTGGAAAGCTGCATGCATGTCCTGAATCGAGATTTCAATTGCCTTCTAGTACGAGAAGTAAGAATGAATATCTTCTGGTATGTTGGTTGTGGTGTAAGAGATCTGAGCTTTCTTTGCATCTTGGCTTAGGAAAAATAAAATGAGTACTCTTTGGTTGTTGCCGAACTCTTTCCAATGTGGCTTTTAGCGCTTTGGAGTTCGAGTTGTTGTATGTGGACCAATTGGGTTCATGTTACGGTTGGGCTGACTCATCAAAGGTACTGTTTGTCCTGGTCCTTTAAGTGGAAGGATGTGAGGGCGAGGCTTTCTTAGTAAGAGAAATCTAGTGTGTCTAGTAGTTGATCGTAAATGGTGTAGAAGTGAAGAGTAAATTAAGGTTATCTATGTCCCAATTCAAACCTTCTTGGAGAATTGTTTCCGTTTATGTGTCCCTCGGTAGGGTTGATCAAATTATCAGTGGACCACTTGGTGGTTGCTAGTAATTGCTTTCGGTTTTCGAAGAGTATTGGATCTTTTTGTCGCCGGGCTATTGAGCGTGTTGTGCCAACCAAAGTGGAATGTTCGATTGTTATTGATTTGGTGAGTTTTCAGAACCCTGGCCATAAAGTAGGCTTCTCCTTTCGGTGGTAGTGGGGTGGGTGTTGGTCTTGTTGTAAAAGATCAGAATGTAACCCTGATGGTTCAAGTAGTTAGTAATCTTAGAGTGTTGTGTCTCACTTGGTTTGCATCGTCGCGAATACGACGAACCACAGTTGAGAGGTTGAGACGTGAATCACTATTGTGCGTGGGAGCGGAAGATGGATCTAGAAGTTGGTACCATGTCCTTCTGGAGAGTGGCTTTGGTTAAAGGGATCGGGCACTTTAGTGCCAAGGGATGTATCGAAGGAGGAGTGTGAGACTGTTTCCTTTCGTGGTCTGTTTGGGATTTTATCCTATCGCTTGGGTCATGCCAAGGCCTTGTATGGGTGCTTTTGGTTTCAATGTTGAGTAAAGTTCTTGCAAGAGGTTGATCGTGGGTTATCGTTAGAACTGTGGGTCTTCGAGCCTAAGCATCTTACCATCTGGTCTCGATCAGTGTAGTTCCAGTGGCTTTAGTCAGAGAGAGAAGCGGCTTGGGAACTGGAGTCTCGCATGCGCGAGAAGTACCTCGAACTTTTCGCCTCAGGTATGAGATATGAAACCTAGCTATCTTTTGCTTTGCTGGGTTGCGTATTGGTGTGTCTTGGATTCGAGGTCGAATCCTATTGAAGGGGGGGGGGAGAATGTGACACCATGGAGTGTCGTATCTTATAAAATGTGAATGTTGAGGTCAAAAACTTTATAAAATGTGAAAATGGAGGTTAAAACTTTACGTTATGCCTTTTATAACGTGTTTTTGGGTCGTTTTCGGGTGTTTGGGCCTCTCCGGGGGACTTTGGGCCTTGGGGGTTGAGTTGGGCCTCCGGTGGAAGGGTTTGGGCCCAAGGGGGGGGGACTTTTGGGAAGCCAAATCTGGCCCCCACCCGTTGGTGCGCCCCCCACTCCCTCTCCCAACCCTAGCCGCCACCCCCTAGCCCCCCATGCGCCTCCACCCTTCCCCTTCCTCTCCATCTTCCCCCATGGCGCCACCACCCCTCTCCTCCCCTATCCACCTCCCTTGCTGACCCTAGGGGAGTTCTCCACCTCGCCACCCCGCAGATCCATCCATTGGAGCGCTCCGCGACGAGGAGATCCGGTGGATTTGGAGCAAGGAAGGAGATCGCGCGAACCGGGAGGAGATCTGTTGGGTTTTCATTCGTCGGGCGAAGGTATGGCCACGGGGATCCTTGGGGTTGGTCTAGGTTCTGTTCTAAGGGTTAATATCATGTTTTTAGATGAATTTGTGGTGCTGGAATTGAGTAGATTAGATGAAATCTAGAAGTTGCCACGTTCTCTGTTTCGGGCAGCATGAGCAGTCGACCTAGGGTTTGGGTTTTCTCCAATTTAGATTCGGAATTTGGTCAGCCGCCTGTTGAAGAAGTTGTAGGTAATTTCAATACCTTTCAGTGTGTATAAAGAACGTCCAATTCCTACGAGCCGTTTGAAAGTTATGCTAGTTTTACAGAACGTATTAAAATCTGTGACGTGATTGGAACAGATCACGGTATTCTGTAGATTAAACCACTTTAGAGTCCGAATCAGTTTTTCCATATACTTAGAAAAAGTTTGGAAATTTCCTAAGCTACGCGAAGATGTACTCATTTAATCGATTCGGAGTCGCAGAACCCGAGTTACGCTCGTTGCAAGTCTGTTGTCCCGACGGGACAGAACCTCTGTTTTTGGGTTGTGCGGGTAGTTTGCGAAGTCGGGGTAGAAGAGTGTTTGCGTATTATTTTGTGGGCATGATTTTGATTGTGTGGTGCCTATGTGCAGGTGTTGTAACCCCGGGGGTGCCCTGTACATCTCGCCAATCCGTCGCCCGTAGTTGATGCAAGTGTATTGGAATGGGTAGCGGGTTGTAGTTTTCTAGATTGGTTGAAATTGAAGTTGAATATATGATATGTTCACATGCCATGCTTAAATGTTTGCCATTGATATGATGAATATGCTTATTATGTTATGATGCCATGTGTTAATGTACAAAGTTATTTATGATGTTGGCATGTTTGCATACATGGCATGATACATGGCCCGGGCAGTGAGAAAGTCATAACTAGTCTGGGGAAGGTCGGTGAGAAAGTTATGACTATTCCGGAGAGCCAATGAGTAAGTCCTACATCGTGATTCCATCCACCGCGGTGTATGGAAGCGAGGAGTAGGCACCCTCCATCTTCGGGATGGAAGGGGGGAGAGGGTGCACACCGATGGGTGTGTACTCAACCATACCGGTATGAGTTTCCAAGGAGACATGAGCATCGCATCGCATTGCATACATAATGATGATGAAAATGATATGTGATCATGAATGAGATGATAGACATGATGTGAGTTGTTGTAGGCATGAAATTGTTTCTTTTGTACCATTGCAATATACTTGCAGAGTGATGAACTCACGCTTGTGTTTATGTTGTTGTTTTTTTAGGTACCATGACACCGGCATGTGGGAAAGGGCCTTAGCTACACATCTTCACGTAGTTCCAATCACATTTACCAAATTTTGAGTCATGACCTTAATAATAGTGCCATGAATCTTGGTGTATGGATTAAATTGTCATCGGGTCCCTTATTTGCTTCGTTATAGTTTATGGAGTGGTTGAACTTGATATTAATGCCTTATGTTGATGCTATATCCATTTACATTGCTTCTTTAGATGTCTTATGATATGATATTACTTGCCTGTTATTGCTATTGTCTCAAATCATGTTAAAACAAAGGAGATGCTGCCGAAATTTTCGGTTTTGGCATTTGCTCTTTTGCTGTAATTTGTCTTTATTAGTGGTATTTAGGTGTTGTTTAGCCTATGTTTGGTAGCATTCGGGCATACTAGATACTGGGGTGTTACATCAATAAAATTGAAAAATGCAAAATAGACTAGGGGAAGAGAGTGACGCCTAGGAGACCTATGTCGATGGCTCCTAATCGAGGTTGTGTTTCACTAGGATAAGCTCTCTACATCTCAAAGGTCTGCGCAGAAGACTGAAGCTTAGGAAGCCTTTGTCGATGGCTCCTAGTCGTGGATGTGCTTCACTAGGCCTAACTCTTTGAACCGCTTTGTGAGCTTTAATCTAAAAATTTGCATTTAATGAGATGTTTGAGCATGAGGGTTCTCTAATGGTCTTGTAGCTTCCCAAAGTGTTGACTAGGTTGAACTCTAGTATATCCATTTTGTCGTTAGATTGGCTTTGCTTCTAGTCTTAAAGTTATGCTAAGTGTTGCTATTGTTGAAATCATGCAAAATTAGTATAACTTCTTTTGAGCTAGTTAGCAAAAATTGAAATATGCTATTGGATATGACTTAGGATGACATAATCTGAACTTGAGTAGCTTGGTGTCATACTTTGTCTAAGTGGTCACTTGCATAATCCTCAAAGCTCTTCTAGGTTGCATTTCATCCAAAAATTGATCTCTTGATGCCTATATTGCCGAAAGGGGGAGAAAACGTAGAAAAGGCATCTTAGAGGGAAGAAAATTAAAAAAATGCTTTCTCATGATCATGTTGAACAATTGTCCTTGCATTTGGATCATGAGTAATTTTGAGCTTTTTGGAGGATTTTTTGGTATTTGGAGCTTTTATAGAAAAATTATTTTTTCTTATGTTGTGCTCTAAAAATCTTCTCATCTATTTGGTTATGAGCTTTATTTCTCCTTCAATTGGATCAAATATGATTTTTGCAATCAAATTGCTTTTTTCCCTTTGTTTTCGAACTCAAATTTATGCCTTTTATGTGGTTTGTCAATATACTCATCAAGGGGGAGATTGAAGGACCATGTGGAGGTCCATCCATATTTGTGATGAGTATTTGACTTCATTTGAGAAAGATGTGCTCAGGTTTGAGTTTGACTTGACTTGGAATTGCATGGTTGAATTTATGATAAATGTGGACTAACATGCAGGAATAAAAAGATAAGATTGTATTTTGGAATGTGCAAACTGGTTTGGTCCTTGTGGTACAGGTTATTGAGACAATTATGGTCGTTGGTGAGTATCGTGACTAGGTTGGGAGAACCGAGGTCCGGAGCGGTCGAGGATGCCGACGAGATGGTTGAGCTCAAACCAGGATCACTTGGACATCATGGAAATGGACTTGAGGTGGCTCGGGGTTTCCGGTTCGAGTTGGAGGCTCGAAGAGGCGGAAACGGAGCGGTCAAGTCTGGCAGATGAAGGCCCGTTGCATCGGGTTGATCGGGTTTTGTTTAAACCCATGCATGGCCTATGTGGCCCATGTAAAGCCCATGTGTGGGGTGGAATGAGTGGGTTAATCCTAGCCCTTGGTGGAGTGCCCTAGGGTTTGGGACTCATCCAAGGGAGGAAGGTAGCCCAAAGTAGTATAAATAGAGGGGGAGGGGTGCCCTCCCTCATTTGAAAGTTTGAGTTGTTCCTTTGAGATTTGCCCATATGAAGTGAGGCTTTGTAAACCTTCCAACCAGAAAATACAAAGTTTTTCTTTACATTCTTGTGAATTTAAATTCTGCATTTACATTATGTATTTACTTTATGCAATTTAAATTCAGCATTTACTTTCCCGCATGTAAATTCTCGCAATTTACTTTCTCGCAATTTAGATTTGCCTCCTCTCCTTCTAAATGTTGTTGATCAAGGATGTCTTGAGGGTGCTCATTTGGTTTTGCATCTTTCTTGCACCCTAGGATAGACTAGAGATCAAGTTTCTATCGAGATTGCAAATATGTTTTGAACTTGTTCTTCGTGCAGCAGCTAGTCTTTGATTTTTAGAAAAATATAGACAAATCCTTTTTGAGTGATTTTTATTGGAGAAGCTGGGTGACTCTTATATACATCTGTGGAAAAATTTTGGGGTCCACTGGTTTCACCATTTGGGATCTATGAGGTGAAAACCGAGCCTAAAATTTCCTGATCTAAGTTCCTGACTATCTGTAGTCCTTGATTTGTCCTGATCTTTCTACAAGGCTTTTGGAGGTGATTTTTTGTGGAGTGTTTCAAAACACATCTTCTCACAGGGTGAAAATTTTCAAAAAATTTTGGAGCAACAAAAGTCCACCAACTACCTGCTCCAATTGAGGACAATTCCTAAAAATCTACTTTTGCTTTTCTAAATGAGGCTTTTGTGATTTGGCTTTATCTCTTTTAAAAATGAAGTATTTGAATTGATTCCTCTTTGTTTTGGACACTTGACAGCCAGGATTGTGATTTAAAAATCCCTCACATGATTCATGGTTCTCATCCATGCAAGCTAGGGATACACATAGTAGTCTAAATGTTCCGTTTTTGCGGGTTTTGCGAATTTGAGGATCACCGGTTTCTTTGCGGGATTGTTTGGAGTACGTTGAGTAGGGGATGATTTTATTTGGAATTATTCACCCCCCTCTGATCGCCATCTCGGTCATTCAGCTTCTCATACCAAGCTCGTGGAGCTTGCTTAAGTCCATACAAAGCTTTGAAAAGCTTGAATACATGATTAAGGTACTTGGGGTTTGCAAATCCTGGAGGCTGTCTAACATACATCTCTTCCTCAATGAACCCATTGAGGAATGCACTCTTTACATCCATCTGATAAAGCTTGAAGCCCTTGGATGTCGTGAATGCGAGCAGGATCCTGATGGCCTCTAGTCGAGCTACAGGGGCAAAAGTCTCCTCGAAGTCGAGACCCTCGGCCTGAGTGAAACCCTGAGCGACTAGCCTAGCCTTGTTCTGAACTACAACCCCATCCTCACTTTGCTTGTTTTTGAACACCCATTTTGTCCCAATGATGTTGTGACTAGAAGGGGGCTCGACAAGCTTCCAAACTTTGTTCCTCTCGAAGTTTTCAAGTTCATCATGCATAGCATTAATTCAAGATTCATCGGATAATGCATGAGAAACATCAGTTGGCTCAAAAGAGGCAACAATGACAGAGTGAAGGCAAAAAGTGGGCAGACCTGACTTAGAGCGAGTGACTCGCTCAAACAGATCTCCAATGATATGGTCAGGTGATGAGCCTTTTGAATGTGGCGGGGAGGTCCAGAAGCAGAAGTGACCTCTACTCCTCGAGTGGGAGTAAGAACAGAGTCACTAGCCGCCAAAGAGTCTTAGGGTAAGGGCTGATCTCCCTGAGGTGCAGAGATGGAAATTGGAGGCACCTTGGGAGCAGGAATGGAGGCTAGATTCGGCAAAATGTCTTCATCTCCGTCGTCCTCATCCTCTGTGAAAATAGATTGAGAAAGAGGAGAAGAGCCTGAAATATCTGGTCTAGCCAGGACTAGCCTCATCAAAGGTCACCTCACAGGTCTCTATCATCCTACCCAAGTCTACAACCCAAATCCTATAGCTACGGAAGTTGAGTAACACAGAAAGATCCCATCAGGAAAGCCTGACTCGAACTTGTTTAGGTTCCCAGACTTCATGAAGAAGCACTTGCAACCGAAAACAAGAAAATGAGACACACTGGGCTTTTGCCCACATCTCAACTCATAAGAAGTGCAGTGCAAGTGTGCCCTAAGAAAAACTCTGTTGGCAACATGGCATGCCGTAACTACAGCCTCAGCCCAAAACTTCCTAAGAGTATTGTACTCATCTAGCATCATCTTGGTCATCTCAACCAGGGTCCTGTTCTTCCTCTCCACTACTCCATTCTGCTGAGGGACGTTTGAAGAAGAGAACTGGTGCTCTATGCCAACCTCCTCATAGAAGCTGCTAAAGTAGGAGTTCTTGAACTCTATGCCATTGTCACTACGGATCGCTCGTAAGGCACCTGGGAGCTCAATGGACAACTTACAGACCAAACCCCTAAAGTGAGAAAAGGACTCATCCTTCGAGGCCATGAAAAACACCCAAGAATACCTCAAAAAATCATCGACTATGACAAGAATATACCACTTTCCTCCCGCTGACTTCACTCTAGCCGGACTAACCGTGTCCATGTGCAAGAGCTATCCTGATGCATCAGTCATCAATCGAGTGACTAGGAGATGAGAAGTAGCGACCATCTTGCCATGCCGGTAAGGAGAACACACGACATCTTTGACCATCTTGAGTTTGGGCAGACCACGAATGAGATCATGGCCGCTAACTTGAGTCAAATGATTAAAGCCAATGTGACCAAGTCTCCTATGCCAAAAGGAGAGATCACGGGACTCTAAAGCAATAAGGCAACAGAGAGAGTCTCCTGAAGAGGAGGAAAAATCAGCACGAAAGACTCTCCCAAACTGAGAAATCCCGCAAACCAACTCCCTAGAAGAATCGAGGATTCTAGAGGCGCTGCTTTTAAAACTTACCTTGAAATCATCATCAATAAGCTGTGAGACTAAGAGCAAGTTATATTACAGCTTAATGACTAAGGCAACGTCCTTAAGAATGAAATGGTCATTAATGCAAATGGTACCTTTAGCGATGACTCTACCTGACGAAGCATCCCCAAAGGTGATCAACTCATCACTGGGAGCTTGGACTAGGGAAGAGAACTAACAGGAGTCTCCGGTCATGTGACGTGAATAGCCGGAGCCTACGATCCAAACCTCTCCCTTCCTTGTCCTACAGACCTGAATCAAAGAGAGCGAGATGCAGATGACACAGTACCGGGATAGATCAAAGCAGAACTAGGAACCCAAAACTGAGACACCGATTAGAAGAACCAATCACAGGAGCAGATGGATGCAATGTAGCGCCTCTCCGTGACTCTAATCTTACTAAGTCAAAAATCGCTCCTGTAGGACGTTTGGGAACAGGTATCGGGTTGGTCCGCCGATGTGCAAAGGCCGGACCATCCCAGTGCTGCTGCCCAAACCTCCTGCTGGAGGAAGCAAACTCACGCCGCTGATATCTACCTCGACGGGAAGAACGAGAAATATCATGAGGACAGTGGAGGGACTGACTCGGGATAGCTTTGGGGCGAAAACCATAGGTAGAAGCCTGAAAACCAAGCCCCATACGCTGTCCAAAAACAGGCAACTCTCTAACCTATCTAGAAGCAGTGTGTGCTTTAGGAACACTCAGTCTGGGGATGGCCCTAAATACCCATAAGGGCACGAACACGCTCACACCGAGTGATCTTGGCGCTTCTAAAGCAGAAATCAGCAAGGTGTCTATCATTCTGACAAAAGGTGCAAATATATTTCGCCTTAGAGGCTGAAGTAACAGGTGGTGTCACCTTCTCATCAGAGATCCCGTGGACCATTCTAGCTGACCTAAACACAGTTGTGCTCATTTGTGGAGCAACCACAATCTCTCCACTCTTGGAGGAGGCACGCACAACAGTAGGCGGATGCGCCTGTGCATGCTCCAAGTGACCAAACCCTAGACCTTGATTAAATCTGCTAATCTTGGACTGATCTAGAATGAGATTGATCTTCTTCTTGCCTCCAACAAACTACTCGAGAGTGTTCATAAGATACTGACACTCCCGAAAAAGTGAGTCACAAGAAGAGCAAGGGGAAGAAGTACAAGAAGAGCCAGAAGAAGAGGATTGAATAGCGCGTGCATATCTCTTCCTATACACGACTGCCTCAATTTTGAGAGACTCACAGGAAATACAAGGAGTATCTCTAATTCTACCAACTTGGGCCTTTAGCTTCTTCCTAAGCTCTACATGGATTCGGTTCACATCCTCCCCTACCCCAACACATAGCAAGCAATCATTTAGTGACTTAGCTAATATATCCTTGGCAAATTTAGAATTCTCAAGCACCAAGTCATCATAGTCATTTTTTAGTTGCATACAACCCTCACATGAGCTGACTGGGTCCTTAGAAATATGCAATTCAAGTTCATCATTTCTAACAGAAAGCTTCCTAAGGTGATTGCTCATGGCATCAATTTCAGCTAGCAGCTTAGGGCAATTTTCCCAGGATGCAGTTGTGTGAGCATGAAGAAAACTAGCATCCAAAGAAACAATATTAGTATTCTTCGAACTAAGACCCTCAAGCTCAGAAAGCACACTATCATGCAAGGTCCTTAGGTTCTCTAGCTCCACAAGCAAAGCATCACAGAGAGTACATATATCAGAGTCTGTTGCTCTTAAATTTTTAGAAATTTTTCTCCCAGTGAGCAATTCAGTCTTGAAACACTCCACCAAAAACCACCTAAAAAAGCCTCATAGAAAAATTAGTAAAAATCAAGAACTATAGACAGTCAGGAACTTCGATCAGGAAGTTTGGGGCTCGGTTTTCACCTCATAGCGCCCAAACGGTGCAACTAGTGGACTCTAAATTTTTTTCACAGATGGATATATGAGTCATGCACCTTTTCCAACAAGAATCACCCAAAAAAGGATTTTTTTTAGATTTTTCTAAAAATCAAAGACTAACTGCTGCGCGAAGAACAAGTTCTGGACAAATTTGCAATTTGATATAGAACTTGATCTCTAGTCTATCCTAGGGTGCAAGAGAGATGTAAAACAAAATGAGCACCCTCAAGACATCCTTGATCAATAACATTTAGAAGGAGGGGAGGCAAATCCAAATTGCGAGAAAGTAAATTGCGAGAATTTACATGCGGGAAAGTAAATGCTGAATTTAAATTGCATAAAGTAAAGACATAATGTAAATGCGGAATTTAAATTCACAAGAATGTAAAGAAAATCTTTGTATTTTCTGGTTGGAAGGTTTACAAAGCCTCACTTCATGTCGGCAAAGCTCAAAAGGAGCAACTCAAACCTTCAAGTGAGGAAGGGCACCCCTCCCCCTCTATTTATACTACTCTTGGGCCACCTACCACCCTTGGATGAGTCCCTCAACCCTAGAGCACTCCACCAAGGGCTAGGATTAACCCACTCACACAACCATGCAAGGGCAACCCAAAACCCACACACATAATGGGTTTTCTTGCACGGTTTTCAAAGCATACTACCTAGACCCGCTATCCTATCAACTAGACCGCGATCCAACGGCCCTCATCGATCCTCACGGCATCTAGCTAGTATCATCGCCTTTCCTTGTCTTCTTGACTTGCCCGGACTCTGTCTCCGATCATCTTCCTGCGATCTTCGACCGTCTGGACCTCCGACGCACCTCGGCTAGTCCTGGTCAACCTCCGCCTCACCATAACCTAGCATTGTCGTCCTGCAACCATCAAATACAAGGAAATACATCACATAGCATTGTCCAATAATCATCACAAATGCTTACAATTAACCATATCTCATTCATCATATTGGTTCTACTGCCAACCATAGGCCAGTAGTACCACAAGAAGCTAACACAACTCAAATTGCTTCTTTTTGAATTCCAATTCAAATCAAACTAAAACATGAGCACACTTTGCTCAAATAAAGTCAAATACTCATCACAAATTTGGATGGACCTTCACATGGTCTTTCATTGTTGGTCATGTGACTCAGAATCCCCAACTGCGGTTAACTCTTTAATCACGAATAGCATGGCCATGCATTTTTGGAATTCGACCACTCGAGAGGCCTAGAGATATCTCCACTATTTATGGAGGTGCAAATCCCATCTTTATATACCATGTCTCATAGCATGCTTCATGACAAACCTGAAGGCCACCTTTATAACTACCCAGTTACGGAGTAGCATTTGGCAACACTAAAATAAGTAATTACACATTTCGAGTACATGCATCAACCTCAAGTCTAAGGATGTATCATACACATTGTACATAGAGACGAACTGATGACAAGAAGATTACAACGTTCTCGCAGTGTCTCAAGGTGGGTCAATCCAACTCCATGTTCTCTAACATGTGTCCATATTATTATTTTGATATCTCCATATCTATGATATGTGAAACGTGGTCATCAACCAATACATATTCTAGTCTATTCATATATGTCCTCATATGTTTATTGACTAGGGATAACTTTAGAATAATCATCACAAAATCATATATAGAGTTTCACATACAAGTCACATACTTGCTAATAAATTATAATGATATTATTCAAGGAACAAGATAATAAATCATGAACATAAGGAAATATAATCATCTCTATGATTGCCAATAGGGTATATCTCGAACACAAACCTCATTCATCTAATCAGCTGGCTAATTCATCCGGTTTATCACAAGAATTAGCAATTTTGCCCCACAAGCAGATCACTGTTCAACTCTCTAGATAATGGGAGGTCAACGGTTATGGCCTAGTTAGGCATTTAGATTTCACCTATCTAGATAATGGGAGGTCAAGGGTTATGGCCTAGTTAGGCATTTAGATTTCACAATACTTCTCCGGTTATCCTACTTTTAGTCTTCCACTGCATTCTTCCATTCAAGAAAGCATCGGATTGTATGGTTATTAACTGCCATTCAGAACATTTATATTTCAGAATACTTCCCCAATTATCCTACTTTTAGTCTTCTACTGCATTCTTCCATTCAAGAAAACATCGGATTGTATGGTTAGTAACTGCCATTCAGAACATTTAGATTTTAGAATACTTCCCCAGTTATCCTACTTTTAGTCTTCTGCTGCATTCTTCCATTCAAGAAAACATGGGATTGTATGGTTATTAACTGCCATTTAGAAGATAAATAAATAAACAAATTCAGTTGCATCCAGGTCAAATATTTTATCATTTCTCAAACTATGCTACCAGTCTCATTTCTACTCATAATTTCTACTCAAAGGTGTCTTTCATTAATTAAGCCAAAGAAAAACTAACCTGGTGTAGTGACTGACATTCATGTTGAGCCTAAAGTCTTGTGGTCTATGAGCAGGTTGTGCGGCTTGAGGTTACTCTAGTGGCACAGTACATGGGTACCGGAGTATGTGTCTTCATTGCCGACCGGAGTGCTCGTATTTGGGCGTACATATTGTACAAAGTTGTGTGTACAACGTATCTCGGTATGTGTAGGACATGTAGTTGTACCATGTTATTCATGTATTTACAAGTCTTGTATGTGTACAATATTTTTTTATGTTTGTGCAAGTATATGATATTTTTTAGTATTTGTTTTGTATGCAAAAGTGTAAGTATTTGTTTTACAGTATGTGTATAAAATTTTGGATCAATTTTTGTTTTCCAATACCGTATTTGGAGTTGCACATGATACAACTACAAAATTCAAATTTTGAATCAGATTGAGATATGTGCAAGACTTCTGCCATTTTAAAAAAGCTCGTCCCACCACTGGTCAAATCACCATCTAATACACAAATAAACATCCATTTTAAAAAAGCTCGTACACATGCAAATACCATATGTAGCACAAATCTTGATGCAGCCTCAACAGTGGAGATAAGAGCTGTGAGTGCAACATGCAATACATTTTACTTACTGCTCTCCTCCTCATCCCCACAACCTTAAAGGCTAAGGATTTGTTTGGTTTGGAACTAATATTGTCACGTCTAAACTTAGATGTGCTACAATTCTAAGCTGGGTGTTTGGTTCGTTGCCACAACTGTGACTTGCCAAATAGACCTAGAGAATGCCTGTTGCCAATGGTGACACTTGCTGGACCTTTGCTGCCTCTTCGTCCCCCCTATTATGATATAGATAGAACATCAGCCCGAGTTTGGAAGGACTCTATTTATTAGTGGACGAATCCAAATATATCTCCTATTGGTTTTGCTATATATTGGGCACCCATTGTATAGAGAGAATCAATCTAATAAAGAGAAAGAGAATCGCTTCATACTTTTGTGTGTGCTTCTACTTTTGTTCGTGTGTACGTATGGGCGTGCTGTTGATTGGTGCAGGTGAATGATTACATTTGACAACACGTTATCAACACGAATGCTCTTCATTCGGGTATGTCGTTCTAAATATATTGGTTATTAAATCAATTGCATTTTTATTGTGCTAATCACAACATGATCCCTGTTCGGTGCATGTTCTCAAACGACGTTCTACTGAGACCAGTCGTGATCGTTTGCTTGCATTGATCTACACTGCATCAAGATCATCCTACCACACACGATCACACCGCGTCAATCCCTACGTAAGTTGATCGCACATGTTAGTCAATTAAATCCTGCATATTGTTCTTCCATTGATTATAGATTACTTGTTAATTTATTCTCAAATTGATGCTACTATTCATCATCAACAACAAAAATAATAATAACATGCCTAGGGTGGTAGTGCTCCCACACGTCCGTACAATGGCCGACGAAGGTTATGACCCGGTTCCACACCTTGATGGCGGTGACCACTCCTGTCGGGACCCGAATTTGCAAATCCGGACCCTCTGTGTATTCAGCACTAGTCCAGGAACGCGCTAGTGCACACAATCTTAACATCGGTAAATATCACAATCATACCACTCGATACTAATAAAGTACTTTAATTAAATAGTCAAACTGGTTACTCGACCTTATGGTCAAGTTACAAGTATACGCCACGCAGGGCAAAACTTATTAAGAGAGAAATAATAGCAGCGGAAAATGAAATAAGTTCGTGGCGCCATCCAGTATACCACAGGCAACTGACTGGGCTCGCTCCCTAAGTAGACGGTTCCTCTTGGAGCTCCTCCTCCAAAGCTGGTGTAGTCTCCTCTTCAACTGGTGTTGTATTGTGGCAAGGGTGAGTACTTGGTACTCAGCAAGTCATGCACAGAATGCAGCTAATATACTACATGCATGGCTTAATACAAAGGAGTGGCTCAAGGTATTTTTGCAGTAAGAGCATTTAGCAAGTATCATAAGTAGATTCGAAAGCAGTAGTAACAACTAAAGCATAAATAACTTTTCAAAGGTTTAGTAAACATCTTTCCCATCCTAATCCACATTTCTATCAACATCATTATTAATCCAACCCAACCCTTCAAATCCAAGTTATTTTCAAGAAAGTCTAACCCTTGACTGTAATTCCCGAGCGATGTCCAATACCGCGGACACGGCTATTCGAATAGATTTTCCACTCTGCAGAGGTTATGCACTTTACCCACAAGATACAGTCAAACACCACAAAGGCGAAGTTCAGTAACAAAGTCTTTCGGAAACTTCTAACAGTACAAGTGGTCCTCCCCGGTTGTTGCACACTAACCCTTCCCTTAGCTAAGGCGAAGTTTAGGCCAACCAACCGTTAGATGGGTACCTGGCCGCAGCCCCGGTACGCTCCCCCGTACAACATACACAAAGGGTGTAGTTGACCTCCTGAGGTCCCACAGGTACGTTATTAGCAACTTAATCAACTAGGTCTGTCCCATTACAGACATGTGGTTGCAAGATTGACTCAATTCAATGGCTTGCAAGGTGAAGTCCTTAGGGTGACCAGGGCAAGACTACCCGAAGAACCAAAACAACATTCCCGGTGCCACAACTGGCCCACCCGATCGTTCTTGCCACATGCCCCGGTCAAAAGCTATTTATCAAACCCCAGTTGGTTACCATGCACCACGTGCCATCAACATCACATGATACCTTTCCAAAACAGGTTCAATATGTCATTAAGTCAATATTAACGTTTGAGTGTCCAAAATCATGTCATGAGCACGTAGCAGGTCTAAGCCATATACTACAATGATCTACAAACCCTTGTTGGCAATTTATTAATGTCCAACTAATAATCCACAACTAGGGTGACAAGGGGTCATGGCACATATTTAAGTATTCAAGGTGTCATACAGCAATTAGACATTTATCTAATTACCCATAATTAAGTAAAGCATTTTCTAATTTAAACTAGCATGCAATAATTTGAACCAAAAATAGGTTTCAAAATGGGATCAACATGGTCAAAGCATAACTTGCCTTCAAAAAGTACTTGTTCTTGGTCTTGAGCTGGCTCCTGGGTCAACACTTCTCCTTCGAAGCCTTCGGGCACTTCAACGTCTACTCGTAATACGTGCAGATAGCAATACACAAATAAACAATAGGCAAAAGCATCCCAAAACTCCAAATAAAATCCATAAACAGAGAGAACATAATTTTATGAACTTTTCGGAACTGGAATCTCTCAAATCGGAGTTAAAATGCAAAAGTTATAATTATTTAAAGTTTAAATAATCAATTAAATAATATTACAGAGAAAAACTTTAGTCCAAAAATTAAATAAAATTCATAATTATGTAGATCTCAATTTTATACAAATTTAGAAATTTGAATCACTCAAATCGGAGTTGAAACGCAAAAGTTATAAGCGTTTGAAGTTTGAAACAAAATCTGAAATCATTATTTCGAATTAATAAATCATTTTCTTTTTCGGAAATTAATTATTGCGTCAGCGAGGACACGAGGCAGCCTTCGATTGGGCGGTGGCGTCGGTAGGTTCATGGACGTGGTCCATGGTTGGGCTCGGTCCACCGTGGACTCGGTCCACGGCTCCACGTGTCGCTGACAGGTGGGTCCCCTCGGGTGACGTCATTCTTGGCGTCGTGAGGCTCGGCCCATGGTGGCGAGGTGGGACCACGGTGATGTCATTCTTGACATCGGCGCTGGTGACGGCCGTGACATCTTGAGCGCCATGGCGTCGGCGTGGCGTCATGGTGCGATGTGGCTGGCGCGACATGGGCCCGCGTGTCGGCGTCCTGCACGCTGCCAGCTGGCGTGATCGGCAGCGGCCGCGTCGATCTCCACACACGTGGCTAGATCTCGGCCGTTGATTTGAAAATCAACGGCCCAGATTGGATCTGGACTCACGCGTTTGGGGTGAACGCGTTTGATCTGGACCGTTGGATCTAGATCCAACGGTCGAGATTGGATCTGGGATTCTGGACGGGATCTCACCGTGGGATGACGTGGTGTGATCTGGGACGTTGGATCTGGATCGGATGGCTGAGGGAGCTCGAAGTCCGGCGATGGCGAGCGGCGGCGCTGGGTCACCGGCGCAGGGGATGATGACCTAGCCGACGGTGTTTCGGACGCGCTCCGGCGACGTGGGTGGTGCTCACCGACGCGGTTTGCTCTCACGGTTCCGGATCTGGGGTCAACGGCGACGGAGGACGACGGAGACGGCGGCTATCTGCGAAAAACCGCAGCTGCACCTTCTCCTAACTGCGGCGAGCTCTAGCGGCGCAACCACGGCGGCTCAGGCGAGGTGAGTTAGGGCTACGGGTGCGCAATGAAGTGGCGGTCCCGACACGGGTGGCGGCGCAATAAATATGGCCCTCGGCGTCCGTGAAACGCACGGAAACCGAGGTCCTCTCCGTTGCGGCGGCGGAGTCCGGCGGCGTCTCGGATTGGGTGACGTGGCACGCGCCTGGCCGTTGGATCGAGATCCAGCGGTGCGTGAGTTTGGGTTCGGATCGGACTTCGGGTGGTTTGGCTCGGTCGGGCTCGGGTCGGCGGCGTGGCTCAATCGTGGCCGTGATCCAACGGTCCACACGCGTAGGGTTCGGCCAAGTGGGTTCGGCTCAACCACGGGCTAGGTCGGGTTGGTCTGACCTCGAACTCGAGTCGACTTCGGGCTCGATCGGAGGAACGATGTAGGCCGGTTCGATTTTCCAGCGATTTAATATTTAAAATAATTTCCAGTAATTCATTTAATTCAAGAAAAATAGCAAAATACTCAGAAAAATTCCAGAAAAATTTTGGAAAATACTTTGGGGCATTTTGGACTCAAATAAAATATTTCCAACAAAATTTTATTTGCAAAGTTAAATTCTTTAATTATTTCAAAATGGAATAAATTCAAATAAATTTCAAATAAATCCAAATAAATTCCAGAAAATTCCAAAAATTCACCAAAGTGCCAAATCACACATAAATTTAAGAAAAGAAAAATTTTGGGGTGTTACAAACCTCCCCCTTAATAGAATCTCGTCCCCGAGATTCAGGGCTTACTACAGAATAGGTTTGGAAACTCTTTCTTCAAATCCTCTTCGCGCTCCCAAGTTGCTTCGCTCTCTGCATGGTTGCTCCACTGAACTCTACAGAAACGGGTTGACTTGTTCCTCGTCTCTCGATCCATGGTGTCCAGAATCTTCACGGGATTCTCCTTGTAAGTCAGATCTTCTTGTAGCTCAATTGACTCTAGCGGCGCCTGCTCCTCAGGTACTCGGAGACACTTCTTCAACTGGGACACGTGGAACACGTCATGCACTCCTGCTAATGATCATGCGGTAACTCCGGTGGTAAGCAACCGCCTCTGCGGCTCAAAATCTTAAATGGTCCAACATAGCAGGGTGCAAGTTTCCCTTTGGCATGGAACCTCTTAACTCCCTGAGCGGCGTAACTCGAGGTATACAAAGTCTTACGGTTCAAAACTCAAATCCCGACGACGATTGTCGGCATAACTCTTACGTCGTGATTGGGCTATCTTCAACCTTTCCTAATCTTGGCAATCTGCTCTTGACTTCTTGAAGAATGTCGGGCGAAGACACGGCGTCGCGGTCTCATTCGATTTAATGGCGTCCGATAGGGTCGACCATACGATTACTCAAAAGGTGACATCGTAAACTAGCCTGGTAACTATTATTGTAATGGCGAACTCGGCATACGGCAAACTCTTATCCCAAGAGGTAGCATAAGCCAATGCACACGCTCTTAGCATATCTTCGAATCGATTGACTCTTTCGATCGGCCCATCCGTCTGTGGATGATAAGATGTCTTGAAGTTCAAACGGGTTCCCATGGCTTCATGTAGCTTATTCGAACCTCGAGGTAAGCGGGTACCTCTATCCGATACGATCTTCTTTGGCACTCCGTGCAAACAGACGATCCTGATCATATACAACTCTGCTAACTTGTCCCCCAAGTAAGTGGTCTTTACGGGGATGAAATGGGCTACCTTGGTCAAGCGATCCACTATAACCCATATGGAGTCATAACCTCCTTGAGTCTTAGGAAAACCGGTAATGAAATCCATTCCGATTTCCTCCCACTTCCACTCAGATATCTTCAGCGGCTGCAACAATCCTGCTGGTCTCTGATGCATTGTCTTGACTCTCTGGCATATGTCGCACAATGCAACATGCTCGGCAACTTCACGCTTCATGTTCGGCCACCAGAATCTTTCCTTCAAGTCTTGATACATCTTGGCACTTCCAGGATGAATTGAATACTTGGAGTCATGGGCTTCCTCCAAAATCAGTTGCTTTAATTCCTTCTTGTTGGGCACACAAATCCGATCCTTCATCCATAACGTGCCCTGCTCATCTAGCTTGAAGTCCTTTGCCTTGCCTTCCCCCATTTTGGACTTAATCCTGCGGATCTTGTCATCATACTTCTGTCCTTCCTGTATCTGATCTTCTAGGGTAGGCTTTACTTCCAATGCGGCCAAGAATCCGCTAGGTACCACCTCAATTTTCATTCTCTGAAATTCCTGGCATAGCTCATCCTGATTCGTGGCTATCAACATATTCACGGTATGGCTTTTCTGACTCAAGGCATCGGCCACCACATTAGCCTTTCCGGGATGATAATGGATTCCGACATTGTAATCCTTAATCAACTCCAACCATCTCCTTTGCCTCATATTCAGATCCGACTGGGTGAATATGTACTTAAGGCTCTTATGATCCGTGTACACTTCACATCTGTTCCCGATCAGATAGTGACGCCATATCTTCAAGGCATGCACTACGGCAGCTAACTCTAGGTCATGTGTCGAGTAATTCTCCTCATGCGGCCACAACTGCCTTGATGCATAGGCAACAACCTTTCCGTTCTGCATCAACACACATCCAAGTCCTTGGTGCGATGCATCACAATAGATATCAAAGCTTTGATTGACGTCCGGCAGAACCAACACTGGTGCTGATGTCAACCTCGTGTTCAGTTCTTGGAATCCTTTCTCGCACTCTGGCGTCCATGTAAACTTCTTCTCCTTTTTCAGCAATTGCGTAAGAGGTCTCGCAATTGTTGAAAAGCCTTCAATGAAGCGGCGGTAGTAACCTGCCATTCCAAGGAAACTCCGGATCTGGAGTCACGATCTTGGTGCTCCCAATGTAACACAGCTTCTACTTTACTTGAATCAACGGCGACCCCTTCTGCGGTCATTACATGTCCGAGGAATTCCACCTTGTCCTTCCAAAAATCACACTTACTGAACTTGGCGAAGAGTTGCTGTTCCCTCAGCTTTTCCAAAACTCGCCTCAAGTGTTCGGCATGTTCATCCTCTGTCTTGGAGTAGATTAGAATATCATCTATGAACACAACAACAAACTTGTCCAAATATTCCATGAACACCTTATTCATCATATTCATGAAATATGCTGGCGCATTCGTCAGACCAAAGGACATAACGATGGCTTCGTAATGTCCATATCTCGACGAAAATGCGGTCTTTGGAATATCCTCCGATCGGATCTTCAACTGATGGTATCCCGATCTCAGATCAATCTTGGAGAAAACTCCGGCTCCTCTCAGCTGATCAAACAGATCATCGATCCTGGGTAGCGGATACTTATTCTTCACGGTGACTTCATTGAGTGCACGGTAGTCAATGCACATCCTGAAACTCCGTCCTTCTTCTTGACGAACAAAGCGGGTGCTCCCCACGGCGACGAACTCGGCCTCGATAAATCCTTTCTCCATTAACTCTTCAAGTTGTTTCTTCATCTCTACCAATTCCTCGGTGGACATCCGATAGGGTCTCTTTGCTATCGGTCTTTGTACGATTACTAGCTCTATCACAAACTCTATGTCCTGTCTGGCGGCATACCGTAGATCTTCGGGGAAAAACATCCGGGTACTCATTCACTCGAGACATCCTCTATCTTTGGTTGCCATGGTATGCTGTTAACCATCAAGCTGTCCATCTCTCGACGGCAGTAGCTTGAAATTCCACTTTCTTTCCACAAGGGCTCTCGTCGAGATAGTCCTTTGTCCACAATCCAATACGGCCTTGTGCTTGGATAACCAATCCATCCCCAAGATAACATCTAAGGTGCGGGTCTCCAAAATAATAAGGTTCGCTAGGAACTCTATCCCATCTATTAGTATTCTCACCCAGAACATCCTACTTTCGTTCGGAGTTCGGAACCAGGGTTTGAACTAAAAGCATGCATTTAAGTCTTGCAATCTCCAAATCATTTTTAGCAGCAAAGCCTTGAGAAACAAGCGAATGCGAAGCTCAGGAATCAAACAAAGCTGTTCTTTGATGCGAGTTGACTAGTAACTTACCCAAAGACGACGTCAGTGGCATTCGCGGTGCATCTGCGGTGACATGGTAGACTCGGCCTCTCACCACGATGCAGGGTGTGGCTCCTGTCTTTGGCGTCCTAGGCGGTGTGGATCGGATAGAAGCGAACTGGGGTCACTCCTGCTGTCTTCTTAGGACAACTGTTGGCAAAGTGTCCGGGCTCGTTGCAATTGTAGCAGCGTCTCACTTGTCCCTGATTATTGCACGAGCGGCGTTTACGGCTGGTCTTTGAAGGTCCGATAGTTACGATTGATGGGTCTTGGTGCCGGTGACGGTGTCCTTGTAGTATTCTGCGGTGGAATCGAAAACTGATTTGGCGCAACCCTCAAACGTTCTTTGTGCTCCCTGGCGCGATCCACGATCTTTTGCATCCTGCGCTTCCTGTTCTCATCCAGTTCCTTGCGCTTGTCCTCAAGAATAAGCGCCTTATTCACCAACTCTTGGAAATCGGGAAAGGTGTGGGTGATCAGTCCCACCTGTAATCCTGAGTTAAGTCCCTTCATGAAGCGAGACTATCTAGCTTTATCTGTCACTACATCCTCAGGTGCGTAGCGAGCAAGCTGTGTGAACCTGTTCAGGTATTCGGCCACCGGCTGATTACCTTGCTTCAGTGCTCTGAACTCCTCCTTCTTGAGGTCCATGATTCCTTCAGACACGTGATACTGACGGAATGCAGCTGTGAACTCCTCCCAAGTGATGTCCTGAGGGTTCACTTGCGTGGCACAGAAGTTCTCCCACCATTCAGCGGCTGTTCCTTCCAACTGATGAGAAGCGTAGAGTACCTTCTCATTTCTTATGCATTGAGCTATGTGTAGCTTCCTCTCAATTGACCTTAACCAGTCATCGTGTAATACCCGAATCTCGATTTTTGTGTTCGTGCAGGAATTTCTGGGGTTTGTGGGCTGTAGCGGGACCTACGGAGGGTTTTGGGCTATTAAAGGGTAGAGTTTAGCCTTGAGGGAGTGATTTCTCATTAAAAGAAAAAGAAAAAAAGGGTTAAAAACTGCAGTCACCCTCTTGGGCCCCCAAAAACCAGCCCCACCACATCCCTAACCCTAATCTCCCACCTCTCATTTTCCCCCCTAGCCGCCCCAAACCTCCTCCTCCATGGACGAAATTTGCAGCCACTTCCTCCCCTCTTCCATGCCATTTCTAGCCAGTAGAAATGTAGATCCATCCACCCAAAGTGTTCCTCCGCTGCCCGGGATCGAATCTGCCGCGAAGAACGGCGCGGATCGGCGAAGAACGGTGAGTTTTCATTCCCTTTAGGTGAGGTTTGATTTGGGGGTTTTAGATTCTGTTCTAGGGTGGTATTAGGAGGGTGTTTGAGCCCTTGTGCATGGTTAATTTGTTGAGGAGGGTTGCTAGGAGGAGATTTGATTTTCGGATCAGAGTGGTCTGAGTTCGAACAGTATGAGCAGTCGGTTTACAGACGCGATTTCGTGGCCTAGATGATTTTTACTGGAAAAGTGCATAACTAGAAAGTTGTAGATAAGATCGATACCTAGCTCCTGTATTTTTTTCAGATTTTTCTGAGCTCTAGTTTGGGAGTAATCGCGGTGGGGATACTGCTGTAAGAAGAGAGGGGACAGATTCCGTATTAGGATTAGGGCTGCAGATTAAACAGATTTGGGTCGGGAATTAGAATTTATGGTTTACATGAAAGTTGTAGATCACGTCAGTATCTAGCTCCTGTAATTTTTTTATAATTTTTGGAGTTGGGACTTGGAAGCTAGGGCTGTTGCAAGCCTGCTGTTCGGATTTGGAACTAGAGAACTGCCCACTGTGTTGAACCATTATTTAGGCAAATTTAAAAGTGGAATTGAAATCTTTGGTCTTCATGAAAGTTGTAGAGGATGCCAATATCTAGCTTATGTAATATTTTTAGATTTTTGGGCGTTACAGAGAAATAGTTACAAAATAATTAAGCAAAGCGCAACCTGCTTTTCTGGGCAGAATCAGAGATAGTGTATTCATGGGGTTGTGGGGGCGTAGGAGTCAGTTGAATGTGTTCAACTTGAGTTTCAAAAAAATGTTTGGGTACTGAGGTAAGATGTTTGTGTAGGTGAGTGCGACTTCGACGCAATTAACATCTTCGCCCTCATCGGTAAAGGCAAGTGGAGTTGGCAATGTTTGTTCATATTTTGATTGTTTACTTTATCCATGACGACAAGTAAGAAGTACTCACAATCAAGTTGTAATGTGGAGTTGTTTACACATGTATCATGTCATATGCATTCATGCATTGGAAGAATGTCGCCGTGAGAACGCCGATCGCATCTGTACAATGCCGTGTGTTCTGAGAAAGAGCACGTAGCCGTGTGTTCTGAGAAAGTGGCACGGTGAGAAGGAACATGTCATGAGCATATGCATTACTTCTCTTTCGCTGATGTCTGTTTGGGGGTGGAAAGAAAGAAGAGGAAAGAACCGTTGTATGTCTTGTTTAATTTTGAGAAAAAGAAAAGAGGAAGTTCATGCTTACGATATTTGATTGTTGTCTTTGTATTATTTGTTCCACTTGCTGAGATTATTCGATCTCACCAGTCCTCTTCCTTTCAGGCAATCTTCTGGAGCGTAGCATGAAGGGTGGGGCGTAGATGCACTTACTACACATGTTCACTTGGAATAAAATATTTATGTGGAACATGTACTTAAGTCAAACCATGCACCTTGTGGGTCCAAAAAATTTTAATTGGGGGTGATATTACCTTGGGTTGTCATTTATGCTTCCGCTATTCTTTCCTTGTCTATGTTATGTTTGTTCCGTCTTATTTTGGGTATTGGTCATGTCGAATTTTCTTCTTCTTTCTGTTCGTTGCTATTAGTTTAAGAAGTATTTCCAGTAAGTAATTACGTAAATTACTAGTTTTGTGTTAGGGTGTTACACATCGGCTTCCAACGGATTCGCATTCCCGGAGAAAGTGGGTGGATGAGTCCTCATGAACTCTGACAGTCTTGTATTCTGGCGTTGTCCCTGATTAACTTGATTAGCGATGGCCTGGCGATGGCGTGTTGCATCTGTTGCATCATGGCATGCATCAATCGAGTCTGAGCAGCAAGAAAAGCTCCAAAATTCTGCATATCAATGGCGGTCTGGTGCTCCATCATTGGGGTTTTACGCTGGCGAGAACCACTTCCACTTGCTTCCAAGGTTTCCACAGTGTTCACCATCTGTGGTTTGCTCTAGGTTTTAGAGATGAGAGGGAACAAGAATATACAAGTAGTATGGACTTATGCGTGGCGAAAGGTGTAACTTAAAGTCCAACTTTATTATTTTAATCAATAGTAACTTGGTATGGTTGCTTACAATGCCTAGGGGCCTTGCAACACATCGCACACTCGACAAGCAATGAAAATCCAAATCGAACTAACACTGGCATCTAACGCCTAAAGGGTGACTCTTTATTCTATGACGCGACTCGGCGAAGGAGTCTCACTATAGAACCTACGCTCACTCATCGAGAAAACCTCCACGGCCTGGATACGAACGCTGCGGCATCGGCAAAACGATCGCCATGTCCAAAGAATCGTGTCATCTGTGGTAGTCGAAGAAGCGATGTCCTCCTCAAGCTCCGGCTCCTCGGTGCAGCTCGTGCAGCTCGAGCATTGGCTCCGGCTCTGGTGAGTACAATGCCGTCTCTAACTCTCCAATCCTTTGCAGAAGGTGTGACACATACTCTTGAGCTTCCCGCCATCTGTTCTTCTCTGTCGTGATCTTCTTGCGGGCCTTCTGTAGCTCCTTGCTTGCATCATCGAGTACATCTTCCTGGGCGACAACAAGTCGTGCCAACTGTGTAACCATGGCATTCTCATCCTAAATCACCTTCGGGTCAAGAAGGTTATTGCCGCGCGGATGATGTCGGAACACCGTGCTCTCCAATTCTCTGGCGTAGATACGGGTAATGTGCCGCATTGCTCTTTGCGACACCTCTTGGATACCCATCTGCATTGTAGACCTCCTAGCAGTGCAGTGTATCGGGCGATTGCCTGGGCCCTTCTTCCTAGCAGGTACCACAATCTTCACGTCACAAGCCTTGATCAATCCCGCCTGTCTAATCACGTCCACTTGGTATTGCGGCTTCTCAAACTCTCCGAGAGTCTGTAGCATACGCCAAAGTTCCGCGGCGTGACCAACCTCCAGATTGACGTAGTTGAACTCTCCCACCATCTGTCACAAGAGTGCTCACGTAAGAATTCGAAATTTTTTTTAAATCATGACAAGGTAAGGAAAAATTCAGCAAGAGACAAGAAAAGAAAGAATGGGATAAGTCGAGATGTCATTTCTTGTCTTGACAAACTTTTAGCTTTAGAAAATAGGTTTTATTCTCTCCACGACCTTTCTAGCTAGGGTTGAGCCTACGGTCAGTATGGCTCTGATACCACCTCTGTCGGGACCCGAATTTGCAAATCCGGACCCTCTGTGTATTCAGCACTAGTCCAGGAACGCGCTAGTGCACACAGTCTTAACATCGGTAAATATCACAATCATACCACTCGATACTAATAAAGTACTTTAATTAAATAGTCAAACTGGTTACTCGACCTTATGGTCAAGTTACAAGTATACGCCACGCAGGGCAAAACTTATTAAGAGAGAAATAATAGCAGCGGAAAATGAAATAACTTCGTGGCGCCATCCAGTATACCACAGGCAACTGACTGGGCTCGCTCCCTAAGTAGACGGTTCCTCTTGGAGCTCCTCCTCCAAAGCTGGTGTAGTCTCCTCTTCAACTGGTGTTGTATTGTGGCAAGGGTGAGTACTTGGTACTCAAAGAAGTCATGCCTGAATGCAGCTAATATACTACATGCATGGCTTAATACAAAGGAGTGGCTCAAGGTATTTTTGCAGTAAGAGCATTTAGCAAGTATCATAAGTAGATTCGAAAGCAGTAGTAACAACTAAAGCATAAATAACTTTTCAAAGGTTTAGTAAACATCTTTCCCATCCTAATCCACATTTCTATCAACATCATTATTAATCCAACCCAACCCTTCAAATCCAAGTTATTTTCAAGAAAGTCTAACCCTTGACTGTAATTCCCGAGCGATGTCCAATACCGCGGACACGGCTATTCGAATAGATTTTCCACTCTGCAGAGGTTATGCACTTTACCCACAAGATACAGTCAAACACCACAAAGGCGAGTTCCCGTAACAAAGTCTTTCGGAAACTTCTAACAGTACAAGTGGTCCTCCCCGGTTGTTGCACACTAACCCTTCCCTTAGCTAAGGCGAAGTTTAGGCCAACCAACCGTTAGATGGGTACCTGGCCGCAGCCCCGGTACGCTCCCCCGTACAACATACACAAAGGGTGTAGTTGACCTCCTGAGGTCCCACAGGTACGTTATTAGCAACTTAATCAACTAGGTCCGTCCCATTACAGACATGTGGTTGCAAGATTGACTCAGTTCAAAGGCTTGCAAGGTGAAGTCCTTAGGGTGACCTGGGCAAGACTACCCGAAGAACCAAAACAACATTCCCGATGCCACAACTGGCCCACCCGATCGTTCTTGCCACATGCCCCGGTCAAAAGCTATTTATCAAACCCCAGTTGGTTACCATGCACCACGTGCCATCAACATCACATGATACCTTTCCAAAACATGTTCAATATGTCATTAAGTCAATATTAACGTTTGAGTGTCCAAAATCATGTCATGAGCACGTAGCAGGTCTAAGCCATATACTACAACGATCTACAAACCCTTGTTGGCAATTTAGTAATGTCCAACTAATAATCCACAACTGGGGTGACAAGGGGTCATGGCACATATTTAAGTATTCAAGGTGTCATACAGCAATTAGGCATTTATCTAATTACCCATAATTAAGTAAAGCATTTTCTAATTTAAACTAGCATGCAATAATTTGAACCAAAAATAGGTTTCAAAATGGGATCAACATGGTCAAAGCATAACTTGCCTTCAAAAAGTACTTGTTCTTGGTCTTGAGCTGGCTCCTGGGTCAACACTTCTCCTTCGAAGCCTTCGGGCACTTCAACGTCTACTCGTAATACGTGCAGATAGCAATACACAAATAAACAATAGGCAAAAGCATCCCAAAACTCCAAATAAAATCCATAAACAGAGAGAACATAATTTTATGAATTTTTAGGAACTGGAATCGTTCAAATCGGAGTTAAAATGCAAAAGTTATAATTATTTAAAGTTTAAATAATCAATTAAATAATATTACAGAGAAAAACTTTAGTCCAAAAATTAAATAAAATTCATAATTAGGTAGATCTCAATTTTATACAAATTTAGAAATTTGAATCACTCAAATCGGAGTTGAAACGCAAAAGTTATAAGCGTTTGAAGTTTGAAACAAAATCTGAAATCATTATTTCGAATTAATAAATCATTTTCTTTTTCGGAAATTAATTATTGCGTCAGCGAGGACACGTGGCAGCCTTTGATTGGCGGTGGCGTCGGTAGGTTCATGGGCGTGGTCCATGGTTGGGCTCGATCCACCGTGGACTCGGTCCCACGGCTCCACGATGTCGCCGGCGGTGGGTCCCCTCGGGTAGCGTCATTCTTGGCGTCGCGGGGCTCGGCCATGGTGTTGATAGGTGGGACCCATCGGTGATGTCATTGCCGACATCGGCGCTCGGGAGACGGCCCGACATCTTGAGCCGCCATGGCGTCGGCGTGACGTCATGGTGCGATGGCCGGGCGTGACATGCGGGCCCAGCGTGTCGGCGTCACGCGCTGCGCGTGGGCCAGCCGTGCCGTGGCGGTCGATCTCCACTTTGCGTGGCTAGATCTCGGCCGTTGATTTGAAAATCAACGGCCCAGATTGGATATGGACTCACGCGTTTGGGGTGAACGCGCGTTGATCTGGATCGTTGGATCTAGATCCAGCGGTCGAGATTGAATCTGGGATTACGGGCGGGATCTCACCGTGGGATGACGTGGCGTGATCTCGGGGCGTTGGATCTGGATCGGACGGCTGAGGGAGCTCGAAGTCCAGCGATGGCGAGCGGCGGCGCTGGGTCACCGGCGCAGGGGACGATGACCTAGCCGACGGCGTTTCGGACGCGCTCCGGCGACGTGGGTGGTGCTCACCGACGCGGTTTGCTCTCACGGTTCCGGATCTGGGGTCAACGGCGACGGAGGACGACGGAGACGGCGGCTATCGGCGAAAAACCGCAGCTGCACCTTCTCCTAACTCCGGCGAGCTCTAGTGGCGCAACCACGGCTTTCAGCGAGGTGAGTTAGGGCTACGGTGCGCAATGAAGTGGCGATCCCGACAGGTGGCGGCGCAATAAATAGGGCCCTCGGCGTCGGTAAACGGACGAAACCGAGGTCCTCTCGGCGGCGGAGTCCGCGGCGTCTCGGATTGGGTGGCGTGGCACGCGACACCGCGTTGGATCGAGATCCAGCGGTGCGTGGGTTTGGGTTGGTCGGACTCGGGCGGTGGCTGGCTCGGTCGGGCTGGGTCGGCGGCGTGGCTCAATCGTGGCCGTGATCCAAGCGGTCACACGCAGCGTAGGGTTCGGCCGAGTGGGTTCGGCTCAACCACGGGCTCGGGTCGGGTTCGGTCGGACTCGAACTCGAGTCCGACTCGGGCTCGATCGGAGGAACGATGTAGGCCGGTTCGATTTTCCAGCGATTTAATATTTAAAATAATTTCCAGTAATCCATTTAATTCAAGAAAAATAGCAAAATACTCAGAAAAATTCCAGAAAAATTCTAGAAAATACTTTGGGGCATTTTGGACTCAAATAAAATATTTCCAACAAAATTTTATTTGCAAAGTTAAATTCTTTAATTATTTCAAAATGGAATAAATTCAAATAAATTCCAAATAAATCCAAATAAATTCCAGAAAATTCCAAAAATTCACCAAAGTGCCAAATCACACATAAATTTAAGAAAAGCAAAATTTTGGGGTGTTACAACTCCTCAGGTTCCGTGCGACCGTCGGAGGCGCCCACAGAAGCGTCGCATTTCGCTTTGGTGGCTGGTGCGATGTTTCGCGCACCCGAGCACGGTGGCGACGATGAGTGACCACTCAGATTTCATGCCTGCATCCTGAAGCTAGCAGCATGACCGCTCCGATTCCACACCCACGCTTCGGTTTGTCGTGCATGGGAGGCCACACCTGCGACACCTCGATCCTCACACGCGTGGCCGCATCACGCCTACAGCGCTTCATTTTTGACTGGCACCCAAAGTGCCAGCCTTCGGCTCCTAGTGACCACCCCGTCAACCCAGTGCCGCGTCTACTGGCCCCTGGCGCCACACCCGTCACGCCGCCTTGGATCCTTAGGCTGGAAGTGGCGCAATCACCGCCGCGTCGCCTCAGACTCCCACGCTGGAAGTCGCACATCCACCGCCGCACCGCTCGACTGCCGTCGCATCGTTTCGACTTCGCCCACGACCGACGGCTTTTCGGTCTCCTGCCTGCGCGGTAGCGCCTATAACAGCAACAACGGCCCTTGAAGATGGCAACAGAGGCGCTGGAAATAGCGGCTAGAGTTTTGGAAACCCTAGCCACCACCCTTATACCAAAAGTGCTGGGCCATGGGCCCGAATGGATCGTGCAGATGATGGGCGAGAAGAGCCTGCTTGGCCCAATTCTTTTTCAAAGAAAAAAAAAGATTAGAAGTCAAAAGGGAATTTTGTTGTAAGACCCCTGGAAATTTTGTATTCTTTGGATAATAGTTATTAAATACTAAAAATTGATGTTAATTACTAGAAATTAGATTTCTAGGTATATGGACTTCCGTAAAATTTGGTAAAATTAATATTTAGCACACATTGGAAGTTCCATACCATGGGTTTATTTTCTTAGCATTATTCCATATTTATTATGTTTTGGAATTTTATTTTTTGCCATTTAAGTAATTCTAAAAATTTCTTAATTATTAACAAAAAAACGCAAAAAAAATGCAAGAATAATTATGGAAAATTATATGACACTGTGTTATTGTTATGTTCTTTGGAATTATTTTTCTTAGTATTATTTCATAGCAATAAATTTGCTAGCAAAACACAATGCAGTCCCAACCATAAGACATTGGCCTAGTGTCAAGACTTTACTCAGATACCTCCAAGGTACTCAAGCTATTGGATTATTTTTCTAGAAGAATCAAAACTTAACGATAGTGGGATATACGGATGCTGGCTATCTGTCTGATCCCTATAGTGCCAAATCTCATATTGGTTTTGTGTTTTTCTGATGTGGTTCAGCCATTTCTTTAGTGGTCTTTTAAATAGACCTTGGTATCTACTTCCATAAATCATTCAGAGATTATAACTTTATATAAATCCTCAGGTGAGTATGTTTGGCTAAGACATGTAATTAACCATATCAAGAAGTTATATGGTCTTAATACCATCGATACTTCTACTATTATCTGTGAAGATAATATTATTTGTGTTACACAAAACACAAATGGGTTATGTAAAGAGCAATATCATAAAGCATATTGTCCCTAAACTTTTATATCCTCACAAAATCCAGAAGAGTGGTGAGGAAAAGATACTACAGACTAAGTCATGTGAAAATCTAGTAGATTTGTTCACTAAGTCCTTGCCAAAATCTATTTTTTAAAGCTGTATTAATGGCATTGGAATGAGGTGACTTAGAGATTTGTAAAGTTCAGGGGGAGTAAAACTCTAAACTATGACCCTTTGTATGATCCTGAAGTTCCTACGTTGTATCATGAAGATTTTAAGTTATGCTGTTTTCCCTTAGGCCCTGTTTGGATTAGAGGTATTTCATTGGAATGTTTTGGGATTTAGTTCAAATTTGAACTAAATCCCAAAACCTTCCAAGGAAATACCCCTCATCCAAACACCCTCTTAGTGAGTTTTCCTAAAGTTTTCTCACATGAAGCTAGGTTTTTAATGAGGCAACTTGTGTAACACATAGTGCAAGTACAATCTAGTCTTTTCTCCATCCTTTTTTCCCATTGGGTTTTGAGAGGAGTTTTTAATGAGACATGTGCATTACGCGATATTCGCCCAAGGGGGAGTGTTCTGCACGCAGCATGTAGAGCAGGGCACGTGGCCCCACCGACATTGTGTCATGCGCACCCCGTGCACGGTAATCGCCACCACCCGTGCCACACCCCACATGAACCGCCCTGCGCACAGTAGACACCCTGCCCCACACACATCACCGGTCCCTTGCTACGATAGCCAAAGCCCAGTCCCTCCTCTACCGTGGTAGCCGGCGTGAACTCCCGCACCCTACCATGATGAGCCAACACTAAGGCCATGGCACTGACGGGACCCCGAATTTGCAAATCCGGACCCTCTGTGTATTCAGCACTAGTCCAGGAACGCGCTAGTGCACACAGTCCTAACATTGGTAAATATCACAATCATACCATTCGATATTATCAAAGTACTTTATTTAAATAACCAAAGTGGTTACTCGACCTTATGGCCAAGTTACAAATATATGCCTCTCAAGGCGAAACTTATTCAGAGAAAAATAATAGTAGCAGCGGAAAAACAACGAAGGTAACATCGTGGCGCCATCCAGTATACCACAGGCAACTGACTGGGCTCGCATCCCTAAGTAGACGGATCCTCTTGGAATTCCTCCTCCGGTGGCGTAGTCTCCTCTTCAACTGGTGTTGTGTTGAGGCAAGGGTGAGTACTTGGTACTCAGCAAGTCATGCACAGAATGCAAGCTAATATACTATATGCATGGCTTGGTACAAAGGAATAGCTCAAGGTATATTTGCAGTAAACAGCTTTTGACAAGTAATATAAGTAGATTCGAAAGCAGTAGAAATAAGTAAAGCGTAAATAACTTTTCAAAAGTTTAATAAACATTTTCCCCATCCTAAACCGCATTTCCATCATCTTCATTACTAAACCAACCCACCTTTCAAACCAAAGTTATTTTTGAGAAAATCTAACCCTTGACTGTAATCCCCGAGCATTGTCCAGTACCGTGGACTCGGCTATTTAAATAGATTCTACACTCTGCAGAGGTTATGCACTTTACCCACAAGATACAGTCAAACACCACAAAGGCGAGTTCCCGTAACAAAGCCTTTCGGAAGCCTCAAACAACACAGGTGGTCCTCCGGTTCGTGCTCTACACCATCCCTTCCCTTAGCCAAGGCGAAGTATGGGACCAACACACCGTTAGATGGGTATCTGGCCACAGCCACGATCGCTCCCCGCATAATCACACAAACGATGTAATTGACACCTGAGGCTCCACAAGTGAGTCCTTAGCGACTTAGTCAACTAGGGCCGTCCCATTCCAGCCATGTGGTTGCAAGTATGACCAGTTCAAAGGCTTGCAAGGTTAAGTCCTTAGAGTGACCAGGGGCAAGACTACGAAGAACCAAAACAACACTCCCAATGCCACAAATCGGCCCACTGATTACTCTTTGCCACATGCCCGGCCGAAATCGTTTATCAAACCCCGCTTGATTACCATGCACCACGTGCCATCAACATCACATGATACTTTTCCAAAACAGGTTCAATATATCATTAAGTCAATATTAACATTTGATTGTCCAAAATCATGTTATGAGCACGTAGCAGGTCTAAGCAATACACTACAACGTTCTAAACCCATGTTGGCAATTTAATAATGTCCAACTAGTAATCCACAACTAGGGTGACAAGGGTCATGGCACATACTTAAATAATCAAGGTGTCATACAGCAAATTGGTATTTATCTAACCCCCATGTTTAAACAAAGTATCTTTCTAATTGAACTATCATGCAATAGTTTAAATCAAAATAGATTTCAAAATAGGATCAACATGGTCAAAGCACAACTTGCCTTCAAAAAGTACTTGCTCTTGGTCTTGAGTTGGATCCTGAGTCAACACTTCTCCTTCGAATCCTTCCGGCACTTCAACGTCTACTCGTAAAGCGTGCAAATAGCAATACACAAATAAACAATAGGCAAAAACATCCCAAAACTCCAAATAAAATCCATAAACAGAGAGAACATAATTTTATGGATTTTTAGAAACTGAATAAATCAAATTCGGAGTTAAAACGCAAAAGTTATGATTATTTAAAGTTTTAAATAATCAATTAAATAATTTTACAGAGAAAAACTTTAGTCCAAAAATTAAATAAAATTCATATTTAAGTAGATCTGAATTTTATACAAATTTAGAAATTTGAATCACTCAAATCGGAGTTGAAACGCAAAAGTTATAAGCGTTTGAAGTTTGAATCTAAATTTGAATCAATATTTCGAATTAATAAATCATTTTCTTTTTTTTCGAAAATCCTTTTATTGCGTCAGCGTGACATCGGCTCTGATTGGTGGTGGCGTCGTGGCTCATGGGCTCGGCCACGGCGATTCGGTCCATAGTGGACCGGTCCACGGCCGGGTGAGGCGGCCAGATGGGACCCACTGTCGGTGCGGGGTCTCACGCAAACGCGGGACGACGTGGGCCCTCGACTTGCGGGGCGGCGTGTCGGGGACAGCGCTCACAGCGTGGAGTGCGGCTAGGCACACATGGCGCAATCTCGGCCGTTGATTTGAAAATCAACGGCCATGATCGATCTAGGCTTTACTCGTTTAGGTTAACGCGGCGGATCGAGCCGCGTTGAATCCTGATCCAACGGTCGGATTCGATCCGGTTTCAGGGCTTGGGATAGAACGTGGGCTCACCTCAATCGTCCGATCTGGATCGGCGGTTCACCGAAGCTCATGAGTCCGGCGATGGCGGCGGCTGCGACCGGAGGCGAGAACGACGACGAGCCCGATGGCGTTTGGGGTTGCTCGGCGAGATGAGTCCTCCTTCGGGTGCGTCGTCCACGGGATTCCGGATCTGGGCTCCTTCTCGGCGGAAGACGACGGGCGGCGGAATCGAGCAAAAACGCTGGCGGAGTGGCGCTCAACTACTGGCGAGCTCACACGGGCAAGCGGGCGGCGGCGAGATGGCTCGGGAACGGTGCGCAAGGATGAGGGCAACCTCGGGCGTGACCAGGGCTTTTAAATAGCCTCGGCGTTCGTGCGAGGCGGAAACCTAATTCTACGGCGGGCGGCGGCGGCGGAGTCCGGCTCGGACTCGGCGATGACGCCGTCCACGTGCACGATCAGCGCCACGATCGCGCGGCGCGATCGGATCCGGGCCGGATACGGCTCGAGCCGTGCGGCGGATCTCGATCGTTGGATCTTGATCCAGCGGTTGGGATTGATTAGGGTTTTGATTTGGTTTGATCGAGTCAATCGGCTCGGTCGGACTCGAGTCCGACTCGGGTTCCGACTTCGGTCGGATGAGCGATATTTCGACCGAGTTGGATTTCCAGCGATTTAATATTTAAAATAATTCCCAGTAATTCATTTAATTCATTAAAAATAGCAAATGACTCAGAAAAATTCCAGAAAAATTCTGGAAAATATTTTGGATCATTTTGGACTCAAATAAAATATTTCCAACAAAATTTTATTTGCAAAATTAAATTCTTTAATTATTTCAAAATGGAATAAATTCAAATAAATTCCAAATAAATCCAAATAAATTCCAGAAAATTCCAAAAATTCACCAAAGTGCCAAATCACCCATGAATTCAATAAAAGCAAAATTTTGGGGTGTTACAAACCTCCCCCCCTTAATAGAATCTCGTCCCCGAGATTCAGGGCTTACTACAGAATAGGCTTGGGAACTCTTTCTTCAAATCCTCTTCGCGCTCCCAAGTTGCTTCGCTTTCTTCATGGTTGCTCCACTGAACTCTACAGAAACGGGTTGACTTGTTTCTAGTTTCTCGATCCATTGTGTCTAGAATCCTCACGGGATGCTCCTTATAAGTCAAATCTTCTTGCAACTCGATTGACTCTAGCGGTGTCTGTTCCTCAGGAACTCGGAGACACTTCTTCAACTGGGACACATGGAACACGTCATGTACTCCTGCTAACGACTGCGGCAACTCTAGCTGGTAAGCAACTTCGCCTCTGCGACTCAAAATCTTAAATGGTCCAACATAACGGGGTGCGAGTTTCCCTTTGGCATGGAACCTCTTAACTTCCCGGAGAGGCGTAACTCTGAGGTATACAAAATCTTCTGGTTCAAAACTCAAATCTCGGCGACGATTATCAGCATAACTCTTCTGTCGAGATTGGGCTATCTTCAACCTTTCCTAATCATGGCGATCCGCTTCTCAACCTCTTGAAGAATATCAGGCCCAAAGACACGCTACGCCGGTCTCATTCCAATTCAATGGCGTCCGACAGTGGTCGACTCATACAAAGGCCTCAAAAGGTGACATCTCAGAACTAGCCTGATAACTATTGTTGTAAGCTGAACTCAAGATACGGTAAACTCTTATCCCAAGAAGTAGCATAAGCTAATGCACAAGCTCTCAACATATCCTCCGAGTCTGGTTGACTCTTTCGATGCAATCGTCCGTCTGTGGATGATAAGGCATCGAAGTTCAAGCGGTTCCCATGGCTTCATGCAACTTATTCCGTAACCTTGAGGTAAATTGGGTACCTCTGTCCGATACGATCCTCTTGGGCACTCCGTGCAAGCAGACAATCGATCATGTATAATTCGCTAATTTATCTCCCGAGTAAGTGGTCTTCACGGGGATAAAATGGGCTACTTTAGTCAAGCGATCCACTATAACCCATATGGAGTCATAACCTCCTTGAGTCTTCGGCAAACCGGTAATGAAATCCATTCCGATTTCCTCCCACTTCCACTCAGGGTATTTTCAGCGGTTGTAGCAATCCTGGGTCTCGATGCATTGCCTTGACTCTCGGCATACGTCGCACAATGCAACATGCTCGGCAACTTCACGTTTCATACTCGGCCACGAATCTCTCCTTGAGATCTGATACATCTTGGCGCTTCAGGATGAATTGAGTACTTGGAGTCATGGGCTTCTTCCAGAATCAGTTGCTTTAACTCCTTCTTGTTAGGCACACAAATGCGATCCTTCATCCACAACGTGCCTTGCTTATCCAACTTGAAGTCCTCTGCCTTGCCTTCCTCCTTGATGAACTTAATCCTGCGGATCTTGTCATCATCCTTACATCCTTCTCGGATCCGATCCTCTAAGGTAGGCTTTACTTCTAATGCGGCCAAGAATCCGCTAGGTACTACCTCAATCTTCATTTTCGAAAATCCTCACATAACTCGTCCCGACTTGTGGCTAGCAACGTACTCACGGTATGGCTTTTCCGACTCGGGGCATCGGCTACTACGTTGGCCTTCCCGGGATGGTAATGGATTCCAACATTATAGTCTTTGATCAACTCTAACCATCTCCTCGCCTCATATTCAGATCCGATTTGGGTGAATATGTACTTAAGGCTCTTATGATCCGTATACACTTCACATCTGTTCCTCGATCAGATAGTGACGCCATATCTTCAAGGCATGCACTACGGCCTAACTCTAGGTCATGTGTCGGATAATTTTCCTCATGCGGCCTCAAGCGCCTTGATGCATAAGCAACAACCTTTCCGTTCTGCATCAACACACATCCAAGTCCTTGGCGTGATCGTCACCATAGATATCGAAGCTTTGAGCAACATCCGTGAGAACTAACAGGTCTTGATGTCAATCGCTTCTTGACTCCGAAATCCTTTCTCACATTCGGCGTCCATGCAAACTTCTTTTCCTTCTTCAGCAATTGCGTAAGAGGTTTTGCAATTGTCGAGAAGCCTTCGATGAAAGCGGTAGTATCCTGCCATTCCAAGGAAACTCCGAATCTGGGTCACGATCTTGTTTGCTCCCAATGTAACACAGCTTCTACTTTGCTTGGATCTACTGGCGACTCCTTCTGCGGTCATTACATGTCCAAGAAACTCCACCTTGTCCTTCCAAAAATCACACTTGTCTGAACTTGGCGAAAGTTCTTTGTTCCTCGACTTTTCCAAAACTCGCCTTAAGTGTTCGGCATGTTCATCCTCTGTCTTGGAGTAGATTAGGATATCGTCTATGAACACGACGACAAACTTGTCCAAATATTCCATGAACACCTTATTCATCATATTCATGAAATAAGTGGCGCATTTGTCACCCAAAGGACATAGCGTAAACTCGTAATGTCCATATCTTGTGAGAATGCGATCTTGAATATCTTACGATCGGATCTTCAGCGATGGTATCCCGATCTCGAGATCAACCTTGGAGAAAACTCGGCTCCTCTCAAGCGATCAAACAAATCATCAATCCTGGGTAGCGGATACTTATTCTTCACGGTGACTTCATTGAGTGCACGGTAGTCAATGCACATCCTGAAACTCCGTCCTTCTTCTTGACGAACAAAGCGGTGCTCCCCACGGCGACTAACTCGGTCCGATAAATCCTTTCTCCATTAACTCTTCTATTTGTTTCTTCATTTCTACCAACTCCTCGGTGGACATCCGATAGGGTCTCTTTGCTATCGGTCTGTGCACGTACAAGCTCTATTACAAATTCTATGTCTGGGCGGCATACCGAGGTAGATCTTCGGGAAAAACATCGGTACTCATTCACTCTGGGACACCCTCTATGCGATTGCCTCAGATCTGTTAACCATCAAGCTGTCCATCTCTAGCTGCAGTGGCTTGAAATTCCACTTTCTTCCCACACGGGCTCTCAAGCTGCGATAGTCCTTCGTCCACAATCCAATACAGCCTTGTGCTTGGATAACCAATCCATTCCCAATATGACGTCTAAGGTCCGGGTCTCCAAAATTATAAGGTTTGCTAGGAACTCTATTCCATCTATTAGTATTCTCACCGGAACATCCTACTTTCGTTCGGAGTTCGGAACCAGGGGTTTGAACTAAAAGCATGCACTTAAGTCTTGCAATCCTCAAATCATTTCTAGTAGCAAAGCCTTGCGAAACAAGCGAATCGCGAAGCTCGAGTCAAACAAAGCTGTGCAGTCTTGAGTTAACAAGTAACTTACCCAAGACGACGTCAGTAGCATTCGCAGGTGCATCTGCGGTGACATGGTTGACTCGGCCTCTCACCACGATGCAGGGTGTGGCTCTGTCTTTGGCGCCCTAGCTGGGGTGGTTCCTAGATTGAAGCGAATCCAGGGTCACTCCGGCTGTCTTCTTTGGACAAGCTGTTGGCAAAGTGTCACGGCTCGTTGCGGTTGTAGCGAGCGTCTCACTGTTCCTTCTTGTTGCATCGCTCGAGTAGTGTTTCTAGCGGTGGGTGCAGTAGTTACGATTAGAGTCTTGGTCTTGGGGATGGTGTCCTTGTTGCATTCTCGTGGTTGGAATCGAAGAATTGATTTGGTGCAACTCTCGGTATTGCGTTCCTGGCGTGATCCTTCTTTGTTGCATCCTGCGCTTCTGTTCTCATCCGGTTCCTTGCGCTTGTCCTCAAGAATAAGCGCCTTATTCACCAACTCTTGGAAATCTGGAAAGGTGTGGGTGATCAATCCTACTTGCAATCTGAGTTAAGTCCCTTCATAAAACGAGGTATGCGGATTTATCTGTCGCTACATCCTCAGTGCGTAGCGTGCTAGTGTGAACTTGTTCAGGTAGTCGGCCACCGGTGATTACCTTGCTTGATGCTCTGAACTCCTCCTTCTTAAGGTCCATGATTCCTTCAGCACGTGAATCTGTCGAATGCATTGTGAACTCTTCCCAAGTGATATCTTGTGGGTTCTCTTGCGTGGCACGAAGTTCTCCCACCATTCGTATTTGTTCCTTCGGTGATGAAGCGTAGAGTACCTTCTCATTCCCTATGCATTGAGCTATGTGTAGCTTCCTTTCAATTGATCTTAACCAATCATCGGCCTCCAATGGATTGGCATTTCCAGAAGAAAGTGGGTGGGTGAGTTCTCATGAACTCGATAGTCTGTATTCTCGGCGTTGTCCATGATTAACTTGATTAGCGATGGCCTGAGCGATGACGTGCTGCATTTGTTGCATCATAGCATGCATCAAGCGAGTCCGGGCGACAAGAAAAGCTCCGAAATTCTGCATATCCGTGGCGGTCTTTGGTGCTCCATCATTGGGGTTTCTGGGCGAGAACCACTCCCATTGCTTCCAAAGTTTCCACGGGTGTTCACCATCCGTCGATTTGCTCTAGGTTTAGAGATGAGAGGAAGCAAGAATAGACAAGTAATATGGAACTTATGCGGGCGAAAGGTGTAACTTTAAGGTCCAACTTTATTATTAATAACTTGGTATGGTGCTTACAATGCCTAAGGGCCTTGCAACACATCGCACACTCGACAAACAAAGAAAATCCGTCGAACTAACACCGAGTCTAACGCCTAAAGGGTGACTCTTTCTTCTATGACGCGACTCGGCGTAGGAGTCTCACTATAGAACCTATGCTCACTCATCGAGAAAACCTCCCGGCACAGTGCGGGTCTTTGTGGCATAGGTGCGAACGATCGCCATGTCCAAAGAATCTGTGTCCTCTATGGTAGTCGAAGAAGCGGTGTCCTCATCGAGATCGACTCCTCTGGATCGGCTCGTAGCTCAAATCGGCTCGGAGTCCGTCCGTACAAGGTCATCTCCAACTCGTCAATCCTTCGTAGAAGGTGTGCCACATACTCTTGAGCTTCCCGCCATCTGTTCTTCTCTGTCGTGATCTCCTTGCGGGCCTTACGCAGCTCCTTGCTTGTATTATCCAAAGTACATCCTCCTGGCGGCGACAAATCGTGCCAAGCGTGTAACCGTGGCATCCTCATCTGAATCGCCGGGTCAAGAAGGTTATCGCTGCGGATGGTAGCAACACCGTACTCTCAATTCTCGGGCGCAGATACGGGTAATGTGCCGCATTGCTCGTCGTGATACTTCTTGGATACCCATCTGCAGTGTAGATCTCGGGGGTGGGCGGTGAATGGGGAGATTGCCTGGCCCTTTTTCCTAGCGGTACCTCAATCCTCACGTCACAAGCCTTGATCAATCCCGCTTGTCCGATCACTTCCACTTGGTATTGGGGCTTCTCAAAATCTCCGAGAGTCAGAGCATATGCCAAAGTTCGCGGCGTGACCAACTCCCAGATCAACGTAGTTGAACTCTTCCTCCATCTGTCACAAGAGTGCTTTACGTAAGAACTCGGAAATTTTTTTTTAAATTGTGACAAGGTAAGGGAAGATTTCAGCAAGAGACAAGAAAAGAGAGAAGGGGATAAGTCGAGATGTCATTTCTTATCTTGACAATTTTTTTAGCTTTTAGAAAATAGGTTTTATCCTCACTACGACCATTCTAGCTAGGGTTGAGCCTACAGTCAAGTATGGCTCTGATACCACCTCTGTCGGGACCCCGAATTTGCAAATCCGGACCCTCTGTGTATTCAGCACTAGTCCAGGAACGCGCTAGTGCACACAGTCTTAACATTGGTAAATATCACAATCATACCATTCGATATTATCAAAGTACTTTATTTAAATAACCAAAGTGGTTACTCGACCTTATGGCCAAGTTACAAATATATGCCTCTCAAGGCGAAACTTATTCAGAGAAAAATAATAGTAGCGGAAAAACAACGAAGGTAACATCGTGGCGCCATCCAAGATACCACAGGCAGATCGGGCTCGCATCCCCTAAGTAGACGGATCCTCTTGGAATTCCTCCTCCGTGGCGTAGTCTCCTCTTCAGCGGTGTTGTGTTGAGGCAAGGGTGAGTACTTGGTACTCGACAAGTCATGCACAGAATGCAAGCTAATATACTATATGCATGGCTTGGTACAAAGGAATAGCTCAAGGTATATTTGCGATGTGACTTTGACAAGTAATATAAGTAGATTAAAGCAGTAGAAATAAGTAAAGCGTAAATAACTTTTCAAAAGTTTAATAAACATTTTCCCCATCCTAAACCGCATTTCCATCATCTTCATTACTAAACCAACCCACCTTTCAAACCAAAGTTATTTTTGAGAAAATCTAACCCTTATTTGTAATCCCGAGCATTGTCGATCACAGTGGACTCGGCTATTTAAATAGATTCTACACTCTGCAGAGGTTATGCACTTTACCCACAAGATCTGATCAAACACCACAAAGGCGAGTTTCCGTAACAAAGCCTTTCGGAAGCCTCAAACAACATAGGTGGTCCTCTCCAGTTCGTGCTCTACACCATCCCTTCCCTTAGCCAAGGCGAAGTATGGGACCAACACACCGTTAGATGGGTATCTGGCCACGACCACGATCACGCTCCCGCACAATCACACAAACGGTGTAATTGACACCCTGAGGCTCCACAAGTGAGTCCTTAGCGACTTAGTCAACTAGGGCCGTCCCATTCCAGCCATGTGGTTGCAAGTATGACCCAGTTCAAAGGCTTGCAAGGTTAAGTCCTTAGAGTGACCAGGGCAAGACTACCCGAAGAACCAAAACAACACTCCCAATGCCACAACTGGCCCACCTGATTACTCTTTGCCACATGCCCTGGCCGAAATCATTTATCAAACCCCGATTGATTACCATGCACCACGTGCCATCAACATCACATGATACTTTTCCAAAACAGGTTCAATATATCATTAAGTCAATATTAACATTTGATTGTCCAAAATCATGTTATGAGCACGTAGCAGGTCTAAGCAATACACTACAACGTTCTAAACCCATGTTGGCAATTTAATAATGTCCAACTAGTAATCCACAACTAGGGTGACAAGGGTCATGGCACATACTTAAATAATCAAGGTGTCATACAGCAAATTGGTATTTATCTAACCCCATGTTTAAACAAAGTATCTTTCTAATTGAACTATCATGCAATAGTTTAAATCAAAATAGATTTGAAATAGGATCAACATGGTCAAAGCACAACTTGCCTTCAAAAAGTACTTGCTCTTGGTCTTGAGTTGGATCACGAGTCAACACTTCTCCTTCGAATCCTTCCAGGCACTTCAACGTCTACTCGTAAAGCGTGCAAATAGCAATACACAAATAAACAATAGGCAAAAACATCCCAAAACTCCAAATAAAATCCATAAACAGAGAGAACATAATTTTATGGATTTTTAGAAACTGGAATAAATCAAATTCGGAGTTAAAGCATAAAAGTTATGATTATTTAAAGTTTTAAATAATCAATTAAATAATTTTACAGAGAAAAACTTTAGTCAAAAATTAAATAAAATTCATATTTAAGTAGATCTGAATTTTATACAAATTTAGAAATTTGAATCACTCAAATCGAGTTGAAACGCAAAAGTTATAAGCGTTTGAAGTTTGAATCTAAATTTGAATCAATATTTGAATTAATAAATCATTTTCTTTTTTGAAAATCCTTTTATTGCGTCGGCGTGACACGATCGGCTCTGATTGGTGGTGGCGTCGGTAGGCTCATGGGCTCACCACGGCGCGATTCGGTCCATAGTGGACCGGTCCCACGGCTCGGGTGAGATCGAGATGGGACCCACTGTCTGGGGTCTCACAAACGCGGTGCCGACGTGGGCCCTCTGACTTGCGGGGCCCGCGTGTCAGGGACACGCGCTCACACGCGTGGGTGCGGCTAGGCACACATGGCGCAATCTCGGCCGTTGATTTGAAAATCAACGGCCCAGATTGGATCTAGGCTTTACTCGTTTAGGTTAACGCGGCGGATCTGAGCCGTTGAATCCTGATCCAACGGTCCCGGATTCGATCCGGTTTCCAGGGCTTGGGATAGAACGTGGGCTCACCTCAATCGTCCGATCTGGATCGGCGGTTCACCGAGCTCGGAGTCGGCGATAAGCGGCAGCGGTCTGCACCACCGGAGACGAACGACGACGAGCCCGATGGCGTTTGGGGTTGCTCGGCGAGATGAGTCCTCCTTCGGTGCGTCTCGTCCACGGGGATTCCGGATCTGGGCTCCTTCTCGGCGGAAGACGACGGACGGCGGCGAATCGAGCAAAACCGCGGCGGAGTGGCGCTCAACTACTGGCGAGCTCACACGCAAACGCGGCGGCTCGAGGCGAGATGGCTCGAGAACGGTGCGCAAGGATGAGGGCAACCTCGGGCGTGACCAGGGCTTTTAAATAGCCTCGGCGTTCGTGCGAGGCGGAAACCTAATTCTACGGCGGCGCGGCGGCGTGAGTCCGGCTTCGGACTCGGCGGAGCGATGACGCTTTCACCGCCCACGTGGCACGATCAACGGCCACGATCGACGGCGCGATCGGATCCGGGCGGATACGGCTCGAACCGTGCAGGCGGATCTCACCGTTGGATCTTGATCCAACGGTTGGGATTGATTAGGGTTTTGAGTGGTTTGATCGAGTCAATCGGCTGCCTCGGTTCGAGTCCGACTCGGGTTCCGACTTCGATCGGATGAGCGATACTCGACCGAGTTGGATTTCAATGATTTAATATTTAAAATAATTCCCAGTAATTCATTTAATTCATTAAAAATAGCAAATGACTCAGAAAAATTCCAGAAAAATTCTGGAAAATATTTTGGATCATTTTGGACTCAAATAAAATATTTCCAACAAATTTTATTTGCAAAATTAAATTCTTTAATTATTTCAAAATGGAATAAATTCAAATAAATTCCAAATAAATCCAAATAAATTCCAGAAAATTCCAAAAATTCACCAAAGTGCCAAATCACCCATGAATTCAATAAAAGCAAAATTTTGGGGTGTTACAGGCACCCAAGACATTGACATGGCATTCTGTCCTTACTACCCTACCATTCTTGCATGTGTGTGCAATTCCTGTTGAGACCCCGATAATGCACCGGTGCCAACCTTCCCCTTTTGCCATGGCCTAAGATTGCAGACTCCTCGCCGAGTGCCTTCCCCATCACCTATAAAAGCTGTTCGAGCAGCTCCTAAGCACTGCAATAAGCCCCAGAGCCTCCCCAACTCTAAGGGTGCGTTTGGTTGCCTGTACCAAGTGGTACATGTATGAGATGGTTCAAGAAAAAAGTCATCCATGCGTTTGGTTGCTTGAATGGAACCATCCCATCCTGGATCAAGTGATATCAATTTGAGGAACAATCCCTCTAAATGCTGAACCATCTCATTCACCCAAAATAATGGAACCAAATGGTACAAGACCATCCTATCCCATTCAAATTCATCCCATGAACCAAACACACCCTAAGCCAGAAGCATGACATATCACCGTCACCCATTTCTGGCAAGCTCTAAGAAGGTCAAAATGCGAAATTGAATAAATCCGATGACTTGATTTCAAATTCAAGCAAGCTTGAGCATCTTGGGCACCTACTAATTATTCCAGTTGCTTAATTTCAGTCCCCAATGCCATTTCCACTACTGCATCATGCTCTGTCTTTGCCAGCTTCGACCACCATTGACAAAGCACTTTGGCCAAACCTAGACCTGTAATGTAGGAAATCGGAGTCCCCTGAGCTCCACAGAACCTTTTCCCTCCCCTCCCAGAAGATGGGCACCCTTATTCTTCCCTTGCAGCTAACCACCATTGCCACCACCGCTTGTCACTACCGCGGGCCCACTTTGACCCCACGCATCGTTGTCGATAGGTGCCCTGATACCCCCTCGAGCTCCTCGGGCCTCGGTCGAGCCAAGCCGGCTCGCTCTCACTGCTGGCAAGCCCATCACCTGTAGCCCCTTGTTTTCAAGTCCAACGGGTGGGGCCCCGTTGTCAACCTCTAACGTTTAACTGGGAAAAACCAAAAATAGGGAAGGCACCTTCACTATTTGGAAAGCATATTTATCTATTTTGATGAATTTTCAGAACCGACAGTATTCAAATATTTATAAATTTTGCAATTTAACGCTAAATTGAGTCAAAATGTTTCCAAAATTGTAACACCCATAAGCAACATAAACTAACAATTCTCATGTCTTTACACCATCACCTTGCTATAATAACTTCATCAGATAGAAGATTCTGGACCTTCTCAATTGTGATTAGTACTAGCCTTATAGGGACACAATTCCATACTTCCGTTTAACTCCATGGCTCGCAACAACAAACATAAAACTCAAATCAACCTTCACTTTTGGATCACCTACCAACTCGATTACATCCCTCCATCAACACATTATATTAGGTTGAATTTAATCAATCATCACATGTACTTTAACCCAATCGGTTGCTTGTCTCCTTGCAAAGTCCTAACTATGCATAAAAGATTAACGTTAAGAACTCTATCTTTGGTCACCTACCCATGCAACCGTATGGTGTGACCCTAACCTTCAAGTAAACACTAACTACTCAGAAATTCGACTATTCAGAAGAACCCGACCAAAGAAACTCGACTCTCAAACCTGGTCATGCAAAAGATCTCCGAATTAAAAGCCAATCCCTAAACTCCCACAAAGGAAGAGGGTTATAAAGACGACCTCCCAAAGGAAAACGACGAGATCAAATACCCCTTACTCTTACAAAGCCATAAAACTTCAATCCTCACAACCAGGACTGGTACAAAACAACAATAACTCTTTTAAACTCAGAGAGTGACAAACACAAGAATAAATCAGTAACTTTCCCCGTAAAGCGACCAACAAAAACCAACAAAACCAACTAAATCGAACGCCAGAACGGTAAAAGCAATCCAAAAGGATTCATCAAAAAAAAACTTTTTCTCATTAACTCCAACCGTCGAAGACAAAAGAACCCGACCCTAATCCGATTTATGATGTAGCGAAACTAACTCTTCCCTACGAGGGGTTTCGAAACTTCCGGTCGTGGCTTTACCCAGCCACCACCACCACCACCACGGCCTCTGCCATGGCCACACCGCACAACCGAAACACTTCGGCACCCCTTAAACTCAATAACATAACAAACTTAATCCATTACTTTCATAAACATAGCAACATCAAAGCTTAAATACAACATTTAGGCGTAATGCAATGAAACCCATCCCTTCCTACTGTGCATTAGAGTGTGTCAAGTTTTAAGTTGATTAACCAATCTATTCCAAAATTTAAAGCTATTGCCCTAAGGCCAAATTTAAACAGAGTAGATACCTATGCCATGTTTCTAATTCCACCTAGCAAGATTTTTGTTTACTCTAGAGTAATTTACTAGTTTCATAGACCACGGATCTAAAGCCCGCTCTGATACCAACTGTAACACCCTGGCACCGCACGTGCCCTGAATGTTACATCCTCAAAGATCCACTAGCACAAGACACTAGAATAATTTAGCAAAACAAGCTAGCATACTTAGCAACTTATCGAAATTATTAGAAATTTCGGCAGCACCTCCCCTAAAACTAGGACATCCACTCAGCAGAAAAAAGATAGCATTTAATATAACAACATAATAAGCAACTAAAAGTAACCAACCAAGCACAAACATGGGTCATGGTATCAACCACCCGCCATGACCCAACTAAGCACATAAACAACTACCACAAATTTATTACAAGACATGAATTCACTAAGATTAGAAGCGACACGACAGTATGAAACTAAGGTGATTCAACACGTGTTTGTGCCACTACCCCCATCCATGCATGTCGGCTTCAAGGTACCTACAAACAATAAACAATCAAGTGTGAGTTCGAAACTCAGCAAAGTGCATTAAAAGGTAGAATCTTAATCTTTTAACAACCGAGAATAATAATGGAATAATTTTCTTTCTACTTGAACTCAACAAGTACCTAGAACCATAATTACCACCGCCAATCATCGCATTTCACTTTATAACTTTATTTTGATGGGGTCTAAACTTCAATCAATACACATACCTCAAATCGATAACTTCGGATGAGTCCACGACTCGATCCATTCTCAACCGATCTATTGCCATTGACTTAGAGATAATCAATTACCATTCATTATTAGTATTATCATGCAATGCGACATGCATACTCGATAATGAACAACTCAGAGCATAAGCACATAATTTGTCACAATCAATACATTGACCCACACTCGTCTTTTCCATGCTATGCAATGCACTTATGATTTCATGCTCAACACGCATCTTTCATTGCTCATACCAGTATGGCTGAGGGAACACCCGTCGATGTTCACCCTCTACCTCCATCCCGTGGAGGTGCCTACTCTTACTGTCTCGCTCCCATCCACCTCGATGGATGGGACTACGAGGTAGGACTTACTCGGGGGTGCTCCGAATTAGTCATAACTTTCTCACCGACCTCACCAGATTAGTTATGACTTTCTCACCGACCTAGCCCATGCAATTACTTGGATATGAATGAGAATGATGCAATGTTTCTCATCCTTTACTTTACACATTCATTTAACCATATATCAATACCTTCCATCCCATAAGGATTTCATATCCGTCGTATAAGCAAGTATGATCCAACAACAACAGTAAGACAAAGGAACAGGGTATTAAGTTTTAATGTTAAATATCACCAATTCGTCCTACTGTTCTACATGCACTTGCAAATAACATGAATACTAAATAAAAGAAAATGTAAATGTGACACCACGGAGTGTCGTATCTTAAAATGTGAATGTTGAGGTCAAAAACTTTATAAAATGTGAAAATGGAGGTTAAAACTTTACGTTATGCCGTTTATAGCGTGTTTTTGGGCCGTTTTCGGGTGTTTGGGCCTCTCCGGGGGACTTTGGGCCTTGGGGGTTGAGTTGGGCCTCCGGTGGAAGGGTTTGGGCCCAAGGGCGGGACTTTTGGGCAGCCAAATCTGGCCCGCACCCCTTGGTGCGCCCCCCACTCCCTCTCCCAACCCTAGCCGCCACCCCCTAGCCCCCCATGCGCCTCCACCCTTCCCCTTCCTCTCCATCTTCCCCCATGGCGCCACCACCCCTCTCCTCCCCTCTCCACCTCCCTTGCTGCCCCTAGGGGAGTTCTCCACCTCACCACCCAGCAGATCCGTCCATTGGAGCGCTCCGCTACGAGGAGATCCGGTGGATTTGGAGCAAGGAAGGAGATCGCGCGAACCGGGAGGAGATCCGTTGGGTTTTCATTCGTCGGGCGAAGGTATGGCCACGGGGATCCTTGGGTTGGTATAGGTTCTATTCTAAGGGTTAATATCATGTTTTTAGATGAATCGGTGGTGCTAGAATTGAGTAGATTAGATGAAATCTAGAAGTTGCCACGTTCTCTGTTTCGGGCAGCATGAGTAGTCGACCTAGGGTTTGGGTTTTCTCCAATTTAGATTCGGAATTTGGTCAGCCGCCTGTTGAAGAAGTTGTAGGTAATTACAATACCTTTCAGTGGGTATAAAGAACGTCCAATTCCTCCGAGCCGTTTGAAAGGTATGCTAGTTTTACCGAACGTATTAAAATCTGTGACGTGATTGGAACAGATCACGGTATTCTGTAGATTAAACCACTTTAGAGTCGGAATCAGTTTTTCCATATACTTAGAAAAAGTTAGGAAATTTCCAAAGCTACGCGAGGATGTACTCGTTTAATCGATTCGGAGTCGCAGATCCCGAGTTATGCTCGTTGCAAGTCTGCTGTCCCGACGGGACAGAACCTCTGTTTTTGGGTTGTGCGAATAGTTGGCGAAGTCGGGGTAGAAGAGTGTTTACGTATTATTTTGTGGGCATGATTTTGAGTGTGTGGTGCCTATGTGCAGGTGTTGTGACCCTGGGGGTGCCCTCTACGTCTTGCCAATCCGTCGCCCGTGGTTGAGGCAAGTGTATTGGAATGGGTAGCGGGTTGTAGTTTTCTAGATTGATTGAGATTGAAGTTGAATATATGATATGTTCACATGCCATGCTTAAATGTTTGCCATTGATATGATGAATATGCTTATTATGTTATGATGCCATGTGTTAATGTACAAAGTTATTTATGATGTTGGCATGTTTGCATACATGGCATGATACATGGCCCGGGCGGTGAGAAAGTCATAACTAGTCCGGGGAAGGTCGGTGAGAAAGTTATGACTATTCCGGAGAGCCAATGAGTAAGTCCTACATCGTGATTCCATCCACCGGGTTGTATGAAAGCGAGGAGTAGGCACCCTCCATCTTCGGGATGGAAGGGGCGAGAGGGTGTACACCGACGGGTGTGTACTCAACCATACCGGTATGAGTTTCCAAGGAGACATGAGCATCGCATCGCATTGCATACATAATGATGATGAAAATGATATGTGATCATGAATGAGATGATAGACATGATGTGAGTTGTTGTAGACATGAAATTGTTTCTTTTGTACCATTGCAATATACATGCTGAGTGATGAACTCACGCTTGTGTTTATGTTGTTTTTTTAGGTACCATGACACCAGCATGTGGGAAAGGGCATTAGCTACACATCTTCACGTAGTTCCAGTCACATTTACCAAATTTTGAGTCATGACCTTAATAATAGTGCCATGAATCTTGGTGTATGGATTAAATTGTGGTCGGGTCCCTTATTTGCTTCGTTATAGTTTATGGAGTGGTTGAACTTGATATTATTGCCTTATGTTGATGCTATGTCCATTTACATTGCTTCTTTAGATGTCTTATGATATGATATTACTTGCCTGTTATTGCTATTGTCTCAAATCATGTTTAAACAAAGGAGATGCTGTCAAAATTTTCGGTTTTAGCATTTGCTCCTTTGCTGTAATTTGTCTTTATTAGTGGTATTTAGGTGTTGTTTAGCCTATGTTTGGTAGCATTCGGGCATACTAGATGTCGGGGTGTTACAGTTGGTATCAGAGCGGGCTGTAGGTCCTTGGAATGTGTATTTTTAGTGTCATGCTATAGGATACAACTAAAATGTGATGTGGAATAACATAGAAACATGGCTTAAGTTTTAACTAAAATTTTGTCATAAGATAGCAACATTAAAACTTGCAAAAGTGGTATAACTAATCTAAAATTTGACACACATGGATGCACAGTAGGAAAAGGGTATGGGTATCATTGCTTACGCTTCAATGTTATATTTAAACTTTGATGTTGAATGCTAAAGATGGTAATGTATGTTGCCATGTTATTGAGAGATTTGATTGTATTGTTCTTGGTATTGTGATAAAGTGGGGTTGTGGTGCCGAAGGATTTCGGTCACTTCTTTTTGTTCATAGTAAGGGTGTGGTTTGACGGTGTGGCCGGTTAGCGCCATCACCGAAGAATTATTAACCCCTGTAGGAGGAGTGCTTACCCTTTCTGTCGTATATCGGGTAGTTGACTAGAGTCAAATAGAAGAGATTGGTGGTAGATTTTTTTGGATGCTCTTTACCGTTCTAAGGGTCGGTTTCGATTGGTTTTCTTGGTTTTAGTTGATTGAAATCAAATGAAAAGTGTTTGGAATTGGTTTTTCGCGGAGTGTCCCTTCGGTGTTTCTTGGTTTTGTCTTCTTTGGGTGAAGACAAAGAAGAAGAGTTTTATGTTGCGCGTCTTTTGGTTGCCTTTTTGCTTTGACACCGGTTCTGTTGGTTGCCTTGCAAAGAAAAGTATAGTTTTGGTTCTTCTGTGTCTTACTCTGAGTTTAAAAGAAGTTATTGAAGCGTGTGCAAAAAAAAGGGTAAGTTGTGTCGATTTATGTTTTGTGCCTTTGTCCGTAAAGGTTTACTTGGTCGCTTGGTTCCCTCCTGTGGGAGTCTTTAAGATTTAAATGTGCTTTGGAGTCATGTCCCATTGCAACTTTGAGAGTCAAGCTTCTTTGTGAGCTTTGGTTGAGTATTAAAAGAATAATGCTGCAAATAAAGTAAGTATTCGTTTGACTGAAATTACTTGTCAAAAGTGAAAATTGTTGTTTAGCATGTTATGTAATATGTAACAATGTGGTTTATGGAAATGATGTGCTCCTTAGTTAAATTGCGAGTTGAATCAATTAAATGTAATTGTTATCTTTAGCTTAAGATTAAATGAACTTCTAGTGTTGTAGATTACTCTATAGCAAGAATGATTAAAGGTGTTAATGTACATGTTTAGAATCTGTTGCTTTGCTTTAAAAGTGCTTATGACCCCCGATTATGTTTAAAGTTTTAAACCCTAATGCATAGTTAGAACATTAAGATGATGTAGACTGCTGTTATTGTTAAAGAAACTTTGCTGGTTGCTTAAAGATGTTCTAATTTAACGGGTTAATAGAGAAATTTAATCGTGTTGGCTAGTGGCTTTAACTTGGAAGTTGATTAGAGTTGCTATTTTTTGTTGTTGTTGCAAACTACTAGTATATTTGGATGTATGTAGTTGTGTCTCTACAATGCTAGTATTGATATCAATTGAGAAGACATAAGACTTATTGTTAATGATGTTGTTAAGGGCAGTGTTAATGCTAGTATTCAATCTATTCTCAATAGTTGGAGTATGTTGTGTGGTGGTAATTTTGTTATAACCTATGTATAGGGTAGCTAAACGTAATGTTGTTGGTTGATGATTATGCTGTTTGTTGATATTGATGGCTTAGTAGTGGTGGTAATTGCTTAGATTAATGGTTGAAAATCCTTGTTAAAAATGGAGGTTACTGTAACATGTTGTGATGGAGTGGACCATGGATAATTAATATGATGTAGAATTTTATCCTTAATGAATGTATGTCTTAGACTCATAGTTACGAGCTTTGCCTTGTGGAGATAATATTTACTTGTTGAAGTCATTTATTGATTGAATAGGTTCCAATTGTCAAGATGTTGACTTATGGATGGTATAAAATTGATAGGTTGATCATGCTAAAGTATTTGTTGAAGTATTATGTTTTAGAATGAGAATAGGATGTTGTATGATGTGTTTGTCTTTGTGGAACAGGATGAAGTAGTATTGGTTCGATGTTTTTTTTATAAGCGTCGTAAACTTTATTTATAAGTGTTGGGAATGGTAACTAGAGAAAAAAAATTTTATGTAAATTTTGTTAAATTCGGTTGGACTTTCTCAATGAGTAAGTAGTGAATTTTGAAGTCTTTAATGGAAAGCGTAGTGGAACAATAGAGATGATTGTATTTATGCTAAGCTGGTGTTTAAAACCTTCTGGACTGGTTTGGTTGTTTGCTATCTTGGTTGAATGCTTTTAGTCAAAGTATTCCTTATGCTGTGTTTCAAAGTTTCCCTAAAACTCGTAGAAATTGGTGCTTATTTTTGGATTTGGCTAATTTGTTCAGTTTATGCTATGAGTATGGTTTTACACCCAAAAGTCTTTGAGCAGATCGCGCTCCTTCGCGTTCACGCTGCATCATATTTGGAGTAAATTTTAAAGGAAGCAGAAGGTCTTAGTGGGTTGTGTTGGAGATTCTTGAGATTCAATTTGTAACTCCATTTGGCTAGAGTTGGAGTTATTTGAAAATGTGTGCGGTGTTTGAAAATGCTTCACAAGGTGGATTTTATGAATGGTTCATAAGTGATTTTGTTAGTAAAGTGTTCCCTTTTGAAATGAATTTCTCTTTCTCTTTGAAAAAAAATTACGATGGTTGCGTGTGCAGACGTTTGACTTTGGAGTTGATGTTCTGTTCCAAAATGTTAATTTTGGTTAGAATGCGAGGTTTTGCAAGGTTAGCTTTAAATGGATGGTGGGTTTTGACACGGCGTGGTGTTTTGCTGTTAACTATGCTGCCGTCATAGTTTATATGAATTAGCGCAATCCTCGATGTTATTCGAATTTTATTCATGTGATACAGAGGAAGAAGTCGTCTTGTGAATGACTATTCGGTAGTGTTGTTACGTGATGAATGAATGGTGAAAAGTAATCATGACATCGTTTATAGATGTTAAATGATAAAAGAGTCGTTGAGCCAGGTCGGTGAGAATGTCATATATGGATATATGACTAATCCAGAGTGCTCTTGGAAAGCTGCATGCATGTCCTGAATCGAGATTTCAATTGCCTTCTAGTACGAGAAGTAAGAATGAATATCTTCTGGTATGTTGGTTGTGGTGTAAGAGATCTGAGCTTTCTTTGCATCTTGGCTTAGGAAAAATAAAATGAGTACTCTTTGGTTGTTGCCTAACTCTTTCCAATGTGGCTTTTAGCGCTTTGGAGTTCGAGTTGTTGTATGTGGACCAATTGGGTTCATTTTACGGTTGGGCTGACTCATCAATGGTACTGTTTGTCCTGGTCCTTTAAGTGGAAGGATGTGAGGGCGAGGCTTTCTTAGTAAGAGAAATCTGGTGTGGCTAGTAGTTGATCGTAAATGGTGTAGAAGTGATGAGTAAAGGAAGGTTGTCTATGTCCCAATTCAAACCTTCTTGGAGAATTGTTTCCGTTTATGTGTCCCTCGGTAGGGTTGATCAAATTATTAGTGGACCACTTGGTGGTTGCTAGTAATTGCTTTCGGTTTTCGAAGAGTATTGGATCTATTTGTCGTCGGGCTATTGAGCGTGTTGTGCCAACCAAAGTGGAATGTTCGGTTGTTATTGATTTTGCGGGTTTTCAGAACCCTGGCCATAAAGTAGGCTTCTCCTTTCGGTGGTAGTGGGGTGGGTGTTGGTCTTGTTGTAAAAGATCATAATGTAACCCCGATGGTTCAAGCAGTTAGTAATCTTAGAGTGTTGTTTCTCACTTGGTTTGTGTCGTCGCGAATACGACGAACCACGGTTGAGAGATTGAGACGTGAATCACTATTGTGCGTGAGAGAGGAAGATGGATCTAGAAGTTGGTACCATGTCCTTCTGGAGAGTGGCTTTGGTTAAAGGGATCGGGCACTTTAGTGCCAAGGGATGTATCGAAGGAGGAGTGTGAGACCGTTTCCTTTCGTGATCTGTTTGGGATTTTATCCTATCGCTTGGGTCATACCGAGGCCTTGTATGGGTGCTTTGGGTTTCAATGTTGAGTAAAGTTCTTGCAAGAGGTTGATCGTGGGTTATCGTTAGAACTGTCGGTCTTCGAGCCTAAGCATCTTACCATCGGGTCTCGATCAGTGTAGTTCCAGTGGCTTTAGTCAAAGAGAGAAGTGGTTTAGGAACTGGAGTCTCGCATGCGCGAGAAGTACCCCGAGCTTTTCGCCTCAGGTATGAGATGTGAAACCTAGCTATCTTTTGCTTTGCTGAGTTGCGTATTGGTGTGTCTTGGATTCGAGGTCGAATCCTGTTGAAGGGGGGAGAATGTGACACCACGGAGTGTCGTATCTTATAAAATGTGAATGTTGAGGTCAAAAACTTTATAAAATTTGAAAATGGAGGTTAAAACTTTATGTTATGCCGTTTATAGCGTGTTTTTGGGCCGTTTTCGGGTGTTTGGGCCTCTCCGGGGGACTTTGGGCCTTGGGGGTTGAGTTGGGCCTCCGGTGGAAGGGTTTGGGCCCAAGGGGGGACTTTTGGGCAGCCAAATCTGGCCCCCACCCCTTGGTGTGCCCACCACTCCCTCTCCCAACCCTAGCCGCCACCCCCTAGCCCCCCCATGCGCCTCCACCCTTCCCCTTCCTCTCCATCTTCCCCCATGGCGCCACCACCCCTCTCTTCCCCTCTCCACCTCCCTTGCTGCCCCTAGAGGAGTTCTCCACCTCACCACCCCGCAGATCCATCCATTGGAGCGCTCCGCTACGAGGAGATCTGGTGGATTTGGAGCAAGGAAGGAGATCGCGCGAACCGGGAGGAGATCCGTTGGGTTTTCGTTCGTCGGGCGAAGGTATGGCCACGGGGATCCTTGGGTTGGTCTAGGTTCTATTTTAAGGGTTAATATCATGTTTTTAGATCAATTGGTGGTGCTGGAATTGAGTGTTGGGGTAACCGGTAGGCTATGCGAGCATAAAATCAAAATTTCTACCGAGAACACCCGAGAGCACATGCAAGTAAAGGATCACAGATCGTTACCCTTGACGCGCAGATTCAGCGTAAGCAGATTCACGCGCGTTGAGGAAGTAGTCGATCACCTCCCAATCGGCACCGAAAGTGGTCGACCGCACCGAGTGGTCGGCTCCTCGGTCCGAAAGGGTCGCTGGGTGGTCGCTGAAAGTGCTCGCGACCTTGTCGGGACTCCGAATTTGCAAATCCGGACCCTCAGGTATTCAGCACTAGTCCAGTGAACGCCGCTTAGTGCACACGTAGCCTTAACATCGGTAAATATCACAATCATACCACTCGATACTAATAAAGTACTTTATTTAAATAGTCAAATCCGTTACTCGACCTTATGGTCAAGTTACAATGTATGATTGCAGGCGAAACTTATTAAGAAAGAAATAGTAGCAATGAAAATCAAATAACTCGCGGCGCCATCCAAAGATACCACGTAATCGATCGGCTCGCTTCCCTAAGTAGATCGGTTCCTCGTGGAGCTCCTCCTCCGTAGTCGTGTTGTCTCCTCTTCAACTGGTGTTGTATTGTGGCAAGGGTGAGTACTTGGTACTCAGCAAGTCATGCACAGAATGCAAGCTAATATACTATATGCATGGCTTGGTACAAAGGAATAGCTCAAGGTATACTTGCAGTAAACAGCATTTGTCAAGTAACATAAGTAGATTCGAAAGCAGTAGAAACAAGTATAGCATAATTAACTTTTCAAGGAGTTTAATAAACATCTTTCCCATCCTAATCCACATTTCTACAACATTATTATTAATCCAACCCAACCTTTCAAGACCAAGTTATTTTTGAGAAAATCTAACCCTTGACTGTAATTCCTGAGCGATGTCCAATACCGCGGACACGGCTATTCGAATAGATTCTACACTCTGCAGAGGTTATGCACTTTACCCACAAGATACAAATAAACACTACAAAGGCGTAGTTCCGTGAATAAAGTCTTTCGGAAACTTCTAACAATACAAGTATCCTCCCTGCTATTGCACACTAACCCTTCCCTTAGCTAAGGCGAAGTTTAGGCCAATCAACTGCAGTTAGATGGGTACTCCTCGCCCACCGTACGCCCCCCTGCATAACTTACACAAAGGGTGGTTGACTCCGAGGTCCTACGCGATTAGCAACTTAGTCAACTAGGTCCGTCCCATTACATACATGTGGCTGCACGTTAGACCCGCTCAAAGGCTTGCAAGGTTAAGTCCTTAGGTGACCAGGGCAAGACTACCCGAAGAACCAAATCAACATCCCCAATGCCACAACTCGCCCACTGATTATTCTTACTACATGCCCCTTGGCCGAAAACTATTTATCAAACTCCCGCTTGATTACCATGCACCACGTACATCAACATCACATGATACCTTCCAAAACAAAGTTCAATATATCATTAAGTCAATATTAACATTTGATTATCCAAAATCATGTCATGAGCACGAGCAGTGTCTAAGCAAAGATACTACAACGGTCTAAAACCCATGTTGGCAATTTAATAATGTCCAACTAGTAATCCACAACTAGGTGACAAGGGTTTATGGCACATATTTAAATAATCAAGGTGTCATACAAAGAAATTGGTATTTATCTAACCCCCATATTTAAATAAAGTATTTTCTAATCGAACTAGCATGCAATAGGTTAAATCAAAATAGATTTCAAAATAGGATCAATATGGTCAAAGCACAACTTGCCTTCAAAAAGTACTTGTTCTTGGTCTTGAGTTGGATCCCCGAGTCAACACTTCTCCTTCGAATCCTTCCTAAGACTTCAACGCTTCATCGAAGCCGCAAGGCAAATAGCAAATACACGAATAAACAATAAGCAAAAAGTGTCCAAACATCCAAATAGAATCCATAAACAGAGAGAACATAATTTTATGAATTTTTAGAACCGAATCACAATTTGGAGTTAAAATGCAAAAGTTATAGCATTTTGAAGTTTAAATAATCAATTAAATAATTTTACAGAGAAAACTTTAGTCCAAAAAATTAAATAAAATTCATAATTAGGTAGATCTCAATTTTATACAAATTTAGAAATTTGAATCACTCAACGGAGTTGAAACGCAAAAGTTATAAGCGCTTTGAAGTCTCAAACAAAATCAAATCATTATTTCGAATTAATAAATCATTTTCTTTTTCGGAAATTAATTATTGCGCGCCGAGACACGCGGCGCCTTCTGACATGGCCGACGTTCGGCCCATCTGGACGTGGTCCATGGTTTGGCTTGGTCCACTGCGGGACTCCCGGCCCACGGCCACGCGGTCGACAGTGGGACCACTCGTGACGCCATTGCCGACGTCAATGGGCTCACTTACTGCCGGTAAAGTGGGGACCCACTGCGGACGCCATTGCCGACGCCCATCAGACCGTGGGATGGCCGACATATTCGCCATGACATCGGGCCAGTGATGTCATGGTGCGCTGGCCGGGCCGACATGCCCCGCTGCGGTCACACACGACGCTGCCAAGATGGATTCGCCGACCGCTGTGGTCGCCTTCTCGCGACACGTGGCTAGATCTCCGCTGATTTGAAAATCAACGCCCGCATTGATCCGACTCACGCCGCTTGGGGTGAACGCTGCTTGATCCTGGACTGTTGGATCTAGATCCAACCGGGCCGAGATTGGATCTCGATTTTTGACCTAAATCTCACCGTGAGATGACGTGGCGTGATCTCGGGACGTTGGATCTTGATCGGACGCGGGAGGAAGCTCGAGCGATCGCGATGGCGCGGCGGGCGGAGCTGGCCGAGTCGACGGCGACACGGCAACGGCTCCTCCGGCGAGGTGAGTTCTCTGCGCGCTCGTCGCGGGAGTCCGGATTCGTCAACGGCGGCGGAGGACGGCGACGGGCGGCGGATTTGGCAAAACCGCGCGCGCTCCTTAGATCAACTACGGCGAGTTTCTAGCGGGTGATTACGCGCGGCGGCAGGTTAGGGGCTACTGCGGCGCATTTAAACGTGGCTACCATGGCGGCGCAAGTACAGATTAAATAGCGGCTCGCTTCGTGGAATCACGCGAGACCGAGGTCGATACGGCCAGGCGGCGGATTCCGACGGGCGCACGGAGAGGCGACGTGGCTCATCGTGAGCCGTGATCTCGATCCAATCCCGCCGCGAGTTGACTCGGTCCGCCTACGAGCTGGTCGCCTTGGCCGGACTCGCTCTGGTGATCGGCTCGAATCGTACCGCTGGATCTCGAATCCAACCCGGGCCACGCTGCTAGGCTCACGGCTGAGCGTTCTACCGACCAATCGTTTCGCCGGGTTCGGTCGACTCGAACTCGAGTCCGACTCTGCCCTGGCCGATGAACAGTGCAAACCCTGGTTTGATTTTCCAAACGATTTAATATTTAAAATAATTCCTAAATTCATTTAATTCATTAAAAATAGCAAAAGACTCGTAAAATTCCAAAAATTCGAAAATATTTTAGGGTATTTGGCACTCAAATAAAATATTTCCAACAAAATTTTATTTGCAAAGTTAAATTCTTTAATTCTTTTAAAATAGAATAAATTCAAATAAATTCCAAATAAATCCAAATAAATTCCAGAAAATTCCAAAAATTCACCAAAGTGCAAAATCACACATGAGATTTAAGAAAGCAAAATTTTGGGGTGTTACAGACCTCTACCAAGTGTTCGCTGTCCAGCGCGTCCGCGGGCGGCAGCGCCTCTACCGGTATCCACACGTCCCGAGCAGGAACACCGTGCGGGGTGTGCTAGCACCTCGCCACACAGCTAGGGTTTCTGGAGAGCAGGAGGGACGCACGGCGGCTGAACGTGGTGAGGGTTCTCATCCGTGCACTATTCCTTGCCTCGCCTTTTATAGACACGCTAGTGGGCCGAAGCCCGCTAGGTTTCCATCTCCAATGCGGATCTCATCCACGCACAAAAACCCGTCAATCCTATTCCAACTCGTTAAGTGTGTGACCCGTTAGGTTCAGTGCAAGTCGGACATGAATCCAGAACCCATTTCCAATTCATTGATCAACAGCGGCACCTAGCAGTACGTATTGACCCCCCGAATGCACAGAATCAATATTCGGCTAAACCTTTGATACACTCTCATACCGATCCCTTTTTCCACACGATACCAGTCAAGCTCAAGGCGAGATGCGCGCCACCCTTGTTGATAGCTCGACCACTTCTCTCGACAGTGTGATGGATACAAACCATGACTAACTCCTTAGTCACATTAGCACGGCCGTGTGTTTTCCCTATCCATCCACACGAGGGGCCCAGAGGTATCTTCTCCCGTTATCTAGGAGGGGCAAATCCCATCTTGATCATCACACCCTTGGCGATGTATCGTGGCATACCCAGTATTCATCTTTATGACTACCCTGTTACGGTGTAGCGTTTGATGATACCAAAGCATACAAGTCTACATGCTAGGTATCCATGACAATCTTAGGTCTAAGGACCATATAGGCGTACCACTTGAGACTATACGCTGATGGCACTATAATAGATAACAACTCACAGCGTCTCGGAGTGGGTCTTGTCCGACTACCCATGTTCTCCAACATGTGTCCATATTTATTGATTCGATATCTCCATATCTATGGTATGTGAAACATTACCATCAACCAATAAATGTGCTGATCAAATCATCACCGCTCCTCGTAATGATATGGATCAGGGACCAGTTTAGAATAATATCACTTGACAATGTGTTTCACAATCAGATCGTATCCAATGAACAAAGTCGCAACATATATTCAGGGAACCGATAAACAAAGTTATCATAATTTCATGAACAAAGACGTATTACAATCATCACCATGATTGATCTAGGGCATATTCCCTTCATTGAGTAGATTAGATAAAGTCTAGAAGTTGCCACGTTCTGTGTTTCGGGCAGCATGAGTAGTCGACATAGGGTTTGGGTTTTTGCCAATTTAGAATCAGAATTTGGTCGGCCGCCTGTTGAAGAAGTTGTAGGTAATTTCAATACCTTTCAGTGCGTATAAAGAACGTCTAATTCCGCCCAGCCGTTTGAAAGTTATGCTAGTTTTAACGAACGTATTAAAATCTGTGACGTGATTGGAACAGATCACAGTATTCTGTAGATTAAACCACTTTAGAGTCCGAATCAGTTTTTCCATATACTTAGAAAAAGTTAGGAAATTTCCTAAGCTACGCGAGGATGTACTCTTATAATCGATTCGGAGTCGTAGAACCCGAGTTATGCTTGTTGCAAGTCTGCTGTCCCGATGGGACAGAACCTCGTTTTTGGGTTGTGCGGGTAGTTTGCGAAGTCGGGGTAGAAGAGTGTTTGCGTATTGTTTTGTGGGCATGATTTTGAGTATGTGGTGCCTATGTGCAGGTGTTGTGACCCCGGGGGTGCCCTCTACGTCTCGCCAATCCATCGCCCATGGTTAAGGCAAGTGTATTGGAATGGGTAGCGGGTTGTAGTTTTCTAGATTGATTGAGATTGAAGTTGAATATATGATATGTTCACATGCCATGCTTAAATGTTTGCCATTGATATGATGAATATGCTTATTATGTTATGATGCCATGTGTTAATGTACAAAGTTATTTATGATGTTGGCATGTTTGCATACATGGCATGATACATGACCCGGGCGGTGAGAAAGTCATAACTAGTCCGGGGAAGATCGGTGAGAAAGTTATGACTATTTCGGAGAGCCAATGAGTAAGTCCTACATCGTGATTTCATCCACCGCGGTGTATGGAAGCGAGGAGTAGGCACCCTCCATCTTCGGGATGGAAGGGGGGAGAGGGTGCACACCGAAGGGTGTGTACTCAACCATACCGGTATGAGTTTCCAAGGAGACATGAGCATCGCATCGCATTGCATACATAATGATGATGAAAATGATATGTGATCATGAATGAGATGATAGACATGATGTGAGTTGTTGTAGCCATGAAATTGTTTCTTTTGTACCATTGCAATATACTTGCTGAGTGATGAACTCACGCTTGTGTTTATGTTGTTTTTTTTAGGTACCATGACACCGGCATGTGGGAAAGGGCATTAGCTACACATCTTCACGTAGTTCCAGTCACATTTACCAAATTTTGAGTCATGACCTTAATAATAGTGCCATGAATCTTGGTGTATGGATTAAATTGTGGTCGGGTCCCTTATTTGCTTCGTTATAGTTTATGGAGTGGTTGAACTTGATATTATTGCCTTATGTTGATGCTATGTCCATTTACATTGCTTCTTTAGATGTCTTATGATATGATATTACTTGCCTGTTATTGCTATTGTCTCAAATCATGTTTAAACAAAGGAGATGCTGCCGAAATTTTCGGTTTTAGCATTTGCTCCTTTGCTGTAATTTGTCTTTATTAGTGGTATTTAGGTGTTGTTTAGCTTATGTTTGGTAGCATTCGGGCATACTAGATGCCGGGGTGTTATAGTAAACTTTGTTCCTTTCCCACAACCGTATAGTCATAACCAAATGCATAAGCATATAACCCTGAAACATAAATCATGTCTTGCAGCCATACATGGAAATACACAACCTGAAATAATCCAACACACTTCTACAATCATGCAATGCATCATGCACTTAAATCGTAATTATGAATAAGCATATGGCCACTGGGCCGCATTCACACAATACACTTGCCTTTAACCTCGGCGATAACTGACGTCCGATTTGCGGTAATAGAGACCTCCGACCCTAGAGAAATAAAACAATACTCAAAATCTGTTCCTCATGTGAATAATGCCACTATTTTGGAGATAAAACTCTAGTGATAAGTGTTACTCCCTATCCTAATAATACAAATGCCAGCATCATTGATCAACAGTTATTCATTTAGAGTTACAGAATTACCATCTCATAGCTAGCTAGCTTAGCTTCGACAAGGATAGATTCGGCCATAAAAATATAATCACAAGTTTAGCAAATAGGAAACAATGGAAATAAGGTTGCATCAAGCATCAATAACGAGGATCTCAATACTAGCCTACCAAACTAGGTTAGGAATGTAATTTTAGATTTGAAGACATAAAACATCATGGGGCAATCCCACGCATTCTAAATTGACGATCGATATTTCCAATAATATCCAGCTTTTCAAGCAGTTTCAATTAATTTATAAGTTAAAAAAAACGACAACATATTCTTTTTAGAGCTACAAAACCAATCATATAAGAGAATCTTGAAATAGTACTCCAGCTATAACAAGGAAGAAATATATAGCTGGAGCTAACTTCTGAATGCACATAAGACATAAACAACAAATTTGGAACAGTATGCGCAAAGCTTTCCTTTATCAATATGCCACATAAAACAATAATTTCCACAGTATATTTGTTCTATCCATTGGCAAAAATATGCAACTTAAGTGTAAGCACCAACCTCAAACTCCAAACATCACTTTGCAACCATCATCACAAATAGCCATCCCAAATATAGAATTGGCATAGTCATCAAAGAAAGAAATGCATATCCTAACATCTAGCTTAGTAAAATCATTTTCTAAAAGAATAAAGTCAAGCCATCTATGGCATCAACCTCAACAAAGACCACTGTCAACATGCCGCAACCAAGCATTCAGAGGAGTATCCAATAAACTAGTATCAGGATTATCATCTACTCAACCCATTCACCTCAGTGAAATTAGAGAAATGATTTATTAACTAAACCCTTCATGCACATCACAGACCAAAGAAAAAAAATGACCTCAGTATCCACTTATTCATCATCAAATCCACCATTATCAAACATTGCCAATACAAACTTGGGATGAGGAACTAATAGCTCTTGTAGGCATTTCCACAAACACTTGAAATGCACAAATTTAATCATAAGCTAGAACCTCACATGCACTTACCACATTGGAAGAGGGGAGGGGAGAGGCGCTGGAGCTGGCCGGAGGAGAGGAGCAGCAGTGGTCGGGCCAGACTAGGAGAGGGCCAAGCCGGAGGGAGCTAGCGCGGGCTGCGCCCAGCCGAGGAGAGGCCGGTGAGCGGCGGCCGGCTCGAGGGGGCGCGGCGCAGGACCAGGGGGGCAGCGCTTGGGCGACGGCCGAGCCAGGAGAAGTCGGAGGGAGCGGCGTGCCGAATCTGGGGCTGGGGAGGGCGCTCGGTCCACGGGAGGAGTAGGAGTTGTGGTGCTGCTATTGGGAGGAGGCGCCATTGGATGGGGGCTTCGGCAGCCAGGGGAGGAGAAGCAGCCCGCTCGGGTGGGGAGGAGAGGTGAGGCGAGTGCTGGCTGGGAGAAGTGGGGTAGGGGGAGCTAGGCTTAAGGCAAGGAAATAAAATCCCTCTCCCACAAGGCCCACACTAACAACTGAAAGCCCAACACAACCCTAGAAACTTGGAAACAGCCAGCCTGGCCAACCCAACCCCCAACAAAGCTCGCCAAACCTCACTGAGTTATTACAAAAATCTTCGAAAATCATGAACTTTCTGATTATATAAAAATATTTAAAGTTTGACCTCAGTTCAAGATTTGAATTCAAAATTTGAATGAAACCTAACATGTTCACTATTTTAATTTTTTACAAATAGACTCCAAATTTGATGAAATAAATTTATAAAATCCTATAAAATCATGAGCTCTCCATTTCTACCAAAATATTTGAATTTGGACTTAGATTGAATCAAACTCATACTCAAGTCACTTTTCAATACATTCAAATTTAAATTTTGATAAGTTTTGCAAATAAACTTCAAATGTACTGAAACTAATTTCTAATTAATCATAAATTATGAGCTCACTGCCTATGCAAAAATACCTAAGTTTGAACCTTGTTTATATTTGCTCCCATTGATGGTGAATCTCTTCATAAATAAAAATCCAAATAAACATAACAAGGGGTAGGCATTCATTTTTTTTGGTCTAATCAGTTCAGTTTTTTTGGTTTTAAAATAATTCGGTTTTTGAAAAGTGGCAACTGAATTTCTTAGACTAAAATGAAAAACCAAACTGAATTAACCGAAATATTTTGGTTCGGTTAATTCGGTTTTTCGGTTAACCAAAATATGAATAAATACTAGGTAGATTAGATTTTATCCTTCTCACGTCGCAACATAGAGTAGAGATAAACCCACACAATATTCATAGGTCATTACAGTATAAGTATAGTAGAACATATGAACATACAACACGTATGCATAAAGATGTTAGAACATAATAATTGTTTGATAGATTTAGGAAGAACATTATAAAACTGGAATTGTACATAGGCTATTCGGTTATTTTGGTTTTTGAAAACAAAAAACTGAACCGAACACCGAAAACCGATTTATACCAAAATAAAAACCGAACCAAAAACCGTAAATCAAAAAAACTGAAATAATTGATTAATTCGATTGGTTCGGTAATTCGGTTTCGATCTAAACATGCCCACCCCTAAACATAACTTATTCAAATAGACTCCAAAATTTGTAAAATAAGTTTCTCAACCATTATAAAAATGTCAACTTCCCATTTCTATGGAAAGGCATAAAATTTCATATACTGATGACTAATTCTTATTTAGTTAGATTCTTAACCAATTAAAAATCCAAACATTGCATAACCTTTGCAAATAAAATCCAAAAATTGAGAAACCAGTTTCTAAATCCCTTTGATCCTAATCTTTTTATTCTATAGTTATATTTGGAGTTTGATGTTATTGACTTGTTTTGCTTCTTAGTGTTGGATTGCGTCAAATCACGTATAGACACCGACGTTCTAGAAATTGCATATATTGACCCCAACTCCACTCAAGAATTCACTGAGCAAGGGAAGCACCCCCTTTGACTATGTTGATCCTATTATTTTACTAAATTTATATTAATGAGGTTCCTTATGGATGAAGTAAGTTATCCAAGAGTGAAGATTGCTCCTGTTAGGCTATAAATAGAGGGGTAGAGGGATGCCTCATACCTAAACTTGTGAGAAGGAATTTTTGCTTTCCTTGTGATCATGTGAGCTTTACCAACCTGGTAGTGTGGCTTTGTAAACCTTTATCTCTAAGTAATACAAGATCTAACTTCTTCCATATTCTAAAATTTAGTTTGTTTCTTGCATTTTTGCTTGGTTTCTTCTTGTACCTTGAGTTTTGCTTCCCCTCCTTCTTGTTGGTGTTCTTTGTTGCCAAGGATAAATTATTGATGAAAGAACCTCCTAAAAATCATATTCCCATCATCTAAGCAAGTTTTCTCTTGATTTTCTCTCAAGAACTGGTTTTTTGCTTGGAAAGGAAGGATTCTTGGTAGATCAGGTTCTTGGACGTTTGAGGGTTATTTCTTTGGCGTTCTTTCTTGCCATGACATGTGGAAGGTCAGCCAAGATCATTTTGATTATCAAATCCCCCATGAGCAAGTTCTGGGTGAAGTTTTTGTATTTAACCCGGTTTTGGTGCAACCTTCACTAAATAGAAAAAAGGTCATAACTTTAATGTCAATCCTTACGATTGAAGGTTGAAATAGATTCCTAACATCCATAGGAAGGTGCACACAAAGTTTCACAGGATTTAGATCGGCCGATCAAAAGTTATACTGATTCTTGCTTTTGAAATTACTGTAGGATGGTACTAGCGACACTTTAGCACGGTAGTGCCGTGTCTAGGATGAACTTCTCTAAAATTGATTCTTTCACTTCAATTTGATTTTCTGAGGTTTTGTCTTGGTTCTTTGGGGGGGAATTTCATTTGACTGAATTTATTTGGTTTCTATTGACCCCCTCGTCACCTTTTTGGTCCTTCAGCAAGTGCTTGTGTTGCTAGGTGTAAAGATTGTAAGAATGATAAATGGAGCCGAATTGCATTTAGGAACCATAGTGGAACCAAGCAGAAGTCGAGTGAGGACTGGAGCCATATGGAAGAACTAGAAAGCAATTTAGGCCACATGTGCACACTTCATGCAGCTAGCTAGCCACATGCGTCCTAGGCCCAAAGCCCATGTGGCCAAGCATGAATGAAGGGGGGTGGGAGGCGCATGGTTCCAATGGAGTGCAACCCATGAGGCTATAAAGTGGAGCCGAGGAGGGCCCAAGCCCTAATTTGGCCAGCCCAAGTGAGGAAGGGAAAAGCCCAAGGTGGCCAAAACAAAAAAGGGAAGAAATATATAAAACCAAATTGGATTTTGAGAGCAAAAGAGTCCAACTTAGATTGTCAAACCAGAAAGTCTTAAAAAGACCATAACTCTCACGCTCAAACTCAGATTGGGGCGTCTTGCAAAATGTTTCAAATCTTAGAACATCCACTCTATTTCACTCCATTACTACAAGACTAGAATTGGCTTCCTTATATGATTAATTAGTCCAACAAATATTAGCTAAAATATAGAAAGTGAAGATATGAAAGGAGGAGATCTACTCCTATTTAGCAAAGGGGCTGAATCCAAGGTGGATTCAACCTCTACAGCCCGCCACCCACTCCCCCTTCCACTATATTTACTAGCATATCCCCTTGTATAATTTAGACTAATTATATTGAAAATTATATTATTCTTTCCTAGATAGCTAATTTGTATCTTTAGGAAATTGGGAGTTGTTCTTCACCATCGTTCTTGTGACTCTGGAGGTTTTGCAAGGGCAACATCTACTTTTGGTTGCCGGGTAGATGGGATCATGAGCGTGTCATTGGGCGAATTCTTTTGTCACGGGTTGTTGTTTTGACAGTGGTTGGCACCATCAGTTTGTTAGGTTACACAGATCTAGTTTTGTAACACCCCGGCATTGAATATGCCTGAATGCTACCAAACATAAGCTAAACAGCATCTAAATACCACATTTAAACATAAATTCCAGCAAAGGCGCACATGCTAAAACCGAGATTTCGGCAGCATCTCCTTTGTTTTAACATGGTTTGAAGGAGCAACAACAGTATAGCACTATGGAATATGAGAGACAACTAAAAACAGCAATAATTAATGACTTAGCAACAATGTAAGTCTAGTTCCAAACATATAATGTCTCCAAGAGTCAAACGAACGAAAAGATTCTCATTTAGCAAAGCTAAGCCTTAAAGCAATGATCATCACACGCAATTTATTATCAACACTAATTGAATGACTTGTGAAATCAAAAGAGTGAAGCTACGTGTGGAAGTGTGACTATTTCCCTTCCCCGCATGCCGGATTCATGGTACCTAAAAGAAAACAACATAAACACAAGCGTGAGTTCATCACTCAGTAAGCACATTGCAATGGACAACAAGAACAATAACATGGCAATAATGTCTCACATCATGTATATCATCTCATTCATGAACACATAACATTATCATCATCATTACGTATGCAATGCAATGCAATGCTCATGTCTCCTTGGAAACTCATACCGATATGGTTGAGTACACACCCGTCGGTGTGCACCCTCTCCCCCCTTCCATCCCGAAGATGGAGGGTGCCTACTCCTCGCTTCCAAACACCACGTGGATGGAATCACGATGTAGGACTTACTCAATGGCTCTCCGGATTAGTCATAACTTTCTCACCGACCTTCCCCGGACTAGTTATGACTTTCTCACCGCCCGGGCCATGTAACATGCCATGTATGCAATTATGCCAACATCATATTTAACTCGTACATTAACACATGACATCATAACATAATAAACATGCTCATCATATCACTGGCAATCATTAAAGCATGGCAAGTGATCATATATCATGTAGTCAATTCCATCTATTCTCAACAAGCAACCTACAAATCGGTATCCATTACAACACACTTGCCTCAACCACGGGCAACGGATTGGCGGGAAGTAGAAGGCACTCCCGGGGTCGCACCACCTGCACATAGGTATCACACACTCACAATCATGTCCACAAAACAGTACGCAAACCCTCATCTACCCCGACATTGCCAACTACTCGCAAAACCTTAAAACAAAGGTTCTGTCCCGTCGGGACAGCAGCCTTCCAAAAGGCATAACTCGAGTTCTAAAACTCTGAATCACTTAAACGAGTACATCCTCGCGTAGCTTAGGAAATTTCACAACTTTTTCTAGGTATAGGGAAAGACTGATTCGGACTCTAAAGTTGTTTAATCTACAAAATACCGTGATCTGTTCCAATCACATCACAGATTTTGATACGCTCGGTAAAACAGCCATAACTTTCAAACGGCTGGGCGGAATTTAACGTTCTTTATATCCACGGAAAGATAACGAAATTATCTACAACTTCTTAAAAGTCTGTACGACCAGATTCCGATTTTAATTTGGCGGAAAACCGAACCCTATGTCGACTGCTCATGCTGCCCGAAACAGAGAACGTGGCAACTTCTAGATCTAATCCAATCTACTCAATTCCAGTACCACCAATTGATCTAAAAACTTGATAAACACCCATAGAACAGTACCTAGACCAACCCCAAGGATTCACATGGCCATACTTTTGCCCAACGCACGAAAACCCAATAGATATCCTCCCGGTTCGCGCGATCTCCTTCCTCGCTCCAATCCCGCCGGATCTCCTCGTTGCGGAGCGCTCCAACGGATGGATCTTTGAGGTGTGGAGGTGGAGAACTCCCCTAGGGGCAGCAAGGGAGGAGGAGAGGTGGTGGAGAGGTTGTGGAGCAATGGGGAGCAATGGGGGAGGTGGAGGTGCCACAAGGAGGAGGTGGGGAGGTGTGGGGGGGCGGCTAGGACTTTTGGGGGGCGCAAGGGCTGGGGGTTAACGCCTAAAGGGGCTGGGGGAGGCCCCCAACTAGGTCTCCTACTCCTATTATGACTCAAACTCCCTCCCACCAAAGCCCACGACCCTTTCCTTTAGGCCCAAACTCCACTGGAAAGGCCCAAAACCCCGGAAACGGCCCGAAAACGGCCCGGAAACGCTATTAAGCCTCCTATCATATGGTTTTAACCTCCAATACCATATTTCATAAAGTTTTTGACCTTAACATTCACATTAAATAATCTCACACCATTCCGTAGTGTCACATTCTCCCCCCCTTCAACAGGATTCGACCCCGAATCCGAGACACGCCACTTCGCAAACAACCAAATCAGAGGGAGTTATGGTTCACGCCTCAGAACCCGCTTAGAAGCCCCTACGATTTGCACCAGCTAGCACTCAGAGGTAAGGAGCGACTGACAGCTCTAAAGATAACTCACAATCAAAAACTTGCGAGAACTTTACTCAACATTGAAACACAAAGCACTCAAACAAGGCCTCGGCATGACCCAAGCGATAGGATAAAATCCCAAACAGACCACGCAGGAAAACGGTCTCATACTCCTCGTTCTAAGCATTCCTTGGCACTGAAGTGCCCGATCCCTTTAACTCAGGCTACTCTCCAGAAAAACAAGGTACCAACCTCCCTTCTTGTAACACCCCGGCATTTAATATGCCCGAATGCTACCAAACATAAGCTAAACAACATCCAAATATCATATTTAACATAAAATTCCAGCAAAGGCGCACAGGCTAAAAACCGAGATTGTGACACCTCCTTTGTTTTATCATGAATTTAAGGAGCAACAACGATATAGCATTATATGGCAATAAGGGAAACATCTAAAACAGCAATAAATAGAGTCTTAACGACAATAAAAGACTAACATTTAGCAATTAAAGTTCCAAGTGTCAAACGAACAATAAAACTCTCATTAACCAAGCTAAGCCTTAATTTAATGACCATCACACGCAATTTATTATCAATCTAAAAGAATTGACTTGGGGAAACATTAAGGTGAAGCAACGTGTGGGCGTGTGTCTATTCCCTTTTCCCGCATGCCGTTCTCATGGTACCTAAAACAATAAGAAAAAAACACAAGCGTGAGTTCGAAACTTGGCAAGCATATTGCAATGGACAACAAGAACAACAATATGGCAATAGCATCTCCTTCATGTAAATCATCTTATTCATAAACACTTAACATTGTCATCATCAATATGTATGAGATGTAATGCAATGCTCATGTCTCCTTGGAAACTCATAGGTATGGTTGAGTACACACCGTCGGTGTGCACCCTTTTCCCCCTTCCATCCGAAGATGGAGGGTGCCTACTCATCGCTTCCATTCACCACGTGGATGGAATCACGATGTAGGTCTTACTCAATGGCGTTTCGGACTAGTCATAACTTTCTCACCGACCTTGCCGGACTAGTTATGACTTTCTCACCGCCCTCGCCCTATCTCATGTCATGCATGCAACTATGCCAATTATCATATTTCACATGTACATAAACATATGGCATCTCATCATGACAAATATTAACACATGGCATCGAATCATGATAATCATACTCAATATATCATTGGAAAACAGCAAGCATGGCAAGTGATCATAGCAAGTAATCAATCTTTCATCTAATCTCCACAAGCAACCTACAATTCCGCTATTCATTACAACACACTTGCCTCAACCGTGGGCGACGGGATTGTGGGAAGTAGAGGGCACCCCCGGGGTCACACCACCTTTGCCCAACGAACGAATCTCCAATAGATCTCCTCGCGGATCGCTCCTCGCTCCACGCTCCTCGCTCCTCGCTCCTCGCTCCAACGGATGGATCCACAAGGTGCAGAGGTGTGGAGACCACCCTAGGGAAGCAAGGGGGTGGGGGAGAGGTGGTGGAGAGGTGGGGCAATGGAGGAGAGCAAGGGGGAGGCGCAAGGCTCAAAGGGAAGGGGCGGCTAGGGCTTGGCAAGTGGGGGGAGGTGAGGGGGGCGCACCAAGGCCTCAAGGGGCGCAAAGGCAGCAGGGTGGACGCCCCAAAGGGGCAGGGAAACCCCTTTTACCAGCCTCCACACCCAATTCTAGTCCGTTACGGAGACCTAATCCATCCCACCAAAGCCCACCAAGGCCTAAAACTCCCCCGGGAAGGCCCAAAACCCCGAAAACGGCCCGGAAACGTTATTAACCTCCATACCTTATGGTTTTAACCTGCCATACCATATTTCATAAAGTTTTTGACCTTAACATGCACCATTTAAAAGGTTACGACACTCCGTGGTGACACATCACTTCAAACGGCCCAAAAACGCGAGTAAACCTCAAGCCGAAAGGTTTTATTCTCTAATTTCACATTCTATAATGTCACACCATACCGTAGTGTCACACTTCTGTGGTTCCTTGTACTCAAGACGATGCGAAGCAGGAGAGACACAACACTCTAAGATTACCACAGAACGAACAACCTACTTTAACCAGGATTCGTAAGACTCGCGTAACAGAAACAATCGAACTTTCCCCTGCGGTTTGACACAACTCGCTTCTTGCCCAAAGACAAAAGCACCAATATACTTCAAAAAGAAAAACGATCACTAGCAACCACCAAGTGGTCCACTCAAAATGTAATCGACCCTACTGAGGAATACCTCAACGACACAATTCTCAACAAAGGTTTGCATTGAGTCATACACAACCTTCCACTCAAAGGACCACGATAAAGAGCACAATCATTGAGTGAGCTCAACCATAACATGAACCCAAGTGGCCCTCATCCAACAACTCAAACCCCAAAGCGTTAAAACCACTTTGGAAAGGATTCGACAACAACCAGAGAGTATTCATTTTAATTTCCTAAGCCAAAACGCAAAGGAAACACACATCCCTTCACCACAACCAACACCAGAAATTCTTCATTGTTTCTTTTCATACTAGAAAGCAAGGGAAATCTCGTTTCAAGACATGAATGCACATTCTTCAAGAGCACTCCGGATTAGTCATATCTCCATATATGACTTTCTCACCGACCTGGCTCAACGACTCTTTTATCATTTAACATATATACACGATGTCTTGTTTACTTTTCACCATTCATTCATCATATAACAACAATACCGAAAAGTCATTCACAAAAAGACATCTTCCTCGGTATCACATGATTGAAATACACATAACACTGACGGTTGCGCTAAATCATATAGACTATGACGGCAAAATCGTTAACAACAAAACACCACATCGTGTGAAGACCCATCATCCATTTAAAACTAACTTTGCAACGCCTCGCAAAATCAAACTCAACCCTTTGGAACAGAACATCAACTCCAAAGTCAAACATCTGCACACACAACCGCCATAAATTTTATCAAAAGAGAGGGAAACTCAATCCCAAAAGAAAACTCTTCACTAACCAAATTCACTTATGAAACATTCATAAAAACCAGACTTGTGAAACATCCGCACACCAGACACATTTTCCAAATGACTCCAACTCTAGCCAAATAGAGTTACACATCAAGGGCTTAACTCAAAAGTTTCCAACACAACCCTTTATGACCATCTGCTTCCTTTTAAAATTAATTCCAAAGATAATTCGGTCTGACGCGAAAAGGCGCGATCGACTCAAAAACTTTTGGGGTGTAAATCCATACTCATAGCACCAACTAAACAAATTAGCCAAAACCAAATATTTGCACCAATTTCTACGAGTTTTAGGAAACTACGAAACACGACATATGGAACATCTTGACCGAAAACCCTTCAACCAAAAGGGCAAACAACCGACCCAGTCCAAAAGCTTTTGAAAACAAGCTCAGCATAAAAAGAACCATCTCTAGTACTCCACTACGCTTTCCATTAAAGACTTCAATAATCACTATTTACTCCCTGAGAAGCCCCAACACAATTAAACCAAAAGCTTCACAATGAATTCTTCCTCTAGTTACCATTCCTAACACTTTTAATGAGGGTTTATGATGCTTATAAAAAATGCACCCAACCAATACTATATTGACATGATCCCCACAGATCACTGAATCATAATACTTCTTATTCTCTATTGGAGCATAGTACTTCAACAAATCTTTCAGCAAGATCAACATATAAATTTCATACTTCCTATATATTCACGTCTCGACAACCGAACCTTATTCAGTTAAACAACGACTTCAACATGTAAATATTATCTCCACAGGGAAGAATTCGTAAGTGAGACTCTAAGTTATACTTTCATTAAGGATAAGACCATTTATCATATTAATTATCCAAAGCTCACTCCATCGCAACATGTTAACATTTTCCTCTATTTAACTATGATTTTCCAACGAGTAATCTAAACAGTTACCACCACTACTTAGTCATCAATAACAACAAATGGGCATGTTCATCAACCAACAACATTTCTTTTAGCTACTCTATTCAAAGGTGATAACAAAAACTACCACCACACAACATACTCCAACTATTTAAAATAGATTGAATACTAACATTAACACTGCCCTTAACAACATCATTAACAAAAAGTCTTATGTCTTCTCAATTGATATCAATACTAGCATTGTAGAGACACAACTGCATACTTACAAATATACTAGTATTTTGAAACAACATAAATACAACTCTAATCAACTTCCAAATTAAAGCCACTAGTCAACACGATTAAATTTCTCTATTAATCCATTAGATTAGAGCATCTTTAAACAACCAGCAAAGTTTCTTTAACAATAATGTGATCTACATCATCTTAATGTTTCAACTATGCATCAAGGTTTAAACTTTTAACATTAACAAGGATCATAAGCACTTTTAAAGCAAGGCAACAGATTCTAAGCACGTACTTTAGCACATTCAATCATTCTCGCTAAGAGTAAACTACAACACTAGTAGTCTATTTATTCTCAAGCTAGAGATAACAACCGCATTGAATTGTTTCAACTCAAAAATTAACTTAACAATGCATCATCCCATAAACCACATTGGTACATGCTACATAATATGCTAAACAGCAATTCTTACTAGGGACAAACGATTTCGGTCAAAAGATTACTTACTTTGTTTGCAACATTTTAGTTTTAAAGCTCATCCCGAGTTCATAAGGAAACTTGACTCTCAAAAGTGCAATGAGACAAACCCAAACTTGGTCATGCAAAAGGAATTCTCCAAAACACTTTTTATTCTCAAAGACTCCCATAAAGGAAAATGGTTGAAAGACAATTTTGTTAACGGAAACCAAGCGACCAAGTAATCCATTTCAAATAAAACCTTAATCTCAAACCCCAAACTTTCACGAAACAAGAAGGATTTTTCAAAGATGATTTCTCAAACCAGTAAAATGACGAAATCAAACACCACTTACTCCTACAAAGCCACAGAACTTCAGCCCTGACAACCTGTGTCGACACAACTCATAATAACTCCTTTAACCTCGGAGAAAGACAAACACAGGAATAAATTTGAATGCTTCTTCCCCATAAAGAAATCAACAAACTAAGCATTAAAACTGGAAAGGCGCCCAAAAGAAGCGCAACACTAGACTCCTCTTCTTCGTCTTCAACCAAGGAAGACAAAACCACACACCGCATACGGAACAATCCGCGAAAATCCAATACCAAACACTTTTCTTTTGGTTTCCATCAACTAAAACCAAGAAAACCAACCAAGAACGACCATAGAACGATAAAGAACATACGAAGGAATCCACCACCAAACTCTTCTATTTGACTCCAGTCAACTACCCGATCTACGACAGAAAGGGTAAGCACTCTTCTCCTGCAGGGGTTAATAGTTCTTCGGTGATGGCGCTAACTGGCCACACCGTCAAACCTCACCCTTACTATGAACAAAAAGAGGTGACCGAAATCCTTCGGCACCACAACCCACTATATCACAAATAACAAGAACAATTTAATCATTTATCTCATAGCCATAGCAACATGCTTTATCAAATGAAGCATTCAACATTATAGCTTAAATACAACATTTAAGCGTAAAGGAACGATACCCATACCCTTTCCTACTGTGCATCCAGTGTGTGTCAAATTTTAGATTAGTTATACCACTTTTGCAAGTTTTAATGTTGCTATCCTATGACAAAATTTTAGTTAAGACCTAAGCCATGTTTCTAAGTTATTCCACACCACATTTTAGTTGTACCCTATAGCATGACACTAAAAAAAATACGCATTCCAAGGACCTATAGCCCGCTCTGATACCAACTGTAACACCCCGGTATTTAATATGCCTGAATGCTACCAAACATAAGCTGAACAGCATCTAAATACCACATTTAAACATAAATTCCAGCAAAGGCGCACATGCTAAAACTGAGATTTCGGCAGCATCTCCTTTGTTTTAACATGGTTTGAAGGAGCAACAACAGTATAGCACTATGGAATATGAGAGACAACTAAAAACAGCAATAATTAACGACTTAGCAACAATGTAAGTCTAGTTCCAAACATATAATGTCTCCAAGAGTCAAACGAACGAAAAGATTCTCATTTAGCAAAGCTAAGCCTTAAAACAATGATCATCACACTCAATTTATTATCAACACTAATTGAATGACTTGTGAAATCAAAAGAGTGAAGCTACGTGTGGAAGTGTGACTATTTCCCTTCCCCACATGCCGGATTCATGGTACCTAAAAGAAAACAACATAAACACAAGCGTGAGTTCATCACTCAGCAAGCATATTGCAATGGACAACAAGAACAATAACATGGCAATAATGTCTCACATCATGTATATCATCTCATTCATGAACACATAACATTATCATCATCATTACGTATGCAATGCAATGCAATGCTCATGTCTCCTTGAAAACTCATACCGGTATGGTTGAGTACACACCCGTCGGTGTGCACCCTCTCCCTCCTTCCATCCCGAAGATGGAGGGTGCCTACTCCTCGCTTCCAAACACCACGTGGATGGAATCACGATGTAGAACTTACTCAATGGCTCTCTGGATTAGTCATAACTTTCTCACCGACCTTCCCCGGACTAGTTATGACTTTCTCACCGCCCGGGCCATGTAACATGCCATGTATGCAATTATGCCAACATCATATTTAACTCGTACATTAACACATGGCATCATAACATAATAAACATGCTCATCATATCATTGGCAATCATTAAAGCATGGCAAGTGATCATATATCATGTAGTCAATTCCATCTATTCTCAACAAGCAACCTACAAATCGGTATCCATTACAACACACTTGCCTCAACCACGGGCAACGGATTGGCAGGAAGTAGAAGGCACTCCCGGGGTCGCACCACCTGCACATAGGTATCACACACTCACAATCATGTCCACAAAACAGTACGCAAACCCTCATCTACCCCGACATTGCCAACTACTCGCAAAACCTTAAAACAGAGGTTCTGTCCCGTCGGGACAGCAGCCTTCCAAAAGGCATAACTCGGGTTCTAAAACTCCGAATCAATTAAACGAGTATATCCTCGCGTAGCTTAGGAAATTTCCCAACTTTTTCTAGGTATACGGAAAGACTGATTCGGACTCTAAAGTTGTTTAATCTACAAAATACCGTGATCTATTCCAATCACGTCACAGATTTTAATACGCTCGGTAAAACAGCCATAACTTTCAAACGGCTGGGCGGAATTTAACGTTCTTTATATCCACGGAAATATAACGAAATTATCTACAACTTCTTCAAAGTCCGTATGACCAGATTCCGATTCTAATTTAGCGAAAAACCGAACCCTAGGTCGGCTACTCATGCTGCCCGAAACAGAGAACGTGGCAACTTCTAGATCTAATCCAATCTACTCAATTCCAGTACCACCAATTGATCTAAAAACTTGATAAACACCCTTATAACAGTACCTAGACCAACCCCAAGGATTCCCATGGCCATACCTTTGCCCAACGCACGAAAACCCAATAGATCTCCTCCCGGTTCGCGCGATCTCCTTCCTCGCTCCAATCCCGCCGGATCTCTTCGTCGCGGAGCGCTCCAATGGATGGATCTTTGAGGTGTGGAGGTGTAGAACTCCCCTAGGGGCAGCAAGGGAGGACGAGAGGTGGTGGAGAGGTGGTGGAGCAATGGGGAGCAATGGGGGAGGTGGAGGCGCCACAAGGAGGAGGTGGGGAGGTGTGGGGGGCGGCTAGGACTTGGGGGGCGCAAGGGCAGGGGGTGAATGCCTAAAGGGGCTGGGGGAGGCCCCCAACCAGGTCTCCTACTCCTATTAGGACTCAAACTCCATCCCACCAAAGCCCACGACCCTTTCCTTTAGGCCCAAACTCCACTGGAAAGGCCCAAAACCTCGGAAACGGCCCGGAAACGCTATTAAGCCTCCTATCATATGGTTTTAACCTCCAATACCATATTTCATAAAGTCTTTGACCTTAACATTCACATTAAATAATCTCACACCATTCCGTAGTGTCACAAGTTTATCACTGTGAAAGTGTGGTTGGGCAAGTCATTTATCATAGCTCACTGTATCAAGATAGTGGTTTGCACCATCAGCTTGTTTGATTGCAATAGTTTTCATTGATCCTACATCGTGAAGATCGGGCACCCCGTATCACCATCGCCAAGAACTTCAATGGCACAGGGGGTCATAACCAGCATGAGGCAGTTTGGAGGGGTCATTGGGCCTTCAATTGCCAGGGAGCAGGGTGGGACCATGCCAATAGTGGTGTCTGAGCCTACTCACATTGCAACAAACCGGTCTCAGGCAATGTCCAGCTAGCCGAAGTTGAATGGGACCTGAGGGAAGACACCTCTGGCACGGCCAATTATGCAGCATATGCAATCCATATATGCCAACTGAAGAACTAGTCCTGATGACAACATAGTCAGAACCCATTCAATTCACCCTCCAACCATCCTCATTTTGGCTCTTCACATTTGCACCAGTCATGTAGATTGGTGATGGCACAAGGTTTGCCCCGATCAGGCTGGTCAACATGCTAAACTTTTGCGGCACCATTGTTGATGTGGACTACTACAATGAAAGTGAGGTGAGGCTCTAGGTGAAGGGGGTAGGGAAGGTTCTGGTGTACTCTAATGTTTGGTTGAAGTGAAATTAGTAGATGGCTGTGATGCTACATTTGAATGGGAAAATGGAGGGAAGCAGATGGTTGGTGTGCACTGGAAACAGGAAATGAACTATGTCTCTAATGTTTTGTTCTATTACTAGGTTATTATTGTAGTGATGCATGCAAGAATGCTTGATACTCTTTGACTGTATTTTTCTATTTTGTTGGGTATGTATGGTGGGGATAAATAATTCAGTTTGATTCACTCTGGAATTTCAAATATTTTTAAATGTATGGTAGTTTGAATAAATTGTATATGGTGCTCTAATTCACCTCTTTCCCTTTAGCTATACACTAAGTCACAATACTATTTGTTCTAATTTTCCATTTCTTCATAAAAATTCACCTCATCTACCTTTTTCATTGGTTAAGCTACAGTTGCGAGCCAGCAAGGGGTCATAGAGGTGGGAAAGAAGAAAGAAGGGACACTACTAGCACGCTGCCATCACTGAGGAGGACATTGCATTGGCACTGCCACTTCCTGCCGCTCTTCACATCACGTGTGCATGCCAGGGTTTCGAATTCACCAAAATTCAATTCTTTGGATGAGTCCCAAAATACATTTATCCTAGTTATATTTCAGTGAGTTCATTTGAATTTTTATCTTAAAAATTCAAATTTTGGTCGAACTTTGTCAAAAAATTGAAATTTTTGTTCAACCATTTGTCTTGAAATTACACCAAAATTTTCAAAATAACCGAATTTTGGTGAAGTGAGTGAGTTGAGATGGAGGGAGTGCCCCCCTATTTATACCCTCGTCCACCCAATGTAGGTCGCTTGCCTGACTGTGTAGGTGGGCAACGTACGTGGTGATAATACATGTTGGAGTTGTAACACCCCGGCACAAACGTGCCCAAAATGTTACTAAAACCTATTCAAATTTTTCACAAAAAATTCTACTAGATCTCCCTTGCTAAATGGACATCCACTCAGAAGGCAAAGAGATAACAATAACAATTTCAAGCATAAACATCTAGGAATCTAATCGAGACATTCTCGCAGTTAACTTCTAACAACTATTAATCTTTAACAACACGGAGATCAAAATAACCACAACACAGTTATTACAATGATCTCAACTAGTTATCAATGTGAACTTTAACCCCAACTACTCCCTTAACATGGCATGACAGTGAGTGCAGGTGATGCTATTTCCCACCCCGGCAAGACGTCATCAGAGTACCTAAAAACATTAAACAAAACAAGCATGAGTCCAAGACTCAGCAAAGTGCATCTAACAATCATATAATAATCAGTTAATGCATTTAAGTCAACAAGTACATTAAACATTTATATCAATACCATTTACCTCCTTTACCTCATTGCTTATATCACACCCATACCTCACTAAACCTCTTGGGAGGAGTCCACAACTCTATCCCGAATCCGCACATTACCATTAACACAATAATCATTATTAGTGATGCAATGCAAAATGCATGCTCATGAATGCACCTTTTCTTTGCATATACCGGTATTGCCAAGTGCACACCCGTCGGTGTGCACCCTCTCATTCCCCTCCATCCCGTGGAGGGGCCTACTCTTACTGTCTCGCTCCCATCCATCCTTGTGGATGGGACTGTGAGGTAAGATTTTTCATGTTCACTACGTGTGAACACAGAGGCCTACATCAGCATGGGTCGTCTCTTCCATTATGAATGCACATATGTAATTTAACATGAATAAACCATAGAATGCATTCTTTTCTAACATCCACATTTCCATCAACATGAACACAACTAAACATGCACATTATCATTTACTCGCATTCATCACAATATACTCATATATAACTGTGACACTACGTTTTGGTGTGACATTACAAATTGCGAAATTAGAGAAGAAAATCTTACGGCTTGAGGTTTACTCGCGTTTTTGGGCCTTTTGAAGCGTTGTGACACCACGGAGTGTCGTAACCTTATTTAACGTGCATGATAAGGTTAATAACATTATGAGATGTGGAATTAAGGTTAAAACTATAGGATATGGAGGTTAATAGCTTTTCCGGGCCGTTTCTAGGGTTTTGGGCCTTCCCGGGGGAGTTTGGGCCTTGGTGGGCTTTGGTGGGATGGAGTAGGTCTCCGTAACGGACTAGGTTTGGGTGTGGGGGCTGGTAAAAGGGCTCCCCACCAGCCCTTGGGGCGTTCACCCCTGCCCCATGCGCCCCTAACCCTAGCCGCCACCCTTCCTCCTCCCTCCACCTCCTAGCCGCCCCATCTCTTGCCCCCATGGCTCCCCCATTGCTCCCCATTGCACACCACCTCTCCTCTACCCCCCTTGCTGCCCTAGGGTGACCTCCCCACCCCTGCATCCTCATGGATCCATCCGAAGAGCGAGGAGCGAGGAGCGAGGTGCGAGGAGCGAGGAGCGAGGAGCGAGGAGCGAGGAGATCGATTGGAGTTTTCGTGCGTCGGGCAAAGGTATGATCATGGGGATCCTCGGGGATGAGCTAGGTACTGTTATTAGGGAATTTATCAAGTTTTTTGATCAATTGGAGGCGCTGGATTTGAGTAATTTGGGTTAGATCTAGATGTTGCCACGTTTCTGTTTTCGGGCAGAGTGAGCAGTCGAGCTAGGGTTCGCTTTTTCGCCAATTTAGATTTCGAATCTGACTGTACGGACTTTTAAGAAGTTGTAGATAATTCCATTATCTTTCCGTGCATATAAAGAACGTTAAATTCCGCCCAGCCGTTTGAAAGTTATGACTGTTTTACCGAGCGTATTAAAATCTGTGACGTAATTGGAACAGATCATGGTAATATGTAGATTAGATGACTTTAGAGTCCGAATCAGTCTTTCCATATACCTAGAGAAAGTTGGGAAATTTCCTAAGCTACGCAAGGATGTACTCTTTTAATTGATTCGGAGTCCCAGAACTCAAGTTATGCTTTTTGCAAGGCTGCTGTCCCGTCGGGACAGAACCTCTGTTTTTAGGTTTTGCGAGTAGTGGGCAATGTCGGGTTAGATGGGGTTTTGTGTACTGTTTTGTGGGCATTATTGAGAGTGTGTGATGCCTATGTGCAGGTGGTGTGACACCGGGAGTGCCCTCTACTTCCCGTCAATTCGTCGCCCGCGGTTGAGGCAAGTGTGTTGTAATGTATAGCGGATTGTAGGTTGCTTGTTGATATTGGATGAAAGATTGAATACTTGCTATGATCACTTGCCTTGCTTGCTGTTTTCCAATGATATATTGAGTATGATTATCATGATATGATGCTATGTGTTTATACTTATCATGATTCGATGCCATGTGTCTATATTTGTCATGATGAGAGGCCATATGTTTATGTACAAATGAGATATGATAATTGGCATAGTTGCATGCATGACATGAGATGGGGCGAGGGCGGTGAGAAAGTCATAACTAATCCGGGGAAGGTCGGTGAGAAAGTTATGACTATTCCGGAACGCCATTGAGTAAGACCTACATCGTGATTCCATTCACGTGGTGAATGGAAGCGAGGAGTAGGCACCCTCCATCTTCGGGATGGAAGGGGGGAGAGGGTGCACACCGACGGGTGTGTACTCAACCATACCGGTATGAGTTTCCAAGGAGACATGAGCATTGCACTGCATTACATAATTAATGATGATGGGAGTGTTATGTGTTCAAGAATGAGATGTTATATGTGATGTGGGATATTATTGTTTTATAATCGATCTTGTTGTCCATTACAATATACTTGCTGAGTTTCGAACTCACGCTTGTGTTTTATGTTGTTTTTAGGTACTTTGAGATCGGCATGCGGGAAAAAGGGGTTTAGCTACACTTCTACACGTAGCTCCACCATCATAGTCCATAATTAATCACTTGGAGACATGATATTAAGAGTTGTGCCTTAAACTTAATGTATGGTTTAATTTAGCATGCTAGTGATTCCTTATTTGCTTCGTTATAGTTTATGAAGTAGTTGAGCGTAGTATTTTTTTTGGCGTAATTTGATGTTATGTCCATTTATGTTGATGTTATAGATGTCGTGTGCCATGTTATATCTTGCCATGATTGTGTTATTGTGTTAACTCATGGAAAAGCAAAGGAGATGCTGCCGAGATATCGGTTTTTAGCATATGTACCCTTGCTGGAATTTATGTTTAAATGTGGTATTTAGACGTTGTTTAGCTTATGTTTGGTAGCATTCGGGCATATTAAATGCCGGGGTGTTACAATAACAATTCATAATCATTTAACAATTCTCTTTTAATATAAACATACTCATAAAGATTTGCAAGGAATCGACTGTAACACCCTGACACCTAGTATGCCGCGAATGTCACCACAACCAATACAAGAAACACCCAAACCACATATTTAACATTAAATTGCAACAGCTACGTTAGTAACTTGAATGAAAATTCGGCAGCATATCCTTTGTTTTTCCATGGTTTTCAGCATCAGTAATAGAAGCATAACAAGATATCATAATTGAAGACAACTCTAACATGGCCACTACAGATTTCAACAACAATTCAAGTCCAAAACATAACTTAAATGTCGCATACCGATAGGGAATTTAAACATTTACTCATGACAACCAACGAAGTAATAAAACCAACTTAGTTCTATAAGATAACCATCATAACTATGGAAAGGGTTTGACATTGTCTATTCGTGTGATGCTAAGTGAAGACGTGATTCTAGCTCCCTTTCCTAATCGCCGGATTCAAGGTACCTAAAATAAAACATAAACAACAAGCATGAGTTCATCACTCAGCAAAGTGTATTGCAATGGTACAAAAACAATAACAATTCACATACATACTTTAGGCCATTCACACATCATGAGGACCAACTCATAACCTTCTTCACTTATGCTCTGATATAACATCGTTATAAACATCTCAATAAAACATCTTCATATGCATCTCATAGAACATCATAAGCATATCATGAAACAACTTCATTCATGCAATGCAATGCACATGTCTTTTTGAAGCACATACCGGTATTGCCAAGTGCACACCCGTCGGTGTGCACCCTCTTTCCCCTCCATCCCATAGATGGAGGCAGTGGCGGATCCACAGGGTATGCCGGGTGGGCCACGGCATACCCTGTGGATTCTTGGGCCACGACGCAGTACTGTTTTGGTTGGGCCACCGGCCACGAAGCAAGTTCACAGCAGCCGCTGCCCGCTGGTTGGCTTCCACGAAGTGTAACATCCTCGTTTTGGCTTTCTGGAGAAAAACCTAATTAAAATAAAGTAAATTCAAAAGTTGGAGTTTCTTTGGTGTTTATATTAACCTGGCTTCCTTTCCCCTTCGAAATCGGGAATTAATTCCCTCCCGGGCGAAAAATCGGATTTTCGATCTGGCCGTGCATTCAAAATTCACCCGAGTCCAAAAGCGCTCCAAAAATCTCCAAACCACTTCTAAAATGTTCCAAATATTCGAAATGATTTTAGGAATCATTCCCGGATTTTTGGACAACTGCTCCTATTTTATCTCGTGCGGCTTTTGTTTAATGCCTGCGATCCGCGCCCGTATATCCAATTCCACAAAAATCATCCAAATTCAACCAAACCACTTCCATTGAGTTCCAAATAACCTAAAATGGCTCTAGGAATTTTTCCGAAATTTTTAGGCAATTTTTCCTTATTTTTCCCTAGGGTGGAACATTTGCGTAAAAGAGGGCCAATGAGGAGGTGCCACGTGGCAGCCACTATTCATCATCTTCAACCTCTTGCCATGCATGAACTTTGGAGCTCCAAGCAAGCAAAAATGGTGGATGCCCTCTTTAAATCCATCTAGCTCCTCCTATACAACTCCAAATCGCGAACGGCCGGATCCGTTGGACTCACAACGGACTCCTCTTCCTATCCATGGGGTTGTTGCACCCGAAATCGCGTTGGTTTTTGAACGGTTGCAAGAAACCCGAAATCCACTCTTTTGGAGATTGGCGCGCCGTTCTAGTCCGTTTCGCGTGATCCCGCCTTCATCTCTCCGTATAAGAGTCCTCTTCCGTTGGTGTAACCCTTCGTTAGCCTCTCAAACCCAATCGGCCGCAAGATCAAGAAAACCGACGCACTCTCGCGTTCTTCGCGTTCTTCGTGTTCTTGCTCATATCTTCCACTCCGGTGGATCTTTCTTCCTCCCGTTCGTTTCCTTGTGTTAGTATGGATGTCTAGTCTCTAATCCATCCATCAATTTCAGGGTTCATCAAGTTTCCTCGACGAATTTCGCGTTTTGCTCGTTTCGGCCGAACCCGTGTTCATCGTCGATTTCATCTTGCTCGGTGAGTTTCGGTTCAATTCCTTCCGGTTATAGGTTCCTAAGGATGTTATCTAGAGGTTCTAGCTTTTTGTTTGGATCAAATCCGTGCAAAATTGGGCTAAAAATCGGATTTTTGGTGAAGAAGAGCTTCTCTGTTTTGGTGAAGAAGAGCTCCACTGTGCGTGCGTGCTTGGGCCCGTGCCCACGCCGGCCGGCCGGCCGCCGCCGCCGCCCAGACTGTAGCCGCCACAAGGCTTCGCCATCACTGGCTTGCCCGCCGGCTGCCTGGCCGCCGGCGACCCTCACGCCACGGCCACCCTCACCGCCGGCCACCCCTTCCTCTCTCTCTCCTTCCTCTCCTCAATCTCTCTCCTCCATTGCCATGGCATGGGAAGCGTCTTGAGGAAGCCTCCTCCCTCCCTATGACATGTAGGGCCCACCTGCCATACACATTTGCCTTGTCCAGTCCCAGTCCACGATTGACCCAGTCAAACCCGCAGGAATATTCGGTTTCGATTTATTCGAAATTCAAACTTGAAGCTCATTACTTCCTCATCCGAACTCCGCTTGACCTCATTCAAATTTCTAAATTCATCTAAAATCAAGACCTTCCTGCCAGTACTAATTTTATAATTTTTGGATTTTATTTATTTTCCGTTATTTATTTGTTGCCTCGTTTTGCGTGTAGTCGACGATCCCGCCATGATCGCCGATTTCGCTGGCCGAGCCTCCCGAGTTCGACACCGCCACAAGAATCGAAGGCAAGTCTCCTTGATGCACTTTGCTCCTATGTTTGTAAAGGATTTAAAATTGTTTATAAAGTTGCATGGCTATGTTTAATGAAATATGTCAAATATAAGTGATAGTTAATCCGAATTTGTTAATTCCTCCATGACATTGTTAATCATATCCATTGTAACCCTAGAACCTTGTTTATACCATGCCTATGTTTATATGGTATCCGTTGCTTTGTAGTACGGTAGAATTGCTTAGGACCTTTTCCGACAAAAACAACCCATGGGTGGGATTATTCAAAAAGAATGTTATTAAATGTGATTTGAAGGTTTTTATTATGATTTTGGTCCTGTTTTCTAAAATAAAAGAAAAGTAAAATGATTTTGACTTGGGCGGCCTGGAATGTCGGGTGGAAGCGGATCAAGTCTTGATCCTTTTGTGCAAAGTACCGCCCCAAGTCACATAAGGACCGACGCTTATGATTGCCATTTTAAGCATAACCGTACTACCACATGTCTATAATGGTACGACCTGGCTCACTAATTTGTAGAAGCCTAGTTTAGACTCACCACTCGGTTGTTGTGTGAGAGCCGGACGGAGGCATTGTTGTGGTTGTTGTTTTGCTCACACGGCGCAAGAGGGGGCTTCTGTACTGGGTGGAGGGAACCCTAACAGCGGTGAAACCTCAGCGGGTGGGTCTAGCTAGGTAGATACATTGTAACGGCCTTGTCAAGATATCCCTGCCGGCACACCTAAGGAAGTGTGTTGATTGCATGGCAACAAGGGTATATCTTGTCTTGTGGGTAAAGTTGTACACCTCTGCAGAGTATAAACTATTCGAATAGCCGTGCCTACGGTCAAAGGCAAAGCAAGAAATGCTTTCATATTGGTAGACTTTGTTTTTGTTTTTAAAACCAAAAAGTGTTTTGTTTTGGGGTTCGGGAGTGGTTAGAACTCTCGAACGTTGTTTACGGAAAGAGCCAACCAGGTGGAAAGAACCTGTTTTTCATTTGACGGATGGAGTCGCATTATTAACTTTGATCTTTTAAACTGTTGGCGGATAGAGCCTTTATGTTAGTGATGGTGGATAGAACTTCACTACAATAATAAATAATTCAATTATTAAAAAGAGTTGTAAAATATGCCTTGTGAAATTTATTACTTAAGTATGATTTAATCAAATGTGGCTTTATGCAAATAAACCCTATTAAGCTTCCTTTGGAAAGCCCCTCATGATCATACTTTCCCGACTTGCTGAGTACTTTTGTACTCACGTGCTACACCAACATTGTAATCATCAGAGATTTATCAAGATGCTGAGGAAGAAGAGGAGTTCTTCGAGGAGGATTGCCAGGAGGACTAGTTGCGTTCCTAGTAAATGCTTTGTGGCGTTGTGGCGTTAAGCTCATTGCTTTCTTTTGCTTCCATTGCTTTTGAGTGTCCTGGTCGTTGGACCGAGTATTGTAATAAGTGGCCATGTGGCCCATACTTGAATATTTACATTACAAGTTTCGTTATGTTCGGCAATGATGTATCCTGCGGATCGTGTGTACTAGCTACCGATCTGGGACTAGTACGGAAATACACAGAGATTCTCGGATAGCTGATCCGGTCTCACAATGTGGTATCGTGAGCCAGGTTATCAGAGGACGTGACCTAGTTAGCATGGCAAAGCCTTAAGGACTTATATTTCATAAAAATGTAATTGCAAAAGTTTAAGTTTCTTTGCTTCTATCTCTTCTATCTTAGTATCTTGTGCTCATCCTCTCTTTTATTTAAAATTTTGGTTACTAATGTCTGCTTTCTTTCAAAAATTTGTAGATGTCGGTTTTCACCACCTTTGCCGGCGAGGCTGGAGGCTTTTGCGAGGAGCTGTCACTGATGCTCCAGGAGCTGGGATTTCCCCATCGTCCGGAGTATCGCTACCAATCGATGCCTGGTCTTGGCCAGGATATGTGGCAGGTCCGCTTGCTAGTCTTCGCGAGCCGCCGCCAGCGTCGCGGACCGGCCGTTCTACTTCACGGCCGAGAGACCGATTCTGGCGTACGCGCTTCAGGACGCGGCCAGAAAGGCTATCCTCATGTTGGGGCAGAGCTACCGCGACATGCTGGAGAACTCTCCGTACCGGCTGTTTCCCCGCTTCCAGGTTGGGCGGGTGTATGGCCTGATTTAGGAGTTTGGCCCAGAGAGGGACCCGACTGTGGTGCACTTGGGGTCACTCGCCCAGCGCAGGATGAGGCCTACGTCCGGATGTCTGACGAGTCTGGTCTGCGTCGGGACTTGATTTGCCAGCCGAGAGAGAGGATCTTCGGTTTGAGGAGGAGAGGAGGAGCCTCCCATCGCCTCCACCGCTGTCAGGCAGAGGCACAACCTGCGGTGCCGCCGCCACCACTGGTTCGGGAGGAACCGCCGCCCGCGATATCCAGAGGACGCGCCGCCACCAAGCGTCATCAAGGCTCGAGGCTTGGACTCTGCGCAAGAAGTCCGTTCGTCCCCCTTCGCGCCAGGGTTTTCTCTGATTGCTTTGGCTGCCGCTGAAGGAGCAGGATCTTCGGCAGCCGCTTCACCTTCCCGCAGCAGAGCGAGGAGGAGGAGGAAGAGGAGGACCCGCCCGCGCTGCCTTCGCCAAATGACGTGAGTTCTTAGATAGTTTTAGTCTGCAGGATCTTAAATTTGTCGCGTTAGAGCGTTGAATAAGTGATTGTCGGATTGTATCGTGCCTTTAGGCATTTGTGATCTGACCACCTCCAAAACTATTTGATTTTAATTGAAGTTCGCTTGGTTTTTCCTTCGATTTGTGTGCTTTTGTGGTTGTGTTCGTGTGTGGAGGATGTGGTTTAGTTCCCCGTTGCTTACCTATGCTTCTCCCTCTTTCCTTGTGCCTGACCGCCATGTGCAGATGGAGAACGTTGGTCGTGGTCGTGGAAAGCCCGTAGGCCGTGGTAGAGGCCGTGGACGAGCCCGTGGACCGGTGCACTTTCAAGAGGAAGCAGAGTATGTGGAGCCACCGCAGCCGCAAGGACAAAAGCAAGTGCAACACCCTGCCGCTCAGCATGATCCGCCGCCGCCCCCACCACCAGCTCAGCCGCCAAACATGGAACAAATGATGGCGATGCAGCTTCAGATTTTTCAGGCGTTAGCTCGTAACGCCCCGAACCAACCTCAAGCCGCCGCAAAGACTACCAAGCTCAACCGCCCCAATCCAAGTTTGGGGAGTTCATGAGACTCGACTTCGACTTTTGCTGGATCCGCAGATCCGCTGGATGCGGATGACTGGCTCAAGGAAGTTGAGCGTAAACTGCACTTGGCCCAGTGCGATGACATAGAGAGTGTGCAGTACGCATCTCACCAGCTTAAAGGAACTGCAGCCAACTGGTGGGAAAACTACTGCGCCGCCCATGCTGACCCGCAGAACATTCCATGGAATGAGTTTGTGGAAGCCTTCAGGGCTACTCATATCCCAAGGGGGATTATGGAAATGAAGCGTCGTGAGTTTCACAAGCTTCAAAGAAGGAAACTTGTCTGCCTCGAGTACCTTAACCGCTTCACTCACTGTTCCAGACGCGACCGCAGATGTCGCGGATCGACGAGGCCAAGATTTGGCGATTCATGGAGGGCCTTGACCCCAACTTGAAGGTACGTTGGTTTCAAGCGACTACCCGCTGCTCCAAAGACATGATCAACAAGGCGCTGATTCAAGAGGATGCTCGTCGCCTTTTGAGTCACAAGAAGAGAAAAATGATGTTTCAGACTCGGCCAGCAGTGCCGCTAGCCTGTGCCCCGCACTTTTCAGGCAGTTAGCCTAGCAGCCAAGAAGAGCCGCGGTCTCAGGACCCCAATGTCTACCCCGCGCCCCACTAGACAAGCCCCTGCCGGCAATGCTGGAGCTCAAGCTCAAGAGTGGGACAGCAATGGCAGGAGTGCAGTGCTTTAACTGCAGGGAGATGGGGCATTACGCCAACAAGCGCCCCGAAGCGTCGGCCCGTCACCCCGGTGAGTTCAACCTGAGATCGCGCCCGGCCAGCGCCCTGCGCCGGCTCAAGGAAGAGGAACCCCTCGGACTCGCAGACGCCAAGGACTGCAGGAAGAGGGCGTGTGAACCACATCACCGCGGAAGAGGCTCAGATGCGCCAGACGTGGTCTACGGCACGCCTGCGTTGTGAACTTCGAGACTTGATTCTGTTTGATTCTCGGTGCAACTCATTCATTTATTTCGAGTACTTGGTTAAAAAGCATAATCGAACACCATACGCTTAAGAAACCCTTTGTTAGTGCAATCCCCTGAAAAAGAATTAAGAACAACTTCTGTCTGTCCGAAAATGGATATAGTAATAAAAGGGGTAAAGTTCCTAGCGAACTTAATACTGTTGGATACTAAGGGTATAGAAGTAATCCTTGGAATGGGTGGCTAACCAAGTATAAGGGTCGGATAGATTTGTGCTAGTAGAGCTATCTCTCTTACCAGCCCTGAGGGGATTAGAGTGGAGTTCTTATCTAATCTTGCCTCTAAGGGGGTAGCACCTAAACTGCTTGAAAGGTACTTCGTTGGAGAAGGTACCGATCGTCAATGAGTACCCTGATGTGTTCCTGATGAGTTGCCTGGTATGCCACCAGATCGAGATGTGGAATTTGTGATTGAGCTAGTACCTGGTACCGCTCCAATCTCGAAGAGACCGTACCGACTGCCTTCTAACGAGTTGGTCGAGATGAAGAAGCAGATTGAAGAACTGCAAGAAAAAGGAATCATCGACCCGATTCGTCACCTTGGGGATCGCTTTGTGATCTTTGTGTCCAAGAAGGATGGTAGTGCGAGAATGTGCATCGACTACTGTGTCGTTGAATGAGGTTACGATCAAGAACAAGTATCTGGTGCCTCGGATAGATGATCTGTTTGACCAGTTGAAGGGAGCTCAAGTCTTCTCCAAAATAGATTTGAGATCGGGATATCATCAGCTGAAGATAAGAAAAGAGGATATTCCGAAAACAGCCTTCACCACCCGATATGGACTGTATGAGTTCACAGTCATGTCTTTTGGGTTAACCAATGCTCCTTCTTATTTCATGAATCTGATGAATAAGGTGTTTATGGAGTATTTAGACAAGTTCGTCGTAGTATTCATCGACGACATTCTTGTCTATTCCAAGAGCAGAAAAGAGCATGAAGACCATCTGCGAATAGTCTTGGAAACACTAAGGGAGCATCAGCTGTATGCTAAGTTTAGCAAATGTGACTTCTGGCTGAAGGAAGTGTCTTTCCTGGGTCATGTCATTTCTGCTGCAGGAGTAGCAGTAGATCCAGCGAAAGTGAGAGGTGTTTTGGATTGGACACAACCCAAGTCAGTCCCGGAGATCCGAAGTTTTCTTGGATTAGCTGGTTATTATCGGGAGATCATTTGAAGGTTTCTCGAAGATAGCCAGACCTCTTACTCAACTTCTGAAAAAGGAAAAGAAGTTTGAATGGACTAAAGCCTGTGAGCAAAGTTTTCAGGAGTTGAAAAAGAGATTAACCTCAGCCCCAGTGCTTATTTTGCCTGACATCCATAAGGACTTTGAAGTGTATTGTGATGCTTCGAAGCAAGGACTTGGATGTGTTATGATGCAAGAAGGAAAGGTAATAGCCTATGCGTCAAGACAACTGCGACCTCATGAAGAAAACTATCCTGTTCATGACTTGGAGTTAGCCGCTTGTGCACGCTGGCCAAGATATGGAGACATTACTTGATCGGCAATAGATGTGAAATCTATACGGATCATAAAAGTCTAAAGTATATCTTCACTCAGCCTGATCTTAACCTGAGGCAGAGAAGATGGTTGGAGTTGGTGAAAGATTATAATCTGGGAATTCATTATCACCCTGGAAAAGCGAACGTAGTTGCGGATGCTTTGAGCAGGAAAACTCACTGCAACAATATGAGGGTGCAACAAAGCCAACCAGTACTTCACGATGAATTTCGGCGCCTTAACCTGGAATTAGTAAATGAAGGATGCATTTATTCTTTGGAGGTCAAATCAACCCTTGAGGATCAGATCCGAGAAGCTCAGAAGGACGATAAAGGTATTGCCAACCTGAAGGAAGGCCTAAAGAAAGGAAAGCACCGGAGTTTCGTGAAGATGACCAGGAAGCTGCTTTGGTTCGGGAAAAGAATAGTGGTCCCTAACCAAGAAGAAATCAAGAATGTGATCTTGAAAGAGGCTCACGATTCAGTTTACTCCATTCACCCAGGAGGCACAAAGATGTATGCAGATTTGAAAGACAAGTATTGGTGGTCCAATATGAAGAAAGAAGTTGCAGACTTCGTAGCACGGTGTGATGTGTGTCAGCTGGTAAAAGCAGAACATCAGAGGCCAGCCGGTCTATTGCAGCCTTTGCAAGTGCCCATATGGAAATGGGAAGAAATTGGAATGGACTTTATAACTGGGTTACCTAAAACTAAATCCGGTTATGATTCCATCTGGGTTATTGTGGATCGATTGACCAAAGTGGCCCACTTTATCCCAGTAAGGACAACCTATTCTGGAGATAAGCTTGCCGAATTGTATATGGCTAAGATTGTGTGTTTACACGGTGTGCCAAAGAAGATTGTGTCTGATCGAGGTTCCCGATTCACCTCGAGATTCCGGGCAAAGAATTGCATGAGGTGTTGGGCACGAATCTTAATTTCAAGATCGCTGCGTATCATCCCAGACGGATGGCCAGACCGAAAGGGTCAATCAAATTTTAGAGGATATGTTGAGAGCTTGTGCTCTAACATATAAAGGTTCGTGGGATCAGAATTTGCCCTATGCAGAGTTTTCCTATAACAACAGTTATCAAGCCAGTCTGAAGATGGCACCTTTTGAAGGTTTGTATGGAAGAAAGTGCCGAACACCCTTATATTGGAAAGAAACCGAAGGAGGACAAATCATCGGACCCGATGTTCTGAAAGAAGCCGAAGAGCAAGTCGATGTATCCGGCAAATCGAAGACACTACCTGCATAAAAGAGTTATGCGGACAATCGTCGAAGGGAATTAAGCTTTGTACCTGGAGACCATGTGTATTTGAAGGTATCCCCGATGAAAGGAATGAAACGATTCCGCGTCAGTGGAAAATTAGCACCCCGCTATATCGGACCATTCAAGGTGATTGCCCGAAAAGGAGAAGTGGCTTATAAGTTGGAGTTGCCGCCACAATTGCCGTGGGTACATGATGTCTTTCATGTGTCTCGCTTAAAGAAATGTCTCCGAGTGCCCGAGCAGCAGATGCCGTTGGAAGACATGGAACCGAAAGAGGACTTGTCTTACCGAGTATCCCATCAAGGTTTTGGATGAAGCCGAGCGTCGGACACGAAGCCGAGTGATCAAGTTCTGCAAGGTTCAATGGAGCAACCATTCTGAGAAGGAAGCTACTTGGGAGCGTGAAGAAGATCTTCGAGCAGAGTTCCCTAACCTTTTTCTTTCTCCGTCTCGAATCTCGGGACGAGATTCTCTCTAAGAGGTAGGTTTGTAACATCCTCGTTTTGGCTTTACGGAGAAAAACCTAATTAAAATAAAGTAAATTCAAAAGTTGGAGTTTCTTTGGTGTTTATATTAACCTGGCTTCCTTTCCTTCAAATCGGGAATTAATTCCTCCCGGCGAAAAATCGGATTTTCGATCTGCCAGACCAAAATTCACCCGAGTCCAAAAGCGCTCCAAAATCTCCAAACCACTTCTAAAATGTTCCAAATATTCAAATGATTTTAGGAATCATTCTCGGATTTTTGGACAACTGCCTTATTTTATCTCGCGCGGCTTTTGTTTAATGCCTGCGATCCGCGCCCGTATATCCAATTCCACAAAAATCATCCAAATTCAACCAAACCACTTCCATTGAGTTCCAAATAACCTAAAATGGCTCTAGGAATTTTTCCGAAATTTTTAGGCAATTTTTACTTATTTTTCCCTAGGTTGGAACATTTGCGTAAATGAGGGCCAATGAGGAGGTGCCACGTGGCGCCCACTATTCATCATCTTCAACCTCTTGCCATGCATGAACTTTGGAGCTCCAAGCAAGCAAAAATGGTGGATGCCCTCTTTAAATCCATCTAGCTCCTCCTATACAACTCCAAATCGCGAACGGCCGGATCCGTTGGACTCACAACGGACTCCTCTTCCTATCCATGGGGTTGTTGCACCAAATCGCGTTGGTTTTTGAACGGTTGCAAGAAACCCAAATCCACTCTTTTGGAGATTGCGCGCCGTTCTCCTAGTCCGCTTCGCGTGATCCCGCCCTTCATCTCTCCGTATAAGAGTCCTCTTTCCGTTGGTGTAACCCTTCGTTAGCCTCTCAAACCCAATCGGCCGCAAGATCAAGAAAACCGACGCACTCGCGTTCTTCGCGTTCTTCGTGTTCTTGCTCATATCTTCCACTCAGGTGGATCTTTCTTCCTCCCGCTCGCTTCCTTGTGTTAGTATGGATGTCTAGTCTCTAATCCATCCATCAATTTCAGGGTTCATCAAGTTTCCTCGACGAATTTCGCTTTTGCTCGCTTCGGCCGAACCCGTGTTCATCGTCGATTTCATCTTGCTCGGTGAGTTTCGGTTCAATTCCTTCCGGTTATAGGTTCCTAAGGATGTTATCTAGAGGTTCTAGCTTTTGTTTGGATCAAATCCGTGCAAAATTGGGCTAAAAATCGGATTTTTGGTGAAGAAGAGCTTCGCTTTTGGTGAAGAAGAGCTCCACTGCGGCGTGCGTGCTTGGGCCGTGCTCCACGCCGGCCGGCCGCCTGGCGAGCCGCCGCGCCGCTGCCGCCGCCAGACGCGCCGCATAAGGCCGCAAGGCTTCGCCATCAGCTCCGCTGGCCGGCGCCGGCGGCGCCACGGCGACCCCTCGCGCCACGGGCCACTTCTCACCGGCCACCCCCTTCCTCTCTCTCTCCCTTCCTCTCCCTCAATCTCTCCTCCATTGCCATGGCATGGGAAGCTTCATGAGGAAGCCTCCTCCTCCCTATGACATGTAGGGCCCACATGCCATACACATTAGCCTTGTCCAGTCAAAGTCCACGTTTGACCTACCAAACCCGAAGGGAATATTCCCGGAATATTCCCGGTTTTTGATTTATTCGAAATTCAAACTTCGGAAGCTCATAACTTCCTCATCCGAACTCCGTTTGACCTCATTCAAATTTCTAAATTCATCTAAAATCAAGACCTTCCTGCCAGTACTAATTTTATAATTTTTGGATTTTATTTATTTTCCGTTATTTATTTGTTGCCTGCTTTTATGCGTAGTCGATTTATCCCGGCCGATCGCCGATTTCGTGCCGAGCCTCCCGAGTTCGACACCGCCGCAAGAATCGAAGGCAAGTCTCCTTGATGCACTTTGCTCCTATGTTTGCGAAAGGATTTAAAATTGTTTATAAAGTTGCATGGCTATGTTTAATGAAATATGTCAAATATAAGTGATAGTTAATCCGAATTTGTTAATTCCTCCATGACATTGTTAATCATATCCATTGTAACCCTAGAACCTTGTTTATACCATGCCTATGTTTATATGGTATCCGTTGCTTTGTAGTACTGTAGAATTGCTTAGGACCTTTTCCGACAAAAACAACCCATGGGTGGGATTATTCAAAAGAATGTTATTAAATGTGATTTGAAGGTTTTTATTATGATTTTGGTCCTGTTTTCTAAAATAAAAGAAAAGTAAAATGATTTTGACTTGGGCGGCTGGAATGTCGGGTGGAAGCGGATCAAGTCTTGATCCTTTTGTGCAAAGTACCGCCCCAAGTCACATAAGGACCGACGCTTATGATTGCCATTTTAAGCATAACCGTACTACCACATGTCTATAATGGTACGACTGGCTCACTAATTTGTAGAAGCCTAGTTTAGACTCACCACTCGGTTGTTGTGTGAGAGCCGGACGGAGGCATTGTTGTGGTTGTTGTTTTGCTCACACGGCGCAAGAGGGGGCTTCTGTACTGGGTGGAGGGAACCCTAACAGCGGTGAAACCTCAGCGGGTGGGTCTAGCTAGGTAGATACATTGTAATCTGCCTTGTCAAGATATCCCTGCCGGCACACCTAAGGAAGTGTGTTAATTGCATGGCAACAAGGGTATATCTTGTCTTGTGGGTAAAGTTGTACACCTCTGCAGAGTATAAACTATTCGAATAGCCGTGCCTACGGTCAAAGGCAAAGCAAGAAATGCTTTCATATTGGTAGACTTTGTTTTTGTTTTTAAAACCAAAAAGTGTTTTGTTTTGGGGTTCGGGAGTGGTTAGAACTCTCGAACGTTGTTTGGCGGAAAGAGCCAACCAGGTGGAAAGAACCTGTTTTTCATTTGACGGATGGAGTCGCATGATTAACTTTGATCTTTTAAACTGTTGGCGGATAGAGCCTTTATGTTAGTGATGGTGGATAGAACTTCACTACAATAATAAATAATTCAATTATTAAAAAGAGTTGTAAAATATGCCTTGTGAAATTTATTACTTAAGTATGATTTAATCAAATGTGGCTTTATGCAAATAAACCCTATTAAGCTTCCTTTGGAAAGCCCCTCATGATCATAATTCCCGACTTGCTGAGTACTTTTGTACTCACGTGCTACACCAACATTGTAATCATCGTGAGATTTATCAAGATGCCGAGGAAGAAGAGGAGTTCTTCGAGGAGGATTGCCAGGAGGACTAGTTGCGTTCTAGTCGCCGCCTTTGTGGCGTTGTGGCGTTCGCTCGTTGCTTTCTTTGCTTCCGTTTTTGAGTGTCTGGTCGTTGGACCGAGTATTGTAATAAGTGGCCATGTGGCCCATACTTGAATATTTACATTACAAGTTTCGTTATGTTCGGCAATGATGTATCACTGTGACTGTGTGTACTAGCTACTGATCTGGGACTAGTACGGAAATACACAGGAGATTCTGGATAGCTGATCCGGGGTCTCACACGAAGCAAGTTCACAGCAGCAGCCGGTGCAGTATTCAACTACACGATAGCGAATCGATAACGGGCTGTTAGCGAATCTAGGACGTTTTGGGCCACGACGCAAGTTCATGACGTCGTATACTCGTATTCAAGTCATCAACCGAAACCGAATCATATTCATAATGGTGGCTCTACGCCTCTGCGGGCTGCGGCTGTATAAGCGACTCAGCGAGACGAGGATCGGTCATTGGCGCCTGTACACAGTGAGACGAGCGATCGACGTTTGCGGCGATCGAAGCGATATAGAGCTACAGTGTTTTTCTGGAAGCTACAGTGCTGCGCTACAGTGATACTGATCACGAAAATTGCAACGGTGATTCCTGTTTTCTTTCTTCGTTCGCATGTCTATTTAGGTTTTAGATTGATTCATTATTTTGTTGTGATAATTTTGATTCGATCTATCCAAAACCTTTCTAGGACATTAAGTGATTGATCTGAAAAGTTTGATTGGTTAATTCTTTGTAAATTTTGATTAATCTCGTAATTAGGATTTGATCAATTTAATTAAGCGTGTGAAGGTCATAACTTTAGATCCGTAGCTCCGATTGAGATGATTCTTGTTGGGTTGCTTGTTGATTCATAACTTTGCTAGAGACTAGAGAGTTGCTTGTTGATGCATTGCTTTTTTGTTTGTAGAGTTGTTGAATTATGAAGAGGAACGGAGACATTGCATCTCTTTTCAAGAAACATGCAGCAAAGAAGGCTGCTGCTGTCTCATCTCCTTCCATGGCTTCGCTTAGAACTATGGCGGAAGATGAACCTCAAGAACAAGAGAGAGTAATTGAAGAAATTGTGAATCCTATGCCATCTTCTCCGCGTTCAGTTCCCCTTGATAATGTCTCGCCACTGGCGCCGCCACCGCCACCACCACCGGTCTATGATATCAATCGTCTTCCACATGATCCAGGTGAAAGGTTGCCCATTCAAAGTTATCCTGTTAATGATCAAGATGCAATTCAAAGAGCATATATTCTTAAAGGTCCATTCCAACCATATGCACATGAATTTCCAAAAAGGAAAATTGGAAATAGAGACCGTCAATTCAATTTTGTATGGTTTGCTAAGCATCATTGGCTTGAATATAGTATCAAGAAGGATTCTGTGTTTTGCTTTGTATGCTACTTGTTCAAAGATAACAAATATAAGGGCAAGGGGGCAGATACATTTACTACAGATGGTTGGAGAAATTGGAATATAGGAGAGAAAGCACTTTTGAAACATGTGGGTTCTAATACACATAATGCAACTCAAGAGAGATACAATGGCTTTGTGAATCCCAATGCAGCAATTGATTATCACATTGAGAAGTGGAGTGATGAGGATCTTCGTCTTTATAAGATTAGGTTGACTTATTCACTTAGATGTATAAAATTTCTTTTGCATCAAGGATTGGCATTCCGTGGGCATGATGAAAGCGAAGAGTCTAGCAATAGAGGGAACTTCCTTGAACTTTTGAAGTTTCTTGCAACAAATGGTGAAGAAGTGAATAAGTATGTCTTGAAGAATGCTCCAGGTAATTGCACTTTAACTTGCCCAGAGATTCAAAAGCAAATTATTCAATGTTGTGCCATAGAAACTAGAAAGAAAATTATTGAAGAACTTGGTGATGAGCCCTATGCAATTCTAGTTGATGAGTCTAGTGACATATCACATAAAGAACAACTAGCTCTTTGCTTGCGTTATGTTGATAAATTGGGAAGGCCATGTGAGCACTTTCTTGGAGTTGTTCATGTAGATGATACTACATCTTTCTCACTTAAGGAAGCAATTGAAGGTTTACTTGTTAGTCATGGCTTGACTTTAACTCAAATCCGTGGTCAAGGTTATGATGGGGCTAGAAACATGAAAGGAGCGGTTAAAGGGCTGAAAACATTGATCATGCAAGAGTCACCTTCTGCTTATTATATCCATTATTTTGCACATCAACTTCAATTAGTTCTTGTTGCTGTTGCCAAGGGAAATAATGATTGCGTGTGGTTTTTTGATCAAGTATCACTCTTGCTGAATATTGTTGGAGTTTCTTGTAAGCGTCATGGCATGCTTCAAAATGCTAGACTTGAGAATATCATGAAAGCACTTGATTGTGGTGAACTTGAAACTGGGAGTGGATAGAATCAAGAGATGGGTTTGCCTAGACCCGGTGAGACTAGGTGGGGCTCTCATTATAAAACTGTTGCCAATATTATTGCTATGTATCCCACAATCTGCGATGTACTCATCACTCTTGGTAATGATGCTTCACAAAGGGGGGATTGGCCAAAAGTACATACTATGGTTGGAGTATTTGAGTCATTTGACTTTATTTTCAGTGCACACTTAATGCTTGTTATTCTTGGATACACAAATTGTAACACCCCGGCATTTAATATGCCTGAATGCTACCAAACATAAGCTAAACAACATCTAAATACCACAATTAAACATAAATTCCAGCAAAGGCGCACATGCTAAAAACCAAGATTTCGGCAGCATCTCCTTTGTTTTAACCTGAATTAACACAATATCAATATCATGGCAAGATATGTCATAGCACACGACAAATAAAACATCAACATAAATGGATATATCATCAAATTACGCCAATAAAAGCATGCTCAACCACTTCATAAGCTATAACCAAGCAAATAAGGAATCACAAGCATGCTAAATTAAACCCTACATTAAGCTTATGGCACAACTCTTAATATCATGTCTCCAAGTGATTAATTATGGACTATGATGGTGGAGCTACGTGTAGAAGTGTAGCTAGACCCCTTTTTCCCGCATGCCGATCTCAAAGTACCTAAAAACAACATAAAACACAAGCGTGAGTTCGAAAACTCAGCAAGCATATTGTAATGGACAACAAGATCATTTACAAGACAATAATACCTTACATCACATATAACATCTCATACTTGAGCACATAACAACATCATCATCATTAAATATGTATTGCAATGCAATGCAATGTAATGTTATGCTCATATCTCCTTGGAAACTCATACTGGTATGGTTGAGTACACACCCGTCGGTGTGCACCCTCTCCCCCCTTCCATCCCGAAGAAGGAGGGTGCCTACTCCTCGCTTCCATTCACCACGTGAATGGAATCACGATGTAGGTCTTACTCAATGGCGTTCTGGACTAGTCATAACTTTCTCACCGGCCTTTCCCGGATTAGTTAATGACTTTCTCACCGCCCTCGCCCCATCTCATGTCATGCATGCAACTATGCCAATTATCATATTTCACATGTACATAAACATATGGCATCTCATCATGACAAATATTACACATGGCATCGAATCATGATAAGTATAGACACATAGCATCATATCATGATAATCATACTCAATATATCATTGGAAAACAGCAAGCAAGGCAAGTGATCACAGCAAGTATTCAATCTTTCATCCAATATCAACAAGCAACCTACAATCCGCTATACATTACAACACACTTGCCTCAACCGCGGGCGACGGATTTGTGGGAAGTCGAGGGCACTCCCGGTGTCACACCACCTGCACATAGGCATCACACACTCACAATCATGCCCACAAAACAGTACGCAAAACCCCATCTAACCCGACATTGCCCACTACTCGCAAAACCTAAAAACAGAGGTTCTGTCCCGACGGGACAGCAGCCTTGCAAAAAGCATAACTTGAGTTCTGGGACTCCGAATCAATTAAATGAGTACATCCTCACGTAGCTTAGGAAATTTCCCAACTTTCTCTAGGTATAGGGAAAGACTGATTCGGACTCTAATGTCGTCTAATCTACAGATTACCGTGATCTGTTCCAATTACGTCACAGATTTTAACACGCTCGGTAAAACAGTCATAAATTTTAAACGGCTGGGCAGAATTTAACTTTATTTATATCCACGGAAAGATAATTAAATTATCTACAACTTCTTCAACATCCGTACGACAAGATTCGGATTCTAAATTGGCGAAAACGCGAACCCTAGCTCGACTGCTCAATCTGCCCGAAAACAGAAACGTGGCAACATCTAGATCTAACCCAAATTACTCAAATCCAGCGCCTCCAATTGATCAAAAAACTTGATAAACTCCCTAATAACAGTACCTAGCTCATCCCCGAGGATCCCCATGATCATACCTTTGCCCGACGCACGAAAACTCCAATCGATCTCCTCGCTCCTCGCTCCTTGCTCCTCGCACCTCGCACCTCGCTCCTTGCTCCTCGCTCCTCGGATGGATCCATGAGGATGCAGGGGTGGGGAGGTCACCCTAGGGCAGCAAGGGGGGTGGAGGAGAGGTGGTGTGCAATGGGGAGCAATGGGGGCGCCATGGGGGCAAGAGATGGGGCGGCTAGGAGGTGGAGGGAGGAGGAAGGGTGGCGGCTAGGGTTAGGGGTGCATGGGGCAGGGGTGGACGTCCCAAGGGCTGGTGGGGAGCCCTTTTACCAGCCCCCACACCCAAACCTAGTCCGTTACGGAGACCTACTCCATCCCACCAAAGCCCACCAAGGCCCAAACTCCCCCGGGAAGGCCCAAAACCCCGGAAACGGCCCGGAAAAGCTATTAACCTCCATATCCTATAGTTTTAACCTTAATTCCGCATCTCATAATGTTATTAACCTTATCATGCACGTTAAATAAGGTTACGACACTCCGTGGTGTCCCAACGCTTCAAAAGGCCCAAAAACGCGAGTAAACCTCAAGCCGTAAGATTTTCTTCTCTAATTTCGCAATTTGTAATGTCACACCAAAACGTAGTGTCACATTCTTCCCCCCTTCAACTGGATTCGACCTAGAATCCGAAGGACACCAAAAACAACTACCAAGTCCCCAAGGGACAAAAGGCTTCTCAGCCGCAAAGGCTCCATCAACCCAAGACGCTCGAATCCTCACGACAAACATTTCGCACTTCTATCACAACCAACCTGACTACCACACTCCATCAAACTCAATCATGACACATAATCCCATCTCTTCCAATTATTTGACCCTTTTCACAAAGAATCAAAATTAACTAATGTCAGCTACGTACATAGCCTTCATCGACAAAACTTTTCTTTTCTTCCACAAACCACGCTACACTTTCATTCTACCCCCTCCCAGGCATAACACACACCCAGGGACAACTAGATACGACAAAGTTCATAACAGATCACTATATTTCAAATTATCATCACTTTTTAACAATCCAACCATATTCTCAACAAGGTTTGGACCGACATCACCAACTTCCAACATGACCACCCTTCGAACCACAACCAAAGTTCTACGCCTAGCCCAAGGTAGAGCTGTAAATTATTACCAAACCTCAACTGGTTCTTTTCCTATGAGGGTCTCGCCCTCACACTTTCTCACTCAAAAACTACCAAACCCATGAGTATAATCCTCCATTATGCTCAACAATTCCATAGACATTTTTATTCACATCTCAAATGAGAATGCCAACAAAGAGCAACTCCCTTAGTCGGATGAACCACATTCATCAACTCGAACCCAAAACACAACAAATCACTTGGAACAAAGGTTTGACAACCTCGAAAGATCACTCGATCTTTTTTCCTAAGTCAAGTCGCAAAGGAAACACTCCAATCTCAAATCAATGCGATACATCTCGCATCGGGGACCACTCAAACAAAAAGAGAGACTCCACACAATTCTTTGTCAGAAATTCTCAACAATCAATGACAACTCGACTCACTTTCACCACAGCCAAGCATCTCATAAAAACAACATTGTGGAAGAGAAAACCGATTCTCAAACCAATCGAAAGAATCCACAACCGCCATAATAACTCTCAAGGAAACAAGGAAACCCAATCCTCTTACAACAAAGCCAAATGCCAGGAACTCTTCACTCTTTCTTTTCATGCTAAAGAGCAAATGGAAATCTAGATTCATGACATGAATCCAAGCTTTCGAGAGCACACGGATTAGTCATATTTCCCTATATGACTTACTCACCGACTGGCTCAACGACTCTTTTATCAATAGACATCTATAAATGATGTCATGTTTCCTTTTCACCATTCATTCATCATGTACAACGCTACCAAATAGTCATTCACAAGACAACTTCTTCCTCTGCATCACATGATTAAAACTTGGATAGCATCGATGATTGCGCCCAATCATAAAACTATGAGGGGAACACCATTAACAGGAAAACACCACGTCATACATAACCCGTCGACAATTGAAAGCCAAATTTGTAAAGCATCACGTTTTAACCAAAATCAACATTTTGAAAGAGAACATCAATTCTCAAAGAGAAATGGGAGACTCATTTTCCCAAAATGAGAACACTTCACCAACCCGAATCACTTATAAACATTCATAAAATTCACCCTTTTGAAACACTCGCAAACACCACATGACCTTTTCCAAATAAATCCAGTTCCAATCAAATAGACTTACAAATTAAATCTCAAGAATTTTCAACACAGCCCACTATGTCCATCGGCTTCCTTTTTAAGATTTACTCCAAGTATGCTTCAGTGCGAACGCGAAGGAGCGCGATCCACTCAAAGGCTTTTGGGTGCAAAATCAAACTCATAGTATAAACTGAACAACTTAGCCAAAACCAAAGATGGGCACCAACCTCTACGAGTTTAAGGAAACTCGAAAATGCAACATAATGAACACCTTGACCAAAAAAAACATTTAACCAAGATAGCAAACCACCAACCCAGACCAAAAGGTTTTATACACAAGCTCGGCATGAGACTCACCATAACCAGTGTCCCACTATCCTTAACATTTAAGCATTCCATAATCACTATTTACTTATCGAGAAAACCCATCTTAAATCAATCCATACTACCTCCTCAAGAACCCCACAAACCAACACATCATAAAACAACATATTCTATATTTCAAACGTAGTACTTCAACAGATACTTAAGCATGATCATCCTATCAGTTTTTATACCATAAATACGTCAACATCTTGACAATCAAAACTTATTCCATTAACAAATGACTTCAACATACAAATAGTATCTCCATAAGACAAAGTCGAAAATTATGATCCTAAGATACCCTTCTTTAGGATACAATTCTATATCATGTTAAAATATCCATGGTTCACTTCATCGCCACATGTTATAATAATCTCTATTTTACAATGGCTTCCAAAAAGTAATCCAAACAATTACCACCACTACTAAATCATCAATATCCATAAATAGGCATAATCATAAAAACAACTACATTGTTTTTAGTTACACTATCCATATACCATAACAAATTGTCACTACACAACATACTCCAACTACAAAAACAAATTTAATAGGTTAGACCATCCCAATGCTTTAGCAATAACATAAACAGCAAAGCCTATGTCTTCACAATTGACATCGATACTAGCATCGTAGGAACACAACTGCATACTTCCAATTATACTAATGGTTTGCGACAATATAAAAGCAACTCTAATCAACTTCCAAATTAAAGTCACTAGTCAACACGATTAAATCTCTCTATTAATCCATTATATTAGAACATCTTTAGACAACCAAAGAAAGTTTCTTTAACAATATCGGTAGTCTACATCATCTTAATGTTTTAACTATGCATTAGGGTTTAAAACTTTAAACATATTCGAGGGTCATAAGCACTTTCAAAGCAAGGCAACAGATTCTAAGCATGTACATTAACATATTTATTCATTCTCATTATAGGGTAATCTGCAACACTAGAAGTTCATTTAATCTTAAGCTAAGCACAAATATTACTTTTAACTGATTCAGCTCACCAATTAACTTAAGAACAAATCATTTCCAATAACCACATTGTTACATACTAAATGACATGCTAAACAACCATTTTCACTTTTGACAAACAGGATGCAACTCCACTTTTAAGGACAACCACAACTCAAGAACCAGAACGAACACCGATAGACAATTTCTCCTTTTCCAGGCAAGGAAGAAAACAAAACTCTAACAGAAATGCAGGAGAGTTCCACTCTGAAGTTCCCAAATTTGCCCACAAAACTCTTCAAGAAATCTCAAGATCCATACTTCCAAGAAGGAAGAAGGATGCACTAGGGAAAACAAAATGTTCAACCAAACCTTTTCCGATAAAGTTACAAAACTTAGCTCCACCCAACCTAAGGTCGGCACTAGGATAACTTCAACTCTTTTCTCAGATAGGAGGACAACAACCACATATGTTTCCTCCCTAAGACAATCCACAATAACCAGCAAAACCGGTGTCAAAGCAAAGGCGACTAAAAAGGCGCAACTCTAAACTCTTCTTCTTCGCTTTCCAACCAAGGAAGACCAAAACCACAAATCGCATACGGAATGATCCACGAAAAAACCAATACCAAACATTTTTCTTTTAGTTTCCATCAACTAAAACCAAGAAAACCAACCAAAACCAACCGTCGTAACGGTGAAGAACATCTGAAGGAACCCACCACCAAACTCTTCTATTTGACTCCCGTCAACTACCCGATCTACGCATGAAAGGGTAAGCACTATTCTCCTACAGGGGTTAATAGTTCTTCGGAGATTGCGCTAACCGGCCACACCGACACACTTCACCCTTACAATGAATAAAGAGAGGTGACAGAAACCCTTCGGCACCACAACCCCACTTTAACATAATAACATGAACAATTCAATTCAATTCTTTCATAAACATAGCAACATACATAAACAAATGTAGCATTCAACATCAAGGCTCAAATACAACATTTAAGCGTAACGCAACGATTCCCATACCCTTTCCTACTGTGCATCCATGTGTGTCAAATTTTAAATTACTTATACCACTTTTGCAAGTTTTAATGTTGCTATCCTATAACAAAGTTTTAGTTAAGACCTAAGCCATGTTTCTAAGTTATTCCACATCACATTTTAGTTGTACCCTATAGCATGATACTAAAAATTCACATTTCAAGGACCTACAGCCCACTCTGATACCAACTGTAACACCCCGGCATTTAATATGCCTGAATGCTACCAAACATAAGCTAAACAACATCTAAATACCACAATTAAACATAAATTCCAGCAAAGGCGCACATGCTAAAAACCGAGATTTCGGCAGCATCTCCTTTGTTTTAACATGAATTAACACAATATCAATATCATGGCAAGATATGTCATAGCACACGACAAATAAAACATCAACATAAATGGATATATCATCAAATTACGCCAATAAAAGCATGCTCAACCACTTCATAAGCTATAACCAAGCAAATAAGGAATCACAAGCATGCTAAATTAAACCCTACATTAAGCTTATGGCACAACTCTTAATATCATGTCTACAAGTGATTAATTATGGACTATGATGGTGGATCTACGTGTAGAAGTGTAGCTAGACCCCTTTTTCCCGCATGCCGATCTCAAAGTACCTAAAAACAACATAAAACACAAGCGTGAGTTCGAAAACTCAGCAAGCATATTGTAATGGACAACAAGATCATTTACAAGACAATAATACCTTACATCACATATAACATCTCATACTTGAGCACATAACAACATCATCATCATTAAATATGTATTGCAATGCAATGCAATGCAATGTTATGCTCATATCTCCTTGGAAACTCATACCGGTATGGTTGAGTACACACCCGTCGGTGTGCACCCTCTCCCCCCTTCCATCCCGAAGATGGAGGGTGCCTACTCCTCGCTTCCATTCACCACGTGAATGGAATCACGATGTAGGTCTTACTCAATGGCGTTCCGGACTAGTCATAACTTTCTCACCGGCCTTTCCCGGATTAGTTAATGACTTTCTCACCGCCCTCGCCCCATCTCATGTCATGCATGCAACTATGCCAATTATCATATTTCACATGTACATAAACATATGGCATCTCATCATGACAAATATTACACATGGCATCGAATCATGATAAGTATAGACACATAGCATCATATCATGATAATCATACTCAAAATATCATTGGAAAACAGCAAGCAAGGCAAGTGATCATAGCAAGTATTCAATCTTTCATCCAATATCAACAAGCAACCTACAATCCGCTATACATTACAACACACTTGCCTCAACCGTGGGCGACGGATTTGTGGGAAGTCGAGGGCACTCCCGGTGTCACACCACCTGCACATAGGCATCACACACTCACAATCATGCCCACAAAACAGTACGCAAAACCCCATCTAACCCGACATTGCCCACTACTCGCAAAACCTGAAAATAGAGGTTCTGTCCCGACGGGACAGCAGCCTTGCAAAAAGCATAACTTGAGTTCTGGGACTCCGAATCAATTAAACGAGTACATCCTCGTGTAGCTTAGGAAATTTCCCAACTTTCTCTAGGTATAGGGAAAGACTGATTCGGACTCTAATGTCGTCTAATCTACAGATTACCGTGATCTGTTCCAATTACGTCACAGATTTTAACACGCTCGGTAAAACAGCCATAAATTTTAAACGGCTGGGCGGAATTTAACTTTATTTATATCCACGGAAATATAATTAAATTATCTACAACTTCTTCAACATCCGTACGACAAGATTCGGATCCTAAATTGGCGAAAACGCGAACCCTAGCTCGACTGCTCAATCTGCCCGAAAACAGAAACGTGGCAACATCTAGATCTAACCCAAATTACTCAAATCCAGCGCCTCCAATTGATCAAAAAACTTGATAAACTCCCTAATAACAGTACCTAGCTCATCCCCGAGGATCCCCATGATCATACCTTTGCCCGACGCACGAAAACTCCAATCGATCTCCTCGCTCCTCGCTCCTCGCACCTCGCACCTCGCTCCTCGCTCCTCGGTCCTCGCTCCTCGAATGGATCCATGAGGATGCAGGGGTGGGGAGGTCACCCTAGGGCAGCAAGGGGGGTGGAGGAGAGGTGGTGTGCAATGGGGAGCAATGGGGGCGCCATGGGGGCAAGAGATGGGGCGGCTAGGAGGTGGAGGGAGGAGGAAGGGTGGCGGCTAGGGTTAGGGGCGCATGGGGCAGGGGTGGACGTCCTAAGGGCTGGTGGGGAGCCCTTTTACCAGCCCCCACACCCAAACCTAGTCCGTTACGGAGACCTACTCCATCCCACCAAAGCCCACCAAGGCCCAAACTCCCCCGGGAAGGCCCAAAACCCCGGAAACGGCCCAGAAAAGCTATTAACCTCCATATCCTATAGTTTTAACCTTAATTCCACATATCATAATGTTATTAACCTTATCATGCACGTTAAATAAGGTTACGACACTCCGTGGTGTCACAACGCTTCAAAAGGCCCAAAAACGCAAGTAAACCTCAAGCCGTAAGATTTTCTTCTCTAATTTCGCAATTTGTAATGTCACACCAAAACGTAGTGTCACACAAATGATTTATATGAGTGTTTGCAAAGAAGAGAGCAAGATATTCTTAATGCAATCTCACTTATTACCGTGGCAAAGAGCAGAATGCAACAATTGAGGTCTGATGGCTGGAATCAGTTCCTTCAAAAGGTCAATTTATTTTGCAGTAAACATGGTGTCCAAGTTCCTAATATGGAGGGTAATTATGTGCCTTATGGAAGATCTGCACGGTTTGCCCGAAACCAAACAAATGATGATCACTTCAGTAGAGAAGTATATATTGGGGTCATTGATCAAATTAGTCAAGAGCTTGATAATCGATTTGATGAGGTTAATATGGAGTTGCTTTCTTGTATGTCGGCCTTCAATCCTACCGACTCGTTTGCTTCTTTTGATGCACAGAAGGTGCTTAAACTTGCTGAGTTCTACCCTAATGACATCATCTCAAGTACCGATTTGATTAAGCTTGAGTTGCAACTTGATAACTATATTGACGATATAAGACTAGATGATAGATTCAAAGGTTTAGAGAATCTTGTTGATCTCTCAGTTAAGCTTGTTGAAACAAAGAGGCATATAATTTATGATTTGGTTTACTTGCTTTTGAAATTTGTATTGCTTCTACCGGTGGCAACGGCAAGTGTTGAGAGGGTATTTTCTGCAATGAGTTTAGTCAAAAGTAAGTTGAGAAATAAGATGGGTGATAGTCTTTTGGATGACTGTCTAGTCACGTATATTGAGCGAGATATTTTCTTTCAAGTTGATGAAAATGATATAATCAAGAGTTTCATGGCTATTAGAAGGCGGAGGCCAGACAAGAAGGATAAGAAGTAATGTTGTAATCTTTGAACTATTGTAGGTGCGTAAGCTTCTTTTATGCATATTTCATACTTAAAATGTTCGAACTATTTATATTGTAATTTATACTTGTATTAACATGTTTCTAGTAATTTTATACTCGTATACCGAATTTCTCGACAATATTTATAGTTGTTTACTGAATTGTTCATTGTATTTTACCGAATTGTATATTATAGTATTAACTCAGCATACCCTAACTTAAAATCCTAGATTTAACACTGGATGGAGGGTGCCTACTCTTATTGACTCGCTCCCATTCATGACTTGTCGGGACCCCGAATTTACAAATCCGGACCCTCTGTGTATTCAGCACTAGTCCAGGAACGCGCTAGTGCACACAGTCTTAACATTGGTAAATATCACAATCATACCATTCGATATTATCAAAGTACTTTATTTAAATAACCAAACTGGTTACTTGACCTTATGGTCAAGTTACAAATGTATGCCTTGCAAGGCGAAACTTATTAAAAGAGAAATAATAGCAAATGAAAATCAAATAACTTCGTGGCGCCATCCAAGATACCACAAAGTAACCTGACCGGGCTCAAGATCCCTAAGTAGACGGATCCTCTTGGAGTTCCTCCTCCAAAGCCGTGCACTCTTCTTCAACTGATATTGTGTTGAGGCAAGGGTGAGTACTTGGTACTCAAAGCAAGTCATGCACCATGAATGCAAGCTAATATACTATATGCATGGCTTGGTACAAAGGAATAGCTTAAGGTATATTTGCAAGAAATGTGACATTTGACAAGTATCATAAATAGATTCGAAAGCAGAGAAACAAGTAAAGCATAAATAACTTTTCAAGAAGTTTAATAAACATTTTCCCCATCCTAAACCACATTTCCATCATCTTCATTACTAAACCAACCTCCTTTCAAACCAAAGTTATTTTTTGAGAAAATCTAACCTTTGATCAGAATCCCGAGCATTGTCCAAGATCCATGGACTCGGCTATTTAAATAGATTCTACACTCTGCAGAGGTTATGCACTTTTCCCACAAGATCTACAAATAAACACCACAAAGGCGAAGTTCCCGTGAATAAAGCCTTCGGAAGCCTCAAACAACACAGGTGGTCCTCTCAGGTTCGTGCTCTACACCATCCCTTCCTTAGCCAAGGCGAAGTATGGGACCAACACACCGTTAGATGGGCATTCTCGGCCACGGCCACGATACGCCTCCCGCACAATCACACAAACGCGGTGTAATTGACACCGAGGCTCCACAAGTGAGTCCTTAGCGACTTAGTCAACTAGGGCCGTCCCATTCCATACCCATGTGGTTGCAAGTATGACCCAGCTTCAAAGGCTTGCAAGGTTAAGTCCTTAGAGTGACCAGGCAAGACTACTAGAAGAACCAAATCAACACTCCTAATGCCACAACTGGCCCACTGACATTTTGCCACATGCCCTGGCCGAAATCGCTTTTATCAAACCCCGCTTGATTACCATGCACCACGTGCCATCAACATCACATGATACTTTTCCAAAACAGGTTCAATATATCATTAAGTCAATATTAACATTTGATTGTCCAAAATCATGTTATGAGCACGAAAGTGTGTCTAAGCAAGATACTACACCGTAAAACCCATGTTGGCAATTTAATAATGTCCAACTAGTAAACCACAACTAGGTGACAAGGGTCATGGCACATACTTAAATAATCAAGGTGTCATACAAAGAAATTGGTATTTATCTAACCCCCATGTTTAAACAAAGTATCTTCTAATTGAACTAGCATGCAATAGTTTAAATCAAAATAAGTTTCAAATAGGATCAACATGGTCAAAGCACAACTTGCCTTCAAAGAGTACTTGTTCTTGGTCTTGAGTTGGATCCTCGAGTCAACACTTCTCCTTCGAATCCTTCCCAAGACTTCAACGCCTACTGCAGAAAGCTGCAAATAGCAATACACAAATAAACAATAGGCAAAACATCCCAAACTCCAAATAAAATCCATAAACAGAGAGAACATAATTTTCTGGATTTTTAGGAACTGGAATCGTTCAAATCGGAGTTAAAATGCAAAAGTTATGATTTATTAAAGTTTAAATAATCAATTAAATAATATTACAGAGAAAAACTTTAGTCCAAAATTAAATAAAATTTATATTTAGGTAGATCTCATTTTATACAAATTTAGAAATTTGAATCACTCAAATCGAGTTGAAACGCAAAAGTTATGTTGCTGAAGTTTGAATCTAAATTTGAATCAATATTTCGAATTAATAAATCATTTTCTTTTTTCGGAAATTAATTGCGTCGGCATGGACACGTGTCACCTCGATTGGCTCGACGTCGCCGGCTCATGGGCTCAGCTCACTGCGCGTTTGGTCTGACGCGACCCTATTCCGCGTACCAGGTGAGGTCGACAGGTGGGACCCACTGTCGCCGCGGGTCTCACGCAAACGCGGTGGACGGTGGCCCTCTCGACATGCGGGCCCGCGTGTCGAGGACACGCGCACACGCCAGATCTGACCGCCGGTCCATCTTCCCGACACGCGTGCAATCCCTGGCCGCTGGTTTGAAATTCAACGCGCGGATTAGATCTAGTGTTGACGCGTTTGGGTTAACGCATTGATTTAGACTGCTGGATCTAGATCCAACGGTGGAGATTGATCTAGGATTTGGAACGGATCTCACCGTGAGATGACGTGGCGTAACTGGGCCCTTGGATGAAGATCCGACTACCGGCAAGCTTGAAGTCCGCGATGGCTCACGGCGGGCGCGGGCTTGACGGAGTCGAGACGATGACCACGCGCTACGCGTTATGGGACCCTTCCGGCGAAGTGAGGTAGTTCGGTGCGCCGACGCGAGGAGTCCTGCTTCGACACAACGCTGGCGTGAGGACAGCGGAGATGGCCGAATCGGCAAGGAAATGGCGGAAGAGACAACTCCGCGAGCGATTGCGGCTCAACGGCGTAGCAGCGACGTTGTTCAGGTTACGTGCGCTAGGTCAAGGCAATCTCGGTGTGAGCCGGTCATTAAATAACCTCGGCGTCCGGCGGGAAAACGCGAGACCTCAGTTCTTCACTTGGCCACGGCGCGTGGCGGAGTCCGGCTCGGACTCGGCGGGACGACGAGAGAATCCACGTGGCGCGATCGACGGCCACGATCAGCGGGCGCGATCGACCCGGATCCGGTTTCGCTCGAACTCCAGACGGCCAATTTCGGGACTGCTGATCTTGATCCGACGGCCGGATCGATGGGGTTAGGAGTGGGGTTCTGGCCGAGTCAATCGGTTCGTCGAACTCCTCGAGTCCGACTCTGCCTCTGGCGGATGAACAAGAATCGACTGCTTTGATTTTCTCCAGCGATTTAATATTTAAAATAATTCGCAGAATTCATTTAATTCATTAAAAATAGCAAATGACTGTAAAATTCCAAAAATTCTCGAAAATATTTTGGAACATTTTGGACTCAAATAAATATTTCAACAAAATTTTATTTGCAAAATTAAATTCTTTAATTATTTCAAAATGGGATAAATTCAAATAAATTCCAAATAAATTCCAAAATTCCAAAATTCACCAAAGTGCCAAATCACACATGAATTCAAGAAAAGCAAAATTTTGGGGTGTTACAAACCTCCCCCTTAATAGAATCTCATTCCAGAGATTCGGTGGCTCACTAGAATAGGTTTGGAAACTCTTTCTTCAAATCCTTCAAGCCTCCCAAGTCGCTTCGCTTTCTTCATGGTTGCTCGACCGAACTCCTACAGTAAACGGGTTGACTTGTTTCTAGTTTCTCGATCCATTGTGTCTAGAATCCTCACGGATGCTCCTTATAAGTCAAATCCTCTTGCAACTCAATTGACTCTAGCGGTGTCTGCTCTCAGAACTCGGAGACACTTCTTCAATCTGGGACACATGGAATACGCCATGCACTCCACAACGATTGCGTGCAACTCCGGTGATAAGCAACTTCGCCTCTGCTACTCAAAACCTTATATGGTCCAACATAACGGGTGCGAAGTTTCCCTTTGGCATGGAACCTCTTAACTCCCACGAGAGGCGTAACTCGAGGTATACAAAGTCTTCTCGTTCAAAACTCAAGTCTCGCGACGATTGTCAAGATAACTTTGTCGTGATTGGGCTATCTTCAACCTTTCCTAATCATGGCGACCGTTTCTTCACCTCTTGAAGAATATCAGGCCCAAAGACACGGCGCCGCGGTCTCATTCCAATTCAATGGCGTCCGATTGGTCGACTCATACAAAGGCCTCAAAGGTGACATCTGTAAACTAGCCTGATAACTATTGTTGTAACTGAACTCGGCATACGGTAAACTCTTATCCCAAGAAGTAGCATAAGCTAATGCACAAGCTCTCAACATATCCTCCGTAATCTGTTGACTCTTTCGGTGTCCGTCTGCCTGGATGATAAGGTATCAAGTTCAAACGGGTTCCCATGGCTTCATGCAACTTATTCCGAACCTTGAGGTAAATTGGGTACCTCTGTCTGGATACAATCCTCTTTGGCACTTGCAAACAGACAATCTCGATCATGTATAATTTCCTGCTAATTTATCTCCGAGTAAGTGGTCTTCACGGGGATAAAATGGGCTACTTTAGTCCAAGCGATCCACTATAACCCATATGGAGTCATAACCTCCTTGAGTCTTCTCGGCAAACCGTAATGAAATCCATTCCGATTTCCTCCCACTTCCACTGGTATTTTCAGCTAGCAATCCTGCTGGTCTCTGATGCATTGCCTTGAGTTCGGCATACGTCGACAATGCGACATGCCTGCAACTTCACGCTTTCACTCGGCCACCGAATCTCTCCTTCAGATCCCGATACATCTTAGCGCTTCGTGATGAATTGAGTACTTGAGTCATGGGCTTCTTCCAAAATCGTTGCTTAACTCCTTTTGTTAGGCACACAAATGCGATCCTTCATCCACAACGCGTGCCTTGCTCATCCAACTTGAAGTCCTCTCGCCTTGCCTTCCTCCTTGATGGACTTAATCCTGCGGATCTTGTCATCATCCTTCTCGCCTTCTCGGATCCGATCCTCTAGGGTAGGCTTTACTTCTAATGCGGCCAAGAATCCGCTAGGTACTACCTCAATCTTCATTTTCCGAAAATCCTCACATAACTCATCCTGACTTGTGGCTAGCAACGACTTCACGGTGATGGCTTTTTCCGACTGTGAGCATCGGCTACTACGTTGGCCTTCCGGAATGGTAATGGATTCCAACATTGTAGTCCTTGATTAACTCTAACTATCTCCTCGCCTCATATTCAGATCCGATCGGGTGAATATGTACTTAAGGCTCTTATGATCCGTATACACTTCACATCTGCTTTCCAATCAGATAGTGACGCCATATCTTCAAGGCATGCACTACGGCAGCCTAACTCTAGGTCATGTGTCGGATAATTTTCTCATGGCCTCAAGCTGCCTTGATGCATGTTTACTTACCTTTCCATCCTCGCATCAAAGACACATCCAAGTCCTTGGCGCGATGCGTCACAATAAATATCGAAGCTTTGAGCAACATCCGTAGAACTAACACAGCCTGATGTCAATCGCTTTTCACTCCCTGAAATCCTTTCTCACATTCTCAAGGCCCATGCAAACTTCTTTTCCTTCTTCGCTAGCTGCGTAAGAGGTTTCGCTTAATTGTCGAAAGCTCTCGATGAAACGGGCGGTAGTATCCTGCCATTCCAAGGAAACTCCGACCGGGTCACCTTGCTCCCAATGTAACACTGACTTCTACTTTGCTTGATCTACGGCGACTCTTCTCATGTCATTACATGTCCAAGAAACTCCACCTTGTCCTTCCAAAAATCACACTTGCTGAACTTGGCTAAAAGTTGTTGTTCCTCAGCTTTTCCAAACTCGCCTAAGTGTCTCATGTTCATCCTCCTGCCTTGGAGTAGATTAGGATATCGTCTATGAACACGACGACAAACTTGTCCAAATATTCCATGAACACCTTATTCATCATATTCATGAAATAAGCCGCATTCGCTACCCCAAAGGACATAATCAGAAACTTCGTAATGTCCATATCTTGACCGAGAATGCGCCTCTTGAATATCTTCTGATCGGATCTTCAATCGATGGTATCCAGATCTCGATCGATCTTGGAGAAAAACTCCGGCTCTCACTCGCCTGATCGAACAAATCATCAATCTCGGGTAGCGGATACTTATTCTTCATCAGTGATTCGTTGAGTGCACGGTAGTCAATGCACACATCCTCGAAACTCCCGCCCTTCTTCTTGACAAACAAAATCGGTGCTCCCACGGCGACGTAACTGGCCTGATAAATCCTTTCTCCATTAACTCTTCTAGTCTTCATTTCTACCAACTCCTCTAAGTGGACATCCGATAGGGTCTCTTTGCTATCGGTGCTGTACAGGTACAAGCTCTATCACAAACTCTATGTCCCCTGTCAAGGCATACTGTAGATCTTCTGAAAACATCGGGTACTCATTCACTCACCGAGACATCATCTATGCCGATTGCCTTGGTACTGTTTACCATCAACCGGTCCCATCTCTAATCTGGTGGCTTGAAATTCCACTTTCTTCCCACACGGGCTCTCAACCGAGATAGTCCTTCGCCCACAATCCAATACAGACCTTGTGCTTGGATAACCAATCCATTCCTAATATGACGCTCTAAGGTCCGGGTCTCCAAAATTATAAGGTTTCATAGGAACTCTATTCCACCTATCAGTATTCTCACCCCGGAACATCCTACTTGCTCGGAGTTCGGAACGATGTGGTTTGAACTAAAAGCATGCACTCCTAAGTCTTGCAATCCTCAAATCATTTCTAGTAGCAAAGCCTCATAACAAACGAATGCGAAGCTCGAGTCAAACAAAATCAGGGTACTGAAAGTTAACAAGTAACTTACCCAAGATTTATGTCCGTGAGCATTCGCAGTGCATCTCAAGGGTGACATGGTTGACTCGGCCTCTCACCACGGGTGTGGCTCTCGGTGTCAAGGCGTCCTAGCTGGGTGGTTCTAGGTTGAAGCGAACTGGGTCACTCCTGCTGTCTTCTTTGGACAATCATGGCAAAGTGTCACAGCTCGCTCGTTGTAGCTTGTAGCATTGCGTCTCGTTTCCTCGATTTGCTCGAGTAGTGTTTCTAGCGGGCTGGGTCTCGTAGTTACGATTGACAGTGTCTTGCGCCGGGGTGGTGTCCTTGTCGTGACTGTGGTTGGAATCAAGAATTGATTTGGTGCAACTCTCAGCGCTGTGCATTCCTCAGCGTGATCCTTGCTTTGTTGCATCCCGCGCTTCCTGCTTCATCCAGCCTTCCTTGCGCTTGTCCTCAAGAATAAGCGCCTTATTCACCAACTCTTGGAAATCCGGAAAGGTGTGGGTGATCAACCCTACTTGCAATCCTGAGTTAAGTCCCTTCATAAAACGAGATCAATCGATTTATCCGTCGCTACATCCTCGCGCGTAGCGCGTTAGCTGTGTGAACTTGTTCGTAGTCGGCCACCGGCCGATTACCTTGTTTCTGATGCTCTGAACTCCTCCTTCTTAAGGTCCATGATCCCTTCGTGCACGTGATAATCGTCGGAATGCACTGTGAACTCTTCCCAAGTGATATCTTGAGGGTTCTCTGCGCGGGCAGAAGTTCTCCCACCATTAATTTGTTCCTTCCGATGATGAGAAGCGTAGAGTACCTTCTCATTCCCTATGCATTGAGCTATGTGTAGCTTCTGTCAATTGATCCTAACCAATCATCGGCCTCTAATGGATTGGCATTCCTGCAGAGAAAGTGGGTGGGTGAGTTCTCATGAACTCTCGACACTTTGTATTCCGGGCGTGGTCCCCGATTAACTTGATTAGCGTGGCCTGAGCGGTGACGTGTTGCATTTGTTGCATCATAGCCTGCATCAATCGAGTCTCGGGCAAGCAGAAGAAAAGCTCAAATTCTGCACATCCAGGGCTGGCGGCCGGTGCTCCATCATTAGGGTTTTCTCTTGGCGAGAACCACTCCCATTGCTTCCAAAGTTTCCACTGGGTGTTCACCATCTGTCCGATTTGCTCTAGGTTTAGAGATGAGAGGGAAGCAAGAATAGACAAGTAATATGGAACTTATGCGCGGGCTTAAAGGTGTAACTTTAAGGTCCAACTTTATTATTAATAACTTGGTATGACGCTTACAATGCCTAAGGGCCTTGCACCACATACTGCACACTCAGCAAGCAATGAAAACCCAAATCGAACTAACCCTGGAGTCTAACGCCTAAAGGGTGACTCTTTCTTCTATGACGCGACGCGGCAAAGGAGTCTCACTATAGAACCTATGCTCACTCATCGAGAAAACCTCCACGGCCTGGGTAATGCAGGTCCGTGGGCATAGGTGCGAACGATCGCCATGTCCAAAGAAGCTGTGTCCTCTATGGTAGTCGAAGAAGCAGTGTCCTCATCGAGATCCGACTCCTCCTGGATCCGGCTCGTGTAGCTCGAAATCGGCTCTGTCAGTCCGTACAAGGTCAGCCCCAACTCGCCAATCCTTCGTGAGAAGGTGTGCCACATACTCTTGAGCTTCCCGCCATCTCACACAAGAGTGCTTTACGAAAGAACTCGGAATTTTTAAATTGTGACAAGGTAAGGTAAAATTTCAGCAAGAGACAAGAAAAGAGAGCAGGGGATAAGTCGAGATGTCATTTCTTGTCTTCACAAATTTTTAGGTGTTAGAAAATAGGATTTATCCTCACTACGACCATTCTAGCTTAGGGTTGAGCTTCTACAAGTATGGCTCTGATACCACCTCTGTCCGGGACCCCGAATTTACAAATCCGACCCTCTGGTATTCAGTGACTAGTCCAGGGAACGCCGCTTAGTGCACATAGCCTTAACATTGGTAAATATCACAATCATACCATTCGATATTATCAAAGTACTTTATTTAAATAACCATCGTTACTTGACCTTATGGTCAAGTTACAAATGTATGCCTTGCAAGGCTAAACTTATTAAAAGAGAAATAATAGCAGGAAAATCAAATAATCTGTGGCGCCATCCAAAGATACCATGCAACTGACCGGGCTCGCATCCCTAAGTAAGCGGATCCTCTTGGAGTTCCTCCTCCAAAGCTGGTGCAGTCTCTTCTTCAACCTGATATTGTGTTGAGGCAAGGGTGAGTACTTGTACTCAAAGAAGTCATGCCACCATGTAATGCAAGCTAATATACTATATGCATGGCTTGGTACAAAGGAATAGCTTAAGGTATATTTGCAAAGAAACAGCATTTGACAAGTATCATAAATAGATTCAAAGCAAGAGAAACAAGTAAAGCATAAATAACTTTTCAAGAAGTTTAATAAACATTTTCCCCATCCTAAACCACATTTCCATCATCTTCATTACTAAACCAACCCTCCTTTCAAACCAAAGTTATTTTTGAGAAAATCTAACCTTGACTGTAATCCCGAAAGCATTGTCCTGCGCTGACTCGGCTATTTAAATAGATTCTACACTCTGCAGAGGTTATGCACTTTTCCCACAAGATACAAATAAACACCACAAAGGCGAGTTCCTCAGAATAAAGCCTTTCTAAGCCTCAAACAACACAGGTGGTCCTCTCCTATTCAGTGCTCTACACCATCCCTTCCCTTAGCCAAGGCGAAGTATGGGACCAACACACCGTTAGATGGGTATCCGGCCACCGCCACGACACGCTCCCCCGCACAATCACACAAACGGGGTGTAATTGACACCTGAGGCTCCACAAGTGAGTCCTTAGCGACTTAGTCAACTAGGGCCAGCCCCATTCCAGCCATGTGGTTGCAAGTATGACCCGTTCAAAGGCTTGCAAGGTTAAGTCCTTAGAGTGACCAGAGGCAAGACTACCCGAAGAACCAAATCAACACTCCTAATGCCACAATCGCCCACCTGACATTTTGCCACATGCCCGGTGAAAACTGCTTTATCAAACCCCGCTTGATTACCATGCACCACGTGCCATCAACATCACATGATACTTTTCCAAAACAGGTTCAATATATCATTAAGTCAATATTAACATTTGATTGTCCAAAATCATGTTATGAGCACGTGTGTCCAAGCAAAAGATACTACAAATCTGCCTAAACCCATGTTGGCAATTTAATAATGTCCAACTAGTAAACTACAACTAGGGTGACAAGGGTCATGGCACATACTTAAATAATCAAGGTGTCATACAAAGAAATTGGTATTTATCTAACCCCATGTTTAAACAAAGTATCTTTCTAATTGAACTAGCATGCAATAGTTTAAATCAAAATAAGTTTCAAATAGGATCAACATGGTCAAAGCACAACTTGCCTTCAAAGAGTACTTGTTCTGGTCTTGAGTTGATCACGAGTCAACACTTCTCCTTCGAATCCTTCACACTTCAACGCCTACTGCGTAAAAGCGTGCAAATAGCAATACACAAATAAACAATAGGCAAAACATCCTAAACTCCAAATAAAATCCATAAACAGAGAGAACATAATTTTCTGATTTTTAGGAACCGGAATCGCTCAAATCGAGTTAAAATGCAAAAGTTATGATTTATTAAAGTTTAAATAATCAATTAAATAATATTACAGAGAAAAACTTTAGTCCAAAAATTAAATAAAATTTATATTTAGGTAGATCTCATTTTTATACAAATTTAGAAATTTGAATCACTCAAATCGAGTTGAAACGCAAAAAAGTTATAAGTTGAAGTTTGAATCTAAATTTGAATCAATATTTCGAATTAATAAATCATTTTCTTTTTCGGAAATTAATTATCAAGATGGACACGCGTCGCTCCTGATTGGTCAAGGACGTGCCAGCCGCTCATGGGCTCAGCCCACGCGCTGTTTGGTCCACGGTGGACACGTCCCACGCCAAAGTAGGCGGTGGGACTCCACCTGCCGCTCGGGGTCTCACGCAAACGCGGGCCGACGTGTGGCCCTTCGACATGCGAGGCCTGGGTCAGCGTGACACGCACACACGCTGCAGACGGGCGCTGACCGCTGCCGGTCCATCTTCCCGACACGTGGCGCAATCCCGGCCGCTGGTTTGAAATTCAACCGATTAGATCTAGTGTTGACGCCGCTTTGGGTTAACGATTGATTTCTCGATCGTTGGATCTAGATCCAACGGTGGAGATTGGATCTAGGATTTGGAACGAGGATCTCACCGTGAGATGACGTGCACCGGGCTCCTTGGATGAAGATCCACTACCGAGGAAGCTTGAAGTCCGGCGATGGCTCACCGGCTACGGGCTTGACCGAAAGCCGAGACGATGACCACGCGCCACGGCGCTGCGGGACCCTTCCGCGAAGTGAGAGGTAGCCTCAGCGCCTCGACGCGAGGAGTCCGGATTCGACACAACGGCCATGGAGGACGACGGAGATGGCCGCACTCCAAGGAAATCACATGAGGGAAGAGACAACTCCGGCGAGCGATTGCGCTCAACGCATGGCGGCTCAGGCGACAAGTTGTTCAGGGTTACTGGTGCGCTTAGGTCAAGGCGATCTCGGGTGTGAGCCGGTCATTAAATAACCTCTGGCCTGCGGCGGAAAACGGAGACCTAGTTCTTCACGGCGGCTGGGCGCGGGCGCGAGTCCGCTCGACTCGGGCGGGACGATGACGAGAACCGCCCACGTGGCGCGATCGACGGTCCACGATCAAGGCTGGCGCGATCGGACCCGATCCGGTTTCGCTCGAACGATTTGGTCACCTCGACTGCTGATCTTGATCCGACGGCCGGGATCGAAGGGGTTAGATAGGTTCGGTCGAAGTCAATCGGTCGACTTCAAACTCAGTCCGACTTCGGGCTCGGCTTGGATGAGCGAATCACTGGTTTGATTTTCCAAAGGATTTAATATTTAAAATAATTCCCAGAATTCATTTAATTCATTAAAAATAGCAAATGACTCAGAAAAATTCCAGAAAAATTCTGGAAAATATTTTGGAACATTTTGGACTCAAATAAAATATTTCCAACAAAATTTTATTTGCAAAATTAAATTCTTTAATTATTTCAAAATGGGATAAATTCAAATAAATTCCAAATAAATCCAAATAAATTCCAGAAAATTCCAAAAATTCACCAAAGTGCCAAATCACACATGAATTCAAGAAAAGCAAAATTTTGGGGTGTTACATGACTATGGATGGAACTACAAGGTAGGTCTTCCTTAGTGGCGCTTCGGATTAGTCATAACTTTCTCACCGACCTCACCGGATTAGTTATGACTTTCTCACCGTCCTGGCCAATCCTCATGCCATGAATGCACACATGCCATAAACATGAATAAACTTGCATATGCACTCAATTCAACCATTGCATAGCCATAATTAGATACCTATTCATCCTCACATCCATAACATAGCATTTCATAATCATCTAATCAATTCATATTCACTTAATCTCATTGAAGAACCAAACATGGCAAGCAAACATGTCAACAGTTAGCTCGCATCATAATGCAAACATAATGCCATTCAAGTCACAAACATCACAATACACTTGCCTTCACCCACGCGGAATGAATTGGCGAGACGTTGAAGGCACTCCCAGGGGCACACCACCTGCACATAGGTACAATACATTCAAAACTTGCCCACAAAACCGTACGAGAGCGATCATCTACAACGACTTCGCAACCCACTCCTAAAACCCGAAAACAGAGAATCTGTCCCGTCGGGACAGCTGGCTTCCAACTAGCATAACTTGAGTTCTAAAACTCCAAATCAAGTAAACGAGTACATTTTCTCAAAGCTTACGAAATTTCCCAACTTTTTCTAATTATTTGCAAAGACTGATTCGGCATCTAAAGTTGTCTAATCTACAATTGAACACGATCTGTCCCAATCTTGTCACAGATTTGACAGTGTTCGGTAAAACAACCATAACTTTTAAACAGCTAGACGGAATTTAGCGTTCTTGATGTCCAATTAAATATAATTGAATTACCTACAACTTTCGCAAAAGCTGGCTACCCAAAAGATGACTCTAACATGCCCAAAACTCAAGCCCTAGGTCGGATGTCCAATCTGCTCGAGACAGATCACCACAACAATTCTAGTTTTCAACAACACCAACTAGTTGCAGCACATCCTTTTGAACTAATAGCACCAAAATCACCACTAGCATAGCACCTAATCCACCCCAAAGGTTTCCCATCACCATACCTTATCCCGACGAACGACGAACCGACGAAAACTCCTTCTCTCGGCCACGATCTTCCTCCAATCACCAGAAACGCCGATTCTTCTTGGTTGAACGGCTTTCCACCGGAGGAAACAATGGAGGGAAGGGTGTGGACAACAAGGGAGGGGGAGAACCCTTGCTAGGGTCGGCTAGGGGGTGGAGAGGGCGCTACGGAGGGAGAGAGGTGGGGGCGCATGGGAGGGGTGGGGCGACGGCTAGGGTTGGGGGAAAAGTGGAAGGGCGGCTAGGGTTAGGGGGTGGGGCGCCCAAGGCTAGTATAGGCAGGATTTCCCCCCTCATGGGCCTAAACCCCCCCTAAAAGCCCATAGTCCAACTCCCCGAGGCCCAAATCCTCCCAGAGGGGCCCAAATCCTCCCGAAAAGGCCCGAAACCCCTAAAATCACCAAAAACACGACAAAAATTCATACTGTAGTGTCACATCGATATCCTAGCATTAGACTAGTTGATACACTTGCCTTTACCCACTCGAAATGGAGTGGCATGAAGCCGCGGCCACCCCCGAGATCACATTCCCTGCAAAATCATATATGCATTCATCTCAAAACAATGCAAACATGATTCAAACGATAAATAACAATAACACTTGCTTTAAACTCCCTCCGGAGACCAAATAATCCATTCACAACTAATCCAACTCAAATCCAATTCTTGCACTTGAGCCAAGCTACTACCACACCGAACAGCAGCCGCTCAAACAATCATAACTTTTAATTCGCTTTACCAAATTGAGTGAACTCGGTCTCTAATTGACCACAGGAGGATAATATACAATTATCACATACCCATTCATACTGAAGATTCATCAATCAATCCTAAATTCGTAATGAACATTAATCAATTGCATTAACTCTAATTCCGGATAGTCTACACCAAAATTAGCATATCTTCCAATTGGTTAAACCAATTTTGTAGTTCTTGTGTTCTAAACGACCACAATAAGACAATATACAAATATTTCATACCCATTCATGCTAAAGATTTATCAATCAATCCCAGATTTGCAATGAACATCAATCAATTGTATTAACTCTAATTTCGGACAGTGTACACCAAAATTAGCATATCTCCCAATTGGCTAAACAAAATTTGGAGTTCTTGTGTTCTAAATGACCACAATAAGACAATCTACAAATATTTCATACCAATTCATGCTAGAGATTCATCAATCAATCCCAGATTTGCAATGAACATTAATCAATTGCATTAACTCTAATTCCGAACAGTCTACACCAAAATTAGCATATTCCCCAATTGGATAAACCAAATTTGGAGTTCTTGTTCTCTAAATGACCACAAGAATACAATATACAAATATTGCATACCAATTCGTGCTGGAGATTCACCAATCAATCCCAGATTTGCAATGAATATTAATCAATTGCATTAACTCTAATTCCAAACAGTCTACACCAAAATTAGCATATCTCCCAATTGGCTAAACCAAATTTGGAGTTCTTGTGCTATAAATGACCAAAAGAAGACAATATACAAATATTTAATACTATTCATGCTGGAGATTCATAAATCAATCCCAGATTTGCAATGAACAGAGAACCCGAGTTGCCCCCAAACTTCTGAATTTCAGTTTGGAATAGCTCACTTCAACATAGCATAACTTTGGATTATTAAATCCAAATGTGACACCCCAGAATATGACATTTTAGAATTCGGCATTTTGGTATGACTTTATAGCGTGTTTTTGGGCCGTTTTCGGGTGTTTGGGCCTCTCCGGGGGACTTTGGGCCTTGGGGGTTGAGTTGGTCCTCCGGTGGAAGGGTTTGGGCCCAAGGGGGGACTTTTGGGTAGCCAAATCTGGCCCCACCCATTGGTGCGCCCCCCACTCCCTTTCCCAACCCTAGCCACCACCCCCTAGCCCCCCATGCGCCTCCACCCTTCCCCTTCCTCTCCATCTTCCCCCATGGCGCCTCCACCTCTCCCCTCTCCTCTCCACCATCCTTGCTGCCCTAAGGGAGCTCTACACCGAGCCACCCCACTGTTCCATCCATCGGAAGGCCCCGCGATGAGGAGATCCGGCGGTTCCGGCGCGAGGAGGACGATCGGGGAGCCCGAGAGGAAGGTTTTCAGCGTTCATCGTTCGTCGGGCGAAGGTATGGCATGGGGAATCCTTGGGGTTGGTCTAGGGGCTGTGCTAGAGGGTAATTTGATGCTTTTAGATCATGTAATGGTGCTGTGATTGGGTAGATTAGATGAAAACTAGAGTTTGCCACGTTCTCTGCTTCGGGCAGATTGTGCAGTCGACCTAGGTTTTGAGTTTTCGCGACCTTAGATTCGGAATTTGGTTGGCCGTCTGTTGAGAAAGTTGTAGGCAACTTCAATACCTTTTAGTGGACATAACGAACGTCCAATTCCGCCCAGCCGTTTGAAAGTTATGCTCGATTTACCGAGCATGTTCAAATCTGTGATGAGATTGGAACAGATCATGGTATTATGTAGATTAAACCACTTTAGAGTCCGAATCAGCTTTTCCATATACTGGGACAGATTCTCTGTTTTTCATTTTCGGGAGTAGTTTGCGATATCGGGGTAGATGGGCAATGGCGTACTGTTTTGTGGGCGCGTTGTGATTGTGTGGCATCTATGTGTAGGTGGTGTGACCCCGGGAATGACCTCCTCATCCCGCCAATCCGTCGCCCGAGGTTAAGGCAAGTGTATTGGAGTGGGTATCGTTGTGAATGTTGTTAGACTTGAGTAGATGCAAATTGATTTATGATATGATGCTAAGATTGATGTTTGCCTATGACATGATGAACATGATTTCATATTGATCATGATTGCGTGGTATTAAATGTTTATGCCAACCTTTACATGTTTATGTCATATGTGCATTCATAATGGAAGAGGCGTCCCATGCTGATGCGGGCCTCTGTGTTCTCATGTAGTGAACACGAAGGACCTACCTCGTAGTCCCATCCACGTGTGTGCATGGGAGCGAGTCAGTAAGAGTAGGCACCCTCCATCTACGGGATGGAAGGGGAAGGGGGTGCACGCCGACGGGTGTGCACTCGGCAATACCGGTATGTGCTTCGAGGAGATATGAGCATTTGCATTGCATCGCATTGCATACTTGATGATGATGATGATGAAATGAGTACAATGATATTGAGACATGAGAGTGATGTGGTATATGAAATTATGGATTGTAAATGATGTTGAGCATGGTAGTGATGTTAACGTTGAATTGTTCTTTATGGTCCATTGCAATATACTTGCTGAGTGACGAACTCATGCTTGTGTTTTATGTTGTTTTAGGTACCATGACACTGGCATGTGGGAAGGGGCAATAGCTACACATCTTCACGTAGCTCCACACCTTTAGGCAGATTTATCAGCTTGAGTCATGATAATAAGAATAGTGTTATGAAACTTGGTGCATGGTTAAATTGAGTGCTTTTTTCCCTCATTTGCTTCGTTTAACTCATGAGATGGTTGAATTCGTTATTCTAGACTTATACTGTTGCTAGAATCCTCGTTGTTGATGATTTACATGTCATTCTTTATGCTATATCCTGTGATCATATTGTTGTTGCTCCAATTCATGGAAAAACAAAGGAGATGCTGCCGAAATTTTTGGTTTTAGCATTTACTCATTTGCTGTAATTTACTTTAATTTGTGGTATTTAGATGTTGTTTAGTCTATGTTTGGTAGCATTCGGGCATACTAGATGCCGGGGTGTTACACCAAATCAAGCAAAAAAATATATTTTCTAAATCTAAAAGAAATTTCCCAAACTATCTCTAGGCAAATGAAAAATCTAATTCGGCTTGCATCTGAACCTAAACCGTAGTTCAAAATTACAACTACGCACACATGCACATTCAGAGTAGCCCGCATTAAAAAGATCATAACTTTCTATTGGCTAAATGGATTTTAGCGTTCTTATACTCTGAATGACCACAGGAACATGAGCTACAACTTCTTATACAGCCAAAGATTCATGAGATGACTCTAACTGCCTCAAATCGCAGCTCCAACAAAGGGGTGAAAATCTACTCAAAAAACAGCATTCTCCCAACAACCTTAGAACCAATTTCCCTCCAAAATACCTCAAATCTAGGAACCCTAGAGCCATGGCAACCAACTAGAGCTCCCAAAACAGTAAGAACAAACCCCCAAACTTCACCTTCACTTACCCAAATGGAGGAGGAGGGGGGAGTTGCTGTTGTCCTGCTGCCGCTGAAAGGAGGGGAAGGAGGGATGTCGGCCTTGGCAGCCATGGAGGGGAGCTTCAAGGGCTTCCATGGAGGAGCTCCAAGGGGAGGGAGAGCCATGGGAGGCCCTCCCTTTGGCTAGGACAAAGAGGAGCACTAAAATGGGGGGAGGAGAACACACGGGTGGGAGGAAAAAGAAAAGGAGGGGGTGGGGGAGAAGTTCAGTGGGGAGAAAAAATTTTAGGAAATTTTCTCCCACATGACTAGAAATTAAACCCTGCAGGTCATAGATAAGTCTCACAAATGCTTGAGACCATCTGCAAACAGGACCCACACCCTGACGGGAAATCCCCCCAACTTGGACAAAAGATCTGAGACACTACAGGAGTAGTCCATAAGTTTGATGTGTGGTTGACTTGGCCGGCCAGCGTAGTCCATAAGTTAAACATATGGTTAACTCAAATTTTGATGTGGAGTAACCTAGAAACATGGCTTTGGGTATACTTAAAAGTTTATCATAGGATAGCAACATTAAAACTTGTGTAAGTGGAATAACTAATTTAAAACTTGACACACATGGATGCACAGTAGGAAAGGGTATGGGTATCGTTGCTTTACGCTTAAATGTTGTATTTAAGCCTTGATGTTGAATGTTTTATGTGATAAAGTATGCTGCTATGTGTATGAGATAATAGATTGAATTGCTCATGTTATCGTGATAAAGTGGGGTTGTGGTGCCAAAGGGTTTCGGTCACCTTTTTGTTTATAGTAAGGTTGTGGTTTGACGGTATGGCCGATTAAAGCCATCACCGAAGAACTATTAACCCTTGTGGGGAAAGAGTGCTTACCTTTTCTATCGCAGTTTGGGTAGTTGATTGGAGTCAAAAAGAAGAGTTAGTGGTGGATTCCTTCGTATGTTCTTTACCGTTCTGACGGTCGGTTTTGGTTGTTTTTCTTGGCTTTAGTTGATTGAAATCAAATGAAAAGTGTTGGATTTTCGCGGATTGTTCCGTAGGCGGTTCGTGGTTGTCTTCCTTGGTTGAAGACGAAGAAGAAGAGTTTTGTGTTGCGCGTCTTTTGGTCGTAATTTTTGCTTTGACACCTGGTTTTGCTGGTCATTGTGGACTGTCTTGGGGAGGAAGCTTCTGTGGTTGTTGTTCTCCCTATCTAAGAAAAAGTGTTGGAGTTTCCCCTTGTGCGGACCTTGAGTTGGTGGAGCTAAGTTTGAATCTTTTATCGGAAAAGATTTAGTGAACATTTGATTTTCCCTGGTGCATCCTTCTTCCTTCTTGGAAGTATAGATCTTGAGATTTCTTGAAGAGTTTTGGGCTATCAAAGTTGAGAATTTGAGAGTTGAGCTCTCCTGCATTCCTGTTGGAGTTTTGTTTTTCTTCCTTGCCTGGAAAGGAGAAATTGTCTATCGGTGTTCGTTCTGGTTCTTGAGTTGTGGTTATCTTTAAAAGTGAGTTGGATCCTGTTTGTCAAAAGTGAAAATGGTTGTTTAGCATGTTATGTAGTATGTAACAATGTGGTTTATAGAAATGATTTACTCCTAAGTTAATTGGTGAGTTGAATTAGTTAAATGTAATATTTATCTTTAGCTTAAGATTAAATGAACTTCTAGTGTTGTAGTTTACTTTGTAGCGAGAATGATTAAATGGGTTAATGTACATGCTTAGAACCTGTTGCCTTGCTTTAAAAGTGCTTATGATCCTCGTTAATGTCTAAAGTTTAAACCCTGATGCATAGTTAGAACATTAAGATGATGTAAATTACTGATATTGTTAAATAAACCTTGCTGGTTGTTTAAAGATGTTCTAATTTAATGTGTTAGTAGAGAAATTCAATCATGCTGGCTTGTGACCTTAACTTGGAAGTTGATTAGTGTTGCTATTTGTGTTGTTGCAAAATATTAGCATGATTGGCAGTACGCAGTCGAGTCCCTAAAATGCTAGTATCGAGGCCAATTGGAAAGGTATAGGTTGTGTTGTTTGATGATATTGTAAGAGCTTCGTGAAGGTCTAACTTATTAAATCTAATTTAATAGTTGGAGTATGTTGTGTAGTGACAATTTTGTTGCAACCTATGTATAGGGTAGCTAAAAGCAATGCTGTTGATTGATGATTATGCAAATTATTGATATTGACGACTTAGTAGTGGTGGTAATTGCTTAGATTAATTATTGAAAATCCTTGTTAAAAATGGAGGTTATTGTAACATGTTGTGATGGAGTGGACCATGGATAATTAACATGATGTAGGATTTTATTCTTAATGAATGTATATCCTAGAATCATACTCATGAATTTTATCTTGTAGAGATAATACTTATTTGTTGAAATCATTTTATTGATTGAACAAGTTTTAATTGTCAAGATGTTGAAGTATGGATGATATAAAATTGATACGTTGATCATGCTTAAGTATCTGTTGAAGTACTATGTTTCAAATTTAGAATAAGATGTATTATGATTTGGTGATCCGTGGGGATCATGTCAATGTAGTCTTGGTTGAATGCTTTCGATCAAGGTGTTCCATATGTTGCGCTTCAGAATTTCCCTAAAACTCGTAGAAATTGGTGCCAATCCTTTGGTTTTGGCTAATTTGTTTAGTTTATGTTGTGAGTATAGATTTACACCCAAAAGTTTTTGAGTGGATCGCGCTCCTTCGCGTTCACACTGAGTTATCCTTGGAATAAATTGAAAGGAACAGATGGACATAGAGGGTTGTGTTGGAAAACTCAAGAGGTTTAATTTGTAATCCTTTTTGGCTAGAGTTGGAGTTATTTGGAAAATCTGTGTGGTGTTTGCAAGTGCTTCAAAAGGTGGTTTTTATGGATGTTTCATCGGTGATGCTGTTAGTGAAGTGTTCTCTTTTGGGAATGAGTTTCCCTTTCTCTTTGGAAAAATTTATGGCGATTGTATGTGCAGATGTTTAACTTTGGAGCCGATGTTCTTTTCCAAATGTTGATTGTGGTTAAAATGCGAAGTTTTGCAAGTTTAGTTTTTCAATTGACGTGGGTTCTTTTACGATGTGGTGTTTTCCTATTAATGGTGTTGCCGTCATAGTTTATATGAATTTCGCAGCCAACAATGTTAATTGTGTTTCAATCATGTGTACCGAGGAAGAAGTCTTTTTGTGAATGACTACTTGGTATTGTTGTTACATGAAGAATGAATGGTGAAAAGGAAGCATGACATTGTTTATAGATATTTAATGATGAAAGAGTCGATGAGCTAGGTCGGTGAGAAAGTCTTATATAGATATATGACTAATCCGGAGTGCTCTTGAAAAGTGTGCATCCATGTCACAAATTGAGATTTCTATTTCTTTCTGGTATGAAAAGAAACAATGAAGAATTTCTGGTATGTTGGTTGTGGTGTAGGAGATTTGTGTTTCCTTTGCGTCTTGACTTAGGAAATTAAAATGAATACTCTTTGGTTGTTGTCGAATCCTTTTCAAAGTGATTGTAGTGCATTGGACTCAAAGTTACGCATGGGGATCAATTGGGTTGATGGTTGGTGGTTGAGCTTACCCAATGGTGGTACTCTTTGTCTTGGCCCTTTGAGTGGAAGGATGTGAGGGCGAGACTTTCTTAGTAAGAGAAATCTAGTGTGGCTAGTAGTTGATCGTAAATGTTTTAAATGTGAAGAGTAAAGGAAGGTTGTGTATGACCTAATTCAAACCTTCTTGGAGAATTGTGTCGTTGATGTGTTCCTTGGTAGGTTTGATTAAATTATTAGCGGACCATTTGGTGGTTGCTAGTAATTACCTTTCCTTTTCGAAGTGTATTGGATCTTTTTGTTGCCGATCTTTAAAGCGAGTTGTGTCAACCAAAGTGGATTGCTCGGTTGTATTGTTTTTGCGGGTTTCAAGACCCTGGTTATAAAGTAGGTTTTTCATTCGATGGTAACGGTGAGTGTTGGCCTAGTTGTAAAAGATCAATTTTTTTTGCAAGGTTTTAACCCTGTTTGTTCAAGCAATTGGTAGTCTTGGAATGATGTGTCCCGCTTGGTTCGCGTCGTCTTGTTTATGACGAACCACAGTAGAGAGGTTGAGGTGTGAAAGCATTTTTGCACATGAGAGCTAAAGGGGGATCTAGAGTTGGAGTTAGAGGTTGGTACCGTGTTCTTCTGGAGAGTAGCGTTGGTTAAAGGGATCGGGCACTCTAGTGCCAAGGAATGTATGAAATGAGGAGTGTGAGATTGTTTTCTTTTGTGGTCTGTTTGAGGATTTATCCTACTGCTTGGGTCATGCTGAGGCCGTATGTGAGTGCTTTGTGTTTCAATGTTGAGTAAGATTCTAGCAAGTTTTGATTGTGAGTTATCGTTAGAGCCATCAATCTTCGAGCTTTAGCTCCTTGCTTTTGAGTCCGGGCTAGGGCAAATCGTAGGGGTTTCTGAGCGGGTTCTGAGAAGTGAACCTTAGCTCCCTTCGATTTGGTTGGTTGCGAAGTGGTGTGTCTCGGATTCGGGGTCGAATCCTGTGAAGGGGGAGAGAATGTGACACCCCAGAATATGACATTTTAGAATTTGGCATTTTGGTACGACTTTATAGCATGTTTTTGGGCCGTTTTCGGGTGTTTGGGCCTCTCCGGGGGACTTTGGGCCTTGGGGGTTGAGTTGGTCCTCTGGTGGAAGGGTTTGGGCCCAAGGGGGGGGACTTTTGGGCAGCCAAATCTGGCCCCCACCCCTTGGTGCACCCCCCACTCCCTTTCCAAACCCTAGCCGCCACCCCCTAGCCCCCCCATGTGCCTCCACCCTTCCCCTTCCTCTCCATCTTCCCCCATGGCGCCTCCACCTCTCCCCTCTCCTCTCCACCATCCTTGCTGCCTTAAGGGAGCTCTACACCGTGCCACCCCGCTGTTCCATCCATCGGAAGGCCCCGCGATGAGGAGATCCGGCGGTTCCGGCGCGAGGAGGACGATCGGGGAGCGCGGGAGGAAGGTTTTCGGCGTTCATCGTTCGTCGGGCGAAGGTATGGCATGGGGAATCCTTGGGGTTGGTCTAGGGGCTGTGCTAAAGGGTAATTTGATGCTTTTAGATCATGTAATGGTGCTGTGATTGGGTAGATTAGATGAAAACTAGAGTTTGCCACGTTCTCTGCTTCGGGCAGATTGTGCAGTCGACCTAGGGTTTGAGTTTTCGCGATCTTAGATTCGGAATTTGGTCAGCCATCTGTTGAGAAAGTTGTAGGTAACTTCAATACCTTTCAGTGGACATAAAGCACGTCCAATTCCGCCGAGCCGTTTGAATGTTATGCTTGATTTACCGAGCGTGTTCAAATCTGTGACGAGATTGGAACAGATCACGGTATTCTGTAGATTAAACCACTTTAGAGTCCGAATAAGCTTTTCCATATACTGAGAAAAAGTTAGGAAATTTCCTAAGCTACACGAGGATGTACTCGTTTAATCGATTCTGAGTCCTAGATCTAAAGTTATGATAGTTTGAAGTCTGCTGTCCCGGATGGGGGACAGATTCTCTGTTTTTCATTTTCTGGAGTAGTTTGCGATATCGGGGTAGATGGGCAATGGCATACTATTTTGTGGGCGTGTTGTGATTGTGTGGCATCTATGTGCAGGTGGTGTGACCCCGGGAATGCCCACCTCATCCCGCCAATCCGTCGCCCGAGGTTAAGGCAAGTGTATTGGAGTGGGTATCATTGTGAATGTTGTTAGACTTGAGTAGATGCAAATTGATTTATGATATGATGCTAAGATTGATGTTTGCCTATGACATGATGAACATGATTTCATATTGATCATGATTGCGTGGTATTAAATGTTTATGCCAACCTTTACATGTTTATGTTATATGTGCATTCATAATGGAAGAGGCGTCCCATGATGATGCGGGCCTCTGTGTTCACACGTAGTGAACACGAAAGACCTACCTCGTAGTCCCATCCATGTGTGTGCATGGGAGCGAGTCAGTAAGAGTAGGCACCCTCCATCTACGGGATGGAAGGGGAAGGGGGTGCACGCCGACGGGTGTGCACTGAGCAATACCGGTATGTGCTTCGAGGAGATATGAGCATTTGCATTGCATCGCATTGCATACTTGATGATGATGATGATGAAATGAGTACAATGATATTGAGACATGAGAGTGATGTGGTATATGAAATTATGGCTTGTACATGATGTTGAGCATGGTAGTGATGTTAACGTTGAATTGTTCTTTATGGTCCATTGCAATATACTTGCTGAGTGACGAACTCACGCTTGTGTTTTATGTTGTTTTAGGTACCATGACAACGGCATGTGGGAAGGCGCATTAGCTACACATCTTCACGTAGCTCCACACCTTTAGGCAGATTTATCAGCTTGAGTCATGATAATAAGAATAGTGCCATGAAACTTGGTGCATGGTTAAATTGTGTGCTTGTTTCCCTCATTTGCTTCGTTTAACTCATGAGATGGTTGAATTCGTTATTCTAGACTTATACTGTTGCTAGAATCCTCGTTATTGATGATTTAGATGTCATTCTTTATGCTATATCCTGTGATCATATTGTTGTTGCTCCAATTCATGGAAAAACAAAGGAGATGCTGCCGAAATTTTTGGTTTTAGCATTTACTCCTTTGCTGTAATTTACTTTAATTTGTGGTATTTAGATGTTGTTTAGTCTATGTTTGGTAGCATTCGGGCATACTAGATGCCGGGGTGTTACACCAAATCAAGCAAAAAAATATATTTTCTAAATCTAAAAGAAATTTCCCAACTATCTCTAGGCAAATGAAAAATCTAATTTGGCTTGCATCTGAACCTAAACCGTAGTTCAAAATTACAAGTACGCACACATGCACATTCAGTGCAGCCCGCATTAAAAAGATCATAACTTTCTGTTGGCTAAATGGATTTTAGCGTTCTTATACTCTAAATGACCACAGGAACATGAGCTACAACTTCTTATACAGCCAAAGATTCATGAGTGTAACATCCCAAAATTTTGCTTTTCTTAAATTCATGTGTGATTTGGCACTTTGGTGAATTTTTGGAATTTTCTGGAATTTATTTGGAATTATTTGGAATTTATTTGAATTTATTCCATTTTGAAATAATTAAAGAATTTAATTTTGCAAATAAAATTTTGTTGGAAATATTTTATTTGAGTCCAAAATGATCTAAAATATTTTCCAGAATTTTTCTGGAATTTTTCTGAGTCATTTGCTATTTTTAATGAATTAAATGAATTACTAGGAATTATTTTAAATATTAATTCGCTGGAAAATCCAACTCGGTCAAGCATCGTTTCAACCGATCGAAGTCGGACTCGAGTCCACCCGAGCCGCTTGACTCAATTAACCTACTCCTAACTCCTAATCAATCCCAACCGCTTGATCAAGATCCACACGGCCGAGATCACCTCGACCGACCGAGTCAGAACCGATCGACCGGCCGCGCACGCGATCGACGGGCTGCTGGTTGTGCCTAATGACGGCCACGATTTCGCTGCCTTCCCGAGTCCGAAGTCGATCACGCCGCCGCCACGCCAGAGCAAATTAGGTTTCCGCTTTTCAACGGACGCCGAGGTTATTTAATGCCCGGCATACCCCGAGGACCGCCGTGATCCCGCGCTTCTCCTTCTTCTACTTCACCGAGGCTAAGTCACCGCTGCTTAGCCGCGGCGAGTCGGGCCAGAAGGCGCGCTGCCGCCCGCCACGTCTTTGCTTGCTCCGCCCGCCGCCCCTCGCCCCTGACTCAGATCCGACTCACCGCGACGACGCACCCGGCGACCTTTCATCTCACGGAGCAACTCCTTTAACGCCGCTTGGGCCTGCCGCTTTTCAACTCCGGCAGCCGGCGCCACCACGGCCATCAGCTCCTGCGAAGCTCAGGCACCGCCGGATCCGGGACGACGTTGAGGTGAGTTCACGTGTTCCAAACCCGATTAGATCTGGACCGCTGATCAAGATCCAACGGGTTACAATCGCCACGCGCCGTGAGCAGCGGCGATTATAGGATTAGATCCGACCGTCCGGATCTAGATCGAACGCCCACGAGCACGAGTAGTTTCAACGTGTTAAACCCTGGATTCAATCCGCGCCGCGATTTTCAAACCAACGGACGAGATTAAGCGCCACGCGGTTTCCGGGAAGTTGACCGACGCGTGGGCCGCCGGCCCACCGCTGGCAGGTAGATTTGACACGCTGGCCCGCGTGTCGAGGGGCCCTCGCATGTCGCGGCTAACCTGGGCCTAAGCGCCACGCCGGGCCATGACGCTACCCGAGCGGGCCCACATGTCGGGCCACGTGAGCCGTGACCCGAGCCGAGCGTGACCAAGCCCATGGACGGCTGACGCCAGGCCAATCAGAGCTGCCACGTGTCCATGCCGACGCACAATTAATTTCCAAAAAGAAAATGATTTATTAATTCGAATAATGATTTGCATTTAGATTCAAACTTCAAACGCTTATAACTTTTAAGTGCTTTCAACTCCGATTTGAGCTGATTCAAATTTCTAAATTTGTATAAAATTAAGATCTACCTAAATATAAATTTTATTTAATTTTGACTAAAGTTTTTCTGTAAATTATTTAATTGATTATTTAAACTTAAATAATCATAACTTTTATGCTTTTAACTCCAAATTTGATTTATTCCAGTTCTAAAAATCCAGAAAATTATGTTCTTCTGTTTATGGATTTTATTTGGAGTTTTGGGATCTTTTTGCCTAGTGTTTATTTGTGTATTTGCTATTTGCACGCTTTTACGAGTAGACGTTGAAGTGCCAAGGATTCAAGGAGAAGTGTTGACTCAGGATCCAACTCAAGACCAAAAGCAAGTGCTTTTGAAGGCAAGTTGTGCTTTTGACCATATTGATCCTATTTCTAAAATCTATTTTGATTTAAACTATTGCATGCTAGTTCAATTAGAAAGATACCTTGTTTAAACATGTTAGATAAATACAATTTGCTATATGACACCTTGATTACTTAAGTATGTGCCATGACCCTTGTCACCCTAGTTGTGGTTTACTAGTTGGACATTATTAAATTGCCAACATGGGTTTAGATCGTTGTAGTATACCGCTAGACTCTACGTGCTCATAACATGATTTTGAACAACCAAATGCTAATGTGGACTTAATGATATATTGAACCTGTTTTGGAAAAGTATCATGTGAAGCTGATGGCACGCGGTGCATGGTAATCAATCAGTTTGATAAACAGTCACCGGGCATGTGGCAAGAGTAATCAGGGCTGTGGTAATCGGGATGATGATTTGGTTTTTGTAGTCTTGCCCTGGTCACTCTAAGGACTTAACCTTGCAAGCCTTTGAACTGGGTCATACTTGCAACCACATGGCTGGAATGGGACGGCCCTAGTTGACTAAGTCGCCAAGGACTCACTTCAGGAGCCTCAGGGTGTCGGGCTTACACCTTTTGTGTGATTGTACGGGGAGCCGATCGTGGTCGTGGGCCGATACCCATCTAACGGTGTGTTGGTCCCATACTTCGCCTTGGCTAAGGGAAGGGATGGTGTAGAGCACGAACCGAGAGGACCACCCGTGTTGTTTGAGGCTTCAAAGGTTTTGTTATGATCAGTCATTCAGATACTCTTGTATGGCGATTCACTACGACGTGGTGAGTGGATTGTATCTTGTGGGTAAAGTGCATAACCTCCGCAGAGTGTAGAATCTATTTGAATAGCCGAGTCCACTGTGACTGACATTGCTCTGAATTACAAATAAGGGTTAGATTTTCTCAAAATAACTTGATTTGAAAAGTTGGGTTGGTTTAATAATGAAGATGATGGAAATGTGGTTTAGGATGGGGAAAAATGTTTATTAAATTTCAAAAGTTATTTATGCTTTTACTTATTTCTACCGCTTCGAATCTACTTATATTATTTGTCAAAAGTCATCGCAAATATACCTTGAGCTATTCCTTTGTACCAAGCCATGCATATAGTATATTAGCTTGCATTCTGGTGATGACTTGCCGAGTACCAAGTACTACCCCTTGCCCCAACACAATATCGCTTGAAGAGGAGATTACGCCAAATTTGGAGGAGAACTCCAAGAGGACCCGCTCACTTAGGATGCGAGCCTACCGCCACTAAGTTCGTGGTATCGATGGCGCCACTAAGTTTATTTGAATTTCCGCCGTTATTTCTCTTTAATAAGTTTCGCTGCAAGGCATATATTTGTAACTTGGCTATAAGGTCGAGTAACCGGGCTTGGTTATTTAAATAAAGTACTTTGATAGTATCGATTGGTATGATTGTGATATTTACCGATGTTAAGACTGTGTGCACTAGCGCGTTCCTGGACTAGTGCTGAATACACAGAGGGTCCGGATTTGCAAATTCGGGGTCCCGACAATGAGATGACTCTAACTGCCTCAAATCGCAGCTCCAACAAAGGGGTGAAAATCTACTCAAAAAACAGCATTCTCCCAACAACCTTAGAACCAATTTCCCTCCAAAATACCTCAAATCTAGGAACCCTAGAGCCATGGCAACCAACTAGAGCTCCCAAAACAGTAAGAACAAACCCCCAAACTTCACCTTCACTTACCCAAATGGAGGAGGAGGGGGGAGTTCTTTGTCTCACTTGCCATTGAAAGGAGGGGAAGGAGGGATGTCGGCCTTGGCAGCCATGGAGGGGAGCTTCAAGGGCTTCCATGGAGGAGCTCCAAGGGGAGGGAGAGCCATGGGAGGCCCTCCCTTTGGCTAGGACAAAGAGGAGCACGAAAATGGGGGGAGGAGAACACACGGGTGGGAGGAAAAAGAAAAGGAGGGGGTGGGGGAGAAGTTCGGTGGGGAGAAAAAATTTTAGGAAATTTTCTCCCACATGACTAGAAATTAAACCCTGCAGGTCATAGATAAGTCTCACAAATGCTTGAGACCATATGCAAACAGGACCCACACCCTGACGGGAAATCCCCCCAACTTGGACAAAAGATCTGAGACACTACAGGAGTAGTCCATAAGTTTGATGTTGTGGTTGACTTGGCCGGCCAGTGTAGGGCACATGGCTGGTCGGTGTACGTTCGATGGCTGGCTCGTGTAGATGGACATGTAGGATGGCTCGAAGATGTCATGAAGAAAATTGTTAAGAAACCCTACTATCGAATAGTCCAAGGTTCCTGAACAGATCTGAAGTGGAGAACAGAGAGAGAGAGAGAGAGAGGAAGGGAGACACAATGTGTAGGTAGACTACTTTATTTCTGGTGTTGCATGTACAATGGGGTGGAACCCCTGCCTCCTATTTATAGCCTATAACTAGGGTTTTGACTAAGGGATCATGCTGGGCCTTCATGGGCCAGATGGTTTCCCAACACTTCCCCTTGGGCCCTTTGCCACGAGATGCATATGCCTCATCAAAACTCCAGAAAAACCCACTGGGAAAAATACTTGGAGAAAGTGTACATAGCATATGCTTCATTGTGTTGCACGAATTGCCTCATTAAAACCTCATGTAAGAAAACTTCTGTGAAAAACTTACTAAGGAAAAAGAGTACAATTCACCCAAACTTCAATGTTAATCGTCGAGATTCACGTTGGGTACTCAAACTTCATGTTCGTGATTTATGTAGGAGTATGTGAAAAATCTCCCCCTGAAATTTGCACTTCTCTAAGTCTCATCATCCCAATTCCTCTAATGCACCTTTCAAAAGAAGATGCTGGAAGTGACTTAGTGAATAAATATGCGAGATTTTCACACGACTTAGTATGCAGTATCTTGATCTCGTTCATCTTATTTGACCTTCCGACCATTAGGGTCTTTGCATGACATGCCTTTTCAAAACCAAATCTTTCTAACACTTTCTGCGTGTAGGATGATTGGTGTACCAAGATTCCTCCTTGGATATGTTCAAGCTGCAAGCCTAAACAGAACTTGGTTTTACCCAAGTCTTTCATTTCAAACTCAGACTTCAAGTATGAGCATCCTTCTTCAATTTCTTCATCCATCCCAATGATGTTCAAATCATCTACATAAACAGAGATTATACAGAATCCATTCGGGGATCTTTGTATAAAGACACATGGACAATCTTTGCTGTTTGTGTAGCCTTTCTTGGAGAGAGTCACTCAAGCGATTGTACCACATTCTTCCTGACTGCTTTAGCCCATACAGTGATTTCTCCAATTTCACACTGTATAAGTTTCTGTTTGCTTTGTCTTGGTTCAGGATAGGGATACCTTATGGTACTTTCATGTATATGTCTCAATCCAAGCTTCCATACAGATATGCTGTGACAACATCCATCAATTTCATTTTCAACTTCAAGTTGACTACCATTGAGATCAGATATCTAAAGGTAATTCCTCACAGGACCAGAGAATAGGTTTTTTCGTAATCAACCCCCGGACGTTGAGTGAAACCTTGAGCAACAAGCCTTGCCTTGTATCATACAACTTCATTGTTTTCATTCCTCTTCCGAACAAAAACCCATTTGTGACCTACGGGGTTTATATGGGGAGGCATGCAACACACAGGCCCAAACACCTCTCTTTTATTCAGAGAGACTAACTCTGCGGTGATTGCCTTTCTCTATTCTTCCCAATCTAGCCTTGTCTTGCACTCTGCGAGAGATGCAGGCTGGGGATTATGATCAATGATTGTGGCAATCTTCTTTACAAAGTATGCATCGACATTGGTTATTGCTCTATTCATAGATTCTCCTGTTATTACAAAATTATTGGCCATTTCGTCATGGGGTGCTTCATACACTTCCACTTGCTCTTCACTGTTATTTCCCATCGCAGGAGCAAGTTCCTTTAGTTTTTCATCGCCCATGTGTGTGCACACATTGTTTCCAACGGCTTCCTGCAATGGAAGATTCAGATCTGGAATTGCCTTTTCCATAGGCTTCTTTCCAGTGCCAGGTCTCAACTGGCTCCCCTTCTTGTTTTGGGGCATTTTCGTGATTGGCTGTGGTAAGTCCTCTTGCCCAGTTTTCCCCAAACGTCTTCGGGTACTTTGGGTTTGAGAAGCCAGATTTCCTGTTCTTTTTCTTTGATGCCTCTGAACAGAATGAGGGATACCTTCTGCTTCCTTTAGTATTTCAACCCTCCCTGGTGCATTTCTGGCAGGTACATGCGACTTAACCACGCTCTTCAGATCACAAATATAATCAGGCAGTTCATTTGCTATGTTTTGCAAATCAATTATCTTATGGACTTCTTGATTTGCTTCGTTAGTGCAAGAGTCAAGCGCGGGAATCCCAATGGAATGTCATATGATTTCCTAGCATTTTTCATCCAATGGTTGATTTTCTCCCTCTAATGACGGGAAACATTGCTCGTCAAAAATGCAATCAGCGAATCGGGTTGTATGCAAGTCTCCAGTCATGGGTTCCAAATACCTGATTTTGGATGCACTTTCATAACCAACGTATATCTTAGACTTACGGAGAGGGCCCATTGCAGTTCGCTGTGGGGTGGTATAGGCACATGTACCATACAACAAAATTTTTGAAGATGAGAAATCTTCGGGATGACCCCTTGCACTAATTGCATAGGTGAATGGATATTGTAGGCTGATGGTCTAAAATTAATGAGTGTTGCTGCATGCAGGACTGCATGTCCCCAACAAGTGTTGGGCAAGTTACAACTCCGCAAGAGTGGTCGGGCTATGAATTTAATCCTCTTTATTAGTGCTTCAGCTAGTTCATTTTGCGTATGGACGTACGGTACAGAGTGCTCAACTGCAATTTCGGTTGCAGTAGAATAATCATTAAATGCCTTGGAAGTAAATTCGCTAGCATTGTCCATTCGAGTAGAATACAAATGCATGCTAGCTTCGTGTGCGCAGCTTCGTGCATACGAGCAGTTTCGTGTGTGCAACTTCGTGCGCGCATGCAATCGGCTTCGTGCATGCGGCGTGGCACGGCTTCATGCGTGTGATGTGGTCAGTTCCATGCGCGGCGGCCTTCCTGGCGCGGCGGTGGCCGCTTCGTGCGACATGCTTGAATTCTCAATGAACTAGATCAAAGCAATGAATACAAATGCATGGAAATATTCATAAATTATTCATAAATGCTACAAGAGAATGCTAGAAAAAATTAAAACTAGATCCAAATAATTTCTGGAATTTTCTAGCAATTTTTCAGAATTTTCTCACTATTTTAATCAATTTTTCGAATTTCTAATGCATTTTCGAAAAATAATAATAAAAAAGGAAATAAATAACGGGGGGGGCAAAGAGGTAATTTCCCCTTGCCCCTGTGCCCCATCTGTTTCTTTAATCGGATTGAATCCGGTTTCTTTCTAGCGTCAGTACCGGACAAGGCGCGTGGGCGCGTGGGCGGGGCAGAGTTGCTCGGGCAGCGGCCAGGCAGCGGCGGGGGCGCTGCATGGCACCGGCGGTGGGGCGCTATGGGCAGGCAGCCACCTCGGGCGCAGCACACGAGGAAGAGCGGGCAGGGTCGACAGTGCAAGTGCGTCACGAGGTGGTGCGGACACAGCAGTGCGAGCGCGGCGGTCTAGTCGGCTTCGAGCCAACGATAATGGTGCGCGGAGGTTGAGCGCAATATGGGTGCGGTGGGGTGGGCTACAAGGCCGAGGCCGAGCGACATATGTCAGAGAGTCAAGGCAATGCACTAGAGACCCGCAGGATTGCTGCAGCCATTGAAGATACTTGAGTGGAAGTGGGAGTAAATCGGAATGGACTTCATTACCGGTTTACCCAAGACTCAAGGAGGATGACTCCATATGGGTTATAGTGGACCGCTTGACTAAGGTCGCTCACTTTATTCCCGTAAAGACCACTTACTCGGGAGACAAGTTGGCAGAATTGTACATGACCAGGATCGTTTGTTTGCACGGAGTGCCGAAAAAGATTGTATCGGACAGAGGTACCCAGTTTACCTCGAGGTTCTGGAATAAGCTGCATGAATCCATGGGAACCCGTTTGAACTTCAGTACAGCTTATCATCCGCAGACGGATGGGCAAACCGAAAGAGTTAATCAGATTCTAGAGGACATGCTACGAGCTTGTGCATTGGCTTATGCTACCTCTTGGGATAAAAGTCTGCCGTACGCTGAGTTCAGTTACAACAACGGCTATCAATCAAGTTTGCAAATGTCACCATTTGAAGCACTATACGGTCGACCTTTGCTCGACACCGTTGAATCGAACGCACAGTGAACGCCGTGTCTTTGGATCGGACATTCTTCAAGAGGCCGAAGAACAGATTGCCATGATTCGAGAAAGACTGAAGATAGCACAGTCAAGACAGAAAAGCTACGCCGACAACCGTCGCCGAGACCTAAGTTTTGAACCCGAAGATTTCGTGTATCTCAGAGTTACGCCACTCAGAGGAGTTAAGAGATTCCATGCCAAAGGAAAACTCGCGCCGCGATATGTTGGGCCATTCAAGGTTCTCAGCCGTAGAGGTGAAGTTGCATACCAGCTGGAGCTACCGCAATCACTAGCAGGAGTACATGACGTGTTTCACGTGTCCCAGCTGAAGAAGTGTCTCCGAGTACCTGATGAGCAGATACCGCTAGAGACAATCGAGCTACAAGAGGATCTGACTTACAAGGAGCACCCTGTCAAGATTTTGGACACCATGGATCGAGAGATGAGAAACAAGTCAACCCGTTTCTGCAGAGTTCAATGGAGCAACCATGAGGAGAGTGAAGCAACTTGGGAGCGCGAAGAGGATTTGAAGAAAGAGTTTCCGAACCTATTCTTTAGTAAGCCCTGAATCTCGGGGACGAGATTTTGTTAAGGGGGGAGGTTTGTAACACCCCAAATTTTTGCTTTTCATGAATTTAATCAAGATTTGGCACTTTGGTGAATTTTTGGAATTTTCTGGAATTTATTTGGATTTATTTGGAATTTATTTGAATTTATTCCCTTTTCAAATAATTAAAGAATTTGATTTTACAAATAAATTTTTGTTAAAAATATTTTATTTGTGTCCAAAATGCTCCAAAATATTTTCTAGAATTTTTCTGGAATTTTTCTGAGTGTTTTGCTATTTTTAATGAATTAAATGAATTTTTGGGAATTTATTGGATTATTTAATCGCTGGAAAACCTAATCGGTTTGTACTGTTCACCCAACCGAGTCTGAGTCAGACTCGAGTTCGAGTCCGACCCGAGCCACGTGTTCGAGCCGAACTCTAACTGCGTGACCGTTGGATCTTGATCCAACGGCCACGATTGAGCCACGTCACCCGGACCCGAGCCCGACCGAGCCAGCCAGCTCACCGAGCCCGACCCGAGTCCAACTCACGCGACCGTTGGATCGTGATCCAACGGCTCTCGTTGAGCCACGTCACCCCTCTCCGAGTCCTTGTCGGACTCCGCCGCCGCCCGCGTGTGGGCCTCGGTCTTTGCGCTTTTCACGGAAGCCGAGGCCCCTATTTAAAGCGCTGCCGCCGCCATCGGGTTGCCGACTTCCATGCGCACCCGTAGCCCTAGCCCACGTCACCTGAGCCGCCGCCGTTTGCCCGCTGGAGCTCGCCGTAGTTGCGCTAGGTGTCCGCCGCGATTAAGCGCCGTTTCCACCGCCGCCCGCCGTCCTCCGTCGCCGTTGAACCCAGATCCGGAACCGCAAGGACCAGCCGCGCCGGAGGGGACCTTCCACTTCGCTGGAGCACGCCCGCAGCGCCGTTGCCATCGTCATCGTCTCCATCTCCGGCCAACGAGCTCCGCCGTGGCCTCGAAGCTTTTCAGCCGTCGGATCTTCATCGCACGGTTGAGATTGCGCCACGTCGCCCGGAGGTATTTTCCACGTTGTAATCTCCAGATCCATTTCCAACCGTTGGATCTAGATCCAACGGTTCAGATCGTGCCACGTAGCTAGAACTGCACCGTGCTAGGATAGATCTCAGCCGTTAGATCTAGATCGAACGGCTAGGGTTAGCCGCGTTGTAAACGTTAGATTGGATCTTGACCGTCCGATCAAGATCGAACGGCCCAGATCAGCCGAGTAGTTTTCCTACGCGTGAACCCAGATCCAATCTGGGCCGTTGATTTTCAAATCAACGGCTGAGATCTAGCCACGTGTGCTAGGAGGGCGATCGATTGCGGTCAGCGATGCGTCGCCCGTGGCGTCACGACGCGTGACGTTAGCGTGGGACCCACGCGTCAGCGGCTCAGCCAACCGCACCATGACATCACCGCTGACATCACGGGCTCAAAGCCTCGGCTTCCGACCCCGAATTTGCAATCCGACCCTTCAGGTATTCAAGACTAGTCCAGAACACGCTTAGTGCACACCTTAACATCAGAAATATCACAATCATACCACTCGATACTAATAAAGTACTTTTATTTAAATAACTAAATCGTTACTCGACCTTATGGTCAAGTCACAATGCACATTAAAGAGTGGGCGAAACTTATTAAGAGAGAAATAGTAGCAAATGAAAATCAACACTCGTGGCGCCATCCAAGATACCACAGTAACCGACGGGCTCAGATCCCTAAGTGAGACGGATCCTCTTGAGTTCCTCCTCCAAAGCCGGTGCGCTTTCTTCTTCAACTCGATATTGTGTTGAGGCAAGGGTGAGTACTTGGTACTCAAAGAAGTCATGCCGTAATGCAAGCTAATATACTATATGCATGGCTTGGTACAAAGGAATAGCTCAAGGTATTTTTGGCAAGAACAAAGCATTTAACAAGTACCATAAGTAGATTCAAAGCAAGAGAAACAAGTAAAGCATAAATAACTTTTCAAGGAGTTTAATAAACATCTTTCCCATCCTATTCCACATTTCCATCAACATCATTATTAATCCAACCCAACCTTTCAAATCCAAGTTATTTTTGAGAAAATCTAACCCTTGACTCAGTAATTCTAGTGATGTCCAATACATGGACACGGCTATTCGAATAGATTCTACACTGGCAGAGGTTATGCACTTTACCCACAAGATACAAATAAACACCACAAAGGCGAGTTCTAACAAAGTCTTTCGGAAACTTCTAACAATACAAGTGGTCCTCCCTGCTATCGTGCACACTAACCCTTCCCTTAGCTAAGGCGGTTTAGGCCAAATCAACCGTTAGATGGGTAGCTGGCCTCACCAGACGCTTCCCCCGCATAACTTACACAAAGGGTGTAGTTGACCTCCGAGGTCCCACAGTAATGCGTTATTAGCAACTTAGTCAACTAGGTCCATCCCATTACAGACATATGTGGTTGCACGTTAGGACCCAGCTTCAAAGGCTTGCAAGGTTAAGTCCTTAGGGTGACCAGGGCAAGACTACCCGAAGAACCAAATCAACATCCCTAATGCCACAAATCGCCCACTGATCATTCTTGCCACATGCCCGGTAAAACTATTTATCAAAACCCCGATTGATTACCATGCACCACGTGCCATCAACATCACATGATACCTTTCCAAAACAGGTTCAATATATCATTAAGTCAATATTAACATTTGATTGTCCAAAATCATGTCATGAGCACGTAAAGGGTGTCTAAAGCGCTTTACTACAACGGTCTAAAACCCATGTTGGCAATTTAATAATGTCCAACTAGTAAAACCACAACTAGGGTGACAAGGGGTCATGGCACATACTTAAGTAATCAAGGTGTCATACAGCAAATTGGTATTTATCTAATTCCCCAAATTTAAATAAAGTATTTTCTAATTGAACTAGCATGCAATAGATTAAATCAAAATAGATTTCGAAATAGGATCAACATGGTCAAAGCACAACTTGCCTTCAAAAAGTACTTGTTCTTGGTCTTGAGTTGATCCCCGAGTCAATACTTCTCCTTCAAATCCTTCCCACTTCAACGTTTACTCAGAATCGTGCAAATAGCAAATACACGAATAAAAAATAGGCAAAAAGTATCCAATCATCCAAATAAAATCCATAAACAGAGAGAACATAATTTTATAAATTTTTAGAAACTGGAATCGTCAAATTTGGAGTTAAAACGCAAAAGTTATGATTATTTAAAGTTTAAATAATCAATTAAATAATTTTACAGAGAAAAACTTTAGTCCAAAAATTAAATAAAATTTATATTTAGGTAGATCTCAATTTTATACAAATTTAGAAATTTGAATCACTTAAAATCTGAGTTGAAACGCAAAGTTATAAGCGCAAGTTTTGAAATTCAAATCAATTATTAAACCGAATTATTAAATCATTTTCTTTTCAAAATCATTTATTGGCGTCACCGACACGTGTCAACTGGCCGATTGGTTAATGACATCACCGGGCCCATGGACTTGGTCCACGCCGGCCGGTCTATCGTGGACTCGGTCCACGACCATCGGTGTCGCCGACATGTGGGCCCCACATGTCGCTGTCACGACGCAATTAACCCGCGGCGGGTCCAACTCGCCGACGCGGGTTTCACCGCGGACGCCGGGCCGTGACGCCATGGTGCGCGTTCAGTTGTCCTACCGATTATCGCGCCCGCTGCGGTCGAGACACGCACTCACGTGCGCGGCGCGCCAGGGTACACGGTGGCACGATCGTGTCCGCTGGATTTGAAAATCACCCACCGCGATTAGATCTAAGGTTAACACGCTTGTAAATCTACACGATGATCGGGGCTCCTTCGATCTAGATCGACGGCCAGATCTAACCCTACCTTAACGCCGCTACGGCACGTGGTGATCGTGGGGCCGCTGGATCAAGATCCAACGCCTAGATCCGATCGAGGTTACGACGGAAAACACGTAACTCACTCTCGATCGCACGATCAAGATCGGACGCCGCGACTGAGCTCGGCGAGGCTGATGGCACGCGCGCGCGTGAGGTTGCCGGAGATTTAAGATTTAGACGGCGACGTGCCCGGCGGCGCTCCGTGCTCCGACGAGGTGCGGTGCTATTTGTGTGGCGCGCCACACCGGGTCACGGACCGCCACCGGGCATGGAGATGGCGGACAGCCGGATTCGCAAAAGAACGCTGGCGGCAGAGAAGCAACCACTACGAAGCTCTGCGGGCGACGCGCGCGGCTCAGGCGAGGTGAGAAGGGGCACGGGTGCAAGACGGCAAAGAGAGCCACCTCTGGCCGCCTCACGCCTTAAATACTCTCGATGCGCCGCGACAAACCTGAATTCCTAGCGGACACTACGGCCACGCTGGGCGAGCTTCTCGAGTCGGAGACGGACGGGGAAGATGACACGGAGCCGCCCACGTGGTACGATCCACGGCCACGATCGACGGGCGCGATCGGTCCGGTCCTGCACGCTCGGCTTCGGGTCGGAATGATCGACCGTTGGATCTAGATCCGACGGCCCCTGGGTTTGGGTTCAACGTGGTTCGGCTCGAGCCTACCGGGTCGGACTCGAACTCGAGTCCGACTGGCCCGGTCGGATGAACAGTGCAAACCCGGTTTGGATTTTTCCAGATTTAATATTTAAAATAATTCATGAATTCATTTAATTCATTAAAAATAGCAAAAGATTCAAAATCTAAAATTCTGGAAAATACTTTGGGGCATTTTGGACTCAAATAAAATATTTCCAACAAAATTTTATTTGCAAAGTTTAATTCTTTAATTATTTCAAAATGGAATAAATTCAAATAAATTCCAAATAAATCCAAATAAATTCCAGAAAATTCCAAAAATTCACCAAAGTGCCAAATCACACATGAATTTAAGAAAAGCAAAATTTTGGGGTGTTACATCAGCCATCCTCAGCCGTGCGTGATGACGTCACTGCTGACGTCATCCGAGGGGCCCACCTGTCAGCGAGACACGTGAGCCGTGGACCGAGTCCACGGTGGACCGAGCCAAACCGTGCGCCGGGTCCATGGACCCGAGGCGACGTGGCGGCCTCTGATTAGTCCACGTGTCATGCTGACGCAATAATTTAATTTCCGAAAAAGAAAATGATTTATTAATTCGAATTATTGATTTTAAATTTAGATTCAAACTTCAAACGCTTATAACTTTTGATTTTCAACTCCGATTTGAGTGATTCAAATTTCTAAATTTTCATAAAAATGAGACCTACTCAAATATGAATTTTAATTAATTTTTTATGATGAATATTTCTCTGTTTATAATTAATTAATGTTTTCTTTAAACTTTAAACGGTTATAACCTTTGCATTTAAACTCCGAATTTGACGATTCCAGTTTCTAAAAATTCATAAAATTATGCTCTCTCTGTTTATGAACCTTATTTGGATGTTTGGATACTTTTTGTCTACTGTTATTTATTTATTGCTATTTGCACGCTTTACGAGTAGACGTTGAAGTGCCCGAAGGCTTCGAAGGTGAAGTGTTGACCCAGGAGCCAGCTCAAGACCAAGACCAAGTACTCTTTGAAGGCAAGTTGTGCTTTGACCATGTTGATCCCATTTTCAAATTACTTTGGGTTTAAATTATTGCATGCTAGTTTAATTAGAAAATACTTTATTTAAATTCCGGGGAAATAGATAAATGCCAAATTGTTGTATGACACCTTGGTTAATTAAATATGTGCCATGACCCTTGTCACCCTAGTTGAGGTTTAAATAGTTGGACATTATTAAATTGCCAACATGGGAATTTAGATCGTTGTAGTATATTGCTTAGACACACACGTGCTCTTGACATGATTTTGGACAATCAAATGTTAATATTGACTTAATGATATATTGAACCTGTTTTGGAAAGGTATCATGTGTTGTGTTGTTGATGGCACGTGGTGCATGATAATCAACTGGGGTTTGATAAATAGCTTTCGACCGGGGCATGTGGCAAGAATGATCGGGTGGGCCAGTTGTGGCACCGGGAATGTTGTTTTGGTTCTTCGGGTAGTCTTGCCCTGGTCACCCTAAGGACTTAACCTTGCAAGCCTTTGAACTGAGTCAAGCGTGCAACCACATGTCTGTAATGGGACGGACCTAGTTGAATAAGTTGCTAATAACGTACCTGTGAGACCTCAGGATGTCAACTACACCCTTTGTGTAGTTGTACGGGGGAGCGTACCGGGGCTGCGGCCAGGTACCCATCCAACGGTGGATTGACCTAAACTTCGCCTTCGCTAAGGGAAGGGTTAGTGTGCAAACACCGGAGAGGACCACTTGTGCTGTTAGAAGTTTCCGAAAGACTTTGTTACGGACACTCGCCTTTGTGGTGTATGGCTGTATCTTGTGGGTAAAGTGCATAACCTCTGCAGAGTGTAAAATCTATTCGAATAGCCGTGTCCGCGGTATTGGACATCGCTCGGGAATTACGGTCAAGGGTTAGACTTTCTTGAAAATAACTTGGACTTGAAAGGTTGGGTTTGGTTAATAACGATGTTGATGGAAATGTGGATTAGGAGTGGAGAAAGATGTTTATTTAACTCCTGGAAAAGTTATTGATGTTATACTTGTTTCTACTGCTTTCGAACCTACTTATGATACTTGTTAAATGCTGTTTACTGCAAATATACCTTGAGCTATTCCTTTGTATTAAGCCATGCATGTAGTATATTAGCTTTCATTGCATGCATGACTTGCTGAGTACCAAGTACTCACCCTTGCTGCAATGCAACACCAGTTGAAGAAGAGTCTACACCAGCTTTGGAGGAGGAGCTCCCAGAGGAACCGTCTTACTAGGGAGCGAGCCCAGTCAGTTGCCTGTGGTATACTGGAGGGCGCCACGAAGTTATCTTACTTTTCCGCTGCAGTTATTTCTCTCTTATTGAGTTTTCGCCCTGCGTGGCGTATACTTGTAACTTGACCTTAAGGTCGAGCAACCCGTTTGGTTAACTATTTAAGGTACCTTATTATTTCGTTGAGTATGATTGTGATATTTACCAATGTTGAGACTGTGTGCACTAGCGCATTCCTGGACTAGTGCTGAATACACAGAGAGTCCGGATTTGCAAATTCGGGTCCCGACAGAGGTGGTATCAGAGCCAGACTGACTGTAGGCTCACCCATAGTTAGATTGGTCGTAGTGAGGATAAAACCTATTTTCTAAAGATAAAATTTGTCAAGATAATGAATGAATTCTCGACTTACCCCTTTCTTCCTTGTTCATACCCCTTGCTGAGTTCTTTTTGTCTTCCACATTGATTTAAAAATGCTGCGTTCTTACGCGAGCGTCTTTTGGCAGATGATGATGAAGAACAACTACGCCGAGCGTGAGGGAGGCTATGCCGCTGAGTTGTGGCGTATGCTTCAGTTTCTTGGAGGTTTTGAGAGACCGCTCTACCGAGGGACTACACTCGTGCAGGCAGGAATGGTCATAGGATGGGACGTCCAGATCACGGTGTATGCCCGAGAGAAGACGAAGTTCAGCCGCCCTTTCCACTTCACCGCCAGGAGGTCTACCTTTGAGATGGGAATCCAGGAGGTGTCGCGTCGAGCGATGCAGCAGATCGCCCGCACTTACTCCAGGGAGCTGGAAGGCACAGTGTTCCGTCACCACCCGCGCCGAGACACCAGAGCTCAACGGAAGCCGATAGAAGATGAGGATGCTACAGTCACTCACTTAGCCAGATTCGTCGCCGCTCAGGAGGAGCTGATCGATGACACAGTTCAGGAGCTGAAGAGGGCTCGCGAGCAGGATGAGGAAGAGAAGAAGCACTTAGAGAATGCTCGTGAGTACGTCGCCTATGCTGCGGAAAGGATCGCAGAGCTGGAGACCGCACTATATGGACAGGGCCCCGATCCAGTGTTGGAGTTGGAAGCCCCAGAGCCAGAGGAAGAAGCAGAAGAGGCGCCACCTTCACCCGCGCCACAGCCACAGCAACAGCCAGATCCAGAACCAGAGGAGGACGCCGCGTCGTCAACCACAGCCGCAGTTGTGGGGCATGGCGATTGTTTCGCGCCTATGCCGCCGCACCCGCCGCGAGGAGGCAGTGGAGGTTTTCTTGACGAATGAGCATAGGTTTTGCTGTTAGGACTCCTTCGTCGAGTCGCGTTTTAGAATAAGAGTCACCCTTAGAGTCGATTTGGATTTTCATTGCTTGCTGAGTGTGCAGTATGTGTTGCGGGCCCTTAGGCGTTGTAAGCAACCATACCGAGTTATTATTGGTTTAATTATTAAAAAGAAATTTGAGTTACACATCTCCCCGCATAGTTTCCCCATTACTTGTCTATGCTTGTTTCCCCCTTATCCCTAAAACTTGGAGCAATCAACAGATGGTGAACACCCGCGGAAACCTTGGAGGCAATGGAAATAGTTCTCGCCCAGCTGGGAACCCCAATGATGGAGCACTGCACCCACCTAGCACCGCCAGTTGACATGCAGAATTTTGGAGCTTTTCTTGCTGCTCAGACTCAGTTGATGCATGCTATGATGCAACAGATGCAACACGTCACTGCTCAGGCCACCGCTAATCAAGTCAATCAGGGACAACGCCAGAATTCAAGACTGTCAGAGTTCATGAGGACTCATCCACCCACTTTCTCGGGGAATGCCAATCCGTTGGAGGCCGATGATTGGTTAAGGTCAATTGAGAGGAAGCTACACATTGCTCAATGCATGGGAAATGAGAAGGTACTCTACGCTTCTCATCAGTTGGAAGGGACCGCCGTAGAATGGTGGGAGAACTTCTGTGCCACGCGGGAGAATCCTCAGGACATCACTTGGGAGGAGTTTACAGTCGCATTTCGCCAGTATCACGTGCCTGAAGGAATTATGGACCTCAAGAAGGAAGAGTTCAGAGCACTGAAACAAGGTAACCAGCCGGTGGCTGAATACCTGAATAAGTTCACACAGCTTGCTCGTTACGCACCTGAAGACGTAGCGACAGATAAAGCCAGACAGTCTCACTTTATCAAGGGACTTAACTCAAGACTGCAGGTGGGACTGATCACCCACACCTTTCCAGATTTCCAAGAATTGGTGAACAAGGCACTTATTCTTGAAGACAAGCGCAAGGAACTGGACGACAACAGGAAGCGCAGGATGCAACAGCAGGGATCACGTCAGGGAGCGCAACAACGTTTGAGGGTTGCGCCAAATCAGTTTTTCAGATTCCAACCACAGAATGCTATAAGGACACAGTCGCCAGCACCAAGACCCGTCAATCAGAATTATCAGACCCCAGCTCTAGCCAGAAACGCCGCTTCAGGCAGTCAACAGGGGACAGTGAGACGCTGCTACACATGCAACGAGCCAGGGCACTTTTCCAATAGCTGCAAAATTCTTATGTACAGTGTAGCTTCGTGCTACAAACTGCAAAATTCTTATGTATCGTAGCTTCGTGCCACGTAGATTGGATGCATACAAAGATTCATATGAGATTAGATCAATCTCGCGTCTCACCTTTTCTCACCTTTTCAATATGTTCGCCGGTAGAGCTTCGTGCTGATAGCATGTTAATAAACCCTGCTATCGAATAGTCCACGGTTCCTGAGGTAGACTGCTTTATTTTGGTGTTGCATATACAATGGGGTGGAAGCCCTGCCTCCTATTTATAGCCTATAACTAGGGTTTCGGCTAAGGGACCATACTGGGCCTTTGTGCGCCAGATGATTTCCTAACAAAATGTCTTCATGCAGTACGTCAGTGCGCAGCCCAGTGTGTGTGGATCGAGATGGCCGAGTGGTCAAGTTTTTGCATAGATTGGACGTGTGGGCTGCACAACGGGCAGTGTAATGAGCTGGCTGGTGTAGATTGGGCTACCGGTGTGCACCATCATGCCTCGCCTCTGTGGCTACCACGTTAGCTGGCCAGTGTTGTATGTTGGCTGGTCAGTGTGCCTTCGATCTGTTGTAAAGCGTAGTTGTTCACCCGGAATCAATCAACAGCACGTCAATAAAATCATAAGAATAAGAATGGGAGCACACACAAAGTATGGGGCAAAGTTCTATCTTTTTATTATATTAATTCCCTTTGTACAAGGATTCACCAATAGATAGAGTCCTTCCAAACTTGGCCTGGGATTCTATCTATATCATAACACTCCCCCTTGGGCAAATACCACGTAATGCACATGTCTTGTTAGAAACTCCTCCCAAAAACCCAATGGGAAAAAAGGAATTGAGAAAAGAGTACATTGCACTAGCATTCCATGTTACACTAGTTGCTTCATTAAAAACCTTCATGTGAGAAAACTTCATAAAAACTCACTAAGGGAAAAAGGGCACAACTTATAATCTTTAGGATATAAAGTACGATCTTCAGGATCATGCAAAGGGTCATGGTTCAAGGTTTTACTCCCCCTGAACTCTACATATCTCTAAGTCATCTCATTCCAATGCTATTAACACATATTTGAAAAAATAGATTTTGGCAAGGACTTAGTAAACAAATGTCAGGACCCGAATTTGCAAATCCGGACCCTCTGTGTAATCAGCACTAGTCCAGGAACACGCTAGTGCACACAGTCTCAACATTGGTAAATATCACAATCATACTCAACGAAATAATAAGGTACTTTAAATAGTTAACCAAGCTGGTTGCTCGACCTTAAGGTCAAGTTACAAATATACGCCACGCAGGGCGAAAACTTAATAAAAGAGAATTAATAGCAGCGGAAAATAAGATAACTTCATGGCGCCATCCAGTATACCACAGGCAACTGACTGGGCTCGCTTCCTAGTTAGACGGTTCCTCTTGGAGCTCCTCCTCCAAAGCTGGTGTAGACTCTTCTTCAACTGGTGTTGTATTGTGGCAAGGGTGAGTACTTGGTACTCAGCAAGTCATGCACAGAATGCAACTAATATGCTACATGCATGGCTTAATACAAAGGAATAGCTCATGGTTCATTTGCAGTAACCGCATTTAACAAATAACATAAGTAGATTCGAAAGCGATAGAAACAGTGTAATATCAATAACTTTTCCAGGAGTTAAATAAACATCTGTCCCATTCCTAATCCACATTTCCATCAACATCATCACTTAACCAAACCAAACCTCTCAAGTTCAAGTTATTTTCAAGAAAGTCTAACCCTTGACTGTAATCCCCGAGCAATGTCCAATACTGCGGACTCGGCTATTCGAATAGATTTTACACTCTGCAGAGGTTATGCACTTCACCCACAAGATACATCCAAACACCACAAGGGCGAGTGATCGTAACAAAGCCTTTCGGAAACGGCTAACTACACAAGTGAACCTTTCCAGTTTTTGCCATACACCATCCCTTCCCTTAACAAAGGCAAAGTATGGGACCGACATACCGTTGGACGGGTACCATACCATTGCCTTGGTACGCTCCCCTTTCAAGCTACACAAAAGGTGTAGTTGACACCCGAGGTATCACATGCAAGTTATTAGTAACTTACTGAACTAGGTCCGTCCCATTACGGACATGTGGTTGCACGATTAACTCAGTTAAAAAGGCTTGCAAGGTTAAGTCCTTAGGGTGACCAGGGCAAGACTACCCGAAGAACCAAACCAACACTCCCAATGCCACAACTGGCCCACCCGATCATTCTTGCCACATGCCCCGGTCGAAAACTATTTATCAAACCCCCAGTTGATTACCATGCATGTAACACCCCAAAATTTTGCTCTTCTTAAAATCATGAGTGATTAGGCACTTTGGTGAATTTTTGGAATTTTATGGAATTTATTTGGATTTATTTGGAATTTATTCGAATTTAATCCCTTTTGAAATAATTGAAGTATTTAACTTTACAAATAAAATTTTGTTGGAAATATTTTATTTGAGTACAAAATGATCCAAAATAGTTTCCAGAATTTTTCTGGTATTTTTCTGAGTGTTTTGCTATTTTTAATGAATTAAATAAATTTCTGGGAATTAATTTGAATATTAAATCGCTGGAAAATCGAATCGGGTCGAGTACTGTTCATCCGACCGAGTCGAACCCGAGTCGGACTCGAGTCCGACCCGCGCCATGCGGTCAAGCCGAACCCGCTCGGCGAGACCCTAGCCGCGTGACCGTCGGATCAAAATCAGCGGTCCGCGTTGGACCACGTCACGAGCCCAGGTCGGATCGGACCCGCGCGTCGGATGAATCCCACCGTTGGATGGAACACGTGGACGCCGAGATTGCTTCGTCTCCGCCGAGTCCGTCACGGATTGGCGCCGGCGTCCGCCGTGTAACATTAGGGTTCCGATTTGTGCGCCGCATCCTGGGGCTATTTAATGCGTGGGACATCGCCGAGGTTGCCCTTTCTTTGTGCGCGACGAAACTCCTAACGCGTCGAGCCCTAGCCGCCACCGCTCGGCCCGCAATCACTCGCCGTAGTTGCTTAGGGGTTTCGCCGCGTTTTTGTATCGAATCCTGCCGCCCGTCGCCCGTTCTCCGCCGTTGGCCCCAGATCAAAGTTCCCCGCGACGAGGCGCACCGAAGGAGAACTCACCTCGGCCGGAGAAGCCCCTTGGCCGCAGCGCGTTGGTCGTGGTCCCGGCTCCGGCCCGGCCAGCGCCGCCAAGACGCCATCACCGGGCCTCGAAGCTTCTCAACCGTCTGATCAAGATCGCACGGTCCAGATCGCGCCACGTCACCCGCCGGTGAGATTCTGATCCAAAACTCCAGATCAATCTCGACCGTTGGATCTAGATCCAACGGTCCGAATCAAACGCGTTAACCCAAACGCGTGGAAGCCGATCGATTCGGGCCGTTGATTTTCAAATCAACGGCCGAGATCGCCACGCTGGCCCAGGAAGGCCGATGCGCGATCGCGCCAACGCACTCCACGCGTGCATGTCGCTGATACGCCGGGCCCGCATGTCGCCAAATACCACAACCGCACCGCGTCGCCAAAGACGGCCCGCATGTCAGCGGCCACCCCAGCCGTGCGGTGACGTCAGCGATGACGTCCCACCCGCCGGCCATAGCGGTGAGTCCCCGCTGACGTCAGCAATGACGTCACCGTAGGGTCCCACCTGTCAGTCTCACGGGGAGCCGTGGACCGGGTCCACGGTAGACCCAAGCCAAACCATGGACCACGTCCATGAACCGGCTAACGTCAGCAGACCAATCAGAGGCTACCACGTGTCACTACTGACGCAATAAATTAATTTCCGAAAAAGAAAATGATTTATTAATTCGAAATAATGATTTTAGATTTTGATTCAAACTTCAAACGCTTATAACTTTTGCGTTTTAACTCCGAATTGAGTGATTCAAATTTCTAAATTTGTATAAAATTGAGATCTACCTAATGATGAATTTTATTTAATTTTTGTACTAAAGTTTTTCTCTGTAATATTATTTAATTGATTATTTAAACTTTAAATAATCATAACTTTTGTGTTTTACCTCCGATTTGAGCGATTCCAGTTCCTAAAAATTCATAAAATTATGTTCTCTCTGTTTATGGACTTTATTTGGATGTTTGGACACTTTTGGTCTACTGGTTTATTCATTTGTTGCTATTTGCACGCGTTACGAGTAGACGCGTTGAAGTCGGAAGGATTCGAAGGAGAAGTATTGACCCAGGAGCCAGCTCAGGACCAAGAGCAAGTACTTTTTGAAGGCAAGTTATGCTTTGACCATGTTGATCCCATTTTGAAACCTATTTTGATTTAATGTATTGCATGCTAGTTCAAATAGTGAATGCTTTACTTAATTATGGGGAATTAGATAAATACCAAATTGATGTATGACACCTTGATTAATTAAATATGTGCCATGACCCCTTGTCACCCTAGTTGTGGATTACTAGTTGGACATTATTAAATTGCCAACATGGGTTTTTAGACCGTTGTAGTATATTGCTTAGACCTGCTACGTGCTCATGACATGATTTTGGACAATCAAATGTTAATATTGACTTAATGATATATTGAACCTGTTTTGGAAAAGTATCATGTGTTGTGATGTTGATGGCACGTGGTGCATGGTAATCAACTGGTGTTTGATAAATAGTTTTTGACCGGGGGCATGTGGCAAGAATGATCAGGTGGGCCAGTTGTGGCACCGGGAACGTTGGTTTGGTTCTTCGGGTAGTCTTGCCCTGGTCACCCTAAGAACTTAACCTTGCAAGCCTTTGAACTGGGTCAATCGTGCAACCACATGTCTGTTATGGGACGGACCTAGTTGACTAAGTTGCTAATAACGTACATGTGGAACCTCTGGGTGTCAACTACACCCTTTGTGTATGTTGTACGGGGGAGCGTACCGGGGCTGCGGCCAGGTACCCATCTAACGGTGGTTTGGCCTAAACTTCGCCTTCGCTAAGGGAAGGGTTAGTGTGCAAACACCGGAGAGGACCACTTTTGCGGTTAGAAGTTTCCGAAAGACTTTGTTACGGGAACTCGCCTTTGTGGTGTTTGACTGTATCTTGTGGGTAAAGTGCATAACCTCTGCAGTGTAAAATCTATTCGAATAGCCGTGTCCACGGTATTGGACATCGCTCGGGAATTACAATCAAGGGTTAGACTTTCTTGAAAATAACTTGGACTTGAAAGGTTGGGTTTGGTTCAATAATGATGTTGATGGAAATGTGGATTAGGATTGGGAAAGATGTTTATTTAACTCCTGAAAAAGTTGTTAATGATGTACTTGTTTCTACTGCTTTCGAATCTACTTATATTATTTGTTAAATCTGTTTCATCGCAAATATACCTTGAGCTATTCCATTGTATCAAGCCATTCATGTAGTATATTAGCTTGCATTCTGTGCATGACTTACTGAGTACCAAGTACTCACCCTTGCCACAATACAACACCAGTTGAAGAGGAGTCTACACCAGCTTTGGAGGAGGAGCTCCAAGAGGAACCGTCTACTTAGGGAGCGAGCCCAGTCAGTTGCATGTGGTATACTGGATGGCGCCACGAAGTTATTTTATTTTCCGCTGCTATTATTTCTCTCTTAATAAGTTTCGCCCTGCGCGGTGTATATTTGTAACTTGACCATAAGGTCAAGCAACCAGTTTGACTATTTAATTAAAGTACTTTATTAGTATCGAGTGGTATGATTGTGATATTTACCGATGTTAAGACTGTGTGCACTAGCGCGTTCCTGGACTAGTGCTGAATACACAGAGGGTCCGGATTTGCAAATTCGGGTCCCGACAGAGGTGGTATCAGAGCCATACTGACCGTAGGCTCAACCCATAGTTAGAATGGTCGTAGTGAGGATAAAACCTATTTTCTAAAGGTAAAATTTGCCAAGATAATGAATGAATTCTCGACTTACCCCTTCTCTCTTGTCTTACCCCTTGCTGAATTTTTCTTACCTTCATCACATTTTGAACTCTGTTCTCACGTAAGCACTTTGTGACAGATGGAGGGAGAGGACAACTACGTCGATCTTGAGGTTGGCCACGCCGCAGAACTTTGGCGTATGATGCATTTTCTCGAAGGATTTGAGAAGCCGCAATACCAAGTGAACATCATCAGACAAGCGGGACTGATTAAGGCTTATGACGTGAAGATCACGGTACATGCCAGGAAGAAGGGCAAGGGTAATCGTCCAATATACTGCACCGCCAGGAGATCGACAATGCAAATGGGAATTCAGGAGGTATCACGACGAGAAATGCGACACGTCGCCCGCATCTACGCCAACGAGCTGGAGGGAGCAGAGTACCGCTACCATCCACGCAACAACAACCTTCTCGACCAAGGCGATCCGGACGAGAATACCCGCGATCCACACACGGCACGACTTGTCATCGGCTTTCGAGGAGGATGCGCTTGATGATACGAACCGAGAGCTCTGAAGCTCGAGAGGAAGCCACAATGAGAGAAGAACCGATGGCGGGAGGCTCAAGAATATGTGTCTCATCTTCTGCGAAGGATTGACGAGTTGGAGATGGCATTGTATGGACGAGAGCAGAGCTGCTCGAGTTGCATGAGCGGACTCCAGAGGAGTTAGATCTTGATGAGGACACCGCTTCTTCAACTACCACAGTTGCAGGGCATGGCGATTGTTTCGCGCCTATGCCGTCACACCCCCACCCAGGCAGTGGAGGTTTTCTTGATGAGTGAGCTTAGGTTTTGAGGTTGAGACTCCTTCGTCGAGTCGTGTCATAGAATAAAGAGTCACCCTTTAGGCGTTAAACTCCAGTGTTAGTTCGATTTGGATTTTCATTGTTTGCTGAGTGTGCAGTATGTGTTGCAAGGCCCTTAGGCATTGTAAGCAACCATACCAAGTTATTACTATTATTAATAATAAAGTTTGATTTTGAGTTACACCCTTCGCCCCGCATAGTTCCATATTACTTGTCTATTCTTGTTTCCCTCTCGTCTCTAAAACCTTGGAGCAATCGACAGATGGTGAACACCCGCGGAAACCTTGGAGGCAATAGAAGTGGTTCTGGCCCAGCAGAAAACCCCAATGATGGAGCACCAGCACCGCCAGTTGATATGCAGGATTTCAGAGCTTTTCTTGCTGCTCAGACTCAGTTGATGCATGCTATGATGCAACAGATGCAGCACGTCACCGCTCAGGCCACAGCTAATCAAGTCAATCAGGGACAACGCCAGAATACAAGACTGCCAGAGTTCATGAGGACTCATCCACCCACTTTCTCCGGGAATGCTAACCCGTTGGAGGCCGATGATTGGTTAAGGTCAATTGAGAGGAAGCTACACATTGCTCAATGCATGGGAAATGAGAAGGTACTCTACGCTTCTCATCAATTGGAAGGAACATTACCGAATGGTGGGAGAACTTCAAGGCTACGCAGAGAACCCTCAAGATATCACTTGGGAGGAGTTTAATTTGTGTTTCACAAGATTATCACGTGCCAGAAGGAATTATGGATCTCAAGAAAGAGGAGTTCAGAGCACTGAAGCAAGGTAATCAGCCTGTGGCCGAATACCTGAATAAGTTCACACAACTTGCACGCTACGCACCTGAAGATGTAGCGACAGATAAGGCTAGACAGTCTCGCTTCATGAAGGGACTTAACTCAGGACTACAGGTGGGACTGATCACCCACACCTTTCCTGATTTCAAAGAGTTGGTGAATAAGGCGCTTATTCTTGAGGACAAGCGCAAGGAACTGGATGAGAACAGGAAGCGCAGGATGCAGCATCAGAGATCGCGTCAGGGAGCACAGCAACGTTTGAGAGTTGCGCCAAATCAGTTTTTCAGATTCCAGCCACAGAGTGCTACAAGGACACCGTCACCAGCACCAAGACCCGTCAATCAGAATTATCAGACCCAAAGACTGACCGAACGCCGCTTCAGGCAGTCAACAAGGGACAGTGAGACGTTGTTACAATTGCAACGAGCCAGGACACTTTGCCAATAGTTATCCTAAGATGACAGCAGCAGTGATGCCAGTTCGCTTCAATCTGGGATCCACACCAGCTAGGGCGCCCGACACCGAGCCGCACCCAGGCCGTGGTGAGAGGCCGAGTCAACCATGTCACCGCAGATGCACTTGAATGCCACGGATGTCGATCTTGGGTAAGTTACTTGTTAACTCAAGTACACCTGCTTGATTCTGTTTGATTCTGGAGCTTCGCATTCTTTTTGTTTCTCAAGGCTTTGCTGCTAAAAATGATTTGGAGATTGCAAGACTTAAATGCATGCTATTAGTTCAAACCTGGTTAGAACTCCGAGCGAAAGTAGGATGTTACGGGGTGAGAATACTAATAGATGGGATAGAGTTCTAAGCGAACCTTATTATTTTGGAAACCCAGACCTTAGATGTTATTTTGGGAATGGATTGGTTATCCAAGCACAAGGCCATATTGGATTGTGGACGAAGGACTATCTCAGTTGAGAGCCCGTGTGGAAAGAAAGTGGAATTTCAAGCTACTGCCGTCAGAGATGGGCGATTGATGGTTATGATGCCAAGGCAATCAGCATAGAAGATTTTTCAAGAGTGAATGAGTATCGGATGTTTTTCACGAAGATCTACCTCGGTATGCTTGACAGGGACATAGAGTTTGTGATAGAGCTTGTACACGGTACACCTCGATAGCAAAGAGACCCTATCGGATGTCCACCGAGGAATTGGTAGAGATGAAGAAACAACTTGAAGAGCCGATGGAGAAAGGATTTATCGAGGCCGAGTTAAATCGCCGTGGGGGCGCCGCTTTTGTTCGTCAAGAAGAAAGACGGGAGTTTCAGGATGTGCATTGACTACCGTGCACTCAATGAAGTCACCATGAAGAATAAGTATCCGCTACCCAGGATCGATGATTTGTTTGATCAGCTGAGAGGAGCTGGAGTTTTCTCCAAGATTGATCTGAGATCGGAATACCATCGATTGAAGATCCGATCGAAGATATTCGAAGACCGCATTCTCGTCAAGATATGGACATTACGAGTTCTGATTATGTCCTTTGGTCTGACGAATGCGCCAGCATATTTCATGAATATGATGAATAAGGTGTTCATGGAATATTTGGACAAGTTTGTTGTTGTATTCATAGATGATATTCTAATCTACTCCAAGACAGAGGATGAACATGCAGAGCATTTGAGGCGAGTTTTGGAAAAGCTGAGGGAACAGCAACTTATCGCTAAGTTCAGCAAGCGTGATTTTTGGAAGGACAAGGTGGAGTTCCTCGGACATGTAATGACCGCAGAAGGAGTCGCCGTTGATCCAAACAAGGTAGAAGCTGTGTTACATTGGGAACAGCCGAAGACCGTGACCCAGATCCGGAGTTTTCTTGGAATGGCAGGTTACTACCGTCATTTCATTGAAGGCTTTTCGACAATTGCGAAACCTCTTACGCAATTGTTGAAAAAGGAGAAGAAGTTTGCATGGACTCCAGAGTGCGAGAAAGGTTTTCAAGAGCTGAAGAAGTGATTGGCATCAGCCCCGGTGTTGGTTCTACCGGACGTTAATCAAAGCTTCGATATTTATTGTGATGCATCGCGTCAAGGACTTGGATGTGTGCTGATGCAGAATGGAAAGGTCGTCGCTTATGCATCAAGGCAGTTGAAGTCGCACGAGGAGAATTATCCAACGCATGACCTAGAGCTAGCTGCCGTAGTGCATGCTTTGAAGTTATGGCGTCACTATTTGATTGGAAACAGATGTGAGATATACACGGACCATAAGAGTCTGAAGTACATCTTCACCCAATCAGACCTGAATATGAGACAAAGGAGGTGGTTAGAGTTGATCAAGGACTACAACGTTGGAATCCATTATCATCCCGGAAAGGCCAATGTAGTTGCCGATGCTCTGAGTCGGAAAAGCCATACCGTTAACATGTTGCTAGCCACAAATCAGGATGAACTATGTGAGGATTTCCATAGAATGCAGATTGAAGTCGTACCAGAAGGATTCTTGGCCGCATTGGAAGTGAAGCCCACCCTGGAGGATCAGATCCGAGAAGGACAGGAGGATGATGACAAGATCCGCAGGATTAAGTCCAACATGGATGAAGGCAAGGCAGAGGACTTCAAGTTGGATGAGCACGGCACGTTATGGATGAGGGATCGCATTTGGGTGCCGAATAGGAAGGAACTGAAGCAGTTGATTCTAGAAGAAGCCCATGACTCCAAGTACTCGATTCATCCTAGAAGTGCCAAGATGTATCAAGACTTGAAGGAAAGATTCTGGTGGCCGAGCATGAAGCGTGAGGTTGCCGAGCACGTTGCACTATGCGACATATGCCAGTGAGTCAAGGCAATGCATCAGAGACCAGCGGGACTGCTACAGCCATTGAAGATACCTGAGTGGAAGTGGGAGGAAATCGGAATGGACTTCATTACCGGTTTGCCAAAAACTCAAGGAGGATATGATTCTATATGGGTCATAATGGACCGCTTGACTAAGGTGGCCCACTTTATTCCTGTAAAGACAACCTACTCGGGAGATAAATTAGCAGAGTTGTACATGATCAGGATAGTCTGTTTGCACGGAGTGCCAAAGAAGATCGTATCGGATAGAGGTACCCAATTTACCTCGAGGTTCTGGAATAAGCTGCATGAAGCCATGGGAACCCGTTTGAACTTCAGCACAGCTTATCATCCACAGACGGATGGTCAGACTAAAAGAATCAGATTCTGGAGGATATGTTAAGAGCGTGTGCATTGGCTTATGCTACCTCTTGGGATAAAAGTCTGCCGTACGCCGAGTTCAGCTACAACAACAGTTACCAAGCAAGTTTGCAAATGTCACCATTTGAAGCACTATATGGTCAACCCTGTCGGACGCCATTGAAATGGAATGAGACAGGTGAACACCGTGTCTTTGGACCAGATATTCTTCAAGAAGCCGAAGAACAGATTGCCATGATCCGAGAAAGACTGAAGATAGCACAATCAAGACAGAAGAGTTATGCTGACAACCGTCGCTGAGACCTGAGTTTTGAACCAGAAGATTTCGTGTATCTCAGAGTCACGCCACTCAGAGGAGTTAAGAGATTCCATGCCAAGGGAAAACTCGCGCCGAGATATGTTGGACCATTCAAGGTTCTCAGCCGCAGAGGTGAAGTTGCTTATCAGCTAGAGTTACCGCAATCACTAGCAGGAGTGCATGACGTGTTCCACGTGTCCCAGCTGAAGAAGTGTCTTCGAGTACCTGAAGAACAGACCCCGCTAGAGTCAATTGAACTACAGGAAAATCTGACTTACAAGGAACACCCCGTGAAGATTTTGGACACAATGGATCGAGAAACAAGAAACAAGTCAACCCGTTTCTGCAGAGTTCAATGGAGCAACCATGCAGAGAGCGAAGCCACTTGGGAGCGCGAGGAGGATTTGAAGAAAGAGTTCCCGAACCTATTTCTTTAGAAAGCCCTAAATCTCGGGGACGAGATTCTGTTAAGGGGGGAGGTTTGTAACACCCCAAAATTTTGCTCTTCTTAAAATCATGAGTGATTAGGCACTTTGGTGAATTTTTGGAATTTTCTGGAATTTATTTGGATTTATTTGAATTTAATCCCTTTTGAAATAATTAAAGAATTTAACTTTGCAAATAAAATTTTGTTGGAAATATTTTATTTGAGTACAAAATGATCCAAAATAGTTTCCAGAATTTTTCTGGTATTTTTTTGATTGTTTTGCTATCTTTAATGAATTAAATAAATTTCTGGGAATTAATTTGAATATTAAATCGCTGGAAAATCGAATCGGGTCGAAATCTTGTTCATCCGATCGAAGTCGAACCCGAGTCGGACTCGAGTCCGACCCGCGCCATGCGGTCAAGCCGAACCCGCTCGGCGAGACCCTAGCCGCGTGACCGTCGGATCAAAATCCAACGGTCCGCGTTGGACCACGTCACCCGAGCCCAGGCCGGATCGGACCCGCCCGCGTCGGATGAATCCCAGCCGTTGGATGGAACACGTGGACGGTCGAGATTGCTTCGTCTCCGCCGAGTCCGATACGGATTATGCCGCCGCGTCCGCCGCCGTGTTCCGTTAGGGTTCCGATTTGTGCGCGCATCCCGGGGCTATTTAATGCGTGGGACATCGCCCGAGGTTGCCCTTTGCTGTGCGCACCCGAAACCCTAACCCGTCGAGCCCTAGCCGCCACCGCTCAGCCGCAATCGCTCGCCGTAGTTGCTTAGGGGTTCCGCCGCGTTTTTTGTCGAATCCCGCCGCCGTCCGCCGTTCTCCGCCACCGTTGGCACCAGATCCGAGTTCCCCGTGACGACGCACGCGGGAGAACTCACCTCGGCCGAGAAGCCTCGCAGGCCGCGCCGTTGGTCGCTGCTCGGGCCCGGCGGCCAGCCGCCAAGACGCCATCAAGGGCCTCGAAAGCTTCTCACCGTCCGATCAAGATCGCACGGTCCAGATCGCGCCACGTCCACCGCCGCAGGTGAGATTCCAATCCAAAACTCCAGGATTCAATCTCGGCCGTTGGATCTAGATCCAACGGTCCGAATCAAACGCGTTAACCCAAACGGCGTGGAAGCCGATTCGATCCGGGTCGTTGATTTTCAAATCAACGGCCAGAGATCGTGCCACGCGCCCAGGAAGGCCGATCGGCGCCGGGCCGCGCTAACGCACTCCACGTGCGTGTCGCTGACACGCCGGGCCCGCATGTCAGCGGCTCAGCCACAACCGCACCGTGACGTCAGCACGGGCCCGCATGTCAGCGGCCACCCCTTGTCGCGGTGACGTCGGCGATGACGCTACCGATGGGTCCCACCACAACAAGAATGGGCCGAGTCCTCGCCGATGTCGCGAATGACGCCACCGTAGGGTCCCACCGTTAGTCTCACGGGAGCCGTGGGCCGGTCCACAGTAGACCCAAGCCAAACCATGGACCACGCCCATGAACCTACTGACGTCGCAGAGACCAATCGAGGCTGCCACGTGTCATCGCCGACGCAATAAATTAATTTCCGAAAAAGAAAATGATTTATTAATTCGAAATAATGATTTCAGATTTTGATTCAAACTTCAAACGCTTATAACTTTTGCGTTTTAACTCCGAATTGAGTGATTCAAATTTCTAAATTTGTATAAAATTGAGATCTACCTAATGATGAATTTTATTTAATTTTTGGACTAAAGTTTTTCTCTGTAATATTATTTAATTGATTATTTAAACTTTAAATAATCATAACTTTTGTGTTTTACCTCCGATTTGAGCGATTCCAGTTCCTAAAAATTCATAAAATTATGTTCTCTCTGTTTATGAACTTTATTTGGATGTTTGGACACTTTTGGTCTACTGGTTTATTCATTTGTTGCTATTTGCACGCGTTACGAGTAGACGTTGAAGTGCCGGAAGGATTCGAAGGAGAAGTATTGACCCAGGAGCCAGCTCAGGACCAAGAGCAAGTACTTTTTGAAGGCAAGTTATGCTTTGACCATGTTGATCCCATTTTGAAACCTATTTTGATTTAATGTATTGCATGCTAGTTCAAATAGTGAATGCTTTACTTAATTATGGGGAATTAGATAAATACCAAATTGATGTATGACACCTTGATTAATTAAATATGTGCCATGACCCCTTGTCACCCTAGTTGTGGATTACTAGTTGGACATTATTAAATTGCCAACATGGGTGTCAGCGTACTAGCTAACAGGCACCTCCGAATTGGGTGCTTATGAGGTTCAAACGGGGGGCTTTCGGGGCAATTGCCGGGGAAAGGAAGAAGATGACCGGAGTACCGGGAAGCTCAGGGGAACAGGGGGGCGCAAGAACTTTTACCCAGGTTCAGGCCCTCCTAAGAGTAATAGCCCTAGTCCTACCTTTCTTGGTATTGCTAGTGTTCTTGCTGGAGAGAATGAAAACCTTACAGCCTTTCGAACCCCTTCTCCCATGCACCCCGGCTCCCTTTTATACTTGGGCTGATGGGGGCGCATGGGAGACTTACACTGCAAGCCATACTCATTACGCTGTGTAGGATCGAAGTTTACGAATATAGCAATCAGAGGGGGGGTGAATGATTGAGCGGAAGCTAAAAACAAAATTTTGATCTATTAAAAACTTCACCCCAAAAGAAACCAAAAGATTGCCTCGGATTTGACAAAAATAGATTGATAGAGGCTTGATAAAATGAGAATTCCCGGAGATCCAACCGTCAAAACGATCTGAAATTTGGACACAAGAAACTAGATTCCAATACGAAGCAAACCCAAAAAGAATCAGCTTGATCGGACTTATGAATCAAAAGTTATGAGCTTCGCAAGCTTGCTGATCCAGAACTTGACGAGAATTGATCTAACGTAAACTTGAAAGTTTTAATAGAACCGACAAAAGTTTAATCAACTAGACTTTGAGGAACTCTAAATCAATACCCTAGAACGGTTTTTGATGGATCAAATCAAGATGAAACTCAACGATCAAAAAAACCAATCTAGAATTAGAACAAGCATGCAAACAAAAACCAAAACAGAAAACACTGTAGCGACGTGGTTACTGTAGCACGCAAAAATCTTGGAAGAATTGATCTTTATTTCTTTTGTCTAAAATACTCTCATCAAAAGAGTACAAACTCTAAAACTCTTGATGCGCTCAGCTCTCCTTGGTGCCCTTTCAACAGGAGACAACCCCTCCTATTTAAAGGACCAACCTGAATCACGATTCCTATTCCTAGAAGGAATCCGTATCCAACACAACTCTACTTGGCCCAACCTGGCCGAGTACAACTCTTGCACGCATATGGTAACCCTACCATACTCACGTGACTAACACCTTGCACGCGTATGGCCACCTGCCATACTCACGTGACTAACACTTTGCACGCGAATGACCTCCTGCCATTCTCACGTGACTAACCATTCTTCATGTGCACCACTCTCTTAGCCCGAACGTCCCGCATGACATCCTTGACCACCAAGACCTCAGTTCCTCCTGAACCTAGTCCCGAACCTCAGTTCATCCATGAACCTAGTTCCAGTCCTGTCATCGACCACATTCGTCTTCGAGCAATACCTGCACATGAACAAACCACAAAACAAATCCGAGCACAAGTCCACGACTTGACTCAAGGTCAATCCATGCAACTACTCACATGAGCATTGCATAAAGTCCACTTCAAAACACGCATCATGAAATCATCTCAAATTTCATAATTTCAAATTCAAACCATTTCAATTTTGCTCAAAACCGCCAAAAGCATGTGTATGACAGACCAAAGTCTTTGGTCTGTCATACATGGGAAAATTGAGTTTGCTATCAACATGTATATGACAGACCAAAGAGTTTGGTCCGTCATACATGGGCAAAATGAGTTCACTGAAAACATGTGTATGACAGACCAAAGAGTTTGGTCTGTCATACATGGGTAAAATGAAATCGCCCAAAGCATGTGTATGACAGACCAAAGTCTTTGGTCTGTCATACATTGAAAAAACGAAGTCACCAAAAGCCTGTGTATGACAGACCAAAAAGTTTGGTCTGTCATACATGAGAAAATCGAGTTCGCCAAAAACCTGTGTATGGCAGACCAAAAACTTTGGTCTGTCATACATGGGAAAAATCAAGTTCGCCAAAAGCCTGTGTATGGCAGACCAAAAACTTTGGTCTGTCATACATGGGAAAAATGCGATTTTTAGTTATTTGGTTCGGCGCAAGAACAAGGTTTCTTTTTTAATGTTCGGATGTTTGGTCAAACAACTTTGCAAGATTAATCTTAACCAATTTCAGCACAAGATCAAACCAATTTTTCATCACATGATTCACAATCTCCCCCTTGATGAAAACATTGGCAACACCATTTAGACATGAACATTTGGCAGTTTTTTTTAAAAAGAACAGAGAACATAAAAACTCCCCTTTTGACAAGTGAAAAATGTGTGTGGTTTGTGCAATGTGCCAAAAGCCAAAAAGTGAACTTCTCCCAGATTACTCCTCAACCGAAAGATACTACTCCCTCTTTTTCAACTCTTCCCAAACTTCTCAAAAACTTCTCCCCCTTTGACAATGGATTCATCAAGAAAACAACAAGAGAACATGTTCAAACTTTTTCTTGTATCAATGGTTTCGCAAACAGAAGCAAGGGAGTGCCAAGATACAAAGGATGAGCTCATTCGATCATATAACCTTATATATCACATAATTATGCAAAATATATGATCTTAATGTGATGTTAACAAGTTAAGAAATGACATGCATCTCAACCTCAAATCTGTCAACTATAGCCAAGTACTAAGCAAGACCTTTAGTAGAAAAACAAGGACTCAAAAATTGAAGCAACTAACAAATCAGGGCGAGCAAGTGGTTTCAACTCCAATCTAGTAGACCAATTTTAATATTTTAAACAATAAACTGCATGTGGCATGCTTGAAGCATACTTCTTTTATTTCCTTGGAGTGGCATGCTTGAAGCATACATCTTGTCTTTTGAGGGAATGGCATGCTTGAAGCATACATCTTATCTTTTAAGGAAAGCATGCCTGAAGCATACAACTTGAAGCTTTAGCTTTTAACAATTTTTTTATTGATTCCCTTTTTCTTTTCTTTTTCTTTGATTGTAAACATGCAAAAAATGATTAAAAGGTCTTATGAAAGAGTAAAGCTGAAAACACACTTGCTTCATAGCCCAAATTTGTCAAGAGGATTCAATATCAAGCCTAGAAGAATGAGATATCACAGAGTATTTAGCTATCGGCAATCGATCAGGAATTTCCGCAATGTCATTTTTAGTTCAAGTGAGACAATTTAGATTATCATATATTAGCTCAATTACATAGTATATAAAGAAATATGATAAAGTGAGCTCATCAAGTGAAAGAACTTGGCACGAAACTCCTCAAAACAATCCCATTGGATGAACAATTCCAAGTTCTCCCGAATAAAGGCAAAAGCGAGAAGAAGACAAAGGTTTTGTGAAAATGTCTGCCAATTGATGTTCAAGATCCACATGATGAAGCACAATGTTGCCTTTTTCAACATGATCTCTAAGAAAGTGAAATCGATGTCAATATGTTTTGTTCTTGAATGTTGCACAGGGTTCTTAGCAATGCAAATTGCACTAGTGTTATCACACAGAAGAGGAACACTATCCAGAAAAACCCCATAATCTTTAAGTGTAGCTACTATCCAAAGAATTTGAGAACAACAACTAGCAGCAGCCACATGTTCAGATTCGTGATTGATTGTGCAAATGAAGATTGCTTTCTAGATGACCATGCAATGAGAGAATTACCCAAGAAGTGACATGAACCAGAAGTGCTTTTCCTATCAATTCTACATCCTCCAAAATTAGCATCAGAAAAAGATCTCAAACTAATGCATGAGGAAGCATAAAGCCAAATGCCAAAATCTTGAGTTCCATGAAGATACGAAAATCCTTTTGTGACTTGTCGATGTGAAGCACGTGGGGAAGCTTGAAAAGCGAGCACACAAACACACAAAGAAATTGTATATCCGGCCTTGATGCAGTGAGGTACAAAAGTGAACCTATCATGCTTCTATATTCCTTTTTGATCAACGGCTCACCATCTTCATCCGAATCAAGTGTGCAAGCGCTCTCCATGGGTGTCATGATCGGTTCTTGTTTTCCATCCCAAATCTATGCAACAAGTCTTTTGTGTATTTGCTTTGATGCACAAAAGTACCATCCTTTGTTTGCTTGATTTGAAATCCCAAAACTCACCCATCATACTCATCTCAAACTCCTTCCTCATTGTTTCTGAAAACTCAGACACTAAAACATGAGATGAACCACCAAAGATAATATCATCAACATAAATACGAGCGAATAGTTGATCATTGCCTTGCTTGAGTAAAAAAGAGTTTTGTCAACCTTTCCCATTGAAAAACCCTTTTCAAGTAAAAAGGTTTTTAGCCTATCATACCATGCTCTAGGGCTTGTTTCAAACCATACAAAGCTTTTGATAGTTTGAACACATGATTTGGAAACTTTGGATTTTCAAAACCAGGTGGTTGCTTGACATAAACCTCCTCATTTATGTAGCCATTAAGAAAAGCACTTTTCACATCCATTTGATACAATTTGAAACCTTTGGATGCAGCAAAAGCTAAAAGGATTCTAATGGCTTCAATTCTAGCAACAGGAGCAAAGGTTTCATCAAAATCTAAGCCTTCAATTTGAGTGTAACCTTGAGCAACCAATCTAGCCTTGTTTCTAACAACAACACCATCCTCACTTTGTTTATTTTTGAAAACCCATCTAGTTCCAATAACATTAAAATCTGGAGGTGGTGAGACAAGTTTTCAAACTTTATTTCGTTCAAAATTCTCTAATTCTTCATGCATGGCATTGATCCAAGATTCGTCAGATAATGCATGAGATATATCTTTGGGTTCAAAAGAAGCAACTAAAGCAGAATGAGCATGAGTGTCAGAATGAATAAACTTGGATCGAGTGACTCTCTCATTTAGGTCTCCAATCATTTGTTCAGATGGATGCATTTTTTGAATGTGCAAGGGAGCATTGGCTTTTGAGACTTCTCCTTCTCCTTCTTCATTTTCAGCATGTCTGAGATGATCTTTGTAGCTTGAGGATGGTTAGCTGTAGGTGATGTAGTAGTAGGTGCCAAGGGTGCTACTGACTTGTTGTGCATTAGGAAGAGTCAAGACCTCATCTTCAACATCATCATTATCTTCAAAGATTTTCTCCCCGAATGTATGCGCCAGTGCATCACTTAGACTAGTGCCTGGATTTGGACTCATCAAAAGTAACTTCACAAGTTTCCACAATTTTGTTAGTCTCAAAACAAGCACCACGATAGCCTCGAGTATGAAGCAGGATATCCAAGAAAAATGCCATCAGTTGATCTAGCTTCAAATTTATCAAGATTTCCAGATTTCAAGACAAAACATTTGCATCCAAAACCCTAAAGTGAGAAACAGAGGCCTGTGTCCAAACCGAAGCTCATATGGAGTCTTACCCAATTTTGATCTCAAAACACACGGTTTGAAACATAACATGCAGTTGAAATCGCTTCAGCCCAAAAGTTTCTAGGAGTGTGATGTTCATCTAACATGGTTCTAGCCATCTCAACCAATGTTCTGTTTTTCCTTTCAACTACACCATTCTGTTGAGGCACTCTAGGTGATGAAAATTGATTATCAATTCCTTTTCAAGACAAAAGTGATTAAAAAAGCATTTTTGAATTCAGTTCCATTATCACTTCTAATAGCTTTGAGAGCTCCTGGATGATCAATAGAAAGCCTAAGAACAAGACTTCTAAAGTGACTAAAAGCCTCATCCTTAGATGCCATAAAATACACCTAAGAGTATCTAGAGAAATCATCAACAATCACAAGCACATACCGTTTGCCTCCAAAGGATTGAACTCGAGATGGTCCAACTGTATCAAGATGTAGAAGCTGTCCTGGAGCGTTTGTCATCACCATGGTAAGAGGTGGATGTGAACCTGCAATCATCTTACCATGTCTACAAGAAGAACATACTAGATTGCTATCACCCTTAAGCTTAGGCAAGCCACGTATGAGATCTAAACCACTTACACGAGTAAGATGATCAAAACCAACATGACCAAATCTACGATGCCAAAAGAATAAATCTTTAGAAACATTGGCAATTAGACACCTATGCTTAGAAGAAGGTGATGCATCAAAATCAGCTTTAAATACTCTTCCAAAACGAGAAATTTTGAACACAAGATCACCTGAAGCATCTAGCACTTTGCATTCATTTTTCTTAAAGCTTATCTCAAGATCTTCATCAAGCATTTGTGAGACAGAAAGCAAGTTATATTTCAAATTTTCAACAAGAGCCACATCCTTGAACATAAACTTGTCACTTACCTTTACTGTACCTTTTGCCACAAGAAGAGGAAGAAGCATATCCAAAAGTAACACTTTCAAGACGAGATGCACGAGTGAGGAGGAGAACCAATTCTTATCACCGGACATGTGGGCGTGAGCATCCTAATCCACTAACCATATGTTCTCCTTCCTTGCGCGAGAAGCCTACATAGCAACAAAACATGTCGAGGTCTCGATCTTGGGGTTAGGAATGAGATTTTTGGGAATCGATCTTGAGACACACGACGTACAACAGTAGGCACAACACGAGAATTTTTATGCACAAAATCAGCTTTTCCTTTTCCCATGTTTATAGGAACAGAAGGTGTTTTCAACACTCTAGGCGCATAGTGAGAAGCAAGATGTGCTCTTCTGAAGTTAGACCTAGCCTTAGTCATTTCTTGTGAGAACCCCCCTTCCTATACCGTACTATACGCCGTCTACTGTGGCGTATAGCACCGTATAGCAACAGGAAGCCTCGACACCGAAAATCTGAATCTAAAAATTCGATCGACGGGATCGAACCCTTAACCGGACCGGTGCTCAGACGCATCGATCATGGATCCCTGGATCGCGAGCTCAAGATCGCGTACCCACAACCCGAGTATCAATGCACGAAGAGATAAACTAAGGTAATTTACATAACTGGGTGTAAATCTTGAACAAGTGCATTACAGAAACCAAAAGAAGTAAAGCGGCAAATGAAACAAAAGAAAGACAACCAGGCCTTGGTGCCCGACCACCCCACAGGCTCGACCGGAGGGAGGAACTACTGAAGCCGCAACACTCGCAGAGTGGGGCTCGCCATCATCAGGACATCATCAATACCTTCCTCACGAGGAAAAAGGGGTTAGCAGAACGGTGAGTACACGTATGTACTCGTAAGACTTTAGTGTATGCAAATATAATTAATATGCAGCCGATACGATTGAAATGGCTACTACACTAAGTCTATTAAGTAAAAGCAGGATTTGAAGCAGTTCATCGAAATGTAATACATAATTTGAAAGACAGACATTTTGAATAAAACATATTTACAATATATGTAACATTTGAGTCTCTCAAGCGCCACCATCCATGATCGCAGTTGAGATACGAATTGACATCCATATATTCATAAATCCTTCAAATACCATATTCACTCATTCATAAATCCATCAAGTACCATATCGATCCACATACTTTAGATAGACTCCAAAATAGATTTTCATTTTCAAAACCGAACCACATTTCTAGACTTGATATGATTAAAGAAGATTTGCTCATAGCAGTGAGCACGGCTAATCGATTAGAATTATTTGATACTCTGCAGAGTTTGCGCACTTTACCCAAACACAACTCGGACTTGCATCCTCGTCATCCAGGGTACACGCGATACACGAGGTATCCGATATACAAGAATGATCTATTCTTTCCCATCGTTGAGGCTATAGCCACACCCCAAAGACCGGCGATATAAACCCACTACTATGGCGATAAGAGGCCAACCACCACTCAAAGTGCCACGGAATATCTATCGTGACGACGGCGAGTTTTTGCCGCGGCATTATCCCATAGCAAGGTGTACACCGTTGTATCAATCAAACATGAACTGGAGCGATTCCCCGCTGCATAAGTACAAGCGCACTCACGAAGGTGCATACGGCGGGTCGTGAGGACACACACACCGCGCCGATCGCTTCAACACGGAAAAGGTCCACACTTCGCCTACCAACAGGCATGGCTATCCCCTCACACTTCAGGTACTAAAACAGGCTGCCCCATCCCAGCATTGCTTGTGATTGCAGTGTTCATTCAAAAACCGTCACAAGTTCGGTCCTTATATTTTTGCCTAGTGACTCAAGCGGGAACTCCACTTAACTCGCCAACCAATCGCCACCATGTTTAACTAGCACATATTATACCTCCCGCCAAGTCTAATTACCAACTAGACACTGCACATTTTTATCAAATTACCTTTACAAGTCACATTTCCAAAACATTTCCAAAACAGTTACAATTATCATAAGTTTTGAGCATTTGGTAAATAGTGACTTTGCTCATCTCTATTGCAGTGTCTAAGCATATGCATTTACTAAGTCGTTTATACCCAAGTGACATTTTATTAATTGTCCAACCCTACTAAGGCTATCAATGAACTCGGGAAATTAATTGAGGAAAAACCACCAAATCAGTGGTATATCTACCATTCCCACAAACTAGCACTTTCTTGAATATAAACAATGCATATAGTTTGAGAAATCAAAGTAAACATCGTGAAATATAGGTTTCAAGATGGTCAAAGGAGGTGCTTGCCTTGTTGTTGCACTTGGTGATGTCAGGGATGATGTTCGGTCGTTCAAGGCGAAGCCCGACTCGCTAGCCTCTAATCGGTCAAAGCAACAAAAACGACAAAAAGAAATACAACTTAGCAAAAGCAAGATTTAAATGCACAAATGCCAACTAAACATCAAATAAGACCCACTTAAATATTTAAAGGAGAAAGAAATGAAGAAAACGAAGAAAATGTGAAACTATGACCTATTATGTCCATTTCGGCCGAACAAGTGCCAAAATGGATTAAAACGTGCAAAATGAAGTAAAACCCAACTAAACTTAGTGAAATACCTAAAAATAGGTATAACATACCTAATGGGACTTATTGGAACTTATTTGAAGTTGAAATGATCAACCGGGAGCTAAAACGACGAAAAAGGCGTATTCTTTACCTACGTGAATAAAAATACGTAAATTGAAGACAAATGCAATTAAATTTGCATGTGGAGCCTCAATATGGCCTCAGGTACATAACTAGGTGCTAAAACACTCGAAAGATCGAAGAAAAACCTTTCGGCCCTAAAAGCGACAAATTTGCCGAAAGCGGTAAAGCGATCGCTTTGTCGGAATCAGTTAAACGGCCAATTTTATGGATTTTTGCGCAAAACAGGTTTCCGCCAATGCAACCAGCTAAAGCAAGATATTTCGGACTTAGTTGGATCGGTTGCAAAGCAATTCCTAATGAAATTGACCAAAATTGAATCAAAATGAAAACCGCGAGTAATTTCCGACAACCGTTTTGAGTCGTATTGAGTCCAAACGCGATCGAATCCAAGGCGTGTGGGTTCCCGATCTGAGTTCGAACACTCAACACCTAACTAAAACGCTCGGTAGATTAGCAATTTGCATCGAATTCGCAAAAGCGGCCAAAAGCGATCAAAGCGGCGGGTGCGACCAAAAGCGATCAAAAGCAGTCAAAGGGTCGTTTTGATCAAGAATGTCGTGAAACCGTTCTGGACCCGCAGCTAGACACTTGGAGGTAATAATGACTTATCGGAGCCAATCACCGCCAAAATTGACTTAACCTACTCGGACTTTTGATCAAACGTCCGCGTAACTCGGTATTTACCCGAAATCACGACAAAAGTGGGAAAAGGGCCAAAATGGGATCTAAAGCACACGTGAAGCATGCTTTCAACCTTAGGGACCTTAAACGAGGCGAATCAAGCGAAAAGCCAAGAACGGCTTTGGGCCCTCTAATTATTAAAATAAAATGCGAAGTGCTAAAATGCAAATCTAGCATTTTTAGCCAATGCTTTAGCCTCTAAGAAGACTAATGGTGAAGTCGATTCGTGCTCCTGAGCTCTAGGATTTTATTCAACCAATTGAGACCTAGAGCAGCAAAGTATCTCGCAAAATGGTCAAAACTAAACTCCGTATTTTTTATCGGGTTTCTACTAGCTAGAAAGCTATAGGGGCTATCCATTTGGTCATCGGACCTCTAGGATTTTTCGCAAATAGAGTGACCTAGAGTGACAACTTTGTGTAGGATCGACAAATTGAATTCGACTCTTCCGATCGCGACTACGGCTATCGGAAGAGCTAATAGAATCGTCGATTCAAGCTACGGACTCCTAGTATTTTGTGAAAACACTTAACACCTAATTAAATAAAATAAAATCCGCCATCGTAATTGAATTCGATTCTTCTGATAGCGGCTCTAGCTACCAGAAGTGCCCACAAAAATTACTATCCATGCTTTGCTCCACTAGAACTCCGACAAATCGAAAACCTAGCATTAGGTTGCTAGATTTCGAAGGTGGCCAAAAGCTAGGTCAACAGTAGAGTTAAATGGACCTAACGACGGCCTGAGTCTAAATTCTAAAGCACAAGTGCCATGCAATGCTCCGAACACATGGCACCTGACATTGACCTAGGCTAGGGTTTGAGGACATGACGAAATGCGGAGCTACAGGAGGGGAAACTCGTAGCTACGCGACGAGGGATGTCCCGGGAGCCGAGAAATCAACTCAAACTTCAAAAACACCACGGGTACTCCAAAATCCATCCATGAAATTCGATGAGAAACTCACCCGAGAGGGTCTAGAAGATGGGGATCGCGATGGAGAGGTCGATTCCCGCCTCTAGATCAATTTCCACCTGGTCGGATCGCCTCCAAATGGGTGGATTGGGTGAGCTAGGGTTTTGGGAGGCTTCTCCCATGCTTGGTCGTGAGAGGGAGAGGAGAGGGAGTGAGTTGGCTGTTGGGTTGGCTTTGGAGAGGTTATAACACATGCAAAACACTATGCACTTACTCAAGGGCATTTTGGTCAAGTGTCAAGTTTTGAAGAATTAAACTTCCAAAACTGATTTTTATCGATTCTTATATATTCTGGAAGGTTCTTAGGTCGCTTTAACACTTATCCAAATAAATTTGCAATTATTTTTGAGCTAGGTTACTTAAGTTGAAGGGTTCTTTTTAATTCCCATTTAAGTACATATAGCTCAAAATGCAGAAATACACAAGAACAGTGTATTATTGAACAGTGTTTGAGTACAAATGTACAGTGACTCGAGTATAGAAATACTCGGGATATTACATTTCTTTCCTTTGCTGTCTGGCTAGTCTAAAGCAAAAATCTACTAGATGTCCATCTCTACCACAATGAGTGCAAGTGTACTTAGCATCAAGTTTGGCTTTAACAGTAGAAGCACATTTTGCATTCATCATAGTAGAAGAAAGAAAACCAGCAGATTTAAAAACAATCTTTTTAGGCTCATTAAAAATCTCAATTTTGTCATTGCAAGGAGCATTAACAACAGTGCGAGGTTTAGTTTCAAATGAAGCATGAAGATCAAAGCCTAAACCTCTCTTGTTTGAGCTAACCTTAGATTGATCTAAAATCATGTTCAATTTTTTCTTGCCATTAGTGAATCGTTACAAAGAGTTTTGCAGGTAATCAACTTTCTTAGCAAGAATTAAACAATTATTGCAGGAAACATCTACTTTTCCTTTTTGCTTGCGACAAGTTGAGCATGAGAGAATTTCATGTGAAAGCAGATTATCAGTCAATTGAGAAACCCTAGCATTTGCATCTTTCAATTTTAATTCAAGAGTTGAGCATTTAGAACAAGAAGTTGAACTATGCAAATCATCAGTGGAACAGCTAGTATGTACAACATGTTTCTCATTTTTCTCATTTAGATGCAACAAAAAAACATGTTCTTTCCTAAGCAAGGTGAGCTCATTGTAAATTAAGTCACATGATTTGCAAGTATCATCACTAGGAATCAAAGTCTTAAGTCTAGCAATTTCAGCATTCAATGATTCAATAATGAAATCATGTTTCTTAATTTTCTTATCACGTTTGTCAAGCAATTTTCCAAGACGAGCAACAGAAATAGCTAATTCATCATAAGAGGGATCTACCTCATTGAAGTCGCTGTCGTGAGTCGCCCCTAGGTGAAGCTATCCTTCTTTGCTTGCCATGAGACAAAATCCCATCAAATCATGCTTGCTTGGAGTTGCATCATCTTCGCTGCTCTCCGAGTCCACATCGCTCAAATTGACTTGTTCAAGAGCGGAAAGAACTCGGTGAACCACCTTGCGGTTGATGAAGCTCTTCTTCTTCCTATCATTTAGCGAGAACCTTTTCTTCTCATTCCTTCCGTCGTTGTCCTTCTCCTCCTTTGATGTTTTTCCTGCAAGCTTAGGACAATTTGTGCGAATATGGTTGAGGTCACCACACTCATAGCATCTTGGAGGACCACCTCTCTATCTCATTCTCACATTCGCAAAGCTTTGTTAAAGCGAGAAGAGAGTAGTGCCGATCTTCTTCAGGAAACTCTTCAAGTTGCTCATCTGTTAAAGAAGACATGGAAGACAAGGCAAAGCTAGAAGAAGAATTTGCTTTTGACATGTTAGGGTTAGAGATCAAAGCAATTGATTTAATGTTACCCTTCCTGGCAAGAACATCGAACTCATGAGTTTTCAACTTAGAATAAAGAACATCTAAAGTAAGTGTACTCATGGTAGTAGATTCTTGTATAGATGTTACTTTCATCTCCCACACCGACATGTCCAAAGCACTAAGTAATTGTCTAGCATTAAGCGACATCGGTGTAGCTAACTCCAACAGCACGTAGATTGCTAAGAATTTTATTGAGGCGTGCAAAGAAGTCATCTACAGATTCACTAGGTTTCATCTCAAAACGCATGTATTCTTTTTGTAAATATCTTGGCGAATCTCTTTGTGAGTGTTAGAACCCTCATGGTAATCACAAAGAGATTTCCATACCTCATATGCGGATCAAAGATGAACCACGCGGTCGAAGTCACTCCTTCCCAATCCTTGGATGATCAAGTTGCGTGCCTTGCTGTTTGCTTCAACATGTGCGCGATTGGCGTCATTGACGTTGTCGTTTGCAGGAGCTTCGTATGGCTTGTATACCTTCTCCCAAATTGTGAAGCCTTGTGCTTAGATGAATGCCTCCATCTTGGCCTTCCAAAACTGAAAATCAACACCATCGAATACACAAGGTTTTGTCGAATAACGATCCATTAATCTAATCACCGGTTAAGATAGATTAGAAAAACCTCGCTCTGATACCACTTGTAGGATCGAAGTTTACGAATATAGCAATCAGAGGGGGGGTAAATGATTGAGCGGAAGCTAAAAACAAAATTTTGATCTATTAAAAACTTCACCCCAAAAGAAACCAAAAGATTGCCTCGGATTTGACAAAAACAGATTGACAGAGGCTTGATAAAATGAGAATTCCCGGAGATCCAACCGTCGAAATTATCTGAAATTTGGACACAAGAAACTAGATTCCAATACGAAGCAAACCCAAAAAGAATCAGCTCGATCGGACTTATGAATCAAAAGTTATGAGCTTCGCAAGCTTGCTGATCCAGAACTTGACGAGAATTGATCTAACGTAAACTTCAAAGTTTTAATAGAACCGACAAAAGTTTAATCAACTAGACTTTGAGGAACTCTAAATAAATACCCTAGAACGGTTTTTGATGGATCAAATCAAGATGAAACTCAACAATCAAAAAAGCCAATCTAGAATTAGAACAAGCATGCAAACAAAAACCAAAACAGAAAACACTGTAGCGACGTGGTTATTCTTGTAGCATAAAAATCTTGGAAGAATTGATCTTTATTTCTTTTGTCTAAAATACTCTCATCAAAAGAGTACAAACTCTAAAACTCTTGATGCGCTCAGCTCTCCTTGGTGCCCTTTCAACAGGAGACAACCCTCCTATTTAAAGGACCAACCGAATACGATTCCTATTCCTAGAAGGAATCAGTATCCAACACAACTCTACTTGGCCCAACCTGGCCGAGTACAACTCTTACTGCGCATATGGTAACCCTACCATACTCACGTGACTAACACCTTGCACGCCGTATGGCCACCTGCCATACTCACGTGACTAACACTTTGCACGCGAATGACCTCCTGCCATTCTCACGTGACTAACCATTCTTCATGTGCACCACTCTCTTAGCCCGAACGTCCCGCATGACATCCTTGACCACCAAGACCTCAGTTCCTCCTGAACCTAGTCCCGAACCTCAGTTCCTCCATGAACCTAGTTCCAGTCCTGTCATCGACCACATTCGTCTTCGAGCAATACCTGCACATGAACAAACCACAAAACAAATCCGAGCACAAGTCCACGACATGACTCAAGGTCAATCCATGCAACTACTCACATGAGCATTGCATAAAGTCCACTTCAAAACACGCATCATGAAATCATCTCAAATTTCATAATTTCAAATTCAAACCATTTCAATTTTGCTCAAAACCGCCAAAAGCATGTGTATGACAGACCAAAGGATTGAACTCGAGATGGTCCAACTGTATCAAGATGTAGAAGCTGTCCTGGAGCGTTTGTCATCACCACGGTAAGAGGTGGATGTGAACCTGCAATCTTCTTATCATGTCTACAAGAAGAACATACTAGATTGCTATCACCCTTAAGCTTAGGCAAGCCACATATGAGATCTAAACCACTTACACGAGTAAGATGATCAAAACCAACATGACCAAGTCTACGATGCCAAAAGAATAAATCTTTAGAAACATTGGCAATTAGACACCTATGCTTAGAAGAAGGTGATGCATCAAAATCAGCTTTAAATACTCTTCCAAAACGAGAAATTTTGAACACAAGATCACCTGAAGCATCTAGCACTTTGCATTCATTTTTCTTAAAGCTTATCTCAAGATCTTCATCAAGCATTTGTGAGACAGAAAGCAAGTTATATTTCAAATTTTCAACAAGAGCCACATCCTTGAACATAAACTTGTCACTTACCTTTACTGTACCTTTTGCCACAACATCCGCTGTCCGATTTCGATCCAACGTCCCAGATTGCGCCACGTCATCTCACGGTGAGATTCCGTCCAAAATCCCAGATCCAATCTCGACCGTTGGATCTAGATCCAACGGTCCAGATCAAACGCGTTAACCCAAACGCGTGAGAGCCAAATCTAATCTGGGCCGTTGATTTTCAAATCAACGGCCGAGATTGCGCCACGCTGCCCGGAAGGCCGATTGGCCACGCGGCCGGCCGTCCAATCCACGCTGCGTCGGTGACGCCGACACGCTGGGCGCGCATGTCGGCGGCCCAGCCACCTACGCACCATGGCGTCACATGCAGCGTCATGGCGGGCCCATGTCGCCGGCCGATCGTCCAGCGGCCGTCGCAACAATGACGTCACAATGAGTCCCACTGTCGTGGCTGAGCCTCGGCCGACGTGATGGCGTCACAGAGGGGACCCACTGTCGATGACAAGGAGCCGTGGGCCGAGTCCACGGTAGACTAAGCAAGCGTGGACCGAGTCCATGGGCCGGTGACGTCGACCAACCAATCGAGAAGGTGACACGTGTCCAGGCTGACGCAATAATTAATTTCCGAAAAAGAAAATGATTTATTAATTCAAAATAATGATTTCAGATTTTGTTTCAAACTTCAAACGCTTATAACTTTTGTGTTTCAACTCCGATTTGAGTGATTCAAATTTCTAAATTTGTATAAAATTGAGATCTACCTAAATATAATTTTTTTTAATTTTTGGACTAAAGTTTTTCTCTGTAAAATTATTTAATTGATTATTTAAACTTTAAATAATCATAACTTTTTCATTTTAACTCCAAATTTGACGATTCCAGTTTCTAAAAATTCATAAAATCATGTTCTCTCTGTTTATGGATTTTATTTGGATGATTGGATACTTTTTGCCTATTGTTTATTCGTGTATTTGCTATTTGCACGCTTTACGAGTAGACGTTGAAGTCTTAGGAAGGATTTGAAGGAGAATTATTGACTCAGGATCCAACTCAAGACCAAGAACAAGTACTTTTTGAAGGCAAGTTGTGCTTTGACCATGTTGATCCTATTTTGAAAATCTATTTTGATTTAACTTATTGCATGCTAGTTCAGTTAGAAAATACTTTATTTAAATATGAAATTAGATAAATACCAATTTCTTTGTATGACACCTTGATTATTTAAATATGTGCCATGACCCCTTGTCACCCTAGTTGTGGTTTACTAGTTGGACATTATTAACTTGCCAACATGGGTTTTAGACCGTTGTAGTAATGCTGCTTAGACACACTCGTGCTCATGACATGATTTTGGACAAACAAATGTTAATATTGACTTAATGATATATTGAACCTGTTTTGGAAAGGTATCATGTGATGTTGATGGCACGTGGTGCATGGTAATCAAGCGGGGTTTGATAAATAGTTTTTCGGCCAGGGGCATGTGGCAAGAATAATCAGTGGGCCGATTATGGCATTGGGGATGTTGATTTGGTTCTTGGGTAGTCTTGCCCTGGTCACCCTAAGGACTTAACCTTGCAAGCCTTTGAATCGGGTCTAACATGCAACCACATGTCTGTAATGGGACGGACCTAGTTGACTAAGTTGCTAATAACGCACTGTGGGACCTCGGGAGGTCAACTACACCCTTTGTGTAAGTTATGCGGGGAGCGTGCCGGGGTGAGGCAGTACCCATCTAACAGTTGATTGGCCTAAACTTACGCCTTAGCTAAGGGAAGGGTTAGTGTGCAATAGCAGGGAGGACCACTTGTATTGTTAGAAGTTTCGAAAGACTTTATTCACGAGGAACTTCGCCTTTGTAGTGTTTGTTGTATCTTGTGGGTAAAGTGCATAACCTCTGCAGAGTGTAGAATCTATTCGAATAGCCGTGTCCGCGGTATTGGACATCGCTCGGAATTACAGTCAAGGGTTAGATTTTCTCAAAAATAACTTGGATTTGAAAGGTTGGGTTGGATTAATAATGATGTTGATGAAAATGTGGATTAGGATGGGAAAGATGTTTATTAAACTCCTTGAAAAGTTATCTATGCTTTACTTATTTCTACTGCTTTCGAATCTATTTATGATACTTATTAAATCATTTCTTGCAAATATACCTTGAGCTATTCCTTTGTACCAAGCCATGCATATAGTATATTAGCTTTGCATTACGTGCATGACTTCTTGAGTACCAAGTACTCACCCTTGCCACAATACAACACCCAGTTGAAGGAGACTACACGGCTTTGGAGGAGGAGCTCCAAGAGGATCCGTCTACTTAGGAGCGAGCCCGATCGGTTGCTGTGGTATCTTTGGATGGCGCCACGGGTTATTTGATTTTCATTGCTACTATTTCTCTCTTAATAAGTTTCGCCCTGCGAAATCATACATTTGTAACTTGACCATAAGGTCGAGTAACGATTTGACTATTTAAATAAAGTACTTTATTAGTATCGAGTGGTATGATTGTGATATTTACGATGTTAAGGCTGTGTGCACTAGTGCGTTCTGGACTAGTCTTTGAATACCTGAGGGTCCGGATTTGCAAATTCGGGGTCCCGACAGAGGTGGTATCAGAGCCATACTGACCGTAGGCTCAACCCTAGCTAGAATGGTCGTAGTGAGGATAAAACCTATTTTCTAAAGCTAAAAATTTTGTCAAGACAAGAAATGACATCTCGACTTACCCCCTTCTCTCTTTCCTTGTCTCTTCTTTGAATATTCCCTTACCTTGTCACGATTTAAAATTTGAGTTCTTATGTGAGCACTCTTGTGACAGATGGAGGGAGAGTTCAACTACGTCGATCTAGAGGTTGGTCACGCCGCGGAACTTTGGCATATGCTTCAGACTCTCGGAGATTTTGAGAAGCCGCAATACCAAGTGGAAGTGATCAGACAAGCAGGATTGATCAAGGCTTGTGACGTGAAGATTGAGGTACACTAGGCGAGAAGGGCCCAGGCAATCGCCCGATACACTGCACTGCCAGGAGGTCTACAATGCAGATGGGTATCCAAGAAGTATCACGACGAGCAATGCGGCACATTACCCGTATCTACGCCAGAGAGTTGGAGAGCATGGTGTTCCGTTATCACCCGCGCAGCAATAACCTTCTTGACCCGAAGGCGATTCGGATGAGGATGCCATGGTTACCTGATTGGCACGACTTGTTGTCGCCAGGAGGATGTACTTTCGATGATACAAGCAAAGAGCTCTGAAGGCCCGCAAAGGAGATCACAACAGAGAAGAAACAGATGGCGGGAAGCTCAAGAGTATGTGTCACACCTTCTGCGAAGGATTGACGAGTTGGAGATGGCTTTATACGGACCAGGAGCAGAGCGATTTCGAGCTACACGAGCCAGATCCGGAGGAGTCGGATCTCGATGAGGACACCGCTTCTTCGACTACCACGAGATGACACGATTCTTTGGACATGGCAATCGTTTGGCGCCTATGCGCGCAGCATCCGTACCAGGCCGTGGAGGTTTTCTGCCGATGAGTGAGCATAGGTTCTATAGTGAGACTCCTTCGGCCGAGTCGCGTCATAGGATAAAGAGTCACCCTTTAGGCGTTAGACTCCGATGTCGATTCGATTTGGATTTTCATTGTTTCTTTGAGTGTGCAGTATGTGTTGCAAGGCCCTTAGGCATTGTAAGCAACCATACCAAGTTATTAATATCAATAATAAAGTTGGACCTTAAAGTTACACCTTTCGCCGCATAAGTTCCATATTACTTTTCTATTCTTGATTCCCCCTCATCTCTAAAACTTAGAGCAAATCGACAGATGGCGAACACCATGAAACTTAGGAAGCAATGGAAGTGGTTCTCGCCAGAGAAAACCCCAATGATGGAGCACCAGCACCGCACTTGATTGATATGCAGAATTTTGGAGCATTTCTTGCTGCTCAGACTCGATTGATGCATGCTATGATGCAACAAATGCAACACATCCTTTGCTCGAGGCCACGACTAATCAAGTCAATCGGGGACAACGCCGAGAATGCAAGGCTATCGAGAGTTCATGAGGACTCACCCACCCACTTACTGGGGAATGCCAATCCATTGAGGCCGATGATTGGTTAAGGTCAATTGAGAGGAAGCTACACATAGCTCAATGCATAGGAAATGAGAAGGTACTCTACGCTTCTCATCGGTTGGAAGGAATACCGCCCGAATGGTGGGAGAACCGTGCCACGCAAGAGAACCCTCAAGATATCACTTGGGAAGAGTTCACGGTACTGCATTCCGCCCGATATCACGTGCGGAAGGAATCATGGACCTTAAGAAGGAGGAGTTCGAGCCTTGAAGCAAGGTAATCGGCCCGGTGGCCGACTACTGAACAAGTTCACCACAGCTAGCACGCCACGCTTTGAGGATGTAGCGACCAGATAAAGCAGGCAGTCGTTTCATGAAGGGACTTAACTCAGGATTGCAGGTGGGAATGATCACCCACACCTTTCAGATTTCCAAGAATTGGTGAATAAGGCGCTTATTCTTGAGGACAAGCGCAAAGGCCCGGATGAGAACGAGGAAGCGCGAGAATGCAGCGAGGGATCACGCCAGTGGAACGCAGCGGCGTCGAGAGTTGCACCAAATCAATTTTGATTCGACCACGAGAATGCCACAAGGACACCGTCACCAGCACCAAGACCCGTCAATCGTAACTACGGACTGCCCCCGCTAGAAACGCCTGCGCTCGAGCGATCAGAAGGAACAGTAAGACGCTGCTACAACCGCAACGAGCCAGGACATTTTGCCATGATTGTCCAAAGAAGACAGCAGGAGTGACCCCGTTCGCTTTAACTTGGGAACCACCCAGCTAGGGCGCCACACCAGAGCCACATCCTGCATCGTGGTGAGAGGCCGAGTCAACCATGTCACCGCAGATGCATTGCGAGAATGCTACGGACGATAAATCTTTGGGTAAGTTACTTGTTAACTTCGATTACACAGCTTGATTTTGTTTGACTGCGGAGCTTCGCATTCGTTTGTTTCGCAAGGCTTTGCTGCTAGAAGCGATTTGGGGATTGCAAGACTTAAGTGCATGCTTTTAGTTCAAACCCTGGTTCGAACTCCGAGCGAAAGTAGGATGTTCGGGTGAGAATACTAATAGATGGAATAGAGTTCCTAGCGAACCTTATAATTTTGGAGACCCGGACCTTAGACGTTATTTTGGGAATGGACTGGTTATCCAAGCACAAGGCCGTATTGGATTGTGGACGAAGGACTATCTCGATTGAGAGCCCGTGTGGAAAGAAAGTGGAATTTCAAGCTCTGCCGTTAGAGAGAAGGGCAGTTGATGGTTAACGGCACCAAGGCAATCAGCATAGAGGATGTCTCGGTAGTGAATGAGTACTCGGATGTTTTCAGAAGATCTACAGTATGCCGAGACGAGGGACATAGAGTTTGTGATAGAGCTTGTACCTGCAGTGCAGCGCCGATAGCAAAGAGACCTTATCGAATGTCCACCGAGGAGTTGGTAGAGATGAAGAAAGCAATTTGGAAGAGTTAATGGAGAAAGGATTTATCAGACCGAGTTAGTCGCCGTGGGAGCACCGGTTTTGTTTGTCAAGAAGAAGGGCGGGAGTTTCGGGATGTGCATCGACTACGTGCACTCAATGAAGTCACCGTGAAGAATAAGTATCCGCTACCAGGATTGATGATTTGTTCGATCGGTGAGAGGAGCCAGAGTTTTCTCCAAGATTGATCTTAGATCGGGATACCATCAGTTGAAGATCCGATCAGAAGATATCCCGAAGACTACATTCTCGTCAAGATATGGACATTACGAGTTCTGATTATGTCTTTTGGGTAGCGATTTAATGCGCCAAAGATATTTCATGAATATGATGAATAAGGTGTTCATGGAATATTTGGACAAGTTTGTTGTCATGTTCATAGATGATATCCTAATCTATTCCAAGGCAGAGGATGAACATGCCGAACACTTGAGGCGAGTTTTGGAAAAGCTGAGGGAACAGCAACTCTTCGCCAAGTTCAGTAAGTGTGATTTTTGGAAGGACAAGGTGGAGTTTCTTGGACATGTAATGACCGCAGAAGGAGTCGCCGTTGTGACACCTCGGAGTGTCATATCCTTAATTATTGAACATGATAAGGTTAAATACAGTATGAGATGTGGAAATAAGGTTAAAACCATAGGAATTGGAGGTTAATAGCTTTTCCGGGCCGTTTCTGGGCTGTTTTCGGGGTTTTGGGCCTTCCCGGGGGAGTTTTGGGCCTTGGTGGGCTTTGGAGGGATTGAGGAGGACTCTTATTGGACTAGGAGAGGGTGTGGGGGCTGGTAAAAAGGGCTCCTCCTGCCCTCCCTTGCGTTCACAACCAGCCAAGGTCCGCCCCTTGCAGCCTTGGGCGCCCCCCCTCCCCCACCTCTCCTCCAAGCCCTAGCCGCCACCCCTCTCCCTCTCCCTCTTGTGCGCCCCCCTAGCCTCCCCTTCCTCCACCTCCACACCACCTCCCCTCCACCCCTTGCTGCCCTAGGGTGGCCTCCCCACCCCTGCACCTCGTGGATTCATTCCGTGGAGCGAGGAGCGAGGAGCGAGGAGCGAGGAACGTGGAGCGAGGAGCGATCCGCGGAGATTGATTGGAGTTTTGTGCTTCGGGAAAAGGTATGAACATGGGGATCCTTGGGATTGATATAGGTACTGTTATTAGGATGTTTATGAAGTTTTTAGATCAATTGGAGGCGTTGGTTTGAAGTAATTTGGTTTAGATCTAAACTTGTCCACGTTTCTGTTTTCGGGCAGATTGAGCAGTCGAGCTAGGGTTCGAGTTTTCGTCAATTTAAATTTCGAATCTGACCGTACGGACTTCTAGGAAGTTGTAGATAATTTAATTATCTTTCCGTGGACGTAAAGCACGTTAAATTCCGATCAGCCGTTTGAAAGTTATGGCTGTTTTACCGAGCACCTAAAAATCTGTGACGTAATTGGAACAGATCTCGGTAATCTGTAGATTAAACAACTTTAGAGGCCGAATCAGACTTTCCTTATACCTAGAGAAAGTTGGGAAATTTCCTAGGCTACGTGAGGGTGTACTCGTTTAATTCATTCGGAGTCCCAGAACTCAAGTTATGCCTTTTGCAAGGCTGCTGTCCCTTGGGACAGAACCTCTGTTTTTAAGTTTTGCGAGTAGTTGGCAATGTCGGGTTAGATGGGGGTTTGTGTACTGTTTGGAGGCTATGATTGTGAGTGTGTGATTCCTATGTGCAGGTGGTGTGACCCCGAAAGTGCCCTCTTCTTCCCGCCAATCCGCTGCGTGGTTGAGGCAAGTGTGTTGTGATGGATAGCGAGTTGTAGGTTGCATGTTGAGATTAGATGGAATTGTTTACATGATATATGTCCACTTGCCATGTGTTAATGAATGATATGATATGATGAGCATGTTTAACATATTATGATGCCATGTGTTAATATGTGAATTAAATATGATAATTGGCATGGTTGCATGCATGTCATGAGGTAGGGCGAGGCGGTGAGAAAGTCTTAACTAGTCCGGCAAGGTCGGTGAGAAAGTTATGACTAATCCGGAACGCCATTGAGTAAGTCCTATGTCGTGATTCCATCCACGTGGTGTTTGGAAGCGAGTAGGCACCCTCCATCTTTGGGATGGAAGGGAGGAAAGGGTGCACACCGACGGGTGTGTACTTCCCCTACCGGTATGAGGTTCGGAGGGTCGAGGAGCATTGCATTACTTCGCATACAAATTGATGATGATATTGATAAGTAATCATGAATGAGATGATATACATGATGGAAGATGATATTGCCATGTTGTTATGCTTGTTGTCCATTGCAGTATGCTTGCTGAGTTTTCGATCTCACCCTTGTGTTTTCTTGTTGTTTTAGGTACCATGAGAACGGCATGCGGGGAAAGGGGAATAGTCACACGCTCACACGTTGCTTCACCTTAATGTTTCCCCAAGTCAATTCATTTAGTTTGATAATAAATTGCGTGTGATGGTCTTTAAAATTAAGTCTTAGCTTGGTTAATGAGAGTTCTATTGTTTGTTTGACACTTGGAACCTTAAGAGCTTAATGTTAGTCTCTTATTGTCGTTAAGACTTTATTTATTGCTGTTTTAGATGTTTCTCTTATTGCCATATAACGCTATATTGTTGCTTTGTTCCTTAAATTCATGATAAAACAAAGGAGGTGCTGCCGAAATCTCGGTTTTAGCCTATGCACCTTTGCTGGAATTTTATGTTAAATGTGGTATTTAGTTGTTGTTTAGCTTGTGTTTGGTAGCATTCGGGCATATTAAATGCCGGGTGTATTCTGATTGGTATCGAGGCGAAATTTGTAGGTCCTTGGAATATGTATTTTTAGTGTCATACCTTAAGTTGCAACTAAAATATGATGTGGAATAACTTAGAAACATGGCTTAGGTTCTAACTAAAGCGTTGTTATAGGATAGCAACGTTAAAACTTGTAAAAGTGGTATAACTAATCTAAAATCGACACACTTGGATGCAGTAGGATGGGTTTTGGTTCGTCATTGCATCGCGCTTGATTATGTGATAAGGAATATGCTTATGATGATGTTTGATCTATGATCTTGATTGTGTGCTTCGTGTTTGGGTGGTTGTCTGTCTAAAGCAGCCATGCAGAGGTAGAGGCCGTGGGCCGTGGCCGTGGAGGCCAGGGCGAGGCTCCAGGGAGTTGAGAGTCTGTTCTTGAGGGTAGCGTTTCGCTTAATGCTCGTGGGCCAGCTCGGGAGGAGCTTCGGCTGCAGTCGGGGCGGGGTGCCCGCGCAAATGAAGATTTAGTTCAGGCTCTGCAGAGGAGATTCGGGAGCTCGCCCGGCGATTGCGGGCAGCCCCTGGCTGTTGTGCCTCCCCTGCGGTGGCCTGTTGTTGCCCCATTGCCGGAGCCGAGGATGAGTCTCGAGTGGATGTCCCTCCGTCTTGACACTTTCGACGGAGCGAGCACGCCGATCGATCATGGATTGGCTGCGGTACATGGAGAAAGCGGTTTGAGGTCCTAGATTTGACCTCGGTTGAGAGGACTTCGCTTTGTGGCTTTTAATTTGAAGGGCCAGGCGATATCTGGTGGGAGGGAGTTAATTTGCTAGAGCCCCGATCTGGAGTCGATGACACAGGAGGACTTTGTGGCTCGCTTGAGCCAAGTTCCATCCAGTGTCCTTGAGAGGATGGAGCTTACTCGACCACTCTTTCCCGAGGAAGAGGTCGGTGGCAGTATGAGAAGGAGTTCAACGGCGTGGTGCGCTTCCGTCTGTGGCGGCCGACGATCGGGAGAAAGCTAGGAGGTTCCGTAGGGGCCTCAACCAGGAGTTGAGTTGTCATGGGGCGTGTCCTCGTGACTTACGCTCTATGGTGGAGCAAGCGAAGGGCATGGAGCTCGAGTTGGAGCTCTCCGGGACAAGCGAACCGGGAGGTTCGGGGTTCCTGCGGCCCCGGGCGGCGAGAAGAGGACCTTTGGTGGAGGAGGTGGGTCCTCTCGGCGACCCACCTTCAAGAAGTTCAAGGGAGGACAGGCTCCTCCTCGAGAGGCTAAGATAGGGCCGCCCAGTCGTCTTCTTCGCGGCGGCTTGTTGTCTGTGCCGGGCGAGGGCATGAAGTGCTTCAAGTGCGGTGGCGAGCACCGTGCTTGAGTGTGGTTGGACCGGGAGTTGCAACCAGCGGGCAAGCTCCCGGCCATATGGGGCGAGTCTGCCGGATGAACCCGGTAGCATCATCAAGTGGGAGATGGTGCCTTCTCCTCCCACTCGGTAGCGTCTTCGGAGAGGATCGGTGCACATGATGGCTGCCCTGTTTCTCAGCCACCCTTTGCGTGGCGCCACCCAGCGTCTTGGTGCCCGCGGCCGTCTGCTCCTCCTCGATTGCCTCCTCCGCCCCAGCCTTGTTGGGGCATCGGCTGAGTCGGGGCTCCTTCTTTCCGGCGCCACCAGAGTGTACGCTTTGCCGACCGCGAGTCGGTAGGGCATCCAGAGGTGGTTTGGTACTCTGCTCGTGGATTCCGTTGATGCCTTTGTTCCCTTTGATTAGGAGCATCCTACTCTTTTGTGTCGTCGGAGTTTGCTAGTAGAGCTAAGTTGGGAGTTCAATGGATTTACGAGTCCGTGTTAGTCGATTCTCCTAGGGGTTGATTGCTAGTTCTTTGGTTTGCCCTGGTTGCACCATTGCCATTGATGATGAGGTTTTCTTTGCCAATCTCATGGTGATCCGGTTGGCTCCTTTTGATGTCATTTTGGGCGCGGTGGCTGCATCGATGCCGTGCTAAGATCTGTTGTTTACGGAAGGCGGTTGCCTTGCGAGGCCCGTTCGGGAAGAGTTGACCTTTCAGGGTGGTATACCCTCGGTTCCGTCTTTGCTTTGACTAGTTTGTTTTCCGGCGTTTGAGGCTGTTGGGTTTCCTCATGACTTTGTCTGAGAAGCCATCTTCCTCGATTCCCATTGAGGAGATTTACTGTAGAAGGAGTTCGTTGATGTGTTCCCTGACGAGTTGCTGGTCTACCTCCCGTGAGGAATGTGGAGTTCGTATTGACCTTGTTCCTGGCACTCGACCTATTTCTATCTCTCCATACCGCTTGGCTCGTCCTTTTCAAGACGAGTTGAAGAAGCGATTGGAGAATCACATTGACCAAGGGCTTCATTCGGCGTAGCGTGTCGCCATGGGAGCACCGTCCTATTCGTCTCGAAGAAGGATGGGAGTTGGCGTATGTGCATTGATTATCGTGCTCTTAATCAAGTAACGATCAAAAACAAGTATCCTTTGCCTCGCATCGAGGATCTGTTTGACCAAGCGAAGAGGAGCAAAGGTGTTCTCCAAGATTGATCTTGATCGAGTACAATCGAGATCCGTGTGAGGAAGCGAGGACATTGAGAAGACTGCTTTCTCCACTAGGTATGGGCATTATGAATTTAAAGTTATGTCTTTTGGACTAACTAATGCCCTATTTGTCTTTATGGAGGCGATGAGCATTATGCTACACAAGTACCTTGATGAGTTTGTGGTAGTGTTCATCGATGACATTCGATTTACTCTAAATCGGAAGAGGAGCATGAGCGACACTTGAGGCTTGTCTTTGAGTACCTTGAGGGAATCAATTCTTTGCTAAGCTGAAAAAGTGCGAGTTACGGATTTGAAGTGGGTTTTCTTGGCCACATCATCAATCCAGAGGGCATATCTGTAGATCCTAGCAAAGTCTCAGCTTTTGGAATTTGGAAGAGGCCTTCCAATGTCAAAGAGGTGCATAGTTTCCTTGGGTTGGCTGGCTACTATCGGCGTTTTGTGCAGGATTTCTCTATCATTGCCAAGCCACTTTCACGGTGACTCGAAAGGGATGAAATTCGGTGGACTGCAGAGTGTGAGCACGGCTTACTGCACTTTGAAGGAGAAGTTAGTGGCTGCTCCTGTTCTTACCCTTCAGCCAGGGAGCGCTTCACTTGTTTATTCGATGCTTCTCGGTTGGGACTTGGGTGTGTGCTCATGCAAGAGGGCAAGGTGATTGCTTATGCTTCGAGGCGAGTTGAAAAAGCATGAGCAGAATTATCCCACGCATGATCTTGAGCTAGCCGCCGTGGTGTTTGCATTGAAGATATGGAGGCATTACATGCGGTGAGTCTTGTGATATTTTCACTGATCACAAGAGCCTCAAGTACATCTTTACTCAGAAAGATTTGAACTTGAGGCAGAGGAGGTGGCTAGAGTTGATAAAGGATTATGACCTCACTATCCAAGTATCATCAGGGAAAGCAAATGTGGTGGCCGACGCCCTCGATCGCAAGACAATGCCCCTGTTGTTGATTGTCTTGTTGCTGATTTTGAGCGTTTGGGAGTCTCCTATTGCTTTGCGGGGACCGTGCAGGCTGAAACTCAAATGATTCTTGAGTCGTGATTCTCGAGCGTGTGCGAGAGGCACAACAAAGATGATCGTTTGCTCCAGCAGTGAGGAAGCGCCTTGAGGATGGCAAGTCTGGAGACTTTACTGTTGATGATGCGGGAGCTTTGAGGTTTCGGGGCCGTGCATGCGTGCCCAGAAATCTCAAGTGAAAGAAGACATCTGAAAGAAGCTCATCGCACCCATACACGGTCCATCCTGGGAGACCAAGATGTCTGAGGACTTGAAGAAGAATTTACGGTGGAAAAGGATGAGAGTGGATATTGCCAAGTATGTGGCATCTTGTGGGATTTGCCGAGAAGATCAAAGTGAGCATAAGCGTCCGGCCGGCTTTATTGCGACCTTGGAGATTCTGTATGGCCATGGGATGACATCTCCATGGATTTTGTGGTTGGTTTACCTCGTTCTCCACGAGGAAGGATCTGTTTGGGTTGTGGTGGACCGTCTCGGCAAGTCTGCGCATTTCATTCCTATCCATACGACCAATTCTGCGGCGAGTTGGCTCCCATCTATGTGCGGGAGATTGTGAGACTGCATGGTGTACCTAAGACCATTATTTTTGATCGGGATGCGAAGTTCGTCTCCAAGTTAGGAGAGTTTGCAGAGTGCTTTGGAGTGCAGCGGCTTCGCCTTAGTACCGCTTTTCACCCTCGAGACGGATGGGCGATCTGGCGTACCATCCAGACATTGGAAGACATGCTCGGGGCCTGTGTGATGGCTTGGAAAGGTAGGCTGGGAGGATCATTTGCCTCTTGCGGAGTTTGCTTACAATAACGGCTATCATTCCGACATCCGGGCTGCTCCTTATGAGGTACTATATGGCCGGAAGTGCAGATCGCCACTTTGTTGGAATGCAGTGGGCGAGAGAGCGATTCTTGGACCGGATTGGGTTCATTGAGACTATTGATCGCGTGGCGGAGTGCAGCAGAACCTTCTCGCGTAGAAGCTGCACGAAGAGCTATCTTGATGTGGCGGCGAGACTTGGAGTTTGAGGTGGGTGATAAGCGTACTCTTGCAGTATCTCCCACCAAGGGTGTGGTGCGTTTTGGCACCAAAGGAAAGCTCAGTCCAAGGTATGTTGGGCCTTTTCCTATCATCGCCCGAGTTGGTAGGTTGGCCTATCATCTGGGGCTACCGGAAGCTATGCAAGGTGTGCATAATGTGTTCCATGTCTCGATGTTGAGGAAATACTTGCATGATCCGGAGTTGGTGGTTCCATTGGAACCATTGGCGCGTGAGCAGGACCTCACCTTCGAGTCCCGTCCTGTGGATATGCAGGGACTTGAGCGAGTGATGAAGAACAGGGCGCTTAAGTTTGTCAAGGTCCGGTGTTAACATCAGACCGAGAGAGAAGCGACTTGGGAGCTGGAATCTCGCATGCGCGAGAAGTATCCGAACTTTTAGCCTCGGTGTGTGATGTGAAAACCTAGCTGTCTTTGGTTTCTTTGGGTTTTCGTGTTGGTGCGTTTAGATTCGAGGTCGAATCCTGTTGAAGGGGGGAAGAATGTGACACCTCGGAGTGTCATATCCTTAATTATTGAACATGATAAGGTTAAATACAGTATGAGATGTGGAAATAAGGTTAAAACCATAGGAATTGGAGGTTAATAGCTTTTCCGGCCGTTTAGGCTGTTTAGGGGTTTTGGGCCGTCCCGGGGGAGTTTTGGGCCTTGGTGGGCTTTGGAGGGATTGAGGAGGACTCTTATTGGACTAGGAGAGGGTGTGGGGGCTGGTAAAAAGGGCTCCTCCTGCCCTCCCTTGCGTTCACAACCAGCCAAGGTGCGCCCCTTGCAGCCTTGGGCGCCCCCCCACCCCCACCACACCACCAAGCCCAAGCCCCCACCCCACACCCACACCCACGTGTGCGCCCCCCAAGCCACCCCAACCACCACCACCACACCACCACCCCACCACCCCAAGCAGCCCAAGGGTGGCCTCCCCACCCCTGCACCTCGTGGATTCATTCCGTGGAGCGAGGAGCGAGGAGCGAGGAGCGAGGAACGTGGAGCGAGGAGCGATCCGCGGAGATTGATTGGAGTTTTGTGCTTCGGGCAAAGGTATGAACATGGGGATCCTTGGGATTGATCTAGGTACTGTTATTAGGATGTTTATGAAGTTTTTAGATCAATTGGAGGCGTTGGTTTGAAGTAATTTGGTTTAGATCTAAACTTGTCCACGTTTCTGTTTTCGGGCAGATTGAGCAGTCGAGCTAGGGTTCGAGTTTTCGTCAATTTAGATTTCGAATCTGACCGTACGGACTTCTAGGAAGTTGTAGATAATTTAATTATCTTTCCGTGGACGTAAAGCACGTTAAATTCCGATCAGCCGTTTGAAAGTTATGGCTGTTTTACCGAGCACCTAAAAATCTGTGACGTAATTGGAACAGATCTCGGTAATCTGTAGATTAAACAACTTTAGAGGCCGAATCAGACTTTCCTTATACCTAGAGAAAGTTGGGAAATTTCCTAGGCTACGCGAGGGTGTACTCGTTTAATTCATTCGGAGTCCCAGAACTCAAGTTATGCCTTTTGCAAGGCTGCTGTCCCGCCGGGACAGAACCTCTGTTTTTAAGTTTTGCGAGTAGTTGGCAATGTCGGGTTAGATGGGGGTTTGTGTACTGTTTGGAGGCTATGATTGTGAGTGTGTGATTCCTATGTGCAGGTGGTGTGACCCCGAAAGTGCCCTCTTCTTCCCGCCAATCCGCTGCACGTGGTTGAGGCAAGTGTGTTGTGATGGATAGCGAGTTGTAGGTTGCATGTTGAGATTAGATGGAATTGTTTACATGATATATGTCCACTTGCCATGTGTTAATGAATGATATGATATGATGAGCATGTTTAACATATTATGATGCCATGTGTTAATATGTGAATTAAATATGATAATTGGCATGGTTGCATGCATGTCATGAGATAGAGGCGAGGCGGTGAGAAAGTCTTAACTAGTCCGGCAAGGTCGGTGAGAAAGTTATGACTAATCCGGAACGCCATTGAGTAAGTCCTATGTCGTGATTCCATCCACGTGGTGTTTGGAAGCCAGTAGGCACCCTCCATCTTTGGGATGGAAGGGAGGAAAGGAGTGCACACCGGCGGGTGTGTACTTCCCATACCGGTATGAGGTTCGGAGGGTCGAGGAGCATTGCATTACTTCGCATACAAATTGATGATGATATTGATAAGTAATCATGAATGAGATGATATACATGATGGAAGATGATATTGCCATGTTGTTATGCTTGTTGTCCATTGCGGTATGCTTGCTGAGTTTTCGATCTCACCCTTGTGTTTTCTTGTTGTTTTAGGTACCATGAGAGCGGCATGCGGAAAGGGAATAGTCACACGCTCACACGTTGCTTCACCTTAATGTTTCCCCAAGTCAATTCATTTAGTTTGATAATAAATTGCGTGTGATGGTCTTTAAAATTAAGTCTTAGCTTGGTTAATGAGAGTTCTATTGTTTGTTTGACACTTGGAACCTTAAGAGCTTAATGTTAGTCTCTTATTGTCGTTAAGACTTTATTTATTGCTGTTTTAGATGTTTCTCTTATTGCCATATAATGCTATATTGTTGCTTTGTTCCTTAAATTCATGATAAAACAAAGGAGGTCTGCGAAATCTCGGTTTTAGCCTATGCACCTTTGCTGGAATTTTATGTTAAATGTGGTATTTAGTTGTTGTTTTAGCTTGTGTTTGGTAGCATTCGGGCATATTAAATGCAGGAATTATTCTGATTAGTATCAGGCCCGAAATTTGTAGGTCCTTGGAATATGTATTTTTAGTGTCATACCTTAAGTTGCAACTAAAATATGATGTGGAATAACTTAGAAACATGGCTTAGGTTCTAACTAAAGCGTTGTTATAGGATAGCAACGTTAAAACTTGTAAAAGTGGTATAACTAATCTAAAATCGACACACTTGGATGCACAGTAGGATGGGTTTTGGTTCGTCATTGCATCGCGCTTGATTATGTGATAAGGAATATGCTTATGATGATGTTTGATCTATGATCTTGATTGTGTGCTTCGTGTTTGGGTGGTTGTCTGTCTAAAGCAGCCATGCAGAGGTAGAGGCCGTGGTGGGCCGTGGCGTGGAGGCAGGCGAGGCTCCCGAGGAGTTGAGGAGTCTGTTCTTGAGGGTAGCGTTTCGCTTAATGCTCGTGGGCGGCTCGGGAGGAGCTTCCGGCTGCGGTCGGGCGGGGTGCCGCGCAAATGAAGATTTAGTTCAGGCTCTGCAGAGGGAGATTCGGGAGCTACGCCCGGCGATTGCGGGCAGCCCCTGTTTGTTGTGCCTCCCCTGCAGTGGCCCCTGTTGTTGCCCCGCTGCACCGGGCCGAGGATGAGTCTCGAGGAGTGGATGTCCCTCCGTCTTGACACTTTCGACGGAGCGAGCACGCCGATCGATCCATGATTGGCTGCGGTACATGGAGAAGCGGTTTGAGGTCCTAGATTTGACCTCGGTTCAGAGGACTCGCTTTGTGGCTTTTCATTTGAAGGGCCAAGGCGATATCTGGTGGGAGGGTTACGGTGCTAGAGCCCCGATCTGGGTCGATGACACAGGAGGACTTTGTGGCTCGCCAGGCCAAGTTCCATCCAGTCTGTCCTTGAGAGGATGGAGCTTACTCGACCACTCTTTCCCGAGGAAAGAGGTCGGTGTGAGTATGAGAAGGAGTTCAACGGCGTGGTGCGCCCGTGCACTGTGGCGTGGCGACGATCGGAGAGAAAGCTAGGAGGTTCCGTAGGGGCCTCAACCAGGAGTTGAGTTGTCATGGGGCGTTGTCCTCGTGACTTCTGCTCTATGGTGGAGCAAGCGAAGGGCATGGAGCTCGAGTTGGAGCTCTCCGGGACAAGCGAGAACCGGGAGGTTCAGGGGTTCCTGCGGCCCCGGGCGAGTGGGCAGAAGAGGACCTTTGGTGGAGGAGGTGGGTCCTCTCGACCCACCTTCAAGAAGTTCAAGGGAGGGCAGGGCTCCTCCTCGAGAGGCTAAGATGGGGCCTTGATCGTCTTCTTCGCGGCGGCTGATCGTCTGTGCCGGGCGAGGGCATGAAGTGCTTCAAGTGCGGTGGCGAGCACCGTGCTTGAGTGTGGTTGGACCGGGAGTTGCAACCCTTTGTGGCAAGCCCGGCCATATGGGGCGAGTCTGCGGATGAACCCGGTAGCATCATCAAGTGGGAGATGGTGCCTTCTCCTCCCACTCCGGTAGCGTCTTCCGGAGGATCGGTGCACATGATGGCTGCCCCTGTTTCTCAGCCACCCTTTGCGTGGGCGCCACCAGCGTCTTGGTGCCCGCGGCCGTCTGCTCCTCCTCGGTTGCCTCCTCCGCCCCAGCCTTGTTGGGGCATCGGCTGAGTCGGGGCTCCTTCTTTCCGGCGCCACCAGAGTGTGCGCTTTGCCGACCGCCGAGTCGGTAGGGCATCCAGAGGTGGTTTCAGGTACTCTGCTCGTGGATTCCGTTGATGCCTTTGTTCCCTTTGATTAGGAGCATCCTACTCTTTTTGTGTCGTCGGAGTTTGCTAGTAGAGCTAAGTTGGGAGTTCAGGATTTACGAGTCCGTGTTAGTCGATTCTCCTAGGGGTTGATTGCTAGTTCTTTGGTTTGCCACTGGTTGCACCATTGCCATTGATGATGAGGTTTTCTTTGCCAATCTCATGGTGATCCAGTTGGCTCCTTTTGATGTCATTTTGGGCGCGGTGGCTGCATCGATGCAGTGCTAAGATCTGTTGTTTACGGAAGGCAGTTGCCTTGCAGGCCCGTTCGGGGAAGAGTTGACCTTCAGGGTGGTATACCCTCGATTCCGTCTTTGCTTTGACTAGTTTGTTTTACGGTCGGCGTTTGAGGCTGTTGGGTTTCCTCATGACTTTGTCACGAGAAGCCATCTTCCTCGATTCCCATTGAGGAGATTTACGTAGAGAAGGAGTTCGTTGATGTGTTCCTGACGAGTTGCCTGGTCTACCTCCTGTGAGGAATGTGGAGTTTCGTATTGACCTTGTTCACGGCACTCGACCTATTTCTATCTCTCCATACCGCTTGGCTCGTCCTTTTCAAGGCGAGTTGAAGAAGCTTGATTGGAGAATCATTGGCCAAGGGCTTCATTCGGCGTAGCGTGTCGCCATGGGGAGCACCCGTCCTATTCGTCTCGAAGAAGGATGGGAGTTGGCGTATGTGCATTGATTATCGTGCTCTTAATCAAGTAACAGTCAAAAACAAGTATCCTTTGCCTCGCATCGAGGATCTGTTTGACCAACTGAAGGAGCAAAGGTGTTCTCCAAGATTGATCTTGATCGAGGGTACAATCGAGATCCGTGTGAGGGAGCAGGACATTGAGAAGGCTGCTTTCTCCACTAGGTATGGGCATTATGAATTTAAAGTTATGTCTTTTGGACTAACTAATGCCCTCTTTGTCTTTATGGAGGCGATGAGCAGTATGCTACACAAGTACCTTGATGAGTTTGTGGTAGTGTTCATCGATGACATTCGATTTACTCTAAATCGGAAGAGGAGCATGAAGCGACACTTGAGGCTTGTCTTTGAGTACCCTGAGGGGAATCAATTCTTTGCTAAGCTGAAAAAGTGCGAGTTACGGATTTGAAGTGGGTTTTCTTGGCCACATCATCAATCCAGAGGGCATATCATCGTAGATCCTAGCAAAGTCTCGGCGATTTTGGGTGGAAGAGGCCTTCCAATGTCAAAGAGGTGCATAGTTTCCTTAGGTTGGTGGCTACTATCGGCGTTTTGTGCGAGATTTCTCTATCATTGCCAAGCCACTTTCACGGTGACTCGAAAGGGATGAAATTCAGTGGTGCAGAGTGTGAGCACTTACGCACTTTGAAGGAGAAGTTAGTGATCGCTCCTGTTCTTACCCTTCAGCCAGGAAGCGCTTCCTTTGTTTATTACGATGCTTCTCGGTTGGGACTTGGGTGTGTGCTCATGCAAGAGGGCAAGGTGATTGCTTATGCTTGAGGCGATTGAAAAAGCATGAGCGAGAATTATCCCACGCATGATCTTGAGCTAGCAGCGCCGTGGTGTTTGCATTGAAGATATGGAGGCATTACATGACGGTGAGTCTTGTGATATTTTCATCGATCACAAGAGCCTCAAGTACATCTTTACTCAGAAAGATTTGAACTTGAGGCGAGAGGAGGTGGCTAGAGTTGATAAAGGATTATGACCTCACTATCCGGTATCATCAGGGAAAGCAAATGTGGTGGCCAGCGCCCTCGATGCAAGACAATGCCCCTGTTGTTGATTGTCTTGTTGCTGATTTTGGCGTTTGGGAGTCTCCTATTGCTGCGGGGACCGTGCATTGAAACTCAAATGATTCTTGAGTCGGCGATTCCTGGCGTGTCGAGAGGCACAACAAAGATGATCGTTTGCTCCGGCAGGTGAGGAAACGCCTTGAGGATGGCAAGTCCGGAGACTTTCTTGTTGATGATGCGGGAGCTTTGAGGTTTCAGGGCCGTGCATGGCGTGCCCCGGAAATCTCAAGTGAAAGAAGACATCTGAAAGAAGCTCATCGCACCCGTACGGTCCATCTGGGGAGACCAAGATGTCTGAGGACTTGAAGAAGAATTTACGGTGGAAAAGGATGAGAGTGGATATTGCCAAGTATGTGGCATCTTGTGGGATTTGCCAGGAAGATCAAAGGCGAGCATAAGCGTCCTATTGGCTGTTGCGACCCTTGGAGATTCTGTATGGCCATGGGATGACATCTCCATGGATTTTGTGGTTGGTTTACCTCGTTCTCCACGAGGAAGGATCTTTGTTTGGGTTGTGGTGGACCGTCTCAGCAAGTTTGCGCATTTCATTCCTATCCGCACGACCAATTCTGCGAGCGAGTTGGCTCCCATCTATGTGCGGGAGATTGTGAGACTGCATGGTGTACCTAAGACCATTATTTTTGATCAGGATGCGAAGTTCGTCTCCAAGTTAGGAGAGTTTGCAGAGTGCTTTGGAGTGCAGCGGCCGCCTTAGTACCGCTTTTCACCCTCAGGACGGATGGGCGATCTGAGCGTACCATCCAGACATTGGAAGACATGCTCGGGGCCTGTGTGATGGCTTGGAAAGGTATTGGGAGGATCATTTGCCTCTTGCGGAGTTTGCTTACAATAACGGCTATCATTCCCGGCATCCGGGCTGCTCCTTATGAGGTACTATATGGCGGAAGTGCAGATCGCCACTTTGTTGGAATGCGATGGCGAGAGAGCGATTCTTGGACCGGATTGGGTTCAGCAGACTATTGATCGCGTGGCGGAGAATGCAGCGAGAACCTTCTCGCGGCGTAAGCGGACAGAAGAGCTATGCTGATGTGAGGCGGCGAGACTTGGAGTTTGAGGTGGGTGATAGCGTACTCTTGCGAGTATCTCCCACCAAGGGTGTGGTGCGTTTTGGCACCAAAGGAAAGCTTAGTCCAAGGTATGTTGGGCATTTTCCTATCATCGCCCGAGTTGGTAGGTTGGCCTATCATGCAGGGCTACTGGAAGCTATGCAAGGTGTGCATAATGTGTTCCATGTCTCGATGTTGAGGAAATACTTGCATGATCCGGAGTTGGTGGTTCCATTGGAACCATTGGCGCTGAGCAGGACCTCACCTTGAGTCCCGTCTGTGGATATGCAGGGACTTGAGCGAGTGATGAAGAACACGGGGCGCTTAAGTTTGTCAAGGTCCGGTGGTCACATCAGACCGAGAGAGAAGCGACTTGGGAGCTGGAATCTACGCATGCGAGAAGTATCCCGAACTTTTCGCCTCGGGTGTGTGATGTGAAAACCTAGCTATCTTTGGTTTCTTTGGGTTTCGTGTTGGTGCGTTTAGATTCGAGGTCGAATCCTGTTGAAGGGGGGAAGAATGTGACACCTCGGAGTGTCATATCCTTAATTATTGAACATGATAAGGTTAAATACAGTATGAGATGTGGAAATAAGGTTAAAACCATAGGAATTGGAGGTTAATAGCTTTTCCGGGCCGTTTCTGGGCTGTTTTCGGGGTTTGGGCCTTAAGAGTTTTGGGCCTTGGTGGGCTTTGGAGGGATTGAGGAGGACTCTTATTGGACTAGGAGAGGGTGTGGGGCTGGTAAAAGGGCTCCTCCTGCCCTCCCTTGCGTTCACAACCAGCCAAGGTCCGCCCCTTGCAGCCTTGGCGCCCCTCCCCCGCCTCTCCTCCAAGCCCTAGCCGCCACCCCTCTCCCTCTCTCCTCTTGTGCGCCCCCCTAGCCTCCCCTTCCTCCACCTCCACACCACCTCCCCTCCACCCCTTGCTGCCCTAGGGTGGCCTCCCCACCCCTGCACCTCGTGGATTCATTCCGTGGAGCGAGGAGCGAGGAGCGAGGAGCGAGGAACGTGGAGCGAGGAGCGATCCGCGGAGATTGATTGGAGTTTTGTGCTTCGGGAAAAGGTATGAACATGGGGATCCTTGGGATTGATATAGGTACTGTTATTAGGATGTTTATGAAGTTTTTAGATCAATTGGAGGCGTTGGTTTGAAGTAATTTGGTTTAGATCTAAACTTGTCCACGTTTCTGTTTTCGGGCAGATTGAGCAGTCGAGCTAGGGTTCGAGTTTTCGTCAATTTAGATTTCGAATCTGACCGTACGGACTTCTAGGAAGTTGTAGATAATTTAATTATCTTTCCGTGGACGTAAAGCACGTTAAATTCCGATCAGCCGTTTGAAAGTTATGGCTGTTTTACCGAGCACCTAAAAATCTGTGACGTAATTGGAACAGATCTCGGTAATCTGTAGATTAAACAACTTTAGAGGCCGAATCAGACTTTCCTTATACCTAGAGAAAGTTGGGAAATTTCCTAGGCTACGCGAGGGTGTACTCGTTTAATTCATTCGAGTCCCAGAACTCAAGTTATGCCTTTTGCAAGGCTGCTGTCCCGCCGGGACAGAACCTCTGTTTTTAAGTTTTGCGAGTAGTTGGCAATGTCGGGTTAGATGGGGGTTTGTGTACTGTTTGGAGGCTATGATTGTGAGTGTGTGATTCCTATGTGCAGGTGGTGTGACCCCGAAAGTGCCCTCTTCTTCCCGCCAATCCGCTGCACGTGGTTGAGGCAAGTGTGTTGTGATGGATAGCGAGTTGTAGGTTGCATGTTGAGATTAGATGGAATTGTTTACATGATATATGTCCACTTGCCATGTGTTAATGAATGATATGATATGATGAGCATGTTTAACATATTATGATGCCATGTGTTAATATGTGAATTAAATATGATAATTGGCATGGTTGCATGCATGTCATGAGATAGGGCGAGGGCGGTGAGAAAGTCTTAACTAGTCCGGCAAGGTCGGTGAGAAAGTTATGACTAATCCGAACGCCATTGAGTAAGTCCTATGTCGTGATTCCATCCACGTGGTGTTTGGAAGTTTAGTAGGCACCCTCCATCTTTGGGATGGAAGGGAGGAAAGGGTGCACACCGACGGGTGTGTACTTCCCATACCGGTATGAGGTTCGGAGGGTCAGGGAGCATTGCATTACTTCGCATACAAATTGATGATAAAATAGATAAGTAATCAACAATTAGATGATAAACATGATGGAAGATGATATTGCCAAGATGTTATGCTTGTTGTCCATTGCGGTATGCTTCTTGAGTTTTCGATCTCACCCTTGTGTTTTCTTGTTGTTTTAGGTACCATGAGAACGGCATGCGGGAAAGGGGAATAGTCACACGCTCACACGTTGCTTCACCTTAATGTTTCCCCAAGTCAATTCATTTAGTTTGATAATAAATTGCGTGTGATGGTCTTTAAAATTAAGTCTTAGCTTGGTTAATGAGAGTTCTATTGTTTGTTTGACACTTGGAACCTTAAGAGCTTAATGTTAGTCTCTTATTGTCGTTAAGACTTTATTTATTGCTGTTTTAGATGTTTCTCTTATTGCCATATAATGCTATATTGTTGCTGTTCCTTAAATTCATGATAAAACAAAGGAGGTGCTGCCGAAATCTCGGTTTTAGCCTATGCACCTTTGCTGGAATTTTATGTTAAATGTGGTATTTAGTTGTTGTTTAGCTTGTGTTTGGTAGCATTCGGGCATATTAAATGCCTGGGGTATTCTGATTGGTATCGAGCGGGCTGTAGGTCCTTGGAATATGTATTTTTAGTGTCATACCTTAAGTTGCAACTAAAATATGATGTGGAATAACTTAGAAACATGGCTTAGGTTCTAACTAAAACGTTGTTATAGGATAGCAACGTTAAAACTTGTAAAAGTGGTATAACTAATCTAAAATCTGACACACTTGGATGCACAGTAGGATGGGTTTTGGTTCGTCATTGCATCGCGCTTGATTATGTGATAAGGAATATGCTTATGATGATGTTTGATCTATGATCTTGATTGTGTGCTTTCGTGTTTGGGTGGTTGTCTGTCTAAAGCAGCCATGCCGAGGGTAGAGGCCAGGACGCCGTGTGGCCGTGGAGGCCAGGCGAGGCTCGAGGGAGTTGAGGAGTGCATTCTTGAGGGTAGCGTTCGCTTAATGCTCGTGGGCCGGCTCGGGAGGAGCTTCGGCTGCAGTCGGGGCGGGGTGCCCGCCGCAAATGAAGATTTAGTTCAGGGCTCTGCAGAGGAGATTCAGAGCTACGCCGGCGATTGCGGGCAGCCCTCGCTGTTGTGCCTCCTGCTGGCCCTGTTGTTGCCCCGCACCGGAGCCGAGGATGAGTCTCCAGAGTGGATGTCCCTCCGTCTTGACACTTTCGACGGAGCAGCACGCCGATCCATCCGCAGATTGGCTGCGGTACATGGAGAGGCAGCTTTGAGGTCCTAGATTTGACCTCGGTTGAAGGACTCGCTTTGTGGCTTTTCATTTGAAGGGCCAAGCGATATCTGGTGGGAGGGGTTACGGCTGCTAGAGCCCCGATCTGGGTCGATGACACAGGAGGACTTTGTGGCTCGCCGAGCCAAGTTCCATCCAGAGTCTGTCCTTGAGAGGATGGAGCTTACTCGACCACTCTTTCCCGAGGAAAGAGGTCGGTGGCAAGAGTATGAGAAGGAGTTCAACAGCGTGGTGCGCTTCAGATCTACCGTGTGGCAAAACGATCGGGAGAAAGCTAGGAGGTTCCGTGAGGGGCCTCAACCAGGAGTTCAGAGTTGTCATGGGGGCGATCGTCCCTCGTGACTTACGCTCTATGGTGGAGCAAGCGAAGGGCATGGAGCTCGAGTTGGAGCTCTCCGGGACAAGCGTAACCCGGGAGGTTCAGGGGTTCCTGCGGCCACAGCGGGGCCGAAGAGGACCTTTGGTGGAGGAGGTGGGTCCTCTCGACCCACCTTCAAGAAGTTCAAGGGAGGACAGGGCTCCTCCTCGGAGGCTAAGATGGGGCCGCCTGATGCGTCTTCTTCGCGAGCGACTGTTCGTCTGTGCCGGGCAGGGCATGAAGTGCTTCAAGTGCGGTGGCGAGCACCGTGCTTCAGAGTGTGGTTGGACCGGGAGTTGCAACCACTTTGGCAAGCCCGGCCATATGGGGGCGAAGTCTGCCGGATGAACCCGATAGCATCATCAAGTGGGAGATGGTGCCTTCTCCTCCCACTCGGCCAGCGTCTTCCAGAGGATCGGTGCACATGATGGCTGCCCTGTTTCTCAGCCACCCTTTGCGTGGGCGCCACCAGCGCGTCTTGGTGCCCGGCCGTCTGCTCCTCCTCGATTGCCTCCTCCGCCTCAGCCTTGTTGGGGCATCACTGAGTCGGGCTCCTTCTTTCAGCGCCACCAGAGTGTACGCTTTGCCGACCGCCGAGTCGGTAGGGCATCGAGGTGGTTTCGGTACTCTGCTCGTGGATTCCGTTGATGCCTTTGTTCCCTTTGATTCCGAGCATCCTACTCTTTTGTGTCGTCGGAGTTTGCTAGTAGAGCTAAGTTGGGAGTTCAATGGATTTACGAGTCCGTGTTAGTCGATTCTCCTAGGGGTTGATTGCTAGTTCTTTGGTTTGCCCTGGTTGCACCATTGCCATTGATGATGAGGTTTTCTTTGCCAATCTCATGGTGATCCAGTTGGCTCCTTTTGATGTCATTTTGGGCACGGATGGCTGCATCGATGCCGTGCTAAGATCTGTTGTTTCGGAAGGCGGTTGCCTTGCAGGCCCGTTCGGGAAGAGTTGACCTTTTCAGGGTGGTATACCCTCGATTCCGTCTTTGCTTTGACTAGTTTGTTTTAAGTCGGCGTTTGAGGCTGTTGGGTTTCCTCATGACTTTGTCTCGAGAAGCCATCTTCCTCGATTCCCATTGAGAGATTTCTGAGAGAAGGAGTTCGTTGATGTGTTCCTGACGAGTTGCCTGGTCTACCTCTGTGAGGAATGTGGAGTTTCGTATTGACCTTGTTCACGGCACTTCGACCTATTTCTATCTCTCCATACCGCTTGGCTCGTCCTTTTCAAGACGAGTTGAAGAAGCGATTGGAGAATCTGCTGGCCAAGGGCTTCATTCGGCGTAGCGTATCGCCATAGGGAGCACCCGTCCTATTAAATCTCGAAGAAGGATGGGAGTTGGCGTATGTGCATTGATTATCGTGCTTTAATCAAGTAACGATCAAAAACAAGTATCCTTTGCCTCGCATCGAGGATCTGTTTGACCAATCAAGGGAGCAAAGGTGTTCTCCAAGATTGATCTTCATCGGTACAATCAGATCCGTGTGAGGGAGCAGGACATTGAGAAGACTGCTTTCTCCACTAGGTATGGGCATTATGAATTTAAAGTTATGTCTTTTGGACTAACTAATGCCTATTTGTCTTTATGGAGGCGATGAGCAGTATGCTACACAAGTACCTTGATGAGTTTGTGGTAGTGTTCATCGATGACATTCGATTTACTCTAAATCGGAAGAGGAGCATGAGCGACACTTGAGGCTTGTCTTTGAGTACCTGAGAGGGAATCAATTCTTTGCTAAGCTGAAAAAAGTAGTTACGGATTTGAAGTGGGTTTTCTTGGCCACATCATCAATCCAGAGGGCATATCTCAGTAGATCCTAGCAAAGTCTCATAGTTTTGGACTGGAAGAGGCCTTCCAATGTCAAAGAGGTGCATAGTTTCCTTGGGTTGGTGGCTACTATCGGCGTTTTGTGCAGGATTTCTCTATCATTGCCAAGCCACTTTCACGGTGACTCGAGAAAGGGATGAAATTCGGTGGATCGCAGAGTGTGAGCACAGCTTACGCACTTTGAAGGAGAAGTTAGTGATCGCTCCTGTTCTTACCCTTCCCGAGCCTGGGAAGCGCTTCACTGCTTATTCTCGATGCTTCTCGGTTGGGACTTGGGTGTGTGCTCATGCAAGAGGGCAAGGTGATTGCTTATGCTTTAGGCAGTTGAAAAAGCATGAGCAGAATTATCCCACGCATGATCTTGAGCTAGCCGCCGTGGTGTTTGCATTGAAGATATGGAGGCATTACTCAGACGGTGAGTCTTGTGATATTTTCACTGATCACAAGAGCCTCAAGTACATCTTTACTCAGAAAGATTTGAACTTGAGGCAGAGGAGGTGGCTAGAGTTGATAAAGGATTATGACCTCACTATCCAAAGATCATCCGGGAAAGCAAATGTGGTGGCCGACGCCCTCGATGCAAGACAATGCCCCTGTTGTTGATTGTCTTGTTGCTGATTTTGAGCGTTTGGGAGTCTCCTATTGCTTTGCGGGGACCGTGCAGGCTGAAACTCAAATGATTCTTGAGTCTGATTCCTCGAGCTGCAGCGAGAGGCACAACAAAGATGATCGCTTGCTCCAAACAGGTGAGGAAACGCCTTGAGGATGGCAAGTCCGGAGACTTTCTTGTTGATGATGCGGGAGCTTTGAGGTTTCAGGGCCGCCTGCATGCGTGCCCAGAAATCTCAAGTGAAAGAAGACATCCTGAAAGAAGCTCATCGCACCCGTGCACGGTCCATCCCGGGAGACCAAGATGTACTGAGGACTTGAAGAAGAATTTACGGTGGAAAAGGATGAGAGTGGATATTGCCAAGTATGTGGCATCTTGTGGGATTTGCCGGAAGATCAAAGTCGAGCATAAGCGTCCGTGGCTTTGCTGACCCTTGGAGATTCTCGTATGGCCATGGGATGACATCTCCATGGATTTTGTGGTTGGTTTACCTCGTTCTCCACGAGGAAGGATGCTGTTTGGGTTGTGGTGGACCGTCTCGGCAAGTCTGCGCATTTCATTCCTATCCGCACGACCAATTCTCATGAGCGAGTTGGCTCCCATCTATGTGCGGGAGATTGTGAGACTGCATGGTGTACCTAAGACCATTATTTTTGATCGGGATGCGAAGTTCGTCTCCAAGTTAGGAGAGTTTGCAGAGTGCTTTGGGTGCAGCGGCTTCGCCTTAGTACCGCTTTTCACCCTCGACGGATGGGCGATGCAGGCGTACCATCCAGACATTGGAAGACATGCTCAGGGCCTGTGTGATGGCTTGGAAAGGTAGCTGGGAGGATCATTTGCCTCTTGCGGAGTTTGCTTACAATAACAGCTATCATTCCAAAGATCCGGCTGCTCCTTATGAGGTACTATATGGCCGGAAGTGCAGATCGCCACTTTGTTGGAATGCAAGGCGAGAGAGCGATTCTTGGACCGGATTGGGTTCAGCAGACTATTGATCGCGTGGCGGAGGTATTTGCGAGAACCTTCTCGCAGAGAGCGCATGTAAGAGCTATGCTGATGTGAGGGTGAGTTATGTGAGGATTTTCAGAAAATGAAGATAGCTGTTATTGTAAGCAAACTCATAAGGAGCAGCCCGGATGCTGGAGGTAGGGTGAGTTATGTGAGGATTTTCAGAAAATGAAGATTGAGGTAGTACCTAGCGGATTCTTGGCCGCATTAGAAGTAAAGCCTACCCTAGAGGATCAGATCCGAGAAGGACAGAAGGATGATGACAAGATCCGCAGGATTAAGTCCATCAAGGAGGAAGGCAAGGCAGAGGACTTCAAGTTGGATGAGCAAGGCACGTTATGGATGAAGGATCGCATTTGTGTGCCGAACAAAAAGGAGCTAAGGCAACTGATTTTGGAAGAAGCCCATGACTCAAGTACTAATTCATCCTGAAGCGCCAAAATGTATCAGGATTTGAAGGAAAGATTACGGTGGCCGAGCATGAAGCGTGAAGTTGCCGAGCATGTTGCATTGTGCGATGTATGCCAGAGAGTCAAGGCAATGCATCGAGAGACCCGACAAGATTGCTACACCACGAGAATACCGAGTGGAAGTGGGAGGAAATCGGAATGGATTTCATTACCGGGTTGCCTAAGACTCAAGGAGGTTATGACTCCATATGGGTTATAGTGGATCGTTTGACCAAAGTAGCCCATTTTATCCCCGTGAAGACCACCTACTCGGGAGATAAGTTAGCAGAGTTGTACATGATCAGATCGTCTGCTTGCACGGAGTGCCAAGGAGGATTGTATCGGACAGAGGTACCCAATTTACCTCAAGGTTACGGAATAAGTTGCACGAAGCCATGGGAACCCGTTTAAACTTCAAGATGTACACCTATCATCCATGCACGGATGGACAGACCGAAAGAGTCAACCAGATTCTGGAAGATATGTTAATAGCATGTGCATTGGCTTATGCTACCTCTTGGGATAAGAGTTTGCCGTATGCCGAGTTCAGTTACAACAATAGTTACCAAGCTAGTTTACAGATGTCACCTTTTGAGGCACTGTATGGTCGACCCTGTCGGACGCCATTGAATTGGAATGAGACCGGCGAGCGCCGTGTCTTCGGGCCTGATATTCTTCAAGAAGCTGAAGAGCAGATTGCCATGATTAGGGAAAGGTTGAAGATCGCCCAATCACGACAGAAGAGTTATGCTGACAACCGTCGCCGAGACTTGAGTTTTGAACCAGAAGACTTTGTATACCTCAGAGTTACACCTCTCAGTGGAGTTAAGAGGTTCCATGCCAAAGGGAAACTTGCACCCCGTTATGTTGGACCATTTAAAATTTTGAGTCGCAGAGGCGAAGTTGCTTATCAGCTGGAGTTGCCGCAGTCGTTAGCAGGAGTGCATGACGTATTCCACGTGTCCCAGTTGAAGAATGTCGGGACCCCGAATTTGCAAATCCGGACCCTCTGTGTATTCAGCACTAGTCCAGGAACGCGCTAGTGCACACAGTCTTAACATCGGTAAATATCACAATCATACCAAACGATACCAATAAAGTACTTTATTTAAATAACCAAACTGGTTGCTCGACCTTATGGTCAAATTACAAATGTATGCCTCGCAAGGCGAAACTTATTCAGAGAAAAATAATAATAGCAGCGGAAAATCAAATAACTTCGTGGCGCCATCCAAAGATACCACAGTAACTGACTGGGCTCGCTTCCCTAAGTAGACGGATCCTCTTGGAGTTCCTCCTCCAAAGCTGGCGTAGTCTCCTCTTCAACTGATGTTGTGTTGAGGCAAGGGTGAGTACTTGGTACTCAGCAAGTCATGCACAGAATGCAAGCTAATATACTATATGCATGGCTTGGTACAAAGGAATAGCTCAAGGTATATTTGCAAAGAAACAAAGATTTGACAAGTAATATAAGTAGATTCAAAGCGTGAGAAATAAGTAAAGCGTAAATAACTTTTCCAGAAGTTTAATAAACATTTTTCCCCATCCTAAACCACATTACCATCATCTTTATTCTTAAACCAGACCAACCTTTCAAAATCCAGGTTATTTTCAGAAAATCTAACCCTTGACTGTAATTCCCGAGCATTGTCCAGTACCGTGGACTCGGCTATTTAAATAGATTCTACACTCTGCAGAGGTTATGCACTTTACCCACAAGATACAGTCAAACACCACAAAGGCGAGTTCCCGTAACAAAGCCTTTCGGAAGCCTCAAACAACACAGGTGGTCCTCTCCGGTTCGTGCTCTACACCATCCCTTCCCTTAGCCAAGGCGAAGTATGGGACCAACACACCGTTAGATGGGTATCTGGCCACAGCCACGATACGCTCCCCCGTACAATCACACAAACGGTGTAATTGACACCCTGAGGCTCCACAAGTGAGTCCTTAGCGACTTAGTCAACTAGGGCCGTCCCATTCCAGCCATGTGGTTGCAAGTATGACCCAGTTCAAAGGCTTGCAAGGTTAAGTCCTTAGAGTGACCAGGGCAAGACTACCCGAAGAACCAAATCAACATCCCCAATGCCACAACTGGCCCACCTGATTACTCTTGCCACATGCCCCTGGCCGAAATCATTTATCAAACCCCGCTTGATTACCATGCACCACGTGCCATCAACATCACATGATACTTTTCCAAAACAGGTTCAATATATCATTAAGTCAATATTAACATTTAATTGTCCAAAATCATGTTATGAGCACGTAGCGTGTCTAAGCAAAGATACTACAACGGTCTAAACCCATGTTGGCAATTTAATAATGTCCAACTAGTAAACCACAACTAGGGTGACAAGGGATCATGGCACATACTTAGATAATCAAGGTGTCATACAGCAAATTGGTATTTATCTAATCCCCATGTTTAAGCAAAGTATTTTTCTAATTGAACTAGCATGCAATAGTTTAAAATCAAAATAGATTTCGAAATAGGATCAACATGGTCAAAGCACAACTTGCCTTCAAAAAGTACTTGCTCTTGGTCTTGAGTTGGATCCTGAGTCAACACTTCTCCTTCGGATCCTTCCCAAGACTTCAACGTCTACTCGTAAAGCGTGCAAATAGCAAATACACAAATAAACAATAGGCAAAAGATCCCAAAACTCCAAATAAAATCCATAAACAGAGAGAACATAATTTTGTGGATTTTTAGAAACTGGAATCACAAATTCGGAGTTAAACGCATAAAAGTTATGATTATTTAAAGTTTAAATAATAAATTAAATAAATTTGCATAGAAAAACTTTAGTACAAAAATTAAATAAAATTCATATTTAAGTATATATCAATTTTATAAAAATTTAGAAATTTGAATCACTCAAAACAGAGTTGAAACGCAAAAGTTATAAGCGTTTGAAGTTTGAATCTAAATTTGAATCAATATTTCGAATTAATAAATCATTTTCTTTTCGAAATTAATTATTGCGCCAAAGCATGGACACGTGGCAGCCTCTGATTGGTCCACAGTGTTTGTTGACGCCAGCACCGAACGGCTCCCACGATGACGCCAAAGATGACGTCATCATGCCACGCGGCATCACGGGTGATGACACGCGGTCCCGCATCGCTTTGTGGATCGCGCGACGGTGACGGCTTGGTCCACGGTGAATCCGGTCCACCGGACCGTGTCACTGACATGTGGACCCCACTTGTCAGCGGCTTGGGCTCATGCTGGCGCGGGCGCGGCTGACACGTGGGCCCCCCCTGAAACGCGGCCCCGCGTGTCAGAGACACGCACTCACGCGCGAGTGTACGCAGCTAGAGTACACGTGGCGCTATCCTGGCCGTTGGTTTGAAATCCGACGGCTCGGATTGGATCTAGGCTCATGTGTTGAGCGACGCGTGGCGATCGTGGGGCCGCTGGATCTTAATCCAACGGTCCGCATCCGATCCGGGTTCCGAGGTTTTGGTTACACGTGGCTCAACTGGATCGTTGGATTTCGATCGGACGGTTGACGTGCTACGGGGTTGACGATGGTGTTGCGGCGGCGCTCCTCCGTCGGAGGCGGGGAAGGCGACCTCCCACACGGCGGATGAGGGCGTCTCCGGTGAAGTGATCGCTACTCCCAGACGCGCCTCGCCCTTGCGGTCTCGGATCCGCCACCAACACGACGGAGATCGGTGCGGCCGGCGAACGACGCCAAAACCCTAAATTAACCCTAATCAACTCCGGCGAGGAATCGTGAGCACGGAGGAGCCTCCGAGTGGCGGCGGTTAGGGCAAAAGGTGCGACGGTGACGGTGATCCTCGGCACGCACTCACGCTTTAAATACCGGCCGGACGCCGAGATGCGACGGTTTCATGGCGAGGCCAGATGGGCGGCATGAGTCCGGCCGACACGGCGAGGCGACGCGGCTCAATCCTAGCCGTCCACGTGGCACGACGGACGGCCACGATCGCACGGGCACGAACGGGTTCGACTCGGTCTCGACTAGGGGCGACAGTGGAGATCACAACCGCTGGATCTTGATCCAACTGGCCGCGCGGGCTAGGGTTCGGCGACGGGTTCGGCTCGACCACGTGGTTCTGGTCGGACTCGAACTCGAGTCCGACTCGGGCTCTGGGCCGGATGAACAAGACAAACCCACTCGCATTTTCCAGCGATTTAATATTTAAAATTATTCCCAAGAATTCATTTAATTCATTAAAAATAGCAAATGACTTTAAAAATTCCGTAAAAATTCGAAAATATTTTGGATCATTTTGGACTCAAATAAAATATTTCCAACAAAATTTTATTTGCAAAATCAAATTCTTTAATTATTTCAAAATGGAATAAATTCAAATAAATTCAAAATAAATCCAAATAAATTCCAGAAAAATCCAAAATTCACCAAAGTGCCAATCACACATGAATTTAAGAAAAGAAAAAATTTTGGGGTGTTACAAACCTCCCCCCTTAATAGAATCTCGTCCCCGAGATTCAGGGCTTACTAAAGGAATAGGTTTGGAAACTCTTTCTTCAAATCCTCTTCAAGGCTTCCCTAAGTCGCTTCGCTTTCTTCATGGTTGCTCCACTGAACTCTACAAAAACGGGTTGACTTGTTTCTAGTTTCTCGATCCATTGTGTCTAAAATCTTCACGGGATGCTCCTTATAAGTCAAATCCTCTTGCAACTCAATTGACTCTAGCGGTGTCTGTTCCTCAGAACTGGAGACACTTCTTCAACTCGGGACACATGGAATACGTCATGCACTCGCTAACGATCGTGGCAACTCCGGTGATAAGCAACTTCGCCTCTGCGACTCAAAATCTTAAATGGTCCAACATAACGGGTGCAAGTTTCCCTTTGGCATGGAACCTCTTAACTCCCGAGAGGCGAACTCGAGGTAAACAAAGTCTTCGTTCAAAACTCAAGTCTCGGCGACGATTGTCAAGATAACTCTTCATCGAGATTGGGCTATCTTCAACCTTTCCCTAATCATGGCGACCGCTTCTTCACCTCTTGAAGAATATCAGGCCCAAAGACACGGCGCGCCACGGTCTCATTCCAATTCAATGGCGTCCCGGTTGTGGTCGACTCATACAAAGGCCTCAAAAGGTGACATCTCAGAACTAGCCTGATAACTATTGTTGTAATCGAACTCGGCATACGGCAAACTCTTATCCCAAGAGGTAGCATAAGCCAATGCATAAGCTCTTAACATATCCTCCAGACCTGGTTGACCCTTTCGGTCTGTCCATCCGTCCTGTGGATGATAAGTCAGATCAAGTTCAAACGGGTTCCCATGGCTTCATGCAACTTATTCCGTAACCTTGAGGTAAATTGGGTACCTCGTAAGATACAATCCTCTTTGGCACTCGCGTGCAAGCAGACAATCTGATCATGTACACTGCGCTAATTTATCTCCGAGTAAGTGGTCTTCACGGGATAAAATGGGCTACTTTAGTCAAGCGATCCACTATAACCCATATGGAGTCATAACCTCCTTGAGTCTTCTAAGAACCGGTAATGAAATCCATTCCGATTTCCTCCCACTTCCACTCAGTATTTTCAGCGGTTGTAGCAACCCCCGCTGGTCTCGATGCATTGCCTTGACTCTCTGGCATACGTCGCACAATGCAACATGCTCGGCGGCTTCACGCTTCATACTCGGCCACTGCAATCTCTCCTTCAGATCCCGATACATCTTGGCGCCTGTGATGAATTGAGTACTTGGAGTCATGGGCTTCTTCCGTAATCGCTTGCTTTAACTCCTTTTTGTTAGGCACACAAATTCGATCCTTCATCCATAACGTGCCTTGCTCATCCAACTTGAAGTCCTCTCGCCTTGCCTTCCTCCTTGATGGACTTAATCCTGCGGATCTTGTCATCATCCTTCCGCCCTTCTCGGATCTGATCCTCTAGGGTAGGCTTTACTTCTAATGCGCCAAGAATCCGCTAGGTACTACCTCAATCTTCATTTTCTGAAAATCCTCACATAACTCACCCTCGACTTGTGGCTAGCAACGTACTCACGGTATGGCTTTTCCGACTCAGAGCATCGGCTACTACGCTGGCCTTCCCGGATGGTAATGGATTCCAACATTATAGTCCTTGATCAACTCTAACCATCTCTCTCGCCTCATATTCAGATCCGACTGGGTGAATATGTACTTAAGGCTCTTATGATCCGTATATACTTCACATCTGCTTCCAATCGATAGTGACGCCATATCTTCAAAGCATGCACTACGGCAGCCTAACTCTAAGTCATGTGTCGGATAATTTTCCTCATGCGGCCTCAATCGCTTTGATGCATAAGCGGCGACCTTTCCATTCTCAGACAAAGACACATCCAAGTCCTTGGCGCGATGCGTCACAATAAATATCGGCTTTGAGCAACATCCGTAGAACTAACACCGTGCCGACGCCAATCGCTTCTTCCGCTTCCTGAAATCCTTTCTCACATTCTCGCGCCCATGCAAACTTCTTTTTCCTTCTTCGCTAGCTATGCGTAAGAGGTTTCGCAATTGTCGAGAAGCCTTCGATGAAACGGCGGTAGTATCCTTCCATTCCAAGGAAACTCCGAACTGGGTCACAGCCTTGGTTGCTCCCAATGTAACACCGCTTCTACTTTGCTTGGATCTACGATTTACTCCTTCATGCGGTCATTACATGTCCAAGAAACTCCACCTTGTCCTTCCGTAAATCACACTTGTTTGAACTTGGCTAAAAGTTGTCGTTCCTCGCCTTTTCCAAAACTCGCCTTAAGTGTTCGGCATGTTCATCCTCTCGTCTTGGAGTAGATTAGGATATCGTCTATGAACACGCATTTACAAACTTGTCCAAATATTCCATGAACACCTTATTCATCATATTCATGAAATAAGTCATGATTTGTCACCCAAAGGACATAATCAGAACTCGTAATGTCCATATCTTGACGAGAATGCAGTCTTGAATATCTTCTCGATCGGATCTTCAATCGATGGTATCCCGATCTCGCATCAATCTTGGAGAAAACTCCGGCTCCTCTCAACTGATCAAACAAATCATCAATCCTGGTAGCGGATACTTATTCTTCACGGTGACTTCATTGAGTGCACGGTAGTCAATGCACATCCTGAAACTCCCGCCCTTCTTCTTGACAAACAAAACCGGTGCTCCCCACGGCGCATTTAACTCCTGGCCTCGATAAATCCTTTCTCCATTAACTCTTCTAGTCGCTTTCTTCATCTCTACCAACTCCTCGGTAGACATCCGATAGGGTCTCTTTGCTATCGGTCTGTGCACTGTACAAGCTCTATCACAAACTCTATGTCCCTCGTCATGGCGGCATACTGTAGATCTTCGAAAGACATCCGGGTACTCATTCACTACCGGACATCCTCTATGCTGATTGCCTTGGTATCGTTAACCATCAATCGCCCATCTCTAATCGCAATGGCTTGAAATTCCACTTTCTTCCCACACGGGCTCTCAATCGAGATAGTCCTTCGCCCACAATCCAATACGGCCTTGTGCTTGGATAACCAGTCCATTCCCAATATGACGCCTAAGGTCCGGGTCTCCAAAATTATAAGGTTCGCTAGGAACTCTATTCCATCTATTAGTATTCTCACCCGGAACATCCTACTTTCGCTCGGAGTTCTAACTGTGGGTTTGAACTAAAAGCATGCACTTAAGTCTTGCAATCCTCAAATCATTTCTAGTAGCAAAGCCTTGCGAAACAAACGAATGCTAAGCTCCAGAGTCAAACAAAATCAAGCAGGTGCATCGAAGTTAACAAGTAACTTACCCAAGACGACGCCTCGTAGAAAGCATTCTCGCAAAGCGCATCTGCGGTGACATGGTTGACTCGGCCTCTCACCACGGTGCAGGGTGTGGCTCTGGTGCCGGGCGCCCTAGCCGGGTGGTTCCTAGGTTGAAGCGAATCGGTCACCTCGCTGCCTTCTTTGGACAATCATTGGCAAAGTGTCTGGCTCGTTGCGCTTGTAGCAGTCTCTCACTGTTCCTTCATTTGCACTGAGTAGCGTTTCTAGCGGGTCAGTGCAGTAGTTTTGATTAGACCAGTGTCTTGGTCTTTGGGGATGGTGTCCTTGTTGCACTCGTGGTTGGAATCAAGAATTGATTTGGTGCAACTCTCAGCGCCAAGGCGCTTCCTGGGCGTGATCCTTGCCGTTGCATCCTCGCGCTCTGTTCTCATCCAGTTCCTTGCGCTTGTCCTCAAGAATAAGCGCCTTATTCACCAACTCTTGGAAATCCGGAAAGGTGTGGGTGATCAACCCTACTTGCAATCCCGAGTTAAGTCCCTTCATAAAACGAGACTGCCTCGATTTATCCGTCGCTACATCCTCAAAAAGTGCGTAGCGTGCTAGGCTGTGTGAACTTGTTCGTAGTCGGCCATTGGCTGATTACCTTGCTTCAGTTGCTCAACTCCTCCTTCTTAAGGTCCATGATTCCTTCAGCACGTGATAATCGCTTAATGCACCGTGAACTCTTCCCAAGTGATATCTTGAGGGTTCTCTTGCGTAGCGGGCACGAAGTTCTCCCACCATTCTGGCCATTGTCCTTCCAACCGATGAGAAGCGTAGAGTACCTTCTCATTTCCTATGCATTGAGCTATGTGTAGCTTCCTCTCGATTGATCTTAACCAATCATCGGCCTCCAATGGATTGGCATTCCCAGAGAAAGTGGGTGGGTGAGTCCTCATGAACTCGATAGTCTTGTATTCTCGGGCGTGGTCCCCGATTAACTTGATTGGTCGTGTGGCCTCGAGCAAAGGACGATGCTGCATTTGTTGCATCATAGCATGCATCAATCGAGTCCGGGCAGCAAGAAAAGCTCGAAATTCTGCATATCCAAAGGGCGGTGCTGGTGCTCCATCATTGGGGTTTTCGGGCGAGAACCACTTCCATTGCTTCCAAAGTTTCCGGTGTTCACCATCCTGCCGATTTGCTCTAGGTTTAGAGATGAGAGGGAAACAAGAATAGACAAGTAATATGGAACTTATGCGGGGCGAAAGGTGTAACCTTAAGGTCCAACTTTATTATTAATAACTTGGTATGGCTGCTTACAATGCCTAAGGGCCTTGCAACACATACTGCACACTTAGCAAACAAAGCAAATCCAAATCGAACTAATTTTGGAGTCTAACGCCTAAAGGGTGACTCTTTATTCTATGACTCGACTCTCGAAGGAGTCTCACTATAGAACCTATGCTCACTCATCGAGAAAACCTCCACGCTCCTGGGTACGGGTGTCGTGGCATAGGCGCCGAAACGACGCCATGTCCAAAGAATCGTGTCTTCGTGGTGGTCGAAGAAGCGATGTCCTCATCGAGATCCGACTCCTCCGGATCTCGCTCGTAGCTCGAGTACCGGCCTGGTCCAGTCCGCACAAAGTCATCTCCAACTCGCCAATCCTTCGCAGAAGGTGTGCCACATACTCTTGAGCTTCCCGCCATCCGTTTCTTCTCTCGCCGTGATCTCCTTGCGGGCCTTCAGTAGCTCCTTGCTTGTATTATCTAGTACATCCTCCTGGCGACAATAAATCGTGCTAACTGTGTAACCGTGGCATCCTCATCCTGAATCTCCTTCGGTCAAGAAGGTTATCACTACGCTGGTGATAACGAACACCGTGTTTCCAACTCTCTGGCGTAGATACGGTAATGTGCCGCATTGCTCGTCGTGATACTTCTTGGATACCCATCTGCATTGTAGATCTCTGGCAAAGGCAGTGTATCTAAGCGATTGCCTGGCCCTTCTTCCTAGCAGTACCTCAATCCTCACGCCACAAGCCTTGATCAATCCCGCTTGTCCGATCACTTCCACTTGGTATTGGGGCTTCTCAAAATCTCCGAGAGTCTCAGAGCATATGCCAAAGTTCCGCGCGTGACCAACTCCCGAGATCAACGAGTTGAACTCTTCCTCCATCTCACACAAGAGTGCTTTACGTAAGAACTCGAATTTTTAAATTGTGACAAGGTAAGGGAAAATTTCAGCAAGAGATAAGAAAAGAGAGAAGGGGATAAGTCGAGATGTCATTTCTTGTCTTGACAAATTTTTAGCTTTAGAAAATAGGTTTTATCCTCACCACGACCATTCTAGCTAGGGTTGAGCTTACAATCAAGTATGGCTCGATACCACCTCTCGGGACCCCGAATTTGCAAATCCGACCCTTCAGGTATTCGGCACTAGTCCAGAACGCGCTTAGTGCACACAGTCTTAACATCGGTAAATATCACAATCATACCAAACGATACCAATAAAGTACTTTATTTAAATAACCAAATCAGTTGTTTCGACCTTACTGGCCAAATTACAAATGTATGCTCGCAAGGCTAAACTTATTCAGAGAAAAATAATAATAGCAATGGAAAATCAAATAATCTCGTGGCGCCATCCAAGATACCACAGCAACTGACCGGGCTCGCTTCCCTAAGTAGACGGATCCTCTTGGAGTTCCTCCTCCAAAGTCGGGCGTAGTCTCCTCTTCAACCGATGTTGTGTTGAGGCAAGGGTGAGTACTTGGTACTCAAAGAAGTCATGCATGTAATGCAAGCTAATATACTATATGCATGGCTTGGTACAAAGGAATAGCTCAAGGTATATTTGCAGAAAGAAAGCATTTGACAAGTAATATAAGTAGATTCAAAGCGAGAAATAAGTAAAGCGTAAATAACTTTTCCGTAAGTTTAATAAACATTTTTCCCCATCCTAAACCACATTACCATCATCTTTATTCTTAAACTGCACTAACCTTTCAAAATCCAGGTTATTTTCGTAAAATCTAACCCTTGACTGTAATTTTGAGCATTGTCCAAGATCCGTGGACTCGGCTATTTAAATAGATTCTACACTCTGCAGAGGTTATGCACTTTACCCACAAGATACAGTCAAACACCACAAAGGCGAAGTTCCTCAGAATAAAGCCTTTCTAAGCCTCAAACAACACAGGTGGTCCTCTCCTGTTCGTGCTCTACACCATCCCTTCCCTTAGCCAAGGCGAAGTATGGGACCAACACACCGTTAGATGGGTATCCGGCCACAGCCACGACACGCCCCCCGCATAATCACACAAACGGTGTAATTGACACCTCGAGGCTCCACAAGTGAGTCCTTAGCGACTTAGTCAACTAGGGCCGCCCCATTCCAGCCATGTGGTTGCAAGTATGACCCAGTTCAAAGGCTTGCAAGGTTAAGTCCTTAGAGTGACAAGGGCAAGACTACCCAAGAACCAAATCAACATCCCCAATGCCACAACCGGCCCACTGACATTCTTGCCACATGCCCTGGCCGAAAATCGCTTTATCAAACCCCGCTTGATTACCATGCACCACGTGCCATCAACATCACATGATACTTTTCCAAAACAGGTTCAATATATCATTAAGTCAATATTAACATTTAATTGTCCAAAATCATGTTATGAGCACGAAAGTGTGTCTAAGCAAAGATACTACAATCTGTCTAAACCCATGTTGGCAATTTAATAATGTCCAACTAGTAAAACCACAACTAGGGTGACAAGGGATCATGGCACATACTTAGATAATCAAGGTGTCATACAAAGAAATTGGTATTTATCTAATCCCCATGTTTAAGCAAAGTATTTTTCTAATTGAACTAGCATGCAATAGTTTAAAATCAAAATAGATTTCGAAATAGGATCAACATGGTCAAAGCACAACTTGCCTTCAAAAAGTACTTGCTCTTGGTCTTGAGTTGGATCCTGAGTCAACACTTCTCCTTCGGATCCTTCCGGCACTTCAACGTCTACTCGTAAAGCGTGCAAATAGCAAATACACAAATAAACAATAGGCAAAAAGATCCCAAAACTCCAAATAAAATCCATAAACAGAGAGAACATAATTTTGTGGATTTTAGAAACTGGAATCACAAATTCGGAGTTAAAACGCAAAAGTTATGATTATTTAAAGTTTAAATAATCAATTAAATAATTTTGCAGAGAAAAACTTTAGTACAAAAATTAAATAAAATTCATATTTAGGTAGATCTCAATTTTATACAAATTTAGAAATTTGAATCACTCAAATCGGAGTTGAAACGCAAAAGTTATAAGCGTTTGAAGTTTGAATCTAAATTTGAATCAATATTTCGAATTAATAAATCATTTTCTTTTTCGAAATTAATTATTATACAAAGATGGACACGTGGCAGCCTCGATTGGTCCACAGTGTTTTATCGACGCCAGACCAACGGCTCCCACGATGACGCCAAAGATGACGCCATCATGCCACGTGGCATCACCCGTGATGACACGCGGTCCCGCATCGCGGCCGTGGATCGGCGACGGCGACGGCTTGGTCCACGGTGAATCCGGTCCCACCGGACCGTGTCATCGACATGCGGACCCCACTTGTCGGCTTGGGCTCATGCCGGCGCGGGCGCTGGGCCGACGCTGCGGGCCTCTCGAACGCGCCCCGCGTGGTCGAGACACGCCACGCGCGAGTGTACGCAGCTAGAGTACACGTGGCGCTATCCTGGCCGTTGGTTTGAAATCCGACTACTGATTGGATCTAGGCTCATGTGTTGAGCGACGTGGTCGATCGTGGGCCGTTGGATCTTAATCCAACGGTCCAGATCCGATCCGGGTTCCGAGGTTTTGGTTACACGTGGCTCACCCGGATCGCTGGATTTCGATCGGACGGCTGACGTGCTTCGGGTTGACGATGGTGTTGCGGCGGCCGCTCCGCTGGAGTCGGGAAGGCGACCTCCCACACGGGCGCTTGAGGGCGCTCTCCGGTGAAGTGATGCTACTCCCAGACGCGCCGCCCTTGCGGTCTCTGGATCCGCCACCAACACGACGGAGATCGGTGGACGGCGCGAACGACGCCAAAACCCTAAATTAACCCTAATCAACTCCGGCGAGGAATCGTGAGCACGGAGGAGCTCTCCGAGTGGCGGCTAGGGCAAAAGGTGCGCGACGGTGACGGTGATCCTCGCACGCACTCACGCCTTAAATACCGGCTCGGACGCCGAGATGCGACGGTTTCATGGCGAGGCGATGACGGGCGGCGAGTCCGGCCGACACGGCGAGGCGACGCGGCTCAATCCTAGCCGCCCACGCTGCACGACGGACGGCCACGATCGCGACGGCACGAACGGGTTCGACTCGGTCTCGACTAGGGGCGACGTGGCGCAATCACAACCGCTGGATCTTGATCCAGCGGTCGCGTAACTAGGGTTCTGGCGGTTCGGCTCGACCACGTGGCTCAGTCGGACTCGAACTCGAGTCCGACTCGGGCTCGATCGGATGAACAAGATACAAACCCACTCGCATTTTCCAGCGATTTAATATTTAAAATAATTCAAGAATTCATTTAATTCATTAAAAATAGCAAATGACTCGTAAAATTCGTAAAAATTCGAAAATATTTTGGATCATTTTGGACTCAAATAAAATATTTCCAACAAAATTTTATTTGCAAAATCAAATTCTTTAATTATTTCAAAATGGAATAAATTCAAATAAATTCCAAATAAATCCAAATAAATTCCAGAAAATTCCAAAAATTCACCAAAGTGCCAATCACACATGAATTTAAGAAAAGAAAAATTTTGGGGTGTTACAAAGAAGTGTCTCCGAGTACCTGAGGAACAGACACCGCTAGAGTCAATTGAGTTGCAAGAAGATTTGACTTACAAGGAGCATCCCGTAAAGATTTTGGACACTATGGATCGAGAGACCAGAAATAAGTCAACCCGTTTCTGTAGAGTACAGTGGAGCAACCACACGGAGAGTGAAGCAACTTGGGAACGCGAAGAGGATTTGAGGAAAGAGTTTCCAAACATATTCCTTTAGTAAGCCCTGAATCTCGGGAACGAGATTCTATTAAGGGGGGGAGGTTTGTAACACCCCAAAATTTTGCTTTTCTTACATTCATGTGTGATTTGGCACTTTGGTGAATTTTTGGAATTTTCTGGAATTTATTTGGAATTTATTGGAATTTATTCCATTTTAAAATAATTAAAGAATTTAATTTTGCAAATAAAATTTTGTTGGAAATATTTTTTTTGAGTCCCAAATACCCTAAAGTATTTTCCAAAATTTTTCTGGAATTTTTCTGAGTCTTTTGCTATTTTTAATGAATTAAATGAATTACTGGAAATTTATTTTAAATATTAAATCGCTAGAAAATCAAACCGAGTCGGTTACTGTTCATCCGACCGAGCCCGAGTCAGACTCGAGTTCGAGTCCGACCCGAGCCCGACCGCGCCCGTGGTCGCCGAACCCGGCCGCCGAACCTTAACCGCGTGACTGCTGGATCTTGATCCAACGGCCACGATTGAGCCACGCCACCGAGCCCGAGTGTGGGACCCCGAATTTGCAAATCCGACTCTTCAGTGTATTCAAAGCACTAGTCCAGGAACGCGCTTAGTGCACACAGCCTTAACATTGGTAAATATCACAATCATACCACTCGATACCAATAAAGTACTTTATTTAAATAGTCAAATCAAGTTACTCGACCTTATGGTCAAGATACAAATATATGCCTGCAAGGCTAAACTTATTAAAAGAGAAATAATAGCAATGAAAATCAAATAGTTGCGTGGCGCCATCCAAAGATACCACAGTAACCGACCGGCTCGCATCCCTAAGTAGACGGATCCTCTTGGAATTCCTCCTCCAAAGCCGTGCAGTCTCCTCTTCAACTGATATTGTGTTGAGGCAAGGGTGAGTACTTGGTACTCAAGAAGTCATGCACAGAATGCAAAGCTAATATACTATATGCATGGCTTGGTACAAAGGAATAGTTTAAGGTATATTTGCAGAAACAAGATTTGAAAAGTAATATAAGTAGATTCGGAAGCAAAGAGAAATAAGTAAAGCGTAAATAACTTTTCAAGAAGTTTAATAAACATTTTCCCATCCTAAACCACATTTCCATCATCTTCATTATTAAACCAAACCAACCTTTCAAATCCAAGTTATTTTCGTAAAATCTAACCCTTGACTGTAATTCCCGAGCATTGTCCAAGATCGTGGACACGGCTTATTTAAATAGATTCTACACTCTGCAGAGGTTATGCACTTTACCCACAAGATACAAGAAAACACCACAAAGGCGAAGTTCCTCAGAATAAAGCCTTTCTAAGCCTCAAACAACACAGTGGTCCTCTCCTGTCAGTGCTCTACACCATCCCTTCCCTTAGCCAAGGCGAAGTATGGGACCAACACACTGCTAGATGGGTATCCGGCCACAGCCACGACACGCCTCCCGCACAATCACACAAACGGTGTAATTGACACCCCGAGGCTCCACAAGTGAGTCCTTAGCGACTTAGTCAACTAGGGCCGCCCCATTCCACCCATGTGGTTGCAAGTATGACCTGGTTCAAAGGCTTGCAAGGTTAAGTCCTTAGAGTGACCAGGCAAGACTACCCAAGAACCAAATCAACATCCCAAGTGCCACACCGCCCACTCCGATCATTCTTGCCACATGCCCCTGGCCGAAAACTATTTATCAAAACCCCGCTTGATTACCATGCACCACGTGCCATCAACATCACATGATACTTTTCCAAAACAGGTTCAATATATCATTAAGTCAATATTAACATTTGATTGTCCAAAATCATGTCATGAGCACGAAAGTGTGTCTAAGCAAAGATACTACAATGGTCTAAAACCCATGTTGGCAATCCAATAATGTCCAACTAGTAATCCACAACTAGGGTGACAAGGGTCATGGCACATACTTAAATAATCAAGGTGTCATACAGCAAATTGGTACTTATCTAACCCCATGTTTAAACTAAGTATTTTTCTAATTGAACTAGCATGCAATAGTTTAAATCAAAATAGATTTCGAAATAGGATCAACATGGTCAAAGCACAACTTGCCTTCAAAAAGTACTTGCTCTTGGTCTTGAGTTGGATCCTCGAGTCAATACTTCTCCTTCGAATCCTTCCTAAGCACTTCAACGCCTACTCAGAAAGCGTGCAAATAGCAAATACGCAAATAAACAATAGGCAAAAAGTGTTCAAACATCCAAATAAAATCCACAAACAGAAAGAACATAATTTTATGGATTTTAGAAACTGGAATCGTCAAATTTGGAGTTAAACGCGAAAAGTTATGATTATTTAAAGTTTAAATAATCAATTAAATAATTTTACAGAGAAAAACTTTAGTCCAAAAATTAAATAAAATTCATATTTAGGTAGATCTCAATTTTATACAAACTTAGAAATTTGAATCACTCAAATCGGAGTTGAAACGCAAAAGTTATAAGCGTTTGAAGTTTGAAACAAAATCAAATCATTATTTCGAATTAATAAATCATTTTCTTTTGGAAATTAGTTATTGCGCCAAAGATGGACACGTGGCAGCCTCTCGATTGGCTGGTCGACGTCCACCGCTCATGGGCTCGACCACGGCGCTGTTTGGTCCACGGTGGACCCGGCCCACGCCGGGCGAGGCCGACAGTGGGACCCAATTGCCGCTATGGGTCTCACGCAAACGCTGGCCGATGTGTGGGCCTCTCGACATGCGGGGCCCGTGTGTCGAGGACACGCTGGCCACACGCCAGACGGGCGCTGACCGCGTCGGTCCAACTTCCCGACACGTGGCGCAATCTCGACCGTTGATTTGAAATTCAACGACCGCGATTAGATCCAGGGTTAACGTGTTGAATCTACTCGATGATCATGGGCCGCTCGATCTAGATCGGACGGTCCAGATCTAATCCTATAATAATCACTACCACGGCACGTGGCGACAGGGGCCGTTGGATCTTGATCCAACGGTTCGCATCTAATCGGGTTTCTAGGGTTTGGGGAGAATGTGGGCTCACCGCGGATCGCTTGATCTTAATCGGACCACCGAGAACCGTCGCGGTGGACGATGGCGTCGCGGCGGGGCTTGGTGCACCGGAGACGGGGACGACGACCAAGGGCACGGCGCTACGGAGCCTCTCCGGCGAGATGAGTCCTCCATTCGAGTGCGTCTCGTCGCGGGATCCTGGATCCGGGCTCCTTCTACGGAAGACGACTGACGACGGCGAAAACGGCGCAAGAAACCGCTGGCGCAACAGAGTTCCAACTCCGGCGAACTCAGACGGCAAACGGCGACGGCTCAGGCGAGATGGCTCTGGGAACGGGTGCGCAAGGTTGAGGGCAACCTCGGGACGTCTCACGCTTTAAATACGGCCTCGACGTATGCGTAAATCGGAACCCTAGCCGTGTCCTCGCTCGGTCACGGCGAGCTCTCCGGCCGGAGTCGGAGCGAGACGATGACTCACGGCCGCCCACGTGGCACGATCAACGGCCACGATCGCGGTGGATGCGATCGGATCCGGCCGGATGCGGCTCGAATCAGACGGCGGATCTCACCGCTGGATCTTGATCCAACGGTTGGGATCGATTAGGGTTTTGATTTGGTTTGATCGAGTCAACTGCTCTGGTCGGACTCGAACTCAAGTTCGACTCGGGCTCGGTCGGATGAACAAGAATCGACCGAGTTGATTTTCCAGCGATTTAATATTTAAAATAATTCCCAATAATTCATTTAATTCATTAAAAATAGCAACAGACTTTAAAATTCTAAAAATTCTGGAAAATATTTTGGAACATTTTGGACTCAAATAAAATATTTCCAACAAAATTTTATTTGCAAAATTAAATTCTTTAATTATTTCAAAATGGAATAAATTCAAATAAATTCCAAATAAATCCAAATAAATTCCAGAAAATTCCAAAAATTCACCAAAGTGCCAAACCACACATGAATTTAAGGAAAGAAAAATTTTGGGGTGTTACAAACCTCCCCCCCTTAATAGAATCTCGTCCCCGAGATTCAGGGCTTACTAAAGGAATAGGTTTGGAAACTCTTTCTTCAAATCCTCTTCGCGCTCCCAAGTCGCTTCGCTTTCTTCATGGTTGCTCCAATGAACTCTACAAAAACGGGTTGACTTGTTTCTAGTTTCTCGATCATTTGTGTCTAGAATCCTCACGGGATGCTCATTATAAGTCAAATCCTCTTGCAACTCAATTGACTCTAGCGGTGTCTGTTCCTAAGGAACTCGGAGACACTTTTTCAACTGGGACACATGTAATACGTCATGCACTCCGCCAACGATCGCGGCAACTCCAATGATAAGCAACTTCGCCTCATGGCTCAAAATCTTAAATGGTCCAACATAACGGGTGCAAGTTTCCCTTTGGCATGGAACCTCTTAACTCCCCGAGAGGCGTAACTCGAGGTATACAAAGTCTTCGGTTCAAAACTCAAGTCTCGGCGACGATTGTCAAGATAACTCTTCCAGCCGAGATTGGGCTATCTTCAACCTTTCCCTAATCATGGCGACCGTTTCTTGACCTCTTGAAGAATATCAGGCCCAAAGACACGGCCGCCGGTCTCATTCCAATTCAATGGCGTCCGATAGGTCGACCATACAAAGGCCTCAAAAGGTGACATCTCAGAACTAGCCTCGATAACTATTGTTGTAATCGAACTCGGCATACGGCAAACTCTTATCCCAAGAGGTAGCATAAGCCAATGCACAAGCTCTTAACATATCTTCGAGAATCTGGTTGACTCTTTCGGCCTGTCCATCCGTCTGCGTGGATGATAAGTTTGTACTTGAAGTTCAAACGGGTTCCCATGGCTTCATGCAACTTATTCGAGAACCTTGAGGTAAATCGGGTACCTCTCGTCTGATACAATCCTCTTTGGCACTCCGTGCAAACAGACAATCCTCGATCATGTACACCGCTAATTTATCTCCCGAGTAAGTGGTCTTCACGGGATAAAATGGGCTACTTTAGTCAAGCGATCCACTATAACCCATATGGAGTCATAACCTCCTTGAGTCTTTGGCAAACCGGTAATGAAATCCATTCCGATTTCCTCCCACTTCCACTGTATTTTCAGCGGTTGTAGCAATCCCGCTGGTCTTTGATGCATTGCCTTGACTTCTCCGGCATACGTCGCACAATGCAACATGCTCGGCAACTTCACGCTTCATACTCGGCCACTGAATCTCTCCTTGAGATCCTCGATACATCTTGGCGCTTCGGGATGAATCGAGTACTTGGAGTCATGGGCTTCTTCCGTAATCGCTTGCTTTAACTCCTTTTTGTTAGGCACACAAATGCGATCCTTCATCCACAACGTGCCTTGCTCATCCAACTTGAAGTCCTCTCGCCTTGCCTTCCTCCTTGATGGACTTAATCCTGCGGATCTTGTCATCATCCTTCTGTCCTTCTCGGATCTGATCCTCTAGGGTAGGCTTTACTTCTAATGCGGCCAAGAATCCCCTAGGTACTACCTCAATCTTCATTTTCTGAAAATCCTCACATAACTCATCCTGACTTGTGGCTAGCAACGTACTCACGGTATGGCTTTTCCGACTCAGGGCATCGGCTACCACATTGGCCTTCCCGGGATGGTAATGGATTCCAACATTATAGTCTTTGATCAACTCTAACCATCTCCTCTGCCTCATATTCAGATCCGACTGGGTGAATATGTACTTAAGGCTCTTATGATCCGTATATACTTCACATCTGTTTCCAATCAGATAGTGATGCCATATTTTCAAAGCATGCACTACGGCAGCTAACTCTAGGTCATGCGTCGGATCATTTTCCTCATGCCGCCTCAATCGCCTTGATGCGTAGCGGCGACCTTTCCGTTACGCATCGGCACACATCCAAGTCCTTGGCGCGATGCGTCACAATAAATATCGAAGCTTTGAGCAACATCGGTGAGAACCAACACCGGCCGACGCCAATCGCTTCTTCAGCTCCTGAAATCCTTTCTCACATTCTCAAGCGCCCATGCAAACTTCTTTTCCTTCTTCAAATAGCTATGCGTAAGAGGTTTCGCAATTGTCGAGAAGCCTTCGATGAAACGGCGGTAGTATCCTCGCCATTCCAAGGAAACTCCGACCTGGTCACGCCTTCACCGCTCCCAATGTAACACAGCTTCTACTTTACTTGGATCTACGGCGACTCTCTCTGCGGTCATTACATGTCCAAGAAACTCCACCTTGTCCCTCCAAAAATCACACTTGCCGAACTTGGCGAAAAGTTGCTGCTCCTCACTTTTCCAAAACTCGCCTTAAGTGTTCGGCATGTTCGCCTCTGCCTTGGAGTAGATTAGGATATCGTCTATGAACACGACGACATACTTGTCCAAATATTCCATGAACACCTTATTCATCATATTCATGAAATAAATTTGGCGCATTCGTCGGCCCAAAGGACATAATCAGAAACTCGTAATGTCCATATCTTGACGAGAATGCAGTCTTGAATATCTTCTCGATCGGATCTTCAATCGATGGTATCCCGATCTCAGATCAATCTTGGAGAAAACTCGGCTCCTCTTAACTGATCAAACAAATCATCAATCCTGGGTAGCGGATACTTATTCTTCACGGTGACTTCATTGAGTGCACGGTAGTCAATGCACATCCTGAAACTCCCGTCCTTCTTCTTGACAAATAAAACTGGTGCTCCCCACGGCGACGAACTCGGTCTGATAAATCCTTTCTCCATTAACTCTTCTAGCTGCTTTCTTCATCTCTACCAACTCCTCGGTGGACATCCGATAGGGTCTCTTTGCTATCGGTCTGTGCATCTTGCACAAGCTCTATCACAAACTCTATGTCCTCGTCTGGCGGCATACCGTAGATCTTCGGGAAAAACATCGGGTACTCATTCACTACTGGGACATCCTCTATGCTGATTGCCTTGGTACTGTTAACCATCAATCGCCCATCTCTAATCGCAAAGTGGCTTGAAATTCTAATTTCTTCCCACACGGGCTCTCAATCGAGATAGTCCTCCGTCCACAATCCAATACGGCCTTGTGCTTGGATAACCAATCCATTCCCAATATGACGTCTAAGGTCCGGGTCTCCAAAATTATAAGGTTGGCTAGGAACTCTATTCCACCTATCAAGATTCTCACCCCGAACATCCTACTTTCGCTCGGAGTTCGGAACTGTGGGTTTGAACTAAAAGCATGCACTTAAGTCTTGCAATCCTCAAATCATTTCTAGTAGCAAAGCCTTGCGAAACAAACGAATGCGAAGCTCCGTAGTCAAACAAAATCGCAGGTGTATCGAAGTTAACAAGTAACTTACCCAAGACGACGTCCGTAGAGCATTCTCGCAGGTGCATCTCATGGTGACATGGTTGACTCGGCCTCTCACCACGGCCTGGGGTGTGGCTCTCGTGCCGGGCGCCCTAGCTGGGTGGTTCCTAGGTTGAAGCGAATCGGGTCACTCTCGCTGTCTTCTTTGGACAATCTGTTGGCAAAGTGTCTCGCTCGTTGCTTGTAGCGGCGTCTCACTTTCCTTGCCGTTGCCTCGAGTAGTGTTTCTAGCGAAGTGGGGTCCGTAGTTCTCGATTGATGTGTCTTGGTGCCGGGGTGGTGTCCTTGTCGCACTCGTGGTTGGAATCAAGAATTGATTTGGTGCAACTCTCAGCGCTGCTATGCGTTCCTGGGCGTGATCCTTGCCGTTGCATCCTCGCGCTTCTCGTTCTCATCCAGTTCCTTGCGCTTGTCCTCAAGAATAAGCGCCTTATTCACCAACTCTTGGAAATCTGGAAAGGTGTGGGTGATCAACCCTACTTGCAATCCCGAGTTAAGTCCCTTCATAAAACGACTGCCTGGATTTATCCGTCGCTACATCCTCAAAAAGCGAAGCGTGCTAGTTGTGTGAACTTGTTCGTAGTCGCCATCGGTGATTACCTTGTTTCAGTGCTCAACTCCTCCTTCTTAAGGTCCATGATTCCTTCAGCACGTGATACTATCGAATGCATTGTGAACTCTTCCCAAGTGATATCTTGAGGGTTCTCTGCGTGGCACGAAGTTCTCCCACCATTCGGCCAATGTTCCTTCCAAAATGATGAGAAGCGTAGAGTACCTTCTCATTTCCTATGCATTGAGCTATGTGTAGCTTCCTCTCAATTGATCTTAACCAATCATCGGCCTCCAATGGATTGGCATTCCCAGAGAAAGTGGGTGGGTGAGTTCTCATGAACTCTGATAGCCTTGTATTCTGGCGTTGTCCAGGATTAACTTGATTAGCAGTGGCCTGAGCAGTGACGTGCTGCATTTGTTGCATCATAGCATGCATCAACTGAGTCTGAGCAGCAAGAAATGCTCCAAAATTCTGCATATCAACTGGCGGTGCTGGTGCTCCACCATTGGGGTTTTCTACTGGGCGGGAACCACTTCCATTGCTTCCAAAGTTTCCACGGGTATTCACCATCTGTCGATTTGCTCTAGGTTTAGAGATGAGAGGGAAACAAGAATAGACAAGTAATATGGAACTTATGCGAGGCGAAAGGTGTAGCCTTAAGGTCCATTTTTATTATTAATAACTTGGTATGGCTGCTTACAATGCCTAAGGGCCTTGCAACACATACTGCACACTCAGCAAGCAATGAAAATCCAAATCGAACTAACACTGGAGTCTAACGCCTAAAGGGTGACTCTTTCTTCTATGACGCGACTCGGCGAAGGAGCCTCACTATAGAACCTATGCTCACTCATCGAGAAAACCTCCACGGCCTGGGTACGGGTGCTGTGGCATAGGCGCGAAACGATTGCCATGTCCAAAGAATCGTGTCCTCTATGGTGGTCGAAGAAGCGATGTCCTCATCGAGATCCGACTCCTCCGGATCTCGGCTCGTGTAGCTCAATCGCAGCTGGGTCCGGGTCCGTACAAGGTCATCTCCAACTCGTCAATCCTTCGTAGAAGGTGTGCCACATACTCTTGAGCTTCCCGCCATCTCGTCACAAGAGTGCTTTACGTAAGAACTCGAATTTTTAAATTGTGAAAAGGTAAGTGAAAATTTAAGCAAGAGACAAGAAAAGAGAGAATGGGATAAGTCGAGATGTCATTTCTTATCTTGACAACTTTTTAGCTTTAGAAAATAGGTTTTATCCTCACTACGACCATTCTAGCTTAGGGTTGAGCCTACGGTCAAGTATGGCTCTGATACCACCTCTGTCGGGACCCCGAATTTGCAAATCCGGACCCTCTGTGTATTCAGCACTAGTCCAGGAACGCGCTAGTGCACACAGTCTTAACATTGGTAAATATCTTAATCATACCACTCGATACCAATAAAGTACTTTATTTAAATAGTCAAACTGGTTACTCGACCTTATGGTCAAGATACAAATATATGCCTCGCAAGGCGAAACTTATTAAAAGAGAAATAATAGCAGCGGAAAATCAAATAGCTTCGTGGCGCCATCCAGTATACCACAGGCAACTGACTGGGCTCGCATCCCTAAGTAGACGGATCCTCTTGGAATTCCTCCTCCAAAGCTGGTGCAGTCTCCTCTTCAACTGATATTGTGTTGAGGCAAGGGTGAGTACTTGGTACTCAGCAAGTCATGCAATGCACGTGCTAATATACTATATGCATGGCTTGGTACAAAGGAATAGTTTAAGGTATATTTGCAGTAAACAGCATTTGAAAAGTAATATAAGTAGATTCAAAAGCAGTAGAAATAAGTAAAGAGTAAATAACTTTTCAAGAAGTTTAATAAACATTTTTCCCCATCCTAAACCACATTTCCATCATCTTCATTATTAAACCAAACCAACCTTTCAAATCCAAGTTATTTTCAGAAAATCTAACCCTTGACTGTAATTCCCGAGCATTGTCCAGTACCGTGGACACGGCTATTTAAATAGATTCTACACTCTGCAGAGGTTATGCACTTTACTCACAAGATACAAGAAACACCACAAAGGCGAAGTTCCTCGTGAATAAAGCCTTTCTAAGCCTCAAACAACACAGTGGTCCTCTCCGGTTCGTGCTCTACACCATCCCTTCCCTTAGCCAAGGCGAAGTATGGGACCAACACACCGTTAGATGGGTATCCGGCCACAGCCACGACACGCCTCCCCGCACAATCACACAAACGGTGTAATTGACACCTGAGGCTCCACAGTGAGTCCTTAGCGACTTAGTCAACTAGGGCCGTCCCATTCCAGCCATGTGGTTGCAAGTATGACCCGGTTCAAAGGCTTGCAAGGTTAAGTCCTTAGAGTGACCAGGGCAAGACTACCCAAGAACCAAATCAACATCCCGATTGCCACACCGCCCACCTCGATCATTCTTGCCACATGCCCTGGCCGAAAACTATTTATCAAAACCCCGCTTGATTACCATGCACCACGTGCCATCAACATCACATGATACTTTTCCAAAACAGGTTCAATATATCATTAAGTCAATATTAACATTTGATTGTCCAAAATCATGTCATGAGCACGAGTGTGTCTAAGCAAAGATATACTACAACGGTCTAAAACCCATGTTGGCAATCCAATAATGTCCAACTAGTAATCCACAACTAGGGTGACAAGGGTCATGGCACATACTTAAATAATCAAGGTGTCATACAAAGAAATTGGTACTTATCTAACCCCATGTTTAAACTAAGTATTTTTCTAATTGAACTAGCATGCAATAGTTTAAATCAAAATAGATTTCAAATAGGATCAACATGGTCATAGCAATACTTGCGTTCAATAAGTTCTTTCTCTTGGTATTGATTTGGATCGTGAGTGAATACTTCTCCTTCGAATCCTTCCCAGACTTCAACGTCTACTCGTAAAGCGTGCAAATAGCAAATACGCAAATAAACAATAGGCAAAAAGTGTTCAAACATCCAAATAAAATCCACAAACAGAAAGAACATAATTTTATGGATTTTAGAAACTGGAATCACAAATTTGGAGTTAAAACGCATAAAGTTATGATTATTTAAAGTTTAAATAATCAATTAAATAATTTTACAGAGAAAAACTTTAGTCCAAAAATTAAATAAAATTCATATTTAGGTAGATCTCAATTTTATACAAATTTAGAAATTTGAATCACTCAAATCGGAGTTGAAACGCAAAAGTTATAAGCGTTTGAAGTTTGAAACAAAATCAAATCATTATTTCGAATTAATAAATCATTTTCTTTTTCGGAAATTAATTATTGGCGCCAAAGATGGACACGTGGCAGCCTCGATTGGCTGGTCGACGCCAGCCGGCTCATGGGCTCAGCCACGGCGCCGTTTGGTCCACAGTGGACCCGGCCCACGGCCGGGTGAGGTCGACAGTGGGACCCAATTGCTGCCATGGGTCTCACGCAAACGCTACCGACGTGTGGGCCCTCTCGACATGCGGGGCCCAGCGTGTCGTGGACACGCTGGCCACACGCCAGACGGGCGCTGACCGCGTCGGTCCAACTTCCCGACACGTGGCGCAATCTCGACCGTTGATTTGAAATTCAACGGCCGCGATTAGATCCAGGGTTAACGTGTTGAATCTACTCGATGATCATGGGCCGTTCGATCTAGATCGGACGGTCCAGATCTAATCCTATAATAATCACTACCACGGCACGTGGCGATTGTGGGCCGTTGGATCTTGATCCAACGGTTCAGATCTAATCGGGTTTCTAGGGTTTGGGGGAGAACGTGGGCTCACCGTGACTGTCGGATCTTAATCGGACGGCTGAGAACCTTCGCGGGTGACGATGGCGTCGCGGCGGGGCTTGGTGCACCGGAGACGGGGACGACGACCAAGGGCACGGCACTACGGAGCCTCTCCGGCGAGATGAGTCCTCCCTTCGAGTGCGTCTCGTCGCGGGATCCTGGATCTGGCTCCTTCTCGGCGGAAGACGACTGACGACGGCGAAAACGGCAAGAAACCGCGGCGCAACAGAGTTCCAACTCCGGCGAACTCAGACGGGCAAACGGCGACGGCTCGGCGTAGATGGCTCGGGAACGGGTGCGCAAGGTTGAGGGCAACCTCGGGACGCCTCACGCTTTAAATACGGCCTCGACGTGCGTGCAAATCGGAACCCTAGCCGTGGTCTCGCTCGGTCACGGCGGAGCTCTCCGGCCGGAGTCGAGCGGAGACGATGACTCACGCCGTCCACGTGGCACGATCAACGGCCACGATCGCGTGGATGCGATCGGATCCGGCCGGATGCGGCTCGAGACGTAACGGGCGGATCTCACCGTTGGATCTTGATCCAACGGCTGGGATCGGTTAGGGTTTTGAGTGGTTTGATCGAGTCAATCGGCTCGGTCGGACTCGAACTCAAGTTCGACTCGGGCTCGGTCGGATGAACAGTACTCGACCCGAGTTGATTTTCCAGCGATTTAATATTTAAAATAATTCCCAATAATTCATTTAATTCATTAAAAATAGCAACAGACTCGGAAAAATTCCAGAAAAATTCTGGAAAATATTTTGGAACATTTTGGACTCAAATAAAATATTTCCAACAAAATTTTATTTGCAAAATTAAATTCTTTAATTATTTCAAAATGGAATAAATTCAAATAAATTCCAAATAAATCCAAATAAATTCCAGAAAATTCCAAAAATTCACCAAAGTGCCAAACCACACATGAATTTAAGGAAAGCAAAATTTTGGGGTGTTACACCGAGCCCGACCGAGCCACCGGCTCGCGAGTCCGACTGACCTAAACTACAAGACCGTTGGATCTCGATCCAACGGTCGTATGAAAAGTGCCACGCCACCCTACCGTCGCCACGGGACTCGGGCCAAGAATGAGAGGACCTCGGATTCCACAAGGCTGCTTTCACGGACGCCGAGGGGTCTTATTTATTGCGCCGCCACCCGTGTCGGGATCGCCGCTTTCATTGCGCAGTAGCCCTAACTCACCCGCCGAGCCGCCGTGGTTGTGCCGCTAGAGCTCGCCGAGTTAGGAGAAGGTGCAGCTGTGGTTTTTCGCCGACAGCCGCTGCCTCCGCTGCCCTCCGCCGTTAAGGTCAGATCTGAATCGGAGGTCAAGCCGCGTCGGAGGAGACCACTCACCTCGCCGGAGCACGCCCAAGCGCCGCTGCCGTGGTCGCCGCCCCTAATCCCGGCGAGCTGGGCCGCGCAAGCCATCGCCGGACTTCGAGCTCGCTTCCGCCCAACGCCCCAGATTGCGCCACGCCATCTCACGGTGAGATTCCGCCCAAAATCCCAGATTCAATCTCGACCGCTTGGATCTAGATCCAACGGTCCGAGATCAAACGCGTTAACCCAAACGCGTGAGAGCTGATCGACCGGGGCCGCTGATTTTCAAATCAATCGGCCGAGATTGGCGCCACGATCCGGGAAGGTCGATCGCGTTCGCCGCTGGCCCACGCTGGCGGCGCGTGACGCCGACACGTGGGCCCGTGATGTCGGGCCGCCAGCCACCTTTCGCACCATGACGCCACACCGACGCCATGGCGGCCCGCATGTCGATCGCCCTACCGGCGCCGACGTCCAAGAATGACGCCAGCCGGGTCCCACCTATCGCGCGTGGCCGAGCCTCACGACGCCAAGAAGTGACGCCACCCGAGGGGGACCCACTGCCGCTGACACAAGGAGCCGTGGACCGAGTCCACTGTAGACCCAAGCCGAGCGTGGACCGAGTCCATGGATCCACTGACGCCACCAACCAATCAGAGGTCGACACGTGTCCAGCCGACGCAATAATTAATTTCCGAAAAAGAAAATGATTTATTAATTCGAAATAATGATTTCAGATTTTGTTTCATACTTCAAACGCTTATAACTTTTGCGTTTCAACTCCGATTTGAGTGATTCAAATTTCTAAATTTGTATAAAATTGAGATCTACCTAAATATAAATTTTATTTAATTTTTGGACTAAAGTTTTTCTCTGTAAAATTATTTAATTGATTATTTAAACTTTAAATAATCATAACTTTTGCATTTTAACTCCAAATTTGACGATTCCAGTTTCTAAAAATTCATAAAATCATGTTCTCTCTGTTTATGGATTTTATTTGGATGATTGGATACTTTTTGCCTATTGTTTATTCGTGTATTTGCTATTTGCACGCTTTACGAGTAGACGTTGAAGTGCCGGAAGGATTTGAAGGAGAATTATTGACTCAGGATCCAACTCAAGACCAAGAACAAGTACTTTTTGAAGGCAAGTTGTGCTTTGACCATGTTGATCCTATTTTGAAAATCTATTTTGATTTAACTTATTGCATGCTAGTTCAGTTAGAAAATACTTTATTTAAATATGGGGAATTAGATAAATACCCATTTGAGGTATGACACCTTGATTATTAAAATATGTGCCATGACCCTTGTCACCCTAGTTGTGGTTTACTAGTGGGACATTATTAACTTGCCAACATGGGTTTTAGACCGCTGTAGTAAATCGCTTAGACTCGCTACGTGCTCATGACATGATTTTGGACAAACAAATGTTAATATTGACTTAATGATATATTGAACCTGTTTTGGAAAGGTATCATGTGATGTTGATGGCACGTGGTGCATGGTAATCAACCGGGTTTGATAAATAGTTTTTCGACCGGGCATGTGGCAAGAATAATCAGTGGGCCGCTTATGGCATTGGGGATGTTGATTTGGTTCTTCTAGTAGTCTTGCCCTGGTCACCCTAAGGACTTAACCTTGCAAGCCTTTGAACTGGTCTAACATGCAACCACATGTCTCAGAATGGGACGGACCTAGTTGACTAAGTTGCTAATAACGCACTGTGGGACCTCGTGAGGTCAACTACACCCTTTGTGTAAGTTGTACGGAGCGCATCGGGCCGAGGCCGTGTACCCATCTAACGGTTGATTGGCCTAAACTTCGCCTTAGCTAAGGGAAGGGTTAGTGTGCAATAACCGGGAGGACCACTTGTATTGTTAGAAGTTTCCGAAAGACTTTGTTACGGAACTCGCCTTTGTGGTGTTTGATTGTATCTTGTGGGTAAAGTGCATAACCTCTGCAGAGTGTAGAATCTATTCGAATAGCCGTGTCCGCGGTATTGGACATCGCTTCGAATTACAATCAAGGGTTAGATTTTCTCAAAAATAACTTGGATTTGAAAGGTTGGGTTGGATTAATAATGATGTTGATGAAAATGTGGATTAGGATGGGAAAGATGTTTTTTAAACTCCTTGAAAAGTTATCTATGCTTTACTTATTTCTACCGCTTTGAATCTATTTATGATACTTATTAAATGTCACATCGCAAATATACCTTGAGCTATTCCTTTGTACCAAGCCATGCATATAGTATATTAGCCTGCATTCTCATGCATGACTTCTTGAGTACCAAGTACTCACCCTTGCCACAATACAACACCAGTTGAAGGGGAGACTACACCAGCTTTGGAGGAGGAGCTCCAAGAGGATCCGTCTACTTAGGGAGCGAGCCCAGTCAGTTGCCTGTGGTATACTGGATGGCGCCACGGGTTATTTGATTTTCCGCCGCTACTATTTCTCTCTTAATAAGTTTCGCTGCATGAGGCATACATTTGTAACTTGACCATAAGGTCGAGTAACCAGTTTGACTATTTAAATAAAGTACTTTATTAGTATCGAGTGGTATGATTGTGATATTTACCGATGTTAAGACTGTGTGCACTAGCGCGTTCCTGGACTAGTGCTGAATACACAGAGGGTCCGGATTTGCAAATTCGGGGTCCCGACATTTTTCCTGCAAGCTTAGGACAATTTGTGCGAATATGGTTGAGGTCACCACACTCATAGCATCTTGGAGGACCACCTCTCTTTCTCATTCTCACATTCTGCAAAGCTTTGTTAAAGCTAGAAGAGAGTAGTGCCAGATCTTCTTCAGGAAACTCTTCAAGTTGCTCATCTGTTAAAGAAGACATGGAAGACAAGGCAAAGCTAGAAGAAGAATTTGCATTTGACATGTTAGGGTTAGAGATCAAAGCAATTGGTTTAATGTTACCCTTCCTGGCAAGAACATCGAACTTATGAGTTTTCAACTTAGAATAAAGAACATCTAAAGTAAGTGTACTCATGGTAGTAGATTCTTGTATAGATGTTACTTTCATCTCCCACACCGACATGTCCAAAGCACTAAGTAATTGTCTAGCATTAGCAGCATCAGTGTAGCTAACTCCAACAACACGTAGATTGCTAAGAATTTTATTGAGACGTGCAAAGAAATCATCTACAGATTCACTAGGTTTCATCTCAAAACGCATGTATTCTTTTTTGTAAATATCTTGGCGAATCTCTTTGACAGTGTTAGAACCCTCATGGTAATCACAAAGAGATTTCCATACCTCATATGCGGATCAAAGATGAACCACGCGGTCGAAGTCACTCCTTCCCAATCCTTGGATGATCAAGTTGCGTGACTTGCTGTTTGCTTCAACATGTGCGCGATTGGTGTCATTGACGTTGTCGTTTGCAGGAGCTTCGTATGGCTTGTATACCTTCTCCCAAATTGTGAAGCCTTGTGCTTAGATGAATGCCTCCATCTTGGCCTTCCAAAACTGAAAATCAACACCATCGAATACACAAGGTTTTGTCGAATAACGATCCATTAATCTAATCACCGGTTAAGATAGATTAGAAAAACCTCGCTCTGATACCACTTGTAGGATCGAAGTTTACGAATATAGCAATCAGAGGGGGGTGAATGATTGAGCGGAAGCTAAAAACAAAATTTTGATCTATTAAAAACTTCACCCCAAAAGAAACCAAAAGATTGCCTCGGATTTGACAAAAACAGATTGACAGAGGCTTGATAAAATGAGAATTCCCGGAGATCCAACTGTCGAAACGATCTGAAATTTGGACACAAGAAACTAGATTCCAATACGAAGCAAACCCAAAAAGAATCAGCTCGATCGGACTTATGAATCAAAAGTTATGAGCTTCACAAGCTTGCTGATCCAGAACTTGACGAGAATTGATCTAACGTAAACTTGAAAGTTTTAATAGAACCGACAAAAGTTTAATCAACTAGACTTTGAGGAACTCTAAATCAATACCCTAGAACGGTTTTTGATGGATCAAATCAAGATGAAACTCAACGATCAAAAAACCAATCTAGAATTAGAACAAGCATGCAAACAAAAACCAAAACAGAAAACACTGTAGCGACGTGGTTACTGTAGCACGCAAAAATCTTGGAAGAATTGATCTTTATTTCTTTTGTCTAAAATACTCTCATCAAAAGAGTACAAACTCTAAAACTCTTGATGCGCTCAGCTCTCCTTGGTGCCCTTTCAACAGGAGACAACCCCTCCTATTTAAAGGACCAACCCAGAATACGATTCCTATTCCCTAGAAGGAATCCGTATCCAACACAACTCTACTTGGCCCAACCTGGCCGAGTACAACTCTTGCACGCATATGGTAACCCTACCATACTCACGTGACTAGCACCTTGCACGCGTATGGCCACCTGCCATACTCACGTGACTAACACTTTGCACGCGAATGACCTCCTGCCATTCTCACGTGACTAACCATTCTTCATGTGCACCACTCTCTTAGCCCGAACGTCCCGCATGACATCCTTGACCACCAAGACCTCAGTTCCTCCTGAACCTAGTCCCGAACCTCGCCTCCTCCATGAACCTAGTTCCAGTCCTGTCATCGACCACATTCGTCTTCGAGCAATACCTGCACATGAACAAACCACAAAACAAATCCGAGCACAAGTCCACGACTTGACTCAAGGTCAATCCATGCAACTACTCACATGAGCATTGCATAAAGTCCACTTCAAAACACGCATCATGAAATCATCTCAAATTTCATAATTTCAAATTCAAACCATTTCAATTTTGCTCAAAACCGCCAAAAGCATGTGTATGATGCATCAAAGTCTTTGATGCATCATACATGGGAAAATTGAGTTCGCTATCAACATGTGTATGACAGACCAAAGAGTTTGGTCTGTCATACATGGGCAAAATGAGTTCACTGAAAACATGTGTATGACAGACCAAAGAGTTTGGTCTATCATACATGGGTGTATGACAGACCAATCTCTTTGGTCTGTCATACATTGAAAAAACGAAGTCACCAAAAGCCTGTGTATGACAGACCAAAAAGTTTGGTCTGTCATACATGAGAAAATCGAGTTCGCTAAAACTCAGTGTATGGCATCAAAAACTTTGGTCTGTCATACATGGGAAAAATCAAGTTCGCCAAAAGCCTGTGTATGGCAGACCAAAAAGTTTGGTCTGTCATACATGGGAAAATTGCGATTTTTAGTTATTTGGTTCGGCGCAAGAACAAGGTTTCTTTTTTAATGTTCGGATGTTTGGTCAAACAACTTTGCAAGATTAATCTTAACCAATTTCAGCACAAGATCAAACCAATTTTTCATCACATGATTCACAATCTCCCCCTTGATGAAAACATTGGCAACACCATTTAGACATGAACATTTGGCAGTTTTTTTTAAAAAGAACAGAGAACATAAAAACTCCCCTTTTGACAAGTGAAAAATGTGTGTGGTTTGTGCAATGTGCCAAAAGCCAAAAAGTGAACTTCTCCCAGATTACTCCTCAACCGAAAGATACTACTCCCTCTTTTTCAACTCTTCCCAAACTTCTCAAAAACTTCTCCCCCTTTGACAATGGATTCATCAAGAAAACAACAAGAGAACATGTTCAAACTTTTTCTTGTATCAATGGTTTCGCAAACAGAAGCAAGGGAGTGCCAAGATACAAAGGATGAGCTCATTCGATCATATAACCTTATATATCACATAATTATGCAAAATATATGATCTTAATGTGATGTTAACAAGTTAAGAAATGACATGCATCTCAACCTCAAATCTGTCAACTATAGCCAAGTACTAAGCAAGACCTTTAGTAGAAAAACAAGGACTCAAAAATTGAAGCAACTAACAAATCAGGGCGAGCAAGTGGTTTCAACTCCAATCTAGTAGACCAATTTTAATATTTTAAACAATAAACTGCATGTGGCATGCTTGAAGCATACTTCTTTTATTTCCTTGGAGTGGCATGCTTGAAGCATACATCTTGTCTTTTGAGGGAATGGCATGCTTGAAGCATACATCTTATCTTTTAAGGAAAGCATGCCTGAAGCATCCAACTTGAAGCTTTATCTTTTAACAATTTTTTTATTGATTCCCTTTTTCTTTTCTTTTTCTTTGATTGTAAACATGCAAAAAATGATTAAAAGGTCTTATGAAAGAGTAAAGCTGAAAACACACTTGCTTCATAGCACAAATTTGTCAAGAGGATTCAATATCAAGCCTAGAAGAATGAGATATCACAGAGTATTTAGCTATCGGCAATCGATCGTGGAATTTCCGCAATGTCATTTTTAGTTCAAGTGAGACAATTTAGATTATCATATATTAGCTCAATTACATAGTATATAAAGAAATATGATAAAGTGAGCTCATCAAGTGAAAGAACTTGGCACGAAACTCCCTCAAAACAATCCCATTGGATGAACAATTCCAAGTTCTCCCGAATAAAGGCAAAACGAGAAGAAGACAAAGGTTTTGTGAAAATGTCCGCCAATTGATGTTCAAGATCCACATGATGAAGCACAATGTTGCCTTTTTCAACATGATCTCTAAGAAAGTGAAATCGATGTCAATATGTTTTGTTCTTGAATGTTGCACAGGGTTCTTAGCAATGCAAATTGCACTAGTGTTATCACACGTAAGAGGAACACTATCCGTAAAAACCCCATAATCTTTAAGTGTAGCTACTATCCAAAGAATTTGAGAACAACAACTAGCAGCAGCCTACATATTCAGATTCGGCAGTTGATTGTGCAAATGAAGATTGCTTTCTAGATGACCATGCAATGAGAGAATTACCCAAGAAGTGACATGAACCAGAAGTGCTTTTCCTATCAATTCTACATCCTCCAAAATCAGCATCAGAAAAAGATCTCAAACTAATGCATGAGGAAGCATAAAGCCAAATGCCAAAATCTTGAGTTCCATGAAGATACCTGAAAATCCTTTTGACAGCTTGTCGATGTGAAGCACGTGGGGAAGCTTGAAAACGAGTACACAAACACACAGCAAATTGTATATCCGGCCTTGATGCAGTGAGGTACAAAAGTGAACCTATCATGCTTCTATATTCCTTTTGATCAACCGGCTCACCATCTTCATCCGGATCAAGTGTGCAAGCGCTCTCCATGGGTGTCATGATCGGTTTGTCGCTTTCCATCCCAAATCTATGCAACAAGTCTTTTGTGTATTTGCTTTGATGCACAAAAGTACCATCCTTTGTTTGCTTGATTTGAAATCCCAAAAGTATGTCAACTCACCCATCATACTCATCTCAAACTCCTTCCTCATTGTTTCTGAAAACTCAGACACTAAAACATGAGATGAACCACCAAAGATAATATCATCAACATAAATCTGAACGAATAGTTGATCATTGCCTTGCTTGAGTAAAAAAAGAGTTTTGTCAACCTTTCCCATTGAAAAATCCTTTTCAAGTAAAAAGGTTTTTAGCCTATCATACCATGCTCTAGGGGCTTGTTTCAAACCATACAAAGCTTTTGATAGTTTGAACACATGATTTGGAAACTTTGGATTTTCAAAACCAGGTGGTTGCTTGACAAAAACCTCCTCATTTATGTAGCCATTAAGAAAAGCACTTTTCACATCCATTTGATACAATTTGAAACCTTTGGATGCAGCAAAAGCTAAAAGGATTCTAATGGCTTCAATTCTAGCAACAGGAGCAAAGGTTTCATCAAAATCTAAGCCTTCAATTTGAGTGTAACCTTGAGCAACCAATCTAGCCTTGTTTCTAACAACAACACCATCCTCACTTTGTTTATTTTTGAAAACCCATCTAGTTCCAATAACATTAAAATCTGGAGGTGGTGAGACAAGTTTCCAAACTTTATTTCGTTCAAAATTCTCTAATTCTTCATGCATGGCATTGATCCAAGATTCGTCAGATAATGGATGAGATATATCTTTGGGTTCAAAAGAAGCAACTAAAGCAGAATGAGCATGAGTGTCAGAATGAATAAACCTGGATCGAGTGACTCTCTCATTTAGGTCTCCAATCATTTGTTCAGATGGATGCATTTTTTGAATGTGCAAGGGAGCATTGGCTTTTGAGACTTCTCCTTCTCCTTCTTCATTTTCAGCATGTACAGATGATGCCGTAGCTTGAGGATGGTTAGCTGTAGGTGATGTAGTAGTAGGTGCCAAGGGTGCTACAGCTTGTTGTGCATTAGGAAGAGTCAAGACCTCATCTTCAACATCATCATTATCTTCAAAGATTTTCTCCCCCTGAATGTATGCGCCTGTACCTGCATCACTTAGACTAGTGCCTGGACTGGACTCATCAAAAGTAACTTCACAAGTTTCCACAATTTTGTTAGTCTCCGAAACAAGCACACGATAGCCTCGAGTATGAGCAGGATATCCAAGAAAAATGCCATCAGTTGATCTAGCTTCAAATTTATCAAGATTTCCAGATTTCAAGACAAAACATTTGCATCCAAAAACCCTAAAGTGAGAAACAGTAGGCCTGTGTCCAAACCGAAGCTCATATGGAGTCTTACCCAATTTTGATCTCAAAAACACACGGTTTGAAACATAACATGCAGTTGAAATCGCTTCAAAGACAAAAAGTTTCTAGGAGTGTGATGTTCATCTAACATGGTTCTAGCCATCTCAACCAATGTTCTGTTTTTCCTTTCAACTACACCATTCTGTTGAGGCACTCTAGGTGATGAAAATTGATGATCAATTCCTTTTTCAGTACAAAAGTGATTAAAAAAGCATTTTTGAATTCAGTTCCATTATCACTTCTAATAGCTTTGAGAGCTCCTGGATGATCAATAGAAAGCCTAAGAACAAGACTTCTAAAGTGACTAAAAGCCTCATCCTTAGATGCCATAAAATACACCCAAGAGTATCTAGAGAAATCATCAACAATCACAAGCACATACCGTTTGCCTCCAAAGGATTGAACTCGAGATGGTCCAACTGTATCAAGATGTAGAAGCTGTCCTGGAGCGTTTGTCATCACCATGGTAAGAGGTGGATGTGAACATGCAATCTTCTTACCATGTCTACAAGAAGAACATACTAGATTGCTATCACCCTTAAGCTTAGGCAAGCCACATATGAGATCTAAACTGATGTCGCCGTGATGGCACTATGGGTGTCCCGATCTTTCGATGAGAAACACACGATCGATTTGTTAGAGTCGACTTTGACGATCCGACTACACCGTACGACGACGATGCGCCTTAGCAATCGCTAAACCAACTCAATGGTTATTGATCTTGCCGTAGGCACGATCAACCTGAACACGAGGTTCAATTCCTGCAAGCAAATCAAGAACAAGCAAGAACAATAGGATAAGCAATCTGAAATTGCGGATAAAGCTGAAGCGAAACAAAGTGGAGTCTTATTGACGATCTTGACAAGGTGGCTGTCTAGCACAACTCGCAGGATCAAGTTTTGCACTTGGCTAAACTAATCAAATAAAACCCAAAACCCTAAGGAGCCGATGTCTGGCTATTTATGAGAGGTAGGGGCGTGGGAAATCACGTCCAAAACAGTAGGATACCAACTACAACTCTATTACAAGGCCCAAAGCCCAAGTCTTCTCGATTTGGAAAAGTGACATCAATTGTTTTGCAGATTCCTGTCGACTCGGACGGAATTTGGGGATGGGGTCGGATCCGTTGGAAAGAGGACGTCGAAACCTTTCAAACCAGTACTCATAGACCCCAAACACCCTTGTGGATCAAAAGTTATGGTCATTTTAAGTTGGTGCTGTCCCGGAGGCCGAATCCGAGTATAACTTGTGCACCGGAAGAATTGGCTTCATGCTTGACGTTTGGGAGTCCTTCTCCTTGGTTCCTAAGGACAATAAAATCATCACGAGGATTAAATAGCATTCCATTTATTAAATTATCTGTATGCAACCCGAGGAACGCATTCACCTGGTAATTGAATTGTCGTGCCCGAGCTCGAGTAATTGACCCTTGTATGACATTGTTGGTTTCCATTGGGTTTGTAAGTATGGCCGTATCCATGGTAGTGATGTCCTCATCATCCTCCCTTCTTGCATTTGAGTCGCCCTCGACTCAAGTTCATCATCCTCTCCCAAGTATGGTTTCAAATCGGCAATGTTGAATGTGGGACTAACCCCAAAATCTGCAGCAATTCAAGCTTGTATGCATTATCATTAATCTTTGCCAATACTTTGAAAGGACCATCAGCCGCGGCATCAACTTAGATTTTCTTAATTCGGGAATCGATCTTTTCGCAAATGCCACCAAACTAAATCTCCTGGTTCAAAAGTTACATGTTTCCTTCCCTTACTACCAAAGAAGTTTATATTTAGCATTCATGCGTTCTATGTTTTCTTTAGTTGTCTCATGCATTTTCATAATCAAATCAAGACGTTGTTTAGCATCAAGATTCAATTTCTCCGAATATGGTAGAGGTAACAAATCAATTGGAGCATGAGGTACAAATCCATATACAATCTCAAAAGGGCACATCTTAGTAGTAGAATGCATAGACCGATTATAAGCAAACTCAATATGAGGCAAACATTCTTCCCACAATTTAATGTTCTTTTTCAAAACAGCCCTAAGCATAGTAGATAAAGTTCGATTAATCTAATTCGCTTTGTTCATCAGTTTGGGGATGACAAGTAGTAGAAAATAAAAGTTTAGTCCCCAATTTAGCCCACAAAGTTCTCCAAAAGTGGCTTAAGAATTTAGTGTCACGATCTGAAACTATTGTGTTAGGCACACCATGTAAGTTTAACAATTTCACGAAAGAATAAGTCAAAGAATGGTGGTAGCGTCATCGCTTTTGTGACAAGGTCTGAAGTGTGCCATTTTAGAAAATCTATCCACAACGACAAAGATACTATCCCTCCCCTTCTTTGTTCTAGGGAGTCCTAAAACAAAGTCCAGAGAACTATCCTCCCAAGGCACGTTAGGAACAGTGCAGAGGCATGTATAAACCATGGGGATTAAGTCGTGACTTAGCTTTTTGACATGTAGAATGCTGAGCGATGAAACGTTCCACGCCTCGCCTCATCCTGGGCCAAAAGAAATGGCTAGCGAGTATGTCCTCCGCCCTCTTCACACCAAAGTGTCCCATCAATCCTCCTCCATGGGCTTCCTGTAGCAATAACAAACGAATGTAACTATTGGAATACATAGTTTGTTTGCTCAAACACAAACCCATTATTGAGGACAAATTTGTTCCAAGTTTTTCCTCTTTACAATTGAGCAACACATTTTTAAAATCATCATCATGCACATATTGCTCTTTAATCGCTTTCCAAACCAAAAATTTTGAAGTCAAGTTGTGAGAGCATGGTATATCTCCTAGACAAGGCATCACAATTACATTATCCTTTCCTTTTGTGTTTGATGACATAAGGAAATGACTCAATGAATTCAACCCACTTTGCATGTCTACGGTTAAGTTTAGCTTGACTTCTAATATGTTTTAACGATTCATGATCGTAATGTATAACAAATTCCTTGGGCCATAAATAATGTTGCCATGTTTCTAAAGTTCGAACTAGCGCATATAACTCCTTATCATAAGTAGAATAATTCAAACTTGGCCCACTCAATTTCTCACTAAAATAAGCAAATGTGTTTTCCTTCTTGCAATGAACACCACCCAAACCAATTCCACTAGCATCACATTCTAGTTCAAAAGTCTTAGAAAAGTCCGAAGTCGGAGTAAGGGTGCATGGGTTAACTTAGCTTTAGAATGTTGAAGGCATCTTCCTCGTGACTTGCCCCAAGCAAAAGGTACACCCTTCTTGGTGAGCTCATTCATGGGTGCAGCGATGGTCTTTGAAGTCCTTCACAAAACGACGATAGAATCCAAAGAAGTCCTAGAAAACTTCGCACTTGTGTGACCGTGTTAGAGTCGGCCAACTCAGTATTGCTTCAACCTTGGCTTGGTCCACTTCAATTCCCTCGTGGAGTACCAACATAGCCAAGAAAAGATACTCGATCCGTGCAAAAGGTGCACTTCTCAAGGTTACCAAATAAGCGTGCATCGCAGAAAGCATTAAAAACAGCACGTAGATGTTCAAGATGATCCTCTAAAGATTTGCTATAAATCAAGATATCATCAAGTAAACTACCACAAACTTTCCAATGAAAGCACGTAAAACCTCGCTCATCAGTCCTCATGAAAGTGCTAGGAGCATTAGTCAACCCGAAAGGCATTACTAACCACTCATATAATCCGAACTTAGTTTTAAATGCCTGTTTTCCATTCATCTCCTAACTTCATGCGAATCTGGTGATACCCACTACGCAAATCCACTTTAGAGAACATAGTAGAGCCACTTAGTTCATCAAGCATATCGTCTAACCGAGGAATAGGATGGCGATATCTAATGGTGATATTATTAATTGCTCTACAATCCACACACATGCGCCATGTTCCATCTTTCTTAGGTACTAAAATAACTGGTACAAAGACAAGGACTAAGAGATTCACGTACGTACCCTTTAACAAGCAATTCTTGAACTTGGCATTGTATCTCTTGTGTCTCTTCAGGGTTGGTTCTGTAAGGTGCTCGGTTGGGCAAGGATGCCCCTGGAATTAGATCAATTTGATGCTCAATCCCTCTAATTGGCGGCAGCCTTGAGGGGATGTCCTTTGGAAAGATGTCGGTATTCTCGCAAAAGGTTAGTGACAACAGGAGGCAAAGAGAGGGACATCTCCTCTAGTGAAAACAAAGTTTCTTTGCAGACCAAAGCATAGCATGTATACCGACAAACATCCAACTCATTCAAATCAGATTTTGTTGCAAGAAAACAAGCACCTTTCAATTTAATCTCATTCGGCTTGGCACAATCAAGGTTAGATTCTTTCTGTTTATGTTGTTCAAGTCCTTTGGCGACAATCTGATTTTCACTCTTAGAATTCTCTCGATTTTTCTCTTTGCTAGATCTAGCGATTTCATCCTTTACAATGGCATCAAAGCGACATTGGGTGTAGCACAATTTTCTTTTCTTTATGCACAAAAGAGTATTGATTTGTTCTACCATGATGTAAACAATCCTTATCATATTGCCACGGTCTACCTAATAACATAGAACATGCTTGCATAGGTACGACATCGCAATCAACATAATCATGATAGGAACCTAAAGCGAAATGTACTCTTACCATGCGAGTTACCTTGAGTTTGCCGTTGTTGAACCATTGAATGTGGTAGGGCTGAGGGTGTGGTCTAGTGGAGAGTGCTAGCTTCTCCACCATGTCCATGCTTTGGCTAGATTATTGCAACTCCCCCCATCAATGATTATTCGAATGGATCGCTCCTTGATGACGCCTTTTGTGTAAAACAAGTTGTGGCATTGATTTGGATCGGCGCGAGCAATCTGAGCACTAAGCACACGTTGTGCAATAATACTCAAATATTGGTCGACATCACCAGCGCCACGTGCACCTCGTCGTGCTCGGCATTTGGATCGCCGTCTTCATGTTTAGCGAGCAAAGCATATGTTTCTTCATCAAGATCACTTGCTGAGTCATACTCGCCGTCTTCACGGATTATTAACACACGCTTGTTCGGACACTCCTTCATCATGTGACCGAAACCCTTGCAGCGATGGCACTGAACATCTTTGGTGCGTCCCGTTGATGCGACCGACGATGACGAACTATTTGTAGTAGCTTGTGTGGCACTTTTCGTCGGCGTTGGTCGTGGTGCCGAATTTGCGGTGGTGGACGCCGTTCTGTTGATGGAAGAGGTCGGCGTGGTAGTACGACCGGCAGGGGCAGTAGGGGTGCACGGTGTCCATGAAGTAGTTCGACCTGCAGAAAAGTTAGTCTTGGCCCTCGATTGACGACCCTGCACTTCACGTTCAGCTTTGCAAGCAAGATGGAACAACCGTGTCATCGAATTATAATCCTTATAGTCTAGAATATCCTGGATTTCTCGAGTTAAACCACCTAAGAAACGAGCCATAGAAGCTTCCTCATTCTCAATTAATCCACAACGCAACATGCCAATTTGCAATTCTTGGTAATATTCTTCCACCGAATTCTTACCTTGGTGTAGGCGCTGCAATTTATTCAATAAATCTCTAGCATAGTATGAAGGAACAAATCTATGCCTCATTAGCAATTTTAAGGCTTCCCAAGTGGTGGGTATATTATTTGGATGAGCACGGCAATGTTCTCTCCACCAAACAGAAGCAAAATCAGTGAACTCACTTGTGGCAGCCCTAACTCTTCTATTCTCAGGGAAATCATGGCACGCAAATTTTTGATCCACAAGTAATTCCCAACTAAGGTAAACATCGTGGTCATATTTACCTTCAAAAGGTGGCATATTGAAATTTACCTTAGGGAAAACATCATCTCGTTCGTTCCTTGGTCGTGGAGGATCACGTCGCATACCTTCTTGATTGAAGCGTGGCCGTTGATGGTTACGATCATTATCGTAATGGATGGGGTTGACCTCCTCCACATCGCTGGTGTCATCATATTCGTGCTCTTCGCTCGTTTCTTCTAAATCTGTTGGGGCCTCCTGTGGAGCTGAATTGTTGCTTGGACGACGGGAGGTGGATTGGAAGCACAGATGCAAAGAAATGCAAAAGTATCAAGTCTAGCCAAAATAGTAGCAAGAGTAGTGTTAGCAATCCCTTGTGCGGCCTCGATGGATCTCGAGACGGTCTTCTTGCATTGACATACGCTCATTAGTGAGCCGTACATCCTCGCTAAGACCATCGGTGGTTTCCTCGTCATCTTTTGGAAGTGAGCAATGATGCCCTTGGTTCGTGGAGAGTGATGAAGTGAACTCGTCACCGACATGGTTAGTTGATGACAAGGAAACAAAACCACAAGTATAATGTTCCTATCAACTACTAGGTGGCAAGTCTCTCAAGCGCTCAAGCCTATGACCCAAGTTCTTACAAGTTCTTACAATGCAAAGAGGCGTTGTCGGCCGTTGGCGTTGTCAAAGGTTCTCCAAGTTTGTGTAGAGCGATTGCCAAGGGATCGAACGTCAGACGGGTAGAAAGTGGAGCTTGGACAGGCTTAATTTAGTAGCAAAAGGTTAGCAATAATCCAATCGGTGAATGCAAAATTGAAGAATTGTTCAACGCCTAGTCACTAGTTCTCGACTCTAGGCTAGCAAGGATCGTGACTCAAAATCATGGCCGACGACAGATGCCTTCCACAACAGATGAAAAAGTGCGAAAAAATTCGCGAAAGAAGGGAACTATCTCAAAAGACTGGTGATCTTGTGAAAATAGGTTTGGCACATAAAATTTTCGGATCTGTTCGGACTTTTTTTTTTTTTTTTTTTGGAACGATCCGACTGCTTTCTTTCAAGTGCTATGCAGCGGAAGACAAGTCGTGTGACCAGTTGGCGGTGGGCGATGCACTGGCTAACAGAGGGCGACGATCGGCGCCGGGCGACGGTGGGCGACCAGGTGGGCGACGATCAGCGACGATCGACTAACAGTGGGCGACGATCGGGAGGCGACGAACAAAGCGGCGATCACGGAGGCAACGATCGGGAGGCAACGATCGGGAGGCAACGATCGGCTAACAGTGGGCAACTTGATCAAGCGGCGACTGGCCGAGGCGACGATCAAAGCGGCGACTAGTCGGGAGGCGACCAGTCGGCTAACAGGAGGGCAACCGGTCGGACGACCAAGTGGGCGACCAGTTGGAAGAAAAGAAAACTTCGGTCTGAACACTTTTTCTTCTTTTTTTTTTTTCAACAATTCGGGACCGAAACGAACACAACTTCAAACCGAACACAACTCGAAACCGTGGGAGACAAAATTTTCTTCTAACCTGGAACTAGACTAGAATTCAGCAACTCGACACGACGATGCAACCAAAAATTCAATAACGCAAAGGTAATCGGAAAGGAAAATGCGAGGTTCAAATTGTTTTGGTATGGGAGATCCAATCTTATGGCGTTTCTCGGACTATAGGAAAGATATCAATCTACTAATCTAGGGTAAGGAATTCTCACCGAGCAACCTGGTTTGCTCGATACCACTTGATGGCGCCGTGATGGCACTATGGGTGTCCCGATCTTTCGATGAGAAACACACGATCGATTTGTTAGAGTCGACTTTGACGATCCGACTACACCGCACGACGACGATGCGCCTTTAGCAATCGCTAAACCAACTCAATGGTTATTGATCTTGCCGTAGGCACGATCAACCTGAACACGAGGTTCAATTCCTGCAAGCAACCGAAGAACAAGCAAGAACAATAGGATAAGCAATCTGAAATTGCGGATAAAACTGGAAGCGAAACAAAGTGGAGTCTTATTGACGATCTTGACAAGGTGGCTGTCTAGCACAACTCGCAGGATCAAGTTTTGCACTTGGCTAAACTAATCAAATAAAACCCAAAACCCTAAGGAGCCGATGTCTGGCTATTTATGAGAGGTAGGGGCGTGGGAAATCACGTCCAAAACAGTAGGATACCAACTACAACTCTATTACAAGGCCCAAAGCCCAAGTCTTCTCGATTTGGAAAAGTGACGTCAATTGTTTTGCAGATTCCTGTCGACTCGGACAGAATTTGGGGATGGGGTCGGATCCGTTGGAAAGAGGACGTCGAAACCTTTCAAACCAGTACTCATAGACCCCAAACACCCTTGTGGATCAAAAGTTATGGTCATTTTAAGTTGGTGCTGTCCCGGAGGCCGAATCCGAGTATAACTTGTGCACCGGAAGAATTGGCTTCATGCTTGACGTTTGGGAGTCCTTCTCCTTGGTTCCTAAGGACAATAAAATCATCACGAGGATTAAATAGCATTCCATTTATTAAATTATCTGTATGCAACCCGAGGAACGCATTCACCTGGTAATTGAATTGTCGTGCCCGAGCTCGAGTAATTGACCCTTGTATGACATTGTTGGTTTCCATTGGGTTTGTAAGTATGGCCGTATCCATGGTAGTGATGTCCTCATCATAAACCACTTACACGAGTAAGATGATCAAAACCAACATGACCAAGTCTACGATGCCAAAAGAATAAATCTTTAGAAACATTAGCAATTAGACACCTATGCTTAGAAGAAGGTGATGCATCAAAATCAGCTTTAAATACTCTTCCAAAACGAGAAATTTTGAACACAAGATCACCTGAAGCATCTAGCACTTTGCATTCATTTTTCTTAAAGCTTATCTCAAGATCTTCATCAAGCATTTGTGAGACAGAAAGCAAGTTATATTTCAAATTTTCAACAAGAGCCACATCCTTGAACATAAACTTGTCACTTACCTTTACTGTACCTTTTGCTACAACAGAAGAGGAAGAAGCATCTCCAAAAGTAACACTTTCAGCACGAGATGCACGAGTGAGGGAGGAGAACCAATTCTTATCACCGGACATGTGGCGTGAGCATCCGGAATCCACTAACCATATGTTCTCCTTCCTTGCGCGAGAAGCCTACATAGCAACAAAACATGTCGAGGTCTCGATCAAGTTAGGAATGAGATTTTTGGGAATCGATCTTGAGACACACGACGTACAACAGTAGGCACAACACGAGAATTTTTATGCACAAAATCAGCTTTTCCTTTTCCCATGTTTATAGGAACAGAAGGTGTTTTCAACACTCTAGGCGCATAGTGAGAAGCAAGATGTGCTCTTCTGAAGTTAGACCTAGCCTTAGTCATTTCTTTCCTTTGCTGTCTGGCTAGTCTAAAGCAAAAATCTACTAGATGTCCATCTCTACCACAATGAGTGCAAGTGTACTTAGCATGAAGTTTGGCTTTAACAGTAGAAGCACATTTTGCATTCATCATAGTAGAAGAAAGAAAACCAGCAGATTTAAAAACAATCTTTTTAGGCTCATTAAAAATCTCAATTTTGTCATTGCAAGGAGCATTAACAACAGTGCGAGGTTTAGTTTCAAATGAAGCATGAAGATCAAAGCCTAAACCTCTCTTGTTTGAGCTAACCTTAGATTGATCTAAAATCATGTTCAATTTTTTCTTGCCATTAGTGAATCGTTCCAAAGAGTTTTGCAGGTAATCAACTTTCTTAGCAAGAATTAAACAATTATTGCAGGGAACATCTACTTTTCCTTTTTGCTTGCGACAAGTTGAGCATGAGAGAATTTCATGTGAAAGCAGATTATCAGTCAATTGAGAAACCCTAGCATTTGCATCTTTCAATTTTAATTCAAGAGTTGAGCATTTAGGACAAGAAGTTGAACTATGCAAATCATCAATGGAACAGCTAGTATGTACATCATGTTTCTCATTTTTCTCATTTAGATGCAACAAAAAAACATGTTCTTTCCTAAGCAAGGTGAGCTCATTGTAAATTAAGTCACATGATTTGCAAGTATCATCACTAGGAATCAAAGTCTTAAGTCTAGCAATTTCAGCATTCAATGATTCAATAATGAAATCATGTTTCTTAATTTTCTTATCACGTTTGTCAAGCAATTTTCCAAGACGAGCAACAGCAATAGCTAATTCATCATAAGAGGGATCTACCTCATTGAAGTCGCTGTCGTGGTCGTCCTCGGTGAAGCTATCCTTGCTGCTTGCCATGAGACAAAATCCCATCAAATCATGCTTGCTTGGAGTTGCATCATCTTCGCTGCTCTCCGAGTCCACATCGCTCAAATTGACTTTGTTCAAGAGCGGAAAGAACTCGGTGAACCACCTTGCGGTTGATGAAGCTCTTCTTCTTCCTATCATTTGACGAGAACCTTTTCTTCTCATTCCTTCTGTCGTTGTCCTTCTCCTCCTTTGATGTTTTTCCTGCAAGCTTAGGACAATTTGTGCGAATATGGTTGAGGTCACCACACTCATAGCATCTTGGAGGACCACCTCTCTTTCTCATTCTCACATTCTGCAAAGCTTTGTTAAAGCGAGAAGAGAGTAGTGCCAGATCTTCTTCAGGAAACTCTTCAAGTTGCTCATCTGTTAAAGAAGACATGGAAGACAAGGCAAAGCTAGAAGAAGAATTTGCATTTGACATGTTAGGGTTAGAGATCAAAGCAATTGATTTAATGTTACCCTTCCTGGCAAGAACATCGAACTCATGAGTTTTCAACTTAGAATAAAGAACATCTAAAGTAAGTGTACTCATGGTAGTAGATTCTTGTATAGATGTTACTTTCATCTCCCACACCGACATGTCCAAAGCACTAAGTAATTGTCTAGCATTAGCAGCATCAGTGTAGCTAACTCCAACAGCACGTAGATTGCTAAGAATTTTATTGAGACGTGCAAAGAAGTCATCTACAGATTCACTAGGTTTCATCTCAAAACGCATGTATTCTTTTTTGTAAATATCTTGGCGAATCTCTTTGACAGTGTTAGAACCCTCATGGTAATCACAAAGAGATTTCCATACCTCATATGCGGATCAAAGATGAACCACGCGGTCGAAGTCACTCCTTCCCAATCCTTGGATGATCAAGTTGCGTGACTTGCTGTTTGCTTCAACATGTGCGCGATTGGCGTCATTGACGTTGTCGTTTGCAGGAGCTTCGTATGGCTTGTATACCTTCTCCCAAATTGTGAAGCCTTGTGCTTAGATGAATGCCTCCATCTTGGCCTTCCAAAACTGAAAATCAACACCATCGAATACACAAGGTTTTGTCGAATAACGATCCATTAATCTAATCACCGGTTAAGATAGATTAGAAAAACCTCGCTCTGATACCACTTGTAGGATCGAAGTTTACGAATATAGCAATCAGAGGGGGGGTGAATGATTGAGTGGAAGCTAAAAACAAAATTTTGATCTATTAAAAACTTCACCCCAAAAGAAACCAAAAGATTGCCTCGGATTTGACAAAAACAGATTGACAGAGGCTTGATAAAATGAGAATTCCCGGAGATCCAACCGTCGAAACGATCTGAAATTTGGACACAAGAAACTAGATTCCAATACGAAGCAAACCCAAAAAGAATCAGCTCGATCCGACTTATGAATCAAAAGTTATGAGCTTTGCAAGCTTGCTGATCCAGAACTTGACGAGAATTGATCTAACGTAAACTTGAAAGTTTTAATAGAACCGACAAAAGTTTAATCAACTAGACTTTGAGGAACTCTAAATCAATACCCTAGAACGGTTTTTGATGGATCAAATCAAGATGAAACTCAACGATCAAAAAAACCAATCTAGAATTAGAACAAGCATGCAAACAAAAACCAAAACAGAAAACACCGTAGCGGCGTGGTTCTTGTGAGCATAAAAATCTTGGAAGAATTGATCTTTATTTCTTTTGTCTAAAATACTCTCATCAAAAGAGTACAAACTCTAAAACTCTTGATGCGCTCAGCTCTCCTTGGTGCCCTTTCAACAGGAGACAACCCCTCCTATTTAAAGGACCAACCTGAATTACGATTCCTATTCCCTAGAAGGAATCCGTATCCAACACAACTCTACTTGGCCCAACCTGGCCGAGTACAACTCTTGCACGCATATGGTAACCCTACCATACTCACGTGACTAACACCTTGCACGCGTATGGCCACCTGCCATACTCACGTGACTAACACTTTGCACGCGAATGACCTCCTGCCATTCTCACGTGACTAACCATTCTTCATGTGCACCACTCTCTTAGCCCGAACGTCCCGCATGACATCCTTGACCACCAAGACCTCAGTTCCTCCTGAACCTAGTCCCGAACCTCAGTTCCTCCATGAACCTAGTTCCAGTCCTGTCATCGACCACATTCGTCTTCGAGCAATACCGCACATGAACAAACCACAAAACAAATCCGAGCACAAGTCCACGACTTGACTCAAGGTCAATCCATGCAACTACTCACATGAGCATTGCATAAAGTCCACTTCAAAACACGCATCATGAAATCATCTCAAATTTCATAATTTCAAATTCAAACCATTTCAATTTTGCTCAAAACCGCCAAAAGCATGTGTATGACAGACCAAAGTCTTTGGTCTGTCATACATGGGAAAATTGAGTTCGCTATCAACATGTGTATGACAGACCAAAGAGTTTGGTCTGTCATACATAGGCAAAATGAGTTCATGGAAAACATGTGTATGACAGACCAAAGAGTTTGGTCTGTCATACATGGGTAAAAGGAAATCGCCCAAAGCATGTGTATGACAGACCAAACACTTTGGTCTGTCATACATGGAAAAAACAAAATCGCCCAAAGCATGTGTATGACAGACCAAAAACTTTGGTCTGTCATACATGAGAACATCGAGTTCGCCAAAACTCAGGTATGGCGGACCAAAACTTTGGTACATCATACATGGGAAAAATCAAGTTCGCCAAAAGCCTGTGTATGGCAGACCAAAAACTTTGGTCTGTCATACATGGGAAAAATGCGATTTTTAGTTATTTGGTTCGGCGCAAGAACAAGGTTTCTTTTTTAATGTTCGGATGTTTGGTCAAACAACTTTGCAAGATTAATCTTAACCAATTTCAGCACAAGATCAAACCAATTTTTCATCACATGATTCACAATCTCCCCCTTGATGAAAACATTGGCAACACCATTTAGACATGAACATTTGGCAGTTTTTTTTTTAAAAAGAACAGAGAACATAAAAACTCCCCTTTTGACAAGTGAAAAATGTGTGTGGTTTGTGCAATGTGCCAAAAGCCAAAAAGTGAACTTCTCCCAGATTACTCCTCAACCGAAAGATACTACTCCCTCTTTTTCAACTCTTCCCAAACTTCTCAAAAACTTCTCCCCCTTTGACAATGGATTCATCAAGAAAACAACAAGAGAACATGTTCAAACTTTTTCTTGTATCAATGGTTTATAAGCGAAGCAAGGGAGTGCCAAGATACAAAGGATGAGCTCATTCGATCATATAACCTTATATATCACATAATTATGCAAAATATATGATCTTAATGTGATGTTAACAAGTTAAGAAATGACATGCATCTCAACCTCAAATCTGTCAACTATAGCCAAGTACTAAGCAAGACCTTTAGTAGAAAAACAAGGACTCAAAAATTGAAGCAACTAACAAATCAGGGCGAGCAAGTGGTTTCAACTCCAATCTAGTAGACCAATTTTAATATTTTAAACAATAAACTGCATGTGGCATGCTTGAAGCATACTTCTTTTATTTCCTTGGAGTGGCATGCTTGAAGCATACTTCTTTTATTTCCTTGGAGTGGCATGCTTGAAGCATACATCTTATCTTTTAAGGAAAGCATGCCTGAAGCATACAACTTGAAGCTTTAGCTTTTAACAATTTTTTTATTGATTCCCTTTTTCTTTTCTTTTTCTTTGATTGTAAACATGCAAAAAATGATTAAAAGGTCTTATGAAAGAGTAAAGCTGAAAACACACTTGCTTCATAGCCCAAATTTGTCAAGAGGATTCAATATCAAGCCTAGAAGAATGAGATATCACAGAGTATTTAGCTATCGGCAATCAGATCAGGGAATTTCCGCAATGTCATTTTTAGTTCAAGTGAGACAATTTAGATTATCATATATTAGCTCAATTACATAGTATATAAAGAAATATGATAAAGTGAGCTCATCAAGTGAAAGAACTTGGCACAGAAACTCCCCCTCAAAACAATCCCATTGGATGAACAATTCCAAGTTCTCCCCGAATAAAGGCAAAACGAGAAGAAGACAAAGGTTTTGTGAAAATGTCTGCCAATTGATGTTCAGTATCCACATGATGAAGCACAATGTTGCCTTTTTCAACATGATCTCTAAGAAAGTGAAATCTGATGTCAATATGTTTTGTTCTTGAATGTTGCACAGGGTTGTTAGCAATGCAAATTGCACTAGTGTTATCACACAGAAGAGGAACACTATCCAGAAAAACCCCATAATCTTTAAGTGTAGCTACTATCCAAAGAATTTGAGAACAACAACTAGCAAAGACCACATATTCAGATTCAAGCTTGATTGTGCAACAGAAGATTGCTTTCTAGATGACCATGCAATGAGAGAATTACCCAAGAAGTGACATGAACCGTAAGTGCTTTTCCTATCAATTCTACATCCTCCAAAATCAGCATCAGAAAAAGATCTCAAACTAATGCATGAGGAAGCATAAAGCCAAATGCCAAAATCTTGAGTTCCATGAAGATACACGAAAATCCTTTTGACAAATTTTGTCGATGTGAAGCACGTGGGGAAGCTTGAAAACGAGCACACAAACACACAAAGAAATTGTATATCCGGCCTTGATGCGTTGAGGTACAAAAGTGAACCTATCATGCTTCTATATTCCTTTTGATCAACCGGCTCACCATCTTCATCCGAATCAAGTGTGCAAGCGCTCTCCATGGGTGTCATGATCGGTTTGCTGTTTTCCATCCCAAATCTATGCAACAAGTCTTTTGTGTATTTGCTTTGATGCACAAAAGTACCATCCTTTGTTTGCTTCATTTGAAATCCCAAAAAGTATGTCAACTCACCCATCATACTCATCTCAAACTCCTTCCTCATTGTTTCTGAAAACTCAGACACTAAAACATGAGATGAACCACCAAAGATAATATCATCAACATAAATCTGAACAAATAGTTGATCATTGCCTTGCTTGAGTAAAAAAAGAGTTTTGTCAACCTTTCCCATTGAAAAATCCTTTTCAAGTAAAAAGGTTTTTAGCCTATCATACTATGCTCTAGGGGCTTGTTTCAAACCATACAAAGCTTTTGATAGTTTGAACACATGATTTGGAAACTTTGGATTTTCAAAACCAGGTGGTTGCTTGACAAAAACCTCCTCATTTATGTAGCCATTAAGAAAAGCACTTTTCACATCCATTTGATACAATTTGAAACCTTTGGATGCAGCAAAAGCTAAAAGGATTCTAATGGCTTCAATTCTAGCAACAGGAGCAAAGGTTTCATCAAAATCTAAGCCTTCAATTTGAGTGTAACCTTGAGCAACCAATCTAGCCTTGTTTCTAACAACAACACCATCCTCACTTTGTTTATTTTTGAAAACCCATCTAGTTCCAATAACATTAAAATCTGGAGGTGGTGAGACAAGTTTCCAAACTTTATTTCGCTCAAAATTCTCTAATTCTTCATGCATGGCATTGATCCAAGATTCATCGAGATAATGCATGAGATATATCTTTGGGTTCAAAAGAAGCAACTAAAGCAGAATGAGCATGAGTGTCAGAATGAATAAACCTGGATCGAGTGACTCTCTCATTTAGGTCTCCAATCATTTGTTCAGATGGATGCATTTTTTGAATGTGCAAGGGAGCATTGGCTTTTGAGACTTCTCCTTCTCCTTCTTCATTTTCAGCATGTACAGATGATGTCAGAGCTTTGAGGATGGTTAGGCTGTAGGTGATGTAGTAGTAGGTGCCAAGGGTGCTCTGACTTGTTGTGCATTAGGAAGAGTCAAGACCTCATCTTCAACATCATCATTATCTTCAAAGATTTTCTCCCCCTGAATGTATGCGCCTATACCTGCATCACTTAGACTAGTGCCTGGACTGGACTCATCAAAAGTAACTTCACAAGTTTCCACAATTTTGTTAGTCTCCGAAACAAGCACACGATAGCCTCGAGTATGAGCAGGATATCCAAGAAAAATGCCATCAGTTGATCTAGCTTCAAATTTATCAAGATTTCCAGATTTCAAGACAAAACATTTGCATCCAAAAACCCTAAAGTGAGAAACAAGAGGCCTGTGTCCAAACCGAAGCTCATATGGAGTCTTACCCAATTTTGATCTCAAAAACACACGGTTTGAAACATAACATGCGCTTGAAATCGCTTCAGCCCAAAAAGTTTCTAGGAGTGTGATGTTCATCTAACATGGTTCTAGCCATCTCAACCAATGTTCTGTTTTTCCTTTCAACTACACCATTCTCGTTGAGGCACTCTAGGTGATGAAAATTGATGATCAATTCCTTTTCTACAAAAGTGATTAAAAAAGCATTTTTGAATTCAGTTCCATTATCACTTCTAATAGCTTTGAGAGCTCCTGGATGATCAATAGAAAGCCTAAGAACAAGACTTCTAAAGTGACTAAAAGCCTCATCCTTAGATGCCATAAAATACACCCAAGAGTATCTAGAGAAATCATCAACAATCACAAGCACATACCGTTTGCCTCCAAATGATTTAACTCGAGATGGTCCAATCGTATCAAGATGTAGAAGCTGTCTGGAGCGTTTGTCATCACCATGGTAAGAGGTGGATGTGAACCTCGCAATCATCTTACCATGTCTACAAGAAGAACATACTAGATTGCTATCACCCTTAAGCTTAGGCAAGCCACGTATGAGATCTAAACCACTTACACGAGTAAGATGATCAAAACCAACATGACCAAGTCTACGATGCCAAAAGAATAAATCTTTAGAAACATTGGCAATTAGACACCTATGCTTAGAAGAAGGTGATGCATCAAAATCAGCTTTAAATACTCTTCCAAAACGAGAAATTTTGAACACAAGATCACCTAAAGCATCTAGCACTTTGCATTCATTTTTCTTAAAGCTTATCTCAAGATCTTCATCAAGCATTTGTGAGATAGAAAGCAAGTTATATTTCAAATTTTCAACAAGAGCCACATCCTTGAACATAAACTTGTCACTTACCTTTACTGTACCTTTTGCCACAACAGAAGAGGAAGAAGCATCTCCAAAAGTAACACTTTCAAAGACGAGATGCACGAGTGAGGAGGAGAACCAATTCTTATCACCGGACATGTGGCGTGAGCATCCGGAATCCACTAACCATATGTTCTCCTTCCTTGCGAGAAGCCTACATAGCAACAAAACATGTCGAGGTCTCCGATCAAGGGGTTAGGAATGAGATTTTTGGGAATCCAAAGATCGAGACACACGACGCATACAACAAGAGGCACAACACGAGAATTTTTATGCACAAAATCAGCTTCTCCTTTTCCCATGTTTATAGGAACAGAAGGTGTTTTCAACACTCTAGGCGCATAGTGAGAAGCAAGATGTGCTCTTCTGAAGTTAGACCTAGCCTTAGTCATTTCTTTCCTTTCTTTGTCGTGGCTAGTCTAAAGCAAAATCTACTAGATGTCCATCTCTACCACAATGAGTGCAAGTGTACTTAGCATGAAGTTTGGCTTTAACAAAGAGAAGCACATTTTGCATTCATCATAGTAGAAGAAAGAAAACCAGCAGATTTAAAAACAATCTTTTTAGGCTCATTAAAAATCTCAATTTTGTCATTGCAAGGAGCATTAACAACAGTGCGAGGTTTAGTTTCAAATGAAGCATGAAGATCAAAGCCTAAACCTCTCTTGTTTGAGCTAACCTTAGATTGATCTAAAATCATGTTCAATTTTTTCTTGCCATTAGTGAATCGTTCCAAAGAGTTTTGCAGGTAATCAACTTTCTTAGCAAGAATTAAACAATTATTGCAGGGAACATCCACTTTTCCTTTTTGCTTGCGACAAGTTGAGCATGAGAGAATTTCATGTGAAAGCAGATTATCAGTCAATTGAGAAACCCTAGCATTTGCATCTTTCAATTTTAATTCAAGAGTTGAGCATTTAGAACAAGAAGTTGAACTATGCAAATCATCAGTGGAACAGCTAGTATGTACAACATGTTTCTCATTTTTCTCATTTAGATGCAACAAAAAAACATGTTCTTTCCTAAGCAAGGTGAGCTCATTGTAAATTAAGTCACATGATTTGCAAGTATCATCACTAGGAATCAAAGTCTTAAGTCTAGCAATTTCAGCATTCAATGATTCAATAATGAAATCATGTTTCTTAATTTTCTTATCACGTTTGTCAAGCAATTTTCCAAGACGAGCAACAAAGAATAGCTAATTCATCATAAGAGGGATCTACCTCATTGAAGTCATTGTCGTGGTCGCCCTCGGTGAAGCTATCCTTGTCGCTTGCCATGAGACAAAATCCCATCAAATCATGCTTGCTTGGAGTTGCATCATCTTATTGCTCTCCGAGTCCACATCGCTCAAATTGACTTGTTCAAGAGCGGAAAGAACTCGGTGAACCACCTTGCGGTTGATGAAGCTCTTCTTCTTCCTATCATTTGACGAGAACCTTTTCTTCTCATTCCTTCTGTCGTTGTCCTTCTCCTCCTTTGATGTTTTTTGTAACACCCTAAAATTTTGCTTTTCTTACATTCATGTGTGATTTGGCACTTTGGTGAATTTTTGGAATTTTCTGGAATTTATTTGGATTTATTTGGAATTTATTGGAATTTATTCCATTTTAAAATAATTAAAGAATTTAATTTTGCAAATAAAATTTTGTTGGAAATATTTTATTTGAGTCCCAAATACCCTAAAGTATTTTCCAGAATTTTTCTGGAATTTTTCTGAGTCTTTTGCTATTTTTAATGAATTAAATGAATTACTGGAAATTTATTTTAAAAATTAAATCGCTGGAAAATCAAACCGAAGCCTACATCGTTTCATCCGACCGAGCCCGAGTCAGACTCGAGTTCGAGTCCGACCCGAGCCCGACCGCGCCCGTGGTCAAGCCGAACCCGCTCGCTGGAACCCTTCCCAAGGCGGTTTACGCGGTTGCCTCTTCTTCGTAACCGTCGCATATCCCTTGGGACGCGCCCCCCTTTATGAGGCTCTTTAACTTCCTTTTTTTCGAACCGCAGCGCCCTTTCGGCTTTCCCGCCGGTCCTTCTTCCGCAGCCTTATAAGAGGCCGACTGAGGGGGGGAGCAGTTCTTCCTCCTTTCAACTCCCCCACTCCGCTTTTTCTTGCCGCCTGAGAGCTCCTCGCTCCTTCTCCTTCCGATGGCTCCGATTCTCCCTTCTTCGTCCATCGAGGAGGAGAGGGCCGGTAGGTTTTCCCAGACCATCACCGGAGGCACCCTCCGCCTCCGCTACGGATCAAGTTGAGCCCCACTGCCGACCCGGAAGTAATTTTCTTCGGGTGGCAGCTCCTCGCCCGGCCTGCTCCCGGTCTCCGACTTTATCTCTCTGTTCTTAACTTCTACGCCATTCACCACATCCACCTTCCCCCTACTCCGTTATCCTCCTTTTCGCCTTTGCCCACTTCTCGAAATGTTCGTAGGAGTGCTACTAATCTTCTCCTTTTTGTTTCTTCTACACTCTTTCGCGCGGTGGCGTCCGCAGGTCGCCGGGAGGCGCCACCTGCGGCCGTGGCGGGATCGTGTCGCGCTACATTCCATCGGGTGCCGGTCCAATCGAGAGATTAGGCGGGAAAGCGTGGTCAGACGTCGAAGACGATACGCAGATCGGCGTTGAGCTTCCGCCCGGCGTGATCAGCAACCCCAATCGGGGGCTCACGTGGGCGAGACGCCCGAAGCCAGCGATGGTAGCCCGCGCCGACCAGTGCGGCGGCGGGCCTGACAGGCCATGGTGATCCGGGATTTTATTGCCCGAGATCGTGCTCTCGCGCTGTCGCGTCCGCCTCGCCTGGGCAAGACATGGGCCAGGGCGATGGGACCCGAGTATCCGGAGGTAATCCGCTTCACCCTCGCATCATTCCTTGTCCTTTCTCACTTTTTTTCGCCAAAACCCGATGCCGATGGTTTCTATCCTCTCGCAATCCCTTTTTCTTTTGGCTGAGTCGCGGAACTTGGCCGACGACGTGATCGACAGTGGATGCCGCGGTACTGGCCTACTCGGCCCCGCCCGCCGTTCCGGCGGCGCGCTCACTTTGCCGGTTGTCACCCGGGAACGCGCGGCGATAATCCGCGCTCTGCCTCGATGGACGCCATGGGCACGCCCCGTCGTGATACGCCAGCGACCTTAACAATCCGGATCCTCCTCCGTGGTGGTCGAGGGGCGACGAGTGAGGCGCAGCGCCAGACGATGACGACTCCGCCAATCCTTCCCGGCCCCGCTTCCTGGTTCAGCCGGGCGGGACTTCAGTCGGCTGCGGAGCTTTTCGGCCGCGTAATGGGTTCCTCCATAGTGGCGGGGGCTCATCGACCGGCGGGGCTCGCCCACCCTGCCGGGCGCGATAATGGACCCTCCGCCGGTTCCTTTGTACCGCCATCGCCACCGCAGCGGCGGTGGATCTTCCTCCACCTCCGCCACCGCCGTCAGAGTGGCGGACACTGCTCGCCTCGCCACCGCCGGTGGCGGTGGCGACTCGCCTCTGCCTCGCCACCGCTGCCGGCGGTGGCGGACTACCTCGCCTCCGCCGCGCTGTCGGCCGTGGCGACCGCCCGCCTCCGCCGCCGCTTCAAGCGGATTCGCCCGCCTCCGCCGCCACCAGCAGGGGGGGATCCTCCTCCGCCATCGGCGCTGGCAGGCGCCAGCGTGGCTGGTCTCTGTTCAGCATGCCTCGCTTCCCGAGGCAGCGCCTAGGTACTCACCGTAAACGCACATGCAATATAAAAGTTCAAGAAACGTTTTAGGGCTGATCCTTACCATTGTTTCTTCCTTTTCCAGGGGTTCTGCCCGGACATCCTCGCTGCCCGTGCCGGGACGCGGCTAAGGCGCCGCATGCTGCCGGGCGATGCTAGCCGGGTCGCCGAGCGCCAGGATTCGGGCAAAGCGCAGCGGCGAACCCCATGCGCGGCCGCTGGGCCGCGCGGTACAGGGCCGAGGTCCGTTCGCCCCGTCCTACCCCGGATCCCCACCGCCTCCGTTTCTCGCAGACGCAGATGTTGCTCATTGCAGCTCGGGCCGAGCTTTACTCAAAGACAAGCAACCGTCTAGTGACGAAAGGTGAGCGGTTGACGGAGGCGGGAGCTGAGATCAACCGTCTCCGCAAGGAGGTGGAAGATCTCCGCGATCGGGTGGGGATCGAGCTGCAGCTGCGGGAGCGGAAGCGAGCGAGGAACGGCAGCACCGCCGCGCCGAGAGGCTCTCTGCGGAGCTGGAGACGGAGAGGGCCAATCGGGCCCAGTCAGAGGTGGACACTCTGCGGATGCTGCGCCATGCCTTCAACCGAACGGTGGCCAGCCTTGCTCCATTGGGGTTGGAGCAGCCAGGCCCGCGGGAGGAGAGGCCACGGCACTACGCCGCCTCGCCATCGCGGACTTCCTCACGCACCTGCTCGCCGCTTCACCGCTAGGTCCGCCCAGAGGGGCGTAGCTTGCCGCGCCACGGCGAAGTATGTATCGGCTCGCGTCGGCCGCCGCGACGCAAATTTCGATCCCACGGCCACTGTTCAAGGGATTGAGGGTGACTGGGCGCGAGCGGAGGAGCGGGTTCATGACGCCTCCGAGCAGGTCGCTGCTCTGTTGGCGATGGAGAACCCCCAGATGGAGGCGGCGACAGAAGACGTGGCGCTGCAGCTGGACGTGGACCTTCCTGCTGAAGACGCAGCGGCAACCGAGGAGGCGGCGGATGACGCGGAGGACCCTCCAGCCCCCCTCAGTAGCTTTTCTTCTTTTCTTTTTCCTTTTTCGGTCGTGCCTGTAAAAGACTTTAAAAGCAAGACGCTTTAAATGAAGCAGGAGCACCGGCTTCCCGCTATGCCGTTCAGAGACCGCTTTTTACTTCAATTTTTTGGTTACACGTGAACAAGCACGTGATCGCTTAAAGACTCAGGGTTTTGCACCAGGGAATCTTTTTCCTTGGATCCCTTGCCTTAGCAAAATTTTCTTCCCAGACGGCCTCTAGGGAGCAGGCACTCAGTGAGTCGTGGCAAGACCTGGGTTTTCGACAATGGTGCTCAAGTCGCCGACCCCCACGGGGACACCCGGAGTGTCATGACCGTGCTGGGGGTCGTGCCGAGCTAGCCATTCAATCGCCCATTCCGGCACGACGCTCTCACTTAGTGGCTCCATCTTTGCCACCGGGTTTTTGCAAGGCAGTAGGGTTCCGTGAGCAAGCGCCCTGGCGCTGCCCAACAGCGAGAAAGAGACCGAGAAAAAAGGGGCAACAAGAACAACCATTCCGGATAACAGAAGGCGAATATTAATTTCAAACAGAAGGCCTCCCCCAACCAGCAGTGGAGAGGAAGACACCCTCCCACGGCCGGGGATCTGAGCTGTGGACTTACAACCGGTCAAGGGTAGAACTTGCGCAGTTTTCTATATTCAGGAGCTCGCCATCTCCTCGCCATCTTCGATGGCCACCGACCGCCCGGTCGAGACCGAGACCACTTTGAAGGGTCCCTCCCACTGGGAGACAGTTTATGCGACCCGGCATGCGATCGGATTCTTCAGAAGACCAGGTCGCCCAACGCCGCTGTTCTCTCATTGACCGGGAGGCGTGGTACCGCTGAGACTTTGCTGGTACCTTGCGCACGCAGAGCCGCCGATCCCGCACCTCTTCCAGGAGGTTGACGCTGCCTCTGGCACCCTCCTGGTCCTCTTCCGTGAATGCAAAGAACGCTGGGTGATCCTGGCCCAATTCCGAAGGGAGAGCCTGCAAGGCCAGAGACCAGAAGAAAGGAGTTTCCCGGTAGCCTCGCTTAGGAGTGGTCCGGTGACCACAACACAGCCGGAGCTCTTCGGTCCATCGGGCGCCACGCTTGTGGAGTCGGTCGAACGCCGGGTCTTGAGGCCCTTCAAGACAGCCTGCGTTGGCCCGCTCGACCGGCCATTGCTCTTGGGGTGGGCGACGAGGCAAAAGCAGACCTTGGTGCCCATCTCTTCACGTAAGTCTAAGAAGGCGCACACAGATCAGGCGCCGTTGTCGGTGATAATGCGGTTGGCGACCGAGCGGGCGAATATCCCTTGCATGAACTTGACCGCACCGGCGGTGATGGACCTCATCGCCTCGGCTTCCACCCATGTAGTGAATTTGTCGATGGCGACGAACAGGTGGGTGTAGCCCCCTGTGGCCCGCGGGAACGGACCAGGATGTCCAGCCCCCAGACCGCGAAGGGCCAAGAGAGCGGATAGTTTGCAGAGCTTGGGCTGGTTGTTGGATCTCGCTTAGCGTGGAATCGCACGCCGCATGTCCTCACCACCGCAAGCATCCCGAGGGCGGTCGGCCAATAGAACCCTTGACGGAAAGCTTTTCCCGCCATCGCTCGTCCGACACATGGCTCCCGTGACACGCCTCCATGGATATCGGAGAGCAAATCGCTCCTCTTCCCGAGTGATGCACTTCGAGAAGAATTCCGTTCTTACCCCGGGCGGTACAGGTCCCCGCCACCAGGGTATAGCACTTGGCCTTTCAGGTTACCTTCTCTCGGCGATGCATCATCATCGGGGCACACTTGATCCCGCAGTAGGCCAGGATCGGATCCATCCATGTGCCTTCCGGTCATACAAACGACCACGAAGTGGTCGTCCGGCATTCGCTTAGCCGCGCGTTTCGCGGATCCACTTTCCCTCCAGAGGCGAGGCTGAGCGGCATCACCATCGCCCCTCCGGAAACGGGCTGCGATGGACGGTCACGAAGCCTTTCTTCAAAGACCCGACCGGTACAAGAGATCTGGTTGAGGCGAGCCGGGCGAGCTCGCTCGCCAGTGGTTGTCGCGCCGTGGGATGTGGGTATATCCCAACCCTTCGGCAAGTGCCGCACCAATTTCGACGACCTTCGCCAGTGCACGCCGCCATGACGGGGTCGACAGAGAAATCCTTCCTTGCTTGATTGATGACCAACAGGAGTCACCCTTCACCGCAGCGCCGGACACCGATGGTCGCGGCGCCCGAGCTCACCAGTTGTCGGGACCCCGAATTTGCAAATCCGACCTACGTGTATTCAGCACTAGTCCAGAACGCCGCTTAGTGCAATACGCCTTAACGCTGGTAAATATCACAATCATACCACTCGATGCTAATAAAGTACTTTATTTAAATAACCAAACCGTTACTCGACATTATGGTCAAGTTACAAATGTATGCTTCGCAAGGCGAAACTTATTAAAAGAGAAAGAATAGCAATAAAAATAAAATAACTCGTGGCGCCATCCAAGATACCACAGTGCAACCGACCGGGCTCGCATCCCTAAGTAGACGGATCCTCTTGGAGTTCCTCCTCTGAAGCCGCATAGTCTCCTCTTCAACTGGTGTTGTGTGGAGGCAAGGGTGAGTACTTGGTACTCAAGAAGTCATGCATGAGAATGCAAGCTAATATACTATATGCATGGCTTGGTACAAAGGAATAGCTCAAGGTATATTTGCAAAGAAATGCTTTTTTGACAAGTAATATAAGTAGATTCAAAGCAGTAGAAATAAGTAAAGCGTAAATAACTTTTCAAGAAGTTTAATAAACATTTTTCCCCATCCTAAACCACATTTCCATCATCTTCATTACTAAACCAACCCACCTTTCAAACCAAAGTTATTTTTGAGAAAATCTAACCCTTGACTGTAATCCCCGAGCATTGTCCAAACATCGTGGACTCCTGGCTACTTAAATAGATTCTACACTCTGCAGAGGTTATGCACTTTACCCACAAGATACAGTCAAACACCACAAAGGCGAAGTTCCTCGTAACAAAGCCTTTCGAAGCCTCAAACAACACAGTGGTCCTCTCAGGTTCGTGCTCTACACCATCCCTTCCTTAGCCAAGGCGAAGTATGGGACCAACACACCGTTAGATGGGTATCTGGCCACAGCCACGATACGCTCCCCGCACAATCACACAAACGGTGTAATTGACACCCGAGGCTCCACAAGTGAGTCCTTAGCGACTTAGTCAACTAGGGCCGTCCCATTCCAGCCATGTGGTTGCAAGTATGACCCAGTTCAAAGGCTTGCAAGGTTAAGTCCTTAGAGTGACCAGGGCAAGACTACCCGAAGAACCAAAACAACACTCCCAATGCCACAACTGGCCCACCTGATTACTCTTTGCCACATGCCCCGGTCGAAAACTGTTTATCAAACCCCAGTTGATTACCATGCACCACGTGCCATCAACATCACATGATACTTTTCCAAAACAGGTTCAATATATCATTAAGTCAATATTAACATTTGATTGTCCAAAATCATGTTATGAGCACGTAGCAGGTCTAAGCAATACACTACAACGTTCTAAACCCATGTTGGCAATTTAATAATGTCCAACTAGTAATCCACAACTAGGGTGACAAGGGTCATGGCACATACTTAAATAATCAAGGTGTCATACAGCAAATTGGTATTTATCTAACCCCCATGTTTAAACAAAGTATCTTTCTAATTGAACTAGCATGCAATAGTTTAAATCAAAATAGATTTCGAAATAGGATCAACATGGTCAAAGCACAACTTGCCTTCAAAAAGTACTTGCTCTTGGTCTTGAGTTGGATCCTGAGTCAATACTTCTCCTTCGAATCCTTCCTGAAACTTCAACGTCTACTCGTAAAGCGTGCAAATAGCAATACACAAATAAACAATAGGCAAAAACATCCCAAAACTCCAAATAAAATCCATAAACAGAGAGAACATAATTTTATGGATTTTTAGAAACTGAATCACAAATTCGGAGTTAAACGCAAAAGTTATGATTATTTAAAGTTTTAAATAATCAATTAAATAATTTTACAGAGAAAAACTTTAGTCCAAAAATTAAATAAAATTCATATTTAAATAGATCTTAATTTTATACAAATTTAGAAATTTGAACCACTCAAATCGGAGTTGAAACGCAAAAGTTATAAGCGTTTGAAATTTGGAACAAAATCTGAAATCATTATTTGAATTAATAAATCATTTTCTTTTTCGAAATTAATTATTGCGTCGGCCTAGACACGTGGCAGCCTTCGATTGGGCGGTGGACGTCGGCCGGTCCATGGGCGTAGTCCACGCCGGCTTCGGGTCTCAGTGGACTCGGCCCACGACTCTACGCGGTCGCCGACATGTGGGCCCACTCGGTGACGTCATCGCCGACGCCGCTGGCTGGATTAGCCAGCGACATGCGGCCCTCTCGACACGCTGGGCCCTGCGTGTCGGGTCCTACACGCACGCCGCTGGGACGGCGCCGACCGCGACGGCCAAGCTTCCCGACACGTGGCGCAATCCGGCCGCTGATTTGAAATTCAACGGCCGCGATTAGATCCAGGGTTAACGCGTTGAATCTACTCGATGATCATGGGCCGCTCGATCTAGATCCGGACGGTCCAGATCTAATCCTATAATAATCACTACTACGACGCGTGGCGATTGTGAACCGCTGGATCTTGATCCAACGGTCCGAATCTAACCGGGTTTGGAACACGTGAACTCACCTCAACCGCACGATCAAGATCGGACGGTCCACAGAACTCGCGAGGGTGATGGCGACGCGGCGGTGCTGCAGCCACCGGAGACGAGAACGACGACGAGCCCGATGGCGTTTCGGGGTTGCTCCGGCGAGATGAGTCCTCCCTTCGGGTGCGTCTCGTCACGGGGATTCCGGATCTGGGCTCCTTCTCGGCGGAAGACGACGGACGGCGGCGGAATCGAGCAAAAACCGCGGCGGAGTGGCGCTCAACTACGGCGAGCTCACACGGGCAAACGGCGGCAGCTCAGGCGAGATGGCTCGGGGGAACGGGTGCGCAAGGATGAGGGCAACCTCGGGGCGTGACCAGGGCTTTTAAATAGCCTCGGCATTTGTGCCCGAGACGGAAACCTAATTCTACACGGCGGCGGGCGCGGCGGCGGAGTCCGGCTCGGACTCGGCGGAGACGATGACGCTCAGCCGTCCATGTGGCACGATCAACGGCCACGATCGCACGGGCGCGATCGGATCCGGGCCGGATACGGCTCGAACTCTGACGGCGGATCTCACCGTTGGATCTTGATCCAACGGTTGGGATTGATTAGGGTTTTGAATTTGGTTTGATCGAGTCAATCGCTCGGTCGGACTCGAGTCCGACTGGAGTTCCGACTTCGATCGGATGAACAAGATACTCGACCGAGTTGGATTTCCAGCGATTTAATATTTAAAATAATTCGATAATTCATTTAATTCATTAAAAATAGCAAATGACTCGTAAAAATTACGGAAAAATTCGAAAATATTTTGGATCATTTTGGACTCAAATAAAATATTTCCAACAAAATTTTATTTGCAAAATTAAATTCTTTAATTATTTCAAAATGGAATAAATTCAAATAAATTCCAAATAAATCCAAATAAACTCGAGAAAATTCCAAAATTCACCAAAGTGCCAAATCACACATGAATTCAATAAAAGCAAAATTTTGGGGTGTTACAAACCTCCCCTTAATAGAATCTCGTCCCGAGATTCGTGGCTTACTAAAGGAATAGGTTTGGAAATTCTTTCTTCAAATCCTCTTCGCGCTCCCAAGTTGCTTCACTCTCTGTATGGTTGCTCCACCGAACTCTCTAAACGGGTTGACTTGTTCCTAGTCTCTCGATCCATAGTGTCCAAAATCCTCACGGGATGCTCCTTGTAAGTCGATCTTCTTGCAGCTCGATTGACTCCAAGGGCGCTTTGCTCCTCCGGCACTCGAAGACACTTCTTTAGCCGGGACACGTGGAACACGTCATGTACTCCTCGCTAACGATCGCGCAACTCTAGCTGGTAAGCAACTCGCCTCTGCGACTCAAAATCTTAAATGGTCCAACATAACGGGTCCGAAGTTTCCCTTTGGCATGGAACCTCTTAACTCCCCCGAGAGGCGTAACTCGAGGTATACGAAGTCTTCTCGTTCAAAACTCAAATCTCGGCGACGATTGTCAAGATAACTCTTCTGTCGAGATTGGGCTATCTTCAACCTTTCCCTAATCATAGCGACCGCTTCTTCAAATTCTTGAAGAATATCAGGCCCAAAGACACGGCGCCACGGTCTCATTCCAATTCAATGGCGTCCGATGTGGTCGACCATACAAAGGCCTCAAAAGGTGACATCTCAGAAACTAGCCTCGATAACTATTGTTGTAATCGAACTCGGCATACGGCAAACTCTTATCCCAAGAGGTAGCATAAGCTAATGCACAAGCTCTCAACATATCCTCCAAAATCTGGTTGACTCTTTCTTGCCTGTCCGTCTGCCTGTGGATGATAAGTCATCTTGAAGTTCAAACGGGTTCCCATGGCTTCATGCAACTTATTCCGTAACCTTGAGGTAAATTGGGTACCTCTCGTCCGATACAATCCTCTTTGGCACTCAGTGCAAACAGACAATCTGGTCATGTATAATTTTGCTAATTTATCTCCCGAGTAAGTGGTCTTCACGGGGATAAAATGGGCTACTTTAGTCAAGCGATCCACTATAACCCATATGGAGTCATAACCTCCTTGAGTCTTCTAAGAAACCGGTAATGAAATCCATTCCGATTTCCTCCCACTTCCACTCGAGTATTTTCAGCGGTTGTAGCAATCTCGGCTGGTCTCGATGCATTGCCTTGACTCTCCGGCATACATCGCACAATGCAACATGCTCGGCAACTTCGTTTCATACTCGGCCACGAGAATCTCTCCTTCAGATCTGATACACCTTGGCGCTTCAGGATGAATTGAGTACTTGGAGTCATGGGCTTCTTCCGTAATCGCTTGCTTTAACTCCTTCTTGTTAGGCACACAAATGCGATCCTTCATCCACAACGTGCCTTGCTCATCCAACTTGAAGTCCTCTCGCTTTGCCTTCCTCCTTGATGAACTTAATCCTGCGGATCTTGTCATCATCCTTCTGTCCTTCTCGGATCGATCCTCTAAGGTAGGCTTTACTTCTAATGCGGCCAAGAATCCGCTTAGGTACTACCTCAATCTTCATTTTCTGAAAATCCTCACATAACTCGTCCTGACTTGTGGCTAGCAACGCACTCACGGTATGGCTTTTCCGACTCAGGGCATCTGCTACTACGTTGGCCTTCCCGGGATGGTAATGGATTCCAACATTATAGTCCTTGATCAACTCAACCATCTCCTCCGCCTCATATTCAGATCCGATCGGGTGAATATGTACTTAAGGCTCTTATGATCCGTATACACTTCACATCTGCTTCCCATCGATAGTGACGCCATATCTTCAAGGCATGCACTACGGCAGCCTAACTCTAGGTCATGTGTCGGGTAATTCTCCTCATGCGGCCTCAATCGCTTTGATGCATAAGCAACAACCTTCCGTCTGCATCAACACACATCCAAGTCCTTGGCGTGATGCGTCACAATAGATATCAAAGCTTTGGTTGACGTCCGTAGAACTAACACCGGTCGATGTCAATCGCTTCTTCAGCTCCCAAATCCTTTCTCACATTCTCAAGGCGTCCATGCAAACTTCTTTTCCTTCTTCAGAGCGTAAGAGGTTTCGCAATTGTCTAAAAGCCTTCGATGAAACGGCGGTAGTATCCTCGCCATTCCAAGGAAACTCGAATCTGGGTCACCGTCTTGGCTGCTCCCAATGTAACACGCCTTCTACTTTGCTTGGATCTACGGTGACTCCTTCCGCGGTCATTACATGTCCAAGAAACTCCACCTTGTCCTTCCAAAAATCACACTTGCCGAACTTGGCGAAAAGTTGCCTGTTCCTCGGCTTTTCCAAAACTCGCCTTAAGTGTTCGGCATGTTCATCCTCTCTGTCTTGGAGTAGATTAGGATATCGTCTATGAACACGCATTTACAAACTTGTCCAAATATTCCATGAACACCTTATTCATCATATTCATGAAATAAGCCGGGCGATTCGTCACTTCAAAGGACATAATCGTAGAACTCAGAATGTCCATATCTTGACGAGAATGCAGCCTTGAATATCTTCTCGATCGGATCTTCAATCGATGGTATCCCGATCTCGAGATCAATCTTGGAGAAAACTCCGGCTCCTCTCAACCGATCAAACAAATCATCAATCTCAGGTAGCGGATACTTATTCTTCACGGTGACTTCATTGAGCGCACGGTAGTCAATGCACATCATGAAACTCCCGCCCTTCTTCTTGACGAACAAAATCGGTGCTCCCCACGGCGATTTAACTCGGTCGATAAATCCTTTCTCCATTAACTCTTCTATTGCTTTCTTCATCTCTACCAACTCCTCGGTGGACATCCGATAGGTCTCTTTGCTATCGGTCTTGTGCATACAAGCTCTATCACAAACTCTATGTCCCTCGTGGCGGCATACCAGGTAGATCTTCGGGAAAAACATCTGGGTACTCATTCACTACCGGGACACCCTCTATGCTGATTGCCTTGGTACTGTTAACCATCAAGCGCCCATCTCTAAGCTGCAGTGGCTTGAAATTCCACTTTCTTCCCACACGGGCTCTCAATCGAGATAGTCCTTCGTCCACAATCCAATATGACCTTGTGCTTGGATAACCAATCCATTCCCAATATGACGTCTAAGGTCCGGGTCTCCAAAATTATAAGGTTTGCTAGGAACTCTATTCCACCTATCAAGATTCTCACCCGGAACATCCTACTTTCGCTCGGAGTTCGAACCAGGGTTTGAACTAAAAGCATGCACTTAAGCCTTGCAATCCTCAAATCATTTCTAGTAGCAAAGCCTTGCTAAACAAACGAATGCGAAGCTCGAGTCAAACAAAACTGCAGGTGCATCGAAGTTAACAAGTAACTTACCCAAGACGACGTCCGTAGCATTCTCGCAGTGCATCTGCGGTGACATGGTTGACTCGGCCTCTCACCACGCCTGGGTGTGGCTCTGGCTTTGGCGCCCTAGCTGGGTGGTTCCTAGATTGAAGCGAATCGGGTCACTCCGGCTGTCTTCTTTGGACAATCGTTGGCAAAGTGTCTGGCTCGTTGCGATTGTAGCGGCGTCTCACTTGTTCCTTCTTGTTGCTCGAGTAGTGTTTCTAGCGGGGTGGGGTGCAGTAGTTACGATTGGCAGGTTTTTGTGCCGGGATGGTGTCCTTGTTGCATTCTCGTGGTTGGAATCGAAGAATTGATTTGGTGCAACTCTCAGCGCCGCTATGCTCTCTCGACGTGATCCTTCTTTGTTGCATCCTCGCGCTTCTGTTCTCATCCAGTTCCTTGCGCTTGTCCTCAAGAATAAGCGCCTTATTCACCAACTCTTGGAAACCTGGAAAGGTGTGGGTGATCAATCCTACTTGCAATCCTGAGTTAAGTCCCTTCATAAAACGAGATCATGCGGATTTATCTGTCGCTACATCCTCAAAGGTGCGTAGCGTTAGCCGTGTGTGAACTTGTTCAGTATTCGCCACCGGTGATTACCTTGCTTGATGCTCTGAACTCCTCCTTCTTAAGGTCCATGATTCCTTCAGGCACGTGATAATCTTGTCGAATGTTGTGAACTCTTCCCAAGTGATATCTTGAGGGTTCTCTTGCGTGGCATGAAGTTCTCCCACCATTCTAATTTGTTCCTTCCGGTGATGAGAAGCGAGAGTACCTTCTCATTTCCTATGCATTGAGCTATGTGTAGCTTCCTCTCGATTGATCTTAACCAATCATCGGCCTCCAATGGATTGGCATTCCCAGAGAAAGTGGGTGGGTGAGTCCTCATGAACTCGCTCCGAAATTCTGCACATCCAGTGGCGGTGCTGGTGCTCCATCATTGGGGTTTTCTGCTGGGCGAGAACCACTCCCATTGCTTCCAAAGTTTCCACGGGTGTTCACCATCTGTCGATTTGCTCTAGGTTTAGAGATGAGAGGGAAGCAAGAATAGACAAGTAATATGGAACTTATGCGGGGCGAAAGGTGTAGCCTTAAGGTCCAACTTTATTATTAGTAACTTGGTATGGCTGCTTACAATGCCTAAGGGCCTTGCAACACATATCGCACACTCAAAGAAACAAAGAAAATCCAAATCGAACTAACACTGGAGTCTAACGCCTAAAGGGTGACTCTTTCTTCTATGACGCGACTCGGCGTAGGAGTCTCACTATAGAACCTATGCTCACTCATCGAGAAAACCTCCCTGGCACGATGCGGGTCGTGGCATAGGCGCGAAACGATCGCCATGTCCAAAGAATCGTGTCCTCTATGGTAGTCGAAGAAGCGGTGTCCTCATCGAGATCCGACTCCTCCGGATCTGGCTCGTAGCTCGAGCAATCGCTCTGGTGCAGGTCCGCATAAGGTCATCTCCAACTCGTCAATCCTTCGTAGAAGGTGTGCCACATACTCTTGAGCTTCCCGCCATCTGCTCTTCTCTGCCGTGATCTCCTTGCGGGCCTTACGTAGCTCCTTGCTTGTATTATCCAAGTACATCCTCCTGGCGGCGACAAATCGTGCCAATCGTGTAACCGTGGCATCCTCATCCTGAATCGCCTTCGGGTCAAGAAGGTTATCGCTGCGCTGGATGGTAACGAACACCGTACTCTCCAATTCTGGCGTAGATACGGGTAATGTGCCGCATTGCTCGTCGTGATACTTCTTGGATACCCATCCGCATTGTAGATCTCCTGGCAAAGGTCAGTTGTATCGAGCGATTGCCTGGCCCTTTTTCCTAGCAGTACCTCAATCCTCACGTCACAAGCCTTTGATCAATCCCGCTTGTCCGATCACTTCCACTTGGTATTGGGGCTTCTCAAAATCTCCGAGAGTCTCAGTAGCATATGCCAAAGTTCTGCAGCGTGACCAACTCCCGAGATCAACGTAGTTGAACTCTTCCTCCATCTGTCACAAGAGTGCTTTACGTAAGAACTTCGGAAATTTTTTTTTTTAAATTGTGACAAGGTAAGGGAAAATTTCAGCAAGAGACAAGAAAAGAGAGAAGGGATAAGTCGAGATGTCATTTCTTATCTTGACAAATTTTTTTAGCTTTTAGAAAATAGGTTTTATCCTCACTACGACCATTCTAGCTAGGGTTGAGCCTACAGTCAAGTATGGCTCGATACCACCTCTGTCGGGACCCGAATTTGCAAATCCGACCCTCTCGTGTATTCAGCACTAGTCCAGAACGCCGCTAGTGCACACAGTCTTAACGTTGGTAAATATCACAATCATACCACTCGATGCTAATAAAGTACTTTATTTAAATAACCAAACTGGTTACTCGACATTATGGTCAAGTTACAAATGTATGCCTCGCAAGGCGAAACTTATTAAAAGAGAAAGAATAGCAGCGAAAAATAAAATAACTTCGTGGCGCCATCCAGTATACCACAGGCAACTGACTGGGCTCGCATCCCTAAGTAGACGGATCCTCTTGGAGTTCCTCCTCTGAAGCTGGCATAGTCTCCTCTTCAACTGGTGTTGTGTGGAGGCAAGGGTGAGTACTTGGTACTCAGCAAGTCATGCACAGAATGCAAGCTAATATACTATATGCATGGCTTGGTACAAAGGAATAGCTCAAGGTATATTTGCAGTAAACAGCTTTTGACAAGTAATATAAGTAGATTCGAAAGCAGTAGAAATAAGTAAAGCGTAAATAACTTTTCAAGAAGTTTAATAAACATTTTTCCCCATCCTAAACCACATTTCCATCATCTTCATTACTAAACCAACCCACCTTTCAAACCAAAGTTATTTTTGAGAAAATCTAACCCTTGACTGTAATCCCCGAGCATTGTCCAGTACCGTGGACTCGGCTACTTAAATAGATTCTACACTCTGCAGAGGTTATGCACTTTACCCACAAGATACAGTCAAACACCACAAAGGCGAGTTCCCGTAACAAAGCCTTTCTAAGCCTCAAACAACACAGTGGTCCTCTCAGGTTCATGCTCTACACCATCCCTTCCTTAGCCAAGGCGAAGTATGGGACCAACACACTGTTAGATGGGTATCTGGCCACGACCACGATACGCTCCCCGCACAATCACACAAACGGTGTAATTGACACTCGAGGCTCCACAAGTGAGTCCTTAGCGACTTAGTCAACTACGGCCGTCCCATTCCAGCCATGTGGTTGCAAGTATGACCAGTTCAAAGGCTTGCAAGGTTAAGTCCTTAGAGTGACCAGGGCAAGACTACCCGAAGAACCAAAACAACACTCCCAATGCCACAACCGCCCACTGATTACTCTTTGCCACATGCCCTGGCCGAAAATCGTTTATCAAACCCAGTTGATTACCATGCACCACGTGCCATCAACATCACATGATACTTTTCCAAAACAGGTTCAATATATCATTAAGTCAATATTAACATTTGATTGTCCAAAATCATGTTATGAGCACGTGTGAGTCTAAGCAATACACAACAACGTTCTAAACCCATGATGGCAAAATAATAATTTCCAAATAGAAATCCACAACTAGGATGACAAGGGTCATGGCACATACTTAAATAATCAAGGTGTCATACAAAGAAATTGGTATTTATCTAACCCCCCATGTTTAAACAAAGTATCTTTCTAATTGAACTAGCATGCAATAGTTTAAATCAAAATAGATTTCGAAATAGGATCAACATGGTCAAAGCACAACTTGCCTTCAAAAAGTACTTGCTCTTGGTCTTGAGTTGGATCCTGAGTCAATACTTCTCCTTCGAATCCTTCCGGCACTTCAACGTCTACTCGTAAAGCGTGCAAATAGCAATACACAAATAAACAATAGGCAAAAACATCCCAAAACTCCAAATAAAATCCATAAACAGAGAGAACATAATTTTATGGATTTTTAGAAACTGGAATCGTCAAATTCGGAGTTAAAACGCAAAAGTTATGATTATTTAAAGTTTTAAATAATCAATTAAATAATTTTACAGAGAAAAACTTTAGTCCAAAAATTAAATAAAATTCATATTTAAGTAGATCTTAATTTTATACAAATTTAGAAATTTGAACCACTCAAATCGGAGTTGAAACGCAAAAGTTATAAGCGTTTGAAATTTGGAACAAAATCTGAAATCATTATTTGAATTAATAAATCATTTTCTTTTTCGGAAATTAATTATTGCGTCAGCCTAGACACGTGGCAGCCTCTGATTGGGCGGTCGACGCCACCGGTCCATGGGCGTAGTCCACGCTCGGCTTCCGGGTCTCAGTGGACTCGGCCCACGACTTCACGTGTCTCCGACATGTGGGCCCACTCGGGTAGCGTCATCGACGTCGGCGCTGGCTGGATTAGCCAGCGACATGCGGCCCTCGACACGCGGGCCCAGCGTGTCGGCGTCCCTGCACGCTGCGCGTGGGCCGGCGCGGCCGCGGCGGCCAGGCTTCCCGACACGCGGCGCAATCCCGATCGGCCGATTGATTTGAAATTCAGCGGCCGCGATTAGATCCGTGGTTAACGCGTTGAATCTACTCGATGATCATGGGCGTTCGATCTAGATCGGACGGTCCAGATCTAATCCTATAATAATCACTACTACGGCACGTGGCGATTGTGAACCGCTGGATCTTGATCCAACGGTCGAATCTAACCGGGTTTGGAACACGTGAACTCACCTCAACCGCACGATCAAGATCGGATCGTCCACGTAACTTCGCGAGGGTGATGGCGACGGCGGTGCTGCAGCCACGGAGACGAACGACGACGAGCCCGATGGCGTTTCGGGTTGCTCGGCGAGATGAGTCCTCCCTTCGTGCGTCTCGCCACGGATTCAGATCTCGGGCTCCTTCGGCGGAAGACGACGGACGGCGGAATCGAGCAAAACCGCGACGGAGTGGCGCTCAACTACGGCGAGCTCACACGGGCAAACGGCGGCAGCTCAGGCGAGATGGCTCGGGGGAACGGGTGCGCAAGGATGAGGGCAACCTCGGGGCGTGACCAGGGCTTTTAAATAGCCTCGGCGTTCGTGCCCGAGACGGAAACCTAATTCTACACGGCGCTGGCGGCGCGGCGAGTCCGGCTCGGACTCGGCGGAGACGATGACGCCTTTCGCCCACGTGGCACGATCAATGGCCCACGATCGACGGGCGCGATCGGATCCGGCCGGATACGGCTCGAACCGGCAGACGGCGGATCTTTCACCGTTGGATCTTGATCCAACGGTTGGGATTGATTAGGTTTTGATTTGGTTTGATCGAGTCAATCGGCTCGGTCGGACTCGAGTCCGACTCGGATTCGACTTCGGTCGAATGAACGATACTCGACCGAGTTGGATTTCCAATGATTTAATATTTAAAATAATTCCCGAGTAATTCATTTAATTCATTAAAAATAGCAAATGACTCAGAAAAATTCGAAAAATTCGGAAAATATTTTGGATCATTTTGGACTCAAATAAAATATTTCCAACAAAATTTTATTTGCAAAATTAAATTCTTTAATTATTTCAAAATGGAATAAATTCAAATAAATTCCAAATAAATCCAAATAAACTCCAGAAAATTCCAAAAATTCACCAAAGTGCCAAATCACACATGAATTCAATAAAAGCAAAATTTTGGGGTGTTACAGCCAGCAAGCCCTCGTACTCGGCGACGTTATTAGTAGCCTTGAAGTCGAGGGCGACCACGTATTTGAGGGGGTCTCCGGTCGGAGAAACCAGGAGGACCCAGCTTCGCGCCTTCCAGCCTGAAGGACCCGTCGAAGAAGAGTGTCCAAGGGGAGGGCGCGGGGTCCTCTTCAGCTTCGGACTTGGCTGGAGTCCATTCGACGACGAAGTCCGCTAGTCTTTGACTTTTTATTGCAGTACGAGGGGCGAACTTGATGCCGAACTCCCCTAGCTCGACGGACCACTTTGCGATGCGACCTTTCGCTTCCGGTTGTGGAGGATCTCGCGCAGGGGGTAGGAGGAGACCACTGTGATTTCTCTCCCCTGAAAGTAGTGGCGTAGCTTCCTCGACGCTATCAGCACAGCATACACCATCTTCTGAGCCTGAGGGTACCTAGTTTTCGCGTTGTGCAGTACCTTGCTGATATAGTAGACCGGTCGCTGAACCCCTTCCCGCTCCGCCACCAGCGCTGCACTCACCACGGAGGGGCTAGCCGCCACGTACAACAGCAACGGCTCGCCCGGCTCAGGGGCGACTAATACTGGGGGGGAGGAGAGGTACTCCTTCAGGTCTTCAAACGCCCGCTGTGCTTCTGGGGTCCACTCAAACGAGTTGGTCTTCTTCAGTAGCTTGAACAGCGGCAGGCTTTTCTCCCCCAGCCGGGCTATGAACCGGCCAAGGGAGGCCAGCCGGCCGGTCAAGCACTGCAGTTGCTTGAGCCGGGTGGGCGGCTGCATCCGCTCAATCGCTTCTATCTTCTCTGGGTTGACCTCGATCCCACGACTGGAGACCAGGAATCCGAGTAGCTTCCCAGACGAGACACCAAACACGCACTTCTCGGGATTCAACTTCAGACAGTATTTTCTGAGGCGAGAGAAGGTCTCTTCCAGGTCCTGAACGAGCTCATCGGCCTTTTTCGTTTTTACCACCAAATCATCAACATACACTTCCAGGTTCTTCCCTATTTGGGGCCGAAACACTATGTGCATGGCCCGCTGATAGGTGGCGCCAGCGTTCTTCAGCCCGAAAGGCATCTTGACATAGCAATACACACCGAGAGGAGTCACAACAGCAGTTTTCTCTTCATCTTCTTGCGCCATGCTGATCTGATGGTAGCCGGAGTAGGCATCGAGGAAGCACAAAGCTTCGCACCCCGCCGTGGAGTCGACGACGATGTCTATCCGCGGAAGGGGGTATGGGTCCTTGGGGCAGGCTTTGTTGAGGTCGGTGAAGTCGATGCACATTCGCCACTTCCCATTGGACTTCTTCACAAGCACGGGGTTAGCCAGCCACTCCGGATAGGTGGCCTCCCGCACAATTCTGGCAGACAAAAGTTTCTCCACCTCGTCCCGAATGGCATCCTGCCGCTCTGGCGCCTGCCGCCGGAGCTTTTGTCGAACCGAGTGCGCTCCGGGGAGCGTTGCCAATCGATGCTCGATCACCTCCCTGGGGACCCCGGTCATTTCTGATGGTTCCCAAGCGAACACATCCAGGCTTGACCGGAGGAAGGCGACGAGCGCGTCTTCCTATTCAAAGATCGAGGTCGGTGCCGATCTTGATGACCTTGCCCGAGCCTTCCTCACCCACGGGACCGCTTTGCTTCGCCCGATGGCTGGGCGGCTGGTCCCGACCGAGGAGTGCCCGGTTCTCGCCCTTGTCGCGGGCCGAAAGGTGTGGTGCCGCCAGGTCTCGCACTGCTTGTCGAGGCGCAGGGCTTCCAGCCTATCCACCTTCACCATAATCGGCCCCCCAGGCCCGGGGACCTTCACCAGCATGTAGGGGTAGTGAGCAACCGCCATGAACTTGACCAGGGCCGGACGGCCAAGCAGGGCGTTGTAAGGGAGGTCGAAGTCGGCAACCTCGAAGTCGACCAACTCCGTCCAGAAGTTTTCCGCGCTCCCGAACGTAACAGGCAGTCGGAGCTGCCCTAGGGGCATGAGGCCTACCCCGGGAGCGACTCCATAGAAAAGTGGAGCCGGGCGCAGCTCCTCATACGGTATTTGGAGTGCTTGGTACGCCCCAACAGATAGTAAATTGATGGAGCTGCCCCCGTCAACGAGGACCCGTCCGAGCTTCGCATTGCGAACCGTGGGGGAAACCACGATAGGCAGATGGCTCGGGCCGGAAACTCTTTCCGGGTGGTCGGCCCGGCTGAAGGTGATCGGTTGCTCCGACCACTTCAGTGGCCTACTCGCCCCGGAGGGTGATGCGGTGGCACAGACTTGCCTCAGATCTCGCTTGTACTGCGAGTTCGACGAGTAGGTGGCTGAGCCACCGTGAATGAACGCCACTGTATGCTCCGCCTGTTGGAAGGCCAGTGGAGCTGTGTCTTCGTCGTCGCCGTCGTCGCGGTCTTTCTCGCGGCGTTTCTTGAGCCGCCTGTCGACCAGTTTGGACACTACTTGGCAGTCCTCCAAGTCGTGTCCACTTGTGCGATGGATGGGACAATAGGGTTTGCCCCCCTCATCTTCGCGGTGGGGCGAGCGGTGGTTCCTGCGGTTGCCGCGCTGGTCCCGGCGCTCATCCCCTTGGTCTGGGTCATTGCGGCGCCGGGATTTAGATTCCGGCTCGGCGACCAGAACTTCCCTGGCGGCGGTCTCCTTCCGCCTCTTCTTCTTTTTCTTGCGGTCGGAGGACTTCGAGGTGCCGGCGTCATCAGGGTCGACGGGCCTTGATGCGCACTTCCGAGCTTCAGCCGCCCTGGCGCACTTGTGTGCCAGGGAGAACAACTCGGATGTTATTACGATGGTGCGGGTAGCCATCTTCTCCCGCATTTTTTTGTCTCGAACCCCCCTTCGGAACGCGATGATGACCGACTGCTCAGAGATCCGGGGAATTGTGTTGCGGCAGTGGCTAAACCGCCGGATGAACTCTCTCAGGGACTCCCCCTCTGTCTGCTCTAGGGCGTGAAGGTCGTCCTCCACGCCTGGTTGAGCGTAGGAGCCCTGAAAGTTGGCGACGAAGATGTCGCATAACTCCTCCCACGAGTGCACGGAACCTCGCGGGACGTTAAGAAGCCAAGACCGGGCAGAGCCCGTTAGCGATGTCGGGAGGTAGTTGGCCATGACCTTCTCGGACCCTCCCGCTGCACGCACCACCGTGGTGTAAATTTGCAAGAACTCCTCAGGGTTGGTGGTGCCGTCGTATTTCTCGATGGAAGCAAGGCGAAACCTCTCCAGCCATGCGGCTTGCCGGAGGCGGAGGGAGAACGCCTGACATCCAACGTTGTAGGGGGAACGGCATTGCTCGCCAGCCCCTCGATCCTGAGGAGAGGACGAGGAGTGCGACCCTGCGCTCCCCCCGGAGTCTGAGGAGGAAGCCCCCCGTTGCCCAGAAGACATCTGGGGATTAGTGCGCCGCTGCACGCCCTTACGACGCCCCCTGAGGACGTGACGTAGGTCACCGTCGCGCTGGAGGTGCCGCTCGTCGAGGTATGATCTCAGATCTTCGCGGGTCCTCCTTGACTTGGGGGGACCGCGCGAAGAGGCGGAGTCACGTGCACGTCCCCCAGTGACGGAAGGGGCTGCAGCCAGGACTCCCTTCCCCTTGTCCCGGCCCTTGGTGCCGGGAGAAGTTGTCGTAGTAGTGGAACCCGGCGTCGATTCTGCTGAGCTCCTGTCGCCGCATGCCGGAAGCCCCAGGCTGGGTCGCCGCTTCAACTTGCTGTTGAGCGGCATCAACCAGGTGGACGATATCCCGCAGCCAAGGAGTGGCCGGGGTGTCGCCCCCCAGGGTCACCGGAGGATGATCGAGGAGAAGCCGGGCCGCATGAAGGCTTCGCGCGGGGGTGTCGTCCCCCAGCACCAAGCGCCGTTGGACAGGCTGACCCCTGGGCGCGGGAGCCAAGTGCACCGCTCCCGCGGCGGAGGGGCCCGGGTGGCCCGGCCCCCTCTCCGAATGTCGGGACCGGCTATGGGCGCCACTTTCCTCGGGCGGATTGCTGCGCTTGGAATGCGATTCCGCCATGCAGACAAGCGCCCCTACTCCTGCTGAGCTCCGAACTAGGAATGAAAGAGATTGGGTAATCTAACCACCAATAGCCCCTACCTGGCGCGCCACTGTCAGCGTACTAGCTAACAGGCACCTCCGAATTGGGTGCTTATGAGGTTCAAACGGGGGCTTTCGGGGCAATTGCCGGGGAAAGGAAGAAGATGACCGGAGTACCGGGAAGCTTAGGGGAACAGGGGGGCGCAAGAACTTTTACCCAGGTTCAGGCCCTCCTAAGAGTAATAGCCCTAGTCCTGCCTTTCTTGGTATTGCTAGTGTTCTTGCTGGAGAGAATGAAAACCTTACAACCTTTCGAACCCCTTCTCCCGTGCACCCCGGCTCCCTTTTATACTTGGGCTGATGGGGGCGCATGGGAGACTTACACTGCAAGCCATACTCATTACACTGCCACGGGCGCATTTAATGCACCTGTCACTGTCCTGACGCCTCAATAAATGTTTGCTGTAGCCGTTTACACTCCTGCCTCGGCTTCCACGCCCACCAAAGCCGCTTGTTTCGTCAGGGGATGAGGTGCCGCCGTGACGTCTCCCGCAATTATGATGCGCCTGGGGAAGGCGCGCCGCCACACTGCGGCCTCTATGCTTCGGCATTTAATGCGCACGATTCGCATTAAACACCCTTGATCTCGTCAGGACCATCCTGGGGATGGTGCGCCAAAGGGCTGTGATCAGTATGCCACGTGCCCATCGGGCGACCAACTTCATTGGCGCCAGCGGCCGCTCAGACGCTTACGTGTCGCTTGGCGACCACCTTCTTTGGCGCCAGCTGCCGGCTTCGTACGCCACGTGTCCGCTGGGCGACCACCTCGCTGGCGCCAATGCTCGCTCAGACGCCACGTGTCCGCTGGGCGACCACCTCGCTGGGCGCCCAGTGGCCGGGCCTGTACGCCACGTGTCCGCTGGGCGACCACCTTGCTGGGCGCCCAGTGGCCGGGCCTGTACGCCACGTGTCCCCTGGGCGTCCACCTTTGGGCTCTTTCTCTTGCCGTGGCGGTGGGCCCAGGCATGCCCTGACCCTCAGTTGACCGCTTTTTAGTGCGGGGGAGCGGGTACCTTGGTGTAGAATACGCCGACAATGGGTTTTTAGACCGTTGTAGTATATTGCTTAGACCTGCTACGTGCTCATGACATGATTTTGGACAATCAAATGTTAATATTGACTTAATGATATATTGAACCTGTTTTGGAAAAGTATCATGTGTTGTGATGTTGATGGCACGTGGTGCATGGTAATCAACTGGGGTTTGATAAATAGTTTTTGACCGGGGCATGTGGCAAGAATGATCAGGTGGGCCAGTTGTGGCACCGGGAACGTTGGTTTGGTTCTTCGGGTAGTCTTGCCCTGGTCACCCTAAGGACTTAACCTTGCAAGCCTTTGAACTGGGTCAATCGTGCAACCACATGTCTGTTATGGGACGGACCTAGTTGACTAAGTTGCTAATAACGTACCTGTGGAACCTCTGGGTGTCAACTACACCCTTTGTGTATGTTGTACGGGGGAGCGTACCGGGGCTGCGGCCAGGTACCCATCTAACGGTGGTTTGGCCTAAACTTCGCCTTCGCTAAGGGAAGGGTTAGTGTGCAAACACCGGAGAGGACCACTTGTGCTGTTAGAAGTTTCCGAAAGACTTTGTTATGGGAACTCGCCTTTGTGGTGTTTGACTGTATCTTGTGGGTAAAGTGCATAACCTCTGCAGAGTGTAAAATCTATTCGAATAGCCGTGTCCGCAATATTGGACATCGCTCGGGAATTACAGTCAAGGGTTAGACTTTCTTGAAAATAACTTGGACTTGAAAGGTTGGGTTTGGTTCAATAATGATGTTGATGGAAATGTGGATTAGGATTGGGAAAGATGTTTATTTAACTCTTGAAAAAGTTGTTAATGATATACTTGTTTCTACTGCTTTCGAATCTACTTATATTATTTGTTAAATGCTGTTTACTGCAAATATACCTTGAGCTATTCCTTTGTATCAAGCCATTCATGTAGTATATTAGCTTGCATTCTGTGCATGACTTGCTGAGTACCAAGTACTCACCCTTGCCACAATACAACACCAGTTGAAGAGGAGTCTACACCAGCTTTGGAGGAGGATCTCCAAGAGGAACCGTCTACTTAGGGAGCGAGCACAGTCAGTTGCCTGTGGTATACTGTATTGCGCCATGAAGTTATTTTATTTTCCGCTGCTATTATTTCTCTCTTAATAAGTTTCGCCCTGCGCGGCGTATATTTGTAACTTGACCATAAGGTCGAGCAACCAGTTTGACTATTTAATTAAAGTACTTTATTAGTATCGAGTGGTATGATTGTGATATTTACCGATGTTAAGACTGTGTGCACTAGCACGTTCCTGGACTAGTGCTGAATACACAGAGGGTCCGAATTTGCAAATTCGGGTCCCGACAATGCACCACGTGCCATCAACATCACAACACATGATACCTTTCCAAAACAGGTTCAATATATCATTAAGTCAATATTAACATTTGATTGTCCAAAATCATGTCGTGAGCACGTAGCAGGTCTAAGCAATATACTACAACGATCTAAATTCCCATGTTGGCAATTTAATAATGTCCAACTATCTAATCCTCAACTAGGGTGACAAGGGGTTCATGTCATTCAATTATCTATGTCAAGATGGCATACAACAACTAGGTAATTAACTAATCTCCCAAAATTAATTAAAGCATTTTAAAATTGAACTAGCATGCAATAATTTAAATCAAATTAATTTCAAAATGGGATCAACGTGGTCAAAGCACAACTTGCCTTCAAAGAATACTTGATCTTGGTCCTGAGGTGGCTCTTGGGTCAACACTTCACCTTCGAAGCCTTCGGGCACTTCAACGTCTGCTCGTAACGCGTGCAAATAGCAATAAATGAATAAAACAGTAGACAAAAAGTGTCCAAACATCCAAATGAAGTCCATAAATAGAGAGAGTATAATTTTATGGATTTTTAGGAATTTGAATCGGCGAAATCGGAGTTAAAACGCAAAAGTTACAAGCGTTTAAAGTTTAAATAATCAATTAAATAATATTACAGAGAAAAACTTTGGTCTAAAAATTAAATAAAATTCACCATTGGGTAGATCTCAATTTTATACAAATTTAGAAATTTGAATCACTCAAATCGGAGTTAAATTGCAAAAGTTATAAGCGTTTGAAGTTTCAAATTTCAAATAAATCAATAATCCGAATTAATTCATTTATTTTTATGCTGAAAAACCGAATAATGATGTCAGCATGACGTCAGCATGGATTTTGATTTTCCACCGAATTATTTTTCTATTGAAAAATCGATTTATTGCGTCAGCCGGTCCATGGACATGGTCCACGGTTCGGTTTGGGTCCACCGTGGACCCGGTCCACGAGAACATGTCTCACTGACATGTGGGCCCCATCGGATGACATCAGCGGTGACGTCATCACGCTCGGCTGAGGGACGGCTAACAGCTGGGCCCCCACCGTGACGTCAGCATGACGTCATGGTGAGGTTTGGCTCGGTCGCCGACATGCGGGCCCCACGTGACGTCACGGCTGACGTCAGCGGCGACCGACGTGACCGCACTGACCGCGACGGTGAGCCTCCTAGCCACGTGGCTAGATCTCGGCCGTTGATTTGAAAATCAACGGCCCAGATTGGATTTGGCTTAACGCAAATAGGAAACTACTCAGCTGACCCGGACAGTTCGATCTTGATCGGACGGTCAAGATCTAATCTAACGCTATAACGTGGGTTAACGCTAGCCGTACGATCTAGATCTAACGGCTGGGATCTATCCTAGCACGGTGCAGTTACGGCTGCGTGGCACGATCTAAACTGTTGGATCTAAATCCAATGGTTGGAAATAGATCTAGAGATTAACACGTGAGGTTTTACCAGCGATGACGTGGACGAATCTCGGCCCTTGGATCTTGATCGGACAGTTGGTGGAGCTCGAGCGACAGCGATGGTGTGCGGCGGAGCTGGCTCACCGGAGACGAGGATGGCGACCACGGCAACGGCGCTTGGGCGCTATTCCGGCGAGGTGAAGGGTACCCTCCGACGCGTCTCGTCCTTGCGGTTCCGGATATGGGCTCAACGGCGGCGGAGGATGGCGGACGACGGCTGAATTGACGATTAACCGCGGCGGAAACCTAGCGCAACTACGGTGAGCTCTAGCGGGCGAACGGTGGCGGCTCAGGTGACGTGGGCTAGGGCTACGTGTGCGCAGGGAAGTCGGCTACCCGGTGGCAGCGGCGGCGCCTTAAATAGGGGCCTCGGCTTCCGTGTATTGCGCGGAGACCGAGGTCCACCCGGTTACGACGGCAGAATCCGAATCCAATTCGGATTAGGTGACGTGGCTCAACGTGGATCGTCGGATCAAGATCCGATGGTTGCGGGGTTTGGGCTCGGGTCTAGCTCGGCAACTTGGCTGGCTCGGTCGGAGTCGGGCTCGGGTGACGTGGCGTGATCGTGGCCGTTGGATTACGATCCGACGGTCACACGCATTAGGGTTCGGTGACTTGGTTCGACCGAGACGGCTGGCGCGGTCGGGTCCGGTCGGATGAACAGTGAAACCGGTTTGGGTTTTTCCAGCGATTAAATAATCAAATTAATTCCCAGAAATTCATTTAATTCATTAAAAATAGCAAAACACTCAAAAAAAGTTCCAGAAAAGTTCTAGAAAATATTTTAGAACATTTTGGACTCAAATAAAATATTTCCAACAAAATTTTATTTGCAAAATTAAATTCTTTAATTATTTCAAAAGGGAATAAATTCAAATAAATCCCAGAAAATTCACAAAATTCACAAAAGTTCCAAATCTTATTTAAATTCATGAAAAGCAAAAATTGGGGTGTTACAAACCTCCCCCCTTAACAGAATCTCATCCCCGAGATTCAGGGTTACTAAAGAATAGGTTTGGAAATTCTTTCTTGAGATCCTCCTCGCGCTCCCAAGTTGCTTCACTCTCTGCATGGTTGCTCCATTGAACTCTGCAGAAACGGGTTGACTTGTTTCTCGTCTCTCGATCCATGATGTCCAAAATCTTGACGGGATGTTCCTTGTAAGTGAGATCCTCTCGCAGTTCTATTGACTCTAACGGTGTCTGCTCGTCTGGTACTCGCAGACACTTCTTCAGCTGGGACACGTGGAACACATCATGTACCCCTGTCAGCGACTGCGGCAACTCTAGCTGATATGCAACTTCACCTCTACGGCTGAGAACCTTGAATGGCCCAACATAACTCGGCGCGAGTTTTCCTTTGGCATGGAATCTCTTGACTCCCTTGAGTGGTGTAACCCCAAGGTACATGAAATCCTCTGGTTCAAAGCTCAAGTCTCGGCGACGGTTATCGGCGTAGCTTTTCTGTCTTGACTGTGCTATCTTCAGCCTTTCCCGGATCATGGCAATCTGCTCTTCGGCTTCTTGAAGAATATCCGGCCCAAAGACACGGCGTTCACCTGTCTCATTCCAGTTCAATGGTGTTCGACAAGGTCGACCGTATAGTGCCTCAAATGGCGACTTCTGCAAACTGGCCTGGTAGCCATTGTTGTAGCTGAACTTAGCATACGGCAGACTTTTATCCCAAGATGTTTCATAAGCTAACGCACAAGCTCTTAGCATGTCCTCCAGAATCTGGTTAACTCTTTCGGTTTGTCCATCCGTCTAAGGGTGATAAGCTGTACTGAAATTCAAACGGGTCCCCATGGCTTCATGTAGCTTATTCCAGAATCTCGAAGTAAACTGGGTACCTCTGTCCGATACAATCTTCTTTGGCACTCCATGCAAACATACGATCCTGGTCATGTACAATTCCGCTAACTTATCTCCCGAGTAAGTGGTCTTTACTGGAATAAAATGGGCGACCTTAGTCAAGCGGTCTACTATAACCCATATGGAGTCATATCCACCCAGAGTTTTCGGCAAACCGGTAATGAAGTCCATTCCGATTTCTTCCCACTTCCACCAGGTATCTTTAACGGCTGCAGCAGTCCTGCTGGCCTCTGATGCATTGGCTTGACTCTCTAGCATATGTCACACAGCACAACATGCTCGGCAACTTCACGCTTCATGCTCGGCCACCAGAATCTTTCATTTAAATCCGGGTACATCTTAGCACTTCCAGGGTGAATTGAATATTTGGAGTCATGGGCTTCCTCTAGGATCAACTGCTTCAGCTCCTTCTTGTTCAGCACACAAATTTGGTCCTCCATCCACAACGTGCCTTGCTCATCCAGCTTGAAGTATTTTGCCTTGCCTTCATCCATTTTGGACTTAATCCTTTGGATCTTGTCATCATCCCTCTGTCCTTCTCGGATTTGATCCTCTAGGGTAGGCTTCACTTCTAATACGTCCAAGAATCCTTCTGTACCACTTCAATCTGCATTCTCTGGAAATCCTTGCATAGCTCTTCTTGACTCGCGGCTATCAACATGTTCACAGTATGGCTCTTCCTACTTAGCGCATCGGCCACCACATTGGCCTTCCTGGGATGGTAATGGATTCCCACATTATAATCCTTGATCAGTTCCAACCATCTCCTCTGCCTCATGTTCAAGTCTGATTGGGTGAATATGTACTTAAGACTCTTATGATCCGTATACACTTCACATCTGTTCCCCATCAAATAATGACGCCACAACTTCAAAGCATGCACTACGGCAGCTAACTCTAGGTCATGCGTCGGATAATTCTCCTCATGCGGCCTCAGCTGCCTCGATGCATAAGCGACGACCTTCCCGTTCTGCATCAGCGCACATCCGAGTCCTTGGCGCGATGCATCACAGTAAATATCAAATCTTTGATTAACGTCTGGTAGAACTAACACTGGTGCTGATGTCAATCGCTTCTTCAACTCTTGAAAACCCTTCTCGCACTCTGGCGTCCAGGCAAACTTCTTCTCCTTCTTCAACAATTGCGTAAGGGGTCTCGCAATCGTCGAAAAGCCTTCAATGAAGCGGCAGTAGTAACTTGCCATTCCAAGGAAACTATGAATCTGGGTCACGGTCTTCGGCTGCTCCCAATGTAACACAGCTTCTACCCTGCTTGGATCTACTGCAACTCCTTCTGCGGTCATTACATGTCCAAGGAATTCTACCTTGTCTTTCCAAAAATCGCACTTGCTGAACTTGGCAAAGAGTTGCTGTTCCCTCAGCTTCTCCAAAACCCGCCTCAGGTGCTTTGCATGTTCTTCCTTTGTCTTGGAGTAGATGAGAATGTCATCTATGAACACGACGACAAATTTATCCAAGTACTCCATGAAAACCTTGTTCATCATATTCATGAAGTAAGCTGGCGCATTTGTCAGACCGAAGGACATAACAGTAAACTCGTAATATCCATATTTTGACGAGAATGCGGTCTTCGGAATATCTTCCGATCGGATCTTCAGCTGGTGGTATCCCGGTCTCAGATCAATCTTGGAGAAAACTCCGGCTCCACTTAGCTGGTCAAACAGGTCATCGATCCTGGGTAGCGGGTACTTATTCTTCACGGTGACTTCATTGAGTGCACGGTAGTCAATGCACATCCTGAAACTCCCATCCTTCTTCTTGACGAACAGAACTGGCGCTCCCCATGGCGACGAACTCGGTCTGATGAATCCTTTCTCCATCAACTCTTCAAGCTGTTTCTTCATCTCCACCAATTCTTCAGTGGACATCCGATATGGTCTCTTTGCTATCGGCGCTGTACCAGGTACAAGCTCTATCACAAACTCTATGTCTCTGTCGGGCGGCATACCAGGTAGATCTTCAGGAAAAACATCTGGATACTCATTCACCACTGAGACATCCTCTATGCTGATTGCATTTGCGCTGTTAACCATCAGCTGTCCATTTCTAACGGCAGTCGCTTGAAATTCCACTTTTCTTCCATACGGGCTCTCAACTGATATGACTCTTCGTCCACAGTCTAGCACGGCCTTGTGCTTGGATAACCAGTCCATTCCCAAAATAACATCTAGGGTCTGGGTTCCCAATATAATAAGGTTCGCTAAGAACTCTATCCCATCTATTAGTATTCTCACCCCAGAACATCCTACTTGAGATCGAAGTTCTGACCCAAGGGTTTGAACTATAAGCATGCACTTAAGATCCATAATCTCCAAATCATTCTTAGAAACAAAATTTCGGGAAACAAACAAATGCGAAGCTCCAGAGTCAAACAAAACTGTTGCAGGTACTGAGTTGACAAGTATCTTACCCAGTATGACGTCCGTGGCATTCTAGAGTGCATCTGCAGTCACGTGATTGACTCTGCCTCTCACCACGGCCTGGGGTGCGGCTCCTGGCTATGTTGCTCCGCGGTTTGCTCCTGGGGCTGGGGTGCTGGCTGGTGTGGAGCCCAAGTTGAAGCGAACTGGGTCACTCCGGCTGTCTTCTTGGGGCAGTTGTTGGAGAAATGCCCTCGCTCATTGAACGTATAGCAACGCCTCACTGTGCCCTGCTGGTTGCTTGTAGCGGCGATCCTGGCTGGGGCTGGAGTCTGGAAATTCTGATTAACACGCCTTGGCGCTGGCGACGGTGTTCTTGCTGCATTCTGCGGTTGAAATCTGAAAAACTGATTTGGCGCAACCCGCAGACATTGCTGCGCTTCTTGACGTGATCCCTGCTGCTGCATTTTGCACTTCCTGTTCTCATCCAGTTCCTTGCGCTTGTCCTTAAGAATAAGCGCTTTGTTCAGAAGCTCCTAGAAATCTGGAAAGGTGTGAGTGATCAGTCCCACCTGTAGTCCTGAGTTGAGTCCCTTCATGAAGTGAGACTGTCTGGCCTTATCTGTCGCTACATCTTCAGGTGCGTAGCGTGCAAGCTGTGTGAACTTGTTCAGATATTCTGACACCGGTTGATTACCTTGCTTCAATGCCCTGAACTCTTCCTTCTTAAGGTCCATTATTCCTTCAGGCACGTGATACTGACGGAACGCAGCCATAAACTCCTCCCATGTGATGTCCTGTGGGTTCTCCCGCGTGGCGCAGAAGTTTTCCCACCATTCAGCGACGGTCCCTTCCAATTGATGAGATGCGTAAAGCACCTTCTCATTTCCCATGCATTGGGCAATGTGTAACTTCCTTTCTATTGACCTTAGCCAATCATCTGCCTCCAGTGGATTGGCATTCCCAGAGAATGTGGTTGGATGAGTCCTCATGAACTCGGACAACTTCGCTCCCTGTCGTTGCCCCTGATTTGCTTGGTTAGCGGTGGCCTAAGCAGTGACCTGCTGCATCTGTTGCATCATGGCATGCATCAGCTGGGTTTGAGCAGCAAGAAAAGCTCCAAAGTTCTGCATGTCAACTGGCGGTGCTGGGTGGGGTGCAGGTGCTCCATCATTAGGGTTCCCAGCTGGGCGTGAACCACTCCCATTGCCTCCGAGGTTTCTGCGGGTGTTCACCATCTGTCGATTGCTCTAGGGTTTAAAGACAAGAGGGAAGCAAGCATAGACAAGTAGTAGAGTAACTTATGTAGGGAGGAAAGTGTAACTCAAAATTCAACTTTATTAACTAAACATTAGTAACTCGGTATGGTTTCTTACAACGCCTAAGGGCCTGCAACACATACTGCACACTCAGCAAGCAATGAAAATCCAACGCCTCTAAGGGTGACTCTTTATTCTATAACGCGACTCGACGAAGGAGTCCCAACTACAAGACCTAGGCTCACTCGTCAAGAAAACCTCCTCTGCCAGGGTGCGGGTGCGGTGGCATCGGTGCGAAACAATCACCATGCCCTGCAACTGTGGTTGTCGAAGAAGCGGTGTCCTCCTCGAGATCTGACTCCTCCGGGTCTGGCTCATGTAACTCAAGTACTGGCTCTGGTCCCGGTCCGTACAATGCCATCTCCAACTCGTCAATCCTTCGTAGAAGGTGGGACACATTCTCTTGAGCCTCCCGCCATCGGTTCTTCTCTATCGTAACCTCCTCGCGAGCCTTCTGTAGCTCCCGGTTCGTATCATCGGGCACATCCTCCTGAGCGATGACAAGTCGTGCCAGCTGTGTGACCATGGCATTCTCATCCTGAATCAGCTTTGGGTCAAGAAGGTTGTTGTTGTGTGGATGGTAGCGGTACACCGCGCCCTCCAGCTCGCTGGCGTAGATGCGGGCGATGTGTCGCATCGCTCGTCGTGATACCTCCTGAATTCCCATCTGCATTGTCGACCTCCTGGCGGTGCAGTATATCGGACGGTTGCCCTTGCCCTTCTTCTTGGCATGTACCGTGATCTTCACGTCACAAGCCTTAATCAGTCCCGCTTGTCGGATGACGTTCACTTGGTATTGCGGCTTCTCAAAACCTTCAAGAAACTGCAGCATACGCCAAAGTTCCACGGCGTGGACAACCTCAAGATCGACGTAGTTGATCTCTCCCTCCATCTGCCACAAAATACTCACGTAAGAACAGATTTCAAATTGTGATGAGGGTAAGGGAAAAATTTAGCAAGGGGTAAGAAAAGAGAGAAGGGGGTAAGTCGAGAATTCATTCATTATCTTGACAAACTTTTAGCTTTAGAAAATAGGTTTTATCCTTACTACAACCATTCTAACTAAGGGTTGAGCCTACGGTCAGTATGGCTCTGATACCACCTCTGTCGGGACCCGAATTTGCAAATTCGGACCCTCTGTGTAATCAGCACTAGTCCAGGAACACGCTAGTGCACACAGTCTCAACATTGGTAAATATCACAATCATACTCAACGAAATAATAAGGTACTTTAAATAGTTAACCAAGCTGGTTGCTCGACCTTAAGGTCAAGTTACAAATATACGCCATGCAGGGCGAAAACTTAGTAAAACAGAATTAATAACAGCGGAAAATAAGATAACTTCGTGGCGCAATCCAGTATACCACAAGCAACTGACTGGGCTCGCTTCCTAGTTAGACAGTTCCTCTTAGAGCTCCTCCTCCAAAGCTGGTGTAGACTCTTCTTCAACTGGTGTTGTATTGTGACAAGGGTGAGTACTTGGTACTCAGCAAGTCATGCACAGAATGCAACTAATATGCTACATGCATGGCTTAATACAAAGGAATAGCTCATGGTTCATTTGCAGTAACCGCATTTAACAAATAACATAAGTAGATTCGAAAGCGATAGAAACAGTGTAATATAAATAACTTTTCCAGGAGTTAAATAAACATCTGTCCCATTCCTAATCCACATTTCCATCAACATCATCACTTAACCAAACCAAACCTCTCAAGTTCAAGTTATTTTCAAGAAAGTCTAACCCTTGACTGTAATCCCCGAGCAATGTCCAATACCGCGGACTCGGCTATTCGAATAGATTTTACACTCTGCAGAGGTTATGCACTTCACCCACAAGATACAGCAAAACACCACAAGGGCGAGTGATCGTAAGAAAGCCTTTCGGAAACGGCTAACTACGCAAGTGAACCTTTCTGGTTTTTGCCATACACCATCCCTTCCCTTAACAAAGGCGAAGTATGGGACCCACATACCGTTGGATGGGTACCATGCCATTGCCTTGGTACGCTCCCCTTTCAAGCTACACAAAAGGTGTAGTTGACACCCGAGGTATCACATGCAAGTTATTAGTAACTTACTGAACTAGGTCCGTCCCATTACGGACATGTGGTTGCACGATTAACTCAGTTCAAAGGCTTGCAAGGTTAAGTCCTTAGGGTGACCAGGGCAAGACTACCCGAAGAACCAAACCAACACTCCCAATGCCACAACTGGCCCACCCGATCATTCTTGCCACATGCCCCGGTCGAAAACTATTTATCAAACCCCCAGTTGATTACCATGCACCACGTGCCATCAACATCACAACACATGATACCTTTCCAAAACAGGTTCAATATATCATTAAGTCAATATTAACATTTGATTGTCCAAAATCATGTCATGAGCACGTAGCAGGTCTAAGCAATATACTATAACGATCTAAATTCCCATGTTGGCAATTTAATAATGTCCAACTATCTATTCCTCAACTAGGGTGACCAGGGGTTCATGGCATTCAATTATCTATGTCAAGGTGGCATACAACAACTAGGTAATTAACTAATCTCCCAAAATTAATTAAAGCATTTTAAAATTGAACTAGCATGCAATAATTTAAATCAAATTAATTTCAAAATGGGATCAACATGGTCAAAGCACAACTTGCCTTCAAAGAATACTTGATCTTGGTCTTGAGGTGGCTCCTGGGTCAACACTTCACCTTCGAAGCCTTCGGGCACTTCAACGTCTACTCGTAACGCGTGCAAATAGCAATAAATGAATAAAACAGTAGACAAAAAGTGTCCAAACATCCAAATGAAGTCCATAAACAGAGAGAGTATAATTTTATGGATTTTTAGGAATTTGAATCGGCGAAATCGGAGTTAAAACGCAAAAGTTACAAGCGTTTAAAGTTTAAATAATCAATTAAATAATATTACAGAGAAAAACTTTTGTCTAAAAATTAAATAAAATTCACCATTGGGTATATCTCAATGTAACACCCCAAAATTTTGCTTTTCTTAAATTCATGAGTGATTTGGCACTTTGGTGAATTTTTGGAATTTTCTGGAATTTATTTGGATTTATTTGGAATTTATTTGAATTTATTCCATTTTGAAATAATTAAAGAATTTAACTTTGCAAATAAAATTTTGTTGGAAATATTTTATTTGAGTCCAAAATGATCCAAAATATTTTCCAAAATTTTTCTGGAATTTTTCTGAGTCATTTGCTATTTTTAATGAATTAAATGAATTTCTGGAAATTATTTTAAATATTAAATCGCTGGAAAATCGAACCGAGTCGGTTACTGTTCATCCGACCGAGCCCGAGTCAGACTCGAGTTCGAGTCCGACCCGAGCCACGTGACTCGACCGAACCCACTCGGCCGAAAGCCTAATCGCGGATCGTTGGATCCAGATCCAACGGCCACGATTGAGCCACGCCACCGAGCCCGAGCCCGACCGAGTCACCGGCTCGCCGAGTCCGACCGGACCCAAATTCGCGACCGTTGGATCTCGATCCAACGGGCCGCGCGTGCCACGTCACTCCTAACCGTGTCGCCGCGGACTCATGCGCAAGCGGAGAGGACCTCGGATTCGCAGCGTTTCACGGGACGCCGAGGGCCCTATTTATTGCGCCGCCACCCGTGTCGGGATCGCCGTTTCATTGCGCACCGTAGCTCCAACCCACGCCGCTCAAGCCGCCGTCGGCCAGCGAGCTCGCCGTAGTTGGAGGAGGTGTCCGCATGATTTCTTGTAGTTTTTCGCCGCCGTCCGTCGTCTTCCGCCGAAGGAGCGAGATCCGGAATCCCGCCGAGACGCACCGAAAAAGACCACCCACTTCGCCGGGCGTGCGAAACGCCGTCGGTGTGGTCTTCGTTCTCAACGCCCGGCCGGAGCTCGGCTGTGGACATCGCACCCGCGAAGCTTCTCCACCGCGTCGGATCTTCATCGCACGGTCCAGATTCGTCCCACGTCACCCACGGTAAAGAATCACGTGTTAATCTTCAGATCTAATCTCAACCGTTAGATCTAGATCCAACGGCTTAGATTGAACCACGTTCATAGCGATAGGTGGATCTTGACCGTCCGATCAAGATCGAACGGTCGGTCCGATGGAGTTGTTTTCCAAGCGCGTTAGCCAGATCTAATCTGGGCCGTTGATTTTCAAATCAACGGCCGAGATTGAGCCACGTGTCCGGGAAGGCTGACCGTCATGGTCAGCGCCGTCCACGCGCGCGTGCGTGTGACGCTGACACGCGGGGCCCGCGTGTCAGAGGACCCACCTGTCAGCGACCGTGAGCCGTGGGCCGAGCCCACGGTGGACCGAGCCGAGACCGTGCGCCGGGGCCGTGGACTCGAGGCCACGCGTCGTCACCCGATTGGTCCACGTGTCCTCGCTGACGCAATAATGAATTTTCGAAAAAGAAAATGATTTATTAATTCGAAATAATGATTTCAGATTTTGATTCAAATTTCAAAAGCTTATAACTTTTGCGTTTCAACTCCGATTTGAGTGATTCAAATTTCTAAATTTGTATAAAATTCAGATCTACCCAAATATGAATTTTATTTAATTTTTGGACTAAAGTTTTTCTCTGTAAAATTATTTAATTGATTATTTAAACTTTAAATAATCATAACTTTTGCATTTTAACTCCAAATTTGACGATTCCAGTTTCTAAAAATTCATAAAATTATGTTCTCTCTGTTTATGGATTTTATTTGGATGTTTGGACACTTTTTGCCTATTGTTTATTCGTGTATTTGCTATTTGCACGCTTTACGAGTAGACGTTGAAGTGCCGGAAGGATTCGAAGGAGAAGTATTGACTCAGGATCCAACTCAAGACCAAGAGCAAGTACTTTTTGAAGGCAAGTTGTGCTTTGACCATGTTGATCCTATTTCGAAATCTATTTTGATTTAACCTATTGCATGCTAGTTCAATTAGAAAATACTTTATTTAAATATGGGGAATTAGATAAATGCCAATTTGCTGTATGACACCTTGATTATCTAAGTATGTGCCATGACCCCTTGTCACCCTAGTTGTGGTTTACTAGTTGGACATTATTAACTTGCCAACATGGGTTTAGACCGTTGTAGTATACTGCTTAGACCTGCTACGTGCTCATGACATGATTTTGGACAATCAAATGCTAATATTGACTTAATGATATATTGAACCTGTTTTGGAAAGGTATCATGTGATGTTGATGGCACGTGGTGCATGGTAATCAACTGGGGTTTGATAAATAGTTTTCGACCGGGGCATGTGGCAAGAGTAATCAGGTGGGCCAGTTGTGGCATTGGGGATGTTGATTTGGTTCTTCGGGTAGTCTTGCCCTGGTCACCCTAAGGACTTAACCTTGCAAGCCTTTGAACTGGGTCTAACGTGCAACCACATGTCTCAGAATGGGACGGACCTAGTTGACTAAGTTGCTAATAACGCACTGTGGGACCTCGGGAGGTCAACTACACCCTTTGTGTAAGTTATGCGGGGAGCGTCAGTGAGGCCAGGTACCCATCTAACGGTTGATTGGCCTAGACTTCGCCTTAGCTAAGGGAAGGGTTAGTGTGCAATAACCGGGGAGGACCACTTGTATTGTTAGAGGTTTCAGAAAGACTTTGTTACTGAACTTCGCCTTTGTGGTGTTTGACTGTATCTTGTGGGTAAAGTGCATAACCTCTGCAGTGTGTAGAATCTATTCGAATAGCCGTGTCCGCGGTATTGGACATCACTCGGGAATTACAGTCAAGGGTTAGATTTTCTCAAAAATAACTTGGGTTTGAAAGGTTGGGTTGGATTGACAATTATGTTAGAAATGTGGATTAGGATGGGAAAGATGTTTACTAAACTCCTTGAAAAGTTACCTATGCTATACTTGCTTCTACTGCTTTCGAATCTACTTATGCTACTTGTCAAATCTTTGTTTCTTTGCAAATATACCTTGAGCTATTCCTTTGTACCAAGCCATGCATATAGTATATTAGCTTGCATTCTGTGCATGACTTGCTGAGTACCAAGTACTCACCCTTGCCTCCACACAACACCAGTTGAAGAGGAGACTATGCCAGCTTCAGAGGAGGAACTCCAAGAGGATCCGTCTACTTAGGGATGCGAGCCCAGTCAGTTGCCTGTGGTATACTGGATGGCGCCACGAAGTTATCTTATTTTCCGTTGCTACTATTTCTCTCTTAATAAGTTTTGCCCTGCGAGGCGTACATTTGTGACTTGACCATAAGGTCGAGTAACCAGTTGGTTATTTAAATAAAGTACTTTATTAGTATCGAATGGTATGATTGTGATATTTACCGATGTTAAGACTGTGTGCACTAGCGCGTTCCTGGACTAGTGTTGAATACATAGAGGGTCCGGATTTGCAAATTCGGGGTCCCGACAGAGGTGGTATCAGAGCCATACTGACCGTAGGCTCAACCCTAAGCTAGAATGGTCGTAGTGAGGATAAAACCTATTTTCTAAAGCTAAAAATTTGTCAAGACAAGAAATGACATCTCGACTTATCCCATTCTTTCTTTTCTTGTCTCTTGCTGAATTTTTCCTTACCTTGTCACGATTTGAAAATTTCGAGTTCTTACGTGAGCACTCTTGTGACAGATGGAGGGAGAGTTCAACTACGTCGATCTAGAGGTTGGTCACGCCACGGAACTTTGGCGTATGCTACAGACTCTCGGAGATTTTGAGAAGCCGCAATACCAAGTGGAAGTGATCAGACAAGCAGGATTGATCAAGGCTTGTGACGTTAAGATTGAGGTACCTGCTAGGAAGAAGGGCCCAGGCAATCGCCCGATACACTGCACTGCCAGGAGATCTACAATGCAGATGGGTATCCAAGAAGTATCACGACGAGCAATGCGGCACATTACCCGTCTACGCCAGAGAGTTGGAGAGCACGGTGTTCCGTTATCACCCGCGCAGCAATAACCTTCTTGACCCAAAGGCGAGTCAGATCTCGATGAGGACACTGCTTCTTCGACTACCACAGATGACACAGTTGCTGGACATGGCAATCGTTTCGCGCCTATGCCGCAAAGATCCGCATCAGGCCGTGGAGGTTTTCTTGATGAGTGAACGTAGGTTCTATAGTGAGACTCCTTCGCCGAGTCGCGTCATAGAATAAAGAGTCACCCTTTAGGCGTTAGACTCCAGTGTTAGTTCGATTTGGATTTTCATTGTTTGCTGAGTGTGCAGTATGTGTTGCAAGGCCCTTAGGCATTGTAAGCAACCATACCAAGTTACTATTGATTAGTTAATAAAGTTGGACCTTAAAGTTACACCTTTCGCCCCGCATAAGTTCCATATTACTTGCCTATTCTTGTTTCCCTCTCATCTCTAAAACCTAGAGCAAATCGACAGATGGTGAACACCCGCGGAAACTTTGGAAGCAATGGGAGTGGTTCTCGCCCAGCAGAAAACCCCAATGATGGAGCACCAGCACCGCCACTGGATATGCAGAATTTCGGAGCTTTTCTTGCTGCTCAGACTCAGTTGATGCATGCTATGATGCAACAAATGCAAAACGTCACTGCTCAGGCCACAGCTAATCAAGTTAATCAGGGACAACGCCAGAATACAAGACTGTCAGAGTTCATGAGGACTCATCCACCCACTTTCTCTGGGAATGCCAATTCATTGGAGGCCGATGATTGGTTAAGATCAATTGAGAGGAAGCTACACATAGCTCAATGCATAGGAAATGAGAAGGTACTCTACACTTCTCATCAGTTGGAGGAACATTGGCACGAATGGTGGGAGAACTCGTGCCACGCAAGAGAACCCTCAAGAGATCACTTGGGAAGAGTTCACAGCTGCATTCCGTCCGTATCACGTGCCTGAAGGAATCATGGACCTTAAGAAGGAGGAGTTGAGCATCAAGCAAGGTAATCGGCCCGATGGCCGACTACGAACAAGTTCACACAGCTAGCACGCTACGCACTTTGAGGATGTAGCGACGGATAAAGCCAGGCAGTCCTGCTTTTATGAAGGGACTTAACTCGGGATTGCAAGTAGGATTGATCACCCACACCTTTCCAGATTTCCAAGAATTGGTGAATAAGGCGCTTATTCTTGAGGACAAGCGCAAGGAACTGGATGAGAACAGAAGCGCAGAATGCAACGGCAAGGATCACGCCAGGAACGCATAGCGGCGTCGAGAGTTGCACCAAATCAATTTTTCAGATTCCAGCCCACGAGAATGCTACAAGGGCACCGTCACCGGCACCAAGACCTGTCAATCGAACTACGGACCCAGCCCCCGCTAGAAACGCCGCTCGAGGCAGTAAGAAGGAACAAAGTGAGACGCTGCTACAATCAAGAACGAGCCAGGACACTTTGCCAACAGCTTGTCCAAAGAAGACCGCAGGATTGACCCAGTTCGCTTCAACCTAGGAACCACCCGGCTAGGACGCCCGACAGGAGCCACACCCCAAACCGTGGTGAGAGGCCGAGTCAACCATGTCACCGCAGATGCAACTGCAGAATGCTACTGACGTCGTCTTGGGTAAGTTACTTGTTAACTCAAGACTGCAACAGTTTTGTTTGACTCTGAGCTTCGCATTCGTTTGTTTCGCAAGGCTTTGCTACTAGAAATGATTTGAGGATTGCAAGACTTAGATGCATGCTTTTAGTTCAAACCCCTGGTTCGAACTCCGAGCGAAAGTAGGATGTTAGGGTGAGAATACTAATAGATGGAATAGAGTTCCTAGCAAACCTTATTATTTTGGAAACCGGACCTTAGACGTCATATTGGGAATGGATTGGTTATCCAAGCACAAGGCCGTATTGGATTGTGGGCGAAGGACTATCTCGATTGAGAGCCCTTGTGGAAAGAAAGTGGAATTTCAAGCCACTGCTGATTAGAGATGGACAGTTGATGGTTAAGCACCAAGGCAATCAGCATAGAGGATGTCTCAAGAGTGAATGAGTACCAGATGTTTTTCCACGAAGATCTACAGGTATGCCTTGACAGGGGACATAGAGTTTGTGATAGAGCTTGTACTGCACAAAGACCGATAGCAAAGAGACCCTATCGGATGTCCACCGAGGAGTTGGTAGAGATGAAGAAACAGTTAGAAGAGTTAATGGAGAAAGGATTTATCAGACCGAGCTCGTCACCGTGGGGAGCACCAGTTCTGTTCGTCAAGAAAAAGGACGGGAGTTTTAGGATGTGCATCGACTACCGTGCACTCAATGAAGTCACCGTGAATAATAAGTATCCGCTACCCAGGATTGATGATTTGTTTGATCAGCTGAGAGGAGCCGGAGTTTTCTCCAAGATTGATCTAAGATCGGGATACCATCAGTTGAAGATCCGATCAGAAGATATCCCGAAGACTGCATTCTCGTCAAGATATGGACATTACGAGTTCTGATTATGTCCTTCGGTCTGACAAATGCGCCAGCATATTTCATGAATATGATGAATAAGGTGTTCATGGAATATTTGGACAAGTTTGTTGTCGTGTTCATAGATGATATCCTAATCTACTCCAAGACAGAGGATGAACATGCCGAACACTTAAGGCGAGTTTTGGAAAAGCTGAGGGAACAACAACTTTTCGCCAAGTTCAGCAAGTGTGATTTTTGGAAGGATAAGGTAGAATTCCTCGGACATGTAATGACCGCAGAAGGAGTCGCCGTAGATCCAAGCAAAGTAGAAGCGGTGTTACATTGGGAGCAGCCGAAGACTGTGACCCAGATCCGGAGTTTCCTTGGAATGGCAGGATACTATCGCCGTTTCATTGAAGGCTTTTCGACAATTGCGAAACCTCTTACGCAATTGCTGAAGAAGGAAAAGAAGTTTGCATGGGCGCTTGAGAATGTGAGAAAGGATTTCAGGAGCTGAAGAAGCGATTGACATCAGCACCGGTGTTAGTTCTACCGGATGTTAATCAAAGCTTTGATATTTATTGTGACGCATCGCGCCAAGGACTTGGATGTGTGCTGATGCAGAATGGAAAGGTCGTCGCTTATGCATCAAGGCAGTTGAGGCCGCATGAGGAAAATTATCCGACACATGACCTAGAGTTAGCTGCCATAGTGCATGCCTTGAAGATATGGCGTCACTATCTGATTGGAAACAGATGTGAAGTGTATACGGATCATAAGAGCCTTAAATACATATTCACCCAGTCGGATCTGAACATGAGGCAGAGGAGATGGTTAGAGTTGATCAAGGACTACAATGTTGGAATCCATTACCATCCCGGGAAAGCCAACGTAGTAGCCGATGCTCTGAGTCGGAAAAGCCATACCGTGAGTACGTTGCTAGCCACAAGTCAGGATGAGTTATGTGAGGATTTTCAGAAAATGAAGATTGAGGTTGTACCTAGCGGATTCTTGGCCGCATTGGAAGTAAAACCTACTCTAGAGGACCAGATCCGAGAAGGACAGAAAGATGATGACAAGATCCGCAGGATTAAGTCCATCAAGGAGGAAGGCAAGGCAGAGGACTTCAAGTTGGATGAGCAAGGCACGTTATGGATGAAGGATCGGATTTGTGTGCCTAACAAGAAGGAGTTAAAGCAACTGATTTTGGAAGAAGCCCATGACTCCAAGTACTCAATTCATCCTGGAAGCGCCAAGATGTATCAGGATCTGAAGGAGAGATTACGGTGGCCGAGCATGAAGCGTGAAGTAGCCGAGCATGTTGCATTGTGCGGCGTATGCCGAGAGTCAAGGCAATGCATCGAGACCAGCAGGATTGCTACGACCGAAAATACCCGAGTGGAAGTGGGAGGAAATCGGAATGGATTTCATTACCGGTTTGCCTAAGACTCAAGGAGGTTATGACTCCATATGGGTTATAGTGGATCGCTTGACCAAAGTAGCCCATTTTATCCCCGTGAAGACCACTTACTCGGGGGATAAATTGGCAGAGTTGTACATGATCAGGATCGTCTATTTGCACGGAGTGCCAAAGAGGATTGTATCGGACAGAGGTACCCAATTTACCTCAAGGTTTTGGAATAAGTTGCATGAAGCCATGGGAACCCGTTTGAACTTCAGCACAGCCTATCATCCACAGACGGATGGACAGACCGAAAGAGTCAACCAGTTACGGAGGATATGTTAAGAGCTTGTGCATTGGCTTATGCTACCTCTTGGGATAAGAGTTTGCCGTATGCCGAGTTCGATTACAACAATAGTTATCAGGCTAGTTCTGATGTCACCTTTTGAGGCCTTTGTATGGTGGTCGACTCGTCTGACGCCATTGAATTGGAATGAGACCGGCGAGCCGTGTCTTCGGGCCTGATATTCTTCAAGAGGCTGAAGAGCAGATTGCCATGATTAGGGAAAGGTTGAAAATAGCCCAATCACGACAGAAGAGTTATGCTGACAACCGTCGCCGGGATTTGAGTTTTGAACCAGAAGACTTTGTATACCTCAGAGTTACGCCTCTCAGGGGAGTTAAGAGGTTCCATGCCAAAGGGAAACTCGCACCCCGTTATGTTGGACCATTTAAGATTTTGAGCCGCAGAGGCGAAGTTGCTTATCAGCTGGAGTTGCCACAGACGTTAACAGGAGTACATGACGTATTCCATGTGTCCCAGTTGAAGAAGTGTCTTCGAGTACCTGAGGAACAGACACCGCTAGAGTCAATTGAGTTGCAAGAAGATTTGACTTATAAGGAACATCCCGTAAAGATTCTAGACACAATGGATCGAGAGACCAGAAATAAGTCAACCCGTTTACGAGAGTTCGGTGGAGCAATCATGCAGAGAGCGAAGCGACTTAGGGAGCCTTGAAGAGGATTTGAGGAAAGAGTTCCCAAACCTATTCCTTAGTTAGCCCCGAATCTCGGGACGAGATTCTATTAAGGGGAGGTTTGTAACACCCCAAAATTTTGCTTTTCTTAAATTCATGAGTGATTTGGCACTTTGGTGAATTTTTGGATTTTCTGGAATTTATTTGGATTTATTTGGAATTTATTTGAATTTATTCCATTTTGAAATAATTAAAGAATTTAACTTTGCAAATAAAATTTTGTTGGAAATATTTTATTTGAGTCCAAAATGATCCAAAATATTTTCCAGAATTTTTCTGGAATTTTTCTGAGTCATTTGCTATTTTTAATGAATTAAATGAATTTCTGGAAATTATTTTAAATATTAAATCGCTGGAAAATCGAACCGAGTCGGTTACTGTTCATCCGACCGAGCCCGAGTCAGACTCGAGTTCGAGTTCGACCCGAGCCACGTGACTCGACCGAACCCACTCGGCCGAGCCCTATCCGCGTGACCGTTGGATCCAGATCCAACGGCCACGATTGAGCCACGTCACCGAGCCCGAGCCCGACCGAGTCAGCCAGCTCGCCCGAGTCCGACCCGGACCCAAACTCGCGCACCGTTGGATCTCGATCCAACGGCGGCGCTGCACGCCACCACCTAACTGTCGCTGCTGGACTCGCCGCCAAGAACAGAGGACCTCGGATTCCGCGCGTTTCACTGACGAGGGCCCTATTTATTGCGCCGCCACCCGTGTCGGGATCGCCGTTTCATTGCGCACCCGTAGCTCCAACCCATGCCGCTCAAGCCGCCGCCGTCAGCCCGCGCGAGCTCGCTGTAGTTGGAGGAGGTGTCCGCCGCGGTTTGCGCCGTTTTCCGCCGCCGTCCGTCGTCTTCCGCCGAGAAGGAGCCCAGATCCGGAATCCCCGCTTCGAGACGCACCCGAAGAGACCACCCACTTCGCCGGAGCGTGCCCGAAACGCCGTCGGTGTGGTCTTCGTTCTCAACGCCGACGCGAGACTCATTGTGGACATCGCAGACCCGCGAAGCTTCTCCACCGTCGGATCTTCATCGCACGGTCCAGATTCGTCCACGTCACCCACGGTAAAGAATCACGTGTTAATCTTCAGATCTAATCTCAACCGTTAGATCTAGATCCAACGGCTTAGATTGAACCACGTTCATAGCGATAGATTGGATCTTGACCGTCCGATCAAGATCGAAACGGTCGGTCGATGGAGTTGTTTTCCAAGCGCGTTAGCCAGATCTAATCTGGGCCGTTGATTTTCAAATCAACGGCCGAGATTTAGCCACGTGCCGGGAGGCTGACCGTCGCAGTCAGCGCCGCGCCGCCCAGCAGCGTGCGTGTAGACGCCGACACGCGGGCCCACGTGTCGAAGGACCCACTGTCAGCGACCGTGAGCCGTGGGCCGAGCCCACGGTGGACCGAGCCGAGACCGTGCGCCGGGTCCGTGGACCCGAGGCCACGCGTCGTCACCCGATTGGTCCACGTGTCCTCGCTGACGCAATAATGAATTTTCGAAAAAGAAAATGATTTATTAATTCGAAATAATGATTTCAGATTTTGATTCAAATTTCAAAAGCTTATAACTTTTGCGTTTCAACTCCGATTTGAGTGATTCAAATTTCTAAATTTGTATAAAATTCAGATCTACCCAAATATGAATTTTATTTAATTTTTGGACTAAAGTTTTTCTCTGTAAAATTATTTAATGGATTATTTAAACTTTAAATAATCATAACTTTTGCATTTTAACTCCAAATTTGACGATTCCAGTTTCTAAAAATTCATAAAATTATGTTCTCTCTGTTTATGGATTTTATTTGGATGTTTGGACACTTTTTGCCTATTGTTTATTCGTGTATTTGCTATTTGCACGCTTTTACGAGTAGACGTTGAAGTGCCTAGGAAGGATTCGAAGGAGAAGTATTGACTCAGGATCCAACTCAAGACCAAGAGCAAGTACTTTTTGAAGGCAAGTTGTGCTTTGACCATGTTGATCCAATTTCGAAATCTATTTTGATTTAACCTATTGCATGCTAGTTCAATTAGAAAATACTTTATTTAAATATGGGGAATTAGATAAATGCCAATTTCTTTGTATGACACCTTGATTATCTAAGTATGTGCCATGACCCCTTGTCACCCTAGTTGTGGTTTACTAGTTGGACATTATTAACTTGCCAACATGGGTTTAGACCGTTGTAGTATAACGCTTAGACACGCTTTCGTGCTCATGACATGATTTTGGACAATCAAATGCTAATATTGACTTAATGATATATTGAACCTGTTTTGGAAAGGTATCATGTGATGTTGATGGCACGTGGTGCATGGTAATCAAGCGGGGTTTGATAAATAGTTTTCGACCGGGCATGTGGCAAGAGTAATCAGGTGGGCCGGTTGTGGCATTGGGGATGTTGATTTGGTTCTTCGGGTAGTCTTGCCCTGGTCACCCTAAGGACTTAACCTTGCAAGCCTTTGAATCGGTCTAACGTGCAACCACATGTCTCGTAATGGGACGGACCTAGTTGACTAAGTTGCTAATAACGCACTGTGGGACCTCAGGAGGTCAACTACACCCTTTGTGTAAGTTGTACGGGGGGCGTCTGGCGAGGCGAGGCCGTACCCATCTAACAGTTGATTGGCCTAGACTTCGCCTTAGCTAAGGGAAGGGTTAGTGTGCAATAACCGGGAGGATCACTTGTATTGTTAGAGGTTTCCAAAGACTTTGTTACGGAACTCGCCTTTGTGGTGTTTGTTGTATCTTGTGGGTAAAGTGCATAACCTCTGCAGTGTGTAGAATCTATTCGAATAGCCGTGTCCGCGGTATTGGACATCGCTCGGGAATTACAGTCAAGGGTTAGATTTTCTCAAAAATAACTTGGGTTTGAAAGGTTGGGTTGGATTGACAATGATGTTAGAAATGTGGATTAGGATGGGAAAGATGTTTACTAAACTCCTTGAAAAGTTACCTATGCTATACTTGCTTCTACTGCTTTCGAATCTACTTATGCTACTTGTCAAATGCTGTTTACTGCAAATATACCTTGAGCTATTCCTTTGTACCAAGCCATGCATATAGTATATTAGCTTGCATTCTGTGCATGACTTGCTGAGTACCAAGTACTCACCCTTGCCACCATACAACACCAGCTTGAAGAGGAGACTACACGGCTTTGGAGGAGGAGCTCCAAGAGGATCCGTCTACTTAGGAAGCGAGCCCGATCAGTTGCTGTGGTATACCGGATGGCGCCACGGGTTATCTTATTTTCCGCTGCTACTATTTCTCTCTTAATAAGTTTTGCCCTGCGAGGCGTACATTTGTGACTTGACCATAAGGTCGAGTAACCAGTTGGTTATTTAAATAAAGTACTTTATTAGTATCGAATGGTATGATTGTGATATTTACCGATGTTAAGACTGTGTGCACTAGCGCGTTCCTGGACTAGTGTTGAATACACAGAGGGTCCGGATTTGCAAATTCGGGGTCCCGACACTCAATTTTATACAAATTTAGAAATTTGAATCACTCAAATCGGAGTTAAATTGCAAAAGTTATAAGCGTTTGAAGTTTCAAAATTCAAATAAATCAATAATCTGAATTAATTCATTTATTTTTATACCGAAAAACCGAATAATGACGTCAGCATGATGTCAGCATGGATTTTGCTTTTCCACCGAATTATTTTTTTATTGAAAAATCGATTTATTGCGTCAGCCGGTCCATGGACATAGTCCACGGTTCGGTTTAGGTCCACCGTGGACCCGGTCCACGAGAACATGTCTCACTGACATGTGGGCCCCATCGGATGACGTCAGCGGTGACGTCATCACGCTCGGCTGAGGAACGGCTAACAGCTGGGTTTCACCGTGACGCCAAAGATGACGTCATGGTGCGGTTTGGCTTTCGATCGGCCGACATGCGGGCCCCACGTGACGTCACGGCTGACGTCAGCGGCGACCAGCGTGACCGCGCTGACCGCGACGGTCAGCCTCCTAGCCACGTGGCTAGATCTCGGCCGTTGATTTGAAAATCAACGGCCCAGATTGGATCTCGCTTAACGCAAATAGGAAACTACTCGGCTGACCCGGACCGTTCGATCTTGATCGGACGGTCAAGATCTAATCTAATGCTATAACGTGGGTTAACGCTAGCCGTACGATCTAGATCAAACGGCTGAGATCTATCCTAGCACGGTGCTGTTACGGCTGCGTGGCACGATCTAAACCGTTGGATCTAGATCCAACGGTTGGAAATAGATCTAGAGATTAACACGTGAGGTTTTACCGGCGATGACGTGGACGAATCTGGGCCCTTGGATCTTGATCGGACGGTTGGTGGAGCTCGAGCGACGGCGATGGCGTGCGGCGGAGCTGGCTCACCGGAGACGAGGACGGCGACCACGGCAACGGCGCTTGGGAGCGATTCCGGCAAGGTGAAGGGTACCCTCCGACGCGTCTCGTCCTTGTGGTTCCGGATCTGGGCTCAACGGCGGCGGAGGACGGCCGACGGCGGCGGAATCGACGATTAACCGCGGCGGAAACGTAGCGCAACTACGGCGAGCTCTAGCGGGCGAACGGCAGCGGCTCAGGTGACGTGGGCTAGGGCTACGGGTGCGCACGAAAGTCGTCTACCCGGTGGCGGCGGCGGCGCCTTAAATAGGGGCCTCGGCTTTCGTGTATTGCGCGGAGACCGAGGTCCACCCGGTTACGACGGCGGAATCCGAATCCAATTTGAATTCGGTGACGTGGCTCAACGTGGATCGTCGGATCAAGATCCGACGTTGCGGGGTTTGGGCTCGGGTCTGGCTCGGCGACTTGGCTGGCTCGGTCGGAGTCGGGCTCGGGTGACGTGGCGCGATCGTGGCCGTTGGATTACGATCCGATGGTCACGCGCGTTAGGGTTCAGTGACTTGGTTCGACCGAGACGGCTGGCGCGGTCGGGTCCGGGTCGGACTCGAGTGTGACTCGGGCTCGGGTCCGGTCGGATGAACAGTGAAACCAGTTTGGGTTTTTCCACCGATTAAATAATCAAATTAATTCCCAGAAATTAATTTAATTCATTAAAAATAGCAAAACACTCAAAAAAATTCCAGAAAAATTCTAGAAAATATTTTAGAACATTTTGGACTCAAATAAAATATTTCGAACAAAATTTTATTTGCAAAATTAAATTCTTTAATTATTTCAAAAGGGAATAAATTCAAATAAATTCCAAATAAATCCAAATAAATCCCAGAAAATTCCAAAAATTCACAAAAGTGCCAAATCTAATTTAAATTAATGAAAAAAAAAATTGGGGTGTTACAACAATTCTTCTAGATTTTCATATGACTTAGTTTGAAATATCATTACCTCACCACTCTTCTAGAGTTTGTGAGGATAGAAAAACCTTGGGGCAATATGCTTTGTGATATTGTTCTTTACATAACCCATTTGCATTTATGTAACACAAGTAATATTATCTTCATAGATAATCATAGGGGTATCGACGGTATTAAGACCATATAACTTCTGGATATGGTTAATTACACGTCTCAACCAAACACACTCACGTGAGCTTCATATAAAGTTGTAATATCTGAGTGGTTGGTAGAAGTAGCTACAAAGGTCTGCTTAAAAGACCACCATGAAATGGTTGAACCACCTCAGAAAAACACAAAACTAGTCTTAGATTTGACACTGTAGGGATCAAATAGATAGCCAACATCCTTATATCCCACCATGATTAAGTCTTGGTTCTTCTGGAAAAACAATCCAAGATCTTGAGTACCTTGGAGGTATATGAGTAAAGTTCTTATACTAGTCCAATATATTCTGGTTGAGATTACACTGTTCCATGCTAGCAAATTTATTATGAATGCAATATCAAGCCTTGTACAATTCGCAAGATACATAATTATGAGATTTCAAGTCCTATGACTTTCTCATTTTTCATCCTTGGTCTAAAAATATATGTATCCAATAACCCATATAATTATGCGGTCACTACATCAATCAACTGCATTTATAAGTTTAAGCTTGCTACCATTAATATTAAATTTTGGAACATTATTCCACACATTACAGGATAATAGGTTTCATCGTAATCGATGCCGGGTCTCTACGTGAACCCTTGTGCTATAAGCCTCACTTTATATATCATCACCTGTTCATTTTCATTTCTCTTCAAGATGAAAAACGCAATCCTACAGGGAACACTTTAGGAGATGTTTAGTGAACAGGACCAGAAACTTTTCTCTCATTAAGCGAGCGCAATTCTACCTCAATTATTTCTTTTCATTTGACCCCTATCTAAGCGCTTCTGGCACTCTGCCATGGACTTTGGTTTTGGATCCACGTTTTCATCAATTTTAGACGCAAAATATATGTCAACAATTGTAGTCCTTTTATATAATTTTCCTGCATCACTTCAGGGGTATCACTTCATTAATTTCTTTCAGCTCCTTATAATTTCCCACAACGATGGAATCTAGGTGTTCCGACTTTCCAGCGTTCGATTGCGCCAGCAAATATACACCGGGGTTATCATATTCAGGATGGATTACTTTAGGGATGTTACCATCTCTACGATGGCTCACTTCAAGGATTTTCTCAACATCAGGTTGAGCTTCTTCCACTATCATAGATAGTGTTCTCACTTGTTTGGTTCTCTTCTTCTACCGATGTCTCCGTGGAATTGAGTCCTGTTCACCTAGAGGCCTCCCCCTCTTTTTATTATGAGGGTCAAGAGAGAGTTCAATAACCTTCTGAGGTATTTCCACTCTTTTAGTGCATATACTACAGGTATATGAGATCTTTCCACTCCCTTATGATCAGTGAAGGCATTTGGCAGATTATTAGCTTATTTATTGCAGATTTATTATCCTTCGAACTTCAATTTATATCTCTTTAATGTGTGGATCTAAGGACTCATCATTCTTTAATGTGGTATTTATCTCCCTCTAATGCCAAAAAATATCCTTAGTACAATTATCATAATAAGCTGTGTACAAATCCCGTGTCATAGGCTCAAAAGCTTTAAATAATTGATGGAGATTTATAACTTACATAGATCCTCAACTTCCAGTGAGGTCCTATAGTGGTACGCTGTGGTGGAGAGATTGGCATATATATAGCACAACCAAATTTTCGTAGATGGAAAATACTTGATTCTTTTCCACGCACTATTTGCAACAAGGAAATTTTATTATGTGTAGTTGGTCTGAGTTGAATTAATACCACCGCATGCAGCACTGGGTGGCCCCAACAGCTGGTTGGTAGCCTTCTATTCTGCAAAAGTGGCCAAGCAATAAATTTTATTCTTTAATTAATGACTCTGCAAGGCTATTTTGAGTGTGAACATGAGATAGGAAATTTTCAACATTAATTCCCATAGTTATACAATAATCATTAATTGCTTTTGATGTCAACTTGCTAGCATTGTCCATTCGAATGGACTTGATCCTTTCTTCGGGAAAGGAGGTTCTTAATAATTTAGGTAATTAATTAAGCAAAAGCATGGTTCCTTGTGGATAAGAGACATACATAGGACCAGTTAGTAGAAGCATCTTATTAGTACCTTAAAGTATCTAAAAAGGCCCGGCAGGGAATGGATATGTCTACACATATCACCTTAAATTCTCTCTAGAAAATTTAGTTATTCTTCCCTGACTTTTAGGTAAGAAGATCTAACTATAAACTTTCCTATAGCACAAACAGGGCATAAGAAATCTTCAGATCTAGGAAAGTCTTTATGTGCATAGCCATTAGAATTATTAATTATTCTTCACATAATATTCAACGCAGGATAACCTAGTTGATCTGCCAGATCTTAAATAATTCTGGGTTTCATCGCAACACAAACTTCAGGTTTTGTATGTTCATAGTATAATCCGGAGAAGGAAGGAGGTTTTTTAACGAAACATTTATTACACCCATTAAACTTAGTCATGAGTAGGTATTCTATACCATACACATTTTGTCTCCATAAGGAAACGATTTAGACCAATGTCTTTACTTCTTTAGAGAATACGACTGGACTCAGGGTATAATATGGCATTCTTCCAGTGCCAAACATGAGAGCATCGCTTCCAGCGATAATCATAATATTTTCAATTCACTTTGTGTGGTACAACTGTATTTTAGATAGATTTCGTCCTCCATCATTGGATTATACTTTGTTCTAACCTGATGAGGAGACTTATAAGGAATATGTGATATCGACTAGCAAAGTGAAGGAATTCTTTAGGAGACTAATATAGGTCTCCATATGAGTCGTAGGTGTCCTTCTGGGACTCCTCGAACTTATTAATCTCAAGAACCGTATCATCACACTTCTCAGTGCCCGTGTCAACAACAGGTTGAAAGTAAAATATGATTCAACATTGTTTCCCCGAGTCTTATTGATTTTTAGTAGTTTTCATGTAAAGGTCTCTCATATACTTTGGGATGCGATAATTGCATGACCGATAGCCAGTGCATCCATACTTAAAATAGGGTTATTCAGGGTTTGCAACCTTATTAGCTGAATATTGCTTCTGGAAGCCCCCTGTCCCTTTGCCTTTACTTTTCCACTTTGGATTACCTCTTTCCCTATCTGATCTGCCATTCTTCCATTTATCCCCTTTATTCATTTGGCCCTTTCTGTGGCGATGGTTATTGCTAGCTTACTGAGCATTTGCATGTTCTTCGAGCACTGCATGACTCCCATTAGGAAGTATGTGATGATTCTTCACCAGGAGTTCATCAAGCTTTTCTACTTCTAGCAAAAAGCATGTAAGCTCGGAGTACTTTTAGTACTTGGTATGATGATACTATTACAGTAATATCCTCATATTGGGGTGGAAGGTGCATAACATCTTGTTGATTATTTTAGCATCAATAACTTTCTAGTTACAGAATGTTAGTTCAGTGATAAGCTTGTGCATGGCAGAGTCATATGCTGCTACAGCCTTTAAAATCCTAAAAGCGCATCCATTCATGATGTGCTTCTGGCAATAGGACATATCTTTGTTAATTATATATTTTCCTTCAGGAAATTCAAAATTACTAGCTGGTCCTCTTCCATCAAATATATGACCTTCAAGTCTATATAAAAATGGCGTCTTAGGAAGTGCAAGACCGTACATATGGAGGATTTAGGAAGAGCAGGAGTACCAGCTTCAGGCTAGAAAGAAGCAATTCTAAAAGTCGATCTATCAGATTAATCTTAGTATTCATTGCCCGAGTAAGGTAATTGCTGCCATTTAGGGCAAGTTCGATAAATTCCCTCTATGCGATATCCAACATATCCTATTTCTATTTATGCAAAATAAATTTTACTATAGGTAAAATCATTATATTGCATGCTCACTCTTAAACCAGTAAAGCGTGGTCTATATATATTTAGTAGATAATTATCTAAAAAATTTCATAATTTTTTCTAGCAATTTTCATAGTCTTTTGCTACTTATTGAAGCAATTTTTAGAATAAATAAATAACATAAAATTAAATTTCAACATGGAATTATGCTAGGACACAATTGTGAACTAAGAGAAATTTCAACATCGGCATCGCCATGACGCAATCGTGTACCAAGAGAAATTCAAGCATGGCAGCTATTGTTGGAAATAAGGACAGCAAGAGGAAGTAATTTAAAAAATTTCCATAAACCCAAACCGAGAAAACTCAAAGCATATATCTAAGATTACATATTAGTATTTTAACATTACCATTTGATGAACTTCTCAGGAGCAAAATAATAGTGTATCGGATCATGTTAGCACATCGAGGCAATAGCAGCCTCATAACACAAATATCCACACGAATGGGAAAAAGGCTCAGCGCAGTGGTCTGCTAGAAACCTCGCAGCACGTCCCTTTAATTATCGCCAAAATTTGTCTCTCGACTCCGGTAATCCAAACGCAATCCAGATGCATCTTTATTTATAACTAAGGAGTTAGACTAAAATAAGTCCAAAACATTTCAATTTTATAACCGCATACGATTTGAGATAACCTTTATCAGTACAAACCCTTATCCGAACTGACTTTTGGTTCTCGCCAGAATTTGTCTCTCGACTCCGGTTATCCAAACACAATCCAGGTGCATCTTTATTTATAACTGAGGAGTTAGAATAAGATAAGTTTGAAATATTTCAGTTTCATAACCGGATAGGATTTGAGATAACATTTATCAGTTCAAATCCTTATCCGAATTGACTCTATTTAATTCGTATTACATTAATCCAAATAATATTAATTATCGAATCAAACAAGGACTTATTCTGTATTTAATAATTATAAATATTAATTATCTATATAATAATATATGGGATTTATTAACAAACCAGTATGTTCCTATTCTTGTGTGTGACCCCATAGGCCTATTATGATACTGGCAATGTATTGAATCACCATTCGAATCACAAGTCATAAGTGGCTTCTAGTTTAGCATTATGGCTTCCTAGACGAAATGGATATCATTCATCTGATAAGCCATCAACAAATACATTTTCAAATCATTTTGTCACTTTCAGATATCAAGATTAAACCCAAGACGAGATTTGTGTCATCCTTGTATTGTTTAATCCATTGTTTCTTAAATCACTAAAGTTAGACTAAATAGATCAAGTGGTTTATTCGGAGGTAAAAACCACGGAGTGTCGTAATCTTATAAAATGTGAATGTGGATGTCAAAACAATATAAAATATAAAATTGGAGGTTAAAACTATACGCTGTGAGGTTTATTCGCATTTCCGGGCTGTTTTCGGGAGTTTGAGCCTCTCCGGGGGAGTTCGGGCCCAAGGGGGATGTGTCGTGGGCCTTGGTGGGAGGATTTTTGGGCCCATGAGGGAGGGAGAGGCAGGATAACCTGCCTTGGGGGCGTCCTCCCCCTGCCCACATGCGTCCCACAACCCTAGCCGCCACTCCACCTCCTCCTCCGACCACCCAAGCCGCCACCCCCCACTTTGGGCGCCTCCTCTCCCCCTTACGCCATCCCCTCCCCACTCCACCACAGCTTGCTGACCTAGGGAAGCCTCTCCACCTCACCACCCCGAAGATCCGTCCATTTGAGCGCTCCGCGACGAGGAGATCCGGTGGATTTGGAGCGAGGAAGGAGATCGCGCGAACCGGGAGGAGATCCGTTGGTTCTTCGTTCATCGGGCGAAGGTATGGCCATGGGAATCCTTGGGGTTGGTCTAGGTATTGTTCTAAGGGTTGATATCATGTTTTTAGATCATTTGGTGGTGCTATAATTGGGTAGATTAGGTGGAATCTAGAGTTTGCCATGTTCTCTATTTCGGGCAGCATGAGCAGTCGACCTAGGGTTTGGGTTTTCGCCAAATTAGAATCGGAATTTGGTCGGCAGCCTGTTGAGGAAGTTGTAGGTAATTTCAATACCTTTCAGTGGACACAAAGAACGTCCAATTCCGCCCAGCCGTTTGAAAGTTATGCTCGTTTTACCGAGCGTGTTCAAAACTGTGACGAGATTGGAACAGATCACGGTATTCTATATATTAAACCACTTTAGAGGCCGAATCAGTTTTTTCGTATACTTAGAAAAAGTTACGAAATTTCCTAAGCTACGCGAGGATGTACTCATTTAATCAATTTGGAGTCTTAGATCTAAAGTTATGATAGTTTGAAGTCTGCTGTCCAGGAGGGACAAATTCTCTGTTTTTGTTTTCAGGAGTAGTTTGTGATATCGGGGTAGATGGGCAATGGCGTACTGTTTTGTCGGCACGTTGTGGTTGTGTGGCATCTATTTGCAGGTGGTGTGACCCTGGGAGTGCCCTCCTCATCCCGCCAATCCGTCGCCCGAGGTTAAGGCAAGTGTATTGGGATGGGTAGCATGTGGTTTGTTTGATTGACTTGACTAGATTCAATGGTTTCCATGTTATGCTATTTTGCCATGCTTAGTACTTGCCATGATATGATGAACAAGAGTATGTTAAGATGCTATGCAATGGTTTATGGTTAATGATTATGGCATATGTTGCATACATGGCATGAGACTTGGCCCGATCGGTGAGAACGTCATAACTAATCCGGTAAGGTCGGTGGGAAAGTTATGACTAATCCGGAGCACCATAGATGTAAGACCTACCTCGTGATTCCACCCACGCGGTAAGTGGAAGCGAGGAGTAGGCACCCTCCATCTACGGGATGGAAGGGGGACGTGGGTGCACGCCGACGGGTGTGCACTCGGCAATACCGTTATTTGCGTCGAGGAGATGTGCATTGCATACATGATGATGATAATGAATTTTGTACAATGTGCTTTGTCATGGATATGAGGTTGTATATGAGATTATGATTTGATCATGATGTTAAAGTTTGGTATGTATTGATGTTGGCATTGAACTATTATTTGTGATCCATTGCAATATACTTGCTGAGTGATGAACTCACGCTTGTGTTTTATGTTGTTTTTTTAGGTACCATGAAAATGTCATGCAGGAAAGGGAGCTAGTCACACGTCATCACTTAGCATCACACATTTAAACAATGACATGTTCCTTCCCTTATGGTTATGGTTAATTCATTGAACTAAACAGTGGTTTTGATGATTCGTTGGTCGTTATGAGTAAATGATTAGTCCATATTTGACATGTGACGGATAGACTTATATCTTTAGTTGTATGGTGGTTGAATTTCCGATTGGTCATGTTAATGCTATCGTTCATTATGCTATTTTGACATGTTAATTGTGAAATCATGTGCTGAAAAATTGGCTTAGAATTGAATTTGCAAAATGTGTTTGTGCTTGTGTCTGACAATTTGACAGCAAACAGTGAAGTCATCTTTTGTGCCGGACCAAACTCTCAAACCAGTAAGTTTTGCATGTACGTCGGACCAATTTCTTTGGTCAGTCGTGAACGGCTTTTTGAGGATTGATTTCGCATGTACGCACTGGATCGATTTCTTTTAGTCCGTCGTGAACGTGTTTTCACGGAATGATTTCTTCTTGAAACCGACATTTTCATTTGTACACCTGGACCGATTTTATTGGTCCGTCGTGAATGGCTTCTTGAGTGACTTTTTTTCATGTAATGCCGGACCATATTTCCTTGTCCGTCGTGAATGCTTTTGCTCGATTAGGGTTTTGAGCAAAATTGGAATTGTGTTTGATTCATTTTTGGGATTATGAAATTTGTGAGAATTTCATGATGCTTCTTTTGAAGTGGACTTTATGCAATGCTCGTGTGAGTATTTGCATGGATTGATGTGAGTCAAGTCGTGGACTTGTGCTCGGAATTGTTTTGTGGTTTGTTCATGTGCAGGTATTGCTCGAAGACGAACGTGGTCGATGACGGGACCGGAACTAGGTTCATGGAGGAACTGAGGTTCGGGACTAGGTTCAGGAGGAACTGAGGTCTTGGTGGTCAAGGATGTCATGCGGGACGTTCGGGCTAAGAGAATGGTGCACATGAAGAATGGTTAGTCACGTGAGAATGACAGGAGGTCATTCGGCGTGCAAAGTGTTAGTCACGTGAGTATGGCGGTGGCCATACGCTGGCGTGCAAAGTGTTAGTCACGTGAGTATGGTAGGGTTGCCATACGCGTGCAAGAGTTGTACTCGGCCTGGTTGGGCCAAGTAGAGTTGAGTTGGATACGATTCCTTCTAGGAATAGGAATCGTATTCGTAACTCCTTGTGGGTTGGTGCTTTAAATAGGTGGGGTCTCTGTTGAAAGGCACCAAGTAGAGCTGAGCGCATCAAGCTTTGAGCTTGGTTTTAGGGTTTGTACTCTTTTGATGAGAGTATTTTAGACAAGAAATAAAGATCAATTCTTCCAAGATTTTTGCGTGCTACAAAGAACCACGTCGCTACAAGATTTTCTCGCTTTTGGTTCTTGTTTGCATGCTTGTTCTAATTCTAGATTGGTTTTTGATCGTTGAGTTTTATCTTGATTTGATCCATCAAAAACCTCTCTAGGGTATTGATCTAGTGTTTCTCAAAGTCTAGTTGATCAATCTTTTGTCGTTCTTGTTTAATCTTGAAGTTTTGATTAGATTAGTTTTCGTCAAGTTCTGGAACAGCAAGCTTGCGAAGCTTATAACTTTTGATCCGTAAGTCCGATCGAGTTGATTCTTTTTGGGTTCGATTCGTACTGGAATCTAGTTTCTTGTGTACAAATTTCAGATCGATCCGACGGTTGGATCTCCGGGAATTCGTGTTTTACCGAACCTCTGTCATTCTATTTTTGTCGAAAACGAGGCAATTATTTGGTTCTGTTTTGGGGTGAACTTTTAATAGGTCAAGAATTTGGTTTTAGCTTCCGCACAATCATTCACCCCCCCTCTGATTGCTATATTCGTATACTTCGATCCTACATTAATATTGTTGTTGCTTCAATTCATGGAAAAACAAAGGAGATGCTGCCGAAATTTTCGGTTTTAGCATTTACTCCTTTGCTGTAATTTAACTTAATTTATGGTAATTAGATGCTTCTTCTATCATGTTTGGTGACATTCAGGGCATACTAGATGCCGGGGTGTTACAGTTGGTATCAGAGCGGGCTGTAGGTCCCTGGAATGTGTATTTTTACTGTCATGCTATAGGGTAAAACTAAAATGTGATGTGGAATAACTTAGAAACATGGCTTAGGTTTTAACTAAAATTTTGTCATAGGATAGCAACATTAAAACTTGCAAAAGTTGTATAACTAATCTAAAATTTGACACACATGGATGCACAGTAGGAAAAGGGTATGGGTATCGTTTCTTTACGCTTAAATGTTGTATTTAAGCTTTGATGTTCAATGCTTCATTTGATAATGCATGTTGCTATGTTAATGAAATAAATGATTGAATTGTTCTTGTTGTTGTGATAGAGTGGGGTTGTGGTGCCGAAGGGTTTCTATCACCTCTTTTTGTTCATAGTAAGGGTGTGGTTTGACGGTGTGGCCGGTTAGCGCCATCACTGAAGAACTATTAACCCCTGTGGGAGAAGAGTGCTTATCCTTTCTGTCGAAGACCAGGTAGTTGGCTGGAGTCGAATAGAAGAGTTTGTGCTGGATTCTTTCAATTGCTCTTTACCATTCTAGCGGTCGGTCTTGGTTGGTTTTCTTGGTTTTAGTTGATTGAAACCAAAATAAAAAAGTGTTTGGTATTAGATTTTCGCGGATTGTTCTGTATGCGGTGTGTGGTTTTGTCTTCCTTGGTTGAAGACGACGAAGAAGAGTCTAGTGTTGCGCTTCTTTTGGTCTCCTTTCTAGCTTTGATGCTCAGTTTGTTGATTGCTTTATGGGGAGAAGCATTCAATTTATTCCTGTGTTTGTCTTTCTCCAAGGTCAAAAGAGTTATTGCGGCGTTATGCCAGACCTGGTTGTAAGGGCTGAAGTTCTGTGGCTTTGTAGGAGTAAGTGGTGTGTGATTTCGTCATTTTACTGGTTTGAGAAATCATCTTTGAAAATCCTTCTTGTTTCATGAAAGGTTGGAGTTTGGTGTTAAGGTTTTATTTGAAAAGGATTACTTGATCGCTTGGTTCCCTTTCGAGAAAATTGTCTTTCAACCATTTTCCTCTATGGGAGTCCTTGAGATTGAAAAGTGTTTTGGAGAATTCCTTTTGCATGACCAAGTTTGGGTTTGTCTCATTGCAAATTTGATAGTCAAGTTTCCGTGTGAATTTGGGTTGAGTTTTTTAAAAAAATGCTGCAAACAAAGTAAGTAGTCTCTTGACTGAAATCGTTTGTCAATAGTGAGAATTGTTGTTTAGCATGTTATGTAGTATGTACCAATGTGGTTTATGGAATGACGTATTGTTAAGTTAATTTGCGAGTTGAATCAATTAAATGTAATTGTTACCTTTAGCTTAAGATTAGGTGAACCTCTAGTGATGTAGAGTACCCCATAGTGGGAATGATTAAATGTGTTAATGTACATGCTTAGAATCGGTTGCTTTGCTTTAAAAGTGCTTATGACCCCTAATTATGTTTAAAGTTTTAAAGCCTGATGCATAGTTAAAACATTAAGATGATGTAGACTGCTGTTATTGTTAAAGAAACTTTGCTGGTTGTTTAAAGATGTTCTAATCTAATGGATTAATAGAGAAATTTAATCGTGTTGACTAGTGACTTTAATTTGGAAGTTGATTAGAGTTGCTATTTACGTTGTTGCAAACTACTAGTATATTTGGAAGTATGCAGTTGTGTCTCTACAATGCTAGTATTGATATCAATTGAGAAGACATAAGACTTATTGTTAATGATGTTGTTAAGGGCAGTGTTAATGCTAGTATTCAATCTATTTTAAATAGTTGGAGTATGTTGTGTGGTGGTAATTTTGTTATCACCTATGTATAGGGTACCTAAAAGTAATGTTGTTGGTTGATGATTATGCCCATTTGTTGTTATTGATGACTAAGTAATGGTGGTAACTGTTTAGATTACTCGTTGGAAAACCATGGTTAAAATAGAGGAAAATTTTAACATGTTGCGATGGAGTGAGCTTTAGATAATTAACATGATAAATGATTTTATCCTTAATGAAAATATAACTTAGAGTCTCACTTACGAATTCTTCCCTGTGGAGATAATATTTACATGTTGAAGTCGTTGTTTAACTGAATAAGGTTCGGTTGTCGAGACATGAACATATAGGTGGTATGAAATTTATAGGTTGATCTTGCTGAAAGATTTGTTGAAGTACTATGTTTCAAATTTAGAATAAGATGTACTATGATTTGGTGATCCGTGGGGATCATGTCAATGTAGTTTTGGTTGGGTGCCTTTTGATAAGCATCATAAACCCTAATTAAAAGTGTTGGGAATGGTAACTAGAGAAAGAAATTGTTATGTAAATTTTGTTAAATCCGGTTGGACTTTCTCAATGAGTAAGTAGTGAATTTTGAAGTCTTTAATGGAAAGCGTAGTAGAACACTAGAGATGATTGTATTTATGCTAAGCTGGTGTTTAAAACCCTCTGGACTAGTTTGGTTGTTTGCTATCTTGGTTAAATGTTTTCGGTCGAGGTGTTCTTTATGTTGAGTTTCAGAGTTTCCCTAAAACTCGTAGAAATTGGTGCCAATCTGTGGTGTTGGCTAATTTGTGCAGTTTATGCTATGAGTATGGTTTTACACCTTGAAGTCTTTGAGTGGATCGCGCTCTTTTGCGTTCGCACTGAATCATCTTTGGAGTAAATTTTAAAGGGAGCATAAGGTCTTAGTGGGTTGTGTTGGATATTCTTGAGTTTCAATTTGTAACTCTATTTGGCTAGAGTTGGAGTTATTTGGAAAATGAGTGTGGTTGTTGCAAATGCTTCAAAAGGTGGATCTTTATGAATGTTTCATAAGTGATTTTGTTAGTGAAGTGTTCCTGAAGGATCATTGTTTTTTGATCCATGTGTTTTTGATGATGAGTATTTGAATATTCGAAGAGATTTGAAAAGATTTGAGTTGATTTGATTTTGGCTCAGTATTTGAAAAAGATTTGAAACCAATTTGAACCGATTTATTTTTTGGTTTCTTTATTTGAAAAAGATCTGAAACCAGTTGGTTGTATGGATTAATGTGAGTCAAGTCGCGGACTTGGGCTCGGAAATTGTTTTTGTGTTTTTTGTTCACGCAGGTGTGTTGCTTGAGGTCGAACATGGTCGATGACGGGACCAAGACTAGGTTCAGGGAGGAACTGAGGTCGTAAGGGTCAAGGGTGTCATGCGAGATGTTTCGGACTAGAGAAACGGTGCACGTGAGGTCGAGATCGTTGCAGCGCGCAGCGCAGAGCTCGCGAGGCCGACGCGCAAGTCGACGGTAGCGGCCGTACGACGCAGAGGGTACGGCGCCGCAGCCTTCGAAAGGCCGTACCGGAGCGGGCCGGGTAACTAGGCGTCCGAGCGCCAGAGAGCCAGCCGCCGCAACAAAGCCGCCGGAGGTCGGGGCACCTTGCAGGCGGCGTGGTCGGGCGGAGGCCAGGGAGGCGTGGTGGCTGATGCGGCGTTGGCCGAGCGGCTGCCGACACGGCGTCTGGCTCTGGCTGGGCAAGTGGGTCATATGCATGTGTGTGTGTGGTGCATACATGTGTGCGTGAGTGGTGCATGTGTGTGTGTGCATGCTAGTGTGCGTGAGTGCATGGCGTGAGTGGTGTGTGCGTCGGCAGGAATGCATGCATGTGTGCGTCGGCAGAGAGAGTGGCGTGTGATGCATTGCTGTGTTGGCGTCGGTGCAGCATGCATGCAGGGCTGCAGAGCGCAGGGGGCAGGGCTGCCGTGACCGAGTGGAGTTCGGCAGGAGCCAGGCGCAGGTGGGATCGGTGGCCGTGTCCGAGAAGGAGACCGTGGGAGACCACATGGTTTCTGATTTGGACACCGTGGAGGAGGGCTGCAGTATATATACTAAGCCAATGAAGCTAAAGAAAATCAATCCAAGGCAAAGCGCAAGAAGCAAGAGGTGCCTACAAGAGATTAGAGATTTTTCGGTGTTTTTCTAATCTTGTGAGATTAGAGATTTTCGGTGTTTTTCTAATCTTGTGAGATTAGAGATTTTCGGTGTTTTTCTAATCTTGTGAGATTAGAGATTTTCGGTGGTTTTCTAATCTTGTGAGATTAGAGATTTTGGTGTCCTCCCTGAAGGAGTGGCTTTGGAATAAAGAAAAGGTTATGCAATTTTTTTTACATACTCTTTTGCTATGATTCTTGATTAGAAGGATTGTTCGATTTTTTATAGAACTAGTTTTGATTTTTTTTTTCGATTTGTCTCGCTAATTAATCTAGGGTTTTGATTTCTACGATATTAGATATTCTTCCGCTCTTTAGGGGTTCTTTAATTTTCCGAAAGAAATAGTTGAATTTTATTCGGCATCTATTCACCCCTCTAGTTGCCTACTTGGTCCTACAAGTGGTATCGAGTTGTGCTCTACTAATCCATCTTAACAGGTGATTAGTAAGCGGTAAGTTATGGCAATGGAGAAATACTCGAACAAGCCGCCAATCTTCGATGGCATGCATTTCCCCAATCGGGCGGATCCGAATGACTGCATATCTTCAAGCTCAAGGTAACGCGATTTGGCGCAAGGTAAAAATTTCGTACGAGCTTCCTTCTAATGATGATATTGATAAAATCGAGTTTGAAAAAGATGCAAGCAAAAGCTACTTGGCTAAACACAAGTTTAGTACAATGTGCAGCTTCCTTGCCAGGGATTTAAATTCAAAAGATGCAAGAAAAGGCTACTTGTCTAAACAAAAGTTCAGAACAATGTGAAGCCACTTGCCAATTTAAACTGAGAAAGATACAAGAAAGAACTACCTACTCATACACAAGTATGGGCTAGTGTGCAGTTACTTGTCATCCCTGTTGATCACAAAGCAAAATTGTCAAACTTGCTAAAAGAGAAAAAGGAAATTCAAATTTTTGAAAAGGCTTGAGACAAACATTAGTGAATTTGAAAGTCTCTCTTTACTCATGATAGATTTCTTTTTAGCTTTGGTAAAATCAGTTTATGACATTTTACTTGTTTGCTCTAATTTGCTTATGCAACAACTATTCTATGTGTTAGAGCCTCCATATTCTCACAATTTGTTTTCTCATTGGATAAATTGATACAAAATGTGAAAACTCTCGTAAAAACTCTCCAAATGCTTTACTTTGATTATATACCTTGAATATACTTCAAAGCTTGAGATACTGCATTCATTAAGGGGGAGTTTTGAGTTCTTGATGACTATTTTGTCAAAAAGGGGGAGAGGAATATAATTCAAACTGTTTGAGAATTTGGATTTACTTGGTCTTTACTTGGTCTTGGAATCTTTTTGGTCTCAAACTCTCATTTTGTATTTTTCTTCTTTACCTTTGTCAAATCTTATATTGTGTTTTGTCAAATTACTCATCAAGGGGGAGATTGAAGGATCATTGTTTTTTGATCCATGTGTTTTTGATGATGAGTATTTGAATATTCAAAGAGATTTGAAAAGATTTGAGTTGATTTGATTTTGGCTCAGTATTTGAAAAAGATTTGAAACCAATTTGAACCGATTTATTTTTTGGTTTCTTTATTTGAAAAAGATCTGAAACCAGTTGGTTGTATGGATTAATGTGAGTCAAGTCGCGGACTTGGGCTCGGAAATTGTTTTTGTGTTTTTTGTTCACGTGCAGGTGTTGCTTGAGGTCGAACATGGTCGATGACGGGACCAAGACTAGGTTCAGGGAGGAACTGAGGTCGTGAGGGTCAAGGGTGTCATGCGAGATGTTTCGGACTAGAGAAACGGTGCACGTGAGGTCGAGATCGTTGCAGCGCAGCGGCAGGAGCTCGCGAGGCCGACGCGGCAAGCTGACGGCTGGCACGACGCGGTAGGGGCACGCGGCCGCGGCAAAGCTTTCGAGCGTACCGAGCGCCGGGCAACCAGGCTGGCCGAGCGCCAGAGCGTGCCGCAAGCAATAGCCGTGAGGTCGGGGCACCTTCTGCGCGGCGTGGTCGGGCGGAGGCCAGGAGGCGTGTGGCTGGACTGCGGCGTGGCGGCTTGCACCACGGCGTCCGATGGCTCTGGCCTTGGCAGCCGCAAGTGGGTCATATGCATGTGTGTGTGTGGTGCATACATGTGTGCGTGAGTGGTGCATGTGTGTGTGTGCATGCTAGTGTGCGTGAGTGCATGGCGTGAGTGGTGTGTGCGTCGGCGAGAATGCATGCATGTGCGTCGGCAGAGAGAGTGAGTGGCGTGGTGATGCATTCTTTGTGTTGGCGTCGGTGCAAGCATGCATGCAGTGGCTGCAGAGCGCAGGGGCAGGGCTGCCGTGACCGAGTGGAGTTCGGCAGGAGCCAGCGCAGTGGGATCGGTGGCGTGTCCGAGAAGGAGACCGTGGGAGACCACATGGTTTCCGATTTGGACACAGTGGAGGAGGGCTGCAGATATATACTAAGCCAATGAAGCTAAAGAAAATCAATCCAAGGCAAAGCGCAAGAAGCAAGAGGTGCCTACAAGAGATTAGAGATTTTTCGGTGTTTTTCTAATCTTGTGAGATTAGAGATTTTTCGGTGTTTTTCTAATCTTGTGAGATTAGAGATTTTCGGTGTTTTTCTAATCTTGTGAGATTAGAGATTTTGATGGTTTTCTAATCTTGTGAGATTAGAGATTTTAGTATCCTAGGAAGGAGTGGCTTTGGAATAAAGAAAAGGTTATGCAATTTTTTTACATACTCTTTTGCTATGATTCTTGATTAGAAGGATTGTTCGATTTTTTATAGAACTAGTTTTGATTTTTTTCGATTTGTCTCGCTAATTAATCTAGGGTTTTGATTTCTACGATATTAGATATTCTTCCGCTCTTTAGGGGTTCTTTAATTTTCCGAAAGAAATAGTTGAATTTTATTCGGCATCTATTCACCCCCCCCTCTAGTTGCCTACTTGGTCCTACAGTTCCCTTTTGAAATGAGTTTCCTTTTCTCTTTGAGAAAATTTGTGGTGGTTGTGTGTCGGGACCCCGAATTTGCAAATCCGGACCCTCTGTGTATTCAGCACTAGTCCAGGAACGCGCTAGTGCACACAGTCTTAACATCGGTAAATATCACAATCATACTATTCGATATTATCAAAGTACTTTATTTAAATAACCAAACTGGTTACTTGACCTTATGGTCAAGTTACAAATGTATGCCTTGCAAGGCGAAACTTATTAAAAGAGAAATAATAGCAGCGGAAAATCAAATAACTTCGTGGCGCCATCCAAGATACCACAGGCAACCGGCGGGCTCGCATCCCTAAGTAGACGGATCCTCTTGGAGTTCCTCCTCCAAAGTCGGTGCGATCTCTTCTTCAAGCGATATTGTGTTGAGGCAAGGGTGAGTACTTGGTACTCGACAAGTCATGCATGTAATGCAAGTGCTAATATACTATATGCATGGCTTGGTACAAAGGAATAGCTTAAGGTATATTTGCAGTAAACAACATTTGACAAGTATCATAAATAGATTCGAAAGCAGTAGAAACAAGTAGAGCATAAATAACTTTTCAAAAAGTTTAATAAACATTTTCCCCATCCTAAACCACATTTCCATCATCTTCATTACTAAACCAACCCTCCTTTCAAACCAAAGTTATTTTTGAGAAAATCTAACCCTTGACTGTAATCCAGAGCATTGTCCAAGACTGTGGACTCGGCTATTTAAATAGATTCTACACTCTGCAGAGGTTATGCACTTTACCCACAAGATACTGAGTCAAACACCACAAAGGCGAAGTTCCCCAGAATAAAGCCTTTCGGAAGCCTCAAACAACACAGGTGGTCCTCTCAGGTTCGTGCTCTACACCATCCCTTCCCTTAGCCAAGGCGAAGTATGGGACCAACACACCGTTAGATGGGTATCGGCCCACGACCACGATACGCTCCCCGCACAATCACACAAACGGTGTAATTGACACCTGAGGCTCCACAAGTGAGTCCTTAGCGACTTAGTCAACTAGGGCCGTCCCATTCGGCCATGTGGTTGCAAGTATGACCCAGTTCAAAGGCTTGCAAGGTTAAGTCCTTAGAGTGACCAGGGCAAGACTACCCAAGAACCAAATCAACATCCCCAATGCCACAACTGGCCCACCTGATTACTCTTGCCACATGCCCCTGGCCGAAAATGTTTATCAAACCCCGCTTGATTACCATGCACCACGTGCCATCAACATCACATGATACTTTTCCAAAACAGGTTCAATATATCATTAAGTCAATATTAACATTTGATTGTCCAAAACCATGTCATGAGCACGCAAAGTGTGTCTAAGCAAAGATACTACAACGGTCTAAAACCCATGTTGGCAATCTAATAATGTCCAACTAGTAATCCACAACTAGGGTGACAAGGGTCATGGCACATACTTAAATAATCAAGGTGTCATACAAAGAAATCGGTATTTATCTAACCCCCATGTTTAAACAAAGTATCTTTCTAATTGAACTAGCATGCAATAGTTTAAATCAAAATAGATTTCGAAATAGGATCAACATGGTCAAAGCACAACTTGCCTTCAAAAAGTACTTGCTCTTGGTCTTGAGTTGGATCCTGAGTTAATACTTCTCCTTTGAATCCTTCCCAAGCACTTCAACGTCTACTCGTAAAGCGTGCAAATAGCAAAACACAAATAAACAATAGGCAAAAACATCCCAAAACTCCAAATAAAATCCATAAACAGAGAGAACATAATTTTCTGGATTTTTAGGAACTGGAATCGTTCAAATCGGAGTTAAAATGCAAAAGTTATGATTTATTAAAGTTTAAATAATCAATTAAATAATATTACAGAGAAAAACTTTAGTCCAAAAATTAAATAAAATTTATATTTAGGTAGATCTCATTTTTATACAAATTTAGAAATTTGAATCATCGAATCGGAGTTGAAACGCATAAAAGTTATAAGCGTTTGAAGTTTGAATCTAAATTTGAATCAATATTTGGAATTAATAAATCATTTTCTTTTGGAAATTAATTATTGCGTCGGCATGGACACGTGTCGGCTCTGATTGGCTGGTCGACGCCACCGCTCATGGGCTCGGCCACGGCGGTTTAGTCCACAGTGGACCGGTCCACGGCTTCGGGTGAGGCTGACAGGTGGGACCCACCTGTCAGTGCGGGGTCTCACGCAAACGCGGCTGACGTGTGGGCCCTCTGACATGCGGGGCCCGCGTGTCAGGGACACGCGCTCACACGCGTACGGCGCTGACCGCGTCGGTCCATCTTCCCGACACGTGGCGCAATCCCGGCCGTTGGTTTGAAATTCAACGGCGCGGATTAGATCTAGTGTTGACGCGTTTGGGTTAACGCATTGATTTCGGACCGTTGGATCTAGATCCAACGGTGGAGATTGGATCTAGGATTTGGAACGGGATCTCACCGTGAGATGACGTGGCGTGTCCGGGCCCTTGGATGAAGATCCGACTACCGAGGAAGCTTGAAGTCGGCGATGGCCTGGCGGCGCCGGCTTGAGCGAGCCGAGACGATGACCACGGCCACGGCGTTGCGGGACCCTTTCCGGCCGAAGTGAGAGGTAGCTCGGTGCGCCGACGCGAGGAGTCGCTTCTGACACAACGGCGGAAGTGAGGACGACGGAGATGGCCGCAATCGGCAAGGAACCGCGGCGGAGGGAAGAGACAACTCCGGCGAGCGATTGCGGCTCAACGGCTGGCGGCCAGCGGCGTTGTTCAGGTTACGGTGCGCTTAGGTCAAGGCGATCTCGGGTGTGAGCCGGTCATTAAATAACCTCGGCGTCCGTCGCGGAAAACGGAGACCTAGTTCTTCACGGCGGCGCGGCGGCGGAGTCCGGCTCGGACTCGGCGGGGGCGACGACGGAGAACCGCCCACGTGGCGCGATCGGCCAGTCCACGATCGCTACGGCGCGATCGGACCCGATCCGGTTTCGGCTCGAGCAAGTGCAGTCAATCGGGCCGTTGGATCTTGATCCGACGGTCGGGATCGATGGGGTTAGGAGTGGGTTCGGTCGAGTCAATCGGCTTGGTCGGACTCGAACTCGAGTTCGACTTCGGGCTCGGTCGGATGAGCAATGAATCGACTTCGGTTTGATTTTCCAGCGATTTAATATTTAAAATAATTCCCGAGAATTCATTTAATTCATTAAAAATAGCAAATGACTCGGAAAAATTCCAGAAAAATTCTGGAAAATATTTTGGAACATTTTGGACTCAAATAAAATATTTCCAACAAAATTTTATTTGCAAAATTAAATTCTTTAATTATTTCAAAATGGGATAAATTCAAATAAATTCCAAATAAATCCAAATAAATTCCAGAAAATTCCAAAATTCACCAATGTGCCAAATCACACATGAATTCAAGAAAAGCAAAATTTTGGGGTGTTACAAACCTCCTTAATAGAATCTCGTCCAGAGATTCGTGGCTCACTACTGAGAATAGGTTTGGAAACTCTTTCTTCAAATCCTCTTCGCTCCCAAGTCGCTTCGCTTTCTTCATGGTTGCTCCACGAACTCTCTGAAAGCAGGTTGACTTGTTTCTAGTTTCTCGATCCATTGTGTCTAGAATCCTCACGGGATGCTCCTTATAAGTCAAATCCTCTTGCAACTCAATTGACTCTAGCGGTGTACACGTTCCTCGGGAACTTCGGAGACACTTCTTCAAGCCAGGACACATGGAATACGTCATGCACTCCTGCCAACGACTGCGGCAACTCCAGCTGATAAGCAACTTCGCCTCTGCGGCTCAAAACCTTATATGGTCCAACATAACGGGGTGCGAGTTTCCCTTTGGCATGGAACCTCTTAACTCCCCTGAGAGGCGTAACTCTGAGGTATACAAAGTCTTCTGGTTCAAAACTCAAGTCTCGGCGACGATTGTCAGCATAACTCTTTTGTCGTGATTGGGCTATCTTCAACCTTTCCCTAATCATGGCGACCGTTCTTGACCTCTTGAAGAATATCAGGCCCAAAGACACGGCGCTCGTGGTCTCATTCCAATTCAATGGCGTCCGACAGGTCGACCATCTGATGCCTCAAAAGGTGACATCGTAAACTAGCCCGATAACTATTGTTGTAAGCCCGAACTTCGGCATACGGTAAACTCTTATCCCAAGAAGTAGCATAAGCTAATGCACAAGCTCTCAACATATCCTCCAGAATCTGGTTGACTCTTTCGATGCATCCGTCTGATCTGTGGATGATAAGGTGTCTTGAAGTTCAAACGGGTTCCCATGGCTTCATGCAACTTATTCGAGAACCTTGAGGTAAATTGGGTACCTCTGTCCGATACAATCCTCTTTGGCACTCCGTGCAAGCAGACAATCTCGATCATGTATAATTACGCTAATTTATCTCCGAGTAAGTGGTCTTCACGGGGATAAAATGGGCTACTTTAGTCAAGCGATCCACTATAACCCATATGGAGTCATAACCTCCTTGAGTCTTGACAAACCGGTAATGAAATCCATTCCGATTTCCTCCCACTTCCACTCGGGTATTTTCAGCGGTTGTAGCAATCTGCTGGTCTCGATGCATTGCCTTGACTCTTCGGCATACGTCGCACAATGCGACATGCTCGGCAACTTCACGCTTCATACTCGGCCACGAGAATCTCTCCTTGAGATCTGATACATCTTGGCGCTTCGGGATGAATTGAGTACTTGGAGTCATGGGCTTCTTCCAAAATCAGTTGCTTTAACTCCTTTTGTTAGGCACACAAATGCGATCCTTCATCCACAACGTGCCTTGCTCATCCAACTTGAAGTCCTCTCGCCTTGCCTTCCTCCTTGATGGACTTAATCCTGCGGATCTTGTCATCATCCTTCTGTCCCTTCTCGGATCGATCCTCTAGGGTAGGCTTTACTTCTAATGCGGCCAAGAATCCGCTAGGTACTACCTCAATCTTCATTTTACGAAAATCCTCACATAACTCATCCCGACTTGTGGCTAGCAACGTACTCACGGTATGGCTTTTCCGACTGGGGCATCGGCTACTACGTTGGCCTTCAGGGGTGGTAATGGATCCCAACATTATAGTCCTTGATCAACTCTAACCATCTCCTCGCCTCATATTCAGATCCGATCGGGTGAATATGTACTTAAGGCTCTTATGATCCGTATACACTTCACATCTGTTTCCGATCGAGATAGTGACGCCATATCTTCAAGGCATGCACTATGGCGCTTAACTCTAGGTCATGTGTCGGATAATTTTCCTCATGCGGCCTCAGCGCCTTGATGCATAAGCGATTTACCTTTCCATTCTCGTGCATCGACACATCCAAGTCCTTGGCGCGATGCGTCACAATAAATATCGAAGCTTTGAGCAACGTCCGGTAGAACTAACACCGTCTTGATGTCAATCGCTTCTTGACTCTGAAATCCTTTCTCACATTAGCGCCCATGCAAACTTCTTTTCCTTCTTCAGCTAGCCATGCGTAAGAGGTTTCGCAATTGTCGAGAAGCCTTCGATGAAACGGCGGTAGTATCCTGCCATTCCAAGGAAACTCCGAACTGGTCACGATCTTGGTTTGCTCCCAATGTAACACAGCTTCTACTTTGCTTGGATCTACGGCGACTCCTTCTGCGGTCATTACATGTCCAAGAAACTCCACCTTGTCCTTCCAAAAATCACACTTAGCGAACTTGGCGAAAAGTTCTTGTTCCTCGGCTTTTCCAAAACTCGCCTTAAGTGTTCGGCATGTTCATCCTCTGTCTTGGAGTAGATTAGGATATCGTCTATGAACACGACGACAAACTTGTCCAAATATTCCATGAACACCTTATTCATCATATTCATGAAATAAATTTGGCGCATGATTCGTCACCCAAAGGACATAACTATAAACTCGTAATGTCCATATCTTGACGAGAATGCGATCTTGAATATCTTACGATCGGATCTTCAATCTGATGGTATCCCAATCTCAGATCGATCTTGGAGAAAACTCGGCTCCTCTTAATCGATCAAACCAATCATCAATCCTGGGTAGCGGATACTTATTCTTCACGGTGACTTCATTGAGTGCACACGGTAGTCAATGCACATCCTGAAACTCCTGTCCTTCTTCTTGACAAACAAAGCGGTGCTCCCTACGGCGACGAACTCGGCCTCGATAAATCCTTTCTCCATTAACTCTCCTAGCTGTTTCTTCATTTCTACCAACTCCTCGGTGGACATCCGATAGGGTCTCTTTGCTTCTCGGTCTTTGTGCTCGGTACAAGCTCTATCACAAACTCTATGTCCCTGTTTGGCGGCATACCGAGGTAGATCTTCGGGAAAAACATCGGGTACTCATTCACTCTTGAGACATCATCTATGCTGATTGCCTTGATGCTGTTTACCATCAAGCTGTCCATCTCTAACTGCAAAGTGGCTTGAAATTCTACTTTCTTCCCACAATCGGCTCTCAATCGAGATAGTCCTCCGTCCACAATCCAATACGGCCTTGTGCTTGGATAACCAATCCATTCCCAATATGACGTCTAAGGTGCAGGTCTCCAAAATTATAAGGTTTGCTAGGAACTCTATTCCATCTATTAGTATTCTCACCGGAACATCCTACTTTCGCTCGAGTTCGAACCAGGGGTTTGAACTAAAAGCATGCATCTAAGTCTTGCAATCCTCAAATCATTTCTAGTAGCAAAGCCTTGCGAAACAAACGAATGCGAAGCTCCAGAGTCAAACAAAATCATTGGTGTCTTGAGTTAACAAGTAACTTACCCAAGATTTACGTTCGTAGCATGCAAAGGTGCATCTGCGGTGACATGGTTGACTCGGCCTCTCACCACTGGCAGGGTGTGGCTCTGTCTTTGGCGTCCTAGTAGAATTGGTTCCTAGGTTGAAGCGAATGAGGTCACTCTGCTGTCTTCTTTGGACAAGCTGTTGGCAAAGTGTCTGGCTCACAGGCTTGTAGTTGTAGCAGGCGTCTCATTTGTTCCTCGACCGCTCGAGTAGTGTTTCTAGCGGGGGCTGGGTCCGTAGTTCACGATTGACAGTGTCTTGGTCTTTGGGGATGGTGTCCTTGTTGCATTCTCGTGGTTGGAATCAAGAATTGATTTGGTGCAACTCTCGGCCGCTATTGCGTTCGGGCGTGATCCTTCTTTGTTGCATCCTGCGCTCCTGTTCTCATCCGGTTCCTTGCGCTTCTCCTCAAGAATAAGCGCCTTGTTCACCAACTCTTGGAAATCTGGAAAGGTGTGGGTGATCAATCCTACTTGCAATCCCGAGTTAAGTCCCTTCATAAAAGCGAGGTATGCGGATTTATCTGTCGCTACATCCTCAGTGCGTAGCGTGCTAGCCGTGTGAACTTGTTCAGTAGCCAGCCACCGGCTGATTACCTTGCTTGATGCTCGAACTCCTCCTTCTTAAGGTCCATGATTCCTTCAGGCACGTGAATCTTTGTCGGAATGCATTTGTGAACTCTTCCCAAGTGATATCTTGAGGGTTCTCCTGCGTGTACGAAGTTCTCCCACCATTCGTGCTGTCCCTTCAACCGATGAGAAGCGAGAGTACCTTCTCATCTCCTATGCATTGAGCTATGTGTAGCTTCCTCTCAATTGATCTTAACCAATCATCGGCCTCTAATGGATTGGCATTCCCAGAAGAAAGTGGGTGGGTGAGTCCTCATGAACTCGGCTGACCTTGTATTACAGCGTGGTCCCTCGATTAACTTGATTGGTGTGGCCTGAGCGGTGACGTGTTGCATTTGTTGCATCATAGCCTGCATCAATCGAGTGCAGGCAGCAAGAAAAGCTCAGAAATTTTGCACATCCGGTGGCGGTGCTTTGGTGCTCCATCATTGGGGTTTTCTGGCTGGGCGAGAACCACTCCCATTGCTTCCAAAGTTTCACGGTGTTCACCATCTGTCGATTTGCTCTAGGTTTAGAGATGAGAGGGAAGCAAGAATAGACAAGTAATATGGAACTTATGCGGGGCTTAAAGGTGTAACTTTAAGGTCCAACTTTATTATTAATAACTTGGTATGGTTGCTTACAATGCCTAAGGGCCTTGCAACACATCGCACACTCGGCAAGCAATGAAAATCCAAATCGAACTAACACCGAGTCTAACGCCTAAAGGGTGACTCTTTCTTCTATGACGCGACTCGGCGAAGGAGTCTCACTATAGAACCTATGCTCACTCATCGAGAAAACCTCCACGGCACGATGCACGGTCTTTGTGGCATAGGCGCTAAACGATCGCCATGTCCAAAGAATCGTGTCCTCTATGGTAGTCGAAGAAGCGATGTCCTCATCGAGATCCGACTCCTCACGGATCCGGCTCGTGTAGCTCAAATCTTGGCTCTGGAGTCCTGGTCCGTACAAGGTCATCTCCAACTCGTCAATCCTTCGTAGAAGGTGTGCCACATACTCTTGAGCTTCCCGCCATCCGTCACAAGAGTGCTTTACGTAAGAACTCGGAATTTTTAAATTGTGACAAGGTAAGGGAAAATTTCAGCAAGAGACAAGAAAAGAGAGAAGGGGATAAGTCGAGATGTCATTTCTTGTCTTCACAAATTTTTAGCTTTAGAAAATAGGTTTTATCCTCACTACGACCATTCTAGCTTAGGGTTGAGCCTACGAGTCAAGTATGGCTCGATACCACCTCTGTCGGGACCCGAATTTGCAAATCAGGACCCTCTGTGTATTCGGCACTAGTCGAGAACGCGCTAGTGCACACAGTCTTAACATCGGTAAATATCACAATCATACTATTCGATATTATCAAAGTACTTTATTTAAATAACTAAGCTGGTTACTTGACCTTATGGTCAAGTTACAAATGTATGCCTTGCAAGGCGAAACTTATTAAAAGAGAAATAATAGCGGCGGAAAATCAAATAACTCGTGGCGCCATCCAAGATACCACAGTGCAGCGGTGGGCTCGCATCCCTAAGTAGACGGATCCTCTTGGAGTTCCTCCTCCAAAGCCGGTGCGATCTCTTCTTCAACCGATATTGTGTTGAGGCAAGGGTGAGTACTTGGTACTCAAGCAAGTCATGCCTGAGAATGCGAGGCTAATATACTATATGCATGGCTTGGTACAAAGGAATAGCTTAAGGTATATTTGCAAAGAAACAAAGATTTGACAAGTATCATAAATAGATCCGAAAGCAGTAGAAACAAGTAAAGCATAAATAACTTTTCAAAAAGTTTAATAAACATTTTCCCCATCCTAAACCACATTTCCATCATCTTCATTACTAAACCAACCCTCCTTTCAAACCAAAGTTATTTTTGAGAAAATCTAACCCTTGACTGTAATCCCAGAGCATTGTCGATCACAGTGGACTCGGCTATTTAAATAGATTCTACACTCTGCGAGAGGTTATGCACTTTACCCACAAGATACAGTCAAACACCACAAAGGCGAGTTCAGTAACAAAGCCTTCGGAAGCCTCAAACAACACAGTGGTCCTCTCAGGTTCGTGCTCTACACCATCCCTTCCCTTAGCCAAGGCGAAGTATGGGACCAACACACCGTTAGATGGGTATCTCGGCCACAGCCACGACACGCTCCCCGTACAATCACACAAGCGGTGTAATTGACACCTGAGGCTCCACAAGTGAGTCCTTAGCGACTTAGTCAACTAGGGCCGTCCCATTCCGACCATGTGGTTGCAAGTATGACCCAGTTCAAAGGCTTGCAAGGTTAAGTCCTTAGAGTGACCAGGGCAAGACTACAGAAGAACCAAATCAACATCCCCAATGCCACAATCGGCCCACTGATTACTCTTGCCACATGCCCTGGCCGAAAATCGTTTATCAAACCCGATTGATTACCATGCACCACGTGCCATCAACATCACATGATACTTTTCCAAAACAGGTTCAATATATCATTAAGTCAATATTAACATTTGATTGTCCAAAACCATGTCATGAGCACGTAGCAGGTCTAAGCAGTATACTACAACGGTCTAAAACCCATGTTGGCAATCTAATAATGTCCAACTAGTAATCCACAACTAGGGTGACAAGGGTCATGGCACATACTTAAATAATCAAGGTGTCATACAGCAAATCGGTATTTATCTAACCCCCATGTTTAAACAAAGTATCTTTCTAATTGAACTAGCATGCAATAGTTTAAATCAAAATAGATTTCGAAATAGGATCAACATGGTCAAAGCACAACTTGCCTTCAAAAAGTACTTGCTCTTGGTCTTGAGTTGGATCCTGAGTTAATACTTCTCCTTTGAATCCTTCCGGCACTTCAACGTCTACTCGTAAAGCGTGCAAATAGCAAAACACAAATAAACAATAGGCAAAAACATCCCAAAACTCCAAATAAAATCCATAAACAGAGAGAACATAATTTTCTGGATTTTTAGGAACTGGAATCGTTCAAATCGGAGTTAAAATGCAAAAGTTATGATTTATTAAAGTTTAAATAATCAATTAAATAATATTACAGAGAAAAATTTTAGTCCAAAAATTAAATAAAATTTATATTTAGGTAGATCTCATTTTTATACAAATTTAGAAATTTGAATCACTCAAATCGGAGTTGAAACGCAAAAGTTATAAGCGTTTGAAGTTTGAATCTAAATTTGAATCAATATTTGGAATTAATAAATCATTTTCTTTTTCGGAAATTAATTATTGCGTCGGCATGGACACGTGTCAGCTCTGATTGGTGGTGGCGTCGGTGGCTCATGGGCTCGGCCCACGGCGCGGTTTGGTCCACAGTGGACCCGGTCCACGGCTTCGGGTGAGGCGGCGACAGTGGGACCCACTGCCGCTATGGGTCTCACGCAAACGCGGTGGCGTGTGGGCCCTCGACATGCTGGGGCCAGCGTGTCGAGACACGCCGCTCACACGCGTCTGGCGGCCGCGTCGGTCCATCTTCCCGACACGTGGCGCGCAATCCCTGGTTGGTTTGAAATTCAACGGCGCGGATTAGATCTAGTGTTGACGCGTTTGGGTTAACGCATTGATTTCGGACCGTTGGATCTAGATCCAACGGTGGAGATTGGATCTAGGATTTGGAACGGGATCTCACCGTGAGATGACGTGGCGTAATCTGGGCCCTTGGATGAAGATCCGACTACCGAGGAAGCTTGAAGTCGCGATGGCCTGGGCGCTGGCTTGAGCGAGCCGAGACGATGACCACGGCTCTGGCGTTGCGGGACCCTTCCGGCGAAGTGAGAGGTAGCTCGGTGCGCCTCGGCGAGGAGTCGATTCTGACACAACGGCGGAGGGCAGCGGAGATGGCCGCAATCGGCAAGGAACCGCGGCGGAGGGAAGAGACAACTCGGCGGCGATTGCGGCTCAACGGCGGCTCGAGCGGCGTTGTCTAGGTTCTGGTGCGCTTAGGTCAAAGCGATCCTCGGTGTGAGCGGTCATTAAATAACCTCGGCGTCCGTGCGGAAAACGGAGACCTAGTTCTTCACTGGCGGCGGTAGCGCGTGGATCGGCTTCCGGACTGGCGGGACGGCACGACGGAGAACCGTCCCATTAAGCGCGATCGGCCAGTCCGCGATCGCTGCGCGCGATCGGACCCGATCCGGTTCGGCTTTCGAAGTGCAGGTCCAATTTCGACCGTTGGATCTTGATCCGACGGTCGGGATCGATTGGGGTTAGGAGTGGGTTCGGTCGAGTCAATCGGCTCGGTCGGACTCGAACTCGAAGTCGACTTTCGGGCTCGATCGGATGAAACGAATAGACTTCGGTTTGATTTTCCAAATGATTTAATATTTAAAATAATTCGATAATTCATTTAATTCATTAAAAATAGCAAATGACTCAGAAAAATTCTGGAAAATATTTTGGAACATTTTGGACTCAAATAAAATATTTCCAACAAAATTTTATTTGCAAAATTAAATTCTTTAATTATTTCAAAATGGGATAAATTCAAATAAATTCCAAATAAATCCAAATAAATTCCAGAAAATTCCAAAAATTCACCAAAGTGCCAAATCACACATGAATTCAAGAAAAGCAAAATTTTGGGGTGTTACATTGTGTGTGCAGATGTTTGACTTGGAGTTGATGTTCTTTCCCAAAAGGTTGATTTTGGTTAGAATGCAAGGTTTTGCAGGTTAGTTTTCAATTGATGGTGGGTTCTGACACGACGTGGTCTTTTGCTGTTAACGGTGTTGCCGTCATAGTTATAAGATTTAGCGCAACCGTCAATGTTATGTGTGTTTCAAACATGTGATACCAAGGAAGTAGTCGGTTGGTGAATGATTACTCGGTATTGTTTGTTACATGGTGAATGAATGGTGAAAAGGAAACATGACATCGTTTATGTTTATTCAATCATAAAAGGGTCGATGAGCCAGGTCGGTGAGAAAGTCATATATGGAGATATGACTATTCCGAAGTGCTCTTGAAGAATGTGCATTCATGTCATGAAACGAGATTTCCCTTGCTTTCTAGTATGAAAAGAAAGAATGAATAACTTATGGTAATTTGGCAGTGGTATAGGAGATTTGTGTTTCCTTTGCAATTTGGCTTAGGAAAATAAATGAGTGCTCATTGAATGTTGCCGAATTCTTTCCAAAGTGTTTTTTTAGCGCTTTGGGGTTTGAGTTGTTTTCGTGGATCAATGGGGTTCATGGTTTATGGTTGAGTATGCTAAGGATGTATACTCTTGGGCTTGGTTGGTTGCGTGAAAAGTTTGTGAGGGCGACACTCTCTTGGGAAACGCACCAATGGTGGTTTGGTAAGGTTCTACGGTCCTAGCTTGGGCTAGGTGTTGGACATTAGTGGTATAAAGGATGGATTTTGATGGAGGTTGTTGATGTCGTTGTTCAGTTTTGTATTGAGAGTATCGATGGGTGGTAGATAAATGCCCCGTCGTGAGCAATTGTCTTAGCTAGTTGTCTCTTGGTATGAGATTTACCTGGGAGTGGATGGAATGAAATGTTAGCGTGATTGTGTATCGGAAAGGCAGATGTGCTGTAGTGAGTCATTTCGTTCGGTGGCATTTCTCAGGAATGGTCCGCTCGGTTTAAAGGGTGCCCAATTGCAAGAGTTGAGAACCAGTGTTTTCTTGGTTCTTGATTGGTGTTTGGTGGTAGCGTTGTCGTTTGCGATAATTGTATGAAATGATTGATGTGAGGTTTTGGGCATATGTAGTATTTTCAATTGAGCCCTTTAATGGGTGAAATCGAGGAATTCGATTGGGGAATTGGAAGTAAAGGTGGAACCGTGAGAGGTTGCACTATGTTGAGCTAAATCAACATTTTCTCGCCAAGTGTTGCTTTTGAGAACTCGCTTGTCGTTTGTTCCGGTTTAAGTCTTTGTGTGAATGTTTTGGTGTTGCAAAGAAGTCTTTTGTCCCTTGGGGAATTTGTTGTTGATTTTGGTGTTCTTCGGATTCGAGGTCGAATCCTGTTTAAGGGGGGGGGAGAATGTGACACCACAGAGTGTCGTAATCTTATAAAATGTGAATGTGGATGTCAAAACATTATAAAATATGAAATCTGAGGTAAAAACTATACGCTGTGAGGTTTATTCGCATTTCCGGGCTGTTTTCAGGAGTTTGGGCCTCTCCGGGGGAGTTCGGGCCCAAGGGGGATGTGTCGTGGGCCTTGGTGGGAGGATTTTTTGGCCCATGAGGGAGGGGGAGGCAGGATAACCTGCCTTGGGGGCATCCTCCCCCTGCACACATGCGCCCCACAACCCTAGCCGCCACTCCACCTCCTCCTCCCACCACCCAAGATGCCACCCCCCACTTTGGGCGCATCCTCTCCCCCTTGCGCCATCCCCTCCCCTCTCCACCACCCCTTGCTGCCCTAGGGAAGCCTCTCCACCTTACCACCACGAAGATCCGTCCATTGGAGCGCTCCGTGACGAGGAGATCCGGTGGATTTGGAGCGAGGAAGGAGATCGCACGAACCGGGAGGAGATCCGTTGGTTCTTCGTTCATCGGGCGAAGGTATGGCCATGGGAATCCTTGGGGTTGGTCTAGGTATTGTTCTAAGGGTTTATATCATATTTTTAGATCATTTGGTGGTGCTGTAATTGGGTAGATTAGATGGAATCTAGAGTTTGCCACGTTCTCTGTTTCGGGCATCATGAGCAGTCGACCTAGGGTTTGGGTTTTCGCCAAATTAGAGTTGGAATTTGGTCGGCAGCTTGTTGAGGAAGTTGTAGGTAATTTTAATACCTTTCAGTGGACATAAAGAACGTCCTATTCCGCCCAGCCGTTTGAAAGTTATGCTCGTTTTACCGAGCGTGTTCAAAACTGTGATGAGATTGGAACAAATCACGGTATTCTATATATTAAACCACTTTAGAGGCCGATTCAGTTTTTTCGTATACTTAGAAAAAGTTAGTAAATTTCCTAAGCTACGTGAGGATGTACTCATTTAATCAATTTGGAGTCTTAGATCTAAAGTTATGATAGTTTGAAGTCTGCTGTCCGGGAGGGACAGATTCTCTGTTTTTCGTTTTCAGGAGTAGTTTGTGATATCAGGGTAGATGGGCAATGGCGTACTGTTTTGTGGGCATGTTGTGGTTGTGTGGCACCTATGTGCAGGTGGTGTGACCCCGGGAGTGCCCTCCTCATCCCGCCAATCCGTCGCCCGAGGTTAAGGCAAGTGTATTGGGATGGGTAGCATGTGGTTTGTTTGATTGACTTGACTAGATGCAATGGTTTCCATGTTATGCTATTTTGCCATGCTTAGTACTTTCCATGATATGATGAACAAGAGTATGTTAAGATGCTATGCAATGGTTTATGGTTAATGATTATGGTATATGTTGCATACATGGCATGAGACTTGGCCCGGTCGGTGAGAACGTCATAACTAATCCGGTAAGGTCGGTGAGAAAGTTATGACTAATCCGGAGCACCATAGATGTAAGACCTACCTCGTGATTCCATCCACGCGGTGAGTGGAAGCGAGGAGTAGGCACCCTCCATCTACGGGGTGGAAGGGGGACGTGGGTGCACGCCGACGGGTGTGCACTAGGCAATACCAGTATTTGCGTCGAGGAGATGTGCATTGCATACATGATGATGTTAATGAATTTTGTACAATGTGCTTTGTCATGGATATGAGGTTGTATATGAGATTATGATTTGATCATGATGTTAAAGTTTGGTAGTGTTGATGTTGGCATTGAATTATTATTTGTGATCCATTGCAATATACTCGCTGAGTGATGAACTCACGCTTGTGTTTTATATTGTTTTTTTTAGGTACCATGAAACTGTCATGCGGGAAAGGGAGCTAGTCACACGTCATCACTTAGCATCACACATTTAAACAATGACATGTTCCTTCCCTTATGGTTATGGTTAATTCATTGAACTAAACTGTGGTTTTGATGATTTGTTGGTCGTCATGAGTAAATGATTAGTCCATATTTGACATGTGACGGATAGACTTATATCCTTAGTTGTATGGTGGTTGAATTTCCGATTGGTCATGTTATTGCTATCGTTCATTATGCTATCTTGACATGTTAATATTGTTGTTGCTTCAATTCATGGAAAAACAAAGGAGATGCTGCCGAAATTTTTGGTTTTAGCATTTACTCCTTTGTTGTAATTTAACATAATTTATGGTAATTAGATGCTTCTTCTATCATGTTTGGTGACATTCAGGGCATACTAGATGTCGGGGTGTTACAGTACCTGTGCGATCTTGACTTGGTCTTCTGGTCATCTCCGAGCATGGATGCTCAAGGTCGAGCAGGGATGCTCAAGGCGGAGCATGATCGCCCAAAGGCAAGCATGGATGCTCGTGGTTCGAGCAATGGCGCTCCTTGGCGAGCATCGGGTCCCTCGAGGTTTCTCCTCGGGAACATCATCTGAGGGTATTCACGATCAGCCAATGTTGTTATCGGGGTAGAACTGTCTTTATGGAAATTGTTCCAATCCTCGACAGCTAGCCCCCGAGGCTCAAGTGGAAAAACTACTTGGCTGGGCCTTCCCCTTGAGCCTGCAAGACTCAATGGAGGGATTGGATCCACGTAACAAAGCATTGCTACGGCATCCGAGCATGTCACGCTTGCGGATGAGCATGGTAGACGGGGAACGAGCTTCACGCTTGGTTCCCGATCAAAAGAAGCCTGTGAAAATTGAAAGGTTGCGTCGGTTCCTTCTCTGAGAAGCCTTCTCGTAACAGTCGAACAGTTTACGGGAACCGCACTTTAATGGACCATCACGGCCGTAACAGATGCGTGTCAGTTCGCGAAAGGGTGCCAATGGCAGTAGAAATGACTTTTCCCTGGCTTTATAAACTCAAGCGGTACAGCGAAGGACTTACCCGCACTCGTCCTCGAGCTTTTCCGAAAAACCATTGAACCTAAGACCCTCTCGTGTTCCACCTTTTCTCCCTTCTCCCGTCAATGGCGAAGTTCGGAGTTAGCCACATGAGCAAGAGGAGGCTCAGGACGCTCATCAAGCTTGGCTATGTTGACGTGGACTCGGCGCTCGCGCCTGGCGGTGAAGAGGCTCCCACGCTGCAAGACGGGGAGGTGGTCTCTTGCGAGCTCTACCCCATCAATGGGCTGCAGTCACCCGAGAGTGAGTTCCTTGCATCTGTGCTCGCCTTCTGCCGGTTGGAGATCTCCAATCTAAACCCTAATTCCATCCTTGTTCTAGTGGTCTTCTCGCATCTTTGCGAGGGGTTCGTGGGTGTCGTGCCCACGGCAAGCCTTTTCTTCAACTTCTATTCTTTGTTTCGCACCAGTGGGAACACCCCATCGGATGCGTTTATTTCTGGCTCCGGTCCAACCGCCCTTACATGTACTCGAGCCTTTCGCTGAAGGACTCAGTGGCGGGTTGGGTCGAGCAATGGTTTTACCTGAGGGCCACCAAGGGAAGCGACCTCCGCTACACTAGGGAGCCAGCCCCGGTGGTCAAGACTCCGCGCCTGACCATCCAACCGGAGGAGGAACGGACGTTGATGATGATCAGTGAGCTCACCAACGTGGGGCTCACTGGTCAGGACATAGCCCAGGACTTCCTCAGGAACTGGGTGTTGTAACACCCCAAAATTTTGCTTTTCTTAAATTCATGTTTAATTTGGCACTTTGGTGAATTTTTGGAATTTTCTGGGATTTATTTGGAATTTATTTGAATTTATTCCATTTTGAAATAATTAAAGAATTTAACTTTGCAAATAAAATTTTGTTGGAAATATTTTATTTGAGTCCAAAATGTTCCAAAATATTTTCCAGAATTTTTCTGGGATTTTTCTAAGTCTTTGGGAATTAATTTGAATTATTTAATTGGATTAATAGCCAGTGGGTTTGCACTGTTCCACCGACCGAGCCCAAACCCGAGTCAGACTCGAGTCCGACGCGAGCCGTGTTCGAGCCGAACCGGTTCCAACCTAACCTAGAATCACGGCCGTTGGATCACGATCCAACGGCCGCGTGATAGCGCCACGTCACCGAGCCGTCTCCGTGTGAACCGGTCGCGCCATGGATCGCGGATGGCCGATCGTGCCACAGCGGACGGCTCTGCGTCATCGTCTTCGGCCGGATTCCCCGTGGATTCGATTCGCCGCCGCCGTCTCGGACCACGGACTCGAGGGCTATTTAATGCATGGAGCTGCCCAGGGTTCGCCTTTCCGTCTTGAGCTCGTTGCCTAGTCCACGCCAACGGAGAAACCCTAGAGCCGCCGCAATTTCTCGCCGAAGCCGAAGAGCACCGCCGCGAGTTCTTCAACCTCCGCCGCAAACCAGCCGTGCTCGCGCCGCCAGTGGCGGATCCAGGAACCCCGCGACGAGAGCGAACCTGGGCTCATACTTCATCTCGCCGGACTGCGTTTAACGCCGTTCGACGTCGTCTTTCCGGTTCCGGCCGCGAAGCCGCCGCACGCCATCGCGCCCTCGCGAAGCTCCGTGGGCCGTCCCGATCAAGATCCGGCGTCGGATTGCGCCACGTCATCCCACGGTGAGAGCCACGTACGATTCCCAAATCCAATCTCAACCGTTGGATCTAGATCCAACGGTCCAGATTGACCACGTTCACCCCAAACGTGCGTCATCAGATCCGATCGGGACCGTTGATTTTCAAATCAACGGCCCGGATCCTGCCGCGTGTTAGGATGTGCACCACGCGTCCACGCGGACGGGGCGCGGGTCGCTGACACGCTGGGCCCGCGTGTTAGCGACGCGGACACACCACACCACGACATCACGATGACATCATGGCGGGCCCGCATGTCAGCGGCCACCCCAGCCGTGCGGTGACGTCAGCAATAACGTCACCGGTGGGTCCCACCTGTCAGTGACCTGAGCCGTGGACCGAGTCCACGGTGGACCAAGCCAAACCATGGACTACGTCCATGGACTAGTTGACGTCAGCGGGCCAATCAGATGCTGACACGTGTCACGGCTGACGCAATAAATCATTTTCCGAAAAAGAAATTATTTAATTAATTCGGTTTATTGATTCAAATTTAGATTCAAACTTCAAACGCTTATAACTTTTGCATTTTAACTCCGATTTGAGTGGTTCAAATTTCTAAATTTGTATAAAATTGAGATCTACCTAATGATGAATTTTATTTAATTTTTTGACTAAAGTTTTTCTCTGTAATATTATTTAATTGATTATTTTAAACTTTAAATGCTTGTATCTTTTGCGTTTAAACTCCGAATTTGACGATTCCAGTTTCTAAAAATTCATAAAATTATGCTCTCTCTGTTTATGAACTTTATTTGGATGTTTGGACACTTTTTGTCTACTGTTTATTTATCTATTGCTGTTTACACGCTTTACGAGTAGACGTCGAAGTGCCCGAAGGCTTCGAAGGTGAAGTGTTGACCCAGGAGCCAACTCAGGACCAAGAACAAGTACTCTTTGAAGGCAAGTTATGCTTTGACCATGTTGAACCCATTTTGAAACCTATTTTGATTCAATTTATTGCATGCTAGTTTAATTAAGAAATACTTTATTTAATTCCGGGGAATTAGATAAATGCCACATTGCTGTATGACACCTTGGTTCATTAAATTGTGCCATGACCCCTTGTCACCCTAGTTGTGGATTACTAGTTGGACATTACTAAATTGCCAACATGGGTTTGTAGATCATTGTAGTATATTGCTTAGACCTGCTACGTGCTCATGACATGATTTTGGATAATCAAATGTTAATATTGACTTAATGATATATTGAACCTGTTTTGGAAAAGGTATCATGTGTTGTGATGTTAATGGCACGTGGTGCATGGTAATCAACTGGGACTTGATAAATAGTTTTCGACCGGGGCATGTGGCAAGAATGATCAGGTGGGCCAGCTGTGGCACCGGGAATGTTGGTTTGGTTCTTCGGGTAGTCTTGCCCTGGTCACCCTAAGGACTTAACCTTGCAAGCCTTTGAACTGAGTCAAGCGTGCAACCACATGTCTGTAATGGGACATACCTAGTTGATTAAGTTGCTAATAACGTACCTGTGGGACCTCTGGGTGTCAACTACACCCTTTGTGTAAGTTGTACGGGGGAGCGTACCGAGGCTGCGGCCAGGTACCCATCTAACGGTGGATTGGCGTAAACTTCGCCTTCGCTAAGGGAAGGGTTAGCGTGCAACACCGGAGAGGACCACTTGTGCTGTTAGAAGTTTCCCAAAGACTTTGTTACGGAAACTCGCCTTTGTGGTGTTTGACTGTATCTTGTGGGTAAAGTGCATAACCTCTGCAGAGTGTAAAATCTATTCGAGTAGCCGTGTCCGCGGTATTGGACATCGCTCGGGGATTACAGTCAAGGGTTAGACTTTCTTGAAAATAACTTGGACTTGAAAGGTTGGGTTGGATTAGTAATGATGTTGATGGAAATGTGGATTAGGTTTGGGAATAATGTTTACTAAACTCCTTGAAAAGTTATTGATCTTGTACTTGTTTCTATTGCTTTCGAATCTACTTATGTTACTTGTCAAATGCTGTTTACTGGAAATATACCTTGAGCTATCCTTTGTATTAAGCCATGCATGTAGTATATTAGTTGCATTCTGTGCATGACTTGCTGAGTACCAAGTACTCACCCTTGTCGCAATACAACACCAGTTGAAGAGGAGTCTACACCAGCTTTGGAGGAGGAGCTCCCAGAAGATCCGGCTAACTAGGGAGCGAGCCCAGTCTGTTGCCTGTGGTATACTGGTTGGCGCCACGATGTTATCTTATTTTCCGCTGCTATTATTTCTCTTTTAATAAGTTTCGCCCTACGAGGCGTATATTTGTAACTTGACCATAAGGTCGAGCAACCAGTTTGATTATTTGATTAAAGTACTTATTTAGTATCGAGTGGTATGATTGTAATATTTACCGATGTTAAGACTGTGTGCACTAGCGCGTTCCTGGACTAGTGTTGAATACACAGAGGGTCCGGATTTGCAGATTCGGGTCCCGACAGAGGTGGTATCAGAGCCATACTGACTGTAGGCTCACCCATAGTTAGAATGGTCGTAGTGAGGATAAAACCTATTTTCTAAAGTTAAAAGTGGTCAAGATAATAAATGAATTCTCGACTTACCCCTTTTCTTTCTTGTTCATACCCCTTGCTGAGTTCTTTTTATCTTCCACATTGATTTAAAAATGTTGCGTTCTTACGCAAGTATCCTTTGACAGATGATGATGAAGAACAACTACACCGAGCGTGAAGGAGGCTATGCTGCCGAGTTGTGGCGTATGCTTCAGTTTCTTGGAGGTTTTGAGAGGCCGCTCTACCGAGGTACTACACTTGTGCAAGCAGGACTGGTCACAGGATGGGATGTCCGGATCACGGTGTATGCCCGAGAGAAGACAAAGTTCAGCCGCCCTTTCCACTTCACCGCCAGGAGGTCTACCTTTGAGATTGGAATCCAGGAGGTGTCGCGCCGAGCAATGCAGCAGATCGCCCGCACTTACTCCAGGGAGCTGGAAGGCACAGTGTTCCATCACCACCCACGCCGAGACAGCAGAGCTCAACGGAAGCCGATAGAAGATGAGGATGCTACCGTCACTCACTTAGCCAGGTTCGTCGCTGCTCAGGAGGAGCTGATCGAAGACACAGTACAGGAGTTGAAGAAGGCTCGCGAGCAGGTTGAGGAGGAGAAGAAACACTTGGAGAATGCTCGTGAGTATGTCGCTTATGCTGCGGAAAGGATCGCAGAGCCGAGATCAGATGTATGGCCAGGGTCCCGATCCAAGATTGGAGTTGGGCGCCTGCACCCAGAGGAGGAACCAGAAGAGGCGCCACCTGCACCCGCGCCACAGCCACAGCAACAGCCAGATCCAGAGTCAGAGGAGGACGCCGCGTCGTCAACCACAGCTGCAGTTGCAGGGCATGGCGATTGTTTCGCGCCGATGCCATCGCACCCCCACCCAGGCAATGGAGGTTTTCTCGATGAGTGAGCGTAGGCGTTGAGGTTGAGATTCCTTCGTCGAGTCGCGTTTTAGAATAAGAGTCACCTTTAGAGGCGTTGGATTTTCATTGTTTATTGAGTGTGCAGTATGTGTTGCAAGGCCCTTAGGCATTGTAAGCAACCATACCAAGTTATTACTATTAGTAATAATAAAGTTGGATTTTGAGTTACACTTTTCCCCCGCATAAGTTTTTCCTATTACTTGTCTATTCTTGTTCCCTCTCATCTTTGAAACCTTGGAGCAATCAACAGATGGTGAACACCCGCGGAAACCTTGGAGGCAATGGGAGTGGTTCTCGCCACCGAAACCCCAATGATGGAGCACTGCTCCCCACCAAAGACCGCTTGATTGACATGCAGAATTTTGGAGCTTTTCTTGCCGCCCAGACTCAGTTGATGCATGCTATGATGCAACAGATGCAACACGTCACTGCTCAGGCCGTCTCTAATCAAGTCAATCAGGGACAACGCCAGAATACAAGACTGTCAGAGTTCATGAGGACTCACCCACCCACTTTTTCTGGGAATGCCAATCCGTTGGAGGCTGATGATTGGTTAAGGTCGATTGAGAGGAAGCTACACATTGCTCAATGCATGGGAAATGAGAAGGTACTCTACGCTTCTCATCAGTTGGAAAGAACAGCCGCCGAATGGTGGGAGAACTTCTGTGCCACGCAAGAGAACCCTCAAGATATCACTTGGGAGGAGTTTACAGCTGCGTTTCGTCAGTATCACGTGCCGGAAGGAATCATGGACCTCAAGAAAGAGGAGTTCAGAGCACTGAAGCAAGGTAATCAGCCGGTGGCCGAATACCTGAATAAGTTCACACAGCTCGCACGTTACGCACCTGAAGACGTAGCGACAGATAAAGCTAGACAGTCTCGCTTCATGAAGGGACTTAACTCAGGACTGCAGGTGGGACTGATCACCCACACCTTTCCAGATTTCCAAGAGTTGGTGAATAAAGCACTTATTCTTGAGGACAAGCGCAAGGAGCTGGATGACAACAGGAAGCGAAGGATGCAGCATCAGGGATCGCATCAGGGAGCACAGCAACGTTTGAGGGTTGCGCCAAATCAGTTTTTCAGATTCCAGCCGCAGAATGCTATACGGACACCATCACTAGCACCAAGACCCGTCAATCAGAACTATCAGACTCCAGCCCCAGCCAGAATCGCCGCTTCAGGCAGTCAACAGGGGACAGTGAGACGCTGCTACAACTGCAACGAGCCGGGGCACTTTGCCAACAATTTCCCTAAGAAGACAGCAGGAGTGACCCCAGTTCGCTTCAATCTGGGATCCACACCAGCCAGGACGCCAGCACCAGGAGCCAACCGCGGGACAGCACAGCCAGGAGCAGCACCCCAGACCGTGGTGAGAGGCCAAGTCAACCATGTCACCGCAGATGCACTTCAGAATGCCACGGACGTCGTACTGGGTAAGTTACTTGTTAACTCAGTACCTGCAACAGTTTTGTTTGATTCTGGAGCTTCGCATTCGTTTGTTTCTCAAGGCTTTGCTGTTAAAATGATTTGGATATTGCAAGACTTAAGTGCATGCTTTTAGTTCAAACCCCTGGTTCCGAACTCCGAACGAAAGTAGGATGTTCTGGGGTAAGAATATTAATAGATGGGATAGAGTTCCTAGCGAACCTTATTATTTTGGAGACCCAGACCCTAGATGTTATTTTGGGAATGGATTGGTTATCCAAGCACAAGGCTGTATTGGATTGTGGACGAAGGATTATCTCAGTTGAGAGCCCGTGTGGAAGAAAAGTGGAATTTCAAGCTACAGCCGTGAGAGATGGATAATTGATGGTTAACAGCGCCAATGCAATCAGCATAGAAGATGTCTCCGTAGTGAATGAGTATCCAGATGTTTTTCCTGAAGATCTACCGGGTATGCCGCCAGACAGAGACATAGAGTATGTGATAGAGCTTGTACTGCACAAATGATAGCAAAGAGACCTTACCGGATGTCCACTGAAGAATTGGTAGAAATGAAGAAGCAACTTGAAGAGTTAATGGAGAAAGGATTTATCAGACCAAGTTCGTTTAACACCCCAAAATTTTGCTTTTCTTAAATTTATGTGTGATTTGGCACTTTGGTGAATTTTTGGAATTTTCTGGAATTTATTTGGATTTATTTGGAATTTATTTGAATTTATTCCATTTTGAAATAATTAAAGAATTTAACTTTGCAAATAAAATTTTGTTGGAAATATTTTATTTGAGTCCAAAATGCCCCAAAGTATTTTCCGTAATTTTTCGAATTTTTCTCGAGTATTTTGCTATTTTTCTTGAATTAAATGAATTACTGGAAATTATTTTAAATATTAAATCATTGGAAAATTGAACCGGCCTACATTCTTGTTCCTCCGACCGAGCCCGAGTCAGACTCGAGTTCGAGTCCGACCCGAACTCGACCCGAGCCCGTGGTTGAGCCGAACCCACTCGGTCGAACCCTACGCGTGTGACCGTTGGATCAAGATCTAACGGCCACGATTGAGCCACGTCGCCGGACCCGAGCCCGACTGAGCCAGCCAGCTCACCCGAGTCCGACCCAAACCCAAACCCACGCACCGTTGGATCTCGATCCAACGGCTGTGCGCGTGCCACGTCACCCAATCCGAGACGCCGCCGGACTCCGCCGCCGCAACGGAGAAGACCTCGGTTTCCATGCGTTTCACGGACGCCGATGGCCCTATTTATTGCGCCGCCACCCGTGTCGGGATCGCCGCTTCATTGAGCACCCGTAGCCCTAACTCACCTCGCCTGAGCCGCCGTGGTTGCGCCGCTAGAGCTCGCCGGAGTTAGGAGAAGGTGCAGCTGCGGTTTTTCGCCGATAGCCGCCGTCTCCGTCGTCCTCCGTCGCCGTTGACCCCAGATCCGAAACCGTGAGAGCAAGCCGCGTCGGTGAGCACCACCCACGTTGCCGAGCGTCAAACGCCGCCGTCGGCTAGGTCATCGTCCCTTGCGCCGGTGACCCGGCGCCACCGCCGCCATCGCCGGACTTGAGCTCCTCACCGTCCGATCCAGATCCAACGCCCCGAGATCATGCCACATCATCCCACGGTGAGATCCCGTCCAAAATCCCAGATCCAATCTCGACCGTTGGATCTAGATCCAATGGTCCAGATCAAACGCGTTCACCCCAAACGCGTGAGTCCAGATCCAATCTGGGCCGTTGATTTTCAAATCAACGGCCGAGATCTAGCCACGTGTGTGGGAGACTGACCGCTGCGGTCAGCGCCGTCCACGCGCGCGTGCGTGTGACGCTGACACGCGGGGCCCGCATGTCAGCGGCCCAGCCACACTGCACCATGACGTCACGCTGACGTCATGGCGGCTCAAGATGTCGGGCCGTGTCCAATGAGCGCTGATGTCAGCAATGACGTCACCAGTGGGTCCCACCTGTCAGCACCGTGGGCTAAGCCCCGCTGACATCAGCAATGACGTCACCCGAGGGGACCCACCTATCAGCGACACGTGGAGCCGTGGACCGAGTCCACGGTGGACCGAGTCCACGGTGGACCGAGCCAAACCATGGACCACGTCCATGAACTACCGACGCCACCGCCCAATCAGAGGCTGCCACGTGTCCTCGCTGACGCAATAATTAATTTCCGAAAAAGAAAATGATTTATTAATTCGAAATAATGATTTCAGATTTTGTTTCAAACTTCAAACGCTTATAACTTTTGCATTTTAACTCCGATTTGAACGATTCTAGTTCCTAAAAATTCATAAAATTATGTTCTCTCTGTTTATGGATTTTATTTGGAGTTTTGGGATGCTTTTGCCTATTGTTTATTTGTGTATTGCTATCTGCACGTATTACGAGTAGACGTTGAAGTACCCGAAGGCTTCGAAGGAGAAGTGTTGACCCAGGAGCCAGCTCAAGACCAAGAACAAGTACTTTTTGAAGGCAAGTTATGCTTTGACCATGTTGATCCCATTTTGAAACCTATTTTGCTTCAAATTATTGCATGCTAGTTTAAATTAGAAAATGCTTTACTTAATTATGGGTAATTAGATAAATGCCTAATTGTTGTATGACACCTTGATTACTTAAATATGTGCCATGACCCCTTGTCACCCTAGTTGTGGATTATTAGTTGGACATTACTAAATTGCCAAAATGGGTTTGTAGATCGTTGTAGTATATGGCTTAGACCTGCTACGTGCTCATGACATGATTTTGGACACTCAAACGTTAATATTGACTTAATGACATATTGAACCTATTTTGGAAAGGTATCATGTGATGTTGATGGCACGTGGTGCATGGTAACCAACTGGGATTTGATAAATAGCTTTTGACCGGGGCATGTGGCAAGAACGATCGGGTGGGCCAGTTGTGGCACCGGGAATGTTGTTTTGGTTCTTCGGGTAGTCTTGCCCTGGTCACCCTAAGGACTTCACCTTGCAAGCCTTTGAACTGAGTCAATCTTGCAACCACATGTCTGTAATGGGACGGACCTAGTTGATTAAGTTGCTAATAACGTACCTGTGGGACCTCAGGAGGTCAACTACACCCTTTGTGTAAGTTATGCGGGGAGCGTCGGGAAGTGAGGCAGGTACCCATCTAACGATTGGTTGGCCTAAACTTCGCCTTAGCTAAGGGAAGGGTTAGTGTGCAACAACCGGGAGGACCACTTGTATTGTTAGAAGTTTTGAAAGACTTTGTTACTGAACTCGCCTTTGTTGTGTTTGACTGTATCTTGTGGGTAAAGTGCATAACCTCTGCAGAGTGAAAAATCTATTCGAATAGCCGTGTCCGCGGTATTGGACATCGCTCGGGAATTACAGTCAAGGGTTAGACTTTCTTGAAAATAACTTGGACTTGAAGGGTTGGGTTGGATTAATAATGATGTTGATAGAAATGTGGATTAGGATGGGAAAGATGTTTACTAAACCTTTGAAAAGTTATTTATGCTTTACTTGTTTCTACTGCTTTCGAATCTACTTATGCAACTTGTCAAATGTCAAGCATCGCAAATATACCTTGAGCTATTCCTTTGTATCAAGCCGTGCATATAGTATATTAGCTTGCATTCTCGTCCATGACTTCTTTGAGTACCAAGTACTCACCCTTGCCACAATACAACACCAGTTGAAGAGGAGACTACACCACTTTGGAGGAGGAGCTCCAAGAGGAACCGTCTACTTAGGAGCGAGCCGATCGGTTGCTGTGGTATCTTTGGATGGCGCCACGAAGTTATTTCATTTTCCGCTGCTATTATTTCTCTCTTAATAAGTTTCACCCTGCGTGGCGTATACTTGTAACTTGACCATAAGGTCGAGTAACCAGTTTGACTATTTAATTAAAGTACTTTATTAGTATCGAGTGGTATGATTGTGATATTTACCGATGTTAAGACTGTGTGCACTAGCGCGTTCCTGGACTAGTGCTGAATACACAGAGGGTCCGGATTTGCAAATTCGGGTCCCGACAGAGGTGGTATCAGAGCCATACTAACCGTAGGCTCAACCCTACCTAGAATGGTCGTAGAGAGGTTAAAACCTATTTTCTAAAGGTTAAAAGTTCGTCAAGATAAGAAATGACATCTCGACTTATCCCCTTCTCTCTTATCTTATCTCTTGCTGAATTTTTCCTTACCTTGTCACGATTTAAAAATTTCGAGTTCTTATGTGAGCACTCTTGTGACAGATGGAGGGAGAGTTCAACTACGTCGATCTGGAGGTTGGCCACGCCGCGGAACTGTGGCGTATGCTACAGACTCTCGGAGATTTTGAGAAGCCACAATACCAAGTGGAAGTGATCAGACAAGCAGGATTGATCAAGGCTTGTGACGTGAAGGTTGTGTTACCTGCTAGGAAGAAGGGCCCAGGCAATCGCCCGATACACTGCACTGCCAGGAGGTCTACAATGCAGATGGGTATTCAAAAAGTGTCACGACGAGTGATGCGACACATTACCCGCATCTACGCCAGAGAATTGGAGAGCACGGTGTTCCGATATCATCCGCGCAGCAATAACCTTCTTGACCCGAAGACGATTCAAGATGAGAATGCCATGGTTATACAGTTGGCTCGACTTGTTGTCGCCCAAGAGGATGTACTCGATGATACAAGCAAGGAGCTACAGAAGGCCCGTAAGGAGATCACAACAGAGAAGAACAGATTGCGGGAAGCTCAAGAGTATGTGTTGCACCTTCTGCAAAGGATTGGAGTGTTAGAGACAGCATTGTATGCACCAGAGCCGGAGCCAATGCTCGAGCTGCACGAGCTGCACCGAGGAGCCGAGCTTGAGGAGGACATCGCTTCTTCGACTACCACAGATAACACGATTCTTTGGACATGGCGATCGTTTCGCGCCTATGCCGCCAAAGCATCCGTACCAGTGCCGTGGAGGTTTTCTCGATGAGTGAGCGTAGGTTCTATAGTGAGACTCCTTCGCCGAGTCACGTCATAGAATAAAGAGTCACCCTTTAGGCGTTAGACTCCAGTGTTAGTTCGATTTGGATTTTTATTGCTTGCTGAGTGTGCAGTATGTGTTGCAAGGCCCTTAGGCATTGTAAGCAACCATACCAAGTTACTATTGATTAAAATAATAAAGTTGGACTTTAAGTTACACCTTTCGCCCCGCATAAGTTCCATACTACTTGTCTATTCTTGTTTCCCTCTCATCTCTAAAACCTAGAGCAAACCACAGATGGTGAACACTCGTGGAAACCTTGGAGGCAGTGGAAGTGGTTCTCGCCCAGCAGAAAACCCCAATGATGGAGCACCAAAGACCGCCACTGGTGATATGCAGAATTTCGGAGCTTTTCTTGCAGCTCAGACTCAGTTGATGCATGCCATGATGCAACAGATGCAACATGTCACTGCTCAGGCCACTGCTAATCAAGTTAATCAGGGACAACGCCAGAATACAAGACTGTCAGAGTTCATGAGGACTCATCCACCCACTTTCTCCGGGAATGCGAATCCGTTGGAAGCCGATGACTGGTTAAGGTCAATCGAGAGGAAGCTACACATAGCTCAATGCATAGGAAATGAGTGATTTGGCACTTTGAACACCCCAAAATTTTGCTTTTCTTAAATTTATGTGTGATTTCGCACTTTGGTGAATTTTTGGAATTTTCTGGAATTTATTTGGAATTTATTTGAATTTATTCCATTTTGAAATAATTAAAAAATTTAACTTTGCAAATAAAATTTTGTTGGAAATATTTTATTTGAGTCCAAAATGCCCCAAAGTATTTTCCAGAATTTTTTTGGAATTTTTCTGAGTATTTTGCTATTTTTCTTGAATTAAATGAATTACTGGAAATTATTTTAAATATTAAATCGCTGGAAAATTGAACCGGGTCGGTTACTGTTCCTCCGACCGAGCCCGAGTCAAACTCGAGTTCGAGTCCGACCCGAACCCGACCCGAGCCCGTGGTTGAGCCGAACCCACTTGGTTGAACCCTACGCGTGTGACCGTTGGATCAAGATCCAACGGCCACGATTGAGCCACGTCGCCGGACCCGAGCCAGCCAGCTCGCCCGAGTCCGACCCGAACCCAAACCCACGCACCGTTGGATCTCGATCCAACGGCTGTGCGCGTGCCACGTCACCCAATCCGAGACGCCGCCGGACTCCGCCGCCGCAACGGAGAGGACCTCGGTTTCCGAGGGCCCTATTTATTGCGCCGCCACCCGTGCGTTTTCTCCAAGATTGATCTGAGATCGGGATACCACCAGTTGAAGATCCGATCAGAAGATATCCCGAAGACCGCATTCTCGTCAAGATATGGACATTACGAGTTTACTGTTATGTCCTTTGGTCTGACGAATGCACCAGCATATTTCATGAATATGATGAATAAGGTGTTCATGGAATATTTGGACAAGTTTGTTGTTGTGTTCATAGATGATATCTTAGTCTACTCCAAGACAGAGTGTCGGGACCCCGAATTTGCAAATCCGGACCCTCTGTGTATTCAGCACTAGTCCAGGAACGCGCTAGTGCACACAGTCTTAACATCGGTAAATATCACAATCATACCATTCGGTATTATCAAAGTACTTTATTTAAATAACCAAACTGGTTACTCGACCTTATGGTCAAGTTACAAATGTATGCCTCGCAAGGCGAAACTTATTAAAAGAGAAATAATAGCAAATGGAAAATCAAATAACCGTGGCGCCATCCAAGATACCACGTGCAACCGATCGGGCTCGCATCCCTAAGTAGACGGATCCTCTTGGAGTTCCTCCTCCGAAGCTGGCGTAGTCTCCTCTTCAACTGGTGTTGTGTTGAGGCAAGGGTGAGTACTTGGTACTCAGCAAGTCATGCACAGAATGCAAGCTAATATAATATATGCATGGCTTGATACAAAGGAATAGCTCAAGGTATATTTGCAGTAAACAGCATTCGAAAAGTAACATAAGTAGATTCGAAAGTAGTAGAAATAAGTAAAGCGTAAATAACTTTTCAAGAAGTTTAATAAACATTTTCCCCATCCTAAACCACATTTCCATCATCTTCATTACTAAACTAACCCAACTTTCAAACCAAGTTATTTTCAGAAAGTCTAACCCTTGACTGTAATTCCCGAGCGATGTCCAGTACCGTGGACTCGGCTATTTAAATAGATTCCAAACTCTGCAGAGGTTATGCACTTTACCCACAAGATACAGTCAAACACCACAAAGGCGAGTTCCTCAGAACAAAGCTTTGGAAGCCTCAAACAACACAGGTGGTCCTCTCAGGTTCGTGCTCTACACCATCCCTTCCCTTAGCCAAGGCGAAGTATGGGACCAACACACCGTTAGATGGGTATCTGGCCCACGACCACGATCGCTCCCCTGCACAATCACACAAATGGTGTAATTGACACCCTGAGGCTCCACAAGTGAGTCCTTAGCGACTTAGTCAACTAGGGCCGTCCCATTCCGACCATGTGGTTGCAAGTATGACCAGTTCAAAGGCTTGCAAGGTTAAGTCCTTAGAGTGACCAGGCAAGACTACAGAAAAACCAAATCAACACTCCCAATGCCACAACTGGCCCACCTGATTACTCTTGCCACATGCCCCGGTCGAAAACTGTTTATCAAACCCCAGTTGATTACCATGCACCACGTGCCATCAACATCACATGATACTTTTCCCAAAACAGGTTCAATATATCGTTAAGTCAATATTAACATTTGATTGTCCAAAATCATGTCATGAGCACGTAGCAGGTCTAAGCAGTATACTACAACGGTCTAAACCCATGTTGGCAATTTAATAATGTCCAACTAGTAAACTACAACTAGGGTGACAAAGGGTCATGGCACATACTTAAGTAATCAAGGTGTCATATAGCAAATTGGTATTTATCTAACCCCCATGTTTAAACAAAGTATCTTTCTAATTGAACTAGCATGCAATAGTTTAAATCAAAATAGATTTCGAAATAGGATCAACATGGTCAAAGCACAACTTGCCTTCAAAAAGTACTTGCTCTTGGTCTTGAGTTGGATACTGAGTCAACAATTCTCCTTTGAATCCTTCCTGCACTTCATCGTATACTGGTAAATAGTGCAAATAGCAAATACTAAAATAAACAATAGGATTAAATATCCCAAAACTACAAATAAAATCCACAAACAGAAAGAACATGATTTTATGGATTTTTAGAAACTGGAATAAATCAAATTTGGAGTTAAAGCATAAAAGTTATGATTTATTAAAGTTTAAATAATCAATTAAATAATATTACAGAGAAAAACTTTAGTCCAAAAATTAAATAAAATTTATATTTAAGTAGATCTCAATTTTATACAAATTTAGAAATTTGAATCACTCAAATCGGAGTTGAAACGCAAAAGTTATAAGCGTTTGAAATTTGGAACAAAATCTGTAATCATTATTAGAATTAATAAATCATTTTCTTTTTCGGAAATTAATTATTACGTCAGCATGGACACATGTCAGCTCCTGATTGGCTGGCTGACGTCAGCCGGTCCATGGACTTGGTCCATGCTTGGCTCGGGTCTACCGTGGACTCGGTCCACAACTCACGGTCGCTGACAGGTGGGGCCTACAGATGACGTCATTGCTGACGTCAGCACACTGCTGGGACAGCTGCTGACAAGCGGCCCCCACCGTGACGTCAGCGATGACGTCATGGTGCAGTTCCGCTGTCCGCCGGCCCGCTCGTGTCGGCGACACGCTGCAGGCGTGTCTTGCGTTGCGGCCCGACCGCGACGGTCAGCCTTCCAGGACGCGTGGCACAATCTCGGCCGTTGATTCGAAAATCAACGGCCCAGATTGGATCGGGTGACGCACGTTCTGGGGTGAACGTGGCCAATCTGGACCGTTGGATCTAGATCCAACGGCTGGGATTAGATCCGAGGATCTAGACGTGATCTCACCGTGACGGGGTCAGATCTGGATCGGACGGTGTCCGAGCTCGCGAGGTTGATGTCGGCCGGCGGCGTTAGCTTGACCGGAGACGAAGACGACGACCTCCCGTGCGGCGTTTCCGTGCAACTCCGGCGTGAAGGCTGGCACTCCCAGGCGCGGCGCGACACGGCGATTTCAGTTCTGGGTTTGGTGTCGTCGGAAGACGGCGGATGCGCGAGGATCAACGAAGAATCGCGGCGGAAGACCTCCTCTACTCCGGCGAGCAATAAGCGAAGCGGCGGCGGCTCGAGCGAGTGAGAAGGGGGCTCGGGTGCGGGCGGTTGTGCGCTTCCCGATGGCGGCGGCGTATTTAAAGGGGGCCTCGGCTTAGGTAGAGCGCGAAACCGAGGTTGACACTGACGGCGGCGGAGGACTCGGCTCGGATCCGGCGAGGACGACGAATCGCGGCCGGCCCACGTGGGCGCGATCAACGGCCACGATGGCTTGGCGCGAACGGTCCGGGTCCGACACGGCTCGGGTCGGGTTTGCCGATCATGACCGTTGGATCTCGATCCGACGGCCCACGTGGGTTAAGGTTCAACGTGGTTCGGTCAAGTCGGTGGCTCGGTCGGACTCGAGTTCGACTCGGCTTACGACTTCGATCGGAGGAATAGTACTTGACCCGAGTTGAATTTCCAGTAATTAATATTTAAAATAATTCCCGATAATTCATTTAATTCATTAAAAATAGCAAAAGACTCAGAAAAATTCCAGAAAAATTCTGGAAAATATTTTGGATCATTTTGGACTCAAATAAAATATTTCCAACAAAATTTTATTTGCAAAATTAAATTCTTTAATTATTTCAAAATGGAATAAATTCAAATAAATTCCAAATAAATCCAAATAAATTCCAGAAAATTCCAAAAATTCACCAAAGTGCCAAATCACACATGAATTCAAGAAAAACAAAATTTTGGGGTGTTACAAACCTCCCCCCCTTAATAGAATCTCGTCCCCGAGATTCAGGGCTTACTAAAGGAATAGGTTTGGAAACTCTTTCTTCAAATCCTCTTCGCGCTCCCAAGTCGCTTCGCTTTTTTCATGGTTGCTCCACTGAACTCTACAGAAACGGGTTGACTTGTTTCTAGTTTCTCGATCCATTGTGTCTAGAATCCCTACGGGATACTCCTTATAAGTCAAACCCTCTTGCAACTCAATTGACTCTAGCGGTGCCTGTTCCTCAGGAACTCGGAGACACTTCTTTAACTGGGATACATGGAATACATCATGCACTCCTGCCAACGACTGCGGCAACTCTAGCTGGTAAGCAACTTCGCCTCTGCGACTCAAAATCTTAAATGGTCCAACATAACGGGGTGCGAGTTTCCCTTTGGCATGGAACCTCTTAACTCCCCTGAGAGGCGTAACTCTGAGGTATACAAAGTCTTCTGGTTCAAAGCTCAAGTCTCGGCGACGATTGTCAGCATAACTCTTTTGTCGTGATTGGGCTATCTTTAACCTTTCCCTAATCATGGCGATCTGTTCTTCAGCCTCTTGAAGAATATCAGGCCCAAAGACACGGCGCTCGCCGGTCTCATTCCAATTCAATGGCGTCCGACAGGGTCGACCATACAGTGCCTCAAAAGGTGACATCTGTAAACTAGCTTGATAACTATTGTTGTAACTGAACTCGGCATACGGTAAACTCTTATCCCAAGAAGTAGCATAAGCTAATGCACAAGCTCTCAACATATCTTCCAGAATCTGGTTGACTCTTTCGGTCTGTCCATCCGTCTGTGGATGATAAGGCATCTTGAAGTTCAAACGGGTTCCCATGGCTTCATGCAACTTATTCCAGAACCTTGAGGTAAATTGGGTACCTCTGTCGATACAATCCTCTTTGGCACTCCGTGCAAGCAGACAATCTCGATCATGTACAATTACGCTAATTTATCTCGAGTAAGTGGTCTTCACGGGGATAAAATGGGCTACTTTAGTCAAGCGATCCACTATAACCCATATGGAGTCATAACCTCCTTGAGTCTTCGGCAAACCGGTAATGAAATCCATTCCGATTTCCTCCCACTTCCACTCAGGTATTTTCGGTAATTGTAGCAATCTGCTGGTCTCGATGCATTGCCTTGACTCTCGGCATACGTCGCACAATGCAACATGCTCGGCAACTTCACGTTTCATACTCGGCCACGAGAATCTCTCCTTCAGATCTGATACATCTTGGCGCTTCGGGATGAATTGAGTACTTGGAGTCATGGGCTTCTTCCAGAATCAGTTGCTTTAACTCCTTTTTGTTAGGCACACAAATGCGATCCTTCATCCACAACGTGCCTTGCTCATCCAACTTGAAGTCCTCTGCCTTGCCTTCCTTCTTGATGGACTTAATCCTGCGGATCTTGTCATCATCCTTCTGTCCTTCTCGGATCTGATTCTCTAGGGTAGGCTTTACTTCTAATGTGGCCAAGAATCCGCTAGGTACAACCTCAATCTTCATTTTCTGAAAATCCTCACATAACTCGTCCTGACTTGTGGCTAGCAATGTACTCACGGTATGGCTTTTCCGACTCAGAGCATCGGCTACTACGTTGGCCTTCCCGGGATGGTAATGGATTCCAACATTGTAGTCCTTGATTAACTCTAACCATCTCCTCTGCCTCATATTCAGATCCGACTGGGTGAATATGTACTTAAGGCTCTTATGATCCGTGATACACTTCACATCTGTTTCCAATCGGATAGTGACGCCATATCTTCAAAGCATGCACTACGGCAGGCTAACTCTAGGTCATCTGCGTCCGGATAATTTTCCTATGCGGCCTCAAGCGCCTTGATGCATAAGCGGCGACCTTTCCATCCTGCATCAAAGACACATCCAAGTCCTTGGCGCGATGCGTCACAATAAATATCGAAGCTTTGAGCAACGTCCCAGGTAGAACTAACACCAGTCTGATGTCAATCGCTTCTTCAGCTCTGAAATCCTTTCTCACATTACGGCGTCCATGCAAACTTCTTTTCCTTCTTGGCGATATGCGTAAGAGGTTTCGCAATTGTCGAGAAGCCTTCGATGAAACGGCGGTAGTATCCTGCCATTCCAAGGAAACTCCGACCTGGGTCACAGCCTTCTTGGTGCTCCCAATGTAACACAGCTTCTACTTTGCTTGGATCTACTGGCGACTCCTTCATGCGGTCATTACATGTCCAAGAAACTCCACCTTGTCCTTCCAAAAATCACACTTCTTTGAACTTGGCGAAAAGTTGCTTGTTCCTTCAGCCTTTTCCAAAACTCGCCTTAAGTGTTCGGCATGTTCATCCTCCGTCTTGGAGTAGATTAGGATATCGTCTATGAACACGACGACAAACTTGTCCAAATATTCCATGAACACCTTATTCATCATATTCATGAAATAAGTGGCGATTAAATCGGCCCAAAGGACATAGCGTAAACTCGTAATGTCCATATCTTGACGAGAATGCGATCTTGAACATCTTACGATCGGATCTTCAATCGATGGTATCCCGATCTCAGATCGATCTTGAGAGAAAACTCCGGCTCCTCTCAACCTGATCAAACAAATCATCAATCTGGGTAGCGGATACTTATTCTTCACGGTGACTTCATTGAGTGCACGGTAGTCAATGCACATCCTGAAACTCCCGTCCTTCTTCTTGACAAACAAAGCGGTGCTCCCCACGGCGACTAACTCCTGGCCGATAAATCCTTTCTCCATTAACTCTTCTATTTGTTTCTTCATTTCTACCAACTCCTCGGTGGACATCCGATAGGGTCTCTTTGCTATCGGTGCTGTGCCAGTACAAGCTCTATCACAAACTCTATGTCCTCGTCAGCGGCATACCAGGTAGATCCTCGGGAAAAACATCGGGTACTCATTCACTCTTGAGACATCCTCTATGCTGATTGCCTTGGTACTCGTTAACCATCAATGCCCATCTCTAATCAAGTAGTGGCTAGAAATTCCACTTTCTTCCCACACGGGCTCTCAATCGAGATAGTCCTTAAGTCCACAATCCAATACGGCCTTGTGCTTGGATAACCAATCCATTCCCAATATGACGTCTAGGGTCTGGGTCTCCAAAATTATAAGGTTTGCTAGGAACTCTATTCCATCTATTAGTCTTCTCACCCCGGAACATCCTACTTTCGTTTGGAGTTCGGAACTGTGGGTTTGAACTAAAAGCATGCACTTAAGTCTTGCAATCTGAGTTAAGTCCCTTCATAAAAGCAGACTGCCTGGATTTATCCGTCGCTACATCCTCAGTGCGTAAGCGTGCTAGCCGTGTGTGAACTTGTTGGAGTAGTCGGCCACCGGTGATTACCTTGCTTGATGCTCTGAACTCCTCCTTCTTAAGGTCCATGATTCCTTCAGGCACGTATCTTGTCGAATGCAGTGTGAACTCTTCCCAAGTGATATCTTGAGGGTTCTCTGCGTGGCACAGGTTCTCCCACCATTCGTGGCTGTTCCTTCCAACCGATGAGAAGCGTAGAGTACCTTCTCATTCCCTATGCATTGAGCTATGTGTAGCTTCCTCTCGATTGATCTTAACCAATCATCGGCCTCCAACGGATTGGCATTCCCGAGAGAAAGTGGGTGGGTGAGTTCTCATGAACTCGACAAATTTGTATTCTGGCGTGGTCCCCGATTAACTTGATTAGCAAAGTGGCCTGAGCAAAGGACGTGCTGCATTTGTTGCATCATAGCATGCATCAACTGAGTCTGGGCAGCAAGAAAAGCTCCGAAATTCTGCACATCCAGTGGCGGTGCTGGTGCTCCATCATTGGGGTTTTCTGCTGGGCGAGAACCACTCCCATTGCTTCCAAAGTTTCCACGGGTATTCACCATCTGTTGATTTGCTCTAGGTTTAGAGATGAGAGGGAAACAAGAATAGACAAGTAATATGGAACTTATGCGGGGCGAAAGGTGTAACTTTAAGGTCCATCTTTATTATTAATAACTTGGTATGGCTGCTTACAATGCCTAAGGGCCTTGCAACACATACTGCACACTCAGCAAACAAAACAAATCCAAATCGAACTAACTCTGGAGTCTAACGCCTAAAGGGTGACTCTTTCTTCTATGACGCGACTCGGCGTAGGAGTCTCACTATAGAACCTATGCTCACTCATTGAGAAAACCTCCACGGCCTGGGTACGGGTGCTGTGGCATAGGCGCGAAACGATCGCCATGTCCAGCAACTGTGTCCTCTATGGTAGTCGAAGAAGCAGTGTCCTCATCGAGATCTGACTCCTCTGGATCTGGCTCGTGTAGCTCGGTGCATCGCTCTGGGTCCGGACCGTACAAGGTCATCTCCAACTCGTCAATCCTTCGTAGAAGGTGTGCCACATACTCTTGAGCTTCCCGCCATCTGTTCTTCTCTGTCGTGTGATCTCCTTGGCGGGCCTTCTGTAGCTCCTTGCTTGTATTATCTAGTACATCCTCCTGGCGACGACAAATCGCGGCTAACTGCGTGTAACTGCGTGGCATCCTCATCCTGAATAAGCCTTCGGGTCAAGAAGGTTATCGCTGCGCCGGATGGTAACGGAACACCGTGACGCCCAATTCTCTGGCGTAGATACGGGTAATGTGCCGCATTGCTCGTCGTGGATACTTCTTGGACACCCATCTGCATTGTAGATCTCCTGGCGGCAGGTTGTATCGGGCGATTGCCTGGGCCCTTTTTCCTAGCAGGTACCTCAATCCTCACGTCACAAGCCTTGATCAATCCCGCTTGTCTGATCACTTCCACTTGGTATTGGGGCTTCTCAAAATCTCCGAGAGTCTGTAGCATATGCCAAAGTTCAGCGTGTGACCAACTCCCGAGATCATCGTAGTTGAACTCTTCCTCCATCTGTCACAAGAGTGCTTTTACGTAAGAACTTGAAATTTTTAAATTGTGACAAGGTAAGGGAAAATTTCAGCAAGAGACAAGAAAAGAGAGAAGGGGATAAGTCGAGATGTCATTTCTTATCTTGACAAACTTTTAGCTTTAGAAAATAGGTTTTATCCTCACTACGACCATTCTAGCTTAGGGTTGAGCCTACGGTCAAGTATGGCTCGATACCACCTCTGTCGGGACCCCGAATTTGCAAATCGGACCCTCTGTGTATTCAGCACTAGTCCAGAACGCAGCTTAGTGCACACAGTCTTAACATCGGTAAATATCACAATCATACCATTAGGTATTATCAAAGTACTTTATTTAAATAACCAAATCGGTTACTCGACCTTATGGTCAAGTTACAAATGTATGCCTGCAAGGCGAAACTTATTAAAAGAGAAATAATAGCAGCGGAAAATCAAATAACCCGTGGCGCCATCGATATACCCACAGGCAACAACGGGCTCGCATCCCTAAGTAGACGGATCCTCTTGGAGTTCCTCCTCCAGATGGCGTAGTCTCCTCTTCAAGTGGTGTTGTGTTGAGGCAAGGGTGAGTACTTGGTACTCGACAAGTCATGCCTGAGAATGCAAGCTAATATACTATATGCATGGCTTGATACAAAGGAATAGCTCAAGGTATATTTGCGATGCATGACATTCGAAAAGTAACATAAGTAGATTCGAAAGTAGTAGAAATAAGTAAAGCGTAAATAACTTTTCAAGAAGTTTAATAAACATTTTCCCCATCCTAAAACCACATTTCCATCATCTTCATTACTAAACTAACCCAACTTTCAAACCAAGTTATTTTGAAAAGTCTAACCCTTATTTGTAATTCCCGAGCGATGTCGATCTGTGGACTCGGCTATTTAAATAGATTCCAAACTCTGCAGAGGTTATGCACTTTACCCACAAGATCTGAGTCAAACACCACAAAGGCGAGTTCAGTAACAAAGCCTTTCGGAAGCCTCAAACAACACAGGTGGTCCTCTCAGGTTCGTGCTCTACACCATCCCTTCCCTTAGCCAAGGCGAAGTATGGGACCAACACACCATTAGATGGGTATCGGCCACAGCCACGATACGCTCCCCCGTACAATCACACAATCGGTGTAATTGACACCCTGAGGCTCCACAAGTGAGTCCTTAGCGACTTAGTCAACTAGGGCCGTCCCATTCCAGCCATGTGGTTGCAAGTATGACCCAGTTCAAAGGCTTGCAAGGTTAAGTCCTTAGAGTGACCAGGGCAAGACTACCCGAAAAACCAAATCAACACTCCCAATGCCACAACTGGCCCACCTGATTACTCTTGCCACATGCCCAGGTCGAAATCTGTTTATCAAACCCGATTGATTACCATGCACCACGTGCCATCAACATCACATGATACTTTTCCCAAAACAGGTTCAATATATCGTTAAGTCAATATTAACATTTGATTGTCCAAAATCATGTCATGAGCACGTAGCAGGTCTAAGCAGTATACTACAACGGTCTAAACCCATGTTGGCAATTTAATAATGTCCAACTAGTAAACTACAACTAGGGTGACAAAGGGTCATGGCACATACTTAAGTAATCAAGGTGTCATATAGCAAATTGGTATTTATCTAACCCCCATGTTTAAACAAAGTATCTTTCTAATTGAACTAGCATGCAATAGTTTAAATCAAAATAGATTTGAAATAGGATCAACATGGTCAAAGCACAATTTGCCTTCAAAAGTACTTGCTCTTGGTCTTGAGTTGGATCTGAGTCAACACTTCTCCTTCGAATCCTTCCCAGGCACTTCAACGTCTACTCGTAAAGCGTGCAAATAGCAAATACACAAATAAACACTAGGCAAAAACATCCCAAAACTCCAAATAAAATCCACAAACAGAAAGAACATAATTTTATGGATTTTTAGAAACTGGAATAAATCAAATTTGGAGTTAAAGCATAAAAGTTATGATTTATTAAAGTTTAAATAATCAATTAAATAATATTACAGAGAAAAACTTTAGTCCAAAAATTAAATAAAATTTATATTTAAGTAGATCTCAATTTTATACAAATTTAGAAATTTGAATCACTCAAATCGGAGTTGAAAGCGCAAAAGTTATAGCGTTTGAAATTTGGAACAAAATCAAATCATTATTCGAATTAATAAATCATTTTCTTTTCGGAAATTAATTATTACGTCAGCATGGACACGTGTCGGCTCCTGATTGGTGGCTGGCGTCGGTAGGTCCATGGACTTGGTCCATGCTTGGCTCGGGTCTCACCGTGGACTCGGTCCACAACTCACGATCGGCGACGGTGGGGCCCTACGAGATGGCGTCATTCTTGGCGTCGGCTGCACTTTGGCCGACAGTGGCGACAAGCGGCCGCCACCGTGATGTCAGCGGCGACGCCATGGTGCGATTCCGCTGTCCATACGACGCCGCTGGCCTGCCGATGTCGCCGACATCGCTGCGCGTGCGTTGGCGCCGACCGATGACGGCCAGCCTTCCAGACGCGCGTGGCACAATCTCGGCCGTTGATTCGAAAATCAGCGGCCCAGTTGATCGGGTAGCGCTGCGTTACGGGGTGAGCGTGGCCAATCTGGACCGTTGGATCTAGATCCAACGGCTGATTAGATCAGAGGATCTAGGCGTGATCTCACCATGGCAGGCTGAATCTGGATCGGACGGCCGTCCGAGCTCGCGAGGTTGATGTCGACGCTGGCGGCGTTGGCTTGACCGAGAGCGAAGGCAGCGACCTCCCGGCGGCGTTCCGTGCAACTCGGCGTGAAGGCTGGCACTCGGCGCCGCGGCGCGACACGGCGATCTCGATTACTGGTTTGGTGTCGTCGGAAGACGGCGGATGCGGCGAGGATCAACGAAGAACGCTGGCGGAAGACCTCCTCTACTCCGGCGAGCAATAGCGAAGCGGCAGCGGCGGCTCGGCGAGGTGAGAGGGGCTCGGGTGCCAGGACGGTTGTGCGCTTCCCGATGGCGGCGGCGGCGTATTTAAAGGGGCCTCGGCTTCGTGTAAGCGCGAAACCGAGGTTGACACTGACGGCGGCGGGAGGACTCGGCTCGGATCCGGCGAGGGCAGCGAAATCGCGGCCGTCCACGTGGCGCGATCAGCGGCCACGATGGCTTGGCGCGAACGGTCGGTCAGGACACGGCTTCGGTCGAGGTCGATCGATCATGACCGTTGGATCTCGATCCGACGGTCCACGTGGAGTTAAGGTTCAGCGTGGTTCGGTCAAGTCGGTGGCTCGGTCGGACTTGAGTCCGACTTCAGGTTACGACTCGGTCGGAGGAATAGTACTTGACCGAGTTGAATTTCCGGTAATTAATATTTAAAATAATTCCCGATAATTCATTTAATTCATTAAAAATAGCAAAAGACTGAGAAAAATTCGGAAAAATTCTGGAAAATATTTTGGATCATTTTGGACTCAAATAAAATATTTCCAACAAAATTTTATTTGCAAAATTAAATTCTTTAATTATTTCAAAATGGAATAAATTCAAATAAATTCCAAATAAATCCAAATAAATTCCAGAAAATTCCAAAAATTCACCAAAGTGCCAAATCACACATGAATTCAAGAAAAACAAAATTTTGGGGTGTTACACAGAGGATGAACATGCCGAACACTTGAGGCGAGTTTTGGAAAAGCTAAGGGAACAGCAACTTTTCGCCAAGTTCAGCAAGTGTGACTTTTGGAAGGACAAGGTGGAGTTCCTCGGACATGTAATGACCGCGGAAGGAGTCGCCGTAGATCCAAGCAAGGTAGAAGCTGTGTTACATTGGGAGCGGTAGAAGGCCGTGACCAGATCAGGAGTTTTCTTGGTATGGCGAGGTTATTATCGTTGTTTCATTGAAGGCTTTCGACAATTGCGAAACCTCTTGCATAATTCTTTGAAAAAGGAGAAGAAGTTTGCATGGGCGCTTGAGTGTGAAAAAGGTTTTCAAGAGATGAAGAAAGCGATTGACATCATTGGCAGGTGTTAGTCCTACCGGATGTTAATCAAAGCTTTGATATTTATTGTGACGCATCGCGCCAAGGACTTGGATGTGTGCTGATGCAGAATGGGAAGGTCGTCGCTTATGCATCAAGACAGTTGAGGCCACAAGAGGAGAATTATGCGACGCATGACCTGGAGCTAACTGCCGTAGTGCATGCTTTGAAGTTGTGGCGTCACTATTTAATTGGAAACAGATGTGAAGTATACACGGACCATAAGAGTCTTAAGTACATCTTTACCCAAGCAGACCTGAACATGAGATAGAGGAGATGGTTAGAGTTAATGTAGGAATGGATATGGCGACTAGAGGGGGGTGAATAGAGGCCGAATAAAAATTCAACCGACTTTTGCAAATTAACCAATTCAAACCCTCTTCGCAGCGGAAAGTCCTTCTACTAGTTCAATATGACTTTAATCACCTAGTAGAAGCACCAAAAAGAACCTACACAAAGCCTTAATCAAGGAACCAAAGTTTTTCCAAAAATTTCAGTCTCGGGCGGCACTACCGCGCTCTGGGGGCGGTACTACCGCAGGTCACGTGAACAGTAAAAATCAGCACGATTTCAAAAACGAAAAACATGCGTAACTTTTGATCCGTTGATCCAATTGATCTCAAATTTTGAACGTAGTTTCCTTAGACTATCTAGGTTCTATCCCAATCAAAGATTAAAGAAATTGGATGCAAAAAGATCACGAATTTCAGTTTGATCTACTAAGAGGTAAGAACCGAGCAAAACCCTAAAAACTGAAAATTCGATCAAACGGACCAATAGAAAGGATCCAAATCAATCACGTGATGATCCTTGATGTTCTAGCAATCTAATTCAGGAATCACTTGAACTAGAACAACTCAAATCACAAGATTGAAAGAAACAACCAAAAGCAAGAAAGAAAATCAAGAGCAAACATGAATTGACATCGGAGATTGCCCAAAGTTTGATCCTTTACTCCTTTTGATGGATTACACAACCCTTCCTAGAAGGAGGACAGCATCAAACCCTAACTTCTCAAAAGTTAGAACCCTAAAAACTTTCTCTCTTCAAAACCTTAAAAAAAAACCCTAAAGGTTCTAAACCCCTAGAACCTCTTTATATAAGAGTGGCATACCCCACCAGCCTTGACCAAATTACAAGGCCAACACACATCCGACTCGAGTCCAACACACACCCGACTCAACCGTCCAAGTCTTTACGCATCTGAACTCCTGTCGGACCACCTAGCTTGTGACCCGCATTGAATCGTCTCAACTCCATTCATTGATCATGCACCTTGATCCTCTTCAATGCATCCTCACGACATCATCACCGTCACGGACCTCACCTCCTCCCTGAGCCTAGTCACGGGTCGTGACCTACATCGAACCTGATCCTGCACATCAATAAATGAAAAAACTTTTCCGAGCACAAGTCTTTCTCACTTGACTCACATCATCTCAAAAAACATCATGATGCATCACATATGTTCATACCCTAACATTATGCATGCATTAAATAGTCAAAACCAACAAATTCATCAAAACCCGACAAATCCGGCACTACCGCCTTTACACTTGCGATGCCGCCTTACCACCGTACTCGCTCACCAAGAAGTACCGCATTTTAGCCGTCGGTACTGCCGGCCACCTGACACTTAGCCAAAATTCCAGACATCAAATTTTTGCACCTCTCTGGAAAAAAGCAACCGCTCTCACTAGCGGTACTACCGCTCATCCGGCACTACCGGACTCTAACCTCCGGTACTGCCGCTCCTCCGGCACTACCGGGATTTCAACTCCGGTACTGCCGCTCAACTGGGACTTAGCCAAAATTCCAAACATCACGTTTTTGCTGCTCTCTGGGAAAAAAACAGCCGCTCTCACACACGGTACTACCGCTCCTCACATTTTCAGCAACCAAAACTTATAAACTCAGTTTCAAATCAACATTTACTCAACACAAAACTTTCCTTTGTCAATAACTTATCATAAACCATTGGGAGCACCACACATGGTCACTCAATCTCCCCCTTGATGAGTATATTGACAATCTTCGCACAAATTATAAGTTTTGTTGAAAAGTGAAAGCAAAAACAGTAATAGCCACAATAGAAAGAGTAATTGTTCATCAAAGGCTATTACACAATACAAACATCAACAGAAAAACTCCTCTTTTCAGATTTTGAGCTAATAGCTTGCCAAAGCAAAAACAGACAAAAAACATCACAGACAAAAGCATCAAAATCAACACTCTTTTCCCTTTTCAAACTTTCTCCCCCTGTTAGTATTTCTCCCCCTTTGGCAAAATAATCATCAAGGCTCCCTTTGAATGTATGCAAAAATATGAATGCAAAGCTAGCAAGCTTTAAAGATTATCTAAGATGTATAATCAAATTAACACATTATCGCACATTGAATCACCTCACATATCATGCTTCACAGCCAATTAAAGGAACTGGTTTTGAATACAAAGACTCTAATCAAGTAATAGTTTAGACACAAGCAAATTAGAACAGAAAAGTAGAGTGTCATAAACTTATCTTGGCCATTTTTTTTTATAAAGAGCACTTAGAGAACCCAAACTCACTAATGTTTATCCAAAGCATTTGAACTTGTATAATTTTTTTTTACTCCCCTTGTTGGATCATATCCAACTAGCTTCTAATTCCATAAAAATTTCAAAGAATAGCATTGTGACCACTTGTAGTTTCTTCTTTTGCATAAAAACAAGGGATGACAAGTAGCGCACACTAGCCCATACTTGTGCTTGGGTATGTAGTTCTGTCTTGTATCTTATCAAAATAAATCCCTGACAAGTGACTTCACATTATACTAAACTTGTGTTTAGACAAGTAGCCTTCTCTTGCATCTTGTCATATGATTCTACATGAAACTTAACAAGTTATGCAAAGGACTCATAATGATCATTTGAGTTACAGACAAAGGCTCACAGAAGCTTCAAAATAAAACACTAGCCGTTAAGTAGATGACACAAGACTTGTAAATCTAGTTTCACAGGTGTAAAAACCATAATAGATTAGTGACAAAGTATTCTTTACTAGCATCCCAAATTGAACTATTTCAGCTTTTAGGTGAGGGGTTTGAGTGCGAGAATATCATTAGCATTAACTTGACTATATAAACAAAGATAATCAGCAAAGCTTGAGCTACATGATGCAATTATGATACAAAGACAAGTTATGGCAAAACTCCCCCTCAAACCAACCCATAGGGAAAAATGACCCCTAGTTCACGCGCCAAAAATGCAAATCGTGAAGAATCAAGCGGTTTAGTGAAAATATCGACAAGTTGATGATTGGTATCCACAAATTGAAGTTCAATAGCACCTTTTTCAACATGATCTCGAAGAAAATGATAACGAATGTCAATGTGTTTAGTCCTTGAATGTTGAACCAGATTTTTAGCAATATTGATTGCACTAGTATTGTCACAAAAAAGTGGAACACTATCAAAATTAATGCCATAATCTTTAAGTGTAGAAGTGATCCAAAGAATCTGTGAGCAACAACTAGCGGCGACAACATAATGCCTTGGTAGTGGGTGAGCAACAGAGAATTTGTTTCCTTGAAGACCATGAGACAAGCGAAGTGCCAAGAAAATGACATGTGCGAAGTACTTTTTCTATCAACTCTACACCCATAAAATCAGCATCGAGAATACCCTTGGAGTGTAAGCAAAGATGAACATGAATACCAAATACCAAATTCAAGAGTGGAGCATAAGTACGAAAATTCTTTTAATCTCTTGCCGATGTGATTCTCGAGGAGAAGCTTGAAAGCAAGCACACAAGCACACAACAAAATGAATGTACGGTCTTGAAGCGATCCAAGTATAAAAGCGATCCAATCATGCTTACGTACTCTTTTGATCTACTTCAGCACCGTTTTCATCGGGATCCAAAATTGTTTTGGTGCTCATAGGCGTAGACAACGATTTTTCTTCTCCCATGTCAAATTTTTCAGTAGCTCCTTTGTGTATTTTGATTGGTGCAAAAATGTTCCTTCTTTCATTTGCTTGATTTGAAATCCAAGAAAGTATGTCAATTCTCCCATCATGCTCATCTCGAATTCCCTGGACATCAACTTCAGGAAAAATGCGAAACAAGGGAGTGGGGCGAACCTCCAAAGATTATATCGTCCACATAAATTTGCACCAATAAGAATTGATCATTGGAATCTTGAACAAACAATGTTTTATCCACTTTTCCCGTTTCAAAATTATGTTGAAGCAAAAACCCTTTTAACCTATCATACCATGCACGTGGAGCTTGTTTTAGACCATAAAGAGCTTTTGAGAGATAATACACATGATTAGGAAATTTAGCATTTTCAAATCCAGGGGGTTGTTTTACATAAACATCTTCTTCAATGAAACCATTCAGAAAGGCACTTTTCACATCCATTTGATAAAGTTTAAAACCTTTTGATGCAGCAAATGCCAAAAGAATGCGAATAGCTTCTAAACGAGCAACAGGAGCAAAAGTTTCATCGAAATCAATACCTTCATGTTGTGAGAACCCCTGAGCTATAAGTCTAGCCTTGTTTCTAACAATTGTTCCATCCTCATTTAATTTGTTCTTGAAAACCCATCTAGTTCCAATTACATTTTGATCTTTAGGAAGTTCAACTAAAGACCAAACTTTATTACGTTCAAAATTTTCTAACTCTTCATGCGTTGGATTAACCCAAGAACTATCAGATAAAGCATGGGATATATTCTTAGGTTCAAAATTTGCAACAAAGGCAGAATGTAAGCATAAGAGAGTTTGAGAAGAACTAGAGCGAGTAACCCGTTCATGAAGATCTCCAATCATTAGCTCTGGGGATGATTTTTCACAATCTGTTGGGGAGGTCCTGAGGATGCTCCAATCGTGACCTCTATCTCAGGGAGACGAGATAGGACCAGAGTCACTGAAGCAGGAGAATCATCTGTAGGAGTGGATGTAGGAACCATGTCATCATTATCTTCATCAACTTCCTCAAATCTTTTGTCCAAAAGATTGATTACGAGTCCTCTGTGAGCCTGAAATGTCGGGTCTAGCACCAGGGCTAGCCTCATCAAAAGTAACATCGCATGTCTCTACCATTTTGTTAGTCGATAAATCAAGCACCACGATATCCACGGGAGTGTAAAGGGTATCCAAGAAATATGCCATACGTACTACGAGCTTCAAATTTATCAAGATTTCCATGTTTAAGAATAAAACATTTGCAACCAAATACTCGTAGATGTGAAAGCAGTTGGCTTACGTCCAAATCTCAATTCATATGAAGTTTTACCAATTAACGATCCGAGATACACCCTATTTGAAATATAGCAAGCGGAAGAGATTGCCTCGGCCCAAAATTTCCTTGGTGTCTTTGTATTCATCTAGCATTGTTCTAGCCATTTGAATCAATGTTCTATTCTTTCTCTCTACAATACCATTACGTGATGGAACATAAGGTGAAGAAAAGCGATGTTCAATTCCATTAGTTTCACAAAAGGATTCAAAGCGAGAATTCTTAAATTCAGTTCCATTATCAGTCCTTATGGCTTTCAATTGATTGGGTAAATCATTTTGCAATCGTTTGATGAAAATATGAAAGAGTCCAAATATCTCATCTTTGGTTGAAAGAAAATACACCCATGAGTATCTAGAATAATCATCAACAATTACCAGAATATACCATTTACCTCCAGCTGATTGAACTCTTGAAGGCCCTGCTGTATCCATATGAATCAATTGACCAGGGGCAGTTGTCATAACAATGGTAACAGGAGCATGAGAAGCTCCAACCATCTTGCCATGACGACAGGGAGCACACACTATGTCATTGCATGATTTAAGTTTAGGCAACCCACGAATCAAATCTAGACCACTCAATCTAGACAAAAGATCAAAACCCATGTGGCCTAGTCGACGATGCCAGAAATAAAGATCTCCGACTCAGAAGCAACAAAACAATGCATACCAGTTGAGTTACTAAAGTTTGCCTTGAAAATTTTACCAAGTCTAGTCATCTCAAAGATTAAATTTCCATTGACATCAAGAACACTACAAACATTTGGTTTAAAGCTTACTTCCAAATTCTCATCAAGCATTTGTGATACAGAAAGCAAACTGAATTTTAATCTTGTGACCAATGAAACATCTTTAAGAGTAAAGTGGTCATTTACCTTTACTGTACCTTTTGCAATCACACGTCCATTGATGGCATCTCCAAAAGTAATCTCTTCATTTCCAGATGCCCTTATAAGCGAGGAGAACCAATTTGAGTTTCCAGTCATGTGTTGACAACATCCAGAGTCTACAATCCACATGTTCTCCTTTCTTGCATGCACCACCTACATACCACAAGTAGAAAACATCGAGGACTCGATCTTGGGGTTAGTCGGATGAGATTTAGGTATCGACCTTTGAATCACTCGATGAGTAGGTGATCGAACAACAACTTTGTGAATGCAAGGAAGTAGTATTCTGAAAAATCCTATTTGCTCTCACAAATCTTGTCTTAAAATTGTTTCTAAAGCCAGTTGAATCAAAACAATCATTATATCTATGATAGGGAGTGAAAGACACTCTCTCATTATATCCCAAGCCTGCTCTCTTTTTGTCATATGATCTCAAATCCCCATTGCCAAATCTATGGTTCTCCAACTTGGATTTTTCAACAAACTTAATTTCACTAATCATTTTTTATTCTCTCATTCTTTTATTTCTCTCATCCTTAGCCTTTCTATAGCAAAATCTCACTAGATGACCATCCTTATGACAAAAGGAACTATTATATTTAATTCGAGAGGTACTGGCACCTAATGTTTGAGTGGTTGAGATTTTTCCAGAAAAATCAATATAACCAGCAGATTTAAACTTTGATTCAATTGGTTTAGGAGGAAGAACTTCAATTTTACCAACGCCAAGTGTTTTCACAACCACAGGTGGATTATTCTTCAAATCATTGATATGATCAAATCCAATTCCACTATTTTTCACACTCACTTTAGATTGATCAAGAATCATATTCAACTTCTTTTTACCACCTGCAAATCTCTCCAGCATTGATTTCAAATAACCATTCTCTTTAGATAAAACTTGGCAATTCTGACATGAATCAATTGAAGGAATAATAGCTTTTCCTTTGGCTTGAATGGCTCTATCTCTAGCTAAAATAGCTCTCTCAGAATCATTCTTCTCAAAAGCAACATCTTTTTTCAGAATTTCACACTTCATGCATTCACTAGAAGCAAAAGTAGAATGAGTCTTTCTAGCAGGAAGTGTAACATGCATCTTTTCCAAATTTTCCCTAGTGACAAACAGTTCTTGTAAAACAAATGAATGCATTATAGAACCAAAAGCTAGAGTTTGCTTGAAATCATCAATCTTATCTTTTAGCACATTTAGCTCTTTTATTTTACAAGAATGAGTGACTCTAAGTGATTCTAAGTGATTCTAATTCGCATTGAAATCCTAAACAATCATCACATGCATCATTGTTGGAACTTAAATTTCTAAGCTTAGAATTTTCAGTTTTCAGCATGGACAAATCATTCTCTAAATCTTTATTCTTATGCTTCGATTTCTTCAATGACTTTCTCATGATGACTAAAACTTCACAAAGTTCATTATAGGAAGGCATTACCTCATCAGAATCACTCACCGAGTCGTTATCGCCTGAATCATCACTAGAGTTGCCTTTGGCCATGAAACACAATCCACTGAAGTCCTTTCCATCTGACTTTCCTTGTTGTTTGTGCTCATTGTCATCATCAGTTGAGTCATCAATGTCACTTAAGTCTAAGTGATCAATTGCAGCAAAGACTTTATTTAGCATCTTCTTTGTTCTTTGTCTAGTCTTGTCTTTGCCTTCCTTTGAGCGGAAAATCTTGGAAGTGGCATTCAACTCCTTTTGCTCCTTATCCTTGTTCTTGAAACAATTTGTACGAATGTGACCAGTCTTACCACAATTGTAACAAGTGACAGGAGCTCCTCTCCTTTCCCTTGATCTCATATAAGCTGCATTTATACTATGATCTAGCTGTTCATCACTCAAAGCACTCAAAGAAGCAAAAGAATATGATGATGATGAACCAGTTGCATTATCAATAGCAGAAGAGTTAGCATTTAAAGCCATAGAGCCACCATTGGACATTTTTGAGACAACATCAATTTCAAAAGTTTTAAGACTAGAATAAAGCTTGTCCAATGTCATCTCGCTCATCTTATGTGCCTCACGAACAGCAGTAACTTTCATTTGCCAAACACTGAGATCAAGTGAAGATAAAAAGTGTCTAGCATTTTCAGAATCAGAATACTTAATATCCACTGCTCTAAGGTTGTTCAATATTATATTAAAGCGAGCAAAACTATCATCTAGAGATTCACCAGAACGCATCTCAAATTTGGTGTATTCTTTCTTAAATTGATCCTGGCGAGCCTCTTTAACAGAATCAGTACCCTCATGATAATCTTGCAAAGACTTCCAAATGCTATGAGCAGTAAGTAGATGACAAACACGATCAAACTCTTTCCTAGCAAGTCCTTGAAGCAAAATATTCCTAGCTCTGTTGTTATTCTCAACATCTTTTTCAAACTCAGGATTATCAATAACATCATTACCAGGAAGATCATAAGGATTTTTTACCTTGCGCCAAATTGCATTACCTTGTGCTGTAGATAGCGATCATCAGAATCTTCCAATGAGAGAAGTCAAAATGCAGTCAAAGATGGGAGGCTTTGTTGAGAACTTTTCCGTCGCCATGGTTTACCAACCTTGCTTTGATACCACTTGTAGGAGCGGATATGGCGACTAGAGGGGGTGAATAGGCGCCAAAATAAAAATTCAACCGACTTTTGCAAATTAACCAATTCAAACCCTCTTCGCGTGGAAAGTCCTTCTACTAGTTCAATATGACTTTAATCACCTAGTAGAAGCACCAAAAGAACCTACACAAAGCCTTAATCAAGGAACCAAAGTTTTTCCAAAATTTCAGTCTCGGGCGGCACTAGCGCTCACGGAGGCGGTACTACCGCAGGTCACATGAACAGTAAAAATCAGCACGATTTCAAAAACGAAAAACATGCGTAACTTTTGATCCGTTGATCCAATTGATCCCAAATTTTGAACGTAGTTTCCTTCGACTATCTAGGTTCTATCCCAATCAAAGATTAAAGAAATTGGATGCAAAAAGATCACGAATTTCAGTTTGATCTACTAAGAGGTAAGAACCGAGCAAAACCCTAAAAACTGAAAATTCGATCAAACGGACCAATAGAAAGGATCCAAATCAATCACATGATGATCCTTGATGTTCTAGCAATCTAATTCAGGAATCACTTGAACTAGAACAACTCAAATCACAAGATTGAAAGAAACAACCAAAAGCAAGAAAGAAAATCAAGAGCAAACATGAATTGACATCGGAGATTGCCCAAAGTTTGATCCTTTACTCCTCTTGCTGGATTACACAACCCTTCCTAGAAGGAGGACAGCATCAAACCTTAACTTCTCAAAAGTTAGAACCCTAAAAACTTTCTCTATTCAAAACCCTAAAAAAAAACCCTAAAGGTTCTAAACCCCTAGAACCTCTTTATATAAGAGTGGCATACCCCACCAGCCTTGACCACATTACAAGGCCAACACACATCCGACTCGAGTCCAACACACACCTGACTCAACCGTCCAAGTCTTTACGCATCCGAACTCCTGTCGGACCACCTAGCTTGCGACCCGCATTGAATCGTCTCAACTCCATTCATTGATCATGCACCTTGATCCTCTTCAATGCATCCTCACAACATCATCACCGTCACGGACCTCACCTCCTCCCTGAGACTAGTCCTGGTCGTCGCTGACCTACATCGAACCTGATCCTGCACATCAATAAACGAAAAAACTTTTCCGAGCACAAGTCTTTCTCACTTGACTCACATCATCTCAAAAACATCATGATGCATCACATATGTTCATACCCTAACATTATGCATGCATCAAATAGTCAAAACCAACAAATTCATCAAAACCGAGCAAATCGGCACTACCGCCTTTACACTTGCGATCTTGCCACCGATCTTGCCGCTCACCGTGATGCCGCATTTTAGCCGTCGGTACTGCCGGCCACGACACTTAGCCAAAATTTCAGACATCAAATTTTTGCACCTCTCTGGAAAAAACAACCGCTCTCACTAAGCGGTACTACCGCTCATCGGCACTTCAGGATTCTAACCTCCGTCTTGCCGCTCCTCGGCACTCACGGGATTTCAACTCTGAATGCGCCGCTCAACTGGGACTTAGCCAAAATTCCAAACATCACGTTTTTGCTGCTCTCTGGGGAACAAAAACAGCCGCTCTCACACACGGTACTACCGCTCCTCACATTTTCAGCAACCAAAACTTATAAACTCAGTTTCAAATCAACATTTACTCAACACAAAACTTTCCTTTGTCAATAACTTATCATAAACCATTGGGAGCACCACACATGGTCACTCAGTTAATCAAGGATTATAATGTTGGAATCCATTACCATCCAGGAAAGGCCAACGTGGTAGCCGATGCCTTGAGTCGGAAGAGCCATACTGTGAACATGTTGATAGCCACAAGTCAGGAGGAGCTATGTGAGGATTTCCAGAGAATGCAAATTGAAGTCGTACCAGAAGGATTCTTGGCCGCATTAGAAGTGAAGCCTACCCTGGAGGATCAGATCCGAGAAGGACAAGAGGATGATGACAAGATCCGCAAGATCAAGTCCAAGATGGATGAAGGCAAGGCAAAGGACTTCAAGTTGGATGAACAAGGCACGTTATGGATGCAGGATCGAATCTGTGTGCCAAACAAGAAGGAGCTGAAGTAGTTGATTTTAGAAGAAGCCCATGACTCAAAGTATTCCATTCATCCTGGAAGCGCCAAGATGTATCAAGATTTGAAGGAGAGATTCTGGTGGCCGAGCATGAAGCGTGAAGCTGCCGAGCATGTTGCATTGTGCGACATATGCCAGAGAGTCAATGCGATGCATCAGAGACCAGCAGGATTGCTACAACCGTTGAAGATACCTGAGTGGAAGTGGGAAGAAATCGGAATGGACTTTATCACAGGTTTACCCAAGACTCAAGGAGGATATGACTCCATATGGGTCATAGTGGACCGCTTGACTAAGGTCGCCCACTTTATTCCAGTGAAGACCACTTATTCGGGAGATAAGTTAGCTGAGTTGTACATGACCAGGATCGTCTGTTTGCACGGAGTACCGAAGAAGATTGTATCGGACAGAGGTACCTAGTTTACCTCGAGGTTATGGAATAAACTACATGAAGCCATGGGGACCCGTTTGAATTTCAGTACAGCCTATCATCCGCAGACAGATGGGCAAACCGAAAGAGTTAATCAGATTTTGGAGGATATGTTAAGAGCTTGTGCATTGGCTTATGCTACCTCTTGGGATAAAATGCGCGTCTGCTGAGTTCGGCTACAATAATAGTTACCAAGCCGGTTTGCAAATGTCGCCATTTCAAGCACTATCACGGTCGACCACATCGGACAGTTGATTGGAATGAGGCAATTGAACGCCGTGTCTTTGGGCCAGATATTCTTCAAGAAGCCGAAGAACAGATTGCCATGATCCGAGAAAGACTGAAGATAGCACAATCAAGACAAAAGAGTTATGCTGATAACCGTCGCCGAGACTTGAGTTTTGAACAAGAAGATTTTGCGTACCTCAGAGTCACACCACTCAGAGGAGTTAAGAGATTCCATGCCAAAGGAAAACTCGCGCCGAGATATGTTGGACCATTCAAGGTTCTCGACCGTAGAGGTGAAGTTGCTTGCCAGCTAGAGTTGCCGCAATCATTAGCAGGAGTGCATGACGTGTTCCACGTGTCCCAGCTGAAGAAGTGTCTCCGAGTACCTGAGGAACAAACACCGCTTGAATCAATCGAGTTACAAGAGGATCTGACTTACAACGAGCACCCCGTGAAGATTTTGGACACCATGGATCGAGAGACAAGAAACAAGTCAACCCGTTTCTGCAGAGTTCAATGGAGCAACCATGCGGAGAGTGAAGCAACCTGGGAGCGCGAGGAGGATTTGAAGAAAGAGTTTCCGAACCTATTCTTTAGTAAGCCCTGAATCTCGGGGACGAGATTCTGTTAGGGGGGAGGTTTGTAACACCCAAAATTTTGCTTTTCTTAAATTCATGTGTAATTTGGCACTTTGGTGAATTTTTGGAATTTTCTGGAATTTATTTGGATTTATTTGGAATTTATTTGAATTTATTCCATTTTGAAATAATTAAATAATTTAACTTTGCAAATAAAATTTTGTTGGAAATGTTTTATTTGAGTCCAAAATGTTCCAAAATATTTTCCAGAATTTTTCTGAGTTTTTGCTATTTTTAATGAATTAAATGAATTTCTGGGAATTAATTTGAATTATTTAATTGGATTAATAGCGAGTGGGTTTGCCTTTGTTCCCACCGTAGAGCCCAAACCCGAGTCAGACTCGAGTCCGATGCGAGCCGTGTTCGAGCCGAACCCGGTTCCAACCCTAACCCTAGAATCACGACCGTTGGATCACGATCCAACGGCCGTGATAGCGCCACGTCACCGAGCCCCGTCTCCCATGTGAACCGGGTCGCACCCGCGGGATCGTGACCGCTGATCGTGCCACGCGGATGGCTCCGCGTCATCGTCTTCAGCCTGGATTCCCCGCGGATTCGGTTCGCCGCCGCCGTCTCGGACATGGACTCCAGGGCTATTTAATGCATAGAGCTGCCCCCGAGGTTCGCCTTTTCGTGCTGAGCTCGTTGCCCTAGTCCACGCCCACGGAGAAACCCTAGAGCCGCCGCAATTTCTCGCCCGGCGAAGAGCGCGCGCGAGTTCTTCAACCTCGCTGCAAACCCGGTAGTGCTCACGCCGCTTAGTGGCAGATCCGGAACCCCCGCGACGAGATGAACCTGGGCTCATACTTCATCTCGCCGAGACTGCATCAGAACGCCTTTCGGGACGTCGTATTCCCCCATTCCGGCCGCAGCAAGCCGCCGCACGCCATCGCCGTCCCCGCGAGCTCCGTGGACCGTCCGATCAAGATCCGACATCCCGGATTGCGCCACGTCATCCCACGGTGAGAACCACGTACGATTCCCAGATCCAATCTCAACCGTTGGATCTAGATCTAACGGTCCAGATTGACCACGTTCACCCCAAACATGCGTCATCAGATCCGATCGGGACCGTTGATTTTCAAATCAACGGCCCGGATCCTACCGCGTGTCAGGAAGTTGGACCGTCGCGTCCGCAGCGGGCGAAGCGCGCGAGTCATGACCGGCTGGGCCCGCGATATCGGCGGCAGCGGCCACACCGCACCATGGCGTCCGCGATGACATCATGGCGGGCCCGCATGTCGGCGGCCACCCGGCCGTCGCGGTGGCGTCAAATAACATCACGGTGGGTCCCGCTGTCGATGACCTGGCCGTGGGCCGGTCCACGATGGACCGAGCCAAACCATGGACCACGTCCATGGACCGGTTGACGTCAGCGGACCAATCAGATGCTGACACGTGTCACGGCTGACGTAATAAATCATTTTCCGAAAAAGAAATTATTTAATTAATTCAGTTTATTGATTCAAATTTAGATTCAAACTTCAAACGCTTATAACTTTTGCATTTTAACTCCGATTTGAGTGGTTCAAATTTCTAAATTTGTATAAAATTGAGATCTACCTAATGATGAATTTTATTTAGTTTTTGGACTAAAGTTGTTCTCTGTAATATTATTTAATTGATTATTTTAAACTTTAAATGCTTGTATCTTTTGCGTTTAAACTCCGAATTTGACGATTCCAGTTTCTAAAAATTCATAAAATTATGCTCTCTCTGTTTATGAACTTTATTTGGATGTTTGGACACTTTTTGTCTACTGTTTATTTATCTATTGCTTTGTTTATCGCTTTCACTGAGTAGGCGTTGAAGTGCCGAAGGCTTCGAAGGTGAAGTGTTGACCCAGGAGCCAACTCAGGACCAAGAACAAGTACTCTTTGAAGGCAAGTTCTGCTTTGACCATGTTGAACCCATTTTGAAACCTATTTTGATTCAATTTATTGCATGCTAGTTTAATTAGAAAATACTTTATTTAATTAGGGAATTAGATAAATGCCAAATTCTTTGTATGACACCTTGGTTCATTAAATTGTGCCATGACCCTTGTCACCTAGTTGTGGATTACTAGTTGGACATTACTAAATTGCCAACATGGGTTTGTAGATCATTGTAGTATATTGCTTAGACACGCTACGTGCTCATGACATGATTTTGGATAATCAAATGTTAATATTGACTTAATGATATATTGAACCTGTTTTGGAAAAGGTATCATGTGTTGTGATGTTAATGGCACGTGGTGCATGGTAATCAACTGGGACTTGATAAATAGTTTTCGACCGGGGCATGTGGCAAGAATGATCAGGTGGGCCGGTTTGTGGCCGGGAATGTTGGTTTGGTTCTTGGGTAGTCTTGCCTGGTCACCCTAAGGACTTAACCTTGCAAGCCTTTGAAGCGAGTCAAGCGTGCAACCACATGTACGTAATGGGACATACCTAGTTGATTAAGTTGCTAATAACGTGCTGTGGGACCTCACGGGTGTCAACTACACCCTTTGTGTAAGTTATGCGGGAGGCGTCTGGGGCGGCCAGGTACCCATCTAACAGTGGATTGGCCTAAACTTCGCCTTCGCTAAGGAAGGGTTAGCGTGCAACAGGAGAGGACCACTTGTCTTTGTTAGAAGTTTCCCAAAGACTTTGTTACTGAAACTTCGCCTTTGTGGTGTTTGTTGTATCTTGTGGGTAAAGTGCATAACCTCTGCAGTGTAAATCTATTCGAATAGCCGTGTCCGCGGTATTGGACATCGCTCGGGGATTACAGTCAAGGGTTAGACTTTCTTGAAAATAACTTGGACTTGAAAGGTTGGGTTGGATTAGTAATGATGTTGATGGAAATGTGGATTAGGTTTGGGAACAATGTTTACTAAACTCCTTGAAAAGTTATTGATCTTGTACTTGTTTCTATTGCTTTCGAATCTACTTATGTTACTTGTCAAATGCTGTTTACTGCAAATATACCTTGAGCTATCCTTTGTATTAAGCCATGCATGTAGTATATTAGTTGCATTCTGTGCATGACTTGCTGAGTACCAAGTACTCACCCTTGCCGCAATACAACACCAGTTGAAGAGGAGTCTACACCAGCTTTGGAGGAGGAGCTCCCAGAAGATATGTCTAACTAGGGAGCGAGCCCAGTCAGTTGCCTGTGGTATACTAGTTGGCGCCACGATGTTATCTTATTTTCCGTTGCTATTATTTCTCTTTTAATAAGTTTCGCCCTGCGAGGCGTATATTTGTAACTTGACCATAAGGTCGAGCAACCAGTTTGATTATTTGATTAAAGTACTTATTTAGTATCGAGTGGTATGATTGTGATATTTACCGATGTTAAGACTATGTGCACTAGCGCGTTCCTGGACTAGTGCTGAATACACAGAGGGTCCGGATTTGCAGATTCGGGTCCCGACAGGTGTCCTCGCTACGGAGGAGGGAACAACCCTTCTTCGAGGTTGTCAGGTGGCAGGACCTCACCTGCGAGGCTGACTCGGGTAAGTTTTTTTGATGATCAGCGCATTTGTCCCCTGGTTTCTTTATCTGCTTTCTCAAACTCATAACTTGATCGGATTACAGCCCCAAGCACAGACTGGGTCGAGAAGCGGGTTGCCGACATGTTCAACACCCCGAACGGCACGGAGTTGGAGCCCGTGGGCCAGATCCCGAAGAACATGCTCGGGAGGAGCGAGGTGGTGAGTATCTTTTCAAGACATGCTCGAGGAAACTCATCATGAGTTCTTCTGACATCCTGCTTTCTTTTACCACGAGAAAATTGCCCTTGAAGTCGTAGTGGCCGCAATCGAGCCACTGCTGCGCAGCGAAGCTCCTGCTGTGGGCACCAGGAAGAAGGTGGCAAGCAAGCGGGGTCTGCTGCCTACTCCATTGCCCTCCGCCAAATGCTCCAAGAGGTTGGTGTCGGGACCCGAATTTGCAAATCCGGACCCTCTGTGTATTCAGCACTAGTCCAGGAACGCGCTAGTGCACACAGTCTCAACATTGGTAAATACCACAATCGTACTCAACGAAATAATAAGGTACCTTAAATAGTTAACCAAATGGGTTGCTCGACCTTAAGGTCAAGTTACAAATATATGCCACGCAGGGCGAAAACTCAATAAGAGAGAAATAACTGCAGCGGAAAAATAAGATAACTTCGTGGCGCCATCCAGTATACCACAGGCAACTGACTGGGCTCGCTCCCTAATTAGACGGTTCCTCTTGGAGCTCCTCCTCCAACGCTGGTGCAGACTCTTCTTCAACTTGTGTTGTATTGTGGCAAGGGTGAGTACTTGGTACTCAGCAAGTCATGCACAGAATGCAAGCTAATAATATACTACATGCATGGCTTAGTACAAAGGAGTAGCTCAGGGTATAGTTGCAATAAAACAGCATCTTGACAAGTAACATAAGTAGATTCAAAAGCAGTAGAAACATGTTTAAGAGCAATAACTTTTCCATCAATTAAATAAACATCTTTCCCAATTCTAATCCACATTTCCATCAACATCATTATTAAACCAAACCAACCTCCCAAGTCCAAGTTATTTTCAAGAAAGTCTAACCCTTGACTGTAATTCGAAGCGATGTCCAATACCGCGACACGGCTTATTCGAATAGATTTTACACTCTGCAGAGGTTATGCACTTTACCCACAAGATCTGACCAAACACCACAAAGGCGAGTGTCCGTAACAAAGTCTTTGAAACTTCTAACGGCACAAGTGGTCCTCCCGGTGATTGCGAATCAACCTTCCTTAGCGAAGGCGAAGTTTAGGCCAATCCACCGTTAGATGGGTACCTAGCCGCAGCCCCGGTACGCTCCCCCGTACAACTACACAAAACGTATAGTTGACATCCTGAGGTCCCACAGGTACGTTATTAGCAACTTAATCAACTAGGTCCATCCCATTACAGACATGTCGTTGCACGTTTGACTCAGTTCAAAGGCTTGCAAGGTTATGTCCTTAGGGTGACCAGGGCAAGACTACCCGAAGAACCAAAACAACGTTCCCAGTGCCACAACTGGCCCACCCGATCATTCTTGACACATGCCCCGGTCAAAATCTATTTATCAAACCCCTAGTTGATTACCATGCACCACGTGCCATCAACATAACAACACATGATACCTTTCCAAAACAGGTTTAATATATCATTAAGTAAATATTAACATTTGTTTGTCCAAAATCATGTCATGAGCACGTAGTAGGTCTAAGCAATATTCTACAACGATCTAAATTCCCATGTTGGCAATTTAATAATGTCCAACTAATAACTCACAACTAGGGTGACAAGGGGTCATGGCACATATTTAATTAACCAAGGTATCATACAGCAATTTGGCATTTATCTATTTACCCGAAATTAAATAAAGTATTTTCTAATTAAACTAGCATGCAATAATTTAAAACAAATTAATTTAGATAAACATGGTCAAAGCACAACTTGCCTTCAAAGAGTACTTGTTCTTGGTCCTGAGCTGGCTCCAGGGTCAACACTTCACCTCCGAAGCCTTCGGGCACTTCAACGTCTACTCGTAAAGTGTGCAAATAGCAATAAATAAATAAACAGTAGACAAAAAGTATCCAAAACTTCAAATAAAGTTCACAAACAGAGAGAGCATAATTTTATGAATTTTTAGAAACTGGAATCGTCAAATTCGGAGTTTAAATGCAAAAGTTATAACCATTTAAAGTCTAAAGAAAACATTAATTAAATAAAAACAGAGAAATATTCATAATAAAAAATTAATTAAAATTTATATTTGAGTAGGTCTCATTTGTATGAAAATTTAGAAATTTGAATCACTCAAATCGGAGTTGAAACGCAAAAGTTATAAGCGTTTGAAGTTTGAATCCATTTTTGAAATCAATAATTCGAATTAATAAATCATTTTCTTTTTCGGAAATCAATTTATTGCGTCAGCATGACACGTGGACCAATCAGAGGCCGCCACGTCGCCTCGGGTCCATGGACCCGGCGCACGGTTTGGCTTGGTCCACCGTGGACCCGGTCCACGGCTCACGTGTCTCGACAGCGGGTGGGCCTCGGATGGCGTCGTGATGATGTCATCACGCACGGCCGGTGGACGGCCGATACCGGGGTTCACCGTGACGTCGGCGATGACGCGTCATGGTGCGGATAAGCCGGCGCCGACACGCGAGCCCCACGCCGCCGACGTCACCGGACGTCGGCGGTGGCCAGCGGCGACATGGCACATCGCGCGGCGGTCGACTTCCGCCACGTGGTTAGATCTCGGCCGTTGATTTGAAAATCAACGGCCCGGATCGGATCTGGCTTAACGCGTTATGGAAACCGCTCATTGGTATGGACCGTTCGATCTTGATCGGACGGTCAAGATCAACTCTGGAGTTACAGCGTGGCTAACCTAGCCGTTTGATCTAGATCTAACGGTGAGATTGAATCTAGTGCGGTGCGGTTCTAGCTACGTGGCACACCCTAAACCGTTGGATCTAGATCCAACGGTTGGAAATAGAGCTGAAAATTACCACGTGGGGTTTTACCGTGGCGACGTGGACGAATCTAGGCCCTCGGATCTTGATCGGACGGCTGATGGAGTTCGCGAGGCGGTGATAAGCGCGGGCGAGGCGAAGGTCACCGGAGCGAGGGCGGCGACACGCCGACGGCGTTTGGGCGTGATTCGGCGAAGTGAAAGGTCCTCCGGCGTGGCCGGGTCCTTGCGATTCCGGATGCAGGCTCCAGCGGCGGAGGGCGGCGACGGCGAATCGGCGAAAAACCAGCGGAGACCTAAGCGCCTTCTGGCGAGCTCTAGCGAGCAAGCGGCGGTGGCTCAGGAGGTGGCGTGGGGCTAGGTGCGCACGTAAGTCGGCTTCCGGTGGCGGCGGCGCTTTAAATAGGGGCCTCGGCCCAGTGAAAAGCGGAGACCGAGGCCCACACGCGGGCGGCGGCGGAGTCCGACGAGGACTCGGAGAGGGGTGACATGGCTCAACGCGAGCCGTTGGATCAAGATCCAACGGTGCGGGGTTTGGGCTCAGGTCCGGCTCGGGCGACTTGGCTGGCTCGGTCGGACTCGGGTTCGGCGACGTGGCTCAATCTTGGCCGTTCGATCTTGATCGGACGGTCGAGAGGGTTAGGGTTAGGTTGGGTTAGAGTCGGACTCGGACTCGAGTCAAACTCGGGCTCGGGTCGGGTCGGGTCCGGGTCGAAGGAACAGTACAAACCGGTTAGGTTTTCCAGCGATTAAATATTCAAATTAATTCCCAAAAATTCATTTAATTCATTAAAAATAGTAAAATACTCAGAAAAATTCCAGAAAAATTCTAGAAAATATTTTGGAATATTTTGGACTCAAATAAAATATTGCCAATAAAATTTTATTTGCAAAGTTAAATTTTTTCATTATTTCAAAAGGGAATAAATTCAAATAAAATCCAAATAAATCCAAATAAATTCTAGAAAATTCTAAAATTTTACCAAAGTACCAAATCTTATTCAAATTCATGAAAAGCAAAAATTTGGGGTGTTACAGTTGGCGACGTTGGGCAGGGCTCCCACCAAACAGCATTTGGAGTACACCGACAGAAAGAAGGTAAGGGAGTTAATGTGGTGGTTTGCTGACTTCAAAAAGAGGAAACCGGCCTTGATGGGACGCATGCAACAGCTCGCTGAGGAAGCCAAGTGGGCTGAAGCGGCAGCCAAGATGCCCGCGAGCAAGGAGCGACTGGAGGCGCAAATCGCAGCCCTTTAGGCCTAACTGGCTCGGGCGGCCTCGAGCTCTACAGCCGAACAGCACGAGGAGGAGGTAGAAGAGGAGGACATACTGTGCCTAACTAGGAGGCGCCGAAGGTCGTGGGGTGCAAGGTAACTGATCCCGGCATTGTCCATAGAAGGGTCGACATGGAGGCGGTCGACCCCGCGATAGCGAGGGCCAGCGACGCGGCCGAGGAAAGGGCTGCGCTCGTTGTCGAGGCCCACACCTCCACAGGAGAGCCCTCTGTGGCCGAAGCCAAGGAACCCGAGGGTGAGGTTGTGGAGCTCGGCGAAGGTAAGTTCACGTAGTTTGTAATTGCGTTTTCCCCGTTTTCTTCGTTCTTGGTAAGCCCGAGCTAACCCCACACTATCGACGTGGGTGTGATAGCTTATAGGGAGATTTTGGATTTTACACAGATGGCTAACGAGATCCTCAACTCTGCAATAGAGAAGGAGCTCCAGCGCACGGTCGACCTCGTGATGTCCGAGGCGCTCTTTGAGGAGCACCCTGATGACCTCCCAATGGTCGAGGCGGAACCTCCACCCCTGGGGGAGCAAGCTTCCTTGTGGGATGAGCGGCCTGAGGTCCCGAGCCCGAGCGATGCCAAAGCCCAACTGGCGGCCTCAAGCACAGAGGGCGCCCATGGGTCTAGCCCCAAGGCCTCCACAGAAGGATCTCCCCTGGTGGAGCTTGCTCCGGGGGAGGAGCTTCCGCGGCGGGAGCACGACCTGGGGGAAGAGCATCCCCAGGAGGAGCAAGGTATGGGGGAAGAGCATCCCCAGAAGCATACTCTGGAGGAAGGGTGTCCCTAGGAGGAGCAAACCCTGGAGGAAGAACATCTCCAGACAGCGTACGAGCAACAAGATCTAGCCCCTGTGCCGCCGAGCACTGCTGATGCTCGGGACCAGGACAAGGTCGAACCTCCTCCGAGCGTAGCGCTTACCCTGGAGGAGGAGATTCTTCCCCCACCGCGGGCCAACTTCAGAGACCCCGCCAACCTTTGGCCAGAGGACGTGCGCGAATAGGTCCAGGAGAATTGGGTCCATCGCTCCCTCTGGGTAAGGCAATCTAACTTTTATGAAATGCTTTTCTTTTCTTAGGGAGCGGAAACTTACCGAGCTATCTTTTGCGGATGGTCGACACGGCCATGGTTGACTTCGATGCAGCGACCATCCCTTCCGAGCTTTTCACCAAGCGCATCGCCGAGCAAGACACCAAAGTCGCAGAGCTTGAGCAAACGATGGCCGTGATAAAGGCTTCAGGTGGGGAGGAGCTGTGCCGGACCAGGGAGTTCACCACGGAGCTCAGGGAGCAGCTTCTCCAGAGTTTGCTGAGCAAGGTGATCCTGGAGACCAGGATCGAGGAACTGGAGGAACAGGTGGAGGGGCTACGACGAGCTGTGAAGGAGGCCACTGACTCGGTGATGGCGGCCACAGAGGCGGCCGACCTACAAAAAGAGGAAGTGAAGAGACTTCACCAGGGAGCGACCGAGGGGCGCGCAGCTCACCGGTGAGTTATCGACCTTGAGGCCGAGCTCGACTCCGTGAGGGAGGAGCTCGAGACACTCCAAGAAGAGAAGCGCAAGAGGGTGTAATATCCCCCAATGTAAACTTGAGATAATTTTAGAAAGGAATCTCTTCTTTGTGAACTTGTCTCCCTTCGCTTTCTTATTTCTTTTTGCTTCGACTATCTCCTTATCATGGTCGATGAACACCCTGGACAAAGAGAAAACAAAACGAGCAGGACGAGGAAAGCAGAAAGCTCACATGGAAAATGGCAAAAAACCTAAATGAGTGCGTTTTTAGAAAAAGCATGGTACTTTGTCCTTACCAGCCCCCGCTATGAACGAAGGTCGTGCACCAGGATTGCGAGCACGAGTTCGTGCATAGTAGAGTTTGGAAAAAATCGCACATGCCCTCACACTCTCGACCTAATGCCATTCTCCAAATTGCGAGCATGGGTTAAGTCACGAAAGGAACACACGCGCGGCTCCATCCCCCCACGCGTCCTGACCCAAGCCCCTAGTTTGTGAGCATAGTTTCGAAACTTCCAATATAGACAGGGAAGAAACTTTCGATATACCCCTAGCTTGTTAGCTTTCGATAAATCCTGAACACGACGTAGGACGAGATCACCAACTTGCAGGGTCCTTGGTCGAACCGACTTAGCCACGTGCCTATGAAGAGCCTGTAGGTAAACCACGGATCGTAGCAAAGCCCGTTCATGTGTTGCCTCGACGAGGTCTAGGTCCAAAAGATGTTCAATCTCTTGGTCAACGCTGTCGACCAGATGCACCCTTGGGGAACCCAGAATGATCTCAGCAGGCAATATGGCCTCTGCACTGTAGGCGAGCTGGAATGGGGTCTCACCCGTAGCCCGGCTTGCCGTGGTGTGAACTGACCAAAGGACAAAAGGAAGCTCGCCCACCCATGCCTTTTGATGCTGGTTGAGGTTCTTAAACACCCTCCTTTTTATCCCTTGGATAATCAAACCGTTTGCTTGCTCGACTGCTCCATTGCTCTGTGGGTATGCCACAGAGGCGTTGCAGACCTTGGTCCCAATGTCCTCGCAATATGCTTGGAACAGCTCGCTAGTGAACTGGGTTCCGTTGTCCGTGATGAGGCGGTTCGGGATCCCGAAGCGCGTCACCACGTTATTGCAAAAAAACCTCTTGGTCACTTGGGCCGAGATGGTTGACACAGCTTCAACCTCGATCCACTTGGTGAAAGTGTCGATGGCTACGAGCAAGCACTTGCAGCCCTTCTGGCCCTAGGGAAAAGGTTCGAGAATATCGAGTCCCCAGGTCAAGAATGGCCACGAAAGCGGGATGGTTTGAAGCATGTATGCTAGTTGATGGACCTTACGAGCATGAAACTGGCACGCTCGGTAGGTTGTCACAATCGATCGAGCATCATCTATGGTCGTAGGCCAATAATAGCCCAATCGGAAGGCTTTGCTCACGAGTGTTTTGAACGACGAGTGAGCTCCACACATTCCTTCATGGATGTCTCGAAGAAGGAATAGGCCCTCTTCTTAAGAGATGCACTTGGAGAGGACTCCTAGTGCTCCCTTGTGGTACAGGGCGCCCACGATTAGTTTGTACGGGGAGGATCGCCTTATGAGCCAGGAACGCTCGGCTTCTTCTGCGGGTAGTGTCCCATGCGCGAGATATTGGATAAATGGCGTCATCCAATTCGCACCCTACTCAAGAAGAGAGACTTCACCGCAAGCCTCTGGTGCCTCCTCTACAGAGGGAATGGAGGGCTTGTTCAGGTTGAAAGTGCATCTAGGCCCCTAAGACTGTTTTGGATGATTAATGACAAGCGATTAAGGGACCAATGGGTTCAATCAATAAATGAACAGGTAAAAGTCCCGAAGCAAAAAAGGATTTACGAAGGTTGACGCCCCTCAAAAAGCATAAGAAGAAAAACGGCCACATTGGGTACAATTTAATCTTATCGTTGAGTCATAGAAATGTCGTACTATTAAGAGGGATGCAACTTAGTCAATCTAGGACAAGTCTCGATGCTCATATGAATGCATACTCTTTTCTGTTGAGAGACACGAGTTGTAACACACACACCGAGTAATTTTCTTCCCTGTCTATATCGGAAGTTCCGATGTATCGGATTGTCCGGTGTGAGTGTTTTGTGCACTCTCTGGATGCATCGGATATTCCGATGTGGTCATCGGAAGTTCCGATATGTGTAGAAAAGCTTTAGGGTATCCTCTAGACACTTCGGAAGTTCCGATGCCTTTTAATTGGATGTTCCGATCCACATAGATTCAAAAAGGGGGTACTCTCTGGATAGATCGGATGTTCCGATATGAAGTCGAGCATTCCGATGATGACTTAAAGTTGGGTTGAAAATGCTTTTCAAAAAGTAGCTCTATAGACACATCGGACATTCCGATTGTAAACTTCGAAAGTTCCGATGTGTGTTTTTTGACCGTTTAAGGCAGTTGCATTTCTGGTAATTTAGACATATCGGATGTTCCGATGTTCACATCGAAAATTCCGATATGTGGCTGGGTGGAGGAATAACGGCTAGTTTTCACCCATTCCTATATATACCCCTCCACCCCATTAAATGCAAATGGCTTGATGGCTGTGGTTTTCACTTGAGCATTAATCACACTTCTTGACTTACTCTTTCTTCCTCTACTCCTTGATCTTAGTGATCCAACAAAAGAGTAAGAGTTGAAGAAGAATTGAGTCTAGATCACGAGAGAGACATTCTTGAGCATAAGAGACCATCTCCATAATTGGATTCAAGTTGCATTCGTTACTCTTGGAGGTTGAAGGACTCCTAGATGGCTAGGCATCACTCACGAGCTCCTGAAGATTGTGGGTATGTAACACCCTACAAATCTAAACTGTCGTACAAGAAAATTTCGACAGCATTTCTCCTAAAATTAGGACAAAACGGAAGCAACAACAAGATTCATAATAACCATTATAAACAGGAATAACATAAAAGCATCAATACTAGAGATAACAAGTCTAAATCAACCAGAAAACAAACATAAACGTAAAACAGCTCCAAAGAGGACATTAACAGGTCTATGATTAATAAAATTTCAGCAAGCTAATGAATTATTAAATGCACTAGTCCATGTGATTTTTGATGAGGGTTGATTGTGCTACTAAGCCCACCATTCAAGCTTACGACTCGCGAGAACTACCTGAAAACAACAAAATAACACCCTACAAATCTAAACTGTCGTACAAGAAAATTTCGACAGCATTTCTCCTAAAATTAGGACAAAACGGAAGCGACAACAAGATTCATAATAACCATTATAAACAGGAATAACATAAAAGCATCAATACTAGAGATAACAAGTCTAAATCAACCAGAAAACAAACATAAACGTAAAACAGCTCCAAAGAGGACATCAACAGGTCTATGATTAATAAAATTTCAACAAGCTAATGAATTATTAAATGCACTAGTCCATGTGATTTGTGATGACCCCGGAGGGTTGATTGTGCTACTAAGCCCACCCTTCAAGCTTACGACTCGCGAGAACTACCTGAAAACAACAAAATAACAAGGGGTGAGATTGGGTAATCTCAGCCAAAGCGGAACAACTTCTAACGAATAACACAGCCACAGTAAAACTAGCATACCAAATTCCTCATGTCCAATACCACATTATAGAGTCCACACAACCTCAGTAAAATGCATATGATTGTGCACATGCTTATGCCATGATCCTCCTCACCGTGCCCTTTCTAGGAACACACGGTGTTGTACTCTTGATCGCGCCTGTTGGCGTCGACAAACTTCAATGCATGATTATGCAGTTAATGCTTCATGCATAAATACATTCATAACTTCCCACTCTGAATTCACATGCTTGCACACCATCAAATAACATGGATAGAATGCGAACATCATTGAGATAGAATATCTCCACAATTCATCTTGCAAACAACATCTTTCTTCATTCTTACTCATGATTCAAAAGCCAAACAACCACATCACAATGCAGGATAGGATATTGTAATCTCATAAACAAGTAGTTAAACCATGTAGGTGTGCTGCAATTAAGGTTTATATTGAAGACGAAACAAATAGCGAGTTATAGTTTAGCAAGACCGCTACTTCCACTTGCCTTTACCAACGTGGATGACGAACCTAGTTGCGTCCAGAAGGGGCACCACCTGTACAAGTATTATTTCAGTACATAGCGACATCACAAATGATCACACAACTCGAACACACGCTTCCTAATCCCCGTTCCCTTCTTAAGCGCCAAAAACCCCAATCTGTCCGGGTCAAACAGCATCACCCTCTCTTCACAATTTCGTATCTTTTTTTATACAGATCATAAAAATACAAACAAATTACAGTAGCTAGATATTGACAAGATCTACAACTTTCATGAAGATCACAAATTTCAATTCCACTGTTAAATATGCCTAAACAAACGTCCAACACAGTGGACAAAATCTGTTTCCAGATTCTGTCCGTCATCTTGCAACAGCGATAACTCTCAGACCCATGCCCCAAAAATTCTGAAACAATTACATAAGCTATATCTCGACGTTATCTACAACTTTATAGTTATAGGTTTTTGCAGGAAAAATAGTCTATGCCATGTAAAACGCGAAACAATCCGCGCTGCACAATCTCCCCTTCCAAAAACAGCACCACGTGAACATCTACCCTTCTCCCCCATCAAGATCCATCTAAATCACTCACCACCAGATCTAATACACACCTAATCCCTAGGTAGAATAGGGGTAAAAGATTGGGAATTTTACCTTGAGTTCTCCCTTGAGAACCCACGAAAAACGCGCGACGATTCCCGAAACGGAAATCTGCTCGTCCTCCACGCCTCCACGGATCCTCTTCTCGCTTGCTCCTTCGGCGTTTAGCGGTGGATCTTGAGCCACCACGCAAGGGGAGGAAGAGGAGGAGTGGTGTGGCTGCTAGGAGGAAGGGGGCGCCCTAGGGCTTTTTGGGGGGGGTGACACCCCTTTTATATGGTGGGCCGGCCCACTAGGGGAAAAGAGAGAGAGGTGGGGAGGGGATTCGCAGCCCAGGCCCAGGTTTTCCTCGGCCCACTGTTTCTAGCCCGACAACTCCAAATTTAATATTAATACGTCGGATAAACTTCAATTATTTCATCCCCCGACAAATCCTTCATTCCTCTCCCGAAACAAAACCAGGAAAAGGAACCCTAGAATCGCTCTGACGCTCTAAGGCATCACATTCTCCCCTCCTTAAAAGGATTCGTCCCCGAATCTACTCCTCTTTGCTACGGAACCTTAAAAAAAGGAAGGCAAAATGGTAATCAACACTTTACCTTCAGCATCCTCAAAGAGTGTAGGATACTTCTTCCACATCTGGTCCTCAAGTTCCCAAGTTGCATCCCGCTCAGACTAATTGGTCCACAAATCTTTCATTGGACACTAACACGAACTATTCCCCTATTAAATAAAGGACACCTATTAGGTAATCTGGTATCGATCTGGAATCTCAACTCCCACTTCTCTCTTCAACCCGATCGCGAAACTCCGCATTCCAATCTCAACTCCTCTACCACAGTTCGTCAGCATTCAGACGACGCGAACCATGTGAGACACAACGCTCTAGGTAAGTCTCTAAATCAACCCAAACACAAACTCCTATCTCCTACAAGTGATTGATCTTTTACAAAAGAACCAATATCCACCCTTACCAACGACAGAGATAGCCTACTTTACAACCAGGGTCCGTAAATCCTTGAGAAACAATAACAACCGAACACAATCACTACGGTTGACACAAACTCGCTTGAACCCAGCGACAAATAGTTCCAAAAATTAATGTAATTACCTGCAACTTCCAAGTTGTCCACTACTAAATTAAGCAACCCCACCGAGGAACACATCAATGAAAACAATTCTCCAAAAAAAGTTTGAATTGAGTCATACACAACCTTCCTTTACTCTTCACTTTTAAACTACTTACGATCAGCGACCCACACTAGTTTTCCCTTGTAAGAAGGTTTCGCCTTCACATTCTTCCACCCAAGGACCAGGGCAAGGAGTACAATCCTTGAATAAACTCAACCATAACATAAACATTCATTTTCTTACCCCAAGCTTGAGCGTAAAAGAAATCTTAATTCTCACTAACACAACGAGCGACAATCACCACCTTTAAACCAAAGGGCTGAAATTCACATACACGGAACTCAACTTGGAAGAGGAACTCCATAGAACCAAAACCACCAAAAAAATTTTCTTCGGGAGAAGCTCTATTCAAAAGAGAAACACCGCATGAAAGTCTTACGCAAATGCATTTCACTTTTACCAAAACAAATCATCTCACTTTTATCCAAGGCCGAGCCATTCAGAAAAAGAAACCGATCAAGGAATTAAATGCTTCCACACAACCACCATCTCTTTTTCCTTAAAAAGGAACCAAACTCACTTCCCAACAGAAAAAATTGTTTCAACCACGAATATCATTCATGTCACAACCAGAAGAATCGTCTCTTAAACAAAAACTGTCAAACACCTCACACCACAACACAACTCTAGCCCAAAATAGAAATACAAATATTTCCAGATCATGAAGTTCCAAATCTTACATTGGATTAGCTACTTCTTTTGATCAACAATGCAACCAATAACTCGACCTTGAAAACTACGGACACAGTCAAAGCATACATCCTTGAGCATAAATGTCGCATTCATAACTTAAGCTAGTTTTCTCAAAGATGAATGAATGACGATATTTAATAGAATAACATTCCAAAATCTCCACAAATTACTTCAAGGTTAATCATTCTTTTATCCTTGTTTTAAGCCTCGAAATTAACCCACATTTGGCAGAATCATTCTAAGTTTAGGGAAACTCAAACACAAAGACAAAGAATACTTTGACCGAAAGTATTCAACCCAAATATCAAACAAACAAACCAATCCATATGAATTTTTAAACATAAGTTCAGCATAACTCCCGCCATCTATAGCATTCCACTACCCTTACCATTTAGATTTCAATATTCCCTATTTACTCATTGAGAAGGCCCATCAGGATTTAACAACAACTACACAACAAATTCTTACTCTTATTACCTTTTCCACAATTATAAATAAAGTTCACAGTGCTTATAAAAAACACATCCAACCAACACTACCTCATCAAGATCCCCACGGAGCAGCCTAACCTATATCATCATATTCTAAATTTGAAAGTCAGTGCTTCAACAAGTCTTTCAGCATGATGAACCTATAAATTCCATACCACATACGCGTCAACATCTCGACAATGGAAATTTATTCACCTAAAAGATGACTCAACAAGTAAATATTATCTCAACAAGGCACCAATCATAAATAGAAGTTTAAAACATACATTTATTAAGGACAAAATCACGCGTCATGCTAACTATCCCTGGTTCACTCCATCACAACATGTTACAATTTCCACCATTTTAACAAAGGTTTTCAACAATTAATCTAATCAGTTACCACCACTACTAAGTCATCAATATCAATAATTGGCATAATTGTAAAACAACAACATTGCTTTTAGTTACCCTATCCATAGGCTATGACAAATGTCACTACACAACATACTCCAACTATGTAAAATAGATTGAATAATTTAAGCCATCCAAAGCTCTTATAACAACAACGCTAAATTAAATTTAAATTTTTTTAATTTTTTTAGCTACCCTATACACGGTTATAGCAAAATTGCCACTCCAAGACATACTCCAGCCTTTTTTAAAGTGAACTGAATAGGTGAAATCATCACAAAGCTCTTACGACAATGGCAAAACTTATGTCTTCCCAATTGATATCGATACTAGCATTATTGGAACGCATATTGCATACTTCGAATCTACTAATAGTTTGCAACGTCATAAATATCAACTCTAATCAATTTCCAAGTTAAAGTCACTAGCCAACACGATTAAATTAGAACATCTTTAAACAACCAGCATGGTTTCTTTAACAATATCGGTAGTCCACCATTACAATTAAATTGTTCTACCGACCTTATATTAAAATGTCTCTAAATAACCCACTAATTTTCTATTACCTTCCACATTAGTTTACATCATCGTAATGTTCTAACTACGCATCAAGATTTAAAGCTTTAAACATTGTCCATGGTCAAGGGCACATTAAAATAATGCAATAAATCCTAAGCATGCACATTAACACATTCAATCATTATCGCTATAGAGCAATCTACAATACTAGAAGTTTATTTAATCTCAAGCTAAAGATAACAATTACATTTTAATTGATTCAACTCACAAATTAACTTAGAAGTACATCATTCCATAAACCACATTGTTACATACTACGTAACACAGACATACCCTTGACAAACAGGAGGCAATCCAAAACATTAAAAAAACAAACACAGTTCTAGATCAAGAACAAACACCGATAAAAAAATTCTTCTTTTCAGGCAAGGAAGAAAAGCAAAATCCAAACATAAATGCAAGAGAGCTCGACCCTCAAATGTCCAATCATAGTAGCCAAAACTCTTCAAGAAATCCAAAACCTACACTTTCCACAAAGGAAGACGGATGCAAAAGGGAAGACCAAATGTCCAACTAAAATTTTCCGATAAAGATTCAAACTTAGCTCCATCCAGCTTGATCTGCAACAGGAGAAACTCCAACCCCTTTTTTTTTTAAAAAAAAATCGGGGAAACAACAACCACAGAAATTTCCTCCCAACGACAGTCCATCACAATAAATCAGGTGCCAAAGCAAAATTGTGACCAAAAGACGCGCAACGTAGAACTCTTCTTCTATGTCTTCACTCAAAGGAGACAAAACCACAAACCGCCAAAAGGACAAATCAGCGAGTGCTCAAAACTAAGCATTTTCCTCGGTTTCGAACCAACCACATACCCAGAAAATGAACCAAAACCGACCGTCAGCACGGTAAAGAACATCCGAAGGAATCCAGTCACTACCCGATCTACGACAGACACGGATAAGTACTCTTTCCCTACAGGGGTATAATAGTTCTTCGGTGGTGACTCTACCCGGCCACACCGTCAAACCACAGCCTCACTACAAACAAAAGGTGACCGAAACCCTTCGGCACCACAACCACACTTTATCACAAATGAAGCAACTCAATCAAATCTATCATAAATATAGCATTATACATCATCAAAAGTAGCATTCAACAACAAAGCTTAAATTCAACCTTTAAGCATAAGGCAACGATACCCATACCCTTTCCTACTATGCATCCATGTGTGTCAAATTTTAAATTAGTGATTCCACTTACACAAGTTTTAATGTTGCTATCCTATGACAAAATTTTAGTTAAAACCTAGGCCATGTTTCTAAGTTATTCCACATCACATTTTAGTTGTATCCTATAGTATGACACTAAAAATAGACATTCCAAGGACCTCTGACCGCCTCGATACCAAGCTGTAACAACCTACAAATCTAAACTGTCGTACAAGAAAATTTAATGACAGCATTTCTCCTAAAATTAGGACAAACGGAAGGCGACAACAAGATTCATAATAACCATTATAAACAGGAATAACATAAAAGCATCAATACTAGAGATAACAAGTCTAAATCAACGAGAAAAACAAACATAAGCGTAAAACAGCTCCAAAGAGGACATCAACAGGTCTATGATTAATAAAATTTCAGCAAGCTAATGAATTATTAAATGCACTAGTCCATGTGATTTGTGATGACCCCGGAGGGTTGATTGTGCTACTAAGCCCACCCTTCAAGCTTACGACTCGCGAGAACTACCTAAAAACAACAAAATAACAAGGGGTGAGATTGGGTAATCTCAGCAAGCGAAACAACTTCTAACGAATAACACAGCCACAGTAAAACTAGCATAACAAATTCCTCATGTCCAATACCACATTATAGAGTCCACACAACCTCAGTAAAATGCATATGATTGTGCACATGCTTATGCCATGATCCTCCTCACCGTGCCCTTTCTCAGGAACACACGGTGTTGTACTGCAGTCTGATCGCGCACGTCAAGGCGTCGACAAACTTCCAATGCATGATTATGCAGTTAATGCTTCATGCATAAATACATTCATAACTTCCCACTATGAATTCACATGCTTGCATACCATCAAATAACATGGATAGAATGCGAACATCATTGAGATAGAATATCTCCACAATTCATCTTGCAAACAACATCTTTCTTCATTCTTACTCATGACTCAAAAGCCAAACAACCACATCACAATGCAGGATAGGATATTGTAATCTTATAAACAAGTAGTTAAACCATGTAGGTGTGCTGCAATTAAGGTTTATATTGAAGACGAAACAAATAGCGAGTTATAGTTTAGCAAGACCGCTACTTCCACTTGCCTTTACCAACGTGGATGACGAACCTAGTTGCGTCCAGAAGGGGCACCACCTGTACAAGTATTATTTCAGTACATAGCGACATCACAAATGATCACACAACTCGAACACATGCTTCCTAATCCCCGTTCCCTTCTTAAGCGCCAAAAACCCCAATCTGTCCGGGTCAAACAGCATCACCCTCTCTTCACAATTTCGTATCTTTTTTTATACAGATCATAAAAATACAAAAAAATTACAGTAGCTAGATATTGACGAGATCTACAACTTTCATAAAGATCACAAATTTCAATTCCACTGTTAAATATGCCTAAACAAACGTCCAACACAGTGGACAAAATCTGTTTCCAGATTCTGTCCGTCATCTTGCAACAGCGATAACTCTCAGACCCACGCCTCAAAAATTCTGAAAAAATTACAGAAGCTATATCTCGACGTTATCTACAACTTTATAGTTATAGGTTTTTGCAGGAAAAATCTTCTATGCCACGTAAAACGTGAAACAATCCGCGCTGCACAATCTCCCCTTCCAAAAACAGCACCACGTGAACATCTACCCTTCTCCCCCATCAAGATCCATCTAAATCACTCACCACCAGATCTAATACACTCCTAATCCCTAGGTAGAATAGGGGTAAAAGATTGGGAATTTTACCTTGAGTTCTCCCTTGAGAACCCACGAAAAACGCGCGACGATTCCCGAAACGGAAATCTGCTCGTCCTCCACGCCTCCACGGATCCTCTTCTCGCTTGCTCCTTCGCGTTTCGCGGTGGATCTTGAGCCACCACGCAAGGGGAGGAAGAGGAGGGGTGGTGTGGCTGCTAGGGGAGGAAGGGGGGGCGCCCTAGGGCTTTTGGGGGGGGGTGACACCCCTTTTATATGGTGGGCCGGCCCACTAGGGGAAAAGAGAGAGAGGTGGTGAGGGGATTTGCAGCCCAGGCCCAGGTTTTCCTCGGCCCACTGTTTCTAGCCCGACAACTCCAAATTTAATATTAATACGCCGGATAAACTTCAATTATTTCATCCCCCGACAAATCCTTCATTCCTCTGCCGAAACAAAACCAGGAAAAGGAACCCTAGAATCGCTCTGACGCTCTAAAGCATCACAGGGTAGCCGTGAGAAGTTTGTGAAGACCGATTTCACCTCCAAAAGGGAAGAAATCAAAAGTGGAACCAAATCTCAAGTGTGACCGAGGTTTGGGAGGAAAGGGTTGGAAGAGACCCGGCTCTTTGTGAGCTTCCTTAACGGAGACGTAAGATCTCCTCAAGGATCCGAACTTCGGGAACAATTTCTTGTCTCCTTGCTTTGATTATCTTTGTGCACTTGTGTTCTATCTCCCTACTTAAAGTTCCACTCTAGTTGCTAGTCTTGTGTAGCTCTTTTACTCACTAAGTTGGAGAAGGAGCTAAATAGGAGTTCACTAGGTCTATTCTCTTATTGCCTTATTTGCTACTGTTCGAACATTCCATTATCATATCGGAAGTTCTGGTATACTTTAGAAGTTCCGATACCTTTTCGCTGCAATAAATTTCGATTCAAAATTTAAATAGCCTATTCCCCCCCTCTAGGCATATTATCATATCTTTCACAGGTGCTCCACGAGCACTCCTGCCGGAGTGACGGTTTGAGAGGAACCGATCTTTGATAATTGGTCGGCCAGGGAATTGTCCTTCCTGGGAATGTAGAGCACCTCGAAGTTCTTGAAGTACTTCTTCATCTTCCTCACCTCAACCAGGTAAAGCACCATTGAGTTATCGGAACACTGATACTCCTTGCTAACTTGGTTGACGACCAACTGCGAATCGCCTTTCACAGTGAGTAGCTGGACTCCGAACGCTTTGCATGCTCGCAGTCCGGCCAAGAGGCCCTCGTACTCTGCCGCATTATTAGTCGCGGCGAAGTGTAGTTGTATGGCATACTAGAGTTATTCCCCCTGTGGGGAGATCAACACAACTCCAGCCCCGAGCATTCATACGCACGAGATCCATCGAAGTACATGGTCCAATGATTTTCTTGAGGTTTATCGAGCTTGGTATCAGGCGGCGCTGGCTTTGTCCACTCGGCTACGAAGTCGGCCAAGACCTGTGATTTGATCACCATGCGGGTCAAGAATTGGATCTTGTACTCGGTGAGCTCCATGGCCCATTTTGCTATGCGACCACTGGCGTCTTGGTTTCTTAGGATCTCCCTAAGTGGAAAATTGGTCGAGACCGTGATCCTATGGGCCTGAAAGTAGTGTCATAGTTTCTAAGATGCCACTAGTAGCGAGTACAGAAGATTCTAGACCTCCAGGTAATGCTCCTTTGGCCCATGCGGTACTTTGCTAATATAGTAAACGGGTCGCTATGCCCCGTCCCGTTCTACTGTCAAGATGGTACTCACTACCTGTGGGGTCGCCGCTAGATAGAGCAGCAGAGTTTCCCCCGATTTGGGCATAGTCAGGATGGGTGGCTTGGACAGGTATTGCTTCATCTCTTCAAAAGAGCGGTTAGCTTCTTCCGTCCAGACAAACCATCATGTTTGCGTAGCGCCATAAAGAAAGGCAGTCCACGTTCACCCAACCGGGAAATGAAGCAACTTAGAGCCACCATTTGTCCGGTCAGGGCTTGGACCTCCTTTACGCAATTGGGAGGCTGCATGCTCTCGATGGCTTCGATCTTTTCTAGGTTTGCAACAATGCTCTGCGGCGCGACCATGTAGCCGAGCACTTTGCCTGCCCTCACACCAAAGACACATTTTTCTGGATTTAGCTTTATTTGATGCTTATTGAGGTTACAAAAAGTTTTCTCGAGGTTGGAAACATGACCTAAGGCGAGCTTGCTTTTGACTACTATGTCGTCCATATAAACTTCCAGATTCTGACCTATCAGATCTGGGAAAGTTTTCTGCATGAGGTGCTGAAAGGTCGCTCCAGCATTCCTCAGATCGAAGGACATGGTCATATAGCAGAAAGTCCCAAACGGGGTAATGAATGAAGTCTTCTCCCCATCCTCAGGCGATATGCTGATCTGGTGGTAGCCCGAGTAGGCATCCAAGAAGCTCATCAGCTAGGACTCCGCTGTCACATCGACCAACTGGTCTATGCGGAGCAGCGGGAAGTTATCCTTGGGACAAGCGGCATTTAAGCCCGTATGGTCGATGTACATGCACCACTTACCCCCTTTTTTCTTAACGATGACCGGTTTAGCCAGCCATTCCGAATGCTCGACTTCTCGGATGAAGCCTACCTTGAGGAGCTTGTTGAGTTCCTCCCGAATGATCTGCTGCTTTTCCGGGTGAGAAGCGCACGAGCCTGCTTTGCCAGGCTTTTTATCGAAATTTGGACCGCTTCTTTGTGCTCGATCACTTCCCTTGGGACCCCGAGCATGTCAGATGGTTCCCAGGTGAACACGTCCGCATTCTTCTGGAGGAAAGTGATGAGCTGTCGGGACCCGAATTTGCAAATCCGGACCCTCTGTGTATTCAGCACTAGTCCAGGATCACGCTAGTGCACACAATCTCAACATCGGTAAATATCACAATCATACACATCGATATTAGTAAAGTACTTTAATTAAAATAACCAAACTGGTTGCTTGACCTTATGGTTAAGTTACAACAGTACGCCACACAAGGCGAAAAATTATTAAGGAAATAAATTGCAGTGGAATAAAAGCATCAACGTGGCGCCATCCAGTATACCATAGGCAACTGACTGGGCTCGCTCCCTAGATAGACGTTTCCTCCTGAAGTTCTTCCTCCAAAGCTGGTGTCGCTTCTTCTTCAACTGGTGTTGTATTATTGCAAGGGGTGAGTACTTGGTACTCAGCAAGTCATGCACATAATGCAAACTAATATTCTACATGCATGGCTTAGTACAAGGAATGTTTCATGGTTCATTTGCAGTAGAACAGCAATTAACAAGTAGCATAAGTAGATTCAAAAGCGATGGAAGCAAATATATTATCAATAAATTTTCCAGGAGTTAAGTAAACACTTCTCCTTTTCCTAATCCACATTTCCATCAACGTCATCAATAAACCCAACCAAACTTTTCAAGTCCAAGTTATTTTCATGAAAGTCTAACCCTTGACTGTAATCCCCGAGCAGTGTCTAGTGCCGTGGACTCGGCTATTCGAATAGGTTGTACACTCTGCAGAGGTTGTGCACTTTACCCACAAGATACAGTCAAACACCACAAAGGCGATTGATCGTAACAAAGCCTTTCGGAAACCGCAAACTATACAAGTGAACTATAACATCCTCAATTTTGCTTTCTGGAGAAAAATCTAGTTTAAATAAATTAAATTCAAAAATTAGAGTTTCTTTGATGTTTATATTAACCTGGCATCCATTCCCATCCAAAATCGGGATTCAATTCCCTTCCGGTCGAAAAATAGAATTTCCAGATTTCCGCTAGTACCCAAAATTTCGCCCGAGTCCAAAAATGCTCCAAAAATCCCGAAACCACTTCAATTATGTCTCAAATATTCCAAAATGATTTTTGGAATAATTCCCTGGATTTTTGGACCTTCGATCCTATTTTATCTCGCGTGGCTTTTGTTTAATGCCCGCAATCCGCGCCTGAATATTTAATTCCACAAATTTCATCCAAATTCTGCGAAACCAATTTTATTGGGTCCTAAATATTCCAAAATGGTTCTAGGAATTTTTCCGGAATTTTTAGACTATTTTTCCTAATTTTTCTCTAGGGCGGATCATTTACGTAATTCTCGGCTAACCGGAGCCCGCCACGTGGCACTACAGTGTTGTCTTCAACCTTGGGCTGTCAAGAACAGAGAAGAGCTCTAGTTGTCTCCAATGGTGGTTGCTCTCTTTAAACCACTCCATCTCCCTCATCTCAACTCCAAATCACGAACGGCCGTTTCCGTTGAATCCGTATCAACGCCCTCTTGACATTCCCCACCTTCATTAGCCGCTAATCTCGCCGGAAACTGTTGCATTAAAGAAAAACCGAAATGCAATCAAATGCTCATAACTCGGCCGTTTCAACTCCATTCCGCATGATTCCACTTCCATTCTCTCCGTATAAGAATCCCCGTCCCGGTGGTAAGATCCTCCTTTAGCCTCTCTAACTCGTGTGCCCGTGAGATCAAGAAAACTGACGTCGGGTCGCCGTTTTCGGTGTTCTTCGTGTTCTTGGCCGTAGATCTCTCTCCGTTGGGTCAATCTTCATGCTACTTGGTTCCTTGTGACCGTGAGGGAGTCTAGAATCTAACCATTCAATCAATTTTAGGATCCCTCAAGTTTGGAAGGCAAATTTCGCGTTTTTGTCGGTTCGGCCGGAGTTTCGTTCGTCGCCAAATTAGTCGTCTCCGGTGAGAATCAATCCAATTCCTTCCTCCTATGGGTCCCTAAGGATGTTATCTAGTGAATCCATGATTTTATTTGGTCCAAATCCATGCAAAAATGAGCAAAAAATCGAATTTTGGACGAAAACGGGTTCTCTGTTTTTTTTGGAACCCACTGTGCACGTGGGTGCGTGCTCGTTGGCCGTGCCACGCCGCCACCCGCCACGCCGCCACGCCCATGTGCCGCTGCCGCGGCCGCGCCTACGCCCCAGCCGGCCAGCCATCGCTTAGCCAGCCACCACGGCCGACCCTCCTCCCCAAAGCTCCATCCTCATAACCATGGCTTTGGCCCAAGCTAGAAGAAGCCCATGAGAATGACAAGTGGGACCCACTTGCAAGAGAGACAAGAGAAAACCCAAAAATCAGAAAATAGAAAAGGAATATTCCAGGGAATATTCCCTCGTTTTCCAATTTTTCGAAATTCAAACTTCGGACGCTCATATCTTCTCCGTTCGAACTCCAATTGAATCCGTTTAAATTTCTAAATTCATCTAAAATCAAGATCTACCTGCCAGTACTATTTTTGTAATTTTTTAGATTATATTTATTTTCTGCTATTTATTTATTGCCTCGATTTGCGCGTAGCCGAGGACCCCGACGCGACCGCCGACCCCGCCGCCGGACTTTCCACGTTCGACGACCTTCCCATGACCGAAGGCAAGTCTCCTTGACGCATATTGATCCTACGTTTATAAACCTGTTTTAAATGTTTTATAACCTGCATGCTATGTTTTATCGTATGTCAAATATAAGTACATAGTTAATCCGAATTGTAAATTCCTCCTTGGTTATCGACATCCCTGTTAATTGTAACCCTAGGATAGTTGATATGCCATGTTAATGCTTATATGGTATCCTTTGTGACATAGTACGGTAGAATTGCTTAGTACGGTAGAAAACAACCCATGGGTGGGATTACTTAAAAAGAATGATTTCAAGTATGATTTGGAAATTATTATTATGATTTTGGTACTGTTTTTCTAAAATAAAAAGAAAAGGAAAAATGGTTTGGACTTGGGCGGATTGGATTGTCGGGTGGGTGCGGATAGAGCACTAGTTGTCTTGTGCAAGTACCGCCACAAGTCGATTAAGGACCGACGCTTGTGATTGTCCATTCTAAGCATAACCGTACTACCATATGTCTATAATGGTACGACCTGGCTAACTAATTTGTAGAATCCTAACTTAGACTCACCACTCGGTGGAATGTGAGTGCCGGATAGAGGCAATGTCGTTTTTCTCACACGGCGCAAGAGGGGGCTTCTGTACTGGGTGGCTAGAACCCTAACAACGGTGAAACCTCAGCGGGTGGGTCGAGTTAGGTGGATACATTGTAACGGCCTTGTCATGATCTCTCTGCCAGCACACCAAAGGAAGTGTGTTAATCCGGAGGCAACAAGAGATGATCATGTCTTGTGGGTAAAGTTGTACACCTCTGTAGAGTTAAAACTATTCGAATAGTCGTGCCTACGGTCAAAGGCAAAGCGAAGAATGCTTTCATATTGGTAGACTTTTGTTTTGGTTTTAAAAACTAAAAGGTGTTTTGTTTTGGGGTTCGGGAGTGGTTAGAACTCTCGGATGTTGTTTGGCGGATAGAGCCAACGAGGTGGAAAGAACCTGTTTTATACTTGATGGATGGAGTCATATGATTAACCTTGATCTTTTAAAAGTTGGCGGATAGAGCCTTTATATTAGTGATGGTGGATAGAACCTCACTGCAATATTAAAAATTCAATTGTTAAAAAGAATTGTAAAAAGATGCTTTGTGAAACTTATTAATTAAGTATGGTTTAATAAAATTTGGCTTTATGCAAATGAACCCTGATAAGCTTCCTTTGGAAAGCCCCACATAATCATACTTTCCCTGACTTGCTGAGTACTTTTGCACTCACGTGCTACATCAACTTGTCATCATCAGAAAATTATCAAGACGCAGCTGAAGATGGTGAGTTCTACCCCGAGAAGTTCGAGGAGGATTGCCAGGATAACTAGCCGCGTTTCTAGTCATCGCCTGTGGCGTTTTGGTGTTCGCTTGTTTTTGCTTTCGTTTTCCGCTGTCGTGTCTCCGGTCTGTTGACCGAGTATTGTAATAACTGGCCATGTGGCCCATACTTTAATATTTATGTTACAATTTTTGTTATGTTCGGCAATGAAGTATCACTGTGACTGTGTGTACTAGCTACTGATCTGGGACTAGTACGGAAATACACAGGAGATTTCGGATAGCCGATCCGGGGTCTCACATGAACCTTCCCAGTTTTTTCCATACACCATCCCTTCCCTCTGCGGAGGCGAAGTATGGGACTGACATACTGTTGGACGGGTACCATGCCATAGCCCTGGTACGCTCCCCCTTCAAGCTACACAAAGGTGTAGTTGACACCCTGAGGTTCCACATGTAAGTTATTAGTAACTTACTCAACTAGGTCCGTCCCATTACAGACTTGTGGTTGCACGTTTAACTCAGATCAAAGGCTTGCAAGGTTAAGTCCTTAGGATGACCAGGGCAAGACTACCCGAAGAACCAAAGCGACATCCCCGGTGCCACTCATGGCCCACCATATCATTCTTGCCACTTGCCCCGGTCTAAATCTATTTATCATACCCAGTTGATTACCATGCACCACGTGCCCTTATCACCATCACAACACATGATACTTCTCCAAAATAGATTCAATATCTCATTAAGTCAATATTAACATTTGATTGTCCAAGATCATGTCATGTGCACGTAGCAGGTCTAAGCAATATACTACAACAGTCTAAATGCTCAATGTTGGCAATTTAATAAAGACCAACTAATATCCACCACTAGGTCGACAAGGGTTCATGTCACATAATTTAATTAATCAAGGTGTCATACTGTAATTTGGCGTTTATCTGATTCCTAGAAATAATTTAAACAATTTCTAATTAAATTAGCATGCATTAAATTGAATCAAAATAATTTTCGAAAAATATGAGCAATATGATCAAAGTATGACTTGCCTTAAAAAAGTACTTGTTCTTGGTCTTGAGCTGGCTCCTTGGTCAAAACTTCACCTTCAAAGCCTTCGGGCACTTCAACGTCTACTCGTAACGCGCACAAATAGCAATAAATAAATAAACAGTGGACAAAAATTGTCCAAAAATTCAAATAAAATTCATAAACAGAAAGAGCACATTTTTATAAATTTTTAGAAGTTAGAAACATCCAAATCGGAGTTAAAACGCAAAAGTTATACCTTTTTAAAGTTTGAAAAATCTATTAAATAAATATAAACAGAGAAAAACTCATGTCCAAAAATTAAATAAAATTCACCATTAAGTAGATCTAAATTTTATAAAAATTTAGAAATTGGAATCACCCAAATCGGAGTTAAAATGCAAAAGTTATAAGCGTTTGAAGTTTGAAATATCAAATAAAAGAATAAACCGAATTAATTCATTTATTTTTCTATTGAAAATCCTATTATGACGTCAGCTGACGTCAGCGTGGAATTTGAATTTCCACCAAATTATTTTTCTAAAGGAAAATCGAATTACGACGTTAGCATTACGTCTTCCGATCCATGGTTCGGGTCCGATCCACCGTGGACCTGGTCCACCGTGGACCCGGTCCACGGGCGCACGTGTCACTGACACGTGGGACCCACTGGATGACGTCATTGCTGATGTCATCACCGCTCGGCTGAATGGCTCTGACAGCTGGAACCCACCGTGATGTCAGCATGACGTCACGGATGACGTCATCGCATGGTGGGCTGCCAAACAGCGACACGCTGCCCATCTTGGCGTCGCTGCGGCGTCGGCCGACGGCCATCGGCGCGCGGCGTGGACCGTGTCGCTTCGGCTCCCGGCCACATGGCATGATCTGGGCCGTTGGTTTGAAATCCAACGGTCCAGATCAGATCTAATCCCGCACGTTGCGGGCCAACACGGTTGATCTTGACCGTTCGATTCGAATCAGACGGTTTAGATCCGATCGGGTTTAACCGTGTCGTGGGGGCGACGTGGCATGACCCGGCGCTCGACGCGTGGCACAATCTACACCGTTCGATCTCGATCGAACGATGGTTATCGCATCTGACGCTACAACGCGGATTAACCCTAACAATACGATCTAGGTCTAACGGTTGAGATCTAACCCCTAGCACGGTGCAGTTTACGGCTACGTGGCTTAATCTAAAACGTTGGATCTAAATACAACGATCGACATTAGATCTTAAAAAAATCGCAACGTGCTTTCGTATGGGGTGACATGGACTCACCGTGGCCGTTGGATCTTGATCGGACGGTGGAGAAGCTTCACAAACCCTAATGTCGACGTGGCAGCGCTGGCTTGCCGGAACCGAGGAAGATGACCTAGCTGATGGAATTTCCGTGCGTCTCCGATGAAGTGCGTGGTACCTCCAGGCGCGCCTCGTCGCGATGGTTCCGGATCTGGGCTTGGTTGTGACGGGGAACGTCGGACACGGTAGAAAACCGCGGCGGGGTGCAAATCCTACTATGGTGAGCGATTGCGGGCTGGAGGCGACGACTTGCTCGGCGTGAGTTGGGGCAAAATGTGTGCGCGGAAGAGGGCAACACGGGGGAGGTGGCGGCGCATTAAATAGCGACCTCGACGTCCGTGAAATCCGCAGAAACTAAGGTCCACCCATGCATGACGGCGGAATCCGGCGCCCACACGGAGAAGGTGACGTGGCACAATCCCATCCATTCATGCGTACACGATCAATGGCTGGGATCGCTCGGGCGCGAACGGGTTCGATCCGAACCCCACGTGGGCGACGTGGCTCAACGCTGGCCGTTGGATCTCGATCCAACGGTTGGGTGGATTAGGGTTGGGTCCGGCTCGGGTCTGGCTCGAACGCGGCTCGGTCGGACTCGAGTCAGACTCGAGTCTGGCTCGGTCGGATGAATAGTGCAAACCCGTTACGGTTTTCCAGCGATTTAATATTTAATATAATTATAGTAATTCAATTAATTCAAGAAAAATAGCAAAATGATCAGAAAAATTCTGGAAAATACTTTGAGACATTTTGGACTCAAATAAAATATTCCCAACAAAATTTTATTTAAAACTTTTAATTATTTAATTATCTCAAAAGGGAATAAATTCAAATTAAATCCAAATAATTCCCAAAAAATTCCAAAAATTCTCAAAAGTGTAAAATTTCATTTAAATGCATGAAGACCAAAAATTAGGGTGTTACAACCCCCCCTTAACAGAATATCAACCCTGAGATTCAGGGCTGTCTAAGGAATAGGTTCGGAAATTCTTTTCTCAAATCCTCCTCGCGCTCCCAAGTCGCTTCACTTTCCGCATGGTTGCTCCATTGGACTCTGCAGAAGTGGGTCGACTTGTTTCGGGTCTCTCGATCCCTGGTGTCCAGAATCTTCACGGATGTTCTCCCTGTAAGTTAGATCTTCCCACAACTCTATTGACTCTAGCGGTGTCTGTTCATCTGGCACTCGAAGACACTTCTTCAGTTGTGACACGTGGAACACATCATGTACTGCGGCAACTCCAGCTAATATGCAACTTCTCCTCTGCGACTTAGGATTTTGAACGGACCGACATAACGTGGTGCAAGTTTCCCTTTTGCGTGGAATCTTTTAACTCCCTTGAGAGGTGTAACCCTGACATATACGAAATCCTCCGGTTCAAAACTCAAGTCTCGGTGACGGTTATCAGCGTAACTCTTTTGTCTTGACTGAGCTATCTTCAGTCTTTCCCGGATCATGGCGATCTGCTCTTCGGCCTCTTGAAGAATGTCCGGTCCGAAAACATGGCGTTCACCTATCTCATTCCAATTCAATGGCGTTCGACAGGGTCGACCATGCAGTGCCTCAAAAGGTGACATATGTAAGCTGGCCTGATAGCTGTTATTGTAGCTGAACTCAGCGTACGGCAGACTCTTATCCCAAGAGGTAGCATAAGACAATGCACAAGCTCTTAGCATATCCTCTAGAATCTGATTAACTCTCTCAGTCTGTCCATCCATCTGCGGATGATAAGCGGTATTGAAGTTCAAACGGGTCCCCATGGCTTAATGCAGCTTGTTCCAGAATCTTGAGGTAAATTGGGTACCTCTGTCCGATAAGATCTTCTTCGGCACTCCATGCAAATAGACGATTCTGGTCATATATAATTCTGCTAACTTATCTCCCGAGTAAATGGTCTTTACAGGGATAAAGTGAGCGACCTTAGTCAGGCGATCCACTATAACCCATATGGAGTCATACCCTCCTTGAGTTTTAGGTAAACTGGTAATGAAATCCATTCCGATTTCCTCCCACTTCCACTCAGGTATTTTTAGCGGTTACAGCAATCCTGCTAGCCTCTGATGCATTGCCTTGACTCTCTGACATATATTGCACAATGCGATGTGATCGGCGACTTCACATTTCATGCTTGGCCAACAAAATCTCTCCTTCAGGTCTTGGTACATCTTGGCACTTCTTGGATGAATGGAATACTTGGAATCATGAGCTTCCTCTAGAATCAACTATTTCAGCTCCTTCTTGTTCGGCACACAGATGCGATCCTTAATCTTCAACGTGCCTTGCTCATCCAGCCTGAAGTCTTCCGCCTTGCCTTCCTTCATCTTGGACTTAATCCTCTGAATCTTGTCATCATCCTTCTGTCCTTCTCGGATCTGATCCTCCAAGGTAGGCTTCACTTCTAGGGTAGCTAGGAATCTTTCAGGTACAACTTCCAATTCCGGTTTTGCATCAACACGCATCCAAGCCCCTGGCGCGATGCATCACAATAGATATCAAAGCTTTGATTAACATCTAGTAGGACTAACACCAGCGCTGAGGTCAATCGCTTCTTCAGCTCTTGGAAACCTTTCTCACATTTCGGCGTCCAGTTAAACTTCTTCTCCTTTTTCAACAATTGCGTAAGAGGTCTCGCGATCATCGAAAAGCCTTCAATAAAGCGGTGGTAGTAACCTGCCATTCCTAGAAAACTACGGATCTGAGTTACTATCTTCGGTTGTTCCTAATGTAACACGGCTTCCACCTTGCTTGGGTCAACTGCAACTCCTTCTGCGGTCATCACATGTCCAAGGAATTCTACCTTGTCCTTCCAGAAATCACACTTGCTGAACTTGGCGAAGAGTTGCTGTTCCCTTAGCTTCTCCAACACTAACCTATGGTGTTCTGCGTGTTCTTCTCGGGTCTTAGAGTAGACTAGGATGTCATCTATGAATACGCCAACGAACTTGTCCAAATATTCCATGAAAACCTTAATAATCATATTCATGAAATATGCGGGTGCATTCGTCAGTCCAAAGGACATAACTGTAAACTCGTAATGTCCGTATTTTAACGAGAATGCGGTATTCGGAATATCCTCCGATCGGATCTTTAGCTGGTGATATCCTGACCTCAGTTCAATCTTAGAGAAAACTCTGGCTCCTCTCAGCTGGTCAAATAGGTCATCGATCCTGGGTAGCGGGTACTTGTTCTTTACGGTAACATCATTGAGTGCACGGTAATCTATGCATATCCTGAAACTCCCGTCCTTCTTGATGAACAGAACTGGTGCTCCCCATGGCGACAAACTCGGTCCGATGAATCCTTTCTCCATCAACTCTTCAAGTTGTTTCTTCATCTCTACCAATTCCTCGGTTGACATCCGATAGGGTCTCTTTGCTATCGGCGTTGTTCCAGGTACTAACTCGATCACAAATTCTATGTCTCGGTCTAGCGGCATCCCAGGGAAATCTTCAAGAAAAACATCAGGATACTCATTCACCACTGAGACATCCTCTATGCTGATTGCCTTCGCATTGTTGACCATCAACTGTCCATCACGAACGGCGGTCGCTTGAAGCTCTACTTTTCTTCCACAAGAGCTCTCCACAGATATAATTCTTCTTCCACAGTCGAGCACGGCCTTGTGCTTGGACAACCAATCCATTCCCAAGATAACATCTAAGGTATGGGTTCCCAATATTATGAGGTTTGCTAGGAATTCTATCCCTTTTATTAATATTCTCACCCCAGAACATCCTACTTGAGATCGGAGTTCTGACCTAGGGGTTTGAACTATAAGCATGCCTTTAAGATCCACAATTCCCAAATCATTCTTAGAAATAAAATCTCGAGAAACAAACGAATGCGAAGCTCCAGAGTCGAAAAATACTGTTGCAGGTACTGAGTTGACAAGTAACTTACCCAGTACGACGCCCGTGGCATTCTGAAGTTCATCTGTGGTCACGTGATTGACTCGGCCTCTCACCACGGTCTAGGGCACGGCTCCTGGCTATGCTGTCCCGCGGTTTGCTCCCGGTGCAGGTGTCCGGCGGGTGTGGAGCCCAAGTTGAAGCGAACTGGGGTCACTCCTACTGTCTTCTTGGGGCAGTTGTTGGAGAAGTGCCCTGACTCGTTACATGTATAACAGTGCCTCATTGCTCCCTGTTGACCGTTCGAAGTGGCATTTCTGGCTGGAGCTGGTGTCTGATAATTCTGATTGACGGGTCTCAGTGCTGGCGACGGTGTCCTTGCTGCATTCTGTGGCTGGAATCTGAAAAACTGATTTGGCGCAACCCTCAGACACTGCTGCGCTCCCTGGCGTGATCCCTGCTGTTGCATTCTGCGCTTCCTGTTCTCATCCAGTTCCTTGCGCTTGTCCTCAAGGATGAGCGCCTTGTTCACAAGTTCCTAAAAGTCAGGGAACGTGTGGGTGATCAATCCCACCTGCAGTCCTGAGTTAAGTCCCTTCATGAAACGGGACTGCATGGCCTTGTTCGTAGCCAGGTCTTCAGACGCGTAGCGTACAAGTTGTGTGAACATGTTCAGATATTCCGACACCGGTTGATTACCTTGCTTCAGTGCCCTGAATTCTTCCTTCTTTAAGTCCATTATTCCCTCAGGCACATGATACTGACGAAATGCAGCGGTAAATTCCCCCCATGTGATTTCCTATAGGTTCTCCTGCGTGGCGCAGAAGTTCTCCCACCACTCTTTGCAGTCCCTTTCAACTGATGAGAGGCGTATGAAGGATCGTTATTTTTGATCCAGTTGATTTTGATGATGAGTATTTGAAAAAGATTTGAAACCAGTTTGATATTTCGACAAGATTTATTTTTTGGTTTCTTTATTTGAAAAGATCTGAAATCAGTTTGATTATTTGAAAAGCTTTTTGATTTTTGCAAAGGTTTTTGTTCGTGTTTTGAAATCGTGTTCTTAGAATATTTAATGCAATGCACTCCTGTGAGTGGTTGCATGGTTTAATGTGAGTCAAGTCGCGGACTTGTGCTCGGAATCGTTTTGTGGTTTGTTCATGTGCAGGTATTGCTCGAGGGCGAATGTGGTCGATGACGGGACTGGAACTAGGTTCATGGAGGAACTGAGGTTCGGGATTAGGTTCAGGGGGAACTGAGGTCTTGGTGGTCAAGGATGTCATGCGGGACGTTCGGGCTAAGAGAATGGTGCACATGAAGAATGGTTAGTCACGTGAGAATGGCATGAGGTCATTCGTGTGCAAAGTGTTAGTCACGTGAGTATGGTAGGGTTGCCATACGCGTGCAAGAGTTGTACTCGGCCAGGTTGGGCCAAGTGGAGTTGTGTTGAATACATGCTCTTTCTAGGATTAGGAGTGGGAATCCTTTTAGGATTAGGAATCCTTCTAGGATTAGGACTCCTTCTAGGATTAGGTGTGTTTGCCTTCTTTAAATAGAAGGGTTGCCTCCTGTTGAAGGCAATCAAGCTTTGAGCAAGCTTTAGGGTTGTACTCTTTTGTTTGGAGTATTTTAGAGAAAAGAAAGGAGAAATAAAGATCAAGTTCATCAAATCTTTCGGCGAGCTACAATTCTAGTTAGATTTATTCTCGCCATCTTCTGGAATAGTAAGCTTGCGAAGGTCATAACTTTTGATCCGTAAGTCCGATTGAGCTGATTCTTTTTGGGTTTGATTCGTATTGGAATCTAGTTTCTTGTGTCCAAATTTCAGATCGATCGGACGGTTGAATCTCCGGAAATTAGCATTTTACCAAACCTCTATCATTCTGTTTTTTTCGAAAATGAGGCAATTATTTGGTTTTATGTTGGGGTAAACTTTTAATAGATCAAGAATTTGGTTTTAGCTTCCGCACAATCATTCACCCCCCCTCTGATTGCTATATTCGGTCCTACAGCGTAGAGCACCCTCTCATTTCCCACACATTTGGTAATATGTAGCTTCCATTCTATTGACCTCAGCCAATCATCTGCCTCCAGTGGGTTGGTGTTTCCAGAGAATGTGGGTGGATGAGTCCTAATGAATTCAGACAGCCTGGAATTCTATCGCTGTCCTTGATTAACCTGGTTGGCAGCGGCCTGAGCAGTGACATGCTGCATCTGTTGCATCATAGCATGCATCAGCTGGGTCTGTGCAGCAAGGAAAGCTCCAAAATTCTGCATGTCAACTGGCGGTGCTGGCTGGGGTGCAGGTGCTCCATCGTTGGGGTTTTCGGCTGAACGAGAACCATTTTCATTGCCTACAAGGTTTCCGCGGGTGTTCACCATCTGTCGATTGCTCCAAGTTTTTAGAGACGAGAGGAAAGCAAGAATAGGCAAGTAGTAAAGAAACTTATGCGGGGTAAAAGGTGTAACTCAAAACCCAACTTTATTATTTATTCAATAATAACTTGGTATGGTTGCTTACAATGCCTAAGGGCCTTGCAACACAGACTGCCCACTCAGCAAGCAATAAAAATCCAAATCGAACTAACACACTAGAGTCTAACGCCTCTAAGGGTGACTCTTTATTCTTAGATGCGACTCGACGAAGGAGTCTCAACTGCAAAACCTTCGCTCACTCCTCGACCCAACCTCCACGACCTCCACGTGGCGGGTGCGGTGGCATAGGCGCAAAGCAATCGCCATGCCCCCACAACAACTGTAGTCGAATAAACAGCATCCTCCTCGGGCTCTGGTGTGGGTTGTGACTCTGGCTGTGGCTCCTCGGGATCTGGCTCGTGCAGCTCCAGTACTAGCTCCGGCCCCTGTCCATACAATGCCATCTCCAGCTCATCAATCCTTTGCAGAAGATGGGACATATACTCTCGAATCTCCTGCAGACTTCTCTTCTCTTTCTTGACCTCCTCACGGGCCTTCTGCAGTTCCTGCACCGTATCATCGAGTGCATCCTCCTGCGCGACGATGAACCCCGCCAAGTGTGTGACGGTGACATCCTATATCGGCTCCCGCTCAACCCTGTTGTCTCGACGTGGATGGTGACGAAACATTGTGCCCTCCAGCTCTCTAGAGTAGGTGCGAGCAATGTGTCGCATCGCTCGACGCGACACCTCCTGGATCCCCATCTGGAAGATGGACCTCCTGGCCATGAAATAGCATGGGCGGCTGAACTTTGTCTTCTCGCGAGCATACATAGTGATCTTGACATCCCATGCCTTGACCAATCCAGCCTGCACTACGGTAATTCCCTGGTAAAGTGGCCTCTCGAAACCTCCAAGCACCTGCAACATACACCATAACTCAGTGACGTAGCCTCCTTCACGCTCGGCATAGTTGTTGAGCATCTTCATCTGCCAAGAGACACTCACGTGAGAACGCAACAATTTTTAAACCACGTGAGAACAAGAGAAATTCAGCAAAGGGGTATGAAAAGAGAGAAGGGGATAAGGCGAGATTTCGTTCTTCATCCTGACAAATTTTAACCTTAGAAAATAGGTTTTATCCTTACAACGACCATTCTAACTAAGGGATAGTCCTACAGTCAGTATAGCTCTGATACCACCTCTGTCGGGACCCGAATTTGCAAATCCGAACCCTCTGTGTATTCAGCACTAGTCCAGTATCATGCTAGTGCACACAGTCTCAACATCGGTAAATATCACAATCAAACACATCGATAATAGTAAAGTACTTTAATTAAAATAACCAAACTGGTTGCTCGACCTTATGGTCAAGTTACAACAGTACGCCACATAGGGCGAAAACTTATTAAGGAAATAAATTGCAGCGGAATAAAAGCATCAACGTGGAGCCATCTGTCGGGACCCGAATTTGCAAATTTGGACCCTCTGTGTATTCAGCACTAGTCCAGGAACGCGCTAGTGCATACAGTCTCAACATTGGTAAATATCACAATCATACTCAACGAAATAATAAGGTACCTTAAATAGTTAACCAAGCTGGTTGCTCGACCTTAAGGTCAAGTTACAAATATACGCCACGCAGGGCGAGAACTTAAATAAAGAGAAATAATAGCAGCGGAAAATGAGATAACTTCGTGGCGCCATCCAGTATACCACAGGCAACTGACTGGGCTCGCTCCCTAGATAGACGGTTCCTCTGGAAGCTCCTCCTCCAAAGCTGGTGTAGCCTCTTCTTCAACTGGTGTTGTATTGTGGCAAGGGTGAGTACTTGGTACTCAGCAAGTCATGCACGGAATGCAAGCTAATATACTACATGCATGGCTTAGTACAAAGGAGTAGCTCAGGGTATATTTGCAATAAAACAACATCTTGACAAGTAACATAAGTAGATTCAAAAGCAGTAGAAACATGTTTAAGAGCAATAACTTCTCCAGCAATTAAATAAACATCTTTCCCAAATCTAATCCACATTTCCATCAACATCATTATTAAACCAAACCCAACCTCTCAAGTCCAAGTCATTTTCAAGAAAGTCTAACCCTTGACTGTAATTCCCGAGCGATGTCCAATACCGCGGACACGGCTATTCGAATAGATTTTACACTCTGCAGAGGTTATGCACTTTACCCACAAGATACAGCCAAACACCACAAAGGAGAGTGTCCGTAACAAAGTCTTTCGGAAGCTTCTAACCGCACAAGTGGTCCTTCCCGGTGATTGCACGCTAACCCTTCCCTTAGCGAAGGCGGAGTTTAGGCCAATCCACCGTTAGATGGGTACCTGGCCGCAGCCGATGCAGACGCTCCGTACAACTACACAAAAGGTATAGTTGACACCTGAGGTCCCACAGCGTTATTAGCAACTTAATCAACTAGGTCCGTCCCATTACAGACATGTGGTTGCACGTTTGACTCAGTTCAAAGGCTTGCAAGGTTAAGTCCTTAGGGTGACCAGGGCAAGACTACCCGAAAAACCAAAACAACGTTCCCGGTGCCACAACTGGCCCACCCGATCATTCTTGCCACATGCCCCGGTCAAAATCTATTTATCAAACCCCCAGTTGATTACCATACACCACGTGCCATCAACATCAGAACACATGATACCTTTCCAAAACAGGTTTAATATATCATTAAGTCAATATTAACATTTGATTGTCCAAAATCATGTCAAGAGCACATGGCAGGTCTAAGCAATGTACTACAACGATCTAAATTCCCATGTTGGCAATTTAATAATGTCCAACTATTTAATCCTCAACTAGGGTGACAAGGGGTTCATGGCATACAAATATCTATGTCAAGGTGGCATACAGCAACTAGGCAATTAACTAATCTCCCAAAATCAATTAAAGCATTTTATAATTGAACTAGCATGGAATAATTTAAATCAAATTAATTTCAAAATGGGATCAACATGTTCAAAGCACAACTTGCCTTCAAAGAGTACTTGTTCTTGGTCTTGAGCTGGCTCCTGAGTCAACACTTCACCTTCGAAGCCTTCGGGCACTTCAACGTCTACTCGTAAAGCGTGCAAATAGCAATAAATAAATAAACAGTAGACAAAAAGTACCCAAAACTTCAAATAAAGTCCACAAACAGAGAGAGCATAATTTTATGAATTTTTAGAAACTGGAATCGTCAAATTCGGAGTTTAAATGCAAAAGTTACAACCTTTTAAAGTTTAAAGAAAACATTAATTAAATAAAAATAGAGAAATATTCATAATCAAAATTTAATTAAAATTCATATTTGAGTAGGTCTCATTTTTATGAAAATTTAGAAATTTGAATCTCTCAAATCGGAGTTGAAACGCAAAAATTATAAGCGTTTGAAGTTTGAAACCATTTTTGAAATCAATAATCCGAATTAATAAATCATTTTCTTTTTCGGAAATTAATTTATTGCGTCAGCATGACACGTGGACCAATCGGGAGCCGCCACGTCGCCTCGGGTCCATGGACGGCGCCGCAGCGGCTTCGGTCCACCGTGGACCCGATCCCACGACTCACGCGTGTCTCACCGACGGTGGACTTCTCGGATGACATCGAAGTAGCGTCATCACGCCTGGTGAGGGCGGTGGCAATTTGGGCCCCACCGTGACGTCGGCATGACGTCATGGTGCGGATTAGCTGGGCGGCCCGACACGCTGGCCCCAGCTGGCGTCACACGTGGCGTCGGCGGTGACCAGCGGCGGCAGCGGCCCGACGCGGCGGTCAGACTTCCGCCCATCTGGCTAGATCTCAGCCGTTGATTTGAAAATCAACGGCCCAGATCGGATCTGGCTTAACGCGTTATCGAAACCGCTCGGCTGGTATGGACCGTTCGATCTCGATCGGACGGTCAAGATCAACTCTAGAGTTACTACGTGGCTAACCCTAGCCGTTTGATCTAGATCTAACGTCTGAGATTGGATCTAGTACGGTGCAGTTCTAGCTACGTGGCACAATCTAAACCGTTGGATCTAAATCCAACTGTTGGAAATAGATCTGAAAATTACAACGTGGGATTTTACCGTGGCGACGTGGACGAATCTGGGCCCTCGGATCTTGATCGGACGGCTGATGGAGTTCGCGAGGCGGCGACGGCGCGCGGCGGAGCAGAGGTCACCGGAGACGAGGACGACGACACGCCCGACGGCATTTGGGCGCGATCCCGGCGAAGTGAAAGGTCCCCTCCAACGCGGCTGGTCCTTGCGGTTCCGGATCTGGGCTCAACGGCGGCGGAGGACGGTGGATGGCGGCGGAATCGGTGAATAATCGCGGCGGAGACCTAGCGCAACTACGGCGAGCTCTAGCGGGCAAACGGCAGTGGCTCAGGTGACGTGGGCTAGTGCTATGGGTGCGCACGGAAGTCGGCTACCCGGTGGCGGCGGCGGTGCTTTAAATAGGGGCCTCGGCTTCCGTGAAAAGCGCGGAGACCGAGGCCCACACGCGGGCGGCGGCGGAGTCCGACGAGGACTCGGAGAGGGGTGACGTGGCTCAACGCGAGCCATTGGATCAGGATCCAACGGTGCGGGGTTTGGTCTCGGGTCCGGCTCGGGCGACTTGGCTGGCTCGGTCGGACTCGGGTTCGGCGACGTGGCTCAATCTCGGCCGTTCGATCTTGATCGGACGGTCGAGAGGGTTAGGGTTAGGTTGGGTTCGAGTCGGACTCGGACTCAAGTCAGACTCGGGCTCGGGTCGGGTCCAGGTCGGAGGAACAGTACAAACCGGTTAGGTTTTCCAGTGATTAAATATTCAAATTAATTCCCAGAAATTCATTTAATTCTTTAAAAATAGTAAAATACTCAGAAAAATTCCAGAAAAATTCTAGAAAATATTTTGGGGCATTTTGTACTCAAATAAAATATTTCCAACAAAAAATTATTTGTAAAATCAAATTCTTTAATTATTTCAAAAGGGAATAAATCCAAATAAATTCCAGAAAATTCCAAAAATTCACCAAAGTGCCAAATCTTATTCAAATTCATGAAAAGCAAAAATTTGGGGTGTTACAAACCTTCCCCCTTAACAGAATCGCGTCCCCGAGATTCAGGGTTTACTAAAGAATAGGTTCGAAAACTCTTTCTTCAAATCCTCTTCGCGCTCCCAAGTTGCTTCACTCTCCGCATGGTTGCTCCATTGAACTCTGCAGAAACGGGTTGACTTGTTTCTCGTTTCTCGATCCATTGTGTCTAAAATCTTGACGGGGTGTTCCTTGTAAGTCAGATCCTCTTGTAGCTCAATTGACTCCAGCGGTGTCTGCTCATCAGGTACTCGGAGACACTTCTTCAACTGGGACACGTGGAACACGTCATGTACTCTTGCTAGTGATTGCGGTAACTCTAGCTGGTATGCTACTTCCCCTCTCCGACTGAGAACCTTAAATGGTCCAACATATCGCAGCGCGAGTTCCCCTTTTGCATGGACTCTCTTAACTCCCTTGAGTGGCATAACTCTGAGATACACGAAATCTTCCGGCTCAAAGCTTAGGTCTCAGCGACGGTTATCGGCGTAGCTCTTCTGTCTTGACTGCACTATCTTCAGTCTTTCTCGGATCATGGCAATCTGCTCTTCAGCTTCTTGTAGAATGTCCGGCCCGAAGACTCGGCTATTTGAATAGGTTGTACACTCTGCAGAGGTTATGCACTTTACCCACAAGATACAGTCAAACACCACAAAGGCGATTGATCGTAACAAAGCCTTTCGGAAACCGCAAATTATACAAGTGAACCTTCCCGGTTTTTGCCATACGCCATCCCTTCCCTCAGTGGAGGTGAAGTATGGGACCGACATACCGTTGGACGGGTACCATGCCATAGCCCTGGTACGCTCCCCCTTTAAGCTACACAAAAGGTGTAGTTGACACCCCGAGGTTCCACATGTAAGTTATTAGTAATTTACTCAACTAGGTCCGTCCCATTACAGACTTGTGGTTGCACGTTTGACTCAGATCAAAGGCTTGCAAGGTTAAGTCCTTAGGATGACCAGGGCAAGACTACCCGAAGAACCAAAGCGACATCCCCGGTGCCACTCATGGCCCACCAAATCATTCTTGCCACTTGCCCCGGTGTAAATCTATTTATCACCATGCACCACATGCCCTTATCACCATCACAACACATGATACTTCTCCAAAATAGGTTTAATATCTCATTAAGTCAATATTAACATTTGATTGTCCAAGATCATGTCATATGCACGTAGAAGGTCTAAGCAACATACTACAACGGTCTAAATGCTTAATGTTGGCAATTTAATAAAGACCATTGAAGGATCATTGTTTTTGATCCAATTGTTTTTGATGATGAGTATTTGAAAAGAGTTGAAATTGATTTGATTATTTGATAAGATTTGAAAGTGGTTTGATTATTTAGTGGTTGTATGGATTAATGTGAGTCAAGTCGCGGACTTGGGCTCGGAAATTGTTTGTGTGTTTTTGTTCATGTGCAGGTGTTGCTTGAGGTCGAACGTGGTCGGTGACAGGACCGAGACTAGGTTCAAGGGAGGAACTGAGGTCGTGAGGGTCGAGGGTGTCATGCGAGACGTTCGGACTAGAGAACGGTGCACGTGAGATCGAGATCGTTGCAGCGTAGTGGCAAGAGGCCGTACGCGTGTATACGAATTTTTGAGTGTGTGTGTGTGTGTGTGCATGCAAGTGTGTGTGCGTGTGCATGCATGTGTGTGTGCATACGAGCATGTGTGTGTGTGAATGCATTTAATGCATGTGTGTGTGCATGCATGGAGTGTGTGTGTTTGCATGCAAGTGTGTGTGTGTGTGTGCATGCATACAAATGCATGTGAATGCATTTAATGTGTTGCATGCATGCATGTGTGAGTGCATCGCCGTGAGTGTGTGTGTGCGTGGCGTGAGTGTGCTGTGAGTGCGTGTGTGTGCATTTAATGCTTTACGTGTGTGTGCACTTCTTTGTATTCTTGAATGACCAAATCAGAAACAGCAGTTCTTCTCCGTGTCGAAGAGGCCAGCAATCCGAGTCTGTGGAGGCAGCGGGAAAAATAGAAAAAGGATTCCTAAGTCTAAACAGATTTTTGATAGATTTTTGGGTGACTCTTGTCCTTTAAATAGAGGGTTCTAGGGGCTTAGAACTCATCCAATGCAAAGGGCAAGAAGCAAAAGGTGCCTACAACAAAGAAAAGCTTTTGTGCTCTCTTTAGTTTGTTTAGGGTTTTCTAATCTTGTGAGATTAGAGATTTTGTTTAGGGTTTTCTAATCATTGAAGATTAGAAGATTTTTTTTTGGTGTCATCTTGTTGAAGATGGCTTTGGAATAAAAAGATAAGTTTATGCTATATTCTCTTTTTTTTTGCTTTGATTCTTGATTAGAAGGTTTGTTCGATTTTTGATAGAACTAGTTTTGATTTTTGTTCGACTTGTCTCGCTAATTAATCTAGGGTTTTGATCTCTACAATATTAGATATTCTTCCGCTATTTAGGGGTCTTTAATTTTCCGAAAGAAATAGTTGAATTTTATTCGGCATCTATTCACCCCCCCTCTAGTTGCCTACTCGGTCCTACAAGTGGTATCAGAGCTAGGCTCTACTAATCCATCTTAACAGGTGATTAGTAAACGGTAAGTTATGGCAACAGAGAAATACTCAAACAAGCCGCCAATCTTCGATGGCACAGACTTCCCCCACTGGCGGATCCGAATGACTGCATATCTTCAAGCTCAAGGTAACGCGATTTGGCGCAAGGTAAAAATTTAAATGCGAGCTTCCTTCTAATGATGATATTGATAAAATCGAGTTTGAAAAAGATGTTGAAAACAATAATAGAGCTAGAAACATATTGCTTCAAGGACTTGCTAGAAAAGAATTCGATAGAGTCTCATTTACTCACTTTGCTCATGAAATTTGGAAATCTCTTCAAGATTATCATGAGGGCAATCGACTCTGTAAAAGAAGCTAGGCAAGATCAATTTAAAAAGGAATACACTAGATTTGAAATGAACTCGGAGAATCTCTAGATGATTGTTTTGCTCGCTTTAACAGAATCTTAAACAATCTTAGATGTAGATGTAAAGTACATCGACTCTGAAAATGCTAGACATTTCCTATCATCTCTTGATCTTAAAATCTGGCAAATGAAAGTGACTGCTTTTAGGGAAGCTCACAAGATGAGTGAAATGACTTTGGATAAACTATATTCTAGTCTTAAGACTTTTGAGATAGACATTGTTTCAAGAACTTCCAATGATAACTCTATGGCTCTTAATGCTAATTCTTCATATGATAATGCTACTAGTTCTTCATCATCATATTCCATTACTGCTTTGAGTGCTCTTAGTGATGAGCAGCTAGATCAAATACCCGGAAGATACACTTGCTCTTCTTTCCAAGCGTGTCAATGCAGCTTACATGAGATCAAGGGAGAGAAGAGGAGCCTCCATCCTTTGCTACAAGCTGCGGCAAGGTCGGGCACATCCGTGCTAACTGTTTCAATAACAAAGATAAAGAGGAGAAGGAGCAAAGCAACTCCTACAAGTCCTTTCGGCCAAAAGAGAGCAAGGACAAAAATAAACAACGGACAAAGAAGATGCTCAACAAAGTCTTGACGGCAATTGGTCGCTTAGACTTAGCGACATTGATGATTCAGCGGCGATGAGAAGGAAGCGAAGCAAACGGTGAACGAGAAAGATTTCACGGATTTGTGCTTCATGGCGAAAGGGAACACTAGTGATTCTAGTGACAACGACAGCACCTCCAGCCCGGCGGTGATGAGGTAATACCTTCGTATGATGAGCTTTGTGAAGTTTTAGTCATATTGAGAAAATCTTTAAGAAAATCTTCACTCAAAAATAAAAACTTAGAGAAAGATCTATCAATGCTAAAATCAAAACTTTGATCTTAGAAATTCAAATTCTGAAAGACATGTGATTCTTGCTTAGATCTCAAATTTGAAATTAAATCTCTAAAAGAGGAACATATGATTAAACTAGAACAAGTTTATGCCAAACAATTGAAAAATAAAAAACTTGTGAAAAATGTTGGTTGCTCTCTTGATGGTTTACATGGTCAAACTTCTTGTTCTAAATGTCCCATACTAGAATTGAAGTTGCATGATGCAGATGCTAAGATTACTCAATTGTTTAATGATTTGCTTACACATGAAGTTCTTTCATGCTCAACTTGTCGCATAAGCAAAAGAAAAAGTAGTTGTTTCTGTAATAATTGTTTAACACTCTCTCGAAAAATTGATTACTTGGAAAAGTCTTTAGAATGTTTTACTAAAGGAAAGAAAAATCTAAATATGATTTTGGATCAATCAAGAGTCAGCACTCATCACAAAGGTTTAGGTTTTGATCCTTATGCTCATCACAAATCATATGCTCCTACTATTGTTAAAACTCTTGAAAGTGGAAAGTTTGAAATTGTCAAAGAACTCGAGAAAACTGTCTTCAAATCTGCTGGAATTTTATCTTCTACTATGTTGAATGCAAATGTTGCTTCTGCTTCTAAAGTCAAACCATTTGTTAAGTACAGTTGCACTCATTGTGGAAAAGATGGTCATTTAATGAATTTTTGTTTTAGACTAGCCAAACAACAGAGAAAGGAAAATTCAAAGGCTAAGTCTAACTTTAAACAAACACGTATCATTTCTCCACATGTTCCGCTAGTGAAAGCAAACAAAATACCTGGAAATTCATCTACTTTGCATTCACAAGCTTTTGTACGATCACCTCCTCGTCGAAAGTGATTCGATCTTTGGATACCTAAATCATATTTCTCTAACTTGTAGCTGAATCCTCAACATCTTCTATTCATAACATGTAGGTGGCACGAGAAGGGAAGGAGAACATCCGGGTTGTTGATTCAGGATCTTTGCCAACACATGACAGCAACCCAAGTTGGTTCTCCTCCCTAACAAAAGCTTCTCGGGAGCTAAACGATCACTTTTGGAGATGCTACTCTTTGGGCCAGCGTCATTGCAAAAGGTACTATGAAGGTGAATGATCACTTTACTTTAAAGAATGTCTCTTTGGTGTCTAAACTGAAATTCAACCTTACTGTCTCAGATCTCAATTGTTGGATGAAAACTTTGAAGTGAGTTTTAAACCAAATGCATGTAGAGTACTCGATGCTTCCGGAAACTTGACTCTTGAGATATCTAGACTTGGAAAAATTTTCATAGCAAATTTTAGCAATGCTTCAAGTTCACATTGTTTTGTTGCTTAGAATCTAGAAATCTCAATTTTTGGCATCGTCGGTTAGGTCACATGGGCTTTGATCTGTTATCTAGATTGAGTGGTCTAGACTTAATTCGTGGCTTGCCAAAATTAAAATCTTGCAAAGACATTGTTTGTGCTTCCTGTCGACATGGTAAGATGGTTGGAGCCCCTCATGCTCCTGTCTCTCTTGTAATGACCACGGCCCGGCCAACTTCTTCACATGGATCTGATGGGACCATCTCGAGTACAATCAATTTGGAGGTAAGTGGTACTTTCTAGTAATAGTTGATGATTATTCGAGATACTCTTGGGTGCTTTTTCTGTCTTCAAAAGATGAGATTTTTGGACTCTTTCATGTCTTCATTAAGAGATTGATAAATGAATTGCCTAACTCATTGAAAGCCATAAGAACAGATAATGGTACAGAATTCAAAAATGCCTTGTTTAAATCTTTTTGTGAAACTAATGGGATTGAACATCAATTTTCTTCGCCATATTCTCCCTCACAGAATGGTGTTGTAGAAAGGAAAATTAGAACTTTGATACAAATGGCTAGAACTATGCTAGATGAATACAACACTTCAAGAAAATTTTGGGCTGAGGCAATTTCTTCTGCTTGCTATATATCAAATAGGGTCTATCTCAGAGCTTTACTTGGTAAAACATCTTATGAACTGAGATTTGATCGTAAACCATCTGTTTCTCACTTACGAGTGTTTGGTTGCAAATGCTTTATTCTTAAACATGGAAATCTTGATAAATTCGAAGCTCGTAGTACAGATGGTATTTTCCTTGGCTATTCGTTGCACTCTCGTGGATATCGTGTACTTGATTTATCGACTAACAAATTGTTGGAGACATGCGATGTTACTTTTGATGAGGCTAGCCCTAGACCCGACATTTCAGGTTCACGAGAAGATTTAGAGCCAATCTTTTTGGATAAAAGATTCGAAGAAAATGATGAAGATAATGATGATGATGAGCTCATACCTACAGAACGGGAAGATGTTCCTGAACAAATTGATGTGACTACTACTTCAGATTCTCCTACACCTCCCACGACGACTGAAACAACTGGACCTCCCTTCTGCTTTTAAAGAACCATCCTCCTGAACAAATTATTGGAAGTCTTCATGAAAGGGTGACACGTTCTAATCATCTCAAACTCTTTTATGCATGCATTCTGCTTTTGTTGCAAATTTTGAACCTAAGAACATTACTCATGCTTTAACTGATAGTTCTTGGGTAGATGCGATGCATGAAGAGTTAGAAAACTTTGAAAGGAATAAAGTTTGGTCTTTAGTGGAACCTCCTAAAAATCAAAACATTATTGGAACAAAATGGGTTTTTAAGAACAAGTTCAATGAAGATGGAATAATTGTTAGAAACAAAGCTAGACTTGTAGCTCAAGGTTATTCTCAACTTGAAGGAATTGATTTTGATGAAACATTTGCTCCTGTTGCTCGTTCAGAAGCTATTCGCATCCTCTTGGCTTTTGCAGCTTCAAAAGGTTTTAAGTTATTTCAAATGGATGTGAAAAGTGCTTTTCCTAAGCGGTTTTATAGAAGAAGAAGTTTTTGTGAAACAACCTCCTGGCTTTGAAAATGAAAAATTTCCTAATCATGTATATCGTTTGTCAAAAGCTCTTTATGGATTAAAACAAGCCCCTCGTGCTTGGTATGATAGATTAAAAGGCTTCTTGCTTCATCATAATTTTGAGATGGGAAAAGTTGATAAAACTCTATTTACTCAAAATTCAAATGATCAATTTCTTGTGGTGCAAATTTATGTGGATGATATTATCTTTGGAGGATCCTCCCACTCTCTTGTGTTGCATTTTTCTGAGCTAATGTCCAGGGAATTCGAGATGAGTATGATGGGAGAGTTGACATACTTCCTTGGATTTCAAATCAAGCAAGCGAAAGAAGGGATCTTCTTGCACCAATCCAAGTATACAAAGGAGCTACTAAAGAAATTCGACATGGGAGAAGGAAAGTCAGTATCTACTCCAATGAGCACAACAACAATTTTGGATCTTGACGAGAATGGTGTCGAGATGGACCAAAAAGAATACAGAAGCATGATTGGATCACTTCGTACTTCATCGCTTCGAGGCCTGACATACATTTTGCGGTATGTTTGTGCGCCGATTTCAAGCCTCTCCTCGAGAATCACATCGACAAGCAATTAAAAGAATTTTCAGGTATCTTCGCTCCACTTACGAATTTGGCATTTGGTATTCTTGTTCTTCTTCGCTTACACTCCTAGGATATTCTCGATGCTGATTTTGCGGGGTGTAGATTAGATAGAAAGAGTACTTCGGCACATGTCATTTTCTTTGGCACTTCACTTGTTTCTTGGTCTTCTAAGAAACAGTCCTCGATTGCTCAATCTACTCATCAAGCCGAATACGCTGGTACCGCTAGTTGTTGTTCACAAATTCTTTGGATCACTTCAACTCTTAAAGATTACGGCATTAACTTTAATAGTGTTCCACTTCTTTGTGATAATACTAGTGCAATTCACATCGCTAAAAATCCTGTTCAACATTCAAGGACTAAACACATTGATGTTCGATATCATTTTCTTAGAGATCATGTTGAAAAAGGAGCTATTGAACTGAAATTTGTTGATTCGGATGCTCAAATTCTTGATATTTTCACTAAACCGCTTGATTCTTCTCGCTTTGCTTTCTTACGCTTAACTTGGGATCATTCATCCCCATGGGTTGATTTGAGGAGTCTTGATTTTAACTCTTTCATTTGTGTTACTTGACTTTGGTTACTACAAGGAGCTATTTTGACGTTACACTTAAAGAAAACTCCCCTGTTTTCATTTCATCATGTAGTACAAAGCTTTGTTGACTATTCTTGTGTATATAGTCAAATTAATGCTACATTGCTTCACTTCTCACTAAAAGACTAAAAGACTAAAATAATTCAATTTGAGATGCTTTTCGAGAATATTTTGGCTCTTGTTCATTATGGTATTGCATTTGTGAAATAGGCTTAAAAGTTTCTTGTCATCTGTTGAAAGGCTAGAGCTGATTAGAAACTATGTGTGAGTTTTTTGTTAGACTTCAAATGATCATTATGAGTCTCAAGCAAAATCAGTGTTTTAATATTAAAAGCAAGTTGAAAAAGATGCAAGCAAAAGCTACTTGGCTAAACACAAGTTTAGTACAATGTGCAGCTTCCTTGCCAGGGATTTAAATTCAAAAGATGCAAGAAAAGGCTACTTGTCTAAACAAAAGTTCAGAACAATGTGAAGCCACTTGCCAATTTAAACTGAGAAAGATACAAGAAAGAACTACCTACTCATACACAAGTATGGGCTAGTGTGCAGTTACTTGTCATCCCTGTTGATCACAAAGCAAAATTGTCAAACTTGCTAAAAGAGAAAAAGGAAATTCAAATTTTTGAAAAGGCTTGAGACAAACATTAGTGAATTTGAAAGTCTCTCTTTGCTCATGATAGATTTCTTTTTAGCTTTGGCAAAATCAGTTTATGACATCTTACTTGTTTGCTCTAATTTGCTTATGCAACAACTATTCTATGTGTTAGAGCCTCCATATTCTCACAATTTGCTTTCTCATTGGATAAATTGATACAAAATGTGAAAACTCTCGTAAAAACTCTCCAAATGCTTTACTTCGATTATATACCTTGAATATACTTCAAAGCTTGAGATACTGCATTCATTAAGGGGGAGTTTTGAGATCTTGATGACTATTTTGTCAAAAAGGGGGAGAGCAAAAGTCAAGAAGAAGAAAAATAAAAAGAGAGGAGAATTTCAAACTATTTGAGAATTTGGATTTACTTGGTCTTTACTTGGTCTTGGAATCTTTTGGGTCTCAAATTTTTTTTTCTATACTCTTGTCAAATCTTATTGTGTTTTGTCAAATTACTCATCAAGGGGGAGATTGAAGGATCATTGTTTTTGATCCAATTGTTTTTGATGATGAGTATTTGAAAAGAGTTGAAATTGATTTGATTATTTGATAAGATTTGAAAGTGGTTTGATTATTTAGTGGTTGTATGGATTAATGTGAGTCAAGTCGCGGAAATTGTTTGTGTGTTTTTGTTCATGTGCAGGTGTTGCTTGAGGTCGAACGTGGTCGGTGACAGGACCGAGACTAGGTTCAAGGGAGGAACTGAGGTCGTGAGGGTCGAGGGTGTCATGCGAGACGTTCGGACTAGAGAACGGTGCGCGTGAGATCGAGATCGTTGCAGCGTAGTGGCAGGAGGCCGTACGCGTGTATACGAATTTTTGAGTGTGTGTGTGTGCATGCAAGTGTGTGTGCGTGTGCATGCATGTGTGTGTGCATACGAGCATGTGTGTGTGTGAATGCATTTAATGCATGTGTGTGTGCATGCATGGAGTGTGTGTGTTTGCATGCAAGTGTGTGTGTGTGCATGCATACAAATGCATGTGAATGCATTTAATGTGTTGCATGCATGCATGTGTGAGTGCATCGCCGTGAGTGTGTGTGTGCGTGGCGTGAGTGTGCTGTGAGTGCGTGTGTGTGCATTTAATGCTTTACGTGTGTGTGCACTGCTGTGTTGCGAAGGCTGACCAAATCACCGAAGCAGCAGTTCTTCTCCGTGTCCGAAGAGGCCAGCAATCCGAGTCTGTGTGGAGACGACAGGAAATATAGAAAAAGGATTCCTAAGTCTAAACAGATTCTTGATAGATTTCAAGATTTTTTTTTGGTGTCATCTTGTTGAAGATGGCTTTGGAATAAAAAGATAAGTTTATGCTATATTCTCTTTTTTTTTTGCTTTGATTCTTGATTAGAAGGTTTGTTCGATTTTTGATAGAACTAGTTTTGATTTTTGTTCGACTTGTCTCGCTAATTAATCTAGGGTTTTGATCTCTACAATATTAGATATTCTTCCGCTATTTAGGGGTCTTTAATTTTCCGAAAGAAATAGTTGAATTTTATTCGGCATCTATTCACCCCCCCCCCCTCTAGTTGCCTACTCGGTCCTACAACCAACTAATATCCACCACTTGGTCGACAAGGGTTCATGTCACATAATTTAATTAATCAAGGTGTCATACTGCAATTTGGCGTTTATCTAATTCCTAGAAATAGTTTAAACAATTTCTACTTAAATTAGCATGCATTAAATTGAATCAAACTAATTTTTGAAAAATAGGAGCAATATGATCAAAGCATGACTTGCCTTCAAAAAGTACTTGTTCTTGGTCTTGAGCTGGCTCCTTGGTCAAAACTTCACCTTCGAAGCCTTCGGGCACTTCAACGTCTAGTCGTAATGCGCACAAATAGCAATAAATAACTAAACAGTAGAAAGAAAGTGTCCAAAAATTCAAATAAAATTCACAAACAGAAAGAGCACATTTTATAAATTTTTAGAAGTTGGAAACGTCCAAATTGGAGTTAAAACGCAAAAGTTATACCCATTGAAAGTTTGAAAAATCTATTAAATAAATATAAACAGAGGAAAACTCATGTCCAAAAATTAAATAAAATTCACCAGTAAGTAGATCTCAATTTTATAAAAATTTAGAAATTGGAATCACCCAAATCGGAGTTAAAATGCAAAAGTTATAATCGTTTGAATTTTGAAAAATCAAATAAAAGAATAAACCAAATTAATTCATTTATTTTTCTATTGAAAAATCCAATTATGACGGCAGCTGACGTCATCGTGGAATTTGAATTTCCCCTGAATTATTTTTCTATAGGAAAATCGAATTATGACATCAGCATTGCGTCATCCGGTCCATGGATTCGGTCCATGGTTCGGGTCCGGTCCACCGTGGGCGACGTGGCTCAACGCTGGCCGTTGGATCTCGATCCAACGATCTTGTGGATTAGGGTTGGGTCCGGCTCGGGTCTGTCTCAAACGCGGCTCGGTCGGACTCGAGTCAGACTCGAGTCTGGCTCGGTCGGATGAACAGTGCAAACCATTGTCGGGATCCGAATTTGCAAATCCGGACCCTCTGTGTATTCAACACTAGTCCAAGATCACGCTAGTGCACACAGCCTCAACATCAGTAAATATCACAATCATACACATCGATAGTAATAAGGTACTTTAATTATGTAGGATCGAAGTATACGAATATAGCAATCAGAGGGGGGGGGTGAATGATTGTGCGGAAGCTAAAACCAAATTCTTGACCTATTAAAAGTTCAACCCAAAACAGAACCAAATAATTGCCTCGTTTTCGACAAAAACAGAATGACAGAGGTTTGGTAAAACGAGAATTCCCGGAGATCCAACCGTCGAAACAATCTGAAATTTGGACACAAGAAACTAGATTCCAATACGAATCGAACCCAAAAAGAATCAGCTCGATCGGACTTACGGATCAAAAGTTATGAGCTTCGCAAGCTTGCTGATCCAGAACTTGACGAGAATCAAACTAATCAAAACTTCAAGATTAAACAAGAACGACAAAAGATTGATCAACTAGACTTTGAGAAACACTAGATCAATATCCTAGAGAGGTTTTTGATGGATCAAATCAAGATAAAACTTGAAGAACAAAAACCAATCTAGAACTAGAACAAGCATGCAAACAAGAACCAAAACAGAAAAATTTGTAGCGACGTGGTTCTTGAGCACGCAAAAATCTTGGAAGAATTGATCTTTATTTCTTGTCTAAAAATACTCTCATCAAAAGAGTACAAACCCTAAAACCAAGCTCAAAGCTTGATGCGCTCAGCTCTACTTGATGCCTTTCAACAGAGACCCCCACCTATTTAAAGCACCAACCCACAAAGAGTTCTCGAATACGATTCCTATTCCCTAGAAGGAACTGTATCCAACTCAACTCTACTTGGCCCAACCTGGCCGAGTACAACTCTTGCACGCGTGATGGCAACCCTATCATACTCACGTGACTAACACTTTGCACGCGTATGGCCACCGCCATACTCACGTGACTAACATCGCACGCCGAATGACCTCCTGCCATTCTCACGTGACTAACCATTCTTCATGTGCACCATTCTCTTAGCCCGAACGTCCCGCATGACATCCTTGACCACCAAGACCTCAGTTCCTCCTGAACCTAGTCCCGAACCTCAGTTCCTCCATGAACCTAGTTCCGGTCCCGTCATCGACCACATTCGTCTTCGAGCAATACCTGCACATGAACAAACCACAAAACAATTCCGAGCACAAGTCCACGACTTGACTCAATGTCAATCCATGCAACTACTCACATGAGTATTGCATAAAGTCCACTTCAAAAGAAGCATCATGAAATCATTACAAATTTCAAATTCACATTCAAAATTCAAATCCAAATCGCTCAAAACCCTAATTGAGCGAAAACGCATTCACGACGGACAAACAAAGTTGGTCCGTTGTATAAGGAAAAGTTTCTGTTCCAAGAAGCCAACCAAACGCGGAAAAACACGTTCACAACGGACAAACAAAGTTGGTCCGTTGTACATGCAAAAATGGCTTCGGTCATGAGCTCAAAACAAGTTCATTACGGACCCGGAAGCTTGTCCGCGCAGAACGCGCTGCCTTCGGTTTCACAAAAGTAATACCATATACAAACTCCATTCACGACGGACAAAAAGAATTATTCCTTTGTACATGTGAAAATGAATTCTGTCATGGGCTCAAAAACATGTTCAAAACAGACCCAAAAACACTGTACGTCGCAGATGGGAAACTTAATGTTTCTTGAGAATTTTGTCCGCTGGCGCACGCGTAATTTATCGCTTTCTTGTCAAATTGTCAAAACACATGAACAAACACATTTTGCAAATTCAAATCTAAGTTAATTTTTCATTTCAAATCCATTTTTTCAGCACATGATTTCACAATCTCCCCTTGATGAAAACATTGGCAACACCACTTAGAATTGAATCATTTGGCATTCACTTTACAAAAGATTTTGAAATCCAAAGGATCAAAGAACAAAGAAAGAAAACACAGAAATCCCCCTTTGACCAAAATGCAAAACAAAATCTCCAACTGAGAATGAAAATTTGTGTGAATGTGCAATGTGCCCAAAAATTTCAAAATTCTCCAAACTTCTCCCAAAATTCTCAAATTTAACAACTCTCCCTGTTTCTTTAAACTTTTCAATGATTTCCAAATTTCTCCCCCTTTGACAATGGATTCATCAAGAGTACAAAAGAGAGAATTTGTTCAAAATTTTTCCTGAAACAATGATTTCACAAAGAGAAACAAGGGAGTGCCAAGATAGGAAAAGATGAGCTCATTCGATCATATAACCTTATATATCACATAATATGCAAAATACATGATCTTGATGTGATTTTAACAAGTTAGGGAATGACATGCATCTCAACCTCAATTCACCAACTATAGCCAAGTACTAAGCAAGACCTTTAGTAGAAAAACAAAGGCTCAAAGTTGAAGCAAATAACAAATCGAGGCGAGCAAGTAGTTTCAACTCCAATCTAGTGGACCAATTTAATCTTTAAACAATAAGTTGCATGTGGCATGCTTGAAGCATACTTCTTTTATTTTCTAGGAGTGGCATGCTTGAAGCATACATCTTATCTTTGAGGGAATGGCATGCTTGAAGCATACATCTTATCTTTTAGGGAAAGCAAGCTCAAGCACATAACTTGAGGTTTTTTGCTTTTAACAACCTTTTTTATTGATTCCCTTTTCTTTTCATTTTCTTTGATTATAAACATGCAAAAGTGATTAAAAGGTCTTATGAAAGAGTAAAGTTGAAACCACACTTGCTTCATAGCCCAAATTTGTCAAGAGGATTCAATATCAAGCCTAGAAGAGTAAGATATCACAAGAGTATTTAGCTATAGGTAATCAGTCCAGGGAATTCGCAATGTCATTTTTAGTTCAAGTGAGATAATTAGATTATCATATATTAGCTCAATTACATAACATATAAAGAAATATGATAAAGTGAGCTCATTAAGTGAAAGAACTTGGCAAAGAAACTCCTCAAAACAATCCCATTGGATGAACAATTCCAAGTTCTCCCGAATAAAAGCAAAAGCGAAGAAGACAAATGTTTTGTGAAAATGTCTGCCAATTGATGTTCAAGATATCCACATGGTGAAGCACAATTTTTCTTTTTCAACATGATCTTTAAGAAAGTGAAATCCAATATCAATATGCTCAAGAAAAGGGATTACTCAAGAGGTGGCACGAACCAAATCAAATCAACATCCTCCAAAGTCAACATCAGAAAAAGCTCTTAAACTAATCCATGAGGAAGCAGAAAGCCAAATGCCAAAATCTTGAGTTCTATGAAGATACCTGAAAATCCTTTTGATAGCTTGTCGATGTGACGCACGTGGGAAGCTTGAAAACAAGCACACACTAGCACGTGGGAAGAGTCTCTCATGTAAACCTCTAATTATCTCGTCCTCAACAGCATTATCATCATCTTTATGAACAAAGATACTCTCCCCCTGAACATATGCACTTGTACTGCATCATTTGAACTAGTGCCTTTGCGAAACATGTATGGAAGAAGCATCTCCAAAGGCAACACTTTCAAAGATGAGATGCACGAGTGAAGGAGAACCAAATCTTATCACCGAACATATGAAGTGAGCATCCGAAATTCACTAGCCACATGTTCTCCCTCCTCGTGAGAAGCCTACATAGAAGCGAAAGTGTCGAGGTCTCAGATCTTGAGGTTAGAAATAAGATGTTTAGGAATCCAAAGATCGAGACACACGACGACAACAGTAGGCATAACACGAGCATTCTTATGCACAAAGATAGATTTGTCTTTTCCGTGTTCTTACCAACAAAAGGTGTTTGCATCACCCTAGGCACATAATGAGAAACAAAGCGTGTCTTTACGAAATTAGACCTAGCCTTAGTTTTTCTTTCTTTTGTTGTTTGGCTAGTCTAAAGCAAAAATCTACTAAATGTCCATCTCTACCACAATGAGTGCAAGTGTACTTAACATTATGTTTTGCTTTAACAAGAGAAGCAACATTTGCATTCATCATAGTAGAAGATAAAAGGCCAGTGATTTGAAGACAATTTTCTTAGGCTCATTTGAAATCTCAAGTTTGTCATTGCAAGGAGCATAAATAATGAGCGAGGATTAGTTTCATATGAAGCATGAAGATCAAAACCTAAACCTTTCTTGTTTGAGCTAACCTTAGATTGATCCAAAATCATGTTTAATCTTTTCTTGCCATTAGTGAATCGTTCCAAAGAACTTTGCAAATAATCAACTTTCTTGGCAAGAGTTAAACAATTATTGCAAAGATTATCAACCTTCTCTTTACATTTACGACAAGTAGAGCATGAAAGAACCTCATGTGTAAGCAGATTATCAGTCAATTGAGAAATCCTAGCATTTGCATCTTTCAATTTTAATTCAAGAGTTAAGCATTTAGAACAAGAAGTTAAACCATGCAAATCATCAGTGGAACAGCTAGCATGTTTAACATGTTTATCATTTTTCTCATTTAGATGCAACAGAAGAGCATGTTCTTTCCTAAGCAAAGTAAGCTCATTGTAAATTAAGTCACATGATTTGCAAGCATCATCATCAGGAATCAAGGTTTTAAGTCTAGCAATTTCAGCATTCAATGACTCCACAACAAAATCATGTTTCTTAATTTTCTTATCACGTTTATCAAGCAATTTACCAAGACGAGCAACAAAGAATAGCTAATTCATCGTAAGAAGGATCTACCTCATTGAAGTCGCTGTCATGATCGCTTCTGAAGTTGTCGCCGCTTTTGGCCATGAGACACAACCCCGTCAACTCATGCTTGCTTGAGTTGCATCATCCTCGCCGCTCTCCGAATTCACATCGCTTCAAATTGACTTGTTCAAGAGCGGAAAGAACTCGATGGACAACTTTGCGGTTGATGAAGTTCTTCTTCTTTCTATCACTTGGAGAGAACTTCTTCTTCTCTTTTCTTCCTGTCGTTGTCCTTCTCCTCCCTTGATGCTTTACTTGCAAGTTTTGGACAGTTTGGACGAATATGGTCAAGATCACCACACTCATAGCATCTTGGAGGATCACCACCACCTCTCTTTCTCTTTATCACATTTTGCAAAGCTTTGTTAAAGCGAGAAGAGAGTAGTGACAAGTCTTCTTCGGGAATTGCTCAACTGCTCATCGGTTAGTGAAGACAAGAAAGATAGAGCAAAACTTGAAGCAGCACCATTATGAGATATGTTAGATTGAGATGTTAAAGCAATTGATTTATGATCATTCTTTCTAGCAAAACATCTAATTCATGAGTTTTCAACTTAGAATAAAGAACATCTAAAGTAAGTGTACTCATGACAAGGATTCTCTAATGGATGTAACTTTCATCTCCCAAATAGACATGTCTAATGCACCAAGCAATTGTCTAGCATTAGCAAAGCATCATCAAAGCTAACTCCAACAGCACGAAGATTACTAAGAATTTTATTGAAACGTGCAAAGAAGTCATCTAGCGACTCACCAGGTTTCATCTCAAATCGCATGTATTCTTTTTTGTAAAGATCTTGACGAACCTCTTTAATAGTGTTAGAACCCTCATGGTAATCACAAAGATATTTCCATACCTCATATGCGGATCGAAGATGAATCACACGATCAAGTCGCCACGCCCCAAGCCTTGGATGATCAAGTTGGCGCCTTTGCCGCTTTGCTTCAACATGTGTGCGATTGGTGTCGTTGACGTTGTCGCTTGCAGGACTTCATATGGCTTGTAGACCTTCTCCCAAATTGCGAATCCCTGAGCTTGGATGAACGCCTCCATCTTGGCCTTCCAAAACTGAAAATCAACACCATTGAACACACAAGGTTTTGTCGAATAATGATCCATTGATCTAATCACCGATTAAGATAGATTAGAAAAACCTTGCTCTGATACCACTTGTAGGATCGAAGTATACGAATATAGCAATCAGAGGGGGGGGTGAATGATTGTGCGGAAGCTAAAACCAAATTCTTGACCTATTAAAAGTTCACCCCAAAACAGAACCAAATAATTGCCTCGTTTTCGACAAAAACAGAATGACAGAGGTTTGGTAAAACGAGAATTCCCGGGGATCCAACCATCGAAACGATCTGAAATTTGGACACAAGAAACTAGATTCCAATACGAATCGAACCCAAAAAGAATCAGCTCGATCGGACTTACGGATCAAAAGTTATGAGCTTCGCAAGCTTGCTGATCCAGAACTTGACGAGAATCAAACTAATCAAAACTTCAAGATTAAACAAGAACGACAAAAGATTGATCAACTAGACTTTGAGAAACACTAGATCAATATCCTAGAGAGGTTTTTGATGGATCAAATCAAGATAAAACTTGAAGAACAAAAACCAATCTAGAACTAGAACAAGCATGCAAACAAGAACCAAAACAGAAAATAATCAGAGCGACGTGGTTATCAGAGCACGCAAAAATCTTGGAAGAATTGATATTTATTTCTTGTCTATTATAATCTATTCAAAATAGTACAAACACTAAAACCAAGCTCAAAGCTTGATGCGCTCAGCTCTACTTGATGCCTTTCAACAGAGACCCCCACCTATTTAAAGCACCAACCCATTAAAAGAGTTACTGAATACGATTCCTATTCCTAGAAGGAACTGTGATCCAACTCAACTCTACTTGGCCCAACCTGGCCGAGTACAACTCTTGCACGCCGTATGGCAACCCTACCATACTCACGTGACTAACACTTTGCACGCGTATGGCCACCTGCCATACTCACGTGACTAACATCGTGCACGCGAATGACCTCCCGCCATTCTCACGTGACTAACCATTCTTCATGTGCACCATTCTCTTAGCCCGAACGCCCCGCATGACATCCTTGACCACCAAGACCTCGGTTCCTCCTGAACCTAGTCCCGAACCTCGGTTCCTCCATGAACCTAGTTCCGGTCCCGTCATCGACCACATTCGTCTTCGAGCAATACCGCACATGAACAAACCACAAAACAATTCCGAGCACAAGTTCACGACTTGACTCAATGTCAATCCATGCAACTACTCACATGAGTATTGCATAAAGTCCACTTCAAAAGAAGCATCATGAAATCATTACAAATTTCAAATTCACATTCAAAATTCAAATCCAAATCGCTCAAAACCCTAATTGAGCTTAAAACGATTCACGACGGACAAACAAAGTTGGTCCGCTGTATAAGAAAAGTTTCTGTTCCAAGAAGCCAACCAAACGCGGAAAAACATCGTTCACAACGGACAAACAAAGTTGGTCCGTTGTACATGCAAAATGGCTTCGGTCATGAGCTCAAAACAAGTTCATTACGGACCCCGAAGCTTGTCCGCGCAAGCGTGCTGCCGGTTTCACAAAAGTAAAACCCTAGAAAAGTCCATTCACGACGGACAAAAAGAATTAGTCCGTTGTACATGTGAAAATGACTTCGGTCATGGGCTCAAAAACATGTTCACAATGCACCCAAAAACACCATCCGTCGCAGATGGGAAACTTACTGCTTTCTTGAGAATTTTGTCCGGCCAAGCACGCGTGAATCTCATCGCTTTCTTGTCAAATTGTCAAAACACATGAACAAACACATTTTGCAAATTCAAATCTAAGTTAATTTTTCAGTTCAAAGCCAATTTTTCAGCACATGATTTCACAAATTAAGATAACCAAACTGGTTGCTCGACTTTATGGTCAAGTTACAAGAGTACGCCACACAGGGCGGAAACTTATTAAGGAAATGAATTGCAGCAGAATAAAAGCATCAACGTGGCGCCATCCAGTATACCACAGGCAACTGACTGGGCTCGCTCCCTAAGTAGACGGCTCCTCCTGAAGTTCTTCCTCCAAAGCTGGCGTCGCTTCTCCTTCAACTGATATTGTATTGTGGCAAGGGTGAGTACTTGGTACTCAGCAAGTCATGCACAGAATGCAAACTATTATTCTATATGCATGGCTTATTACAAAGGATAGGCTAACAGGTACATTTGCAGTAAAACAGCAGTAAACAGTAGCGTAAGTAGATTCGAAAGCAGTAAAGGTAAAGATTATATCAATAACTTTTCCAGGAGTTAAGTAAACACTTTTCCTTTCCTAATCCACATTTCCATCAACGTCATCATTTAACCCAACCAAACTTTCGAAGTTCAAGTTGTTTTCATGAAAGTCTAATCCTTGACTGTAATCCCCGAGCAATGTCCAGTGCCGCGGACACGGCTATTCGAATAGATTTTACACTCTGCAGAGGTTATGCACTTTACCCACAAGATACAGTCAAACGCCACAAAGGCGAGTGATCGTAACAAAGTGTTTCAGAGACTACAAATAAAACAAGTGAACCTCTCCGGCTTCTGTCATACACCATCCCTTCCCTTAACGGAGGCGAAATATGGGACCGACATACCGTTGGATGGGTAGCATGCCATAGCACTGGTACGTTGTAACACCCCAAATTTTTGTTTTTCATGAGTTTAATCAAGATTTGGCACTTTGGTGAATTTTTGGAATTTTCTGGAATTTATTTGGATTTATTTGGAATTTATCCTCTTTTGAAATAATTAAAGAATTTGACTTTGCAAATAAAATTTTGTTGGAAGTATTTTATTTAAGTCCAAAATGTTCCAAAATATTTTCCAGAATTTTTCTGGAATTTTTCTGATCCTTTTGCTATTTCTAATGAATTAAATGAATTTCTGGGAATTAATTGGATTATTTAATCACTCGAAAATGCGAATGGGTTTGTACTGTTCATCCGACCGAGCCCGAGTCAGACTCGAGTCCGAGTTCGACCCGCACCCGACCGCGCCGCACGGTTCGGTCGAACCACAGATTTAACCTAACCCTGCGGGACCGTCGGATCGAGATCCAACGGCCCACGTTGGCCCACGTAGCCGCATGCGTAAATCGCACTTGACCCTAACCCAGTATCAATCTGGACCGCTGGATCAAGATCCAACGGTCAGGATCAACCTACGCGTAGCACGGCCGCGCCCGAACCATCTCCGCCGTTGATCGCGCCACGTGGATGGCCCATGTGCGTCCACGTCACCTAATCCGAGTCCCCGCCAGACTCCGCCGTCGCCCGCGAGTGGGCCTCGGTTTTCGCGAGATTCACGGAAGCCGAGGGCACTATTTAATGCGCCGCCGCCACCACCGGGTTCCACTCTTCCGTGCGCACCCGTGCCCCCAAACCATCTCGCCTGAGCTGCCGCCATTCACTCGTGCGAGCTCGCCGTAGTTGATTCTCCCCTCCGCCGCGGTTTCTTCCGTGTTCCGCCGCCGTCAAGCCCAGATCCAGATTCCCCAGGCCGAGACGCGTTCGGGAGTGCCACTCACTTCGCCGGAGACGCACGGAAACGTCGTTCGAGAGGTCGCCGTCCCCAGCTCCGGCCAACTTAGCTCCGCCGCACCCTCACCGTCCCCGCGAGCTCTGCTAGCCGTCGGATCTTCATCAAGCGGACCAGATCGCGCCACGTCACCCTCGGTGAGTTCCCCGTTGAAAATCCCAGATCTAATCCCAACCGTTGGATCTAGATCCAACGGCTTAGATTGTGCCACGTAGCTAGAACTGCACCAGGCTAGGATAGATCTCAGCCGTTAGATCAAGATCGAACGGCTACGGTGAGTCACGTGTTTCCCAAACCCGTAAAGAACTAGATTGGATCTGGACCGTTGGATCAACATCCAACGGCCCAGATCGACCACGTCCGCTCCAACGCGTGTAGCCCAGATCCAATCCTAGCCGTCGGATTTCAAACCAACGGCTCGGATCGAGCCACGTGCCCGGGGAGACGAACCGCCGCGCCCACGCGGACGTGAGCGTGGGGCACTGACAAGCCGGGCCCGCGTGTCAGCGACCGCACAGTGACGTCACCCATGACGTCATCGGTGGGTCCGACCGGTCAGACGCCTCGGCCGAGCCCCGCTGACGTCACCGCTGACGTCACCTAAGGGGTCCCACCTGTCAGCCGCACGTGGAGCCGTGGACCGAGTCCACGGTGGACCCAAACCGAACCGTGGACCTAGTCTATGGACCGGCTGACGCAATAAATCGATTTTTCATTAGAAAAATAATTCGGAGGAAAATCACGCTGACGTCATAATCGATTTTATTTTAAGAATAAAGATTTAAATTCGGTTTATTGATTTCAGAATTTGTTTCAAACTTCAAACGCTTATAACTTTTGCGTTTTAACTCCGATTTGAGTGATTTAAATTTCTAAATTTGTATAAAATTGAGATCTACCTAATGATGAATTTTATTTAACTTTTGGACCAAAGTTTTTCTCTGTAATATTATTTAATTGATTATTTAAACTATGAATGCTTATAACTTTTGCATTTAAACTCCGAATTTGACGATTCCAGTTTCTAAAAATTTATAAAATTATGCTCTCTATGTTTATGAACTTTATTTGGATGTTTGGATACTTTTTGTCTACTGTTTATTTATTATTTGCTATTTGCACGCTTTATGAGTAGACGTTGAAGTGCACGAAGGCTTCGAAGGAGAAGTGTTGCCCCAGGAGCCAGCTCAGGACCAAGAACAAGTACTCTTTGAAGGCAAGTTGTGCTTTGACCATGTTGATCCAACTTTCAAATTAATTGGATTGAAACTATTACATGCTAGTTTAACTAGAAAAATACTTTATTTAAATTTGGGAAAATTAGATAAATGCCAAATTGCTGTATGACACCTTGGTTATTTAAATATGTGCCATGACCCTTGTCACCCTAGTTGAGGATTAAATAGTTGGACATTACTAAATTGCCAACATGGGAAATTAGATCGTGGTAGTATTTTGCTTAGACCTGCTATGTGCTCATGACATGATTTTGGACACTCAAATGTTAATATTGACTTAATGATATATTGAACCTATTTTGGAAAGGTATCATGTGTTGTGATGTTGATGGCACGTGGTGCATGGTAATCAACTGGGGGTTTTATAAATAGTTTTCGACCGGGGCATGTGGCAAGAATGATCGGGTGGGCCAGTTGTGGCACCGGGAACGTTGTGTTGGTTCTTCGGGTAGTCTTGCCCTGGTCACCCTAAGGACTTAACATTGCAAGCCTTTGAACTGAGTCAAGCGTGCAACCACATGTCTGTAATGGGACAGACCTAGTTGATTAAGTTGCTAATAACGTACCTGTGGGACCTCAGGTTGTCAACTACACCCTTTGTGTGGTTGTACGGGGGAACGTACCGGGGTTGCGGCCAGGTACCCATCTAACGGTGTATTGGCCTAAACTTCGCCTTCGCTAAGGGAAGGGTTAGTGTGCAATCGCCGGGGAGGACCACTTGTACTGTTAGAAGTCTCCGAAAGACTCTGTTACGGGCACTCGCCTTTGTGGTGTTTGACTGTATCTTGTGAGTAAAGTGCATAACCTCTGCAGAGTGTAAAATAACTTGGTCTCGAATAGCCATGTCCGCGGTATTGGACATCGCTCGGGAATTACAGTTAAGGTTTAGACTTTCTTGAAAATAACTTGGTCTTGAAAGGTTGGGTTTGGTTTAATAATGATGTTGATGGAAATGTGAATTTAGAATCGGGAAAGATGTTTATTTAACTCCTGGAAAAGTTATTGATGCTATACTTGTTTTTACTGCTTTCAAAACTACTTACGATACTTGTTAAATGCTGTTTTACTGCAAATATACCCTGAGCTATTCCGTTGTACTAAGCCATGCATGTAGTATATTAGTTTGCATTCTGTGCATGACTTGCTGAGTACCAAGTACTCACCCTTGCCACAATACAACACCAGTTGAGGAAGAATCTACACCAGTTTTGGAGGAGGAGCTCCCAGAGGAACCGTCTAACTAGGGAGCGAGCTCAGTCAGTTGCCTGTGGTATACTGGATGGCGCCACGATGTTATCTTATTTTTTTTCCGCTGCTATTATTTCTCTCTTAATAAGTTCGCCCTGCAAGGCGTATATTTGTAACTTGACCATAAGGTCAAGCAACCAGTTTGGTTAACTATTTAAGTACTTTATTAATTCGTCGAGTATGATTGTGATATTTACCAATGTTGAGACTGTGTGCACTAGCGCATTCCTGGACTAGTGCTGAATACACAGAGGGTCCGGATTTGCAAATTCGGGTCCCGACAGAGGTGGTATCAGAGCCATACTGACTGTAGGCTCACCCATAGTTAGAATGGTCGTAGTGAGGATAAAACCTATTTTCTAAAGATAAAAGTTGTCAAGATAATGAATGAATTCTCGACTTACCCCTTTTCTTCCTTGTTCATACCCCTTGCTGAGTTCTTTTCGTCTTTCACATTGATTTTAAAATGCTGCGTTCTTACGCGAGCGTCTTTTGGCAGATGATGATGAAGAACAACTACGCCGAGCGTGAAGGAGGCTATGCTGCCGAGTTGTGGCGTATGCTTCAGTTTCTTGGAGGTTTTGAGAGGCCGCTCTTCCGAGGGACTACACTGGTGCAAGCAGGACTGGTCATAGGATGGGACGTCCGGATCACGGTGTATGCCCGAGAGAAGACAAAGTTCAGTCGCCCTTTTCACTTCACCGCCAGGAGGTCTACCTTTGAGATTGGAATCCAAGAGGTGTCGCATCGAGCAATGCAGCAGATCGCTCGCACCTATTCCAGGGAGCTGGAAGGCACAGTGTTCCATCACCACCCACGCCGAGACAGCAGAGTTCAACGGGAGCCGATAGAAGATGAGGACGCTACCATCACTCACTTAGCCAGATTCGTCGCCGCTCAGGAGGAGCTGATCGAAGACACAGTTCAGGAGTTGAAGAAGGCTCGCGAACAAGTTGAGGAGGAGAAGAAGCACTTGGGGAATGCTCGTGAGTATGTCGCCTATGCTGCGGAAAGGATCGCAGAGTTGGAGACAACACTGTATGGCCAGGGTCCCGATCCAGTGTTGGAGTTGGACGCTCCAGAGCCAGAGGAGGAACCAGAAGAGGTGCCACCTGCACCCGCGCCACAGCCACAGCAGCAGCCAGATCCAGAACCAGAGGAAGACGCCGCGTCGTCAACCACAGCTGCAGTTGTGGGGCATGGCGATTGTTTCGCGCCGATGCCGCCGCACCCACCGCGAGGAGGCAGTGGAGGTTTTCTCGACGAGTGATCGTAGGTTTTGCTGTTAGGACTCCTTCGTCGAGTCGCGTTATAGAATAAGAGTCACCCTTTAGAGGTGTTGGTTTTTCATTGTTTGCTGAGTGTGCAGTATGTGTTGCAGGCCCTTAGGCATTGTAAGCAACCATACCAAGTATAATTATTGTTAATAAAGTTGGATTTTGAGTTACACTTTTCCCCCGCATAGTTTCCCTACTACTTGTCTATTCTTGTTCCCTCTTATCTCTAAACCTTGGAGCAATCGACAGATGGTGAACACCCGCGGAAACCTTGGAGGCAACGGCAGTGGTTCTCGCCCAGCTGGGAACCCCAATGATGGAGCACATGCACCCCACCTAGCACCGCCAGTTGACATGCAGAATTTTGGAGCTTTTTTTGCTGCTCAGACTCAGTTGATGCATGCTATGATGCAACAGATGCAACACGTCACTGCTCAGGCCACAGCTAATCAAGTCAATCAGGGACAACGCCAGAATACAAGACTGTCAGAGTTCATGAGGACTCATCCACCCACTTTCTCCGAGAATGCCAATCCGTTGGAGGCCGATGATTGGTTAAGGTCAATTGAGAGGAAGCTACACATTGCTCAATGCATGGGAAATGAGAAGGTACTCTACGCTTCTCATCAGTTGGAAGGGACAGCCGCCGAATGGTGGGGGAACTTCTGCGCCACGCAGGAGAACCCTCAAGACATCACTTGGGAGGAGTTTACAGCTGCGTTTCATCAGTATCATGTGCCAGAAGGAATTATGGACCTCAAGAAGGAGGAGTTCAGAGCACTGAAGCAAGGTAATCAGCCTGTGGCCGAATACCTGAACAAGTTTACACAGCTTGCACGCTACGCACCTGAAGATGTAGCGACAGATAAAGCCAGACAATCTCGCTTTATGAAGGGACTTAACTCAGGACTACAGGTGGGACTGATCACCCACACCTTTCCAGATTTCCAAGAGTTGGTGAATAAAGCGCTTATTCTTGAGGACAAGCGCAAGGAACTGGACGACAACAGGAAGCGAAGGGTGCAACAGCAGGGATCGCGTCAGGGAGCGCAACAACGTTTGAGAGTTGCGCCAAATCAGTTTTTCATATTCCAGCCACAGAATGCAACCAGGACACCGTCACCAGCACCAAGACCCGTCAATCAGAATTATCAGACCCAAGATCACCCGTAAACGCCACTTCGTGCGATCAACAGGGGCGGTGAGACGCTGCTACAATCGCAACGAGCCAGACACTTTGCCAGCGATTGCCCTAAGAAGACGGCAGGAGTGACCCCACCCGCTTCAACTGGGATCCACACCAGCCAGACGCCAAAGACCAGGAGCGCACCCTGCATCGTGGTGAGAGGCCGAGTCAACCATGTCACCGCAGATGCACCGCAGAATGCCACAGGACGTCGTCTTGGGTAAGTTACTTGTTAACTCATGCACCTGCTTGATTTTGTTTGATTCTGGAGCTCGCATTCGTTTGTTTCTCAAGGCTTTGCTGCTAAAAATGATTTGGAGATTACAAGACTTAAATGCATGCTTTTGGTTCAAACCCCTGGTTCTGAACTCCGAACTAAAGTAGGATGTTCTGGGGTGAGAATACTAATAGATGGGATAGAGTTCCTAGCGAACCTTATTGTATTGGAAACCCAAACCTTAGATGTTATTTTGGGAATGGATTGGTTATCCAAGCACAAGGCCGTTTTGGATTGTGGATGAAGGATTATCTCAGTTGAAAGCCCGTGTGGAAGGAAAGTGGAATTTCAAGCTACCGCCGTTAGAGATGGACAGTTGATGGTTAACAGCGCCAAGGCAATCAGCATAGAAGATGTCTCAGTAGTGAATGAGTATCCAGATGTTTTTCCTGAAGATCTACCAGGTATGCCGCCAGACAGGGACATAGAGTTTGTGATAGAGCTTGTACCTGGTACAACGCCGATAGTAAAGAGACCCTATCGGATGTCCACCGAAGAATTAGTAGAGATGAAGAAGCAACTTGAAGAGTTGATGCAGAAAGGATTTATCAGACCGAGTTCGTCGCCGTGGGGAGCGCCAGTTTTGTTCGTCAAGAAGAAGGATGGGAGTTTCAGGATGTGTATTGATTACCGTGCACTCAATGAGGTCACCGTGAAGAATAAGTACCCGCTACCCAGGATCGATGATCTGTTTGATGAGCTGAGAGGAGCCGGAGTTTTCTCCAAGATTGATCTAAGATCGGGATACCACCAGTTGAAGATCCGATCAGAAGACATCCCGAAGACCGCATTCTCATCAAGATATGAACATTACGAGTTTACAGTTATGTCTTTTGGTCTGACGAATGCGCCAGCCTATTTCATGAATATGATGAATAAGGTGTTCATGGAGTATTTGGACAAGTTTGTTGTTGTGTTCATAGATGATATCTTAATCTACTCCAAGACAGAGGATGAACATGCAGAGCACTTGAGGCGAGTGTTGGAAAAGCTAAGGGAACAGCAACTTTTCGCCAAGTTCAGCAAGTGTGACTTTTGGAAGGACAAGGTGGAGTTCCTCGGACATGTATTGACCGCAGAAGGAGTCGCCGTCGACCCAAGCAAGGTAGAAGCTGTGTTACATTGGGAACAGCCGAAGACCGAGACCCAGATCCGGAGTTTTCTTGGAATGGCAGGTTACTACCGCCGTTTCATTGAAGGCTTTTCGACCATTGCGAAACCTCTTACGCAATTGTTGAAAAAGGAGAAGAAGTTTGCATGGAAGCCAGAGTGCGAAAAAGGTTTTCAAGAGTTGAAGAAGCGATTGACATCAGCGCCAGTGTTAATTCTACCGGATGTTAATCAGAGCTTTGATATTTATTGTGACGCGTCGCGCCAAGGACTTGGATGTGTGCTGATGCAGAACGAAAAGGTCGTCGCTTATGCATCAAGGCAGTTGAGGCCACATGAGGAGAATTATCCAACGCATGACCTAGAGCTAGCTGCCGTAGTGCATGCTTTGAAGTTATGGCGTCACCAATTGATTGGAAACAGATGTGAAGTATATACGGACCATAAGAGTCTTAAGTACATCTTCACCCAATCAGACCTGAACATGAGGCAAAGGAGATGGTTAGAGTTAATCAAGGATTATAATGTTGGAATCCATTACCATCCAGGAAAGGCCAATGTGGTGGCCGATGCCTTGAGTCGGAAAAGCCATACTGTGAACAGGTTGTTAGCCACAAGTCAGGATGAGCTATGTGAGGAATTCCAGAAGATGCAGATTGAAGTAGTACCAGAAGGATTCTTGGCCACATTAGAAGTGAAGCCTACCCTGGAGGATCAGATCCGAGAAGGACAGAAGGATGATGATAAGATCCGCATGATTAAGTCCAAGATGGATGAAGGCAAGGCAAAGGACTTCAAGTTGGACGAACAAGGCACGTTATGGATGCAGGATCGAATCTGTGTGCCAAACCAGAAGGAGCTGAAGCAATTGATTCTAGAAGAAGTCCATGACTCCAAGTATTCAATTCATCCTGGAAGTGCCAAGATGTATCAAGATTTGAAGGAAAGATTCTGGTGGCCGAGCATGAAGCGTGAAGTTGCCGAGCATGTTGCACTGTGCGACATATGCCAGAGAGTCAAGGCAATGCATCAGAGACCAGCAGGATTGCTACAGCCATTGAGGATACCTGAGTGGAAATGGGAAGAAATCGGAATGGATTTCATTACCGGTTTGCCGAAAACCCAAGGTGGATATGACTCCATATGGGTTATAATAGACCGCTTGACTAAGGTCGCCCATTTTATTCCAGTGAAGACCACTTACTCGGGAGACAAGTTAGCAGAATTGTATATGACCAGGATCGTCTGTTTGCATGGAGTGCCGAAGAAGATTGTATCGGACAAAGGTACCCAGTTTACCTCGAGGTTCTGGAATAAAATGCATGAAGCCATGGGAACCCGTTTGAACTTCAGTACAGCTTATCATCCGCAGACGGATGGGCAAACCGAAAGAGTTAATCAGATTATAGAGGACATGCTACGAGCTTGTGCATTGGCTTATGCTACCTCTTGGGATAAAAGTCTGCCGTACGCTGAGTTCAGCTACAACAACAGCTATCAAGCAAGTTTGCAGATGTCGCCATTTGAAGCACTATACGGTCAACCTTATCGAACACCGTTGAACTGGAATGAGACAGGTGAACGCCGTGTCTTTGGGCCAGATATTCTCCAAGAAGCCGAAGAACATATTGCCATGATCAGGGAGAGATTGAAGATAGCCCAATCACGACAGAAGAGTTATGCTGATAACCGTCGCCGAGACTTGAGTTTTGAACCAGAAGATTTTGTGTATATCAGAGTTACACCACTCAGAGGAGTTAAGAGATTCCATGCCAAAGGAAAACTCGTGTCACGATATGTTGGACCATTTAAGGTTCTCAGCCGTAGAGGTGAAGTTGCGTACCAACTGGAGTTACCGCAATCACTAGCAGGAGTGCATGACGTGTTCCACGTGTCCCAGTTGAAGAAGTGTCTCCGAGTACCTGATGAGCAGACACCGCTAGAGTCAATTGAGCTACAAGAAGATCTGACTTACAAGGAGCACCCCGTGAAGATTCTGGACACCATGGATCGAGAAACGAGAAACAAGTCAACCCACTTCTGCAGAGTTCAATGGAGCAACCACGCGGAGAGCGAAGAAACTTGGGAGCGCGAGGAGGATTTGAAGAAAGAGTTTCCGAACCTATTTCTTTAGAAAGCCCTGAATCTCGGGGATGAGATTCTGTTAAGGGGGGAGGTTTGTAACACCCCAAATTTTTGCTTTTCATGTGTTTAATCAAGATTTGGCACTTTGGTGAATTTTTGGAATTTTCTGGAATTTATTTGGATTTATTTGGAATTTATTTGAATTTATCCTCTTTTGAAATAATTAAAGAATTTGACTTTGCAAATAAAATTTTGTTGGAAGTATTTTATTTAAGTCCAAAATGTTCCAAAATATTTTCCAGAATTTTTCTGAGCCTTTTGCTATTTTTAAAGAATTAAATGAATTTCTGGGAATTAATTGGATTATTTAATCGCTGGAAAATGCGAATGGGTTTGTACTGTTCATCCGACCGAGCCCGAGTCAGACTCGAATCCGAGTCCGACCCGGACCCGACTGCGCCGCACGGTTCGATCGAACCGAGTCCGAACCCTAACCCCGTGGACCGTCGGATCGAGATCTAACGGCCCACGTTGGCCCACGTAGCCGCATGCGTAAATCGCACTTGACCCTAACCCGGGATCAATCCGGACCGCTGGATCAAGATCCAACGGTCAGGATCAATCCGCGCGTAGCACGGCCGCGCTCGAACCATCTCCGCCGTTGATCGCGCCACGTGGACGGCCCATGTGCGTCCACGTCACCTAATCCGAGTCCCCACCGGACTCCGCCGTCGCCCGCGAGTGGGCCTCGGTTTTCGCGAGATTCACGGAAGCCGAGGGCACTATTTAATGCGCCGCCGCCACCGCCGGGTTCCTCTCTTCCGCGGCGCACTGCACTTCAAACCATCTCGCTGAGCGCGCCGTTCACTGCAGTGCGAGCTCACCGTAGTTGATTCTCCCCTCCGCCGCGGTTTCTTGCGTGTTCCGCCGCCGTCAAGCCCAGATCCGGATTCCCCAGGCCGAGACGCGTTCAGGAGTGCCACTCACTTCGCCGGAGACGCACGGAAACGCTGTTCGAGAGGTCGCCGTCCCCAGCTCCGGCCAACTTAGCTCCGCCGCACCCTCGCCGTCCCCGCGAGATTTGCCAGCCGTCGGATCTTCATCAAGCGGACTAGATCGCGCCACGTCACCCTCGGTGAGTTCCTCGTTGAAAATCCCAGATCTAATCCCAACCGTTGGATCTAGATCCAACGGCTTAAATTGTGCCACGTAGCTAGAACTGCACCAGGCTAGGATAGATCTCAGCCGTTAGATCAAGATCTAACGGCTACGGTGAGTCATGTGTTTCCCAAACCCGTAAAGAACTAGATTGGATCTGGACCGTTGGATCAAGATCCAACGGCCCAGATCGACCACGTCCGCTCCAACGCGTGTAGCCCAGATCCAATCCTAGCCGTCGGATTTCAAACCAACGGCTCGGATCGAGCCACGTGCCTGGGGAGCCGAACCGCCACGCCCACGCGGGCGTGAGCGTGGGGCACTGACACGCCGGGCCCGCGTGTCAGCGACCGCACCGTGACGTCACCCATGACGTCATCGGTTGGTCCCACCGGTCAGACGCCTCGGCCGAACTCTGCTGACGTCACCCGAGGGGTCCCACCTGTCAGCCGCACGTGGAGCCGTGGACCGAGTCCACGGTGGACCCAAACCGAACCGTGGACCCAGTCTATGGACCGGCTGACGCAATAAATCGATTTTTCATTAGAAAAATAATTCGGAGGAAAATCACGCTGACGTCATAATCGATTTTATTTTAAGAATAAAGATTTAAATTCGGTTTATTGATTTCAGAATTTGTTTCAAACTTCAAACGCTTATAACTTTTGCATTTTAACTCCGATTTGAGTGATTCAAATTTCTAAATTTGTATAAAATTGAGATCTACCTAATGATGAATTTTATTTAATTTTTGGACCAAAGTTTTTCTCTGTAATATTATTTAATTGATTATTTAAACTTTGAATGCTTATAAATTTTGTATTTAAACTCCGAATTTGACGATTCCAGTTTCTAAAAATTTATAAAATTATGCTCTCTCTGTTTATGAACTTTATTTGGATGATTGGACACTTTTTGTCTACTGTTTATTTATTATTTGCTATTTGCACGCTTTACGAGTAGACGTTGAAGTGCCCGAAGGCTTCGAAGGAGAAGTGTTGCCCCAGGAGCCAGCTCAGGACCAAGAACAAGTACTTTTTGAAGGCAAGTTGTGCTTTGACCATGTTGATCCCAATTTCAAATTAATTCGATTGAAACTATTGCATGCTAGTTTAACTAGAAAAATTCTTTATTTAAATTTGGGAAAATTAGATAAATGCCAAATTGCTGTATGACACCTTGGTTATTTAAATATGTGCCATGACCCTTGTCACCCTAGTTGAGGATTAAATAGTTGGACATTACTAAATTGCCAACATGGGAAATTAGATCGTGGTAGTATTTTGCTTAGACCTGCTACGTGCTCACGACATGATTTTGGACACTCAAATGTTAATATTGACTTAATGATATATTGAACCTGTTTTGGAAAGGTATCATGTGTTGTGATGTTGATGGCACGTGGTGCATGGTAATCAACTAGGGGTTTTTATAAATAGTTTTCCACCGGGGCATGTGGCAAGAATGATCGGGTGGGCCAGTTGTGGCACCGGGAACGTTGTGTTGGTTCTTCGGGTAGTCTTGCCCTGGTCACCCTAAGGACTTAACCTTGCAAGCCTTTGAACTGAGTCAAGCGTGCAACCACATGTCTGTAATGGGACAGACCTAGTTGATTAAGTTGCTAATAACGTACCTGTGGGACCTCAGGTTGTCAACTACACCCTTTGTGTGGTTGTACGGGGGAGCGTACCGGGGTTGCGGCCAGGTACCCATCTAACGGTGTATTGGCCTAAACTTCGCCTTCGCTAAGGGAAGGGTTAGTGTGCAATCGTCGGGGAGGACCACTTGTACTGTTAGAAGTCTCCGAAATACTCTGTTACAGGCACTCGCCTTTGTGGTGTTTGACTGTATCTTATGGGTAAAGTGCATAACCTCTGCAGAGTGTCAAAACTATTTGAATAGCCGTGTCCGCGGTATTGGACATCTCTCGGGAATTACAGTTAAGGTTTAGACTTTCTTGAAAATAACTTGGTCTTGAAAGGTTGGGTTTGGTTTAATAATGATGTTGATGGAAATGTGGATTTAGAATCGGGAAAGTTGTTTATTTAACTCCTGGAAAAGTTATTGATGCTATACTTGTTTTTACTGCTTTCGAAACTACTTACGATACTTGTTAAATGCTGTTTTACTGCAAATATACCCTGAGCTATTCCGTTGTACTAAGCCATGCATGTAGTATATTAGTTTGCATTCTGTGCATGACTTGCTGAGTATCAAGTACTCACCCTTGCCACAATACAACACCAGTTGAGGAAGAATCTACACCAGCTTTGGAGGAGGAGCTCCCAGAGGAACCGTCTAACTAGGGAGCGAGCCCAGTCAGTTGCCTGTGGCATACTGGATGGCGCCACGATGTTATCTTATTCACTAGTAGAAACTTCACTTTCTGTGATGAAGGAAATGCGTCATAATATGCCAAAAAATCGTCACAGTTAGGTTTTTATGACGTACTTATGACGGAATAGCAAGCGTCATAGTATCCGCGTCATAGAAAGTTTTTGTTGACGCAAATACTATTCGTCATAGATTGTCAAAATAATCCATGACGCCTCAATATCGTCATTGAATTACGCATTCTATGGCGCATTTGGTATGTCATACAAGGTTATAAAAATGTCGTTAATAAGATCGATTTGCGTCATAAAAGAGCGTCGAAGGCTTTCCGGGCCGTTGACCAACTATTTTGTGGCGATTTTGTTCATCATTGATGGCTGCCACGTGGAAAAATTTTAGTCACTAACACGTCAATGACACGTCAACAACATAGTACCGTTAGCTGATGCGACATTTTTTAGTAGCGATTTTGGTCGTCATAGAAGGACAAGTTGTCTAGTAAGAAACCGTGTAGGATGAGTGGGTGACATAGCGCGTTTTTAGTAGCGAAATTTGTCATCATTTAAAGGTTTCCAGATTATTTTCTTGACACGTTCATCGTCATAAAATTATAGAACATGTACATTGATAGAAACTATTACTTTATACAATATCACAAATCATAATTGTCTAAAGGTGACTTCAATACATAACAAGAATAAGTTCACATGGCACATTGGCGAAAACTAGTACTTTATACAATATCACAAATCATAATTGTCTCAAGGTGACTTCAACACATAGCAAGAATAAGTTCACATGCATCCGGACACATAGATAAAATCCTTATAAAGTGTTTGAACCACTTCCAACAATTAACCAAAATAAGTCGGATGCAACGGACACATAACCGATAAGTCTAACTTATATATCTTGTTGTACTACTTCCAACAGGTAACCAAAATCATAACTTGTTGATTACTAGTTAGGTTTACGAAGGCACAAGAGCTTCCTCGGTAAAAACATTGGTTTCTTCTTGTCGCTTTTTGAGAGCCTCCATTTCTTCTGAGTTTTGATCAAGGCTTCATCGATGCTGAGATTTTTGCTTGGGCCCTCAATCTAAATCTTGCATTTGCTCAATGGTACCTTGCATTGCAGCTGCTCCTCTTTTCTCTGCTTCAAGTTATCCCTCAAGCTGTTGCTCTTTTTGCTGTCTTTGTAGTCTTCGTATTGGCAGATTTTATGCCAACGTGCATGAGGAATGTGTTTGTTGCACTTTTAGTGGTGATTACCTTGAGACCTCTGTTGGAGTACATGAGGGTTGATCCTCACCATCATGTTTGCACCAAACCTTCCATCTCAACCTAAGATAATAAACAACAGCATTTTAACAAACCACTGAAATTATGTAGATAACTTCATATGCTTGCATTTATAAAGGTTTTAGAACATACGTTAAAAGTATTATTTACATGAGATGGCGGTTAATGAACACAATTAATGTTGATCATGTTTGAACATAGAAAATGAAACTTCAAAATGGAAGTAATGAAAAGATGACTTAATGTGCACTCACTAACAAAATACTAACCATAGTAAAACAAATGTTTCTTGGTTCAAGAATGAGCAGTGAATTCAATTGATCATATTTGATTATAGTTCTAATCAATTCATTAATGACATTAGCATGGAAAGCTACATTTGATTTTGCATTGGAATAGTCGAGGGCACGGACAACTATTTTTTATAAATTGTGTTGTCACCTACTAATTTATGTTTTCTGCTAGTTGCACTGAATTGTGTACTATATGTAGTCAATACCAACAAGCCTACAGTTGAAGTTTGCCAACACTCCAAGAAAAAAGATACAATACATGGTATATTTTTTAATTTAGTTTGAAGACCGGAATGAAGAATAGAAACATACCAATGCTTCCTGCCTTGATTTCGTATATGCTTTTTCTTCTTATGTCGTAGTGGCATGCCTTGAACATATCCAATGCATCTATGTGCAGGTTTTGACATTCTCCTACGTAATTGGGTATTTGCAAGTATTTGATTTTTAAGTATTTGTACAAGATGAATAATTGTACATTGGAAATAAATAACTATATGGAAAATAAATAACTACAGAATTGTACTTACTAAAGAATGGCAATGTGCTATGTAGCTAAGAGATCCTGTCGTTTGATGGAATTTCACTTTACCACCGGTTACCTTTGTTCTTCTCGAGATTTCCTATAGTACATGATTCAGTTAGATGTTTTGAAAATATGATATGAGAAAACTAAGTATTCACTCATAGTACCTTGTTTTTCTGGTCTAACCAAATTAGAACTTGAGCTTACCCTTGCTCATCGGTCATATTAGGGACCGAGATGTTGAGCAATTTCATTTCTTTGGACACCATCGAAATATTTCTTCTTCAAATAATATCTATTACGCCTTGTACGCCTCAATAGATCAAGACATACATCTGGGTGGCCTTATCATTGGCGTCAACGACTAGATTTACCTACCAAGATTTAGGATTGGAAACAAAGGATTAAAAGGTACTATGTGCAATCGAGATAAATGTACTATGCGGTTCAATCGATACATGTACTATGTCTGAACTTCTATTGTTCAAAGTTCCATCAATGTGTAGTGAATACATGAGTAGTATTAACCAGGCTTAGTAATTCTAAATCTGAACATACAACATTGTGGTTAAAAACTTTATTCACATATACTATGATGAAACGATTTTACTTACATTTAATTTTGCGACGAAGTCCTCAAAAACTTTGTTGTCATTCTTGTACTTGTTTTCGATTATTGGGAGGATAGGCATGTGGTTCCTAATTTGAATGCCGACCTCGATGCAAGCTTAGCGGTACCTTGCTTTGGTGGGCCTTCTCATACCTTCAGCAATTTTGATGGGCATCCTCCTATTATCCATCATTTTATTCATCCCTGCATTGTTTACCTATTGTGGCTCCCCTCCTCTTTTTGGAATTTGTCTGTTGTTTATACATCAATGATTTGATAGCGGTTTGTGCACAAGAAATTAAAACAAATGAAGGAACATGGCACAACAAACATACCTTGGTTGGGTAGCTGGTTGTTGTCACTAGGCAACATTATTAGTGCCCTCTTGTGGGTCAAAACATACGTGGCCGAGGACCGATCTCTGGTGTGGACTCACGAGGTTCCAAAATTGGTTCATGTCCTTCTCTCTCACGGCTTGATCATCATGAAGTTAGTTACGATGCTTGATTAGATGTATCTTGTTGCTTTGTTGAGCTCCTTCCAAATGTTTGTCTAATGTTTTGAGACTCCAATGGGTTGCTCGGTTGGTGCTTAGCTTCTCTCTCTCTCTTTGAATGTCTTGTGCCACACAGGCATGTTGTCGGTGTCTGAACATATTGCGTTTTAAAGGTTTCCTATTGGCCAATCTCTTATATAATTTAAAATAAAAGAAATCATCAATGCAATTGTGTGAACTAAAGGAAATATCGACAAGACAACAATAACCTAAAAGCAAGCAAGACCTACAATTTAGATGAACAAGGCAGAAAAGCAAAAAGTACATGCATCTAACATCCTTTTTCCCGGGTAGATAGATGGACAAGCACCTTAGAGGGTGTAGCGATGATGGCGAGGGACACCTTCCTAGTCATCCATATCATCTTACGGTCATAATGGAGTCCACATTTATAGGCACATTTGAGTTGCTAGGATTTATAGTGCTAGTTGATTGTAAATCTTTTGCAATTTGTTGGAGACCAAGGGATTGTACTTTTTGATTCGCTCAATGTTTGCACGTCGTGTCTCTTCATATGGATGTAGTTCGGTACTATATTATAGAAAAAAAAGTATTATTGTTGGAAAAGTAATCAATTTTAACTTGCAAAATTGAGCATAGGTATGCAAAGTATATAATGGAATGATGCAACATGAACAATCTCAAGCGTAGTTTCACATGAAAGATAGTAAGAGAAACAACAGGAGCGATAATGTATTTTCTATCCTTATGATGTGATACGATACCATCCTCATCTTAAATTTCTTATTGACCCTTATATGCAAATATTGGAAGAAGTCAAAAGGTGGTGGTCAATGGCAATGGTTCTCAACTTGATAAAAAATTTACCATTATGTCCTGCAGTAATTCTTACCATTTTTAATCCCAAAATGGAAATCTCCAAGTTAATAGTTCTGAATCTTTTATTTCATAGCAGAATATTAGTTACATAGCCGAGCGTGTTGTGGGGCATGGTTCGTTTGGAGTTGTCTTCCAGGTGGGCTGTTAACAGCAGTTGTGTTTAGTTAACTAGTTTAATGACATTTGGTTTGTTGAAATTATCTTTAAAAGGCTAAGTGTCTAGAAACTGGTGAGAGAGTAGCTATAAAGAAAGTTCTTCAAGATGTGAGGTACAAGAACCATGCAAAATTGAGCATAGGTATGCAAAGTACTCAATGGAATGATGCAACATGCACAATCACAATCGTAGTTTCATATGAAAAGATAGTAAGAGAAATAACCTTTCCCTTTGGTGCGTCGTGTTCTCATTGGCTTCTCCTGATAGGTTGTTTTGAAGGCCTAGGATATATGATCTGCATTTAATAGATAATACACATCTCAAAATTAGATATAATTAGATACAAGAAAATGGTATCAAATAAATACATGCCTTAGAGCTAGGAGAAAATTTATTTTGAGTCGAACAATTATGGTAGCTTTGAAGAGAAGCATATTCACGTGGAACGGTATATAGCGCATAAGCACATAGCGAGTAATTATGTCCACTCTCTCAGATAATTGACAAGCTAACATTAACTTTCAGTTACCAATTAGATTGTTCCTGTGATACTCTTTTTTTCTCAGTTTATTCATTATAAGATTGCCAATTTAATAGTACTTCTATGTATCAAAATAAATTTTCTACTAGCTCTAAGTATGTATCATTATAAGGCCTCTAATCCAATACATCTGAACTCCCATCACTACAAAAACACGGCAATGGATCTAATGAGCAATTAGATCAGAACAAGTATGGAAAAGGGAACCCGAATAGAGTTATCCAATTGCTTCATTCCCATTACATGGGCAAGGTATCATATCAGGCAACCCTTCCTCCTCATCATCATCCTCACTCCCAATGAAGCCATCGTGACCAGAACTTTCCATATCACAATTAATTTCATTGACATGCACCGGAGAATCCACACCTTCAACATCAAATGATTCTCCATGATGAACCCACCTCGTGTATGTACTTGACATGCCATTTATATGAATGTGATCTTCCACAATGGACTGAGGTCTCCGTACGTGATTAAGACATTCACGACATGGGCAAGGTATCTCATTATTCTGACCAAATCTTTCTTGAACAAATGTCATGAATTCTCCCACGCCTTTGACATATGCAGGGGTAAATTGTTTAGCATTGATCCAACTTCTATCCATCTTTTCAACATCATGCATGAGAAGAATAAAGCATAATTAGGCAAGTATTTCCAAAGTAATGTAGATATATATATATATCACCAAGTAAACTAGGAGGTACTAAAAAATTGTGCAAAAATGAACCATAATTAACCACAATAGTATATATAATAGAGCTTAAGGGCAATAGGTTGTACTTGTGAAATACAGAGCTCAGTCTAAATACTTTACTTTGTTTCGTTGCTCTGCCTCTGTTCCACGACTTTTGTAGGATTGTATTGCACATATTTAAAGGCTGATTTGAGACCGACTCTGTTTTCATTGCTTTGCTTCTTGGTTGCATCGCAAGTTGGACTCGGAATGTGACTACCATACCGATCGTTCTCCTCGGCCTCATTGAGTCCACCGCCCTAGAGAAGTAGAGAGAGCTGGTTTCTAATCTTGCTCGGCTAGACCTGGTCGCGCCCACACCTTCTGCCGGGTCAGGCGGCGGGGAGATGGCGCTGCGGAGGCGGGCGAGAGGAGTTCACGTGGGGATGAAGGTGCGGTGGTGGGCGACGACCCTCGTGCCTCGCAGTGCTCAGAGGATGCTCATCGAGTGCCACTACGTCAGGTGAGCGACTTGCTTTTGCCAACCCCTCCCCTTGCCGTCTCGCTTAGGAGTTTGATTTGCTCTTCCGTGATTAGGGAATTTTACAGTCCTGTAGTTCTCAATTTTTGAGAGATTTTGCTACTTTTTAGGTTTCTATATCGAGAGTGGATTTGTAGCGTATATTTGCTTAGGATTAGTGATTGCATTGGAGATACGAGATTCTAGTCGGTCGTGTGTGAGAAAAAAATCTGACGGCGCATGGCTCACATTGGCGATTGCTAACTCAGAGCACTTATGCCTTAAGCAAAAGTATTAAGGATTAGATTATTGGGATTCATGTGAACTTGAATTATGATTCTAGTACCAAGTTACTAGACTTGCATATCTTAGGAATATATCTTTGATTAACCTATATTACAATATCTTAGGAATGGATCGTTGATTAACCCATCTTTTGCTCTTTATCCGGATAATGTTATGTTAGGCCTCATGACTGCAAACTGTGCAGGAAAGTTTTTGGGGATCACCAAGTTAGTACAGGTGCTATGCATCACCTAATCGTGTCATAATAAGATATCTTCCACACGGTTAGTACATTTGTGGAACTGATTGTCAACATGAATAATATATAGAATCCATGTTCTTTAAGGCGTTCTATTTTCTTCTAGTTTACATTCGCATTACGCGAAGTGATGTAGCTGGAATCAATCTCAAGTCTAGTTATTGATTTCTCCTTGTGAATATATATGAACATAATCCACCATATAATACGTTTTATATATTTTTGCAGCAACAACGCGCAGTACTTTGGGGAGTTTGGCATCGGCATCTATTTTGATTGATGCTTCGGGAGACATGGTACAGATACATGAATTTTTATTTATCTTGTGATTCAGATCTAATTATTCATGACATGTTGTCAGATTTGGCATGGAGAAAATAAACTGTTACAAGGCATGTCCGTTTTGCTGTTGGTCGCGAATCATATGCATCAGGATCAGAAGATGGCACTGGTAATATATTGCTATGCTTTGCTGTGGTTATAAAAATGTCGTGCAATGTACATATAGGAGTATTAGCTGATAATTTTGTTACTAACAACATTGCTATATAGGCATGATTCAAGTATGCTCTTATTCTGGTTTATAATGTCAGACCTACCTTTGAAGGTGTCAAAAACCAGGTTTGGTCATTGAAGCCATACAACATAGTGCATATTTCCTTTTGTTTGTGTGATCAGATTGTTTTTTGTTCACATAGAAAATGTATTGGTATATCCATTGTTTGGAAAGTCCAAGATGGTTATCTTGTTTCTATTTCGCTAATGTTAGGGTTAGAATTAGACAATCCTCATAGTTGATTCATTTTTCCATGTGTGTCACTTCCTTGGATGGTAGTAGATCTCACATTTGGTGGCTTCCATGTAGCAGAGGAGAACAGCGCAATGGTGGTGGTGATGGATCGGTTCTTGACACTCGATATCACTTCTCCAAAAGATTGTTTTTGTCCAAATCGTGATCTCAAAAGTATTTGGCTCGGTGAGAGATTCTATAGCTGAGAAAAATCTGGAGGGGTTAGCTATTCTCTTGTCCAACTAGAATGATCCAATCTTATGTGGAATTTAACCAGATCCAATCTTGTGTGGAATTTAACCAGCTGATCCAAATGTTCATGTTCATGCTTTTGGTTTCCAAATCTGAAAGACTTTGTTTCGCTGTTGGTTTTGATAACCATTAGTCTACTTTCCTTTACATGTTGTTTCTTCCTTTTTATTAACTTTCTTGGCAAATTTATAAACTACACTTATTTTAGCTCTCTTGATGGAATCCTATCTGTTAAGAACTCTTGATGGAATCACTAAGATCTACCTCAGGATAACATTAAGAAAGCAATTGTTGCCAAGATTTTTTAGGACTCGATGTAGTAGTATGCTTTCTCTCATGCGAAAAGAACTTTTCGAGAAACCCATGGTATGACAAAAATGATATGAAGTGCTTTGCACAACTTGACCACTCTATTCGAAGCCGGTAGAGATGTATATAACCGATCTGGTTAGCAATTTCACTTATCATGTTATTGATTACCATAGTAAATTAGTAATGTATAATGAAACTTGGCACATGCCATATTTACTGAAAAATGACTTAGTGATTAAATTGTAATGTATAATGCAAAGCAATGTTCAAAATAAAGAAAAGGACTTGATAACGTTGCAAGAAGCACTTGAGCTGCAACGGCTATTTGCCCAACTAAGATAGGTGAAACATTAATCCATTAGTTGAAAGTGATTATATCATGGGTTATTACTTGGGCATGTTGCCTGGATCTGTTTTCTACATTCTCTTGCGAGGTGTGCTACATATTGACTTTTGAATTCTATAGTGCATCACCTACATCACTACATTTTGATGAAGAAAGTGGTAAAAATGATGAAGAAAGTACTATACCATCTTTTTCTTATGAACTTGTTTACTTATACCTGGTAGATGGGTCATGTATATATCTTTTACCCCTTACATGTAATCAACAAATCGACCATCGATTACAAAATTACAAAATTAAATGAATTAGTTTGTCTATATTTTTAAAATCTTTGATGCTTCGAGGTTTCACATTTTTGTTTGCTAATATTTTTATTATATTTTGATAGAATGAAAGTAGTGTGCAAGTCGTGGAACAATCTTCCTTGTCGGCACGACAATGAGGCGAGCTTTGATCATAGTGTGTGACATCGTTGAGAATTGGAGTGCAGCCCTTGGCATGTGTAGTGGCGGCGTGACGAACCGGCTTGATTAGGAGACTAGGGCGTTAGATTTAATCTTGTTGTTAGTTACTTAGATTCAGATCTTTGATTAGTTTTAGTTTTCAATTTGTTTTCTTGATTATGCGGTCAGAGTAGAAGTAGTAGTAGTTTTGGACTATTAGTAGAAGCTCTCCGAGTAAATTCGAGACGAAGGTGTTTTGATGGAACACGATATATTAATGTAAGACTAGCTTGTAATTGGTCACAGGCTATAAATAAAAGCACATCGGCTGGTGGAAGCATTGTGAGGAAAAGCAATTGAGTCTCTGTTTGTTGCGCAATCGGAAGTGCAATCAAAATCTGCCTCCTGCCCACCTGCACTAATTTAGTTCTTGCGATGCGTTGATGCTTGGATTGCTTATGGCCGATTTTTTCATTATGAGCTCCCGATATTTAGGATGGCTATTGTCAATATTTGTTTGAAGTTAACGCTGGAATCAAGTGTATAAAATTTTTGTAGTTAATGGATTGTTTTTGTTGTTAGCAATAAGGAAAAACGCAATCCCATTAAATATTAAAACAAGCTGCTAATGATGTTAAAGTTTGCTTATGGAATTGTTTGAACCAATTGTTGATACTTCAACTTCGTCTTTTTTGAGCCGCCAGCGGCATGTGGAGTGCAGCGACCAGCGGTGGCCGGCTAGAGACTGGGGCGAGTTTATCTATGTATATCAAAAGTAAAAACCTAATCAATAGTTGCCCATTGGCGCAGCGGTAGGCGATCTTGCGGTGTATTGGAGAGGTCAGAGTTCGAGCCACTGCGCAATTGTGTTTTGGGTTTTTCTCTCGTCCTTAACATGTGGACCCCAAATATGGGTCCCACATGGACCACATCTGACGTGTTATGTGTAACCCACATGTATATGGGCTCAACAACACCACGTTGGACAAGGGCCCACTAGGCCTAGCGACTGCGCAAATATAATTATCTGAAAAGTATATTGTCATAGAAAATACATACATATGACGTCATGGTGCGACCAGGAACCCCAACATGATTTTCACTATCTATGACGATTTGTTTTGTTATGTTATGACGAAATTTTATGTTTCGTCACTAAAATTCGATGGGCCGAGGGGCACGATATGATCCATGACGAATTTCAAAAATTAGTCATAGAAGATTGAACATTTATGACAAAATTTCAAAACGTCACAACATTTTCGTCATAGATAAGCACTTCTCTTGTAGTGATTTTTTTCCGCTGCTATTATTTCTCTCTTAATAAGTTCGCCCTGCGAGGCGTATATTTGTAACTTGACCATAAGGTCAAACAACCAGTTTGGTTAACTATTTAAGTACTTTATTAATTCATCGAGTATGATTGTGATATTTACCAATGTTGAGACTGTGTGCACTAGCGCGTTCCTGGACTAGTGCTGAATACACAGAGGGTCCGGATTTGCAAATTCGGGTCCCGACATACGCTCCCCTTTCAAGCTACACAAAAGGTGTAGTTGACACCCCGAGGTACCACATGCAAGTTATTAGTAACTTACTCGACTAGGTCCGTCCCATTGCGGACATGTGGTTGCACGTTTGACTCAGATCAAAGGCTTGCAAGGTTAAGTCCTTAGGGTGACTAGGGCAAGACTACCCGAAACACCAAAACGACATCCCCGGTGCCACTCATGGCCCACCATATCATTCTTGCCACTTGCCCCGGTCTAAATCTTTTTACCAAACCCAGTTGATTACCATGCACCACGTGCCATCAACAATCAAAACACGTGATACTTCTCGAAAATAGGTTCAATATCTCATTAAGTCAATATTAACATTTTTTGTCCAAAATCCTGTCATGTGCACGTAGCAGGTCTAAGCAATATACTACAACGGTCAAAATACCCAATGTTGGCAATTTAATAATGACCAACTAATACCCACCACTAGGTTGACAAGGGTTCATGCCACATAATTTAATTAATCAAGGTGTCATACTGCAATTTGGCATTTATCTAAATCCCAAAAATAATATAAACAATTTCTAATTAAATTAGCATGCAATATTATAAATTGAATTAATTTCAAAAATGGGATCAATATGGTCAAAGCATCAATTGCCTTCAAAAAGTACTTGATCTTGGTCTTGAGCTGCCTCCTGGGTCAACACTTCACCTTTGAAGCCCTCGGGTACTTCAACGTCTACTCGTAACGCGTGCAAATAGCAATAAATAAAGAAAAAAGTACATACATTTTGCTCAAAAATTCAAGTAAATTCCATAAACAGGAAGAGCATAATTTTACAAATTTTTAGAAATTTGAATCGCCCAAATCGGAGTTAAAATGCAAAAGTTATAACTGTTTGAAGTTTAAAGAATCTATGAATTAAATAAAAACATAGAAAATTTCATATTCAAAAATAAATTAAAATTCATATTCAAGTAGATCTCAATTTTATAAAAATTTAGAAATGGGAATCGTTCAAATCGGAGTTGAAGTTTGAAATTCCAAATAAAAGAATAAACCGAATTAATTCATTTATTTTTTTATTGAAAAATCCGGATTTATGATGTCAGCTGACGTCAGCACGGGATTTGATTTTCCACCGAATTATTTTTCTATTGAAAAATCGAATTATTGCGTCAGCATGACGTTAGCAGGTCCATGGACTAGGTCCACGATTCGGGTCCGGCTCACCGTGGACCCGGCCCACGGGCACGTGTCTCACTAACATGTGGGACCCCTCGGGTGACGTCAGCGCTGACGTCACACGCTCGACTGACGGTACTGACACGCGGGCCCCACCGTGACGTCATGGTGCCGTTGGGCTAGCCAATGACACGCGGGCCCCACGCTGACGTCACGCGTGACGTCAGCGGCGACCGCGGCTGACCCGCGTGGACCGCGACGGTCTAGCTCCCACGCACGTGGCACGATCTGGGCCGTTGATTTGAAAATCAACGGTCCAGATTGGATCCAATGCCGCACGTTGTGGTGCAACGCGGCTAATCTGGGCCGTTCGATTTGGATCGGACGGTCCAGATTCGATCGGGTTTCGCCTCACCGTGGGATGGCGTGGCATGACCCGGGTGGCGACACGTGGCTTAATCTACGCCGTTCGATTTCGATCGAACGGCCAAGATTACATCTAACGCTACAACACGGCTGACCCGAACCGTACGATCTAGATCTAACGGCTGAGATTACTCCTAGCACGGTGCGGTTATGGGCTACGTGGCACGATCTAGGGCATTAGATCTAGATCCAACGGCTGAGATTAGATCTAAAGCGTAACACGTGAGGCTTACCCGCGGGTGACATGGATGAATCATGGCCGTGCGATGAAGATCCAACGGTGGAGAAGCTTCGGGGCTCCGGCGATGGTGCGGCGGAGCAGAGGTTGCCGGGGACGAAGACGATGACGAGCCCAACGGCGCTTCGGGCACGCTCCGGCGAGGTGAGTGGTACCCCTCGATGCGGCTCGACGCGGCGGACCCGAATCTGGGCTCAGGGATGGCGGGGAACGGTGGACGGCGGCGGAAACTGGCACAAACTGCGGCGAAACCCTAATCCAACTACAGCGAGCGATTGCAGCGCGACCACGGCGGCTTGATCTCGGTGAGCTAGGGCTACGGGTGCGCACGGGAATGGGGAACACGATTGTGAGGAGCTGCCCAGACCGTCCTCAGATTATTTGAAGACTCGGCCGACCCCGTCAGATTTGGAGGCTAACAACGGACCGCCAAAGGAGCTCGCAGTGTTAGCACCCAAGCCCAATCGAGACGGCAATGAGACCCTTCGAATAACTCGACAACAATCCCGGTATTCCCCCGGTATGAGACCCAAAACACGCCCAGGATCCCCGCATACCGGCTTACAACGTTGGATCACATCAATTTGCATAAAGGGGCAACGAACTCGAAAAAGCCCACAACCAGACACGCAACGTGGAAGCAAAACTAATCAAACAACCAAACAAACTAGGCACGAAGACAAAACCCCACGACCACAACCCACAACAACAACAGCAAGGCACGAAGGCCGGCAAAGACAGGAGTAGAACATAATTATAAGGTGGGCAATGACATACAACAGAAGTCAACTACAAAAGAAACCAAGTACTCCAAGCAAATAAGACATCGTTTAAACTAACTATACAACAAAAGAGTACACATCTATTAGACTAGACCCAAAAGTAAAACATCTCCAGAAGTGTTTTGCCTCTGAACACTCCCGGGCGTGCACGACGGCAGTAGCCTCTACTCGGCGCCCCGCCCGATCACCGATAGGCAGTACGGACAGAACTCACATCCGCCCTAATCCTCACCTGAAAACCACAACAACAGAAGTATGAGTACAGAAGGTACTTGCAAGACTTACCCATGGTCCATATATGACCGACTCGAAAGGAGTATGCATTTGGAAGTAGCAAGGAAATCAGCTGAAGTTAAAAGTGCGGAAAGCTTAAATTTGTTGATTATTTAGTATCGCTATTCAATTCACAATTTAAAGCAGTTGTAACGGCACCTACTTCTAGAGTGGAGTTCAACATTCAACATTAACAGAGCAAGTGATCTCACAACATTTTCAAGCTCAAGCCCAAAGTCGAACTTCAGTTCAAGTTGTTACTACGTGATGTGTCAGATAACCAAGCGTGCTCATATCCGAGAGCGCGGCAATTCGAATCGCTTAATTAACCCTGCAGGGAAACATTGACCGCACGACATGTGCCACAAAGACCTCATGTCAACCCTCCTCCCACCCATACCAATTCGTTGAGGCATCTTTATGCGGTCCGAAAACCTAGCACCCCCTCGAGCGGCCCAAGCCCGGCTTGGCCCTCGAGGGTCGGCCTAAGCCTCGCCCTCAACCACACCCAACCGCATGAGGTCATGGCCCATCGAACGGCATGCGAGGAAAGAAAAGCTTTACCGTCCCATTTCAGCATGCGATCAACAAAGTGTGCTCGGTCACAAGCAATCATCGGATTGGTCCTTAACTAACACAGGCGATACTACCACACTTGGGTCTCCACACCCAAGTGATCCAACTCTCTCGCCCAGTCCCATTTCACATTCCATTTCTACTCATAACCATGACCACTGCCATTGCAACCCAAAGTTTGTAAAGTGGAACAATCTCAAGCGATGGAACCATCCATCACTTGGCCCATACCCGACTTCTAAGCAAACTAAGCATGGACACAATATATTTACCCATATACTAGCTCCAAGGAGGTGTTAAGCAAGTCCCAATGGATGTAAGGGCAGCAAATAGGTTCTACCTTGAATCCCACAATTTAACTCCTAATGCATAACTTAACATCAAATAAGCAATTGATTCACAAAAGTAAATTGCATAATAGGGGCGAATATGCTTAGGTGCTTGCCTGATGCTTCTGCTTGCGTATCGACGACAAGTTGCTCGTCGGCAATCCCCTCAACCACGGTCACGTCAGTCACCGCGGTCTCGTTCTCTACACGAGTACAATGCACAATCAAGATGCATGCGATGCAATGCGAAAGAAGAGAAAATACAAATGCAAACCCCCACCGCAAAACAACTCAACCGGCGAATACTGCGTGAACCGTAGATCAGCCAACCCGGACAGTCCGGGTTTAATATCCGGACAGTCCAGATCATCCGGACATTCCGGATAATTCATCCGGACACTCCGGACGACCCAGGACTTCGAAATCGATGAGCGACATTGGAGTGCTCCCAAGCCCTACTACTTCGCGAAGGCCCGAAAGACGACTTTCCTACACTCGGCAAAGCCGGAGAAGCTTCGAGCTAGCACAACACATACTAAAACGATGCCCGAACATGTAGCCCCAACCAAACTTAATCCAAATCCTCGGGATGGCATCACCACTACCCGATCTACAACCCTAACACCCAACATTCCCCAATCCAACCCCCAAATCCAAACTACACACCCAACACCCTAACATTCCCAACATTGGCCCCCCAAACCCCGATCTACTAAACCTAGCCTCCAAAAGCTCCTAGAACCCAAGAACTAAGGACCCAACTCCAAGATGAGACCTTACCTTCAAGGAGGAGGGAGGAGATGGAGGGAAATCACGTAGGGGAAGGAGGACACCGGCTTGGGGAGGATCTTGAGGACACCGGAGTGGAGGAGTCGCTGGGGAGGAGCCACGAGAGGACGCTGGGGAGGAGCCACAAGAGGACGTCGGAGTGTGGAGCTCATCGGAGACGGGGTTGGGGTGGAGGAGACGCACGGGAGAGGCGGGGAGCAAGAGGTAGGAAAAGAAATGAGGGAGAAGCCACGAAATGGGACTTTTATACTCAACCCCCGCACAGTCCAGACACTCCGGATGTTCAACCCGGAGACTCCGGGTTGGGGCCTTCGGTAGAGTTAACCCGGACACTCCAGAACATTAGTCCGGATATTCCGGGTGGAGGTGTTCGGGCGAGCTAATCCGGATACTCTGGGCATTTAATCCGGACATTCCGGATGTTTAATCCGGATTTCCCAGAATTTTTGAAATCAGGGCCTTGACAACGATGGGGGCGGCGACGCTTTAAATAGGGGCCTCGGCTTCCGTGAAATCTGCGGAAACCGAGGACCACTCGGCGGCGGAGTCCGAAAGGGACTCGGACTGGGGTGACGTGGCGCACCGCTGGCTGTTGGATCAAGATCCAACGGTCGCGGGGCTAGGGCTCGGGCGCGACGCGGTTGGACCGAACCACGTGGCGCGGCTGGCTCGGGTCTGACTCGGGCCCGGTCGCATGAACATTTCTAACCCACTCGGCTATTTTCCATCGATTTAATATTCAAATTAATTTCTAGAAATTCAAATAATTCAAAAAAATAGCAAAATAATCAGAAAAATTCCAGCAAAAATCTGGAAAATACTTTGAGACATTTTGGACTCAAATAAAATATTTCCAACAAAATTTTATTTACAACTTTTAATTCTTTAATTATTTCAAAAGGAAATAATTTCAAATTAAATCAAAATAAATCCAAATAAATTCCAAAAATTTCCAAAAATTGACTAAAGTGAAAATTTTCATTTAAATTCATGAAAAGCAAAAATTGGGGTGTTACAAACCTCCCTCCTTAACAGAATCTCGTCCTCGAGATTCAGGGCTAACTAAGGAATAGGTTCGAAAATTCTTTCTTCAAATCCTCCTCGTGCTCCCAAGTCGCTTTGCTCTCTACATGGTTGCTCCACTGAACTCGACATAAACGGGTTGACTTATTTCTCGTCTCTCGATCCATGGTGTCTAGAATCTTCACGGGGTGCTCCTTGTAGGTTAGATCCTCTTGCAGCTCTATCGACTCTAACGGTGTCTGCTCATCTGGTATTCGAAGACACTTCTTCAGTTGTGACACATGGAACACATCATGCACACCTGCCAACGACTACGGTAACTCCAACTGGTAAGCAACTTCGCCTTTGCAGCTCAAAATCTTAAATGGCCCGACATAACGGGGTGCGAGTTTTCCTTTGGCGTGGAATCTCTTAACTCCCTTGAGAGGTGTAACACTAAGGTACACGAAATCTTCCGGTTCAAAGCTCAAGTCTCGGCGATGGTTATCCGCGTAATTTTTCTGTCTTGACTGAGCTATCTTCAGTCTTTCCCGGATCATAACAATCTGCTCTTCGGCTTCTTGAAGAATGTCCAGCCCAAAGACACGGCGTTCACCGGTCTCATTCCAGTTCAATGGCGTTCGACATGGCCGACCATACAGTGCTTCAAAGGGTGACATCTGTAGACTGGCCTGATAGCTATTATTGTAGCTAAACTCAGCATACGGCAGACTTTTATCCCAAGAGGTAGCATAAGCCAAAGCACAGGCTCGTAGCATGTCCTCCAGAATCTGATTAACTCTTTCGGTCTGTCCATCCGTCTGCGGGTGATATGAAGTACTGAAGTTTAAACGGGTCCCCATGGCTTCATGCAACTTATTCCAAAACCTTGAGGTAAACTAGGTACCTCTGTCTGATACAATCTTCTTCGGTACTCCGTGCAAACAGACGATTCTGGTCATGTACAGTTCTGCTAGTTTATCTCCTGAGTAGGTGGTCTTTACAGGAATAAAATGGGTGACCTTAGTCAGGCGATCCACTATAACCCATATGGAGTCATATCCTCCTTGAGTATTCTGCATCCCGGTAATAAAGTCCATGCCGATTTCCTCCCACTTCCACTCAGGTATTCTTAGCGGCTGCAGTAATCCTATCGGTCTCTGATGCATTGCTTTAACTCTTTGGCACACATCACACAACGCAACATGCTCGGCAACCTCACGTTTCATACTTGGCCACCAGAATCTCTCCTTCAGATCTTGGTACATCTTGGCACTTCCTGGATGAATGGAGTACTTGGAGTCATGGGCTTCTTCCAAAATCAACTGCTTCAGCTCATTCTTGTTCGGCACACAGATGCGATCCTTAATCCACAACGTGCCTTGCTCATCTAGTCTAAAATCCTTAGCCTTGCTTTCATCCATCTTGGACTTAATTCTACGGATCTTGTCAACATCCTTCTGTCCTTCTCGGATCTGGTCTTCTAAGGTAGGCTTCACCTCCAACGCGGCCAAGAATCCTTCCTGTACTACTTCAAGCTTCAGCTTCTGGAACTCCTTGCATAGCTCATCCTGACTTGTGGCTATCATCATATTCACGGTATGACTTTTCCGACTCAGGGCATCGGCCACCACATTGGCTTTTCCGGGATGGTAATGGATTCCGACATTGTTGTCCTTGATCAGCTCCAACCATCTTCTTTGCCTCATGTTCAGATCCGATTGGGTGAAGATGTATTTAAGACTCTTATGCTCCGTATACACTTTGCATCTATTCCCAATCAAGTAGTGTCGCCACAACTTCAAGGCATGCACTACAGCTGCTAACTCTAGGTCATGCGTCGGGTAATTCTCCTCATGCGGCCTCAGCTGCCTTGATGCATATGCAACAACCTTCCGGTTTTGCATCAACACGCATCCAAGTCCCTGGCGCGATGCATCACAATATATATCAAAGCTTTGATTAACATCTGGTAGGACTAACACCGGCGCTGATGTTAATCGCTTTTTCAGCTCCTGGAAACCTTTCTCACATTCCGGCGTCCAATTAAACTTCTTTTCCTTTTTCAGCAATTGCGTAAGCGGTCTCGCAATTGTCGAAAGGCCTTCAATAAAATGGCGGTAGTAACCTGCCATCCCAAGGAAGCTCCGAATCTGGGTCACTGTCTTCGGCGGTTCTCAATGTAACATGGCTTCAACTTTGCCTGGATCAACGGTGACTCCTTCGGCTATCATCACATGTCCAAGAAACTCCACCTTGTCTTTCCAAAAATCACACTTGCTGAATTTGGCGAAGAGCTGTTGTTCTCTCAGCTTTTCCAAAACTAGCCTCAAGTGTTCTGCATGTTCATTCCTCATCTTGGAGTAGACTAAGATATCATCTATGAACACAACAACGAACTTGTCCAAATACGCCATGAATACCTTATTTATCATATTCATGAAATAAGCTAGCGCATTCGTCAGACCAAAGGACATAACTGTAAACTCGTAATGTCCGTATCTTGACGAAAATGCAGTCTTCGGAATATCTTCTGATCGGATCTTCAACTTGTGATACCCCGATCTCAGATCAATCTTGGAGAAAACTCCGGCCCCTCTCAACTGGTCAAACAGATCATCGATCCTGGGTAGCAGGTACTTATTCTTCACGGTGACTTCATTGAGTGCACGGTAGTCAATGCACATCCTGAAACTCCCATCCTTCTTCTTGACAACAGAACTGGCGCTCCCCATGGCGATGAACTCGGTCTGATAAATCCTTTCTCCATCAACTCTTCAAGTTGTTTCTTCATTTCTACCAACTCCTCGGTTGACATCCGGTAGGGTCTCTTTGCTATCGGTGCTGTTCCTGGTACTAACTCAATCACAAATTCTATATCCCTGACTGGCAGCATACCCAGCAGATCTTCAAGAAAAACATCAGGATACTCATTTACCACTAGAACATCTTCTATGCTGACTGTCTTTACACTGTTGACCATCAACTGTCCATCTCGAACGGCGGTCGCTTGAAACTCCACTTTTCTTCCACACAGGCTCTCAATTGATATGACCCTTTGTCCACAGTCCAATACGGTCTTATACTTGGATAACCAATCCATTCCCAAGATAACATCTAGGGTCTGGGTTCCCAATATAATAAGGTTCGCTAAGAACTCTACCCCATCTATTAGTATTCTCACCCCATAACATCGTACTTGAGATCGGAGTTCTGACCCAAGGGTTTGAACTAGAAGCATGCATTTAAGATTCACAATCTCCAAATCATTCTTAGAAACAAAATCTCGGGAAACAAACGAATGTGAAGCTCCAGAGTCAAACAAAACTATTGCAGGTACTAAGTTGACAAGTATCTTACCCAGTATGACATCTGTGGCATTCTGAAGTGCATCTGCGGTCACATGATTGACTCTGCCTCTCACCACGGTCTGGGGCGCGGCTCCTGCTGTGCTGCTGCGCGGTTCGCTCCTAGTGCGGGTGTCCTAGCTGGTGTGGATCCCAAGTTGAAGCGAACTGGGGTCATTCCTGCTGTCTTCTTGGGGCAATTGTTGGAGAAGTGCCCTGGCTCATTGCATGTATAGCAACGCCTCACTGTGTCCTGCTGGTTGCTTGGTACCGTGTTCTGGCCGGATCTTAGGTCCGAAATTCGATTGATGTGTCTCGGTGCCGGGCGACGGAGTTCTTCTTTGCCGATTCGCGGCCGAATCTGAAAAACTGATTCGGCGCAACTCTCAGACGTTGTTGCGCTCCCTGACATGATCTCTGTTGTTGCATCCTCTGCTTCCAGCTTTCATCCAGCTCCTTGCGCTTGTCCTCCAGGATGAGTGCTTTGTTTACCAGCTCTTGAAAGTCGGGGAAGGTGTGGGTGATCAGTCCCACCTGTAGTCCTGAGTTTAGTCCCTTCATGAAGCGAGACTATCTGGCCTTGTTTGTTGCTACGTCTTCATGTGCGTAGCGTGCAAGCTGTGTGAACTTGTTCAGATACTCAGACACCGGTTGATTACCCTGCTTCAGTGCCCTGAATTCTTCCTTCTTTAAGTCCATTATTCCTTCTGGTACGTGATACTGGCGAAATGCGGCGGTAAATTCCTCCCACGTGATATCCTGTAGGTTCTCTCGCTTGGTGCAGAAGTTCTCCCACCACTCTGCTGCAGTCCCTTCCAACTGATGAGAGGCATAGAGTACCCTCTCATTTCCTACACATTGGGTAATGTGCAGCTTCCTCTCAATTGATCTTAGCCAATCATCCGCCTCCAGTGGATTGGCGTTCCCAAAGAATGTGGGTGGATGAGTCCTCATGAACTCTGACAACCTTGAGCCCTGACGCTGTCCCTGATTGACTTGATTAGCGGCGGCCTGAGCAGTGACGTGCTGCATCTGTTGCATCATGGCATACATCAACTGGGTCTGGGCAGCAAGGAAAGCTCCAAAGTTCTGCATGCCAACTGGCGGTGCTGGTTGGGGTGCAGGTGCTCCATCATTAGGGTTTCCAGCTGGGCGAGAACCACTCCCGTTGCCTCCAAGGTTTCCGCGGGTGTTCACCATCTGTCGATTGCTCCAAGGTTTAGAGAAGAGGGGAAGCAAGCATAGACAAGTAGTAGATAAACTTATGCGGAGAAAGGTGTAACTCAAAATCCAACTTTATTATTTAATAATAACTTGGTATGGTTGCTTACAATACCTAAGGGCCTTGCAACACATACTGCACACTCAGCAAACAATGAAGATCCAAATCGACTAACACACTGGAGTCTAACGCCTCTAAGGGTGACTCTTATTCCATAACGCGACTCGACGAAGGAATCTCAACTGCAAAACCTACGCTCACTCGTCGAGAAAACCTCAGCTGTCTCCTTGCAGCGGGTGCGGCGGCATAGGCGCGAAGCGATCACCATGCCCCACAACAGTAGTAGTCGAAGAAGCGGCATCATCCTCAGGTTCAGGCTCTGGCTGTGGTGCTGGCTGGTGCTCCTGCTCAAGTGCTAGTCCCTCCAGGTCTGGGGTGTCTAATTCCAACACAGGCTCCAGGCCTTACCCATACAGTGCGGTCTCCAGCTCTGCGATCCTCTCCGTAGCATAGGCGACGTACTCACGAGCATTCTCTAGGTGCTTTTTCCCTTCCTCAACCTGTTCACGAGCCTTCATCAATTCCTAGACTGTGTTGTCGATAAGCTCCTCCTGGGCGACTACGAATCTGGCCAAGTGTGTGACGGTAGCATCCTAATCTTCTATCGGCTTCCGCTGAGATCTGTTGACTCGGCGTGGGTGGTGATGGAATACAGTGCCTTCTAGTTCTCTAGAATAAGTGCGAGCAATCTGCTGCAACGCTCGACGTGACACCTCCTGGATTCCCATCTCAAATGTCGACCTCCTAGCGGTAAAGTGAAATGGACGACAGAACTTCGTCTTATCTCGAGCATACACCATGATCTTAACGTCCCATCCTATGACCAGTCCTGCCTGCACGATGGTAGTCCCTCGGTAAAGCAGTCTCTCAAAACCTCCAAGCAACTGCAGCATACGCCACAACTCGGCAGCGTAGCCTCCCTCACGCTCGGTGTAGTTGTTCTTCATCAACATCTGCCAAAGAAACTGACGTAAGAACTCAAAAGTTTGAAACCGAGGAATAGCAAGAAAAATTCAGCAAAAGGGGTATGAAAAGAGAGAAGGGGATGAGTCGAGATTTCATTCATTGTCTTGTCAAATTTTAACTTTAGAAAATAGGTTTTATCCTCACTATGACCAATCTAACTGTTGGTGAGCCTACAGTCAGTATGGCTCTGATACCACCTCTGTTGGGACCCGAATTTGCATATCTGGACCCTCTGTGTATTCAGCACTAGTCCAGGATCACGCTAGTGCACACAGCCTCAACATCGGTAAATATCACAATCATACACATCGATAGTAATAAGGTACTTTAGTTAAGATAACCAAACTAGTTGCTCGACCTTATGGTCAAGTTACAAGAGTACGCCACGTAGGGCGGAAACTTATTAAGGAAATGAATTGCAGCGGAATAAAAGCAACAACGTGGCGCCATCTAGTATACCACAGGCAACTGACTGGGCTCGCTCCCTAAGTAGACGGCTCCTCCTGAACTTCTTCCTCCAAAGCTAGCGTCGCTTCTCCTGCAATTGATATTGTATTGTGGCAAGGGTGAGTACTTGGTACTCAACAAGTCATGCACAGAATGCAAACTATTATTCTATATGCATGGCTTATTACAAAGGATAGGCTAACAGGTACATTTGCAGTAAAATAGCAGTAAACAAGTAGCGTAAGTAGATTCAAAAGCAGTAAAGGTAAAGATTATATCAGTAACTTTTCCAGGAGTTAAGTAAACACTTTTCCTTTCCTAATCCATATTTCCATCAACGTCATCATTTAACCCAACCAAACTTTCCAAGTCCAAGTTGTTTTCATGAAAGTCTAACCCTTGATTGTAATCCCCGAGCAATGTCCAGTGCCGCGGACACGGCTATTCGAATAGATTTTACACTCTGCAGAGGTTATGCACTTTACCCACAAGATACAGTCAAACGCCACAAAGGCGAGTGATCGTAACAAAGCGTTTCAGAGACCGCAAACAAAACAAGTGAACCTCTTCGGCTTCTATCATACACCATCCCTTCCCTTAACGGAGGCGAAGTATGGGACCGACATACCGTTGGACAGGTACCATGCCATAGCACTGGTACGCTCCCCTTTCAAGCTACATAAAAGGTGTAGTTGACACCCCGAGGTACCACATGCAAGTTATTAGTAACTTACTCGACTAGGTCCGTCCCATTGCGGACATGTGGTTGCACGTTTGACTCAGATCAAAGGCTTGAAAGGTTAAGTCCTTAGGGTGACCAGGGCAAGACTACCCGTAGCACCAAAACGACATCCCCGGTGCCATTCATGGCCCACCATATCATTCTTGCCACTTGCCCCGGTCTGAATCTATTTACCAAACCCAGTTGATTACCATGCACCACGTGCCATCAACAATCACAACACGTGATACTTCTCCAAAACAGGTTCAATATCTCATTAAGTCAATATTAACATTTGATTGTCCAAAATCATGTCATCTGCACGTAGCAGGTCTAAGCAATATACTACAACGGTCTAAATACCCAATGTTGGCAATTTAATAATGACCAACTAATACCCACCACTAGGTTGACAAGGGTTCATGCCACATAATTTAATTAATCAAGGTGTCATACTGCAATTTGGCATTTATCTAATTCCCCAAAAATAATTTAAACAATTTTTAATTAAATTAGCATGCAATATTCTAAATTGAAGTAATTTCAAAAATGGGATCAATATGGTCAAAGCATCACTTGCCTTCAAAAAGTACTTGATCTTGGTCTTGAGCTGGCTCCTGGGTCAACACTTCACCTTCGACCTTCGAAGCCCTCGGGTACTTCAACGTCTACTCGTAACGCGTGCAAATAGCAATAAATAAATAAAAAATTACATACACATTGCTCAAAAATTCAAGCAAAGTCCATAAACAGGAAGAGCATAATTTTATAAATTTTTAGGAATTTGAATCGCCCAAATCGGAGTTAAAATGCAAAAGTTATAACTGTTTAAAGTTTAAAGAATCTATGAATTAAATAAAAACAGAGAAAATTTCATATTCAAAAATTAATTAAAATTCATATTCAAGTAGATCTCAATTTTATAAAAATTTAGAAATTGGAATCGTTCAAATCGGAGTTAAAACGCAAAAGTTATAAGCGTTTGAAGTTTAAAAATTTCAAATAAAAGAATAAAATGAATTAATTCATTTATTTTTCTACTGAAAAATCCCATTTATGACGTCAGCATGGAATTTGAATTTCCACCGAATTATTTTTCTATTGAGAAATCGAATTATGACGTCAGCATGACCTCAACGGGTCCATGGACTAGGTCCACGGTTCGGGTTCAGTCCACCGTGGACCCGGCCCACGGGTACATGTCTCACTGATATGTGGGACCCCTCGGATGATGTCAGCGCTGACGTCACCGTGCTTCGGGCGAGCGGCTCTGACATGCGGGCCCCACCGTGACGTCACGCTGACGTCACGGATGATGTCACAGATGACGTCACGGTCTTTGTTGGGCGGCCGACACACGGGTCCTCGGCCGATGTCACGCGTGACGCCGGGCCGACGACGGGCGCTGGCTCGCGTGGACCGCGCTGGTCCGGCTTCTGTGCACGTGGCACGATCTGGGCCGTTGATTTGAAAATCAACGGTCCAGATCAGATCTGGATCCCGTACGCTGCGGGCAACGTGGTTAATCAGGGCCGTACGATTTAGATCGGACGGTCCAGATTCGATCGGGTTTCACCTCACCGTGGGGTGGCGTGGCATGACCCAGGTGACGACACATGGCTCAATCTACGCCGTTCGATCTCGATCAAACGGCAGAGATTGCATCAAACACTACAACGCGGTTAACCCTAACCGTACAATTTAGATCTAACGGCTGATATTGGATCTAGCACGGTGCAGTCTACGACTACGTGGCTTAATCTAAGCCGTTGGATCTAGATCCAACGGTTGAGATTAGATCTAAAAACCAAAACGTGAAATCGAACGGGGGTGACGTGGACTCACCGTGGCCGTTGGATCCGGATCGGACGGCTGACAGAGCTCGGGGACGGCAATGGCGACGCGGTGGCTTGCTGCTGCCGGCGCTGAGGACGACGACCACCCGAACGGCGTTTGGGGTGTGCTCCGGTGAGGTGAGTGGGACTCCCAGGTGCGGCTCGTCGCGACGGTTCCGGATCTGGGCACGTTCACGGTGGAGGATGACGGACGCGGCGGGAAACGGCGAAGAACCGTGGAGGGACGCAGTTCCAACTCCAGCGAGCTCCTGCGGGCGAACAGCGGCAGCTTGAGCTTGCAGACTTGGGGCTACGGGTGCGCAAGGAAGAGGAGAGCACAGAGGCGGCGGCGGCGCATTAAATAGGAGTCTCGGCTTCCGTGAAAATCGCGAAAACCGAGGCCCACATGCGGGTGGCGGCGGAGTCCAGCGGTGACACGGAGAGGGTGATGTGGACGCATCCTGGCCGTCCACGCACACGCGATCAACGACCGAGATCGCACGGGGCAAACGAGTTCGGCCCGAACCCCACGTGGGCGACGTGGCTTGATGCTGGCCGTTGGATCTTGATACAACGGCCACGCGATTAGGGCTTGGTCGGGTTCTAGTCGGACTCGGACTCGAGTCTGACTCGGGCTCGGTCGCTTGAACAGTACTAACCCACTCGGCATTTTCCAGCGATTAAATAATTAAAATAATTTCTTAAAATTCAAATAATTCGAGAAAAATAGCAAAATAATCAGAAAAATTCTGGAAAATACATTGAGACATTTTGGACTCAAATAAATTATTTCCAACAAAATTTTATTTAAAACTTTTAATTCTTTAATTATTTCAAAAGGGAATAAATTCAAATTTAATCCAAATAAATTCCAAAAAATTCCAAAAATTCACCAAAGTGCAAAATGACATTCAAATTCATGAAAAGTAAAAATTGTGGTGTTACAACCTTGGCCGTCGCGACGCTGGGGAGGTCGTCCTCTGCCTCGAGCATTGAATCCCTTGCGCTGTGGCTGGGACGCGCGGGGCTGTTGTTGCTCTACCACAGTGACCATGTTCGGTGTAGATTGCTTCTTTTTCTTCTTTTTTTTATCTTTTTCTCCACAGAGCTCGTGGTCTTCTTGCTCGTGGCCCCCTCCAAACCCGGCTGAGGCGGTAGCTTGCCTTCATCTAGCATCTTCTTCCACTCGACCACCTCATCGGCGTTCGCATACCGGTTGGCCATACGGAACAACTCGTTGTCCGTAAGGTCGGGATGTATTTCTAGATCTTGCGTGAAACGAACGTCCCAAACTTCGAACTTAAAAGTTCGGACAACTACTTCGTCTGAGATACTTGGACTTGAATTCCGCACCAGGATGAACCTCTAGACAAATTGTCGCAAAGACTCTCCTTTTGTCTGGATCAGGCGCTCGAGATCGCATTCTTTGCCCGGACGGATGTAGCAACTCTGGAAGTTTGCTCGGAGTGCGGCACTAAGCTATCCCCATGAGCGAATTGACCCCTCTTTTGGTTGAAGAGCCAAGTCTGTGTGGCCCTGTCAAGGATCGTTGGGAGGAAGTTGGCCATAACGCCCTCATCTCCCCTTGCAGCACCCACAAGAATTCTCGGGTGTCATTCGGGTATGACCTCTGGGTGCGACACCCATAGGAATTCTCCTAGACTGGGGCCTCCAGCCTGGAAACCTGCTTCTCACGAGCTTAGCATCGGATGCTCGCCAAGGTCCTGTCCAAGGACACCTCCAGGTGATTTCTGGCCGCTTCAAAGCGGTTGTGGCGGACAGCCCCCGAGGATTCCAACCCGGGATCTATGACTCCTCTCGCCATATTGACATTGTGGGAATGAGACGAGCAAGAAGGAGACATCATGGTGTCCCCTTACGACGCTGTTTCGTGATCGGGCTTGATATGGTCAGGGATGTCCAGACCATCGTAGGGCCCATCGTAATCCTCCTCCTCATCTTCGAGGGTATCACGCCGAGAGCGAAGGAACTGCTCTCGCACTGCGGCTACTAGGGAAAGACTTTCGGCCTCGGTGTGACCTTCTGGAGTGGCGACACCGGCCATGCCATCGCTGGCATAGTACATGTCGTTGTCCTCGACATCGTTGAAGGCGTAGAGGTCCTGAGTATCCTGGGAATTTGGCATCTCCAGGGATTCTTCACAGATGGACTTGACACAGTTGATCCCCACGGACGGTGCCAACTATCGACGATTGGGGAACAGGCCCCCGCCGAGCTTACTTGTTGAATGATGGATCAATTTAGGCCCCTTCCCCTGTGAAGGGCTTTTGTCCGGACGATGCAACGAGGCGCGTGGACACTCAATAAGAACACACGAATTATATTGGTTCGGGCATCTCTCTGAGGAGATAACAACCCTACTCCAGTGATTTGTCTTATTGGTCGGATCTCTGCACGATAGGCCTCTATGTGCCTGCGCGTCAGAGCTAGTTCAAAGAATCGCCCCTCCCCTCTCTACCGAGGGGGTTCATATACAAGATCGATTGGGTAACCCTTTCCAAATAATGTAACAATTTTCGGTTTTACCGTGTCCGTAACTGAAGCCTTGATTTCCGCCACGTTCCCACATCGGGCGTAACTACCCTAGATCCTGGCGCTTTCATCGCCACTTTCTTGTTTGTGGGATGGACACGATCTTCGACCATATCCCCGAGTACCCGTGCGGTCTTGACTTGGTCTTCTGGTCGTCTCCGAGAATGGATGCTCAAGGCCAAGCAGGGATGCTCAAGGCTGAGCATGATCGCCCAAAGGCGAGCATGGATGCTCGTGGTTCGAGCAATGGCGCTCCTTAGCAAGCATCGAGTCCCTCGAGGTTTCTCCTTGGGAACATCGTTCGAGGGTATTCATGGTTGGCCAATGTTGTTATCGGGGCAGAACTATCTTTATGGAAAGTGTTCCAATCCCCGACAAGAATCAATCTGAAATTACAATTAAAAATTGAGGTTCACGAATATATATAAATCACAAAGGTGGGGTTCTGTGATGTTGTCTCCATAGGCGGTCATTTGACACGTCTAGATGATAATGTACTTTGGCCCTAGGCTAAAACTAAGATCAACAAAACCCAAGTTATTTTGGGGGTCTCCCTAGATATATATAGGAGAAAGAGGAGGGAAAATTCGTGCTAGGGTCGGCCAAAACAAAAGGAGTGGCCGAGTAGGACTCTTACAAGGCCCAAGTTTGACTCGGACTAGAAAGTTAACCTGACTTGTTTTGCAGATTCCCGTCGACACATAAGGAATTTGGAGGTGAGGCTGGATCCGTTGGAAAGATCTCGAAGTAAGCTTTCAAATAAGTATAAGAACACATCAATTGGACTCCGTATGCAAAAGTTATGCTCATTTTACTTCAGGCTGTTATCTGGAGACTGAGTTGGCTGCAAAAATGTGGCACACTTGATCTCTAACTTTGCTTGATGTAGATGTGCATCCTTGTTGATCCAAACCATGGTTCCTAAGTATAAGCACATCACACACATTATGTAGTGGATTATTCTCAAAAGTGTAATTAGATATGCCTAAGAATGACTTTACCTGATAATTGAGTTGACGGGCTCGTGCTCAAGTCAATGGTCCTTGAACCGGCGACGCCTGTGGGAGTTGTGGACCTGGCCAAGGTGGGGATCGATAAAGCAATGCAAATGTAGCCATTGTAGTAGATGTATACGAAGTAGAAGATGCCGTGAAGCGTCGCCAACTTGTCACAAACGTAACAGAATAAGAGGACGTGGTCGATATAATTGCAGCAACACTTGGTGATGACCATATATATGCGGTGTTGGTTATGTCAATGATGAGAATGGTCTCATCAACCGACAATTCTCATATTGCTAAAATAATACATCATGGTCCTATGATAAGGGCTCGTGCATGTAAATTAAATCATGAGGTGAGCTCGTTTCTCATTGTTCATAATAATGTTATTGAGGATGTGATGCTACTGAATATTTGTGATGTTTTACTACTTAGGAATATGAGAGAAGCACCACCAGGACAACCACAAACACATCACAATTTGTTGGCACAATTCAAATTGGCGCCAAGTCGAACCGATGACCTCTACACCAAGTTGGAGCACTCACCGAAGGGCACCATCACCTCCATGCAACCACATCCCCAACTGGACTCCCTTTTCACGCCAAATCAAGTTGGACTCCAAGTCATCGACAATTCGGGCTCTGTGTTCATTTTGTAGTCAGCAGATAGCACCACATTAAAACATGCATATCTTCCTCGTACGGAGTCCAATGGAGGATTCCTTGTGTTGTTGGAAAGATTACGACAAATCTTTCCAATGGATTTGGTTCTAGGCCCAGATTCATCGCGGGTTAGCCGGAATCATCAAAACAAGGTGTTGCATCACCATTTTGGGCTATTTCAGGCCTTGTAACTATGTGGGGGGTCCAAGCCTAGGTTGTGTGTGCCCTCGGGCCGCATATGACCCTAGCTCATCCCTCTCATGTCCCCCCTCTCATATACTCAGTAGCCGTTGCCTTAGTCACTGGGGTTTTATTTAGATTACAACTAGACACTTTGTTAGTTTTTCACCGTACAATAGTTTGTGGAACCCCATCTCGTGTGCTTAATATAATTCACAATTTCATATTGCATCTTCTACGTTCTTGCTTGTGTTCTCGATTCGCATGCAGAGATAAGCCTTCTTGGCAAGGTCAACCGAGTTTGTGCATGGTTAATAACCTACAGAGATGTGGTGTAGTGATTGCAGAGTTAGGATCAGTTCTGATTGGAAGTCTGATCATCAACGTCAAATTCTCCATCAATTGATTTACTACTACCAGTCGGAAGTTCGGGCCACCGTTCGCATCAAGTGTGACATATTTTGGATATAAAGATCTATAGAGATAGATCTAAAAGGCTAATTAGATTAAACCAAGATACATATATTAACAAGGTGTTGAGTGGTTCACCATGCATGATTCTAAGAAGGATTTATTGCCATGTCAAATGGCATTAGTCTTAACAACGGTTCAATATGTAGGATTATAAAAAGGATTTCTTGTCTATGTCATATGGCATTAGTCTTAATAAAAGTTAGTGTCCATCAATATCTAATGAGAGAGACCAGATAAATATGATTCCATATGCTTCTGTTATTGGCTCTATCTGTATGCCATGCTTTGTACATGCCCAAATTTGTCATATGCTCTAACTGTTACGAAAAGATATGTGCTAGATCCACGTGAAAGTCACTCGATAGCTGTAAAAGCATTCTGAAATGCTTGATAAAGACTAAGGATGTGTTCTTTGTTTATGGAGCTGAGGAAGAGCTGGTCATAAATGGTTACACCAATGCTGGCTTCCAAACCGATAAAGATGATTTTTTTATCATAGTTTGGGTTTGTGTTTTGTCTTAATGGAGGAGTAGTGAGCTACAAAAGTTTCAATCAAAAGACAGTTGCTGATTCTACAATGAAGGCTAAGTATATTGCGGCTTCTAAAGCTACAAAGGAGGCTGTTTGGATAAGAAAGCTTATATATGAGGTGGGTGTGATTTCTAGAGCTTCTAGTCCAATAGATCTCTACTAAGACAATAGTGAAGTCATTGTGCAAGCCAGGGAGCCTAGATCGCATCAAAAGTCCAAGCACATACTTCGGCGTTTTCACCTTATTCGCGAGATTGTTTGATAGAGGTGATGTGAAGATATGCAAAGTACACGCAGATTCAAATATTGTTGATTTGATGATGAAGCCTCTCCCGTAGCAAAAGTATAAGGCACACACAAGAGCTATGGGCATTATATACTTGCATGATTGACTCCAGATGATTGTATCACTTCTATATTTATGATCTTTTGAATAATATGTTATTTTGTCCTTTGAATAAATATCATTTGTATTAATCAACAAGTATATGACTTGTTCATGGAACTCTTTGTTCCTATTTTGATGTTATTATAAATTATCCATGATCTTATATGATTATGCGAGAAAATTATGATTTATAGATCAACACATGTATTGATTGATGATCATATTACAAGGGTAATAGATATCGAGATATCAAATCAATAATGTGGATACATGTTATAGAATATGGTGTCGGATTAACCCACCATGAGATACTAGGGAATTGTTATATTCTTAAGTGTCATCGGTTGGTCTCATACATAGTGTATGTGGGATCCTTAGGCCTGAGATCGTCACATTTTCCTACATGTGTAATAATTTACTTAGAGTTTGTCAAATACTACTCTATAATTGGGTTGTCATAATGCATGGTAGCTTTCGGATTTACTATGAAATATGAGGAATATGAACAAGTAAGATGGAATTTGCCTTTCTATATAATAAGAGAAATTTCTCTGGGCCTCTTGATGTGATTGGATTGAAGAAGTGCATGTCCATATCAAATGTAGTTGATACGCTTCTCACCTTGAGTTCGATTTGGTATGATGAGGCAAAAGGATTAGTGCATGAACACTATATAGCTTCATCCTATATGAGCTTTGTGTATATTCGGGAGTTGCTATGTCTTGCTAGAGATCACTAACAACTTGTGTACTTGAAAGGAGTTTATGAACCACCATCGAATATATATGAACTTACAAAGTTACACACTTAATGGGCTGAAATAAATTAATTTGTATATGATCCGTTGCTAATGGGTAGCATGGGCTTTACAACTTGATGGGTCCATATTGTATGGTTCTACTGAGGGCCTACATTACGAGAAGCGTGGGGTTGATGAACGACCCCTTTTCACACAAATTGTAACCCTAGCTGCCACACCACAAAGGCCATTGTTACATCCGCCGGACCCAGCGCCTGAAGCAGAATGAACGCCGAAAGACAACTGTAGCTGTAAGCGGTTGCCGAAAACGAATTTTCTTCAGTAGCGATTTGTAAGGGAGAAAACAGATGACGTATTCTATTTTGTGTCTAGAAAGGTTGTCCACCCCTGTGTGGGTATAAAGACATTTGCTGTAACGATCTGGAGATCAACTTGAAAAGAAAGAAACCAAAACACTTTTAGCTTCTTCTCATTTTCTCTTTTAGTTCTTCGCTGTTCTTCCTGTGTATGTTTCGAAGGTGATCGATCTCACGCCCATACTACTCTGCGGCAAGGGGAACCTTACATTTGGTATCAGATTCAGGTTATTTGGCCTTGAGCTGTCAAATCCCAGAGGAGGGTTGGGGAATATCGATCTGCTTTGGTAGATCGACGTTTCCTATGAAATTCCAAGAATCTGGTTGGCTCGGCCAAATCGCTCACCACGGCGCCTGCTAAACCATCCGTTCAAACTCAGTTTATTCTGGGCGCTATGGGGGAGATGGGTGATCGATCGGATGCAAAGTTGGAAGCGATCAAGGAAAGTCTGGACTTACTTTTCCCTAAAGTTGGAGAAATCGACAACACTCAGCAGTAGTTGGTAGCCCGCTCGGACTTGACAGCTAAAGCAATGGATCAATATGCTCGCGATCAACAGTTGATGGCCAAACAGATTGAAGCGACGGCTCAAGCTGTTGCTAAGATCACAGTTGGACGGGTGTTGGGTGCAAATCGTGGGGGAGGAGAACCTGGATCGGCGGGTGATAAAGCGCTTTTCACACCAGCTCCGGTCTATCCTTGGACAAGAAGGGATAATGCTTCCTCTCCATCTTCAGATCATACACAGCTGCGCGGACTATCAGGTAATCCTCACGAGACATCCATGTTGCATTTCCGGCCACCAAAGGAGCCTGGTGGACACACTCAACATCCATTACCAAAGATATCATTTCCTCGTTTCAATGGAGAGAGTCCTCGGTTGTGGCATGATAAATGTATGGATTACTTCAAATTGTTCAATATCCCAGAGGTGTTGTGGGTTACATCGGCTACGTTGCATATGGAAGGGAATGCTGGCCGATGGTTACAGGTGTACAAAGCTCAACATAAGTTAGCTGATTGGGACCATTTTATTCACGCGGTGGAAATGAAGTTTGGGGCGTTTGACCATCGCCGACTATTGGAAGACTTGGTAGACATGAAACAAACGGGTACGGTGGCAGAGTATAAAACCCAATTTGATGAAGTCATGTATGAAATGTTGATGCACAATCCTCATTATGGGGAGGAATTCTTTGTTTCTCAGTTTGTTAAAGGACTTAAACCTGAGTTAAGAGGAGCTGTACAAGGGCAAATCCCAGTGACTGTGGATCGAGCAGCATTGTTGGCATGAGTCCATCAGGATGTGCTTGATCGCAGCAAATTTTGGAAACTAAAGCCGGGTGCTACTCGTGAAGGAGGAGGCAGTAAAATAGACAATCAGCAAGGCACTTCGCGGATTGGCTCTGGCGAATTGTGGAGAGCCCGTCAATTACGAGATTATCGCCGGGCGAATGGTCTTTGCTATCATTGTGGTGAGAAGTATGAACCTAATCATCATCTCCACTGCAAAAAGAAGGAGACTACACAGTTGCATACAATCACAGTAGAAGAACACAGTGAATTATTGTCGGACACGGTGCTTGATCTGTTAGAAATAGTAGACATGGAAAAGGACGGTGCATGTAATCTATCATTGAATGCTCTATCTGGTATTGATGCAGGAGGAACTATTCGTATATTGGCATTAGTTCGTAACCAAATTATGCTATTCTTGGTGGATTCGGGGAGTTCTCACAGTTTTGTCAACATGGGATTTTTACAGAGAATTGGTTGTGTTCCACAGTTGACTACACCGTTGGCAGTGAAAGTGGCAAATGGCGCCACCTTGCAGTGTCAAAGCTGGATACCCGGATTTGAATGGTGGTCGCAAGGTCATACATTTCAAACTGATTTAAGGGTACTAGATTTGGGTGCTTATGATGCTATATTGGGTATGGATTGGTTAAAACTTCATAGTCCAGTGGTCTGTAATTGGGAGGAAAAATTTATAGAGTTTGATCATAAGGGACATCACATTCGGTTACAAGGTGTACAAGACACGTATGGTGGGGAGCTTAAAGCATTGACGCTGGATCAATTGGATAAATGGTCACAGGGTAACAACATTTGGGCCATGGCAATAGTGGAACAGGAGACTGTATCACAGGACACTTCCATTCCTGATGAAGTAACAGAGGTTCTAGCTAAATACCAAGGTGTTTTCACTGAACCACAGGAGTTACCGCCACATCGCGAGTATGATCATACAATTCCATTGATTCCGGGTGCTACACCAGCCAATTCTCGACCATATCGCTATTCTCCGTTGCACAAGACGGAAACTGATATGATCTCAAAGGGGATTGTGACTCCTAGTGTAAGTCCTTTTGCATCTCCTGTTCTCTTGGTTCAAAAGAAGGACGGTTCATGGCGTTTTTGTGTGGATTATCGGCGTTTAAATGATCTCACAATCAAAAATAAGTTTCCCATGCCGGTGATTGACGAGTTATTGGATGAGTTGGCCGGAACACAATACTTTTCCAAGTTGGATCTCCGTGCCGGGTATCATCAAATTCGTATGAAAGAGGACGATGAATTTAAGACGGCTTTTAAGATTCACCACGAGCATTATCAGTTTCGTGTTATGCCATTTGGACTTATGAATGCTCCTGCCACATTTCAGTGCGTTATGAACTCGGTACTCTCACCAGGGGCGAAGCCAGGATTTAAGGTTGAGGGGGGCAAGCCAGCGAAGACACAAGATAAAATAGGCAACACCACTAACCATGATGCGTATATATATAATCTCCATTACATAAATAACAAAATAAAATAGCATCTATTTTGCCAAACCAAAGAAAATTACATCTCAATTAAGTTAAATTTAGCTCTACGAGTATTAGCTAGATCATAGGCCTTAATAATATCATAAAAACTAATCATTGCTGCTAAGTCCCTTTCAATGTAAATGACAAAATAATCCCGCAAATAGGCATCTCCCATTTTGTTTCGAAGACGTGTCTTCGCAATTTTCATAGCTGAAAAGGCTCTCTCGGTGGTCGCAGTTGACACAGGGAGAGTCAAGAGTAATCTCAACAACCTATCCACCATCGGATAAGAAGAATCTTTACCCAGCTTAACTAATCCATTTGTTAAATCAGCCAGAGATGATAAATTTTTTAGTTCTGGATGGTTGCAAACATGAAGTTGAAAATGCGGCAGTTGGCACTCTAATTGCATTCTTTCTTGATTTGAGAAATCTGCAGGATAGTACTTCTCCACTAGAGTGCATACCTTTTCTATGTCAAATGAGTCAAGTCTTGGATTCAAGGAGACACAAAGTGCTAAAAGGTCTGTCGTTTGGCCACCAAATCGATCTTCTGATTCATTCAATTGTTGATCAATTGCAACATTAAACACATCAAATTGGCATATGGGATCTGGGCATCTGGCTGCTGGGCCTTGGGGTGGGGGGTCTTGGCGCAATTCGGTTGGGGGGTGCCAGGCCCACCCCGGCACCCCCGGTGGCTTCGCCACTGACTCTCACCATATCTCCGGAAGTTCGTCTTGGTTTTCATTGACGATATTTTGATTTACAGTCCTGACTTGCATACTCATGTCAAGCACTTGTCTCTAGTGTTTCAAAAGCTAGCAGCACATCACTTTTATCTCAAGCAATCGAAGTGTTCTTTTGCTCAAAGGCAATTGGAATATTTGGGGCACATTATTTCCGATCAGGGAGTGGCAACAGACCCTTGTAAAACACAAGCTATGATGGATTGGCCTATACCCCGCAGCATTACTGAGTTACGGGGCTTTCTTGGACTCACCGGATATTATAGGAAATTTGTCCGCAATTATGGTATAATTGCCAAACCATTAACCAATTTACTGAAAAAGAAGGCTTTCAGCTGGGATGGGCAAGCGGAGGAAGCATTTTTGCAGTTAAAGAACGCTATGTCCACGACTCCGGTGTTACGGTTACCAGACTTTGAGCAGCCCTTTGAAGTCGAGACTGATGCGTGCGATTTTGGCATAGGAGCGGTGCTGTTGCAGCAAAATCACCCTATTGCCTTCTTCAGTAAAGCTCTAAGTCCTCGACATCAAGGCCTTTCTATTTATGAGAAAGAGTTCCTCGCTCTCTTACTGGCAGTTGAACGTTGGAGGCCATACCTGCAGCGTCAAGAATTCATCATTCGAACCGATCACCGAAGTATGCTATCTGGATGAGCAGCAATTACAGTCTGAGATGCAAAGGAAAGCGATGACTCGTCTTATGGGACTTCAATTTCGCATCGTGTACAAAAAAGGTCGGGAGAATATTGTCGCTGATGCCTTGTCTCGCTCGAGTCAACTGCTGTCTTTGCAGACCGTATCGGAGACACAACCCGTCTGGGTACAGGAAGTTGTTAACCCTTATGCCACTGATAAGACTGCTCAAGACCTTCTTGCACAATTGGCTCTGTACAGTCCGGACAGTAATGGATTTCAGCTTCAAAACGGATTGATTCGACATCATGGTCGCATCTGGCTTGGTGCAAATTCTGCCCTCCAAACCAAGTTGATCGCAGCCTTTCATTCCAGCGCGATTGGTGGACACTCCGGGATTAATGCCACTTACCAACGCCTGAAGAAGTTGTTTTCTTGGTCCGGCATGAAACAAGGAGTGATGGATTTCGTTCAACAATGTGAGACGTGTCAATTAGTCAAAAGTGAGCGATCCAAGCCAGCCGGTCTCTTGCAACCATTGCCTGTTCCAGACGCAGCATGGCGTGACATTACCATGGACTTTATAGAAGGATTACCGCTGTCGGAAGGATGTAATGTCATCATGGTTGTCGTGGACCGTTTCTCTAAATATGCCCATTTTTTACCTCTCCGACATCCATTCACCGCACAGTCAATGGCTAAACTTTTTCGCGATCAAGTGATTCGTTTGCACGGCGTGCCCATGACCATTACTTCTGATCATGACAGAGTGTTTACCAGTGTGTTTTGGCGGGAATTATTCAAAGCCTTGGGAATTAAATTGCAATTTAGCACGGCATATCACCCGCAAACTGATGGGCAAACGGAAAGGGTCAACCAGTGTGTTGAGATGTATTTGCGATGTGCTATTCATGACACTCCCAGCAAATGGAAATCCTGGTTATCCCTGGTAGAATTCTGGTACAATACCTCTTTTCATACGTCTTTGGGGTGTTCTCCCTTTCGGGCATTATATGGGACCGAGCCACATTATGGGGTCTTGCCACGCCCAGAGCCGAGTGCTCCTACAGAAGTTCATGCGCTGCTACACGATTGTCAGAAATATACTGAGTACCTCAAACAACATTTAGCTCGGGCACAGAACCGGATGAAGCTCCAAGCTGATCGGAAGCGCCAAGAACGTCATTTCCAAGTTGGGGACCGAGTGCTGTTAAAGCTTTAACCTTATGCTCAGACTTCCTTGGTGAACCGTCCATGCCCCAAATTAGCTCATAAATTTTATGGCCCTTATGCTGTGTTGGAGAGAATTGGGCAGACCGCATATCGTTTAGACTTGCCGATCAATTGTCAAATTCATCCAGTCTTCCACATATCTCAGCTCAAGCCATTCCACCCGGATTACTCACCCGTGTTTGCTGAGTTACCGAAAATAGCTGACTTGGATAGTACTTCCACTGAGCTGGAGAAGGTATTGGAGCGGCGGCTGGTAAAACAGGGCAATGCGGCGGTTGCCCAGGGCTTGATCAAATGGACGGGGCTGCCTACCGATGCTGCCACTTGGGAAAACTTATCAGTACTTCGTGATCGCTTTCCATCCGCGCTTGCTTGGGGACAAGCATCGTCTGCAGGAGGGGGTGATGTTACATCCGCCGAACCAAGCGCCTGAAGCAGAATGAACGCCGGAAGACAACTGTAGCTGTAAGCGGTTGCCGAAAACGTATTTTCTTCAGTAGCGATTTGTAAGGGAGAAAACAGATGACGTATTCTATTTTGTGTCTAGAAAGGTTGTCCACCCCTGCGTGGGTATAAAGACATTTGCTGTAACGATCTGGAGACCAACTTGAAAAGAAAGAAACCAAAACACTTTTAGCTTCTTCTCATTTTCTCTTTTAGTTCTTCGCTGTTCTTCCTGTGTATGTTTCGGAGGTGATCGACCTCACGCCCAGACTACTCTGCGGCAAGGGGAACCTTACAGCCATGTTGCGTGCTGTTGGTAAAACACCAATGAATGATGTTTTTTTCTGGAACTTTGATAGAGACGCTGCTGCAACTACGGTACTAATCAGAATAATCTTGTGGAGGAGACAATTAGCTCATGGAGATCGGCTTCCAAGGACGTTGGACCACTACTTCCAGCGTCCGCATGTGCTTCTCCCGATGCTTTGTCCCGGCCACCGCGTCGCCAACCTCGTAGACCGCTTCAAGTCGCCAAACCCCAAATAAGGCAAGGCTGAGACGGTAGCGTGGAGCTGTACGCTAGCGTGGAAGGGCACAGAGGCCACGTCGCATTTCACCAATCATATAGCAAGCAAGAGTAGACGAGCTGTTGCAAGCCAGAAGTGAGACATGAATTTGAAATAGTTATAACAGTTAATGCTCAAACACTAGCACCATCTGCATGCACTACAGAAAAACATAAGCAGAGAAGTTTTCTTTGTACAGTAGATGAGTTATTATCATGTCTTTAGAGCACGCTACTAAGGACATGCTCGTATGTGTCAATTCGGAACTGACATTATCAGTATCGGTTTACAAACCGACACAAATAATATTATCAGTGTCAATTCTAAACATGAACCGACAAATAGTTGAACTATCCCTGTCGGTTCACACCAAGAACTGACACAAATAGTCAACTTATTAGTGTCGATTCACACCAATAACGGACACAAATATACGCATGTCAGCGTCGGTTCAAACCAAGAACTGACACAAATAGTCTACATATCAGTGTCGGTTCACAACAAGAACCGACACAAATAGACAACATATTAGTGTCGGTTTCTACCAAGAACCGACACAAATAATGCCAGACCAAAAAATTAAAAAATCAGCATTTTGGCTAGCCTGAGGAATACTGCTAGCCATGCCCTCTGGAACAACATGATATGTCAAAATATCATATATACCATTGCATTCCAAATATCATATTTAGATATGTTATAGTTATGACATTTGAATGGACCAACTTATTGCTAATGCATAGGTTAAAACAAAATCATCTATATGTTTGTTGCTTTAATAGAACTATTTCATACTGGATAGTGGGATACAAATTTAAGAAATATGTGCTAAACCATCTCATTCAAAACCACATAATTCAAACTTATACAACTAATCAAACACACCCTTCTTTGAAAGAAACTTATACAACTACAACCACATGAATTTAGAATCTACTTCATCAAAATTAAACGGAGTAGCAAGAGTTGCTGTTTTGCACCAAATGTCATAGCCACCACCATGGTCCATTCCAAAGAACCGTTTGATCTCTGTATGATGAGAAAGTTTAGATACTACATAACTATGTATAGTACTAATTACTTGGAACAGTTACTTGTTCTTATATGTGTTCTAAGAACCAAATCTAGACATGGTTCTTATATATGTGTTTTGTGATCTTCTAATGAGCCCAACGAAGAACAAGAATGGCATTGGAACCCAACGATGTGAATCTAAAACAACCTAGCATAGTAATAGAAGGTACCATAGTGTTATTAACTCATTATGATGCTATAGTAACATATAAGGCAAGAAAGAGTCCAAAAATTACAAAGTATAATTCAAAAGAGTACCATAGAGCTTATAATCTGAATTCATTTTGTATTTATATATACAATAATGAAACATCATGTCCACATTAATAAAGGTTATTATTACCTGAAAATTCTCAACTGCCGTACTCATATTCTTTGAATACAAATTTAAAATCGCACTACAAGAAGCAGATAGCATCAGCAATCACAAACACGTCCCCTTTCCAGTATAAAAATAAAATTATATAATTAAATACCAATTACTTTTCAAAAATTGGTGGAAGCAAGCCACGGAAATCCAGTCCAACCAAGCCAAGACCCATTGCACAGTACTGCAAGATGAACAAGTAATCAAATTTAACAAAACATCCAAATTTTTGTTGGTAAATCTGGCATCCAAGAACTGTTACTCAAAAAAATCAAGTGAAAGCAAACGCTTATCAAGCACTGCTCAAGAATGTTGGACAGTGACCCGCCTTCCGTTATATTTGGCAACATAACTTAAAGAGTGGTGAGGTGATTACTAACTTGGTGATCTACCCAACTGAAAAGCAGTCCACCATCATAGTTGCCTTCACTTCCGGATTTATCATTGTTGAATATTTCTCGACATTGATTGACAACATCAAATAGACGTGTCCTGTGGTAAGTCACCATGCCTTTTAGATACTCATATACATTCCTTTGGTCCAGATCATCAAGAATCCCAGAAAGCCAAGCTTCCCTGTACCTCAAGAACTAGATATCTTATTGTCGTTAGGAGGTGAAGATGCTCAAACTGTATCATGAAATTTAGACTATCGGTCTCATGATTTCTATCTCTGTTACTGCTTTGTTGGCACTCCAGTAGGCCTTTAGATAAAGTGGCACGATCAAATACTATCTCCAGATCTACGTGATAAGAACATTTGTTGTTTCCTTCAATTATACCTCAAATTGTTGAACAATGGACAAAGAAAGTTTAGTGATTACGTTTTTTTTTTTCTTTTAAAAGAAAGTTCAGTGATTACAGCATACTCCAAAAGCCATGCTGTGATAATTGGATTTGTGCTTGTTACAAATGTGAAGAGTGGAACTAGAAAGGAAGGGTGGGATAAAGCTGAAGTAATAGCCAGATGGCTCTGATGTTTCATTTAGGAATGAGTACCAAAGTCATCCTTAAACATAGATATCAGCTTTCATTTTAAACCCTCAACTTTTTTTTGAAGGAACAACCTAACTCATGAATTTTGGTCGTAGAGTAAAATTAGTTATTCCTTAAATATGATTGGGTGTAATTCATTGTCGGTTCTTTTTAAAAACTGACACTGAAAATAGTATTTGTGTCCATTTTTAAAAAGAACCAACACAAATACTATTTTCAGTGTCGGTTCTACCCTAAAACTGACACTAAAAGTAACTTATTTGTGTCGGTTTTTAAAAGGAACCAACACAAATACTATTTTCAGTGTCAGTTCTATCCTAAAACCGACACTAAAAGTAACGTATTTATGTCAATTCCTTTTAAAAACTAACACAAATACTATTTTCAGTGTCGATTCTATCCTAAAATATATACTAGCTAGTATGTAGCTATTATAATATTAACATATAATGTATACTACCTAGTATCCTAAAATATATACTAGCTAGTATCCTAAATTATATAGCTAGATAGCTAGTATATATTATAGGAATATCCAAAAATATATACTAACTGTATATTTTATTTAAAAGATAGGATTACTAGATTTTTTAATATTATAAAAATATTACAAAAATGTAACCAACAGGAGAAAAAAATAAAAGTCCACATAAATGCATATTTTTAACATCATATTTACAATATATTTACATCATATTTACATTATATTTAAATATTACAAAAATGCTAATTTTCTTTTACAATTTGCCCTTCTTCATGATCATCACGATGATAGGTAAATTCTTCTTTAGTGGTTTCTTCCTCTAGCCTGATGTTGTTGTCTATGAAAGGTGACAATTCATCAAACTGGTTGTACTCGTCCTCATCCACGACATTCTCAACTCTAACGATTCTTGTTTTTCCGTGAAGAACAACATGCATGGCGCTTCTTATCTGCTGGGTTGATTACATAGAAAACTTGTACTACTTGCTTCACAAGTACGAATGGTTCGTCTCTGTATCCGACATGTTCAATGTTCGCACCTTCGAGAGAAGGATTGTAATATCGCGGGTTTCCTCCGAGCCCTGGAATTCCTAGTTTGGGGGTTTGGGGACCTATTAGAGATTTGTGGGATTTTTAAGGTTTAGGTGTGGGGGCAATTATTGCCATCCTTTTCTTTTTCCTCACCTAAACCTAACCTCATTTCTCTCTCTTCCTTATCCCCCACCCGAATGGCTCCCTTGCTTCCTCCCCACCCGACTCGCACTTGCCCTCGCCCCCGCGCCAGTGACGGTGCTCCCGGCCTCCCCAGCCTCAGCACCGCCGCCTCCTCCTCCGGACGGCCCCAGCCCGTCACCCGGCTCCTCCCTACGCTGGTGCCGCTGTCTCCCCGGCCTGCGTGCCATCTCCCTCGCTCGCCGGCTCGGCCACCGTCTCCCCCGCGCACCGGCTCGATCATCGTCTCCCCGGCCTGCGTGCCACCCCCCTGCCGTCCCTTGTGGCCAGCGATGCCTCCCCCAAGCCGAGCCCCGCCCCTGTCGACCCTTGTGGCCGACGACGCCCTGGAACCCTCGGTCGGCAGCGCCCCCCCCAGGCGCCCTCCAGATCGCCTCCCCTCCCAGCCGGTGGTGTCCCCTCTACCCTCCCCTCTCCTCTTGTGGTAAGTAGAGGTGAGGATACTTAGGTTTAGATGAACTTTTGTTGTTGCATGCCATATGTTTGATGTTATGCCAAGAAGAGTTTGGTTAATGGTATCAATTATCTAACGCTTTAAGGGATAGCAGTGTTGCGTGGTTAATTTCCATATCCATGTGATGAATGGTTTCTGAGTATGTGAGTTGAGCACTCTCCAATCTCCATGTATGTGTATGTTTGTATTGTGCATCCCTTTGTCATTGCTAGTGATTCAACTTACATGCCGTTGGTAAATATTGTTTCATGGCAATGCTTGTTCCTGGTTTGGTTGTGGAACTTGGTCTTATTGGTCATCCTGGTTTGGTTGTGGAACTTGGTCTTATTGGTCATGCATTATTGCTATGTTACATTGAGAATCAATTGTTCAACCATGCTAGCATGTACTACTTTGGATTTGAAGATGATATCATGTATCCTAGTTACGGTTTTGGTTACAACATTTTTGGGATTGTCTCTTATAACAAGATTATCTGTGGATCACATTGTCGAGCATATGGTTCATGTTGTACCGCCCGTTTGATATAGGTTAAGCTTTCAGTTCTTTCGGTGGACACCAAGATTGTGGGTGGTTGAGAATTTTGAATGTGATGTTAGATCGTTTTAGCAAACTATGGCCTTTTGTTGTTAAAAAAAAGGAAATTCTAGGCAAATGATTTCATTTTGTGATACCTTGTAGCATGCTATATTCATAATGTATATAACTCACCAATATGGTGTGGTTAAGTTTAAGCTAAAACCATCTTATTTTAGGGAAAGTTTTTATCTCCGAATTAGTGGCAATATTCGCTTGAGAAATGAATTTTGAGTATCGTGTTATTTTTTTAGGGTTGGAGGTCTCTAATACTGTGAACGGGCCGTCAGTTATCGCCCAGGTTAAAGGCAAGTACATCATGTGGTTGGGTATGGTTGTACGTTAATATGTGGTGCATCCTATTCCATTTATTGCTCTGCAAATTAAATGAATTTTGGGTTGAGAATGGGCTTTTAGTAATTGTTTTATAATGAGTGTTATAGCGTATTCGCCTATTTGGATGCATATGACTATTAACGTGAATAGTCGGTTAAGAATGTGAGGTTGTGCTAATCATCATGTATGGGTGTATGATTATGAGAATGCAAATTGTATTGATTGCGTGTCAATTGCATGAGTGCATTCATGTGCATAGGAGTCACGTTAGAGAAAGTCATATAACTAGTCCCGAGTGCCATGGGTCGGGTCAATAAGAAAGATATATGATTTTTGACCCTAGAGCTCTTTGGGCCAGGTCGGTGAGAAAGCTATATGACTAGGCTTGAGTGCTCCGAAAAAGTCCTACAGAGGTAGTCTCCATGGGAGTGGGAACCCTGTAGGGACTCCACGGTAGTGGAGGATTCGACCCCGTATGAAAAAGGACGGGGCAAGGTGTGGCATCGACGGGTGCACACCTCGCTATACCGGTATGAGATCAGACGAAAAGACGCATCTTGCACTGCATTTGTGTTGCATGGTTTACTAATGCTTATATATATTTAGTTATGAAGGTGTGCATATGAGCATGAAAGTATAAATGCATTGCATAGCATCGCAGAGTGAGTGATGGTCACGTGTTGCCTGTGATAATTTGTGTATTACGATTTTTGTCCGATGCACTGCATGGTAATGCTCTTGATTAATGGCAATTGATGTCCTTAAAGCTGAGGATAATTTACAGGTTAAGAAAGGATTGAGTCGTGGACTCATTCAACATGTTCCAACGAGATATGCGATTTAAGTAAGCAATGTAGTTGAAGAAGTCATTTACGGTGATTTCCTTGTTTTCTGTATTTTTGTAGTCTGACATGAGAGGTATGAGCGTGTTATTGTTTTAAAATGCGTTAATTGTTATTGTCTTTGTTTCTTTTTGTTGTACTTGGTTGAGTCTTCGATTCACACTTGTTATTTAATGTGTGTAGGTACCTCGAAGCTTGCATGCTGGGATGGGAGTAGTAGCACGCTCACGTCTTATCACCACAGTCTCATTTTTTAAATTGTCGCATTTAATCCTAATGAGTTCATGTTTGTAATTAAACTGTGGTTGTGGTATGTGCTTTGTTGGGTCGTGATGGTTAACTGATACCATGACCCATGTTGTTGTGGTTGTGGTATGTGCTTTGTTGGGTCGTGATGGTTAACTGATACCATGACCCATGTTGTGCTTGGTTGGTTACTTTAGTTGCTTTATGTTGTGATATATTAAATGCTATTTCTTGTCTACTGAGTGGATGTCCTAGTTTTAGGGGAGGTGCTGCCGAAATTTCTAATAATTTCGGTAAGTTGCTAGTTCGTTAGCTTGCTTTACTAATTTATGCTAGTGTCTTCTGTTGTGTTTTGCTTGAGGGTGTAACATTCCGGGCACGTGCGGTGCTGGGGTGTTACAAGGACCCAACGACACCGAAATGTCGGGATCTTGAAAATACAATAGTCGAGCTCCCAAATCTCCTCTATGAACCCATAGAAGCTGCTCTTCTTACTGTCTGTGCTGTCATAAGCATATATGCGGACACCACTATTTTGGTAAGTGCTTTTGCTATCTTGAGCTCTAGTGTAAAATGTATACCCATTTATGTTGTATCCTTGCCATGTCATGACTGTACTTGACAGCCCCTTTGCCAACCACCTCAACGTAACACTCATTTCTTTCCTAGTCATGTGCTCCTTAAACCAATGATTGAACAAACGGTTGTGCTTTTTTATTATCCAAACCTCCAACCGTCCTTGGTTTTCCCTCCGTAGCTCATCCTTGTGCAAGTCCATACACGAGTACACCTCAACTGATTATTGCAAGACTGTGAAATGTGCTTGTTAGAACGAAACATGATCATAAGTATATATTGATTTCTTTCCGATGACCCCTTCACAGCTAGCCTGCCCTCATGTCAAAATACAGGCACACCAACCGGATCGACATTGTTTATGTAATCGACACAAAACTCGATAACCTCCTCGGTTGCATAACCTTCTACAATGTAGCACTCCGGCCGAGATCGATTACATACATATTTCTTCAGAACACCCATGTACCTCTCAAACGGGTACATCTAATGCAAGAATACGAGGCTGCATATCTTTATCTCATTCACAAGGTGAACAATGAGATGGACCATAATATCAAAAAAATGGAGGAAAATACATCTTTAGTTGGCAGAGAGTCTTGACCACATCATCCTGCAGTTCACATAGTCCAACAGGATCAATGACCTTCTGTGAAATAGCGTTAAAGAAGAAACATAACCTCATTATTGTCTCTTGGATCTTGTCAGGCAAAATACCTCTAATTGCAACAGGATGCATTTGTGTCATCATCACATGAGAATCATAAGACTTCATGCCAGTTAACTTCAAATCTTTCATCGAGACCAGTTTTTTGATGTTTGCAGAATAACCGGATGGAACTTTCACACCATGCAAGCACTTGCAAAGTTCTGTTCTCTCTTTCTTGCATAGAGTGTAGCAAGCTGGGGGAAGATAAAGTTGGCTTGACCCGGTGTCTTGAGGATGTAGCTCGGCTCTGATTTTCATATCTTCTAGGTCCTTTCATGACTTGAGTCCATCCTTAGTTCTGCTATGAATATCCAATAAAAGACCAATCAAGCTGTCACATTGTGAGACCCCGGATTGGCTATCCGAAATCTCCTGTGTATTTCTGTACTAGTCCCAGATCAGTAGCTAGTACACACAGTTAGACAGTGAGGAATCATTATTGAACAGAACGACATTGTAACATAAACATAAAGTTTAAGCCATATGGCCACTTATTGCATCATATGGTCACATGACCAGATTTCACGACAGCGGAAACAAAACGACAAGAATGAAACCCAAATAACACCACATGCGACGACTAGAAACGCGCTTAGTTGTCCTGGCGGTCCAAATCGAACTCCTCGGCGTAGAACTCACCGTCTTCAATGGCATCCTGATAATTTTCTGATGACAACATTTTGTGTAGCATGTGAGTACAAAAGTACTCAGCAAGTCTGGGAAAGTATGCACATGTAGGGCTTACCAAGGAAGGCTTAATATGGTTTATTTGCGTAAAGCTGAGTTTCATCAAACCATACTTAATAATAAGTTCCACAAAGCATGTTTTATCAATTATTTTAACAATTGAATTATTGAATACAATAGTGAGGGTTCTAACCACCATCACTAGTATAAAGGCTCTATCTGCCACATTTTAAAAGATTAAGATAATCCACACATGACTCCATCCGTCATGAATTAAAAACAGGTTCCATCTGCCTGGTTGGCTCATTCCGCCAACGAAACATCCGAGAGTTCTAACCACTCCCGAATCCCAAAACAACATTTATTATTTAAAACCAAAACCAAAGTCTACCAATATGAAAGCATTCTTTGCTTTGCCCTTGACCGTAGGCACGGCTATTCGAATAGTTTTAACTCTGCAGAGGTGTATAGCTTTACCCACAAGACATGATATTCCCTTAGTGCCATGTACAATTAACACACTTCCTTAGGTGTGCCGGCAGGGATATCATGACAAGGCCTTTACAATGTATACGTCTAACTTTGACTCACCACGAGGTTTCACCTGTTAGGGTTCTAGCTACCGATCTGAAGCCCTCTTGCGCCGTGTGGGGAGTACAACTTGCCTCTATCTGGCACCCACATTCCACCAACTGGCGAGTTTAAGTTAGGTTTCTACAACTTATTTAGCCAGGTCGTACCATTATAGACATGTGGTAGTACGATAATGCTTAGTATGGACAGTCATAAGCGTCGGTCCTTAATTGACTTGGGGCGGTACTTGCACATTGGAAACTAGTGCTCAATCTGGACCCAGCCGACATTCCACTCCGCCCAAGTCCAAATCCTTTTCCTTTTTGTTTTTATTTTACAAAAATAGTACCAAATATTTTACTAAAATTCTTAAATCAAAATTTTGATATAATCCCACCCATAGGTCATTTTCGTCAATTTAGGCCCTAAGCATTTCTACCGTACTATTCAACGAATGTCACCATATAAGCTAGGTATGACGTAACAAAGTGTCCTAGGGTTACAAATAAACATGGGTATCAATAACCAAGGAGGTGATCACAATTCGGAATAACTAATGAGCTATATTTGACATACGATGATAAAAATAGCTATGCATGCGATAAAACATTGTAAAAGCATTTGCAATCGTGGGATCAAAATGCGTCAAGGGACTTGCCTTCGGTCGCAGCGGGGATGTCAAAGTCTTGAAGTCCGGTGGCGGGGTCAGCGGACTCGGCGGGATTCTCGGCTACGCGCAAATCGGTACAACAAATAAAAAATAAAAATAAAATAAAATCCAAAAATTATACTGGCAAGTAGATCTTGAATTTAGATGAATTTAGTAACTTGAACGGAGTGAATCGGCGTTCGGACGCAAAAGATATAAGCGTTCGAAGTTGGAAAATGATGGAAAATCAAGGAAAAATAGAAAAGTTACTATAGCTACAGTAAAATCGCGAATTTGACCTCAGAACAGAGCTCACTAGTCCTAGGGTTTGATCATGGGAAAGTTGCAATAGAAGGGGTGGCGGGATGGAAGAAGGTAAGCCCCAGAAAGGTCTCGACGACGCGAATCCAATGGTGGTGTCGGATTTTGAAGAGGATTGCCGGAGACGATGAATTTCACGATGAACGACGGGGCGGCCGGCGGGGTTCAACTCCAAAATTCGGTTTCAAACTTTGATAAAAACTGAAATTGATTGAGGGGTTATGAGCACGGCAACCATACGCACATCTAGGAACAAATGGAATCGAGTTTGACTCACCGGAGCGAGAGATATGCCGGCGAGAACGAAGAACGTGGTTCGGCGTTGGATTTTGCAATCTCCCGGATGAATGAGTTGGAGGGGCAAGGAAAGGATGATGGCACTGGAAAGAGGGCTCCAACACGAAGCTAATGGAGGTGGAACCGTGCAAAACGGAGTTGAAACGGTCGAGTTATGAACGTTTAAGCCGTTTTCGGTTTTTGGTTAATGGCGCCATTTCCGGCGAGATTAAGGACTCATTAACACCGGGAATGGAAACTCCTCGATGACACCTTTCCAACGGATCCAGCCTTGCTTGATTTGGTGCATGTAATAGGAAGTTATGGAAGATTGAAAATCCAACTTCTATTTTCGTCTTGAAATCTGGAAATCTTGATAAATTTGAAGCTAGATCAATGGATGGCATTTTTCTTGGATATCCTGCTCATACTCATGGCTATCGTGTGTTTGTTTTTGAGACTAACAAAATTGTGGAAATTTGTGAAGTTACTTTTGATAAGGCTAGTCCAGGCACTAGTCCAAGTGATGTAGGTACAGGCACATACGTTCAGGGGGAGAAAATCTTTGAAGACAATGATGATGTTGATGTTGACGGTGAGGTCTTGACTCCTTCCAATGCACAACAAGCTGTAGCACCCTTGGCACCTACTACAACATCACCTACAGCTAACCATCCTCAAGCTTCAACATCATCTGTATATGCTGAAAATGAAGAAGGAGAAGGAGAAGTTTCAAAAGCCAAAGCTCCTTTGCACATTCAGAAAATGCATCCATCTGAACAAATGATTGGAAACCTAAATGAGAGAATCACCCGATCCAGGTTTATTCATTCTGACACTCATGCTCATTCTGCTTTAGTTGCTTCTTTTGAACCCAAAGATATATCTCATGCATTATCTGACGAATCTTGGATCAATTCCATGCATGAAGAATTAGAAAATTTTGAACGAAATAAAGTTTGGAAACTAGTCTCACCACCTCCTGATTTTAATGTAATTGGAACTAGATGGATTTTCAAAAATAAACAAAGTGAGGATGGTGTTGTTGTTAGAAACAAGGCTAGATTGGTTGCTCAAGGTTTTACTCAAGTTGAGGGCTTAGATTTTGATGAAACCTTTGCTCCTGTTGCTAGAATTGAAGCCATTAGAATCCTTTTAGCTTTTGCTGCATCCAAAGGTTTCAAATTGTATCAAATGGATGTGAAAAGTGTTTTTCTTAATGGCTACATAAATGAGGAGGTTTATGTCAAGCAACCACCTGGTTTTGAAAATCCGAAGTTTCCAAATCATGTGTTCAAACTGTCAAAAGATTTGTATGGTTTGAAACAAGCCCCTAGAGCATGGTATGATAGGCTAAAAACCTTTTTACTTGAAAAGGGGTTTTCAATGAGAAAGGTTGACAAAACTCTCTTTTTACTCAAGCAAGGCAATGATCAACTATTCGTTCAGATTTATGTTGATGATATTATCTTTGGTGGTTCCTCTCATGTTTTAGTGTCTAAGTTTTCAGAAATTATGAGGGATGAATTTGAGATGAGTATGATGGGTGAGTTGACATACTTTTTGGTACTGCAAATCAAGCAAACAAAGGATGGTACTTTTGTGCATCAAAGCTGACGAGTACCCATGCCATGGGTACCCCCATCAGCCCGGAAGCACGAACGGGCTGACCAATCATGGCGAAGGCCCAGCACCACCAAAAGGTACTTGGGCCGCGGGGAGCGAGCCCCGACCTGTGCAGGGCCGACCCCGGGCGGTCGGCATGCTCCGGCCGCCTAATATTGAAGCTCAAGCTCCACTGCGACAGTGGCGGCAGATGGCCCACGCTGTCGACGGCGCCTTGTGCGCAGGCGTCCTCGGCGTCCGTACGGGTAGGCGGCCCTTCCCAAGATCGCCGGAAGAGCCACCAGAAGCGAGTCAAGCCCCGTCCCCATCGCCTGGCACATCGCAGGAGTCGCGCCACTCCGAGGCCAAGGCAAAGTCAAGCGCCATTAAAGCCGCGAGGCGACGGAGCACCACGCAAGGCGTCATCCGGGCATCATCGCGCCAAGACCGCACATCGCGCGGAGCCACCAACCTGCCTCGGACGGCAGCAGGACGGTCGGACAAGACAGAGCGGACTCAGACACGCACGCCCCCCTTTCTAGTGGATTTCCTAAAACACCCGTGTAACCCGCCTCCTCCGTCTATATAAGGAGAGGCGGGGCCCGAGAGGAAGGAGGGACAGAGAAAAAAGGCCCTCCACGAAGCCACGATTCCCTAGCCAAAGCACGAAGGGGATCGGACAGCCGACTCCCCGCCTCGCTTGTACACCCCTTGTTCATCGCCCAAAGATCAATACATCCACACCGAACGAACTGGAGTAGGGACATTCAGCCCGAACCAGTATACATCATCTGACTCCTTGAGTCGACCATTCGGGGAGAGGGAGCGCGCGACCCCATCCGACCATAAATTCGTATTGCCGGTGCACGAAACACCGACAGTTGGCGCGCCAGGTAGGGGCATCTCGCGTGTCTTCACCGACATCCTCATCCTCGGGTTCCCATTTCTCCTCCCTGATGGCCTCCTCCCACCACGATTCGCCGATGTCGAGGGGCTGGATCCGCTTTGGCGCCCTCGATTTCGCTGCCACTTGTGGAGAGCTTGTTCTCATTCCTGCCGCCCCGGACCGGGCGCCCTCCGCTAGCTCGATACGCTTGCCGACGCCTCAAGGCAACCTCAGGCCTCGAGGCTCGCGACGGCGTGGCGGCCTATCGCGCGGGCGCTGCCCCGACATCGCCTACGGATCGGGGCGAAGCGGCGGAGCCGCTCCACGAGCTCGCAGCTCGTGGCCATGGCGCTACGCGCACGGCTTCCTCCACGACCTCTTGGGCGGATTCCTCCACCATGGCTCTGGCAAGGAGTGTCCCCCTCGTAGGGCCTACTCCCGTGAGTGCAACATGACGGGTGCGGCGGAGCCATCCTCCACCCCCGTTACCCTCGGGACCCTCCTCCCGCGCGACGAAGCGCGGCGGGAGGAATCCCAGCGGGAAGACGACGTACAGCACCTACTACGCTTCGCTGACCTTCGGCGACAGCGCGAGGAGCTAGAAGCTCGAAAGGCCGAACTCGATAAGCTCCAGGCCGAACTGGAGCGCCGTCAGCCTAACCCACCACCCGTCTCCGGCGCGCGCCGCGGCGCGTCAGGTGCATCAGCAGTTGGCTGAGGAGACGAACGGCCTTCCGTTCTTCCCTCACGCCAACCAGAACATTGCCGCGGCGGCAATGCTGCTTCGAGGGCTGCCTGAGCCAACGGAGCCAGAAGCCAAGGCCACCTATCAGAACCTCCGGGGGCTGGTAGAACGCGTCTTTGTCGTTCAAGACGCCCAAGGTTCTCGGCTCGATGGGCGGCGCCACCGCCGCCGCAGGCCCTCCCCCTCGCAGGATCGACTGAGCTCGACCAAGACGGCCCGCTTCACGAGCTCCCAGAATCATACACCCGCGCGCCATCGCCTGGGGATAAGTATGACCTTCGCACCACCCTCGAGGCGCGAAGCGAGAGCTACCGATGCAGCCGGCCTCGCAGTCGCCGGAGATGGCGACGCAACCATCCCGACCCAGGATTCGACGGTCTGGGCAGCGCTCACCGCCAGCATCCGCAACGCTGATTTCCGACCAGATTCGGGCTCGACCAACATAGCCAAGTACACAGGGGCTACCAACCCCAGTGTTTGGCTAGAAGACTACCGGCTCGCCTGCCGAGCGGGGGGAGCGACGGACGACTCCTTCATCATCCAGTACCTCCCCATCTACCTTGCGGACTCAGCTCGAGCCTGGCTCGAGTACCTGCCCACGGACACCATCGGCAGCTGGGCCGACCTGACGAACCTCTTCGTCGGAAATTTCCAGGGCACGTACAAACGCCCTGGCAACTCCTGGGACTTGAAGAGCTGCAAGCAGCAGCCGGGGGAAACCCTCCGGGACTACATCCGCCGCTTCTCCCAGCAGTGCAACGAGCTCCCCGACATCCGCGACGCCGACGCCGTCGGGCGTTCATCTACGGCACCACGGCGAGGCCCTGGTCCACAAGTTGGGCCGAAACTCCCGACCACCAAGGAGCTCCTCGACATCGCCACCAACCACGCCTCCGGTGAGGAGGCCGTGGGGCCATCTTCAAAGGAAGACGGCCCACAAGACACCTCGGGCAGCGCCTCCGACCGCCTCGACAAAAGGAAGCGGAAGGGGAAGCAGTGGCGAAGGCCGAATGGTCACGCCGCCGACCGACCTGCCAAACAGCAGGCTCGGCAGACGCCCGACCGATTCGAGAAGTTGATGGATAGTCCGTGCCCGAACCACGACTATCCCGTCAAACACAAGTATCGGGACTGTGAGGTCCTGAAGCGGTTCCTCTCCGGAAACCCCACGACATCACGGGGCAAGGGGAAGAAGCGTGACCCGACACCCGACGCCGGGGCAAAGGGCGATGAGCCAGCTGACGAGTTCCCACAGCTCGACGGCTGCCTCATGATCTTCGGAGGGACGGAGTGCTACGCCGACAAGCGACGGCTGAAACTCGCCCACCGAGAGGTACACACGGCGACCCCGGCCGTGCCTTCCTACCTGAAGTGGTCGAATGCCCGACGCCTTCGATCGGACCGACCACCGACCACATCCCGCACCCGGACGCTACCGCCGTCCGCCGACCATCGTGGGGACGGTTACGCACCAAGGTGCTCATGGATCGGCGCAGCAGCCTCAACATCATGTATGTTGAGACCCTCGATGCCTCGGGGTCCCCGCTCCGCCCTCGGCCGAGCAGTGGCGCCCTTCCACGGCGTCGCACAGGCCCATCCTCGGGCAGGTCGGCTGTCCGTCACCTTCGGAGCCTGGATAACTTCTGACCGAGAACCTCACTTTCGAGGTTGTGGACTTTCCGGCCCTACCACGCCATCCTGGGACGACCTTGCTACGAAGTTCATGGCAGTCCCCAACTACACCTATCTCAAGCCGAAGATGCCAGGGCCACAAGGTGTCATCACCGTGGCGCGTCCTTCCAGCTCGCCATAACCGCGAGCAAAGCGGTGTGAATTGGCCTCGGCGGTCGCCGCTCGCCGAGCTCGCCACCAGTGGAGAAGGTCTCGGATCCGCCGACTCCAGCAAGTCGGGGCCTAGCTCTTTCAAGTCCGCGGAGGACACGAAGGAGGTCGCTTGTTGATCCCGAAGATCCCGCCAAGACCGCGGCGGATCGGGGCGCCCTCACCACCAAATAGGAAGGCGCGTCGACTTCCTCCAAGCAAACCGAGACGTCTTCGCTTGAGACCCTCGGACATGCCAGAGTCCCGGCGAGGTCGCCGAGCACTCCTCGAGCATTCGACCGGGATCTAGACCGCCGCCTACGCCGCCTGCTTCGACGAAGAAAAGCGTCGGGCCATTGGGGAAGAAATCGCCAAACTTTTGGTCACGGCTTTGTAAGGGAGGTGCGTCACCCCGAGTGGCTCGCCAATCCCGCCCTTGTAAAGAAAAGTCGGGCAATGGAGAATGTGTGTTGACTACACGAGCCTCAACAAGGCCTGTCCGAAAGACCCATTCCCATTACCTCGCATCGACTGTGTCGTAGACTCCACCGCACGGTGCGAGTCCCTTTCTTTTGGATGCCTACTCAGGCTACCACCAGATAGCGATGAAGGAGTCCGATCAGCTTGCGACTTCCTTCATCACCCCGCACGGCTCGCATCGTTACGTCCACGATGCCTTTGGTCACGAAAATGCAGCGCCACGCACGCGATGTATGCAGGCATGTTTTTCGGACCAAATTGGTCAGTAACATCGAAGCCTCACGTCGGCGACATCGTTGTCAAAACCAGGAAGGCCGACGACCTCATCACCGACCTGGAGGAGACTTTGCAAACCTCCGACGGTTTCAAGATAAAGCTCAACCCCGAGAAATGCGTCTTCGGGTCCCCAAGGGCAAGTTCTTTGGGATTCATTGTCTCCGAGCGGCATCGAAGCCAACCACGACAAGATCTCGCTATCGCGAGGATGGGGCTGATCAATGATCTCAAGGGAGTTCAAAGGTCGATGGGTGCATCGCGCGCTAAGTCGCTTCAGTATCCCGCCTCGGTGAACGCGGATGCCACTCTACAAACTGATGAAGAAGTCCGACCACTTTTCCTCGACCCACGAAGCTCGTGAAGCCTTTAGTCGACTAAAGGCCTTTTCGACCTCACCTCCGGTCTGGTCGCCCCGAGCCACAGGAACCCTTACTCCTCTACATCGCCGCCACGACTCAGGTCGCCGTGCAGCACTTGTTAATGGAGCGAGCGAGGAAGGCAGCGTTTTCAAGGTGCAGACCGGTCTACTTTGTCGGCGAGGTGCTCTCGAAACAAAGGTCCGATATCCTCAGATACAGAAGCTACTCTACTCGGTACTCATCACCAAGAGGAAGCTTGCCCATTACTTCGATCGACACCCCATCTCCGTGGTGACCTCCACGCCGCTCGGAGAAGTCGTCCGCAACCGCGACGCCACCGGAAGAATTGCCAAGTGGGCTCTCGAACTCAGTGGCCTCGACATATCGTACGTCCCCAGGACGGCGATCAAGTCCCAAGTCTTGGCGGACTTCGTCGCCGAGTGGACCGAAGCGCAAGTCCCTGCAGTGGTTGAAGACCCGGAGTACTGGACGATGTACTTTGATGGGTCTTATACCAAGAATGGGGCCGGCGCGGGGATCGTCATCATCTCCCCACGCGGCAACAAGCTCCGGTATGCTATCCATCTACTCTTTGACGCTACCAACAATGTCGCTGAGTACGAAGCCCTCGTCAACGGCCTTCGAATCGCCGCCGACCTAGGCGCACGACGGCTCTACGTTCACGGCGACTCCAAGCTGGTTGTCGACCAAGTGATGAAAGCCACCGAGCCCCGTGACGCTCGGATGGCCGCCTACTCGAGGAGAAGTTCAAGGGTTTCAAGCTCCATCACAGCTACCGACGCTACAACGGCGAAGCCGACTCCCTCGCCAACCTCGCCTCCGGAAAAGGGCCGGCTCCCCCGGGGATCTTCGTTTCCGACCTCAGCAGCCCATCAATCCGCTTGGACCCAAGTGCTGAGGGCGCTACCGACCCCTCGAAGGCGGGCGCTCCCGCCGATCTCCGGTCAGATGGTCAGCCGTCTGGGTCGGATTTGGGCGTCCTGACCGTCGAAACCGACTGGAGGCAACCGTTTGTCGATCAATTGACAAACGGGTCGCTCCCCGCCGATACCACCGAGGCTCGGCGCCTCGCCCGGCGGGCTAAGTCTTTCGTCCTGGTCGAAGGTGCCCTCTACAAGAGGAGCCCGTCCGGAATCCTTCAGAAGTGCGTTCCGACCGACCAAGGGAAGCACCTTCTGCTGGACATCCACGGCGGGGTATGCGGACACCATCCCGCGCCGCGGTCCCTGGTAGGAAAGGCCTTCCGACAAGGTTTCTACTGGCCGACCGCCGTAGCAGATGCAACCCAAATCGTCCGCACCTGCGAAGGATGCCAATTCTTCGCCAGACAAACGCATCTTCCTGCGCAAGCTCTGCAGACGATCCCCATCACGTGGCCCTTCGCGGTTTGGGGGCTCGACCTGGTCGGACCCTTCAAAAAGGCGCCCGGGGGCTTCACTCACTTGCTTGTCGCCGTGGACAAGTTCACAAAGTGGATCGAAGCCAAGCCGTTGACAAAGATCACGTCGGCCCAGGCAGCAGGCTTCTTCCGCGATATTGTCTACCGGTTCGGGGTGCCCAACTCCATCATCACCGACAACGGGACGCAGTTCACGGAAAGGAGTTCCTTGAGTTCTCGCGACAACTTCAATATCCGAAGTCGATCGGGCGGCGGTGGCACACCCGAGCCAACGGCCAGGCCGAAGCGAGCCAACGGCATGATCCTCCAGGACTCAAGCCGCGAATCTTCACCGATCAAGAAATTCGCGGACGGTGGGCAGCCGAAGCTACCACCCGTGCTTTGGAGTCTGCGAACCACGCCGACCCGGTCGACCGGGTTCACTCCTTTCTTCTTGGTGTTTGGAGCAGAGGCTGTCCTCCCGACCGACCTTGAGTATGGCGCGCCAAGGGTACAGAACTACAACGCCACACGGGCAATCGAGGAACAGCAAGATGACCTCGACCGACTCGACGAAGCTCGAGACGTCACGGTCTTACGGTCGGCAAAATACCAGCAGGCGCTGCGCCGCTACCAATGAATCGCGGTCGCTCATTCGAAGTCGGCGACTTGGTACTACGTCAAGTCCAATCCGCGAAGGACAGGCACAAGCTCTCCCCGCCTTGGGAGGGCCCTTTCACCATCGCGGAAGTCCTCCGGCCCGGCACCTTCCGTCTCAAGGACACCGAAGGAAATCTCCTTACAAACGCGTGGAATATAGAGAAGTTGAGAAGGTTCTATCCCTAATCAGCCCGCCCCTTCTCTGTACCGCGCGATAAGTTTCCAAACAAAAGAAGTCGCAACTTTCGAAAGATCGACCGAGTGCTCTCTCTCTCTCTCTCTCACCCTCGATCTATCACAAGTACTATGACCTCCGCCCCGAAAGCAGAGGTCCCAAAATAGTACTCTACCAATGTCGAAGACCACGAATAACCGACCTACGGTTGGTCGAACCAACCCATTCCGGTGACAAGCACAGCCTGCGCCGGACCCATTGCGGTCCCAAAAGACTACGGATGTGGGCGATCGCAAAAGTGGAAAACCCTCGAGGAAGAAGGAGCAGAGGGCAAAAGAAACACTTTATTCATTCACGGAGGCGCATCACCCCAACCAAGAACAAACCGCCCGCCGTTGTCTTGGTGTGCGCCACTGAACAGACAGACGGGCGCCTCTCAACCAGCGCTGCACCGGGCCAGCGCCCTCACTTCCGCAGCGAGAACGCCCACGACAGGACGCCAACTCGCCGTATGTCCTCGCGAACAGCCTCGGCCTCGACCTCCGCCACCTCCTGCAGCCAAGCCTGATGAGCGCCTACTTCCTCGTGGAGCTGAGCATAACGGTCCGCCATGGCGCGCGAAGGAAGTGTTGTGGAAGCTTTGGCAGAATAACAAACGCACCAGCGTTCTCTCCTTTTTTAACCTACAGTGTGGGAGGCACGGAAGACGAAGCGCCTCAAGAGCGCGCAGCGAAGCGGAAGCCGAAGCGTCCCAGTTCCAAAGACGACACGACCTCCAAGGCGAGTTAATCCGCCCTTATCTCTAAGGAGAAACATAAATCTCTTTCAAAAAAAAAACCTGTGAAAACTCAAGCGGTGCGTGACGATCGCACCCTCCCCCACGCACCACTCGGGGCTGCCTTACGACCCTGTGGGTCAGCGACCTAGATCGATGTTCGGTAACCGCCCGACCGAGCTGCCCCCTCTCTCTCATAGTAACCTCTTCAAAACCAAATGCTACAGCCCACGCCCGCTGCCACGGTTTCAAGTAGCACTTTGCGCAAAAGGAGGCTACTTGAGCGAAGGGCCAAGCCGGCCGGATGGAGCTTTCGATTTAGGTCGGCGAGCCGACTGATCAAACAAACTCCCTCGAGGCAACCTCCTCGAACCAAATGCTACAGTTTAAGCCCCAGCGGCCACGGCTCCCGAGTAGCGTTTCGCGCAAAAAGGAGGTTGCCCAGGAGGAAGGCAACTTGATCGATCGGCATAGACCGACTCGCCGTTAAAAAAGCGCACAAGTCGTTACCCTGAGCCGCACTTCAACCGAGCCAAGCTATCCACCTCGCGGCTATTTCCCGGACAAGGTACTACGGCCTCGCCCCGCGGCTACGGCCAAGTGGTACTCAGAGGGGGAAAACAAGCCCTCCGAGCAAGAGACGCTAGGGACGGTCGAAGCACCCCCACTCAGGGCAACGTTCTAGCCGGCCAAGCGGAGCCTTCGCGAAGGAGACGGTCCGACCTAGGCACCTCTCCTCCGCGAAGCGAGCGTTCTAGGTAGCCTGTCCTATCCCGTGATTTCTTCAGACTGAGTTGGGACAACGCCTACGCTCTCAGGGCACCCCTGCGGGCCCTATAGCTATGGCCGTAAGATTGCCCAAACCACAGAGGAAGCACGAGGTAGACGGACACAAAAAAAAGGGAACTCAAAAGCGGCCCGACACGTCGGGCCCGATTGAGGCGATCACGTTCGTTACGTGTACTACAAAGAAAAAGAGGAGAAGGAAACTAATCATCTCCCTCCGTCCGACGGAGGATTTCTCGCGGCGAGATCCGGCGGGCAATCTCTTGGGCGCACGGGTCGACCCGGGCCATGAATGCGTTGATCTCCTCATCACTTCGGTCAGCAGCAACACCGCTCCCGACCGCCTCAAGGTCGACGCCGTCATAATAAGAGACGGTGTTGACCAGGGTCGAGAAGCGCCAAGCACCGCTTCGCACCGACGCCTCAACGCGCTCAGGGACCCATCCGAGTATGGTGGGGATGGCGCTGGGGCCTGGAGTAAGTCCAAACAGCCGGTCGCAGACAGCCTGGATGCCCACGCGGAGGACCGTCAGCTCGGCCGTCGTTTCGGCCGCGTCCCTCTCCGCCACCCGCTTGTCCACAAGGGCCGAGTCACGTGACTCGACCGCCGCATCCTGCTTCTCCACCGCCACCCTTCGTGACTCCAGCGCGTCGCTAAGGCTTTTTTGCAGGCCTGCAGGAACAAAAACAGTGTCAGAAGACGCCCGTCGCAGTGGCTCCCAAGGGATTGAACAACTCACCAGCCACGGAGGCTTCTTTGGCACGAAGTTCCTCCTCGACCTTGGCAAGCGCCTCTCGATCGGAAGCGGCACGAGCGGCAAGCTCCCTCGCCGTCGCGAGCTCCCCCCGAGCAAGATCCCGCTCGCCGCGAAGCCGGTCGGCCTCCCTGCGGGCCGACTCGTTTTCCTCTCGGAGGCGGGTGGCCTCCGCCCGAGCGGCCCATTCTGCGCAGACCGCAGAAGCCTTGGCCGCTTCAGCATCCGCCAGGGACGACTGGCCCGCTCTCCCTCGGCGGTCGGGGACTCCGAAGTCGCTGAGCCTCCCGCAAGGCTTGGTGACTTCCACCCGGCCCGACCCGCGGCGACCCTCTCTTGCTCGGCAACAAGCGCCCTCAGGCGTCGAGCAACTCTCCCCTATAGCACTCCCGGCTGTGCAAGCCGGAGGAACATCGACTTGTCTACCGCCGGGATGTCAAGCGCTGCAAATTCTGCCCGGTCGATCTCCGTTTTCGGCCGAAAGATACACAAAAGACAAAACCCCGCCGACTCACCGATCCGACCAAGCGGGACTCTGAGCAATGGACTTCCTCGCTCGACGCGGCGTCAGCGGCGAGTGAGGTCGGCGTGGACCCTCTCCATCTCCTCCTCCAAAGCGTTCCAATCCGCGGCGTTACGCCTCGTCGTCGAGCGAGCGGGCCCCGGCCGGGTCGGGGCGGGCAAGACCGCGGTCGGCGGCAAATCTGTCTCGACTTCCCGCCGCCGCGTCTGCGGTAGCCGATTGCGCGCCCTCGCGACACTTGGACCGCCGACCGGGCGGTGGCCCGGCGGGGCGGCGGGATTCGCTTCGACGGTGTCGCAAAGCGCCGCGGATCGATTTCAGCCGTAGTCGCGCCCGACCCCACGGTCGGCGGTGCGAAAGGCAAGGATAGCGGGCGTCTCCGTCGATCTTTGCGGGCGGTGGCGGTCAGCGCCCCGGCGGCGGGCGGGACCACACCGGCCTCACCAGTGACACAACGACGGGCGGAGGCACGTCGTGAAGCTTCTTCCCACGCCGCAACGGTAGTGCTCCCTGCGCATCCCCTCCGTGGCGTCCCCTCGCCGACAAGCCCCACGGGAGGCGATCAAGAAGCCCCGCTCCCAGGCCGCGCCGCCTGCGGATGGGACCGGAAGGGTGCGACTCCTCACCGCCGAGGTAGGACTCAGCGCTCTCCCAGCGCTGGTATGCCCCCTACACACAGCGGCCCATCAGGAGTTACGAAGAAAAAAGCACCAGAGGACCAAGCGGGAGCACGTAAAGTCACTTACCGAGAGGAGCGAACAACGCACTGGCGCGCTTTTGCCGGGCCCCACGAGGGGGCGTGAGGGGTCTGCGCATCTTTAGGATGTACCCTGCGCCTGAGGTTTCTTCTGAGGAACCACGGTCGCCGGCCCCGTGGCTGGAACCCGCGTCGCAGCCGCCGGAGTCGCCTCCGCCAACCGCTCCCCCCCTCGCTCGACGACGGCTCTTCGTCGCCGTTACTCTCAGTCTCGTCAGAGACCTCCTCGCCACGCGCAGACCGCTCCGCGCGCTCTTTCCTCTTCCGATCCCTCGTCGCCTCCTTCTTCGCCAGGAGGGCGGCGTCCACGCTACTCGCCCGTGCGCGGCCGCTTCGCCTCTTTTTCCCCGGAAGCAAGGGGCGGGAGATCAACCGAGCCTACCTGAACACGCCTTTCGGGTAAGGGCGAAGAAGCGAGCAAAACAAAAGCAAGCGAGGCCGCCGACGTACCAAGTTCTGCGGATTCTGCCCGAACGGGCGCAGAGCACGCGCCGCCGGCTCGGTATCTCCTCGATGGAAATCGCGCCACACGCGTGCGAGGATCTCCGACGCAGGAAGCTCCCGCTCCGACGACCTCGCAGGTCGGTCGGCCGCCTCAGATACTTTCGAACATGGGATGCGCTGATCCTTGAGGGGTTGAATGCGCCTCTCCATGAACGTCTGGAGGACCACCTTGCCCGTCGACCCGCCGCTTCAGGTCTGCGAGCGAGAATCTCATCAACCTTCGCGGTCCTCGCGCCGGGACCCCAGTCCAAGGATGCGGCGTCGGTAGATTCCCAGAAGGCCGGGAGCTGTTGTCGATGTTCCGGACATAGAACCACTCGCTATGCCACCCCCGGTTGGACGTCGGCAGCTTTACATCGGTGTAAAGCGACTTGCGGCGGGGGCGCAGTTGGATCGCCAGAGCGCCAAGAAGGTCGGCGGCGCCCGACGGCGGCCTCGCGAAGAAGAAGTGGCGCCAGAATCCCCAGTGGGGTTCGATCCCCAGAAAAGCCTCGCACAGCGTCATGAAGACCGCAATGTGGAGGACTCCATTCGGATTCAGGTGGTGAACCTCCCCCCCCGTAGTAGTGAAGCAGCCCCCGGACGAACGGGTGGAGTGGGAGGCCGAAGCCCCGCTCATAGAAGGCCGCCAGCGAGACTATCTCGCCGTCTTCCAGTTCGGGGACCTCGGTCCCGGCCGGCGGCACCCGCCAGCCGGACTGAGGCCGCGGAGGAAGGAGCTCCTTCCTCTCCAAGCCGAGGTAGCGACCCGCCGCGGCCAAGTGCGGGGTCAGCGACATCCTCGAAAGTGCGTGGGGAAGCGGGGGACGGCGCGACGAAGCAGGAAGATTTTTTCTCCCCTTGCGTTTTCTCTCTTTCCCTTTTTTGCAGAAGGCACGAACGGAAGGTTTTGCTCCCCCCACGCCGCCTTCCCCTTCCTTTATAGGCGCCTGGCGGAAACGGGCGGGCCTCCGCGCCCAACTGATGCCTCCTCGCGCGACGCCGCGATCGAACCATCAGCCTGTCACCTCTCCCGGTAACGTGCCGTAGCCCATTTAAATCCCACTAAGCATTTACTGCTCCGACAGAGCGAACGCCTCGCGCCGCACGCCACGCAGCACCGCAGACCTCACCGGCTACATCGGGCCAGGGCGCCCCACGCCAAGAAAGGTATGAAACGGCCCTCGGGCCGCCGCCTCGGGAAAGCAAGCGGCTGCGGGCTCGCGTCGAGGCCCGCACCGCGTCGAGGGTTACGAAGGCCGAATCCAGCCAGCTGGAATGAAAGCCGCCCCAACACGTAAAAAAAAAGAGCGAGGGGCGGGTCGCAGTGAGCCCCCAGAGGGCCCCTAGTTAGGGTCGGCGGACGACCCAATCATCGCGGGCCCGCGTCGAGACCATACCTCACACTCTCGCGAGCTCATCGATGAGTGGCGGCTAGCCGCGCCTCCGGTTGGCGGACGACCGGCAGGCCCGATGCGGACGAGTAAGGAAAGGTTTTTATGGAACGCCCAAGCGGGTCGGACGCGCCGGAGTTACGCCTGTTGGAAACGATCCCCCTCGAGGGAGATCGCCAAGGTTCCACTCGGATTACCCAATAGTAGCTCGCACGAGCACGACGTTCGAGCCGACGAAGGCAAACGTGCGTACGCTCACCCGACTCTGAAAAAACCCACCAACAGCGTGGCTTGCCAGGGTCCGACCGGGCTAAACCCCCGACCGGCTCTCCGACGCCGGCCGGGCTGGGCTACACCGGTGCGCTCGGACCGGGCACTTTCAGGCCGGGCGCTGCTCCCCAAGCGCCGACCTAAGCACCACCCACCTCCGGGTCGACGACTACCGCGGCCGGGCTAAACCCCCGACCGGCTCTCCGACCCGCTCGGGGGCTCGGGGGCTACACTCCATCGCAAGGCGCTTCGCACTGCCGGCCCCTTCTAGGTCGGCGTGGCTCCCAGCGATCACGCCGACCTAGCATCACCGACCGGCCGACCGCTACCACCACGAGTTAAACCCCGAGCGGCTCTCCGACCCGCCTCGAGGGCTCTGGCTATCGACGAGTACCCATGCCATGGGTACCCCCATCAGCCCGGAAGCACGAACGGGCTGACCAATCATGGCGAAGGCCCAGCACCACCAAAAGGTACTTGGGCCGCGGGGAGCGAGCCCCGACCTGTGCAGGGCCGACCCCGGGCGGTCGGCATGCTCCGGCCGCCTAATATTGAAGCTCAAGCTCCACCTGCGCACAGGGCCGGCATGGCCCACGCCAGTGTCAGACGGCTGCCTTGTGCGCAGCGTCCCCTGGCGTCCAGACGGGTAGGCGGCCCTTCCCAAGATCGTCCGGAAGAGCCACCGAAGGAGTCAAGCCCCGCCCCATCGCCTGGCACATCGCAGAGGAGTGCGCCCACTCCCGAGGCCAAGGCAAAGTCAAGCGCCATTAAAGCCGCCGAGGCAGACAGGAGCACCACGCAAGGCGTCATCCGGGCATCATCGCGCAAGACCGCACATCGCGGAGCCACCAACCCTGCCTCGGGACGAGCAGGGGACGGTCGGACAAGACAGGAGCCAGACTCCGAGACACGCACGCCCCCCTTTCTAGTGGATTTCCTAAAACACCCGTGTAACCCGCCTCCTCCGTCTATATAAGGAGAGGCGGGGCCCGAGAGGAAGGAGGGACAGAGAAAAAAGGCCCTCCACGAAGCCACGATTCCCTAGCCAAAGCACGAAGGGGATCGGACAGCCGACTCCCCGCCTCGCTTGTACACCCCTTGTTCATCGCCCAAAGATCAATACATCCACACCGAACGAACTGGAGTAGGGACATTCAGCCCGAACCAGTATACATCATCTGACTCCTTGAGTCGACCATTCGGGGAGAGGGAGCGCGCGACCCCATCCGACCATAAATTCGTATTGTCGGTGCACGAAACACCGACAAAAGCAAATACACAAAAGACTTGTTGCATCGATTTGGGATGGAAAACAGCAAGCCGATCATGACACCCATGGAGAGCGCTTGCACACTTGATCCGGATGAAGATGGTGAGCAGGTTGATCAAAAGGAATATAGAAGCATGATAGGTTCACTCTTGTACCTCACTGCATCAAGGCCGGATATACAATTTGTTGTGTGCTTGTGTGCTCGTTTTCAAGCTTCCCCACGTACCTCACATCGACAAGCCGTCAAGAGAATTTTCAGGTATCTCCATGGTACTCAAGTTTTTGGCATTTGGCTTTCTGCTTCTTCATGCATTAGTTTAAGAGCCTTTTCTGATGCTGATTTTGGAGGATGACGAATTGATAGAAAAAACACATCTAGTACATGCCATTTCTTGGGTAACTCTCTTATTGCATGGTCATCAAGAAAACAATCTTCTGTTGCACAATCAACTGCTGAATCTGAATATGTGGCTGCTACTAGTTGTTGTTCTCAAATTCTTTGGATAGTAGCTACACTTAAAGATTATGGGGTTAATTTGGATAGTGTTCCTTTTTTGTGTGATAACACTAGTGCAATTTGCATTGCTAAGAACCTCGTGCAACACTCTAGAACAAAACACATTGACATCAGATTTCACTTTCTTAGAGATCATGTTGAAAAAGGCAACATTGTGCTTCATCATGTGGATACTGAACATCAATTGGCAGACATTTTCACAAAACCTTTGTCTTCCTCTTGTTTTGCTTTTATTCGGGGAGAACTTGGGATTGTTCATCCAATGGGTTTGTTTTGAGGGGGAGTTTCCTTGCCAAGTTCTTTCACTTGATGAGCTTACTTTATCATATTTCTTTATATATTATGTAATTGTGCTAATATATGATAATCTAAATTGTTCCACTTAAACTAAAAATGACATTGCGGAATTCTTTGGTCTGATTGCCTATAGCTAAACGCTCTGTGATATCTTACTCGTCTAGGCTTGATATTGAATCTTCTTGACAAATTTGGGCTATGAAGCAAGTGTGTTTTCAACTTTACTCTTTCATAAGACCTTTTAATCTCTTTGCATGTTTACAATCAAAGAAAATGGGAATCAATAAAACAGGGTTGTTAAAAGCAAAAAGCCTTAAGTTATGTGCTTCAGGCATGCTTTCTCTAAAAAAATAAGATGTATGCTTCAAGCATGCCATTCCCTCAAAGACAAGATGTATGCTTCAAGCATGCCACCCTTAGAAAATAAAAAGAAGTATGCTTCAAGGATGCCACATGCAGGTTATTGTTCAAAGATTAAATTGGTTTACTAGATTGGAGTTGAAACTACTTGCTCACCCTAAGTTGTTAGTTGCTTCAATTTTGAGCCTTTGCTTTTCTACTAAGGTCTTACTTAGTACTTGGCTATAGTTGACTGAATTGAGGTTGAGATGCATGTCATTCCCTAACTTGTTAAAATCACATTAAGTTCATGTATTTTGCGTATTATGTAATATATAAGGTTATATGATCGAATGAGCTCATCGTTTCCTATCTTGGCACTCCCTTGTTTCTCCTTGTGAAATCACTGCTGCAGGAAAAAATTTGAACATGTTCTTTCTTTTGTACTCTTGATGAATTCATTGTCAAAGGGGGAGAAGTTTTGGAATCTTTCTGAGAAGTTCAAGGAAAAAGGGGGGAGAAGTTTTTGGAAATCTGAGAATTTTGGGAGAAGTTTGGAGAATTTTTGAATTTTTGGGCACATTGCACATTCACACACATTTTCTTTCTTAGGGGGAGATTTTTCGTATTTTCACCCAGGAGAGTTTGTTATTTTGAATTTAGGTCAAAGGGGGAGTTTTTGTTACTTTGGTCTGTTCAAAAACCTTTTGGTGATGTTGTCGTGGATCAAATGGACTCATCTTCCCTTGACAAGCGAAGCAAGGCTTGTGCCTCTTTACGATTTATAAAGGCTCACCGGTAATATTTAATCCTCCTCCCACTGGAGAAGCAAGGGCCACAAACCTAGGGAATTCATCCCACGGGAAAGGTAGAAAAGAATAAGAACCATTCCCCTTCGTAGCGGGGGGAACTCCCCTCGCTAGCGAGGGAGAAGAACGGAGGGAACTCCCCTCCGCCCCATCCCCTATCGACACAAATACAGTACGGGCTGCCAATGCCTGACACCTAATGACAGCCCCTTTGGGAACACCAGGATATGTCAGACTAGCCTGGGACCCTAAAATGAGTGAAATTCCAGTGGAACCCTTATAGAAGGCGTAAGAATAAAGGGTAAAGATGTAAAACACGAGTAAAAAGACACCACGTAGGGCTAATCAAGCCCTTGGCTGGAGACAGTTGGAAGAAAAGGGTTAAAAGACAATTTAAAAAGGCATGTACCCCGAGGACATAGCCGAGAGAAAAAGGGGTCAACCAATGCATGCATGTTCCCTGGCCCTCCCTATAAAAAGAAAAAACCACTGCCTACCGCGAAAGAAGACACACAACCCCTGAAAACTCCACAACAAAAAAGATCGAAGAAGAACAACCCTGTGGTGCAATATCGCCACATTGGCGCCGTCCGTGGGGAAGACCACTGCTCTTCGACCAGGACGAGAGGTAGATTTTCTGTAGCCATGCCACCAAGGAAGGGAAAAGCGATAGCATCCAAGGAGGCGGCAACGACGGCAGGAGCGGAAGAATCGAGACGACCTGCGAGGAACCAATCTCAAGATCTACTCCAACTTCTGGATGGTGAGACGCGGTTGCCGGCCCCAACAGAAGCCCAGGACACGGTGCGAGCATTGCCTCCACACACCCCGGCAGCAGCGCGCAAGCGAGCCCCCAAACGACGACCTCCGGCGGTAGGCCGAACGGTTTCAACACCAGGGGGAGATGTGGTAGAAGCGTCGACACATCCGACCCGTCGCCGAGAGATCCATGGGGATGAAGAGATCCTCGAAGAAGGGACCAGGGCTCAGGGGGAGCTTGACCCCAACGTGCGGGCGTTGATGGAAGCTAACGAGCAACTCATGGCGGAGGTGAGACGCCTGCAAGAACGACAAGATGGGGGGCGAGACGAGTCACAAGACAAAAGCCCAAGCTGCGAAGTCCTATCCCCAGCGCTTACGGCTACAAACAGGGAGGACAACGACCCGAACCCCCTCAGCATCCACCTACGAGCTAAAAATGGCCTTCTCCAGGAAGCTTCAAGTTTCCTACCATCAAGCCGTATGATGGCCGGACAGACCCCAGAGAGTTCCTCCGCCTTTACGACACGGCGGTTGAGGCCGTGGGGGGAGATGATGATATTAAGGCGAAGGGGCTCCTACTGGCACTCAAAGGTATCACCCTGTCCTGGTACTCTTCGCTGGAGCCCAGATCGATCACCTGCTGGTCGCAACTCCGCCGCAAGCTAGAAGGCAATTTCCAGGGCAACTTCGACGAGATGAAAGAGGAAAGTGATTTATTTGCGGTCAGGCAGCGCGATGGAGAGACTCTGAAGAGTTACTTCCAGTGCTTCTTCCGGGTTAAGTGCCAAATCCGAGGTGTTAGTGACACCACTATCATCAACGCGGCACGCTGTGGCCTGCGAAGGGGGCCGTTGGCAGAAAGGCTCGCTCGTAAAGAGGTGCGTACAGTGGAAGAACTCTTTGTGAAGATGAGGGAATATGCGCGAGCAGAGGAAGACAACCTCCGTAGAGAAGATAGGCCACGACAAGAGATCCAAGAGTTTATTCCACGCAAGAGAGGGCGAGGGAAAGATCCCCCACCTAATACCAAAACGAAGGAACGATACCCTGAGTCTAGGAGAAGAGACGAAAGAAGGAGGATTCATCACATTGACGAGCCAAGAATCGACGAGTCATGGGTGATAGGCTAGCGGAGCAACAGAGGCAAGGTCCACCCCCGGGCCAAGGGAGGCAGGACGAAGGAAGTCGAATTATCAAAAGGGAAGGACCAGAGCCCAAGCGGTACCTCTACGAATATCACGGTGAAAATAACACCCATGACACCATCCATTGCAAAGTGATTAATGGATACCGACGATTTGAAGCCAAACAAAGAGAAGTTGGGACGCACCCCGCACCGCTTGAGACACCCGCAGTCGAACGCCAACATCCCCCCCCTCGGGTGGGAGTAAATCATCCCCGTCGCATCATCAACGTCATTGCTGGGGGCTCCTCGTCGCATCTCTCGTCAAAAAGGCAGAGAAAGGCTTATGCCCGGCAAATTAACCACGTTGTGATTAACCCAACTACCCCTCCTCCATTAAAGTTTGAGCCGATCACCTTCACACAAGAGGACGCCGCGGGGGTGCACTTCCCACATCAAGACTCTTTAGTAGTAACCGCTATAATCGCTGATTGTGAAGTACGTCGCGTGTTGATAGATAGGGGAAGCGCGGCGGATATTTTGTCCATGAAGGCTTTCCGGCAGATGATGATTCCACAAGATCGATTGAAGAAATCGGAGGTGCCACTGATGGGATTTGGAGGAAGCATGGTCGACACCCTGGGTCAATTGGAATTAGAGGTCACCTTCACAACGCCACAAGCCAACGCCACGAGTCGTGTAACATTTGATGTGGTAGACATGCCATTCCAGTACAATGCTATCCTGGGCAGGGGTTCACTGACGACCATGGGGGCCATAATTCATCATGGATTCTTATGTATGAAGATTCCCTCCGCTGACGGTGTCGTCACGGTGCGAGGAGATCAAGCCCTCGCAAGGAAGATAGACATGGAAAACCCTTCCCAGGTTAAGCATGTTTGTACCACAGAGCCGGACCCTGTTATACCTATGAATCGCAGTCGGTGGCTCCCTAAACCACAGCCTCAAGGAGAAACACGACAAGTGTTGCTCAGGCCAGGAGGTAGTAAGGCAGTGATTCTCGGCGCCATGCTACTCCCTGATGAGGAGAAACGTATGATGCAACTCCTTCAAGAATACAAAACCGTGTTCGCATGGGTGCCCGAAGACATCCCTGGAGTCCCAAGGGAAACCATCGAACACATCCTCGCCATTAGCCCGGACGCGAAGCCGAAGAAGCAAAAACTCAGAAAACTTGCGGCGAAAAGACAAATGGCTGCGAAGACGGAGGTGACTAAATTGCTTCAAGCAAGGATCATTCGTGAAGCCCGCCACACGGAGTGGCTGGCCAACATAGTCCTAGTCAAGAAGGCCAGTGGGGCATGGAGGATGTGCATTGATTTCACTGATTTGAACAAAGAATGTCCAAAAGATGACTTCCCCTTGCCCCACATTGACCAACTTGTCGACTCTACTTCTGGGTCAGAAAGGATGAGTTTCCTCGACGCATACTCTGGCTATCACCAAGTATACATGCAAAAAGAAGACGAAGATAAAACGGCATTCATTACCCCCTTCGGCACCTACTGCTTCGTACGAATGCCTTTCGGGCTCAAGAACGCGGGCGCTACCTTCTCACGGCTCATCACCAAGATCTTCGCCTGCCAACTAGGAAGGAACGTGGAAGCCTACGTCGACGACATCATTGTTAAGAGCGAGAAGAAAGAAAAGCATGTCGCTGATCTCCGGGAAACCTTCGAAAACTTGATGGGGGGAAAGTAAAGCTCAACCCGTCCAAATGCGTCTTTGACGTAGACGCAGGAAAGCTGCTAGGCTTTCTGGTCTCCCAATGAGGTATTGAGGCGAACCCGGAGAAGATAAGGGCCATCCAAGACATGGCTCCACCAAGAAATCTAAAGGAAGTACAACGGTTGGCGGGGCGGATAGCAGCACTTTGCCGATTTCTGCCAAAATCCGCGGAGTGAAGCCTGCTGGTCTTTAAAGCCTTACGTTCAAGTGATGCTTTTACTTGGACAAAGGAGTGCCAACGCGCCTTCGATAATCTGAAGCAAAGCCTCATGGAGGTCCCTATCCTGCAAAGTCCGAAGCAAGGTGAAGAGCTTCTGCTATATTTGGCGGCTAGCCCTTCGGCCATCAGCGCTGTACTGGTGCGGCCACAAGGTGTAAAACAACAGACGATTTACTTCGTCTCCGAAGCCCTCCAAGGAGCGAAGCTACGATACTCAGAAGTGGAGAAATTGGCATAAGCTTTGTTGATGGCCTCCCGAAAACTCCGCCATTATTTTCAAGCTAATCACATCAAAGTACCAACCACGTACCCTCTTGGGTCTATGCTATCCAACAAAGAAAGTACTGGCCGCATCAGCAAATGGGTGGTCGAGCTGGCACCCTTCGAGTTAACTATAATGCCTCGCACTGCCATCAAGAGTCAAGCCCTAGCTGATTTTACGGCAGAATGGACTTCTCCTGTGTCCGGAGATAATGATACCTTAACGGTATGGTCCAACAATTCTGATGGATCGTGGGGAGCAAGCGGAGCGGGGATAGCTGCAGTGATAATGCGCCTAGTGGTGAAAAGGTTGAGTTCGCACCAAGGCTGGAATTTCCCTCGACCAATAATATAGCCGAATACGAAGCGCTTCTGCTGGGGCTCAGGAAAGCGAAAACCATGGGAGCGAGAAGGGCTATTTTATACATTGATTCGAAGCTTATTCAGGGACATATCTCCAAAGAATATCAAGTAAAGGATGAACAGCTCCAGAAGTACGTCGAAGCGGTCCGGGCAATGGAGAAGGGCTTCATCGGGTTCACTATTGATGCAATACCCAGAGCCCGAAATGAACGAGCCGACGAGCTGGCGAAGATCGCCGCCACCAGAGGGAGTCTACCTTCGATAGTATTCTTTGAGATACTTCGCACCGCCTCCATTCCTTCCCAGATAAACCTCATTGCTCGAGCGACCAGCGAGGATTGGAGGAATGAGATATACGACTATCTCCTTGAGGGAACTTCACCAGATGATGAAGCACAAGCAAGATGCCTAGAGAGGCGAGCGAAGAAATATGCCATCATTGATGGGTTTTAATTCCGTAGTGGCCTCTGCACCCCATGGCTCCGCTGTATTTCACGTGAGGAGGGGATGCAGGCCCTGCGCGAAGCACACCAAGGAGATTGCGGAGCACACCAGGCTCCCAGGAATCTTACAGGAAAAGTGTTCTGAATGGGACTCTACTGGCCCACGGCGTTGCAAGATGCCGAGCAGATAGTTCGATACTATCATGCGTGCCAATGGATGACCAAACACAAAAAGGCCCCGCCCAACGAACTGCACACAGTGCCCCCGGTTTGGCCCTTCGCCAAATGGGGGATGGACATCGTTGGAGCGCTTCCCAAAGCCCGGGCAAATCTTCAGTTTGTAATCATCGCCATCGACTACTTCTCCCGCTGGATTGAAGCAGAGCTGGTAGCAAAGATAACCGCTGACGCTGCCATCAAGTTTATGTGGAAAACGATTATTTGTAGATACGGGGTCCCTTTCCAGATCGTGACCGACAATGGATCCCAATTTGACTCCAGGAAATTTCGTGATTACTGTGAAAATATCGGGACAAGGATGCGCCGCCTCGATGGGCCACCCTCGATCAAGCGGGCGGTGGAACGAGCGAATGGATTGCTTCTTGATGGCATCAAGAAAAGGCTCTATAACTCTGCAAAAGGATTTTGGCCCGACGAGCTCAACCATGTTTTGTGGGCAACTCGTACCTCAACCTCAAGAGCAACCGGGTTCTCCCCTTTTTGACTCATTTTCGGAGAAGAAGCTGTCTCACCTGCTGAAGTTCTTGCAAAATCCTTACAAGTGATTAAAACTCCAATCTACGAGGAAGTCGATATCATGTGTGATTTGGCGGAAGAACAGAAACTTCAAGCTTTGGAGACTATGAAAACGTATACGAAGGCCTCAACACGAAGCTTCAGCAAGAAGGTAAAGGAACGCGAGCTACATCCCGGGGATATGGTGCTCAAGAAAGCTGCTCCAGCCTTCGCGAAGCTGGAAACAACATGGGAAGGACCATACATTATCCGAGAGTCAACAGCGAAGGGAGTACACAAACTCATCACTCCAGATGGCGAGGACATACCAAGAACATGGAATACCGACGCACTCAAGAAATTTTACTCATAGATGATGAGATACGAAGGCAAAAAATGTACTGGTCTTTATCAATAAAATAGTAAGAAGTCGTTGTGAACGGAGGTCATCTCTACATTCCCCAGTATTTGAACCGAAGGCCCGTTGCCTCGCGCCGGGTAGGAGTTCGCGGACGCTTGGTCGGGCTAAAGTCCCACCCGTCCCTTCGCTCCGGAGACCCGTTGCCTCGCGCCGGGTAGGAGTTCGCGGACGCAAGGTCGGGCTAACGTCCCACCCGTCCCTTTGCTCTGGGGACCCGTTACCTCGCGCCGGGTAGGAGTTCGCGGACGCTTGGTCGGGCTAAAGTCCCACCCGTCCCTTCGCTCCGGAGACCCGTTGCCTCGCGCCGGGTAGGAGTTCGCAGACGCTTGGTCGGGCTAAAGTCCCACCCGTCCCTTCGCTCTGGAGACCCGTTGCCTCGCGCCGGGTAGGAGTTCGCGGACGCATGGTCGGACTAACATCCCACCCGTCCCTCCGCTCCGGAGACCCGGGGCTCGGCGCCAGGTAGGAGTTCGCGGACGCATGGTCAGGCTAACGTCCCACCCGTCCCCTCACTCCGGAGACCTGGGGCTCGGCGCCGGGTAGGAGTTCGCGGACGTATGGTCGGGCTAACGTCCCACCCGTCCCTTCACTCTGGAGACCCGTTGCCTCGCGCCGGGTAGGAGTTCGCGAACACTCGGTTGGGCTAACGTCCCACCCGTTCCTTCGCTCTAAAGACCCGAGGCACCACTCCAGGTAGAACTTCGCGGACGCTTAGTTGGGCTAATGTCCCACCTTTCCTTTCACTCCGAAGACCCAAAGCTCCGCTCCGAGTAAGACCAAGGGGTTCGCCTGAACAAGTTAACGTCCCAAGCGTCTATCTACCCTAGGCGTCCAAGACAATAATTTAGGCCCATATTCTATTGAATCACGCGTATGACATCCAGTATCTGGCAATCCCAAATGCGGACAAACAAGCCATTAAACTCCAATCTAACATATCGCCCGGCGAGAACCGGGGCTGCTTTACGTTGTTGAGCATAGCCCTATTATCAAATTGAGAAAGTACGAGCGTGGGCAAAATTCAAGGAAACAAGAAAAGGGGATAAACCTCAAAAAGGAACCATGGTAAATAGCCATATAGTATCATCCCGATCAGGTACGACGAAAGAGTTTGACAAAAGTTCCAATACATAGCATAAGGAATTTAAGCGCGATGAGCACGAACCACAGCTTCAGTAAGGGTCTCTTTTACCTCCCACAACTTTGGAACGATCCCGATCAATACGTCGAGGTTAGCCAGATCATGGGCGAGAGCTTCTTCTTCTGCTAACTCAGCCATAACCATGTCGAAGTCCGCCCAAAGCTCCGCGATGAAAGCTTCATGATCGTCAGGCGCTGGAAGGTCTTGAAGAGCTGGGGCATCGTCTCCAAAGTAAAAAACAAGGACAGGAGCTTCCCCCTCACCGGGCATTGGCGGGGCGTCCGCCATCAGGAGATCCAATGGGACGTCTTCCTCTGGGAGATCCAACGGGACGTCTTCCTCTGGGAGATTCAACGGCACGTCGGCCATCGAAGAAACAAGGGCAAAGATAAAATCGGAATGCAGGCACTCGCTATGAAACCAGTGACATCAATATATATTCAAGGCAAAGAAGGCGAATGGGCTAGGTTTAATGCGGGTGCGGGAAATCGAGGCGTCTTCACGTCACTTCCCTCAAGAATTGAGCTAAATTATTTATCTCTTGAGTTTTATCACTAACCACAAGGACCCCATGGAGGGTAACCAGACATTCCTCAGGCAAAAAAACACACGAGGTAAACAAGCTAGGAAGAGGATGTTTATTTTTCCTTACCCTTCATTAGATCGTGCATCGCGGCATGACCTTGGCACCCCGACTCCATCACAGCAGCGCCACTGTGTTGTTTCCAAGAATCCGATAGCACACGTGATTTGGTTAAACGAAGATGGAGTAAAATGTACAAATGTCGTAACATTGAAAATTTACAAATTCAGTGTCGAGGAAACAAGCAGAGCATCGCAGCATCCAAAAAATGAGTTCACCACATCATACGAGAACGTCCCCTTACATACGAAGAATTCATTACGAAAAAGAGGCGAAATTACTGAAGAGGGCGTGTTCCTTCGTCCTTTGCTTCGCAGGGTTTAGCTGCGGGCTTAGGAACACCCAGTGCGACTCGTGCTCGCAGAATTGATTCCCTCGCTGCCTCTTCCCCATGCTGTTTCCAAAAGTCGGAGATAAAACGAGAAGCCAACCGAATCGAAGCAGATGAAGGTTTCCCAACTGAAATAAGGTCAGCGAATCCCGGTTGAGTTGGAGTAGCAGAGACGACACCGAAGTACTCGCGAATATGAGTATAGCCCTTCACTTCCAAAAGATGGGCAGTTTTAAGAGCCCCTAGTTTCGCACAATGATCGCCAAAAGCCACAGCAGAAGACCCAAGCAAGCTGGCGGAGGTTTGGATAAACTTGATAGCTTCAAATCAGAAGAAGGAACGTGGCTTCGACCCGGGCTAGCCTCGATTCCTAAGCGAGGGAGCTGCTACAGAAAAGTATTCATTGCTCCCTGGACGCCCGAAGCCAGAAATTGCTTCTCCCTCTCGATCCTCTCGCAATGCTCCTCCGCCCGTTTAGCATTATCCAGATGCATCCGCGCTTCCATCTTCGCGGTTGCGAGTTGTTGGGGATGTTCTTCTGCAGCCTTTCTAAGGGTCCTGTTACCATCCTCCATGGCTTTTAAAAGGTCCTTTAGTTCCTCTATACGGTCGTCCTTCTTCTTCTCATTCCGCTCAGCCACCACGCGAGCTTCTTCCACCTAGCTGAGGTTTTCCCTCATTAAAGACACAGATTTCTCAAGCTCGGCATTTCGGGTCACCAAATCACGACTCTAAGATAGCTCATTTTGCATCTTAGCCAAGTCTTCCTTCAACTGAGCATTTTCAACCTCCAGCTCCTTCGAGCGGTGTTGAACTGTGCGACATTGGCCTGAGGCTTCGCTGAATCATTTTTGTAAATCTCGGTTTCAATGGATAATCTTAGACGCCACGATGGCCCCCTTTAGAGAAAGATCCAGAGAGGCCTCGCAAAGCCGTAAATCATGAGTACCTTCAAAGAGAGTCACCGAATCCTTGTAGGGACTAAAAGCCTGTCGCATTTTCCTTAACGCAGGCCCTGAAGCAACACCGCTTTCGAAGTCCCCAGCTGAAAGATCTGACAAATCAAATCTGAAAGGAGGCTGTCTAGGACGAACCCTTGAATTAGACAGTCCGAGTGAGGGATCCTCTCCTTTTGCGAACGAAGAGCCTTCTGGGATGGGAGCGAGGGGTCCCAGACCTCCTACTCCAGCTTGAAGCGAAGCAGCAGCGAGTAGTCCGGCGGGAACGGGATCAGCAACTGCTACCTCCACCATAGTGTTCACGTCCCTCGTTCCTGCGCGAGCTATATCATACTCAAATAAATTAAAACAACCAAAGGTCTCCTGAGGAGAAATTTCAGGAGTCAAACCTTCAGCCCCCAAGGGGGTATTCGGAACGGAAACCTCCAACCGAAGGCCACGAACTTCTCCAGGAAAATCAATGGTAACTTCATCCTGAGTATCCCGCACTTCCGCAGCCACTTGGGCAACTTCCCTATCAATGGGACCAGGCCCCATCGAACCAAAAATCTCCTCAACCAGCAAAGCATCTTTTTCCCCTCCTCCTTCTTCTTCTTCGTCACCTTCAAGATCGCTAAAGGTTACATCAGGAATATCTAAAAATGAATACCCCGGAGAACGTCCCTCGGTTGGACCAGTGTTTGGGCCTATGACCTCCGCCACTTTTGAAGTGGACTGACCCTCGAGGGGAGACGAACCCCCAACCCGGGGCTGTATTGCGGAATCTGCCTTTACGCTCAAAGATAATACTCCACCAAGGATCGTACCAGGGCATGGCGTGACGGTTGCTCCAACGGGTGCTGTCCCCGAGGTATCCGCCACATGAGTAGACAAAGGAGCAGGAGAGACAACTGTCACAGAAGCTGACGAATCACCCTCGTCACTTGTCTCCTCATCACTCCAAGTGTCATCTTCATCCTCACCTAATTCTTCACTCTCTTTGGCAGAAACAGTTGCTCGAGCTGGAATCGGGCGAATCAGCCTGGCTCGCTTTGGCGGACGAATAGAGTCGGTCGCTCCCCGGGGAGTGGGAACCACATGGGATCCCCACTCCGCGAACCGAGGATTTCTAGTAGCCCCCACCGCTTCCATGGCCGCTTCATACTCACCCTGTTTGCAGGGTCCAAGTAATCCCCTCGCCAACTTCTCAGCCGCGCCGCGCCTGAGGATCTGAACCCCCTCCGGCAAATCCACGGAAACTGAATCCTCCGACGATCACTTCAAGGTCACAACAGCATCTCTAGCCAAAGGCTCAACACGGCAAAGACAATACTCTTCAACCAAGTCCCGCATGGTACTCTGAGCACGAAGAGCCTTCAAGTAGTCAAGACACCTAGTTTCTTCCGCCATTGCGCTCCAATTTGGGGACCGAACAGCACGAACCGGACTCATCAAGGTACGAAGAAAAGAATCTGGGCCATCAAGTATCTGGTAAAACCATCGTTGCATCCACCCCGAATCCCATTTTCCTTTGGCAGCCGCTACCGGGATTTCTTTCACAAGGGACCTCTTCGTGTGAAAATTCAAAGAGCCAAAACACGATCTGCGACCTTCATTCCCCGTCTTCTGCTGTTTCGGCTGCCAGAATGCATCTTCGACAAGAGAAAACAAGCGCCCTGTCAATCTGATCTTGGCAGGATGGAATGCCCATTCCAATACTGCTAACCGCACAATAGCATTGGGTGTGAGTTGCGAAAGCTCTGCCTGATAAGCCCCAAGCACGGATGCCAGCAAAGGAGCGGAAGGAAACCGAAGACCCGTCTCTAGAAACGCCGCAAACACCACAGCTTCGTTTGCTTGAGGCCGGGGGGTTTCCTCATCACCAGGAAGACACACGGAAGAGCGCGCAACTCCAAAGTCCCTCACCATTATGTCAAGGTCGGCGGAGCTCAAGATCGACCGCCCTAAAACGGGAGACAGTTCTGCAGCGTCTTCTCTACTCAAAACCGGTTTCATTTTAGGAGCGCGTCGAGGACCCATGAAGAAGTGGATCAATGGCGAACAAAGGAGGACAAAGCGACAGGAAAACACGAACAAGTAAGGAAAACGAAGGGACGCGAAGCAAATGAGACACCAAAAAGCCGGGGAACCCCTGTCCCCACCTGCTATACATAAAAAAGGTGGAAAATAATGGAAAGCGTGAATGTATCATCAAAAAGTTGTATGGTTCCGATATTTGGGCCAAGACACCATAAAGAGCTCTAACACTCGGCTAGAAAAGACAAGACTGTCAACTACTCCCACCAATCCGCCTAGGAACACAAAAAAAACCTCCCTTCGCATGCCGAGTAAGCAAGATGAAAAATGATTTGAACCTTCTTTATAACATCCCAGCGGGTGGAACAATACCAACCCGCCGTCATGCGGGGCTACTGTTGTGGATCAAATGAACTCATCTTCCCTTGAAAAGCGAAGCAAAGCTTGTGCCTCTTTACGATTTATAAAGGCCCACCGGTAATATTTAATCCTCCTCCCGCTGGAGAAGCAAGGGCCACAAACCTTGGGAATTCATCCCTCGGGAAAGGTAGAAAAGAATAAGAACCATTCCCCTTCGTAGCGGGGGGAACTCCCCTCGCTAGCGAGGGAGAAGAACGGAGGGAACTCCCCTCCGCCCCATCCCCTATCGACACAAATACAGTACGGGCTGCCAACGCCTGACACCTAATGACAGCCCCTTTGGGAACACCAGGATATGTCAGACTAGCCTGGGACCCTAAAATGAGTGAAATTCCCGTGGAGCCCTTATAGAAGGCGTAAGAATAAAGGGTAAAGATGTAAAACACGAGTAAAAAGACACCACGTAGGGCTAATCCAGCCCTTGGCTGGAGACAGGTGGAAGAAAAGGGTTAAAAGATAATTTAAAAAAGGCCTGTACCCCAAGGACATAGCCGATAGAAAAAGAGGCCGACCAATGCATGCATGTTCCCTGGCCCTCCCTATAAAAAGAAAAAACCACTGCCTACCGCGAAAGAAGACACACAACCCCTGAAAACTCCACAACAAAAAAGAACGAAGAAGAACAACCCTGTGGTGCAATATCGCCACAGATGTGAATGCCAAATGTTCAATTCTAAGTGGTGTTCCCAATGTTTTCATCAAGGGGGAGATTGTGAAATCTTGTGCTGAAAAATTGGCTTAGAATTGAGTTTGCAAAATGTGCTTGTGCATGTGTTTGACAATTTGACAAGAAACAGTAAGTTTCGTATTGGCGCCGGACAAAACTTGCAAAAACAGTAAGTTTTACATTTGCGCCGGACCGTTTCTCGAGGCTACGCCAGACCAAACTTTTAGTCCGCCAAGAATGTGCTTTTGATGTTACAAGTTCTCTTCAGAAATCGCATTTTTAGCATGTACACCGGACCAAACTTTTGGTCTGCCGTAAACGTGCTTTTGGCATTCAAAAAACCTCGTTTTTCCCATGCAAAACGGACTAAATTTCATGGTCCGTCGTGAACGTGTTTTCAAATGTTTTTGAGCCAGACTAAAACTTTCAAAACCAGTAAGTTTTGCATGTACGCCGGACCAATTTCTTTGGTCTGTCGTGAACGGCTTTTTGAGGATTGATTTCGCATGTACGACGGACTGATTTTGTTTAGACCACCGTGAACGTGTTTTTTTTTGTAGATCAATTTCTTCTTTCAAACCGAGACTTTCATGTGTACGCCAGACCGATTTTGTTGGTCCGTCGTGAATGGACTTTTTCTAGGGTTTTAAATTCTGGTCCGTCGTGAACGTGTTTTGCTCGGTTTGGATGTTTTGCAAGAATTGGAATTGATTTTTGGATTTGAATTTGAGATTATGAAATTTGTGAGAATTTCATGATGCTTATTTGAAATGGACTTTATGTAATGCTCGTATGAGTAGTTGCATGGATTGACCTTGAGTCAAGTCGTGGACTTGTGCTCGGATTCGTTTTGTGGTTTGTTCATGTGCAGGTATTACTCGAGGGCGAACGTAGTCGATGATGGGACCGGAACTAGGTTCATGGAGGAACTGAGGTTCGGGACTAGGTTCAGGAGGAACTGAGGTCTTGGCGGTCAAGGATGTCATGTGGGACGTTCGGGCTAAGAGAATGGTGCACATGAAGAATGGTTAGTCACGTGAGTATGGCAGGTGGCCATGCGCGTGCAAAGTGTTAGTCACGTGAGTATGGTAGGGTTGCCATACGCGTGCAAGAGTTGTACTCGGCCAGGTTGGGCCAAGTGGATTTGTGTTGAATACATACTCTTTCTAGGATTAGGAGTGGGACTCCTTCTAGGATTAGGAATTGTATTCAGGACTCCGTGTGTTTTGGTCCTTTAAATAGGAGGGGTTGTCTCCTGTTGAAAGGAATCAAGGTGAGCAAGGCGCATTGAGAGCCTCAAGCTCAGTTTTAGGGTTTGTACTCTTTTGATGGGAGTACTTTAGACAAAAGAAATAAAGATCAATTCTTCCAAGATTCTTGCGTGCTAGAGTAACCGCGTTGCTACAGTGTTTTCTGTTTTGGTTCTTGTTTGCATGCTTGTTCTTGTTCTAGATTGGTTCTTGTTCTTTGAGATTCATCTTGATTTGATCCATCAAAAACCTTTCTAGGTATTAATATAGAGTTCCTCAAAGTTTAGTTGATTAATCTTTTGAAGATCTTGTTTAATCTTGAAGTTTTGATTAGATCAATTCTCGTCAAGTTTTGGAACAGTAAACTTGTGAAGCTCATAAATTTTGATCCGTAAGTCCGATCGAGCTGATTCTTTTTGGGTTTGATTCGTATTGGAAGCTAGCTTCTTGTGTCCAAATTTCAGATCGATCTAACGGTTGGATCTACAGGAATTCATGTCTTACCGAACCTCTATCATTCTGTTTTTGTCGAATACGAGGCAATTATATGGTTCCGTTTTGGGGTGAGCGTTCAGTAGATTGAAAATTTGGTTTTAGCTTCCGCACAATCATTCACCCCCCTTTGATTGCTATATTCGTTTACTTCGATCCTACAGTCTATCTAACCCTTGTACTTGGTTAACCAATCCATTTCAAGGATTACTTCTATACCCTTAGTATCCAATAGTATTAAGTTCGCTAGGAACTTTACCCCTTTTATAATTATATCCATTTTTGGGCAAATAGTATTAGTTCTTAATTCTTTACCAGGGGATTGAACCAATAAAGGGTTTCTTAACTGAATTGTATCCCAACCATGCTTTCTAACCAAGTACTCTGATATAAAGGAATGAGTTGCACTAGAATCAAATAAGACTGAAGTATGCGCCGAGTTGACGAAGAACTTACCATAGACCACGTCCGGTGCGTCCTGAACCTCCTCAGCTGTGACGTGGTTCACACGTCCTCTTCCAATGGTCCGAGGGGTACGCGGAGTCTGCGGTGTACCTCTCCCTTGAGCTAGGGCTGGGGCACGGGCTGGTGTAGTCCCTAGGTTGAACCGGACTGGGGTGATAGGCTGACGCTTCTGCGGACAATTGCTGGCATAATGCCCCATTTCTTTGCAATTGAAGCACTGAACTCCTGTAGTTGCGGTATTGCTCTTCTGAGCTTGATTTCCCATATTGCCAGCAGGAGCTTGACCAAACGGGCGAGGAGTGAACATTGGGGTCCTAGCAACATTAGGGACTACTGGCCTGCTGGGCTGTTGCTGAAAAGTACGCGGCCTAGAGCTGCTAGCACCACGTTGATTCTGAAACATCATCTTCCTCTTCCTAGACTCGAAGAGTTGGCGCTGAGCATCTTCTTGAATCAAGGCCTTGTTCACCATCTGTTGGAACGAAGGGAAGTCGTTGGACACCAGTTGTACTTTGATATTGGGGTCAAGACCTTCCATAAAGCGCCAAATCTTAGCTTCATCCGTGGCTACATCTTCAGTAGCGTAACGGGACAGCTGAGTGAACCGATCCAGGTATTCTGACACGGATAGGTTTCCTTGCTGCAGCTTATGAAACTCTCTCCTCTTCATTTCCATAATCCCCTTAGGGATGTGAGTAGCCCGAAAGGCTTCAACAAACTCATCCTAGGTGATGTTCTGGGCTTCCTCGTGGGCGGCAATGTAATTCTCCCACCAACTAGCAGCTATTCCCTTCAATTGATGAGAGGCATAGAGAACACTCTCATACTCATCACACTGAGCCAGTTGAAGCTTCCTTTCAACCTCCTTGAGCCAATCATCTGCTTCAAGCGGATTGACAGCTCCGGCAAAAGTTGGGGGTCTAGTCCTCATAAACTCTCCAAACTTAGGGGTGGCTGAGCTGCGACCTGAGCTGGGGCGGCTTGGGGCTGATTAAGGGCATTCTATGCCAATGCCTGAAGAATCTGAAGCTGCATTGCCATCATCTGTTCCATATTGGGTGGATGATTCGGGGGTGGAGGTGGTACTGGCTCTTGCTGTGCCGGAGGTGGCTGCACATGCTCTTGTGCCTGATGTTGTTGTTCCAATAGCACTTCTTCCTGGAACAGAACTCTTCCACGTCCATGACCACGGCCTCTACCGCGGCCTCCTCTTCTTCCTCTGCCACGACCTCTACCTGGGTTCTCCATCTGTACCCAAGGACCGGGAAAAGCACAAGGAAAGAGGGAATAGCAAAGATAAGAAGACGGGGGGACTAAACAACACCCACCACAAAACAAGAACAACAACACTGAAAGAAACACCGCAGAAATCTCAATTAAAACAAAATAGTTTTGATAAGATGACTATATCACTAGCGCATAAAGCACGATACAGACCATCACACACAAATATTAACCGTTCTAGCGTGAACAAAAGATAGGTGCTACAGGCAAAGACTAAAACTAACTACTCCTTTCACACTCCTTAGGGACACGAGAAAATGGATCCTCCTTGTTGGCTCATTGCTGCTGAAGTAGACTCCTCCTCCTTCTCGACAATCGAAGTAAAGGAAAGCATCTAGAATTTTTAGATGAGACAAGGTTGACAAAATATTTTAAATAGAAGACGAGACAAGAGCAAGATGCTAAGATAGGAAAGATAGAAGCAAAGGAAATTTGTGAAATCATGTGCTAAAAAATTGGCTTAGAATTGAATTTGCAAAATGTGTTTGTGCATGTGTTTGACAAATTGACAAGAAACAGTAAGATTCGCATTAGCGCCAGACCAAAGTTTTAGAAAACAGTAAGTTTCCCATTTCTTGGCCGGGACGGTTTTAAGCTCTGCGCCGGACTAAACTTTTAGTCTGGCGTGAACGTGTTCTCGAGGTACTTTATGCCGAACCAAATTTTCCTATTGGCGCTGGACCAAAAGTTCCAAAGAAAATTGCACCGGATCATTCCTTTGCATCAGCGTCGAACCAAATTAGGGTTTCTTTCGCATCTACACCGGACCAAATTTTTGGTCCGTCATGAATGGGTTTTTGAGTGACTTTTTCATGTGTACGCCGGACCATATTTTTGGTCCGTCATGAATGCATTTTGCTCGGTTAGGGTTTTGCAAGAATTGGAATTGAACTTTGGTTTGAATTTGAGATTTGTGAGAATTTCATGGTGGTTGTTTTTAAGTGGATTTTATGCAATGCTCGTGTGAGTATTTGCATGGACTAATGTTGAGTCAAGTCGCGGACTTGTGCTCGGATTCATTTTGTGGTTTGTTCATGTGCATGTATTGCTCGAGGGCGAATGTGGTCGATGATGGGACCTGAACTAGGTTCATGAAGGAACTGAGGTTCGGGACTAGGTTCAGGAGGAACTGAGGTCTTGGTGGTCAAGGATGTCATGTGGGACGTTCGGGCTAAGAGAATGGTGCATATGAAGAATGGTTAGTCACGTGAGAATGGCAGGTGGCCATGCGCGTGCAAAGGGTTAGTCACGTGAGTATGGTAGGGTTGTCATACGCGTGCAAGAGTTGTACTCGGCCAGGTTGGGCCAAGTGGAGTTGTGTTGAATACATACTCCTTCTAGGATTAGGAGTGGGACTCCTTCTAAGATTAGGAGTGGGAATTGTATTCAAGACTTTATGTGTTTGCTCTGTATAAATAGGGGGGAGGTGCCTCGTGTTTATGCATCAAGTTTTGAGCAAGCTTTATGGTTGTACTCTTTTGTTTGGAGTACTTTAGACAAAATAAAGGAGAAATAAAGATCAAGTTCTTCAAATCTTTTGGCGAGCTACAATTCTAGTAAGATCTATTCTCGTCATCTTCTGTCACAGCAAGCTTGCGAGGTTTATAACTTTTGATCCGTAAGTCCGATCGAGATGATTCTTTTTGGATTCGATTCGTATTTGAATCTAGTTTCTTGTGTCCAAATTTCAGATCGATCTGACAGTTGGATCTTTAGGAATGCATGTTTTACGAAACCTCTATCATTCTGTTTTTGTCGAATACGAGGCAATTATTTGGCTCTGTTTTGGGGTGAACTTTTAGTAGATCAAGTATTTGGTTTTAGCTTCCGCACAATCATTCACCCCCCCTCTGATTGCTATATTCGTATACTTCGATCCTACAAACTTAAAATTTCGTAAGTAGGTTTTTTTATAAAATATTAGTCCTTAGGGCTTTGCCATTCTAACTAGGTCACGTCCTACAGTCATCCAGGCTCTGATACCACCGCTGTGAGACTCCGAATTAGCTATCTGAAATCACCTGTGTATTTCTGTACTAGTCCCAGATCAGTAGCTAGTACACATAGTTAGACAGTAAGGAATCATTACTGAACAGAACGAAATTGTAACATAAACATAAAGTTTTAGCCATAGGCCATTTATTGCATCATATGGTCACATGACCAGAGTTCACGACAGCGGAAACAAAACGACAAGAATGAAACCCAAATAACACCACAGGCGATGACTAGAAACACGCTTAGTTGTTCTGGCGGTCCTCATCGAACTCCTCGGCGTAGAACTCACCGTCCTCAATGGCATCCTGATAATTTTCTGATGACAACATTTTGTGTAGCATGTGAGTACAAAAGTACTCAGCAAGTCTGGGAAAGTATGCACATGTAGGGCTTACCAAGGAAGGCTTAATATGGTTTATTTACGTAAAGCTAAGTTTCATCAAACCATACTTAATAATAAGTTTCACAAAGCATGTTTTATCAATTATTTTAACAATTGAATTATTGAATACAATAGTGAGGGTTCTAACCACCATCACTAGTATAAAGGCTCTATCCGCCACATTTTAAAAGATTAAGATAATCCACACATGACTCCATCCATCATGAATTAAAAACAGGTTCCATCTGCCTAGTTGGCTCATTCCGCCAACGAAACATCCGAGAGTTCTAACCACTCTCGAATCCCAAAACAACATTTATTATTTAAAACCAAAACCAAAGTCTACCAATATGAAAGCATTCTTTGCTTTGCCCTTGACGGTAGGCATGGCTATTCGAATAGTTTTAACTCTGCAGAGGTGTATAGCTTTACCCACAAGACATGATATTCCCTTAGTGCCATGTACAATTAACACACTTCCTTAGGTGTGCCGGCAGGGATATCATGACAAGGCCTTTACAATGTATACGTCTAACCTGACTCACCCGCTGAGGTTTCACCGCTGTTAGGGTTCTATCTACCCAGTACAGAAGCCCCCCTCTTGCGCCGTGTGGGGAGTACAACTTGCCTCTATCTGGCACCCACATTCCACCAACTGGCGAGTTTAAGTTAGGTTTCTACAAATTATTTAGCCAGGTCGTACCATTATAGACATGTGGTAGTACGGTAATGCTTAGAATGGACAGTCATAAGCGTCGGTCCTTAATTGACTTGGGGCGGTACTTGCACATTGGAAACTAGTGCTCAATCCGCACCCACCCGACATTCCACTCCGCCCAAGTCCAAATCCTTTTCCTTTTTGTTTTTATTTTACAAAAACAATACCAAATATTTTACTAAAATTCTTAAATCACATCTTAAATCAAATTTTTGATATAATCCCACCCATAGGTCATTTTCGTCAATTTAGGCCCTAAGCATTTCTACCGTACTATTCAACGAATGTCACCATATAAGCTAGGTATGACGTAACAAAGTGTCCTAGGGTTACAAATAAACATGGGTATCAATAACCAAGGAGGTGATCACAATTCGGAATAACTAATGAGCTATATTTGACATACGGTGATAAAAATAGCTATGCATGCGATAAAACATTGTAAAAGCATTTGCAACAGTGGGATCAAAATTAGTCAAGGGACTTGCCTTCGGTCGCAGCGGGGATGTCAAAGTCTTGAAGTCCAGCGGTGGGGTCGGCGGACTCGGCGGGATCCTCGGCTACGCGCAAAACGGTACAACAAATAAATAACAATAAAATAAATAAAACCCAAAAATTATACTAGCAGGTAGATCTTGAATTTAGATGAATTTAGGAACTTGAACGGAGTGAATTGGAGTTCGGACGCAAAAGATATAAGCGTTCGAAGTTGGAAAATGATGGAAAATCAAGGAAAAATAGAAAAGTTACTGTAGCTACAGTAAAAATCGCGAATTTGGCCTCAGAACAAAGCTCACTAGACCTAGGGTTTAATCATGGGGAAGTTGCAATAGAAGGGGTGGCGGGATGGAAGAAGGTAAGCCCCGGAAAGGTCTCGACGATGCGAATCCAATGGCGGTGTCGGATTTTGAAGAGGATTACCGGAGACGACGAATTTCGCGATAAACGACGGGGCGGCCAGCGGGGTTCAACTCCAAAATTCGGATTCCAACTTTGATGAAAACTAAAATTGATTTTGGGGTTATGAGCACGGCAACCATACGCACATCTAGGAACAAACGGAATCGAGTTTGACTCACCGGAGCGAGAGATATGCCGGCGAGAACGAAGAACGTGGTCCGGCGTTGGTTTTTGCAATCTCCCGGATGAATAAGTTGGAGGGGCAAGGAAAGGATGATGGCACTGGAAAGACGGCTCCAACACGAAGCTAATGGAGGTGGAAACGTGAAAAACAGAGTTGAAACGGCCGAGTTATGAACGTTTAAGCCGTTTTCGGTTTTTGGTTAATGGCGCCATTTCCGGCGAGATTAAGGATATATTAACACCGAGAATGGAAACTCCTCGACGACACCTTTCCAACGGATCCGGCCTTGCTTGATTTGGTGCATGTAATAGGAAGTTATGGAAGATTGAAAATCCAACTTCTATTTTCGTTGCTCTCTGTTGCCTTGGCTGGAGCTTGAAGACGATGAACAGTAGCCGCCACGTGTCAGCCTCCAATTGGTGGGAATTTGAATAGTGTAATTTCAAGGACGCGCGGGATAAAATAGCAAAAAGAGTCTAAAAATCCCGGAAAAATTCCTAAAAATACTAGGGAATATTTGGAACCCAATAAAATTTGTTTCATAAAATTTGGATGAAATTTGGAATTTAGAATATTCTGGGACGAATAACGGGCATTTAACAAAAGCCGCTCGAGATAAAATACTAGATAGTCTCCAAAAATCTTGGGAAAAATCCCAAAAAGTTTTTGGAATATTCGGAACCTAATGCAATAGGTTTCGGGATTTTTGGAGTATTTTCGAACTCGGGTGGAATTTCAGGTACGGACTGGAATCTGGAAATTTTATTTTTTTTTTCGAGCGAAGGAGAATTGAATTCCGATTTTTGACGGATAAGGATGCCAGGTTAAATTAAACACCAAGGAAAATCCAAATTTTGAATTTAATTAATTTAAATTAAATTTTGGCAGCAGACCGAAATTGAGGATGTTACACATATACATTCTTCTCTGCGTGCATGACATCGATGCAGTGTCGAACTTCTAAGTCTTTTTAATAAGGCAAGTCCCAAAATATCGATCTCTTCTTGCACGTGGTCTTCTCAGTTCAAAATCTCGATGTATTATTACTACCCTTTCCAAGTACAATATTAATATCCTTAACCATATCATATACCTCTTCCCCACGATGAGACCTTGGAGCTAAACCGTTCTCCTTTGTCCCGTCAAATTGTTTCTTCATATTGCGGTAGGGGTGATTCCTTCGAAGGAACCTATGGTGACGCATATACACAGTTTTTCTTGAGTTGTTGAGCCACATACTATCGGTTTCATCCAAGCATTGTGGGCAGGCTTTGGCTCCTTTTATAGTACGGCCAGATAGGTTACCTAGGGCAGGTAAATCATTGATGGTGCAAAACAATAATGCATGTAGAGTGAAGTACTCTCGTTTGTACTCATCCCATACCTGTACACCTTCGTTCCACAATATCACAAGATCTTCTACCAATGGTTGTAAGTATACATCAATATCGTTGACAGGTTGTCTCGGCCCTTGGATAAGCAGCGACATCATAATGTACTTTCGCTTCATGCACAACCAAGGAGGAAGGTTGTAGATACAGGGAGTCATGGGGCAAGTGCCATGAATGCTACTCATGTTACCGAAAGGATTCATTCCATCTGTACTCAACCCAAACTTTATATTCCTCGGTTCATTTCTGAAGTTGTTCCTGAAGAGCCTATCGATGGTTCTCCAGTGGGCAGAATCAACAGGGTGTCTCAGCTTTTCATCCCTCTTACGCTCTTCTGAATGCCATCGCAACAATTTGGCGTTCTTTTTGTTTCCAAATAAATGCTTCAACCGGTGGATTACTGACAAATACTAGACCACTTTAGTAGGAGGTCCTTTCTTCACGTCGATGACTTCGCTGTCATCACTCTTACGTTTGTATCTCAATGCTTTGCACACCAAACATGCATGCATGTCTGAATACTCTTTGCGATAGAGTATACAGTCGTATGGACATGCATGTATTCTTTCTACTTCCAATCCCAAGGGACATACAATCTTCTTTGCAAGATATGTGGTTTCAGGCAACACGTTTCCCGCTAGAAGCATGTCCGCTAAGAGATGTAACAGCGCCGTGAATCTTGTTGGACTAACCATTGTTTGCCTTCAATTTTAGTATTGAAAGCACGGTGTGCAACTTTGTGTATTCCTCCTTGCAACCCGGGAACAAAGGTTTGTCCGAGTCCTCCATCAAACCTTTGAATTGATTAAACTCTCTCTGACTAGTGTAGTTTCCTTTTGCATTGCGCAACATCTGAACCAGATTATTGACGTTATCGACGAGCAACCTATCCTCATCGGATCCATAACCGATGTTAGCTACCATATTGCCAGCTCCGTCGTTGATGACGTTATCACCTTCATGTATGATCTCCTCTTCACCGTGCCTTGTCCAACATGTATAGCCAGGTAAAAAAACCCTTCGAATCAAGTGCAAGTGGATATGCTCTTTGTCTGAAAATATCTTCTCATTTTTGCAATCAATACATGGACAATGTATGTATTTCTTCTTCTTTTGCAACTTATCCTCCTCGGCGAATCTTAGAAATGCAGAGACGTCATCGATGTATTCTCGACTATAACAGTCTGCACTGTACATCCATCTCCGGTCCATCTACAATTAATTAACATAAATGATTATCAATAAAAACAAATTAAATCTAAACTTTAATTTGAACTATATATAAATTAACCTTAATTGAACTAGATCTAAACATTAAATTGCAACTTGAATCCACAAATCAATGCTTATTAAAAGATAATATCGTAATTAATTAAATTAAAAATATGCTTAATCGTAATTAATTGAATTAAATATATGCTTAATCATAATAAACTAGCTAACAATAGTAGATGGACATAATTTTAATCTATATTATATAAAGGCACGTCAATAAAAACAAACTAATACAACTAATAACCTCTTGTACAACTAATAGACTGTCTATACAATGATACAAATAGTCTAAAGCCGTTTATAAGACTGTCTATTAAATAACAGCCAACACTTTTGTTTCTCCTTCTCTCTTCCACATCACCCAAAATTCTACATAGTATTAACTTATAGACAGCTGATATGTACTATTGTATATACTCTTATAATGTTGTAGAGATACTTTTTAAAACACTACAAAAATGCCTTCTTACGCAGTGTTGATCTAACTAAAGAGATGATTATCAGGTCTAACTAAAGAGACGTTTGTCAATACGTCTCTATATTCTTTTCGGATTCTTTGCAGCATTTTATATAGATATTTTATTGTATCTCAAGTCTGCCATGCTAGTAGTACTTGAGATAAAATAAATCTAAAAATGTGCACACTATGCAAGAGCCAATACTCGAACCCTTTATTTATTTATTTATTTTTGGGAAAAGTAAGTCGTAGACAACTCGCATAACCTTCTCAACCGAACGTCTCTACAGTGGTACCAAACGTCTCAAAAAACTGCCTTCATATCACAAGTTTTCCTCTGTTGATTTATAAAGTGTCTAAAAATAAAAACGTCTCTACAAGACACAAGCATATGTGTGCCTTTTGATATGTCCTTAGAAATAGTCTCTGGACGCAATTTCTGAAGTGTCTAAAAAAAGACATCAAAATAGAAAATTTCAGATTTTAGAGACAAGTTGTAAATCTCCCGTAGAAAAGAGCCTCTACAGGGCGTTTTGGTTGTAGTGATATATTTTATTGAATTGATTTAGCATCTTGGAAGACAAGAGATGCATAATGATACCAGTTGTAGTTGATGGAAATACAGATTGATAGGATCGAGCTTGATGGCACGGTGGAGTTCTCGATGGTGTAGACTCGCCGCCATGCATAGCCAGGGTTCACCTTCTCTTTTTGCAATAGAAATTCGAGCATCCACCGGTACCGATTTTCTGCGAAAATCGATAGAAAATCGTGAAAAATCGGATGAAATTTAGAATCAAACCGTTTGAAAACCGAAGGTTGGTATAATAGCAACGACGCGAGAAAATCGGTCGATTTTGTAAGAAAATCGGGAGATAAGAACCGATTATCGGGGAAATACCAGGAAAATCGGTAGAGATAGAAAACTAATTTGTAGAATTGCAAAATAAATAAATAAATAAATGTAAGGAATATATATGGAAAAATAGAACAAATTTTTGGCATGACCTTTGCTATATTTTAGTCAATCTCAAGTTGTAAAATGTAATGCAGCAGTAATACCTCAACATATAACAATTTGTTTGAAATACCATTTACATATCAATCCAATAAGTTCACAGCTCAGTATGAATGGCATATGACATTTGAGAGCAATATTTGTCACGAAAAAAGAATGTTCCATCGTTCTTCCATTGTCAGACATATGCCATGTTCAACCTACATAATCATTATGGTAGTATAAATTACGTCGCAATGAAATAAAACATACAAATAAAACAATACCTTCGTGGCTACGGGTGGTATCGTTGGGTGTACACTTGGTTCGCCATGTTGTACTCATCTGTCGACATGAGTGCTAATCCTCGTAGCTAACAACTCGCTTTGTATTCAAGCCAACTTTGGCCTGCTCATGGGCTAGTTGTTTCCCACCGTTGGTATAACATGGTAAAAATTCGGATCTTGCCACTCGTAGACCCATTGGGTGGGAGGTTGTGCATTAGCATCAAAATGGCATAGTTGTATTGGCCATATGAGTCATAACTCCATTGCGCTCCTGACGTATGAGCTAGAGCTGTCCTATGATGCATCATGGCTACGCCGATGCTCCTTCCCCTACCGGCGAAGTCGCCCTTCGCGACTGTGAAGCGCCATGGTCTTTGTCCTGTGTGGCATGAGTGAACTGTGACTCCCCGGTAAATTCTATGGGACGCGGCTGTTCTGGGCCACCATCATCGGACTCACTGCCATGGCTATCCGCTTGGAGCTACCGTCATTGGACTTTTGGTACGGCTGGCTTTACGATCCGCGGAGCGCTTATCACCACAATCTTCGAACGCAACAGGTCACGACGTGGGGCAAACACGATGAAGCTAACCCTACCGATAATCGCGTTGAATCGGAAGAAAATCCGTATTACCTCGCGATTTTCGCCTTGAGCAACAGAAGATGGCTACCCAGCCTCCTACGCAACGGCTCCTACGACGATCGAGCTTCTTCCTCCTGTGGTCGCCGATGATTGCAAACACTGGCCGGAAAATGGCTAGAGCACTCATAAATAGCTAATGGGGCGATGTCTGCTAATGGGCCTCAGCCCAACACTGTGATAGTAAATAGTGATTTTCATTTTTCAATTTATCTATATTCGGTTTTAGCTCAAAAATGCACCATAGAGTCGTTTTTTTATCTAAATTTTATCCCAAATGACAAAAACATATTAATACTAATTTTAGCCAGCTTTTGGACAAATTTTTTAAATTTTTTTAAATTTTTTGAATTCAAATTTGAATTTCACCGGTTTTCTCAACGGTTTTGAATATCTTACCCTAACGATACGACCGATTTTCCCGATTTTCTACCGATTATCTCCGATTTTTGAAACCCTGTGCATAGCAATGACGAAGGGGATCTCTGTTCGTTCGAGCTCTGTGCCGTGGACGATGTCCGTTTGATGGTGTTTTCATGTTTGTGCTGCTGCTCACTGCATATATGGCTAACGGCCTAAGGTGACGTCTAGGAGGGGCAAGGAGAAGAGGTGGGCCAAAGAGGGAGAGAAGAAGATGAAGAAAGGTATTATATTGTGACGTGTGAATTAGAGCTACTACAGTGCTAGTTAGGTGAATGCCAAATTAGTATAAAACAGAATTTTTTTTGTTTAGAGTTGAGTTTTTAGACACGCAATAGTTCAGCGTTACTAAACTTTTGGAAAACCATCAAACCAACGAGGAAAAAAAGTAGAAACGGAAAGAAGAAAGAAACAAGGAAAATAGTGTAGGACGGCAGCTGCGGCCTAGTTGTGAACGGGAGCTCCGGGTCCATTTCGGTCTTTCGCTTTCAGGCTTTTCACGGCTTGAGCCCGTCAGCACCCGCCTCAGACCGTTGCTGCTCCTGCCGCCGCCACCGCCGCTTATAAAACAAAAAAACCCCTCTCCTGCGACGAGACCCATCGGCAGCGACCCGTGTCCCACCAACCCCCCCACCCACCCACCTCGTGTTCCTCGTGCAATGGAGTCCCTCCTCGCCTCGCCCTCCCTTCGGGCATCCTTCGCCCCCGCCCCCGCCTTCGCCGTCGCCGTCGGTTCCCCGTCACCGTCGCGGGTCGTAACCCTTGCCGGCGCCCGCGCGCACCCGATCCGCTGCAGCGCCAAGGTACGCCCTTGATGGGGTTTCTTTGTTTTCTATTTCCTTCTCTGCTTGGATTAAGGATTCCTTCTTTCTAGTCTGATCTTGGCGGATAATCCATGGAGGTTTTATGTTTTCTTGGATTTTGTCTTTTTTTCCTATTTCTTGAACTCGAATTGTGCGTTTGATCCTGCAATACTGGCAGTAATCCGTGGAGCTCTGCTTTTCTCCTTAGTAGGATTGCTCCTTCCGCCCCCCTTTCTTCAATTCCGATTTATTTCTTAAAACGATTGCGTTCAAAGAATTTATTGTTATAGTGTTTTGCCGTTTTCTTTGTAGTATGTCTTCGCGTTGTGATGATCTGATGATTCGGTTTCTTTTAGGACTCCATTATTGAGGCGCTGGCTCGAGACGACATGTTGAACGCGGTGGAGCTGGCTCAGTGGGAGAATGGCAAGTCGATCAACGACATAGCAGCTAGTCAGGGAATCCGCATCCGCCGGCACTGCCGTCCCAGTTCCCCCTTGAAGGACATCGAGGAGGAGCTTGGAGCCCCACGCAACATCCTGGAGAAGATCATTTGGGACAAGGAGGTTGAAGTAGCCGAGGTACACAGTCTGCACTCTGCAGTGGTGTATATAGATAAGCGTAAACCCAAATCATGTGCACAATCGGTGTAGTTTGGATTCGTATCCCCCATCCTAGCCAATGAAATGGAACAAGTAGTACACAGTAGGGAGCTGTTCGTTTGACCTGGGGCGGAGCCAGAAAGGAAATGACGGGGGTTCACCACTTCACCCTACATAACCACGTGTATGATTTTGAAACGATATAAATAGTAATGTGTTCGGCAATTTTCAGCATAAAAAATTTAACATAACTGATGGCAATGTACAAGATAACAAAGTAACAATGAAAGTGCTTACTAAAATCAAGAAACCTGCTAAGGACCAAACTACAGACAAAAGATGGTTGGTATTGGCAAAATAGAACATCCAGCCTCAACAGCCTACAAAAATATAGGTGAATTCTCATCATTAGTACCATTTTCTGGCACTTTCCTCTTCGGAAACCGTTCCATAAATTTACTTGCCATTTGCCGATAATATGAAAACTCAGTTAGATATTGTCATGTGTTCAAGAACAATAGAGTAGAAACATACATCTAGAAGGCTACTTGACATTGTATATCAGCTAGTAAGCTTGGTCATAGATGGGCATATGGATCAGGGTGACTTCAATTTTGCCTCTGATTTGCAACAAACTAGGCCGGTATTCAAAAGACCCAAATTAAAACCCTATGTCCCAACCCACAATTTGACAAAAGTCAACCAACAATCATCACATTGAAACCCCAACTCACAAATTTAATGACTTTGCTTGAAAGAAATCAGAAGAACTGGGAGAAATTAGTAATACCCTATGTCAATTCGCGACTTGATCCTTGCTGCCCATGCTGAGTGCTTGGCGAGGCAATCTACTACCGATGATGACTAGGAGATGCTGCAGCCTGTGGAATGCGGTGGCCGAGGACTTTTTCTTGGGCAAATAGCGCCCACGAGTAGGCGAGGCCGCGCGAGATGGGAGAGAGATGGTCGATGGAGCAAGGTGTCAAGAGATGCGAATTGGGTTCGGGGTGATGCGAGCGTGTGGCTGCTGGCTTCCTGGGCGTGCTCGTGTGCTCGTGGCTTGGCTGGCCATGTAATTGGGCTGCATTCGCGTTCCTAGCATCCTGAGCTGTGCCTGGTGTCGTCATTAGCCCAACAACGAGAGTGGGATTGCAGGAGGCCGGAGCTAGGCTGCTTGGTTGCTTTGATCCGGCCCAGTGTCGTTCAATTTGGGCTGGGGGTTCACACGTACATATACATGGGCTATAAGTTGCCAAGTGTCATGCTTGTGACATTCCTGCTAATAGCACAGGGATATTCCAGAATCTGTGTGGTTTGACTCTAAAGGTGCCAAATGGCATGCTTCTGTCTGTTTCTTCTAACGACAGAGGATATGATTCCATGTAGTTTATGTTTTATATGATGGCCGATGGCCGCTACTGGTCTTGTGCAGGGACATGCCAAGAAGTCTCTGAAGGAGGTCATTGAGGCTGCGGAGCAGGCTCCTCCTGCAAGAGACTTCTTTGGTGCTTTGTCAGCAGCCTACAAGCGTAATGGTGTGCCTGCATTGATTGCCGAGGTCAAGAAGGCATCGCCAAGTAGGGGCGTGCTCCGGGAGAACTTCAATCCTGTGAGTTCTGGGCTTCATAACTGTCATTACCGCTGGTCATTTTCAAAGATTGGTTACATAACTAGTGCAAAATTGTTGTAGGTTGAAATTGCTCAAGCTTATGAAATGAATGGAGCTGCGTGCTTGAGCATCTTGACTGATGAGAAGCACTTTCAGGTGGGTTTGGAATTGCGTGTTTATTGGGATGGTAGATGTTATGTTTACTGGGTAAGCTCAATTTCTTCAATTGTATAGGGAAGTTTTGAGAATCTTGAGAAGGTGCGCAACTCAGGAGTAAAGGTAATAAAAGACATATGTTGTCCTTTAAATGTTAAGAAGGATGGTTCTGATTTACCAATTTTTCTGAAGGTGCAATTATGTCTTATGTAAATGCAGTGCCCTCTTCTGTGCAAAGAGTTTGTCATTGATAAATGGCAGATCTATTACGGCCGCTCCAAGGGTGCTGATGCAATTCTGTTAATTGCTGCCGTGCTACCTGATCTTGACATAAAGTACTTTCTTCGGATATGCAAGGAGTTGGGAATGACGGCTCTTATTGAGGTTCAATATATGCTTTATTGTGAAATTATTCTTGTTGTAGAGGTTTCATTTCATTAGAAACTAGCTTACTTAATTTGAAGGGGAGTTAAACCAACCTATAGACTAGCGTAGCGGTGAAGCAATCTTGATACAGTAAGGTAGATATTGATTTTCCAACGGTGGTTGTCAGATTTGAATATTCATCATCCTAGAATGGTAATATTCATCATCCAACGGTAGATGACCGAATTAAACTTTATTTTTTTAGAGGAAAGTTAAACTTTAGTTTGCAGCCTAGAATGGTAATAATTTGTTTTATGCTTCCGATGTGGTGTTAATTTATTTTTCTGCAACTCTGTAAGGACCATCCATCCCATTCACTTTTTTTTTTCCCAAATGTTTAACATGTTGTTTGTCAAAACTTTAATTGAATTTTCTCATGTTCATCTTCGCAAGGAAAATGTATCATGTAATTTACTGCAATTTTCATATGCTGAGCTTGTAAATATGTTTGAGATATTCCTTGCTAACCTGTACTTCTTGAATAAAACTTAAAAGTGTGATTTTACTTCTAATAGTCTGCACAAAGCTAAGCTTAATTTTAATATATAATTTGGTGGTTATTGTTTTAGGTTCATGATGAAAGGGAGATGGAGCGTGTGCTGAAGATAAATGGTGTTCAGCTTATTGGCATCAATAACCGCAGCCTTGGTATGTGGTTCCTCTGGTGCTTACTTTTTCCCGCAAACATATCGTCGTCTTAAGCTTGATTTTATTTATTTATTTCAAGGAATGGTAATACTTCACATTTGCATTTTCTTGAAATCAAGAGTTTTTTCCTTATTAATGTTGGTGAGTGAATAGTTATTTTTTATTATCTTGAAAATTATTTATGCTGCAGAGACATTTGTTGTGGATACTTCAAACACAAAGATGTTGCTGGAGAAGCATGGTCATGTCATCAGGGAGAAGGGAATATTGGTAATATCCCGGTGCTAATGTGTGACATTTTGCTAGTTGTATCTGCATGTATCTTTTTTTATTCAACAAAATACATAGCATAGTTCCTTGTTATTTGTGCTCTATATTGGAAGGCTTAGCTGAATGGTTACAGATTTACAGAAATTTCACTTATTAACAAATGTTATATTAAATGCAGGCCGCTTGAGCATCATATTTTTCAATGTATTGAACCCATATACTTGCATTTATTACAATTGCTGTCTGAATGTATTTGAAAGACTAGTTTTTACAGCAAAAGGAAAACAGGAAACAAATTTTGTTACACATATTTATAACTGTGAACTCTACACTAATTATCTTAACTAAATGTTACAGTTCATTATTTTGTGAAGTTTTATTTGTTGTAGTGATGCTGCATGTTGCAAGGACCTAAAACTCGAGCATTTTTTGGGCTTGAGCCTGATTCTTCGATTTGTTGAAGATAAAGGCCATTTGATTTTGTAATCTGAAATGCTTATAATTAGTTTTGTGCTGATTGTTTTTTCCCCAACTTGTGTGATATTTTCAGGTTGTTGGCGAATCAGGGTTGTTCAAGCCGGATGATGTTGCTTATGTGCAAAACGCTGGAGTTTCTGCTGTAAGTTCTCTGAATGCTTGTGGATTAATCAAAACTGTTCTGGCGTGATTTTTACAAAGCTTTGTAGGCATCTGTCGAATCACTCAATAGTTAATATTAATTTCCTTTTTTTCTCTAACAGCACTGTTTACACGTCTATCAGTTTACCTTCAATTTCCATGTTTTTTTCTGTTGACAAAATTCAATGTTCCTGAGTTTTGGCTCCCAAAAATCCAAATTATGTGCTAGGAAATATCACACAGCCGCATGACATTCCTTTTGTTATGATATAAATGCTTAGCAAAATAAATTGTACATTTACTGAAAGGATTACTTTGTCATGTCTAAATCTATTAATTCTTTGAATGCCTTGAACTGAATCTAACTGAGCGTGCCTGTTGATGCTGTAGATTTTGGTAGGAGAATCCCTGGTGAAGCAAGAAGACCCTGGGAAGGCCATTGCTGGGCTCTTTGGGAAAGAACTGTTGCCATGAAAGAACAAAATCAGACTTTGTTTTGGTAGTGCTAGGCGTACCAAGCTGTTAGATCGAAGTGAAAGAATAACAAGATGTGAGCATTAACTGTATTAATTACCGTATCTACCGCTTGAATAATGCTCGCCTGTACATTCCGTTCAATGTTTACTTTTGAATGAGTAATAAATATGTGATTTGTTAAAATGGAAATTCGTACATTCTGAACAATTCAGTTGGGATGATGACAGGATGGGTCGAAGGCTGGGATATCCTAGCGTCCCCATCCCCAGTTCCCCATTTGGGGGGCACATGGCACCAAGGATTCAAATCTCGTTTTGGGTAAAATCCTGGAGGTCACCGAAATCCAAAATCTCGGCGAGATTTGGAAATTTCGGATAAAATCCGGACGAAATACAAAAACCAAATTTCAAATCTGATTTTTTTTTTTCAACCGGGAAATCCGAGATCTCGGCCGAAATTACCAAGATCTCGGACGAAATCACTGAGATCTCGGTCCAAGTTGAATCGACCAAAAAATGGTCCAAAACACGTCAAAAAATTTTGAATTTTTTTTTTGGATGGTCCTGACACATAACTAATGTTTCCATAAAAATTTGAGATGATGATCAAGCATGAGTAATTTTTAAAAAATCTAACAGTGATAAAGTCGTCATAAAAACCATATGTAAAATCAGTTTTTGATTTTTCAAATGTAACAAATGAACTTCAAGTCATTTGAAAAGTTTTATATATGTTCCTATCATCCTATGTATTATAGAGAAATATTTATTCCATACATAGAAGCCATAATGTAACTGAATTGGGGCAACACAACATATTACATATTGATACACTAGATATATAGACAATACCTCAAGTATTTATTCCATTAAGAAATACATCATGGGATTGGGATGTCAATCTAACTAGTTACATAGACTAGTAGACAGAAACTACAGATTGATTATTATTGATACCACAATATTGTACATAAAATCTAATTCACTGATTCACCAACAAACATATGTAGCATACTAGCATCCACAATCAGAAGTGCTAGCTGGACTCACCAACCATCATATCTATGCATCCACAAACAAAAGTCAGAACAAAACATAATTTCATATTTTCATGCAATGATGCAAATGGTCAAACATCTACCATAAATATATTCACTCATTTGCTGCACAACCAATAACACATGTTCATTCCTACCAAATCTCCCAAATTTAGAACATATTTGAAGAAATTTACTGCTGAAAACATACACAAATCCGGTGAGATCTCGAAGAAATAAGACGAGATCTCGGTATTGGACGGCGAGATCTCGCTATTTGACGGCGAGATGCAAAGATAACTCACCGGAGATGGCCGGAGTTTGCCCATAGTTGACCGAGCTAGCTATGAGGAGTGAGAATACTATGTTGTTTCTGTCTTAGCTGTGAGGAATTGGGTTTGCTTTTAAGTTTCTACTCTCCACATTGGGACAAATATACAAATATCAAATATCTATACCATAGGATAGGAAATATGATTGGGTGAGTTAGTCAGTGCGGCTGATGTAAGCATTTGGTGGTAGTAGAGGTCATGGGTTCGAATCCCCTTCGGCCTTAATTTTTTTCCTTTTTCTTTTTCATTTTTTTCCACTTGATAGTTGTTCGTGTTAGTCAATGAAATGCTCCAGAAAAAAGTTTACTTTGGAAATGATTTAGTACTTGGCACCTTAATTTTATGTGTGTTCAACCTTTTCTTTGAAAATGAAAAATAGTTCAAACCACTTTAGAAATTTTTGAAATTTTTTGTGAATGGTCCTAACACATCCATAATATTCCCATAAAATTTCAGTTGATGGTTAATCTTGAGAAATTTTAAAAAATTCGGACAGTGCAAACCGACAAATTGAACCGACCAAAAAATGGTTAAAAACACATCAAAAATTTTAGAAATTTTTTGTGGATGATCTTGACCCTAAATACAATCAAATACAGTGCACAAAAATCAAAATCCGGCAAAAATACCAGAGATCTCGTTCGAGATTCCCGAGATCTCGCCGAGAAATTCGAAATTTGAATTTTTTTGAATTTTCCGGGATTTTAAATCTCGGAAGGGTCCGAAATCCGAGAGATTTCGGATTTCGGTCCGAAATTTCAATCTTGCATGGCACACGTACCTATCACTAAATTTGGTTCGTTTTCAACCCTAAACCTTCAAACTATTTGTTGGGTTTCGTATATGTAAATCTGACTCTGTATATTAGTTTAGGATTATGGTAGTGCACACAATAATAATATAGATATAATATCATAATCATACACATTAAAACATAATAAAAATATATATATTTATCAAACAAAGGATAGTTGAATGATCTTAAGGTCGACTTTACACTTATCAAGTCTCACAGGGTTTTGACACTAAGAAAAGTAGTAGAACAGAAAACTTCAGCGAATAACCCAACAATATTCTACAAGCATCCGATAAAGTTCGATTCTTAGTAATTCGCTTCCTCGTGGAACTCCTCTAAAGCGGGTATAGACTCATTTTTAATTGATGGATTTGTTGTGGCAACTGTAAGTATATAAAGCACTTAACAACTACACATAATGCCTATTATAACTACATGCAAGACCTATTTTTTTAGTGGAAAACGGTAGGAGCGCCTCTACTAAGATATTAAAAAAAAGGAATAAAAAGGAGGTACAATGCGTGAGGTAACCAAAAAGAAAAGGAACTAAGAAAGAAAAGACTGAGCCAGGTAAGTTACAAAGAGTTTAGCCAAGCAATAAAAGAGTTTGTTTCGTTCGGAGAGTGTGCAAAGTAGCCTCTTGGTGAAAATCTTACTTCCAGTCCGCTTGTTGAATCCTTGCGTTGTGGTAGGTGGCAGTGATGAAAGTTCCATTGAGTATTTAGTTCCAAAGGATTGTTGCGCTTGTTGAATCATAGAGAATCTAGCTATGATACCACGAGTAGGGATGCAAATGGGCCGGTCCTAGGGTCATCTTTGACCCACTCTAGTTCATTTGTTTGCACTTTAAAAGGTGGAGTAAAAATTAAGTTTTTAGTGCAAACAAATGAACTAAAGTGAGCCAAAGAAGACCCTAGGGTCGGCCCATTTGCATCCCTAACCACGAGGGGTCTAATAGAAGCTTTTGTCCTGACCAGGTGTAACCTGACGTCGGCAATGAAGTTCGCTTTCCAGTCATCTATAGACTCGTCAATTTGATTGAAGATCTTTCTATTATATTGTTTCCAAATTCCAAATGTTCCAAGAGACGAAGATGAAGATTTCCATGAAGAGAGGGTGGACAAAGCTTTGTTTGGCCATTTGAATTCTCTGGAAAATGTCCACTGAGAGATCCCATTGAATACCCAGGAGGTGCTAGCATTGTTTGCTGAAGCAATAATTGAAGAATAGATGTGTAGTCATTTCTTGTTCTATTTGAGGGCATTGCTTAAAGAAGGTGTCATCTTGTAACGCCTTGGTTTTCTAATTAGGTGCAATTAAGATAATTAATTGCTTGATCGTGCTTTGAGTTGCTTTTGGATCTTAAATTTGGAGTTAATTGCTTTCGGTGTTCGCTTGTCGAGTCGTTCGATCGGATTTCCAGGCCCGAAGCCCGAGGTTTCGATTTAGAGCAAAACCCGAATCGGCCAAGTTTAGAACCACACCTGCGTGCTAGAGTCTTTCTTGGGAATACCTAAACCTTCTCCTAGAACCTTCTAAGAGAAATCCCAAGCTTCGAAGCAATTGTGCAAAGAATAGGGAAAGTTTGTACCGGCAAAGAAGCATCTGCCGACTCAGTGGTCGCAGATCGCTGGACCAATGCACTACCGCCCCCTGGTCAATGTGCACACAACGCTGGCCATTCCGGTGATCGTGCTGCCCATGCCACCACATTGCCGACTCTAGAGGCTTCCCCCACGCATCCATACAGCCCCCCAGCCTCCTCTCCCTTCCTCACTCACTCCCTCATTCTTTGGCTCCCTCTCCCTCTCGTTCTCTCGCTCCCTCCCCCTAGTTCTCCCTCTTGTCCCCTCTCCCTCGGCCGAGCTGAGCTCAAGGAGCAAAAGGAGAAGGCAAAGCAAGATGTGGAGCAGCTTCACTAAGCCTTAAGAAAGCCTCAAGGTTGGTGGAATCAAACACTACATCAATCCATTTAGTTTTGAGCTCTAAACCCTAGTTCTTCCTTTTCAATCTTTTAGTTTAACCCTAGAAAACCTAGTTGTTGGGGTAGTTTGTTGCCTAGTTGAAAAGATGAGAAAGTTGCCTAGAGGGGAGGGGTAAATAGGCAATTTAAATTTAAAACTAAATTCGTCGCAACGGAAAGAGTATCAGAACTTTCGGTATAATATCAGAACTTCCGACAATATCGGAACTTCCGGTATTTGTTCGAAATGTCCGATAGACTTCGACCAAGAGAGGAGTCTACTAAAAGAAGTAAGCTTCAAGAACAAACTTAGACGCAGTGAAAACAATAAGTCGAGTAGAGAAACAAGAATTTGTTCCCGGAGTTCGGATTCTTGAGGAAATTCTACGTCTCCGTTGAGGAAGCTCCAAAGAGCCGGGTCTTTTCCAACCCTTTCCTCCCAAGCCTCGGTCGCACTAGAGGCTTGGTTTCACTATTGGTTCCTTTCCTTTCGGAGGCGGAGCCGGCCTTCACAAACTTCTCATGGCTTCCCACAATCGTCGGGAGCTCGTGAGCGACGCCTAGCCGTCTAGGAGTCCTTCAACCTCCAAGAGTAATGAATGCACTAGATTCTTGATCTTGAAGAGGTTGCCTAATGCTCAAGATGAATGAATACTTGACTTTTTGCTCTCAACCACACTTAATGTTTCCTCACTCACTAGATGATCACTAAGATCAAGAGGACGACTCAAGAAAGCTCTAGAGTGTGCTTAAGGTGCTCAAGTGTTCAGCCAAATGAAGTGTGTAACCCACAAAAGGGAGAGGAGAGGGGTATTTATAGTTTTGGTTCAAAACTAGCCGTTATACCCGCACTTAGCCACACATCGGAATATCCGATCCCAGCATCGGAATATCCGATGAGTGCAAACAACCAGAACTTGGAAAGCTTCCAACGGTCGAAAACTACTTGCATCGGAATGTCCGACAACAACTTCGAAATATCCGATGACACCCAGAAGGAGAACTCAACAAAACTTTCTAAATCCAAATCGGAGTGTCCGATATAAATATCAGAACATCCGAACCAAACAGAGAGTTCCCAGACTGGAAAGCACCTACTTCGGAACTTCCGAAGCTAAACTTCGGACAGTCCGAACTCAACAGAAAGTATCCATTTTCAGGACAACACATATCGGAACTTCCGATACACAGAATCGGAACTTCCGAACAAAACAGAAAGTACTCTAACTGAGATCCAACAAACATCGGAACATCCGATACAAACTATCGGAATGTCCGACCCTAACAACGCACTACGGACTGAAGCACAACCACACATCGGAATGTCTGAACTTCCGAACTTCCGAACTAACATCGGAACATCCGACTCGAAATTGACAACTACAACATTCCAATGCACGGGAGACAACATGATCACTCTCAAGAGAATAAAGACCATTCATCTGAGCATATAGACCATCTCTAGACCAATTTCAACGCACCCCTCTTAATAGTACGGCAAACCTATGACTCAACAAATTAAAATTACATCCGCAGTTGCCATTTTTCTTACTCAATGACGTTTGAGGATGCCCGATGATCGTAGATGATCTCTATTTAAAACGTTCACCTGTTCATAAACTAGTTGAACATGTTAGATTCTTTAATCGTTTGTCATTAATCAACCAAAACAATATTAGGGGGGCCTAGATGCACTTTCAATCTCCCCCTTTTTGGTGATTGATGACAACCCGATTAAAGACAAATTTATGACGCAAATGAATAGAAGGAATATAGGATGAACTCCCCCTTGATACGTGCATTTAAGATAGGACTTGAGAACAAATTCACATTTTGGAAGACAAAGGGGTTGAGAGAGCTCCCCCTATATCCTTGCATAGGAGATTATCAAATAAATGTGACAAGATAAGCATGTTAAACAAGTATATTTAAGCAATAGAAATGCATTAACATTCAACAAGTCAACATAAGTATTCATGCAACAACGATAACAGGATTTAAGGCGACAATATTCAACACAAAGCACGACATAAACCAAAAAACACAACCAAGTTCACGGAATTTGTCTTCATCTCTCCCCCTTTGGCATCAAGCACCACAAAGGAGGAGAGGAGAGAGAGAATGAAGCAAGCTAGTCGGACTCCTCTGATCCAGGCTCATCTGAACCAGACTCCTCGGCATCGTCCTCAGACTCATCTGAAGCGCCAGGTGCTGGAGCAAATGGATCCTCGATCTCTTCCTCGCTCTCCTCATCATCTGAACACTGCAGATTCAGATGCCTCTGAATATCCTTGAGTCGCTTGGTGTTCTTCTTATGCGCTGCTGCGTTGCCCTTGCAAAGGACAAAGATGGACTTCAAGGCACGCAGAATCGGTGAGGATGAACCACTGGGAGTTGAGACAGTAGGAGTGGCAGAAGAGGTGGTTCCTCTGGTAGAAGCTCTGGTGGCTCTCTGAGTGGAGGCTTTTACAGCCCTAACCTGAAGAGCAGTGTGTTTGACATCAAATTCAAACTGCAGCTATGTCACCTGCTCAATCAAGTGCATGATATACAGAGCATACCCACAGCTCCTCTTGGGCTCCTGACCAATGAGTCTAATCTCATTCCAAATGAAATCAAAGACATCAAATGGTCGCTGATTTTCTCTCATTCTACTCAGAAGGTTCCTTGTGTAGGAGAGAACATGAGAGGCATCACCTTCTTTAGGAGCCAAAGTCTTTCTGGAGAGCCTATTTAGAATAGCAAAGAAGGGCTTCATACCCTTGGTGTTTCCTTCCTCATAATCAGCATCTTCCTCATACAGAAAACCCAGATTGGATGCTCCTAGCGGATTCTCATTTTGAATCTGATCCTTATCCCTAGAATCTGTTTCTGTGAACTCAAGTAGTCTGGCAAACTGAGCATAGGTAGCTTCATACCAAGTTCCTTTAGTCATCCAGTGGAGAGTAGAGACTCAATCCCTGGAGACATACATTGTTGCATAGAACTGAGCGATGATTTCCACATTCCAATCATGCTGAAAGCTCATAATTCTCTTGATGCCAGTTCTTTCACAAGCAGCAATAATCTCATTGAAGATAGCATCGTCTGCCATGTATTCCCAATCAACACACTGCATCAAAATAACAAGATTCTTCCTTGGAAGAATGACTGACTCGTAGAAGTCCTGTTGAAAGAATGTCCAGAAAAGCGCATCAGTAGAGAACCTGTCTGTCCTTTTGGGGTTCTCTTCCCGAGCCTTTCTGACTTGAGCTGCTTTTCCTTTGTAGCTTATTGGCTTTCTTTGAAGCCTAGGGTTCCTTTCGGGCTTCCTTAGACGTGGCAAGTCTCTAGCCTGAGAACCTGAAGCACCAGCAATGCCCTTGCCTTTCCTAGAAGGTAGCGGTGCTCCACGAGGCACATTTACTGTCTGGGCGGCCTGAGAGGGTTCATTAATGGAAATGCCCGGCCAAGATCCCCTGGTCACAACTCGCTTGGTTCTGGTTCTTGTTGGTGTCTTGCGTTTCCGAGAAAATGTGACTTTAGCTGAACCGGCAGGGGGCTGATCACCTTGACCAGGATCCATCGAGAAATGATCTGATAGGAGGTGAACTCACTAAGATAGATGGAATTTAGAAAGAATTCTATTTTAGAGCTGTACTGTCCTCAGCGGAAGTTCCGATTCCACATCGGAAGTTCTGATACTAGATTTCGGAAGATCCGAAGATTTCGGTACAACCCTAGAACAAGAAATTTGATAAGATCGACCGATAGAAATTGATAAAACTTGAGATCTAGACAAAGGAGGGCTAGAGCAACAAGTTTACCAAGAGAAACTTGAGCAAGAAACCCAAAGAACAAGGAATCTAAAGATTAGGGTTCTAGAATTACCTGAGAACACGAAAAACAAGATCGAAACGTGAGAGAGTCCTTTGATCCGAGGTGAAACCTTCCTTGGGGAGTGATCGGAGTTTCCGTAGGGTCGGAGACTCCGAAGACGACAATAAATGAAAAGGGAGAACCGTACGGAGGTTTTAGAGGAAAAAAGGAAATGAGTGGAGGGGCCAACCGAACGGTCCTTTTCATGTGTTTACACACATTTCGGACATTCCGAACTGTGGTTCGGAAGTTCCGAACGGTCAGTATCCCCAGAATATCGGATAGTCCGATATAGTTTTCGGAAGTTCCAAAGAGCTGAGGTTTCCAACGAAATTCCAGCTGAGCACGCTTCGGATATTCCGAAACTAAATTTTGGACATTCCGAAGAAGCTGAATTCACAGAAAATCGAAAGTTCCAATGCCTGGATCGGAAGTTCCGAAGAGTTAATTTTTCCAGCAGGAAGATAGAAAAGATAGAATTTCAGAGACTGGATGAAATGAGACTTAGAGTCAGTGAACTTGGGAGTCATTCTTCTTATGATCAGAAGGCATTACAACAGTCAAAGCAATGATCACAAGCGGAATGACCGAAGATGCAGTCAACAATAAATCATTTTCAAAGACAATTAACTGATTTCGCAAACATTTTATTTCGAAATTAAAGAGAGAAGCAACAATCAAATGCGAGCAAGATGTCAAGTCACATTCCGATAGTCTAGGACATTTAGCTCACTTCTTAACTCGCAAAAGCGTTTCTCATCTAGTGGTTTGGTGAATATATCGGCCAATTGTTTCTCGATTCTCACATAGGTGATGTCAATGTCTCCTTTTAGTGAGTGATCCCTAAGAAAGTGGTGGCGGATGTCTATGTGCTTGGTCCGGGAGTGTTGAACGGGATTGTTGGCTATCTTAATGGCACTCTCATTGTCACATAAGAGTGGTACTCTATCCAACCTTAATCCAAAATCCCTCAAAGTTTGCCTCATCCAAAGCAATTGTGCACAACAACTTCCCGCGGCAATATATTCAGCTTCGGCGGTGGATAGAGCTACCGAGTTTTGTTTCTTTGAGGACCAAGAGACTAGTGATCTACCTAGGAATTGGCAAGTCCCCGAGGTACTTTTTCTATCCACTTTGCAACCCGCATAATCAGCGTCCGAATATCCAATCAAATCGAATTTTGATCCTTTGGGATACCAAAGCCCTAGATTTGGTGTGTGAACTAGATATCTAAGAATTCTTTTCACGGCTACTAGGTGACACTCTCTCGGAGCGGCTTGAAATCTTGCACACATACAAACACTAAGCATAATATCTGGCCTAGATGCACAAAGATAAAGTAATGAGCCTATCATGGATCGATATACCTTTTGATCCATAGGATTAACTTCCTCATTTAGACCAAGATGTCCGTTGGTTGTCATGGGTGTATGAATTGGCTTGGCGTTTTTCATATCAAACTTCTTGAGCATATCCTTGATATATTTTGTTTGGCACAAGAATGTTCCTTCCTCAAGTTGTTTGATTTGAAAACCGAGGAAGAACTTTAGCTCGCCCATCATAGACATTTCAAACCTCTTTGTCATTAACCTACTAAATTCCTCACAAAAGTCTTTATTAGTAGATCCAAATATAATGTCATCGACATATATTTGGCATACAAATAAGTCATCATCAACATATTTTGTGAAGAGGGTAGGATCGACTTTACCGATTTCAAAACCCTTTTCAATAAGAAAATCCTTAAGGCATTCATACCATGCTCTAGGTGCTTGCTTAAGCCCGTAGAGCGCCTTATGGAGCTTGTATACGTATGTAGGGTTCTTGTGATCCTCCATCCCTGGCGGTTGCTCAACATATACTAGTTCGGCAATTGGACCATTTAGGAAAGCACTCTTGACGTCCATTTGATAAAGCTTGAAATCATAGTGAGTAGCAAATGCAACCAAGATACGAATTGACTCTAGTCTAGCAACGGGAGCATAAGTCTCACCAAAATCCAAACATTCAATTTGAGTGTATCCTTGAGCTACCAACCGAGCTTTATTTCTTGTGACAACTCCGTTTTCATTTTGCTTGTTGCGGAAGACCCATTTGGTTCCAATCACGTTTTGATTTGGTCTTTCCACCAACGACCAAACTTTATTCCTAACGAAGTTGTTGAGCTCTTCATGCATTGCCATCACCCAATCCGGATCATTTAATGCATCTTCTACCTTCAAGGGTTCCAAAGTAGACACGAAAGAGTAAAATTCGCAAAAATTAGATACTCTAGAGCATGTAGTTACCCCTTTTTGAATATCACCAAGGATGTTATCGACGGGGTGATCTCTTTGGATGCTTTGATGCACTCTTGGATGTGGCACTTGGGATGTTTGTTGAATTGGCTCATTGTCTTCAATTTGATCATCTTCCAAGAGTTTCCTTGGACTATCTTGAGGAACGTCTTGACTTTGATTTGAGGTAGGAGGCTCTACTTGTGTAGAGGAATTGTCTTGATGCTCCTTTTCTTGTGGTTTCACTTCACCTATTGCCATCTTCTTGATTGCAATACTTGGCTCTTCCTCATTTTCTAACACATTTAAATTAACTTGCTCTTCTTGAGAGCCGTTAGATTCATCAAATGTTACGTCTCTTGCTATTTCAACACAACCCGTGGTTTTGTTGAAAACACGATAGGCGTACGCATTTGATCCATACCCAAGCAAAAAGCCTTCATCAATTTTGGGGGCAAATTTAGAGTTCTTTGGTTTTTTGTTTAGGATAAAGCACTTGCTACCAAAAACTCTAAAATATGAAATATTTGGTTTGTTACCTGTGAGGAGTTCGTATGCCGTCTTCTTCAAAATTTTGTGGAGATACAGTCAGTTGATGGCATGACATGCGGTGTTGACGGCTTCCGCCCAAAAATGGTCGGAAATCTTGTACTCATCAAGCATTGTTCTTGCCATCTCAATCAATGTCCGATTCTTCCTTTCCACAACGCCATTTTGTTAAGGGGAGTATGGAGTGGAGAACTCGTGCTTGATCCCTTCTTCATCGACGAATTCTTCGACTTGAGTATTCTTGAATTCGCTTCCATTATCGCTTCGAATCTTCTTTATCTTTAACTCGAATTTATTTTGAGCTCTTCTTGCGAACTTCTTGATTATGCCTGTGTCTCACTTTTCTCTTGCAAAAAGAAAACCCACGTGAAGCGTGAAAAATCATCAACAATGACTAAACCATATTTGTTACCTCCGATGCTTATATAAGCAACGGGTCCGAAGAGATCCATGTGTAGAAGCTCCAATGGTCTTGTCGTAGTCATGATGTTCTTAGCGGGATGACGCGCTCCAACTTGCTTCCCTGCTTGACAGGCACTACAAATTCTATTCTTTTCAAACTCAACATTTGTTAGTCCAATGATTTGATCCCCTTTGACAAGTTTGTCGAGATTCCTCATGCCAACTGGGCTAGTCGGCGATGCCATAGCCAACCCATGCTCGACCTTGCCATCAAGCAAGTTTGAAGTTTAGCGCTATTTGAGTTGAAATCAACCAAATAGAGCTTACCCTTCAAATAACCCTTAAAGGCAACCGAGGAATCCTCTCTTCTAAAGACGGTCACATCCACATTAGTGAATAAACAATTATATCCCATCTCGCAAAGTTGCAATACGGATAACAAATTGTAATTCAAGGATTTAACTAGCAAGACATTTGATATAGAATGATCATTAGAAATTGCGATTTTACCTAATCCCATTACCTCACCTTTACCATTATCACCAAACACAATATTTTCATATTGTGTCCCTTTTTTATCAAAAGATGAAAACATTCCTTTCTCTCCTATCATGTGGTTTGTGCAACCACTATCAAGCACCCAACTTGATCCCCCGAAGGTATAAGCCTACAAAAGCACATTAGGTCTTGTTTTTAGGTAGCCAAATCTTTTTGGGTCCTTGCATGTTAGTGATTAAGACTTTCGGTACCCACACCATCTTCTTACTCATTTCACTAGAATTGTGGGCACCGACAAAATAAGCAACCACTTTACCACGGTGGTTCCTTTTCAAAACATAAGAATCATAATAAATTGAATGTGATGCATAATGTTGAGGATGCTTCTTTGGTTTTTGCTCGGCCATGATGACATGTGTGGTGGTCAATGGTTGTTTGTCATTTCCTTTGACAAACTTAATGCACTCGTTACCTTTCACCATCACACGGTCATTTCCTTTGCACTCGTACTTATCATATCCTAGCCCTTCTTTGTTTTTGTTGCCTCGACCATTAATGGTCTTATATAGGGCATCCTTGGATTGATAAGTCTTTATGCAACCGTACCTTACCAAGGCACTTAGTCTCTCATTTTCGCCTTTTAATACTTGCACAATTTGAGAGTTAGTAGTACAAGCATTAATATCAATATTATAGCAACGAGAGCAACCATTGCTAGTGGAAGGAATAGAGGCCGTTGAAGAATTGACAATTGGAGAATTAGGATCATTAAGAGATTCAATTTGCACTTCAAGAGCTTGAAGGTTGTATTCTAGATTTATGACATTCTCTTGAAGTGACTCATTTGAACCCTTAAGCATTGCATTTGAATTATTAGCCAAATCAAGCTTTTTGGTTAACAATTCAATTGTCTCCTTTTCTTTTGTGAGGATCTTCTCGAGAGCAAGAGTTTTCTTCTTTTCACAAATTAGCAACTCTTCTTGCTTCTCAAGAGTCTCTTCTTGGCTATCTATTCTTTTCAATAGCTTATGGATTTTAGCAATAGCCGATTTGCTCAAATCACAAAATAGAGCATCATCATCATCATTATCGTCACTATCTAATTCACTATAACTACTTGGAGGTTTCGACTAAGTCATTACCTTTCGCCCTTTTGCTATAAGACAAACGGGTGTGTCGTCGTCGATGTCGGTGTCACTCACGTCGCCGAAGAGTGACTTTGTTGGAGGAGCGGCTTCAATGGCGACGGTGGCAACTCCTTCATCATCGGTGTCGGAATCAGAGTCATTTGAATCCCATTCTTCTCCAATATGAGCTCGCCCCGAGTACTTCTTCTTGTAAGTCTTGTTCTTCTTATGCGACTCATTCTTCTTGTGCTCATTGGAGTTGTTCTTCTTCTTCGGACAGTCGGCGATGAAGTGTCCAACTTCACCGCACTCATAGCAAGCTCTCTTTGTGTTTCTTCTTCGTCTTGATTTGTCATTGTAGTTTTTCTTGTATTTACTTGACCCGTCGTACTTGAGAAATTTCTTGAATTTTCTTACAAATAAGGCCATGTCTTCTTCATCTTCGCTTTCATCTTCCTCTTCATCACTTGAGGTTGATTCTTCCTTTTTACTTGCCTTCAAAGCTATTCCTTTGATCTTGAGCTCGAACTTTGCTTGGCTAGATTCTTCACTTCTTTTGCTTCTTCTTCCATAAGTTCATGTGAAAGAATCCTTCCAAGTACATCATTTGGTGTGAGCCTCTTGAAATCTTTTCGCTCTCGTATGAGTGTTACAAGAGTCGAGTTTCTTGGAGAGAAGGCTCTCAGCATCCTTTTCACCACTACATGATCCGTCATGTCCTTACTTCCCAAACCACGAATCTTGTTGACAAGAATCATCAATCGATCATACATTTGTTGTGGAGTCTCATCGTCATTCATCACGAACCTTCCCAACTTTCCTTCAAGCAACTCGATTTTTGATTCTCTTACACTTGATGTTCCCTCGTGAGCTACTTGAAGCGTGTCCCATATCTCTTTTGCTTCTTCCAAGCCATCAACTTTGTTGAACTCTTCGGGACTCAATGCTCCAAGCAAAACACTTGCGGCTTGAGCGTTGCGGTGGATGTTTTGCTCTTGCTCCGGCGTGAGCTCCATATCATCTTCCGGCATATCTAGACCTGTGCAAACAATCTTCCAAACACTAGGATGGAGAGACATTAAATGCATTTTCATCTTGTGCCTCCAAGCGGAATAGTACGTGCCATCAAAAAAAGGTGCACGCCCGAAGGGCACGGTAATGTAGGAATGAGATGAGGCGGTATTCGATTTTTCATAATTAAAAGGAATTTGCACTCCCTGCGAAGACGTTGAAGTGTCACCTTCGTTCGTCTTCCCGGGAGTTCCATGTCCGGCCTTGGGACTATCTTCTTCCCCCGACACGACAACCTTTAATCCGGTGTTGGCCATCACGTTCCCTTCAAGCGGTTAAGCCTTCGAGAAGGTTAAGCTCTGATACCAATTGAAAAGATGAGAAAGTTGCCTAGAGGGGAGGGGTGAATAAGCAATTTAAATTTAAAACTAAATTCGTCGCAGCGGAAAGAGTATCGGAACTTTCGGTATAATATCGGAACTTCTGACAATATCGGAACTTCCGGTATTTGTTCGGAATGTCCGATAGACTTCGACCAAGAGAGGAGTCTACTAAAAGAAGTAAGCTTCAAGAACAAACTTAGACGCAGTGAAAACAATAAGTCGAGTAGAGAAACAAGAATTTGTTCCCGGAGTTCAAATTCTTGAGGAAATTCTACGTCTCCGTTGAGGAAGCTCCAAAGAGCCGGGTCTTTTCCAACCCTTTCCTCCCAAGCCTCGGTCGCACTAGAGGCTTGGTTTCACTATTGGTTCCTTTCCTTTCGGAGGCGGAGCCGGCCTTCACAAACTTCTCACGACTTCCCACAATCGTCAGGAGCTCGTGAGTGACACCTAGCCGTCTAGGAGTCCTTCAACCTCCAAGAGTAATGAATGCGCTAGATTCTTGATCTTGAAGTGGTTGCCTAATGCTCAAAAGGAATGAATACTTGACTTTTTGCTCTCAACCACACTTAATGTTTCCTCACTCACTAGATGATCACTAAGATCAAGAGGAGGACTCAAGAAAGCTCCAGGGTGTGCTCAAGGTGCTCAAGTGTTCAGCCAAATGAAGTGTGTAACCCACAAAAGGGAGAGGAGAGGGGTATTTATAGTTTTGGTTCAAAACTAGCTGTTATACCTGCACTTAGCCACACATCGGAATATCCGATCCCAACATCGGAATATCCAATGAGTGCAAACAACCAGAACTTGAAAAGCTTCCAACGGTCGAAAACTACTTGCATCGGAATGTCCGACAACAACTTCGGAACATCCGATGACACCCAGAAGGAGAACTCAACAAAACTTTCTAAGTCCAAATCAGAGTGTCCGATATAAATATCGGAACATCCGAACCAAACAGAGAGTTCTCATACTGGAAAGCACCTGCTTTGGAATTTTCGAAGCTAAACTTCGGACAGTCCGAACTCAACAGAGAGTACCTGTCGACGATCGGTTTCGCCGGCAATAAGATTTGTGATTCTAGGGGATTTGTGCGGGATCTGAGCTTGATGGCAACACAGGATGCGAGGGCAATCTGTTTTTAGATAGGTTCGGGCTCTCTCGGAGGAGATAATACCCTAGTCCTGTGTTCTTGGATATATGAGCGTCCTCTCTTTCTTGTTTCTCCCTCCTCTCCTTATATACTGGGGGAGGAATACATGATAGATGGGCGCCACCGGGCCCTCAACATGGTGGCCACACCAACACGTACTTTCTCTTCGTCGGCTATAGCGCACTACGTCTTGGAGAGGTGGTTGTGCTTTCCCGACCAGCGCTGCCGCTGTCAGTTCCAGCGCTGCGGCTCTGCAAGATGTCAGGCCGCATGCTTCGCTTTTGGCGGGTTGTTTGGGCGTGGCGCGAAGCTTCGCCGAAGGATCGGGAGTTGTCTTGGGGAGCAAGTCGAAACCTCCTCCGGGCCCGTCGTGGCGCTTCTGAGCTTTGGGCCCACGGCTTCGCCCGTCTAGCCCAGTCGGGTATAGGCCCCACTTGCGGGACCCCTATCTCGGACATTCCACAAAGCCCCAAGTGCTTTAGGATCGGATTTCCGTCTCTTATCCTGTCATAGAGATTTGTACGGGAGAAAAGATCGTAAAGAACTTGTAGTGTGAAGCCACCGTGGTTGGTTGGCTCGTGGCCGAGTGGTATCCGCACCCGTTTACGGTGCGCGGCAACCGGCTTGTTGCTCAGCTGGCCCTCATGGGGCATACCGTAGTTTTTTGGCTCGTGGCCGAGTGGTATCCGCACTCGTTTACGGTGCGCGGCAACCGGCTTATTGCTCGGCTGGCCCTCATGGGGCATACCGTAGTTTTTTGGCTCGTGGCCGAGTGGTATCCGCGCCCGTTTACGGTGCGCGGCAACCGGCTTATTGCTCGGCTGGCCCTCATGGGGCATACCGTAGTTTTTTGGCTCGTGGCTGAGTGGTATCCGCGCCCGTTTACGGTGCGCGGCAACCGACTTATTGAAGGATCGTTATTTTTGATCCAGTTGATTTTCATGATGAGTATTTGAAAAAGATTTGAAACCAGTTTGATATTTCGACAAGATTTATTTTTTGGTTTCTTTATTTGAAAAGATCTGAAATCAGTTTGATTATTTGAAAAGCTTTTTGATTTTTGCAAAGGTTTTTGTTCGTGTTTTGAAATCGTGTTCTTAGAATATTTAATGCAATGCACTCCTGTGAGTGGTTGCATGGTTTAATGTGAGTCAAGTCGCGGACTTGTGCTCGGAATCGTTTTGTGGTTTGTTCATGTGCAGGTATTGCTCGAGGGCGAATGTGGTCGATGACGGGACTGGAACTAGGTTCATGGAGGAACTGAGGTTCGGGACTAGGTTTAGGGGGAACTGAGGTCTTGGTGGTCAAGGATGTCATGCGGGACGTTCGGGCTAAGAGAATGGTGCACATGAAGAATGGTTAGTCACGTGAGAATGGCATGAGGTCATTCGCGTGCAAAGTGTTAGTCACGTGAGTATGGTAGGGTTGCCATACGCGTGCAAGAGTTGTACTCGGCCAGGTTGGGCCAAGTGGAGTTGTGTTGAATACATGCTCTTTCTAGGATTAGGAGTGGAATCCTTTTAGGATTAGGAATCCTTCTAGGATTAGGACTCCTTCTAGGATTAGGTGTGTTTGTCTTCTTTAAATAGAGGGGTTGCCTCCTGTTGAAGGCAATCAAGCTTTGAGCAAGCTTTAGGGTTGTACTCTTTTGTTTGGAGTATTTTAGACAAAAGAAAGGAGAAATAAAGATCAAGTTCATCAAATCTTTCGGCGAGCTACAATTCTAGTTAGATTTATTCTCGCCATCTTCTGGAACAGTAAGCTTGCGAAGGTCATAACTTTTGATCCGCAAGTCCGATTGAGCTGATTCTTTTTGGGTTTGATTCGTATTGGAATCTAGTTTCTTGTGTCCAAATTTCAGATCGATCGGACGGTTGGATCTCCGGGAATTCGCATTTTACCAAACCTCTATCATTCTGTTTTTTTCGAAAACGAGGCAATTATTTGGTTCTATTTTGGGGTAAACTTTTAATAGATTAAGAATTTGGTTTTAGCTTCCGCACAATCATTCACCCCCCCTCTGATTGCTATATTCGGTCCTACACTTATTGCTCGGCTGGCCCTCATGGGGCATACCGTAGTTTTTTGGCTCGTGGCCGAGTGGTATCCGCGCCCGTTTACGGTGCGCGGCAACCGGCTTATTGCTCAGCTGGCCCTCATGGGGCATACCGTAGTTTTTTGGCTCGTGGCCGAGCGGTACCCGCGCCCGTTTACGGTGCGCGGCGATTGGCTTGTGAGGCCCAACCGACCCTCATGGGGCATACCTTGGTCATTCAGAGTGATGCCTGTGCCCGCTCACGGCGCACTGCTTCAGACCCTCATGGGGCGCATTCTCAAGACCGGTTTAATGAAAAAATCCTCCCACGGTACCCAATCACGCTAAGAAGCAGTGACCAGCAATTGACCCCAAATTATGGGGCATACCGCTTGAGGATGTTCGGAAAGTGCCCGGCCCCAAGCTTCCGTGGCGGCCGGCATTTAGGCCCATCATGGGGCGCACTTTATCCCAAACCTCGAACCAGACTTGACACCTGGTCGCGTTTTGCGCAACTCAGCTTTCGGCCCGTCATGGGGCGTGCCCTAGATCTGGCCCAGAATCGAGCGCGGAGGCCCTTGCTTTCCCCGCCATAAGGCGAAAATTAAGGCTCATTCCTTATAAATGAGGGGAAACTTGCTAGGCGAGGATACCTTTGCTCTTCCCCCACCACAATTGAGAAATCTTTAAGTCTCTTTTGGCGATTTGGGCGACCTAGGGTTCCAAGTTTCGCGCCCAAGATCCTCGGCGGTTCCTCCCACCAGGTCTCCTTCACCAAGATGTCTTCTTCTTCGGAACCCTTATTAGCGTCGGGGGGTGACGCCGACCCTGCGACCCCGGGGTGGGAGACCTCCGTCACCACGTCGTCCCGCTTAGAGGAGCTGGTCGCCGCCGGCGCCCTTCCTCCGCTGGAGCTGATCTCCGCTCGTCCCACCGCAGGTGACCCTTACCCCACACCTCTGGAGAATGAGATCGTGGTGTTCGAGTCCTTCTTCTGGCGAGGATTTAGCGTTCCTGGGAGCGCCTTCTTCCGAGGGCTCCTTCATTTTTACGAAATCGAGCTGGTCAATTTGAATCCCAATTCCATTCTTCACATTGCTATCTTCGTTCAGCTTTGCGAGGAGTATCTTGGGATACGTCCTCATTTTGACTTGTTCTGCTCCCTCTTCTTGCTCAAACCTCATCCGAACCGAGCTGCTCCCAGCGTCATTGGGGGCGCCGGGCTCCAGCTGCGAGAGGGCTTGAAGAAACAAGATTGTAATCCCCTCAAGACTTCCTCAAAGGTTGGAGGCAGGAGTGGTTCTATTGCGCCAATGTTGATCCTTTTCGCCCCTTTATTGGCTGCACCTAAAGCTTCCCAATCTTTGGAGCGATGCCGGATGGCGGCGGTTTGGATCAAGTCTCGAAGCTCGGCATGTATCAACGATCTGAAGAACCGAGGGCTGACGGGCCCCGGGATTGCGATCAGCTTTGTGAAGCGCCGGGTCCAGCCCCTAAAGGAGAGAATCCATTTGGGGTTCCAGTACAGCGGGCCTCAGGATCCTACCCGGGAGGCAGACACGTCTTTGTCGAAGGAGGCATTGGCGGCGCGGGTAGTTGACCTCTTCGTGCTTGGCACTATGATCACCAACAGGGCTGCCCTCGCAAATTTTCGGCGGAGAGGCCTCCCCTCCGTGGAGTGCACCACTCTCTCGAAAGACTATCCCATGATTTTTGCACGATGTGTGATTCGACGAGTGCGATCGTTCCTTTTTCAGGAACGCGCGTCCTTCTTCTCTGACGCTCCGGTCGTCAGCCTCTCTCGACTGAGGAATGCTCAGGCCAAGCGAGGGGCTGACACCTCGGCCGATGAGCTGCGCCGGGAATCACGGAGGAAGGCGCCGGCCTTTCGTCACCGCCTTCGACCTCAGCGTGCAGGATCACAAAGCACTGAGCCACGGCCTATCTGTCTCAGGGTAGCCCCACCGGCAGTGCTGGTCGGCTCCCCTTCGAGTGGTCTTGGGACTCAGATGAGACCTGGGATGAAATTCAAGAAATCCAGGAGGTATTCTTTTGGGCGATCCTTGTCTTTTTGTTATTACCTGTGCTGAGGTGTTTTCCCTTTTTGCCGATTCAGGACTCCTACTATGGACGTCCCGGTGGAGGGGTCTCCTGAAAAGGAGCCCCAGGCACAGGCTTCCCCAAGGAGCCCCGCGTCGCCAGTCACCCTCGCCGTCCGTTTGTCGGCGTCGCCACCGGTGCCGGCCGACCAGTCGAACCATCAGGTGGTCCGTCCGCCGACGAGATTGACTCGGCACCGTCTCCGGAAGTGGAGGAGGTGCCTCGAGAGCCACCGCCGCTCGGTCCTCTGCCGAAGCCCCCGAATCGGACCGTATGGTGGGAGGGGGGTTCCGACTGGACCGGGATGGAAGAGGACGATGAGATGGAGAGAGCGGCTCGGACGGAGCTTTATGAGCTCACCGTCAGGTGTAGCACGCTCGTGAGGGTGAGTTTCTTGTCTTCAATCATTGCTCTTTGGCTTCTCCACTGAGATACGCCTGTTACCTAGGACATGGGGAGCGCCGGAGCGGTCGCAATTTTTTCGGAAGGTGCTCCCGAAGCTCAAGGATCACCAGCAGTATCAGGACAAGCTCAGCGAGATCAGCAGCGACAGATGGAAGGAGGTCCACGGGCTTGAGGACCAATGTATGGCGATTCGGGAGGAGAAAGCGAAGCTTGAGTATGCGCTTGAAGGTGAGATCCTCCCCTGGACTCGGTTTGGACATCTTTTTGGACAGTTGGAAAGGATGATGACGCTCTTGTGTTTCAGAGCGCGATTCGACCATTGCTGAGCTGAGAGCCCGACTGGAGGCTTCAGAGAGTTCTGGCCTCGAAGCTCGAGTCGGTTTGGAGAGGATGCAGCGGGAGCTGAAGGGTAAATTTCTTTGACTTGGATTGAATGTACTTGGCGTCGGGTGTGTTTTTGATGGCAGTTCGGCTTTGTTGCAGAATGCAAGGAGAAGATGGCCGCTGCCGAACGGGGCCAGGATCGAGGCTGCGCGTCGCCTGCGAGCCAGTTCTGCACCTTCTGCGTATTGAAGGAGTTGAGCCGGGCTAGGGGGACGACGCTGTTCCGCTTCTCTCCGGAGGAGCCGACAGGATCAGAGCTTATGCCAAGGGGTCCGCGACCATGAGTGCGAACCAGGCATTGGCAATGGTCAAGTCTCATTATCCGAGAGTTGACCTCGAAGCTGTGAAAGAAGGTTTTGCCTGTGATGAAGACAAAGCCAACGCGCTCCTCGAAGAGGTCTCCGGTACATAGCAAGCCTTGTTAGAGATCTTGAATTCTGACTTCGATGTGAACCTTGATGCCGAGTGCTGGCCCTCCCCTCCTTGTTTGAAATGTTGTGTTTTCTCACTTGAATATAATTTGTCTGTATTGTCCTCTGCTAAGTGGGCTCCAGACCTCTTTCACTCCTTCTCCTTTGTCTGAGTTGCTAGAATATAGGCCTACAGCCTTTTGGACCCCGTTGCGCCTTTCTGGGTGGGTTTCAGCCGACTTGTATGGCTCCCAGGTGCCAGGGTCTTGGCCCGTGGCTTTCTTGCCCCAGACACGCTTTTCCGAGAGGCTGGTGTGCAGCTCTCGAGCGTCGGGACTTACGTTGTGGCCACCTGGCTGAGTGGTTTAGCCCCCCAGGCTTGCGTCGTTTCCTAGCTCACCAGCCCCCGGACTTTTCGCTTAATTGAGCGAATTAAGCGGGAAGGCCGAATGAGCTTGAACTTCTCGTGACAGGTGTCTGGCGAAACGTTTCTTAAATTTGTTCAATGTGCTGATCTTCTTTGGTACTCCGAACAAATTGTCAGTCTTGCGGCGTCGCTTCGTCTTTTGCGTTTTTGAATGGCGTCGCCTCGATTCCGGAGCAGTATGATTTATAAATGGGACGTCACCGCCCTCGGCGATCGTCCTTTCTTCTTCCTCTTCTTACTCTTTCTTCTTCCCAGCCTTCCTCCATGGCTAGCATGAGGAGATTCGTTGGCCCCTGCGCGGCATTCTTCCGCCAGCGATTCTTCGGGCTACTCCATAACTGGGAGGAGGCAGAATTTTGGGAGGAGCTCGACTTCGCCACTCTAGAGGCGGGGGAGGAGGAAGGAGCCGCCAGCGACGCCGCCACAGTGGTCGCCTTGCTGGAGGTGGCTCCAGGGCTCCACGAGGTGGCTGAGATCATCATGGAGATGATCGGGCACGAGCGCCGCGACGACCTGGCCATTAGGACTCTCGTTCGCCTCATACCACCCCTTTGGGTGGTTGAGGACGAGATCCTAGCGGCGTCGCTGTCGCGTCGCGTCGACCTCGGCGACCTCTCTCCTGCCTCCGCGTAAAGAAGAATAGGATTAGCGGCAGGAGCCGCCCGCCTCCCTTTTTTTTTAGCGCGAGAAGATGAAAAAGAAAGTCAGTAATGTAAATTACTAATACTAAGGAACAAAATGTGAAATCTTGCCCAATCTATGCCGTCATATTTATTCCGAGTTTTAGGGTTCCGCCTGATCAACCGTTCTAGTCGATTGCTCAGCCCGACAAGAACGAGGCGCTGGGGCTCGAGCTTTTGACGGCTAGAAACTCACGATCAGGCGAATCTCGGTTAAATTCTGGCGCTGCAAATTGTAGTCCCTGAGTGGTTAGTGCTTTCAGGCTCTACCCTTTCCGTTATGCGCGCTGGTATAAACCGCCGGAGTTTTGTGCTCATCGCGGTTTTTATTTCCGTGCGTTTTGTACCGGCGCGTCCAGGATTAGGTGCTACACCAGTCGGGTAATAACCACTCGGGACTAGCATTACACAGTAGGGCTTTAGAAAATAAAATGGATCACCATTTTATTCAGTATGTGAGAGTCGGGTACATAACTTATGCGTAGAAGCGACGGAGCTGTTCGGTGTTCCAAGTATTCGCCAAAATCTCGCCATCTTCACGTCTAAGTCGATAAGCACCCTGCCGGACCGTCTTCTCCACAATGTACGGACCTTCCCAAATTGGAGAGAGCTTGTGCTCGCTTTTCTGGTTCCTCCTCAGGACCAGATCTCCTTCTGAAAAGGTTCTACTTCTGACATTGCGAGAGTGGTAACGCCGAAGTCCCTGGAGGTACTTAGCCGACTGGATGGCTGCAACGTTCCGAGCCTCCTCGAGTTGATCAAGCTCCACCATTCGGCTTCCCTCGGACTCGGCTTCGTCGCAGTTCCGAACCCTCGTGGATTCGAACCCTAGTTCGGTCGGTAGAACCGCCTCTGCACCATAGACCAGAAAAAAGGGTGTTTGGCCAGTTGCTCGGCTGGGAGTGGTTCTGAGTCCCCAGAGTACCGACGGTAACTCCTTCACCCATCGGGCAGCGTATGGTTTGAGGCGGTCGAAGATCCTGGCCTTGAGGCCTTGGAGGACCAGACCATTAGCCCGCTCGACCTGCCCATTGCTTCGTGGGTGAGCCACCGAGGCGAAGCAGATCTTGATCCCGACGCCTTCGCACCATTCTTGGAATTCTTCACTCCTGAATTGGGTGCCGTTGTCCGTGATGATCCGGTTGGGCACTCCAAATCTGACCACGATATCCTGGAAGAACTCCTTGGCCTTAACCGCAGTGATAGTGGCGACTGGTTTGGCTTTGATCCACTTGGTGAACTTGTCAATAGCTATGAAGAGGTAGGCGAAACCACCTTGAGCCTTCTTGAGCGGGCCCACTAAATCGAGCCCCCAGACTGCGAAGGGCCAAGAGATGGGGATAGTTTGCAGCTCCTGCGCCGGCAAGTGTGTCCGCCTTGCATAGAACTGGCAGCCTTCGCAGGTTCGAACGATCTCCTTGGCATCCGTTACTGCCGTTGGCCAAAAGAAGCCCTGTCGGTAGGCTTTCCCAACCAAGGCGCTTGACGCCGCGTGATGGCCACACATCCCCGAGTGGATTTCTTGGAGCAGCTCTCTTCCCACTTGTCCCGAAATGCACCGCCTGAGGACACCTGAGGCACTCTTCCGGAAGAGCTCATCGCCCACCACCACATAGGATTTGGCTTGTCGGGAGACGCGCTCTGCCCGAGTGGTCGCTTCTGGAAGTTTGTCCTTCAGGAGATAATCAAGGTACGGGGCAGTCCAGTTGGGATCGATGAGCAAGACTTCGGTCCCAGGATCCTTACTCAGCTCTTGTCGTTTTGTAACGGTTGGCTCGTAAAGATCCTGGGCGAAGATACCACTCGGGATATCTGCCCGAGTGGCTCCCATTTTAGCCAACTCGTCGGCTGCCTCATTATTGCGGCGGAGGACATGAACCAGCTCCAGACCGTCAAACTTGCCTTCCAATTCTCGGACTTCTTTGGCGGTATGCCGTCATAGTCACAGTCTCATACGACCAGTCCTTCAGACTTGGCTCACCACCAATCGGGAGTCGCCCGAACCGCCACCGCTTGATTCGAAAGTGATGTGGCGATGCGGAGCCCATGGATGAGAGCCTCGTACTCTGCGGCATTGTTCGAGGCCGGAAGTGAATCCAAGGACATACTTCAACTTTGTCGCCCTTAGGCGAGACAAGGAGAATTCCCGCCTGCTCCTCCAAGAATGAGAGATCAATCGAAGTGAATGGTACAATATTATGTATCTTCTTCCGTGCGGTGGGCATGGGATTCGGTCCACTCGGCCGCGAAGTCGGCCAAAGCCTGGGACTTGATGGCGGTGCGTGGCTTGAACGAGACGTCGAAAGCTCCAAGCTCAACTGCCCACTTTGAAATTCTTCCAGTAGCTTCTCGATTGTGGAGGACCTCTCCCACGGGGAAAGAAGTCACTACTGAAATCGAATGTCCTTGGAAATAATGCTTCAGCTTAGTAGCGAGATCAAAATGGCGTCTGCCAGCTTACGAATTTGAGGATATCACGTCTTGGATTCGCCCAGCACCTTGCTGACAAAATAAACCGGGCGTTGCACGCCGTAGCGGTGTCCAGACTCTTCCCGCTCCACAACTATCACGGTGCTGACTACATGAGTTGTGGCCGCTATGTAGAGCAAGAGAGGTTCACCTGGCACCGGCGAGACTAAAATTGGAGGGGTGGAGAGGAACACCTTGAGCTCTTCGAAGGCTTGCTGTGCCTCCGCCGTCCATTCAAAGCGGTCCTGTTTCTTGAGGAGCTTGAAGAAAGGCATTCCCCGAGCTCCCAACCGGGAGATAAACCTGCCAAGGGCTACCATGCACCCAGTAAGCTTTTGGACTTCTTTTTGGCTGGCAGGCGGGGCCATCCTTATGATGGCCCCGATTTTCTCCGGGTTGGGCTCGATCCCGCGATGAGAGACAATGAACCCGAGTAGTTTCCCGGAGGAAACTTCGAAAACACACTTCTCAGGGTTTAGCCTCATCTGGAACGCCCTCAGACTTGTGAACGTCTCGGCTAGATCAGAGGTGAGGCTGTCTTCTGCCTTGGTTTTAACCACTATATCATCCACATAAGCTTCCACATTGCGTCCAAGCTGATGGTGAAAACACCGCTGTATCGCTAGCGATAAGTCGCGCCAAAGATTCTTCAGCCCAAATGGCATGGTGATGTAGCAATACGCTCCGAACGGGGTGATAAACGAGGTCTTCTCGCAATCCTCCTCTCGAAGCCGAATTTGATGATAGCCTGAGTAGGCGCCCGTAAAACTAAGTAGTTGGGATCCAGCAGTGGAGTCTACCACCTGATCAATATGGGAAAGACCAAAGGGATCTTTCGGGCAAGCCTTGTTGAGGTCGGTGTAATCGACACACATGCGCCAGCTTTTATTCTTCTTCTGGACAAGTACAGGGTTTGCCAACCAGTCGGGATGATACACTTCTTTGATGAAGCCTGCGGCTAGCAGCTTTGTAATCTCCTCCCTGATGGCTTGTCGGCGGTCTTGGGCGAATCGTCGCAGCCTTTGCTTGACTGGCTTGACTCCGGGCATGTCCGACGGCTTCCAGGCGAAGACGTCTCTATTTGCCCGCAGGAAAGTGACGAGCGCGTCCTCCTATTTGTCCCCGAGCCCTGTCCCGATCAAGGCGGTTCGCGACGGATCGGACGGGTCGAGGAGGATTCTTTTGGTACCTTCTTCGGGGCCGATCTCGGGGTTCGCGCGGTGGGGACGCTGCCTTTTCCGGCTTCTCGAATCCGCTTCGCCGGATCCTCCTCGACCGCTCGCGCCTTCCAAGGACTCGGCCATCTCGCAGCCTTTCCTTGTCACAGAAAAGATCGCCTTCATGTCACCGCGTGAAGCGATGATACCACTCGGCCCCAGATCTTCAATGTCAAGTACATGTAGTGGGTATCGCCATGAACTTGGCGGCTGGTCTCCCCAAGATGGCATGATATGTGCGAAATCTGCCACCTCGGCCAAGGTTCTCTGTCTAATTCTCCTCGCGCCAAAAGTGACCGGCAGAGTGATTTGTCCGAGTGTTGTCGCTGAAGTTCCCGGTATGACACCGTGGAAAGGCGATGATCTGCGCTTTAGCTCCGACCGTGGAATCCCCATATCGTCAAGGGTTTTGACAAAGAGGACATTGAGCCCGCTCCCACCGTCGATCAATACCCTCTTGAGCTTGATGCCGCGGACGACGGGCGCCAAGACAAGAGGATACCTGCCGGGGAACGGGACATGATCTGGATGATCCAAGCGGTCGTAGGTTATCGCGACCTCGGACCAGCGTACATATTGGGGCGTCTCCGGCTGCACTGCGTAGATGTCCTGGGCGGTGAGCTTTTGCTTCCGCTTGGACTCATATGCAGCTGAGCCCCCGAATATGTAGTTGAGCTCGAGATCGGCTTCCTGATAGTCCTCCTCGGCTTCGGGGGGAGGTGGCTTGTTGGCGGCATGTCCACTCGGACCTTGTCCAGCCTGCTTCTTGCTCTCGCGGGCGAACCTCTTTAGGGTGAAGCAGTCCTTGGCGGCATGCCTCCCCTTCGGATAGAAAGGGCAAAGTGAGTTCATAACCTTATCATATCCATCCTCCTTGAGGGCGCGAGGGTGAGTTGGTGCAGCGACTGCCACCAGCTCTTCACCCTTGCGCTTCTTTTCCTTCCGCCGGGGGGGTTCAGCCTGATCCTTCCCTTCATCACGCCGTTCCGCCAAAGCCTCGGAGGCTGAAGCGTAACGGTCCGCTAGGGCGAACAGCTCCTGGACCGACGTTGGTGGCTTACGGGACATCTTCTTGATGAGATCGGGGTCGCTGACTCCCTTCTGGAAGGCGGCTATCACAATCGCATCCGTGACATCCCGAACGGTGCTTTTTCTATGCATGAAGCGCTTGACGAACTCCCGGAGGGGTTCGTTCCTCCTTTGGTGTAGCTGATATAGGTCCCAAGGGGTGCCTGGGCGCTCGTAAGTGCCTTGGAAATTTGAAATGAACTGCTCACACAGATCTCCCCAGGAATCTATAGAGTTCGCTGGGAGTCCGGTGAGCCATGCTTGGGCCAGGGGCGAGAGGGTAACCGGTAAGTAGTTTGCCATTACTTTCTGATCCCCCCCGGCGGCCCTGACTGCCAGAGCATATACTTGTAGCCAAGCCTCCGGGTCCCTCTCACCGTCGAACCTAGTGATGCCTTTAGGATTAAATCCATCAGGCCAAACCACTCGGCGTAGGTGAGGGGTAAACGTGCGAACCCCTTCAATGACCCCGCGACACCCTCCGGGTGGTGATCGACGCGGAGGGGATCGCGCTTGGCGTACTTCGCAATCTCGCGGAAGGATGCCGTAGCGTTCATATTCGTCAGCTTGACGGCGTTGTTCCTCCCTTTCTGGCCGCGGCGCTGGCGCCGAGGTCTCGAACGGAGGTCGCGGTTGATGCCGTGGTCGCAAGTCGCTCTCGCGAGGTAGAACATGATGTGTCTAGCGGGCTTCCCGACCTGGCCGCTGGCCGTCTGGTCCTCAGGACCACGCGGCCTCCTTTGCCGGCTGGTCGGTGCGGGCTCTTTGGATAGTCGCCGTCGTCACCATGGCCTTTACTTGGGCCATGATCGGGCAATCGATCACCCGCCTCAAAGATAGGGCCGTGGTATCCAGGAGTGTCTTGGAGGCGACGATATTCTGCTGTGGGGTACGAAAAACAGCCTGGTCCCCCATCTTGGCTTGCAGAATGTCTTCATTGACAGCCCGGGCGCGGTCCCGGAGAGTACGCGCCCGCGCGTCAGGTTCAGTTGCTCGGCCACCTTCCAAGTCGGCGGCGGCCGAGGTGTCGAGGCGCTGCTGCGAATCCGCCCGCGAGCCCTCGATTACGCAGACTCTACGGAAATTCCAGCAGCTCTCTAGGCTTTCTTCTGACTCGGCCGCTGAGCTGGGTGAGCCTGAAGAAGATAACTCCATGCGCTCGGAGGTGCCGAGTGGTTTGGCAGCGAGAACCCCCACCATTCGTACCTCGGCGTCCTCGAGTCCGACTCCCAGGCCGGAATGGGCCTTCGGATCCCCACTCGGCACTTTAGAGCACGAGACAGGGGGATCCTCCGATCGGCGCGGAAGTCGTGACGATGGCTCGCCGGAAACCTCACCGCGCTGCAGCACAGTTCCCTTAGAGAGGGAAAGGCTCCCGAGGTCGTTGGAGATGAAGGTCAGGCTTCCGAAACGAAAGACCTGACCCGGGAAGAAGACTGTGGAGGCTCCGCTCGTCGTAGCCATCAAGCTTGACGAAGATCTTGACACAAGCCCCTACCTGGCGTGCCAACTGTCGACGATCGGTTTTGCCGGCAATAAGATTTGTGATTCTAGGGGATTTGTGCGGGATCTGAGCTTGATGGCAACACAGGATGCGAGGGCAATCTGTTTTTAGACAGGTTCGGGCTCTCTCGGAGGAGATAATACCCTAGTCCTGTGTTCTTGGATATATGAGCGTCCTCTCTTTCTTGTTTCTCCCTCCTCTCCTTATATACTGGGGGAGGAATACATGATAGATGGGCGCCACCGGGCCCTCAACATGGTGGCCACACCAACACGTACTTTCTCTTCGTCGGCTATAGCGCACTACGTCTTGGAGAGGTGGTTGTGCTTTCCCCGACCCGCGCCTGCCGCCCTGTCAGGTTCCAGCGCCTGCAGGCTCTGCGCATGTCAGGCCGCATGCTTCGCTTTTGGCGGGTTGTTTGGGCGTGGCGCGAAGCTTCGCCGAAGGATCGGGAGTTGTCTTGGGGAGCAAGTCGAAACCTCCTCCGGGCCCGTCGTGGCGCTTCTGAGCTTTGGGACCACGGCTTCGCCCGTCTAGCCCAGTCGGGTATAGGCCCCACTTGCGGGACCCCTATCTCGGACATTCCACAATACCCATTTTCAGGACAACACGTATCGGAATTTCCGATACACAGAATCGGAACTTCCGAACAAAACAGAGAGTACTCTAACTGAGATCCAACAAACATCGGAACATCCGATACAAACTATCGGAATGTCCGACCCTAACAATGCACTACGGACCGAAGCACAACCACACATCGGAATGTCTGAACTTCGAAACTTCCGACCTAACATCGGAACATCCGACTAGAAATTGACAACTACAACATTCCAATGAATGGGAGACGACATGATCACTCTCAAGAGACTAAAGACCATTCATCTGAGCATATAGACCATCTCTAGACCAATTTCAACGCACCCCTCTTAATAGTACGGCAAACCTATGACTCAACAAATTAAAATTACATCCGCAGTTGCCATTTTTCTTACTCAATGACGTTTGAGGATGCCCGATGATCATAGATGATCTCTATTTAAAACGTTCACCTGTTCATAAACTAGTTGAACATGTTAGATTCTTTAATCGTTTGTCATTAATCAACTAAAACAATATTAGGGGGCTAGATGCACTTTCACTAGTTGAGCTCCTAGGGTTAATATAAGCTCAAAAGTTTTAGTTAGCAGGAAAAGTTCGATCCGAAAACCCTAATTGACTTTTGTCGGATTTACTCGATTGAAAGTCATTCTCTTGAATCTTGGAGTTTCCTTTGGAAACCCTAGCTCCATAAGTCAAGAAAGCGACTCTTGAGGACATCCGATGCCACTAAAGTTCGATTCTCACAAAAAGAATCGAGTTTGAACTCAATTGGGTTGAAAATTGAAATTTTGTATTAACTAGGATTTTCGTGTTTGAAAAGTGGGAAACTCGGTCAAATGGTCTCGAAACATGGCAAGACCAGAGTGAATGGGTCCCTAGCGTCACTAGGCACCTAACCATGTGATTATCTCAAAGTTTTGAACTTGTTTGCGCAAAAGGCCCATTTTCAAAACCCTAATTTCGTTGGAGAGCCGGCATTACAGACGTTATAGGCCCAATACTGCTGATCGAGCGGTAGTACCGTGAGTACAATGCCGGTAGCTATTTTTCAGAGAGCATCCCTTTGATCTTGAGAAAATCTAGCACTACTGGGGTTAATGGCTGGTAGTACCGCGTGAGCGGTAGTACCGCTTGCAGAACGTCGGTAGTTATTTTCGAGAGAACGCCCGTGTCGACGTTTGTTGTCGGTAATAACCTATATGGGGCTATGCGCTGGATCCAAACTCGATGGTAACACAAGACAAGGGATTAGATAGATTCAAGCCCTCGATGGTGGAGGTAATACCCTAATCCTGTGTTCTGGGATTATGAGATGTATGTGTCTCACGTATTGTGTGTCTAGGGACCCCCGCCCCCTTATAAATGGAGGGGTGGAGAGTACGAGTTGGTTACAAGGGGGGAATCCCCATTAATTACGGAATAAGTTTTATCTCTAACCCTTCCCGCAACAATGCTAGCTTTTGGGATTACAATTATATCTTGCCTAACAATAGTTAGTTACCATCTTTGTCCTTTCTTGTAGGGTACGATGGTGAGAGTTCGAGTAATACTCTATCTCTTACGGTCATCCCAGGATGCCCCCTCTTTGTGGGTCCTTGTGGCCTGTCGTGTGAATAACCGGGGTCTGTATACTCCACAGTAGCCCCCGAGTGCTTTATAATTGAGTTGCCATCTCTCAGGTTTCCGTCAGCCGAGTCCTGTTTCATTCCGAGTGCTCCCAGTCTTTTGGCACAGCTTCCCGACTGGTCTTCCTTGATGCCGAGTGCTTAGTTGCAGGCAGGGAAATTGTAAAGTACTTGATAAAGCTCCATCAGTCGAAAATGCCAAGTGATACTCAATGTAGTCATTAGGATACTTGGTGATCTGCCCATCCTGGAGCACACCAAAATTTGAATAAATCTTGGCCGAGTGGTACTTGTATCCAACTGCCATGATGCATAGCAGATTACCCATCATGGGGCAATACCCTCGGAGATGATTACTCAAAATCAATTCATGACATCCGGCTCCGTCTTGCGGTAACCAGCGATTGGCTCGACATTGGGTATATCACAAGTGATACACAATATGATTACTGGGATTCTGGTGATCAGCCCATCTCGGGGCGCACCGTAGCTATATCCATTAGGATACCGGAGATCAGCCCGACTTGGGGCGCACCGTAGCTATATCCATTAGGACACCGGAGATCAGCCCGACTTGGGGCGCACCATAGTTATATCCATTAGGACATTGGAGATCAGCCCGACTTGTCTAGCCCCCGATGTAGGGTCGAGGATGCGCCTAGAGGGGGGTGAATAGGCGTTTTAAAAATTCTTCTCACTAATCGAGGATCGCCTCTAATTACCCCTATATCAAAACCTACACAAAGATTATGCGCAAGCGGAAGATTAAGGTTTTGACAATTAAAGCCTAAATCAACTAGGCTTACTAGTGCACTAACTAAATTATGTCTCTAAGCTAGAATTGCTAGGTTGATCAAGCAAGCTACACTATGCAATTCTAATCACAATCAAGCAATCAATAATATTGCAATAAAGTAAATGCTTGAATGTAAAAGGGCAAGAGACACAATACTTTTTACCGTGGTTCGGAGATAACCCTCCTACTCCACGTTGAGGAAGTCCAACTCACTTTGGACCGGCCCACTCACTTGAGCCTTCACCTCGAATCCACTATGGTAGCTTTTCACCCCGCCGGGTAGGCTAAGCTCCAACCTTCACAACCTTTCACCGGGGCTTCTCACAAACCACGAGAGCTCCCGCGCACGATGCACCGACGCCGTCTAGGAGGCCACCACCTCCAAGAGCAATAGGATGAGCACTCCACTCAAGCTTCACCTAACGCACCTCCGTGTCTCCAGTGATCACTTAGTGCAACTCATGCAACTAGGGTCCTCTCAATCTCCCTCTAATTGCTACTCATGCAATTAGGATCACTCTTGAGCTCAAAACCGAATTGGAAGAGGCAAAACCATGCAAACCCTCCCACAAACTCAAACCTAGCTCAAGAACACCAAAAACACCAGCAACAACCTACCCTTGCCCCTCCAAGGGGGTCTTATATAGCCTCCCACATGAAAACTAGCCGTTGGAGGCAAAACCCTGAATTTTCAGCTGAATCCGGCACTATCGGCCTCATAGCCCCGGTAGTGCCGGCCTTGACCTCCAACGGTCGGCAACGGCTATAAACCCGGCACTACCGTAGGCAAATTGCCGGTAGTGCCGCTTGAGCAGCAGTACCGGCCCCACTGAGCGGTAGTGCCGGCCAACACTCCAAAGCACAGCTCTCTGGAAAACAACTACCGACTTAATAAGGCCGGTAGTGCCGACTGAGCGGCAGTACCGCTCCCATAAGCGGTTCTGCCAGCCTCAGCGGTACTACCGCCCTACTACCTCCGATAGTGCCGGCCTTAGGAGAAAAACCAGTTTTTCGCTAAAAACTTTTCTCCAAAACTTCAACCGATAATTCTTTGAGCCAAAAGGTGATCAAACCATGATCACACTTAGTTGCAAAACACTTTTGCAACACAACTAAACCATGCTCAAAGAATTCAACCAAACTCCAAATCGTTTGCGACAAACACACCTCGCAAACGTCTCAAAGATTATATTTGCAAGAACGTATTAAGCAAATAAATCCCGGAGTCTATAAGGTTTATCCTCTTAGCCATGTGATGGTCAAACCACGACCAAACGGACTTGCAAAAACCACGGTGCAAGTATCACATGATTTCAGGACCGGAACCCATAGACCTCCAGTTTATTCGCACAACGAACTCGCAAATAAACAGTCAAACCAATATATGCTTGAGCATTCTCTTTTTGCAACAAATGCAAAAAAGCCTGGCACCAAGCAAACTCCAAATAACCAAACTAAATCAAATCTGAGTGCATGAGCTCTCTAATTGCAATCAACTTGTACCCCCGGGATCATCACTCTGGCTTTCTCTTGAAGTCTTTATGATCTTCAATCATCTTATCTTCAAGATCGTCACCCAGCTCTATAAACTTGTTCATCTCTTCTTGATTAACTTTCTTCTTTTCAACCTTTCGAACTAACCTGGCTCAATCATCACTTATAAAAATGGTTAGTCCAAGATGCATGGTTGTCTCAATCATCTAAGCACTCCATTAACACTTAATGGATACACCTTACATCAATTGAGCACAACCTAAATCAATCAAATGAATTTATATGTGTCTTGAGCACATGATACAACTAATGCTTCATAATACTCAAGAACTCTTCATTTGTTCTTAATCGATCACAAGAACACCATCAACACTTGATGCAATGTTCTTTGATGATTAGGAGACAGATGGACTCAATTTAAACATTCATTTAAATTGATATGGTTCAATGTATTGATCCTTTATATATGGAGTGAAGAATAGATCAATACATCGATACATCAAGTTCAAGTGTGAACTCCCCCTAAATATGTACATCCATGTAATATATGGATTGGGAAACATAATGCACATTTTTGTGGTTAATGCCATGGAGAATTCATACTTTAACTTGATTCCAAAGTATGCAAATAATACTATAATGAATATGCATACATACCTTGGGTTTTCCATTTTTCATCCAAATAAGAGACTATTGAATGTAACTCAATAAACATGTTAGTCTCAATAAGATTAAATTTGTCATTAAACAAAGATTAATCATTAATCTAAACCAATCACCAAAACCAAATAGAGCTTGAACTTACACCCGAGCGCCGGAACTTGGCTCATGGCCTTTTTGTCCCTGACACGCCTTCCGAGTGACTAAAGTGTCTTAGAGGCTTCAATCATCAGGCCCAAGGTGTCGAGAAGTGTCTTAGAGGTGATAATATTTTGCTGCGGCGTACGGAAAACGAACTGGGTCCCCATTCTAGCATGCATAATATCTTCATTGATGTTGCAGCCTCGGGTTTGGAGAGACCGAGTGCATGCTTCTTGGGCTTCATCACGAAGATGATCTGCCTCCGTCACTCCTTCGGCATCTCCCCGGCAATCCGAGTCAGAGAGCTCGTCCTCGATCATGTAAATGCCCTGGAAAATATGGGGGCTCCTCGTGTTGCTTTCTAGTTCACCGTATCCGAGTCGGGAAGTGGGCCTCTGGGGTACTACTCATGAGTAGATGGCCATGGCCTTCCTCGATTCGAACAGGAAGCCGAAAGAAACACCATTGAAGTCCTCCCCGAATCTGATCTGATCCGAGTCCGAAGAGCAGTCGGAGACCCTCCCAGATTGGATCTATTCTGGGTCCAAGAGAGCCAGTTTGCCGAGTTCGTCGGCGAAGAACCTTAGGCTCCCAAAGCAAAAAATCTGGCCGGGAGCGAAGGTGGTGTTGATGTCGTTGAAGGAGGCCATCAATCTTGACGAGATTGATCTTAGCGCTTCCCCTACCTGGCGCGCCAACCGTCGATGTTTGTTGTCGGCAATAATCTATATGGGGCTATGCGCAGGATCCAAACTCGATGGTAACACAAGACAAGGGATTAGACAGGTTCAGGCCCTCGATGGTGGAGGTAATACCCTAGTCCTGTGTTCTGGGATTATGAGATCTATGTGCCTCACGTATTATGTGTCTAGGGACCCCTGCCCCCCTTATAAAGGGAGAGGGCAGAGAGTCCGAGTTGGTTACAAGGGGGAATCCCCATTAATTACGGGATAGGTTTAATCTCTAACCCTTCCCGCAAGCAATGCTAGCTTTTGGGATTACAATTATATCTTTCCTAACAATAGTTAGTTACCATCTTTTGTCCTTTCTTGTAGGGTACGATGGTGAGAGTCCGAGTAATACCCGATCTCTTACAGCCGTCTTGGGATGCCCCCTCTTTGTGGGTCCTTGTGGCCTGTCGTGTGAATACCCAGGGTCTGTATACTCCACAGCCCGTTCGACCTTCGGCACTACTGGGCTTTTGGAGCGGTACTTCCGGGGTAGTGCGGCACTACCGGGCATTCAATGCCAATACTGCCAGGCGTCAGGGTTGAGCCTGAATTCCTTCTAGTCTAGTTTTTCCCTCGCTCTCTAAATTTGATTTGCTTTTGTATTCGAATCTTATTTGCCTTCTTCAATCTGTTCTTATTCGTTTTATCGTTTCTTTTGTCGTTCGATCGTGTAGACGTTGACGTGTCAAAGTCCGCTGACGATCCAGACTACGTCCTAGAGCTCGAATTTGTTGAAGAGCAAATAGGCAAGCACCCCTTCTGATCATATTGATCCCATATTTGCAAAGCTTAATTTTCATTTTGTCAAAACTATTATGCATGCATGTATATTCTGTAAAGAAGCAAAGTTTGTGGGTAACTGGTAGGTAAACCCAAGATTGGTGGATTACCTTAATCATACTTGTCACGAGAACCTTGATAAACACTAGGTTTAGAATCCGGTACTTGTCACGAGAACATTAAAATCCGGTACTGCCGCAATTGGTTGATAGGCCAAAAAGGCTGAAAACTAAGATTGCAAAGTGCCCATATGCATTCATTTAATAGAGAATTGACATATGTGAGCACCTCCAATCGAAAGAAACACCAAGAGCTTAAGTTTAAAATAGTTTTTATTAGAATTAGGTTTTTGAGTCAAGAAAAACAACTTTTTGCAAAAGAGATCCAAGAAAAGAGAGAATCAAATTCAATCGAATTGTTTTAGTCCAAAAATGCTTTTAGATGACTAGAAATGTTATAATTCTAGTTCTAAGAGCTATGACTAAAGAAGTGCATTAATTAGATCAATATAGAACAATTTTGAGCTTTTGGATGAGATACAAAAAGCAATTTGTCCAAAAACACTTTCCATTTTCTATTTAATATACAAGGATTTTTGTACACATTTCTATAGAAAAAGATGAGGAATATATATAAATATATATATATATATAGTTAGATTTGAAAATGAAATTTTCAACTAATTTTGAAAGAGAGCACCAAGTTACAATTTTTCAAATTTTTTGGTCTAGTTATAGACTTAGGTTCTCCTTTTGAAGGTTTATATGCACCATTTTCATATTTTCACATCTTGGGATTATCGGGGATTGAACTATTCACCATAAAGACCATTTTGCCTCAGCGGCCCAAAAGCCATCGACCATACAATGCCCTCGGGGGAATGCCCGAGGAGAGCGCCCGAGCAATCCAATGCCCTAGCAACGAGCATACACATCCGCCTGTTAAAAACCGAATGCTCGCCTACGAGCACGCTGGGCAGGTACGAGCAACCATGCTCGAATAGGCTAAGCGGATGCTCGGGTGGATGGTCGGGGGGCTCGGTCAAACCACCAGGGAGGGTGCGCCGGAAATTCAAAACGAGGCGTGATTCAAGGGCTCCAGATCATGGGTGCGGAAGATATGGAAGCGCGGCGTAATTATAGGGGGTAGTTACCATGTATACAGCTTAGGATCTTGTATTTAATCCCTCCTGACTCCTGTAGAAGGGGACACGAGACGAAGTGCACACAGTTTTACAGATCTTGAATCATATACACTGGAGTAGGGTTATTATCTCCGCAGTGAGATGCCCGAACCAGGATAAACATCGCATGTCTCCCCCATCTGTGCATTGCTCAGACGCAATCTTTCTCTCGCACGAAGGGGCCCATTTTGATCCCTCATTCAACAAGTAAGCTCAGCGGGAGCCCGTTCTCCAATCATCGACAGCTGGCACCATCCGTGGGGATCGACAGCGTGATCTCCGTCCGAGAGGACTTCCCGAGGATGTCAAATTTGGGAGATACTCGAAGTGTCTATGCTTTCAACGATGTTGAGGATGATGACATGTACTACGCCGGCGACGGCGAGGTCGGTGTGACCGATCCAGCAGGCCACACCAAACCCGGAAGCTTTACCCCGGAGTCTAAAGTGCAAGGACGGATCCTTTGTTCTCTGCTCATTGCCCTCGTTGATAACGAGGATGACTATGACGGACTTTATGATGGTCTGGATATACCAGATCATACCGACTTCGATTGCAAAACAGCGTCTCAAGGACATACGATGATGTCTCCCTCACACTCATCTCACTTTCATCACGTTAACATGGCCGGAAGCTATGTCGAACCCGAGGTGGAATCCTCGGGGGCTGCTAAGCGTGATCGCTATGAAGCAGTCGGGCATCACCTGGAGGCATCCTTGGACAGGACCTTGGCGAGCATGCGTCGCCATGCGCGAGAGAGGCACACTTCCAGGGAAAGAAACTCCTCCCAAGGAAACTCTCGTGGGTGTCGTACTCCCGACCGCGTCCCCGAGCGCCGTCAGAGTTCTCCGCCACCTGTCCTTCAGAACCAAGAGCGTCTGCAGGCTTTGGCGGCGGTCGTGCGTGACCTCCGCAACTTTCCCGGCCAAGTGGATTTGGAAGCGGTAGGTATGGTCGTGGCCGAGGATTTAGAAAGACTCGCCGTAGACCTGAAGGTCTCGAATCCACCTCATGATCAGGGTACTCGAAGTGTTTCCCGGGACCATCGAGAGCACACTCCCGTCCGCTCGCACATGGACGAATCTCGGAGCCACACTCGGAGGGTGCTCCAGACGTTTAACCCGGTCCACGGGAACCCTCGGAGTAATCCCCGAGCTACCTCAGGGCGTCATGCACACGTCCACCCGGACTACGAGCGTTCCAAATGCTCTACGACCGAGCGATCACCAACACACCGCCCTCATGAGGTCTTTTTCTGGCTTGGTCCGTGCATCGGGCAGTGGATGGGGGACGCTCGTGACGACCTTCGCGGCCGAAGAAACCACCGTGAGACCCCGAACTTCGGGTGCAGGGCCTTCACAAGCTCTCTTCGGAATGTCACATGGCCGAGCAAGTTCAAGCCCGGGCACATCGAGAGGTTCAACGGGACCCAGAACCCGGATGAGTTTCTCTCAATCTACACCACCGCGATCTTGGCTGTAGGAGGTGACGAGGGAGTAATGGCAAATTACCTCCCAACGGTCTTGGACGGGGCCGCTCGCACTTGGCTCTTCAATCAGAAGGAAGGATCCATACAATCTTGGAGGCAGCTCAGTGCGGCGCTCCGAGCAAACTTCCAAAGTTGCTACATTCGCCCGGGGAAAGAGCGCGACCTTGAGCGCCTGATTCAAATGGAAGGTGAGACTCTGTGACAGTTTGTCTAGAGGTTCATCCAAGTCAGGAACTCAATCCCGAACATATCGGACGAGGCTGTCTTCCGAGCCTTTAAATTCAGGGTACGGGACGTTCGCTTCACGCAGGACCTGGAGATCCACCCAGACTTGATGGCCAATGAGCTCTTCTGTATGGCCGACCGGTACGCCAACGCCGGCGAAGCCGTCCAGTGGAAGAGGATGTTGGATGAAGGAAATCTACCACCTCAGCCCGGATTAGAGGCCTCCACCAGCAAGAAAGGTTCGAACTCCGTGGACAAAAAGATCAAGAAGAAGAAAAAGAAACAACCCTCGCTAGGTATAGTCACCGCGGTGGAGCAGCAACAGCCTCGAGCATCCCAGCCATAGCTCTGGGGATTCAATGCTCGGGGCAAAGGGCAACAATCTCAACACTGCAACGACCAAGGCCGAGGCGATCAGACGGTGCAGCAGAGCGGCCTTTATTGTCTGCTCCATCAAGCGTACGGACACGATCTACGGAATTGCCGGACATGGACCTACCGCATGGATCAGTTCTACAGCGGCAAAGGTCCCATGCCATCACTCCCGGAGCAAGGAGAAAACAACAAAGGTAAGCAGCCCGCTGGGGATAAGGACGACGACATGGAGTATCAGGAGCCTCAGAACCACATTGAGGTCATATTCGGGGGCTCCTCCGCCTACAAATCTCGCCGAGATTTAAAGGATGCCACGCGGGAGGTGCACCACGTTACCCAGGGTAAACCCGCCGTGTAGTAGCTCAAGTGGTTCGAACTACCTCTTACATTCTCCAAGGATGATTGTCCCCTTGGAATGACCAAACCACATAAGCTTCCGATGGTCGTGAGCCCGACCATCAGCAACACTATCGTGGGCCGAGTGCTCATAGACTCCAGGAGCTCCCTAGATTTAATTTCCGCCAAGGTCTTGGACGAGATGCAGATCCCTCATTCCAAGATCAAGAGCGTAGCGATCCCCTTCTTTGGGATAGTCCCAGGCACCTCGATCAAGCCTTTAGGCCAAGTCATTTTGCCCGTCACCTTCGGCAGCCTAAGCAACTTCCGTACAGAAATGATCACCTTTGAAGTGGTCGACTTTGAGTCAGCCTACAATGCCATTCTCGGCAAGCCGACTCTGGCCAAGTTCATGGCCGACACGCATCATGCGTACCAATGCCTGAAGGTTTCTGGACCCAACGGGGTCATAACCATAAGGGGGAGCCATAAGTCCGCATTAAATTGCGACGAAAGGGCGTTGGACATGGTCGGCCAATTGCCTACACACGGTTCCGATCAAGAGCCGAAGCACTCCCGGCCTAAAGTTGCCCTCCAGCCCGGAGGAGAGACCAAGGCCGTTCCACTCAACGAGTCAGAACCCGCCAAGGTCGTGCATTTGGGATCTTCCTTAGATCCCAAATAGGAACTCGAGCTCATCACCTTCCTCCGAGAAAATTCGGATGCATTCGCCTGGGAACCATCCGACATGCCCAAAGTCCCAAGGGAGGTGATTGAGCACAGGCTAGCAGTTCAGCCTGATAAAAAGCCAGTATGACAAAAACTCAGACAATTTTCCCTAGAAAAGCAGGCGATCATCCGGGATGAGCTCGACAAGCTCCTCAAGGCCGGCTTCATCAGAGAAGTCGAGCATTCAGAATGGCTAGCCAATCTGGTCATTGTCAGGAAGAAGGGGGACAAGTGGCGCATGTGCGTCGACCACACGAGCTTGAATGCCGCATGCCCAAAAGACAAATACCCGCTGTCGCGTATAGACCAGTTGGTCGATGCAACAGCGGAGTCCTAGGTGATGAGCTTCCTGGATGCTTATTCGGGATACCATCAGATCAGCATATCGCCTGAAGACGAAGAGAAGACCTCCTTCATTACTCCGTTTGGGACATTCTGCTACACGACCATGTCCTTCGGTCTAAGAAACGTTGGAGCAACTTTTCAGCGCCTCATGCAGAAAACCTTTTCGGATCAAATAGGTCGGAACCTAGAGGTCTATGTGGATGACATAGTTGTCAAAAGCAAGCTCGCTTCAAGTCACGTCGCCGACCTAGAGGAAACATTTTGTAACCTCAACAAGCGTCGAATAAAGTTGAACCCAGAAAAATGTGTTTTCAGCGTAGAAGCCGGCAAGGTGCTCGGCTACATGGTTGGTCCACAGGGCATTGGAGCAAATTTGGAAAAAATTGAGGCCATCAAAAATATGAGGCCTCCCACGTGTGTAAAAGAGGTACAGGCCTTAACCGGTCGGATGGCCGCTCTGAGCCGCTTCATTTCCCGATTAGTGTTTGAGGAGCTAAAGCAGTATCTGTCCAAGTCACCCATCCTGGTCACCCCCAAGGCGGGAGAAGCACTACTGCTGTACTTAGCAGCAACCCCGCAAGCCGTAAGTGCGGTACTAGCGGTGGAAAGGGATGGGGTCAAACGACCTATCTACTATGTTAGTGAAGTACTACACGGACCAAAGGAGCGTTACCCTGAGGTCCAGAAGCTCTTGTACTCACTGCTGATAGCTTCCAGAAAGCTACGCCATTACTTCCAAGCCCACAAAATTGTGGTCCCGACCAGTTTCCCACTCAGGGAGATCCTGAGAAACCAATACGCCAGTGGTCGCATAGCAAAGTGGGCCATGGAGCTCACCGAGTTTGACATACAATTCTCGGCTCGCACGGCGATCAAGTCCCAGGTATTGGCAGACTTCGTGGCAGAATGGACAGCTCCGGCTCCACCAACATATAAGCCTGCCAGATCCGAAGAGGATCGCTGGACCATGTATTTCGATGGGTCCCGAGCGTACGAATGCTCGGTGGCTGGTGTCGTATTAGTCTCCTCGGAAGGAGAATAGCTCCAGTACGCTGTCCAGTTGCACTTTGCTGCGACCAACAACGCAGTGGAGTATGAAGGCCTCTTGGCCGGACTACGAGCATGCAAATCGCTCGGGGTCCAACGACTTACTGTGAAGGGCGATTCGCAGTTGGTCGTGAACCAGGTCAACAAGAAGTATCAGTGTTCCGATACCTCAATGGCGCTTTACCTAGTCGAAGTAAGGAAGATGGAGAAGTACTTTAAGAATTTTGAGGTACTCTACATCCCCAGGAAGGACAATACCCTGGCTGACCAACTATCCAAGGTCGGTTCCTCCCAAATTGCCGCTCCGGCGGGGGTGCTCGTTGAGCACCTGCACAAGCCCTCCATTCCCTCTGTAGTGGAGGCACCAAAGACCGGCGGTACAGTCTCTCTCCTCAAGCAAAGAGCGAATTGGATGACGCCATTCATCAAGTACCTCACGCATGGGACACTGCCCGAGGAAGAAGCCGAGCGTTCCCGGCTTATAAGGTGATCTTCTCAATACAGACTGATCGAAGGTGACCTATACCACAAAGGTGCATTAGGAGTCCTCTCCAAGTGTATCTCTCAGGAGGAGGGCCAGTACCTTCTTTGTGACATCCATGAAGGAATGTGCGGAGCTCACTCATCGTTCAGAACGCTCGTGAGCTAAGCATTCCGGTTGGGTTACTATTGGCCAACAGCCTTGGCGGATGCCCGGTCGATCATTACAACTTGTCGAGCATGCCAGTTTCATGCTCGCAAGGTCCATCAACCGGCATATACGCTCCAAACCATTCCACTTTCGTGGCCGTTTTCGACCTGGGGTCTTGATATCCTCGGACCTTTTCCCCGAGGTCGGAAGGGCTGCAAGTACTTGCTTGTGGCCATCGACACTTTCACCAAGTGTATAGAGGCTGAGCCCGTGTCAACCATCCCAGCCCAAGCGGCCAAGAGGTTCTTCCAAAGCAATGTGGTAACACGGTTTGGAATACCCAATCGCCTCATCACAGACAACGGAACTCAGTTCACCAGTGAACTGTTCCAAGCTTACTGCGAGGAGGTCGGAACCAAGGTTTGCTTCGCCTTTGTGGCACATCCATAGAGCAATGGGGCAGTTGAACGAGCAAATGGGCAAATAATTCAAGGGATAAAAAAGAGGGTCTTCAAGAACCTCAACCAGCACAAGCAGGAGTGGGTGGACAAGTTACCCTCTGTCCTTTGGTCGATTCACACCACGATAAGTCGGGCTACGGGTGAAACCCTGTTCCAACTGGTCTATGGTGCAGAGGCCATTTTGCCCGCAGAAATTGTGCTGGGTTCCCTGAGGGTGCAACTGGTTGACTCCGTTGACCAAGGAATCGAGCGGCTCGTTGACCTGGACCTCGCAGAGGCAACACGAGAACGGGCATTACTCTGATCCGCAGTTTACCTACAGTCACTTCGTAGGCACGCAGCCAAATCGGTTCGACCAAGGACCCTGCAAGTTGGCGACCTGGTCTTACACCGAGTTCAGGACCTGTCAAAAGCCAATAAGCTAACCCCCAGATGGGAGGGACCTTACACGGTCGTATCTACAACACGCCCGGGGGCTGTTCGCCTAGCGATGGAGGATGGACGAGTGCTCGCCAGCACTTGGAACATTGACCAGTTACGTAAGTTCTATGTTTAAGTATTTTCAATTCAAGCATCTATTTTGCGCCATTAGCGTTGTTTTTTTCGGTTCTTTCGCCATGGTGCCCCTCCCATTCTTTCTAAAAGACGTGTGAGTTACAGTACCTGCCCACTGGTAAGCCGACCAAGTCTCGCACAGCAGCACACTTCTGATCACATTCTCGAGGATCGGATTGGCAGGTCAAAGGCTAGAACAAACGCTTCACTCTAATTCTCTAAGACCGGCAAACGAGCACAACCAACAATGCATGTGCGCCAACCACTATGTCACCAAGCTCAAACGCCCGAAGGTTGTCTACATAAGCCGATCACCATCAGCAGTAGCTCTTCGCTGCATGACACGATCGCACACAGACACCCTCGGGTGGGTCTCAAGCTCGGTTCCGACCAAGGCACGTTGGGCCAGCATGTGCATTGTCGGCGCAAGGCCCGTTTATCTCTAACCACGTGTGCAACTATGCTCGCAAACTAGGAGCATGGCTTACAAGCGTGGGGAGAGATAGAGCCGTGCGCGCATGTTTCTTTAGCGACTTAGCCCATGCTCGCAACCGGAAAAAAGGTGCTCGGCCATGTGCGAAAGGGCATGCGCAAAATCTTTCTAACTCTCCTATGAACAAACCCATGCTCGCAATTTAGGTGCACGATCTTTGTCCATAGCGGGGGCTAGTAGAGACGAATAGTCGCGCCTTTTTACAAACAAAAAGACTACGGCATTTAATGCTCACCTCCTCTTCTCGAAGTATGTTCTCTCCCGTTGTTGCCCCTTTATTTACAGGACAACCTTCGACCATTTCAAGGGCAACCAGAACAACGGCAGGAAGAAGGACAAAATCAAGATTTTACAAACAAAAAGACTATGGCGTTTAATGCTCACCTCCTCTTCTCGAAGTATGTTCTCTCCCGTAGTTGCCCCGTTATTTACAGGATGACCTTCAACCATTTCAAGGGCATCCAAAACAACGGCAGGAAGAAGGACAAAATCAAGATTTCTATTTCAGATCGTTGATCGTCACATCACAACTAAAGTACATATATGGATCGCCCCGACGCTCGGCCTAGAGGATGGCGTGTTCTTCCTTGATTGAATCAAGCTTGGCCTCAAGGTCCAAGACCTTCCTTCAAGCCGCGTGACCTTCGGCAGCATTCTCTCGGAGGCGCTGTACCTCCTTGAGCTAAGCGTCCTCACGCTCCCGAGCTGCTTGCGCGGCACGGTGTAGGTCGGGGACCTCTTGCCTTAGCTTCCTCAACTCTTCCTCAAGGTCGGCACACCTGAGCTCCAAGGCGGCCTTCGCCGTTTCGCTCTGGGAGAGTCGGTCCTGAAGCTCAGCGGCAAACTTCTTCGCTAGGTCCAGCTCCCTTTGGTTGGCAGCATGCGCTTCAGAAATCCGACGCGCGAGGTCGACGATCTTAGCATCCTGTTCACTGTGGTATCTCCAGAACTCTTCCGCGAAGACGGTGGAAGCATCAACATCTTCCATGGCCTTGGCAGCGAACTACGAATGAGAGGGTTTAAAACCGTCTTAAAAATCCGATCGTAGAAGAAAGGGCGAAATACGGTGAAAAAGCGGAAAACTCACTAGGAGAACCCGGCTGACCAACTTGTCTTGAAGCCGTTGGTGGTCGATCGCGCCAGCCAATAAAAATGGGTTAACCCAATAAGAGTCACCCTCGCCCCGAGCATGCGCCCCTCTCGGGCAGGGGCCGTGCTCCTCCCAAGCATCTGATGCGCCCGAAAGGGCAAGAGCGGCCTCCGCTCCATCGTCTCCTGGGGACGTTCTCCTCCCAAAACTTGCTCACCTTGAGGATGTTCTTCCCTCAAGGTTTGCGGTTCTTGGTGGTCCTCCCCTTGGGCGGGCCCCAAGATAGGACTTGGCCGGGGAAGCTCTTCCCCCAGCTCGATCTCTACGCCTGGGTCCTGGGCATCGGAGATAGGCTCCTCCGTCTCAGGACTTGCCCCCCGAAGACATTCCAAGCTAGGGACCTTTCCCGGGTCCCCGGCCGGAGGCTGCGCTTCGGAGGTAGTCACCCGAACAGCCTCCGAGCTAGGATCTGTGCTCGGATCTTCGGTCGAGGGCAGTTGGTCGGAGGCAACCATCTCCTGAGCCTCAGGACTCGTCTCCCGGGCTACCTACGTGCTCGGCGCCGCACCCGTCTCCACATAAGGAACCAGGGCCATGGTTTCGGGCCGCTCGACTCCCTGAGGGCCCTGCTCCTCTTCAACCAGGGGAGGCTCGGTGGCCTCTTGTCAGTGCCTGGTGGCCTCCGGGGGACTTGCTTGAGGTGGCTCCTCCAGGTGCTCGGACATCACCAAGTCGACAATGCACTCGAGCTTGGCGTCAACTGTAGAGTCGGCGATCTCCTTAGCCATTTGCCAGAAGTCCAAAAATGACAAGCGAGCTATCACACCCACACCAAACGGAGTGGGGTTAGCTCTAAAAATCAAAAGGAGCAAACAAAATAGAGGGACCGCATGAGGATTACCTTCCCTCAGACGAGCGTCCTTGTCTTCGGTCTCCTCACCGTGAACCACGGGCGCCCTACCCGCGGCCGCATCATAGGCTTCGGCGACGGCCTCGGCCCTCTCCTTGGCCGCGTCACTGGCCCTCGCCATATTGGGGTCGACCTTCTCCATGTCGGCCCCCTCTAAGGTCAAGGCCGGGTGTACCGATGTGGCACCCGCCGACCTTCGGCTCCTCCTAGAAAGAGGAACGTTGTCTTCCTCTTCCTCCTCCTCGGTGGGGTCTTCAACCACTTGCGCAAGCCGAGCCTGGAGGATCTTGATCTGCTCCTCCAGATGCTCCTTACTCACAGTGGACTTGGCCGCCGCTTCGGCTTTCTTCGCCTCCTCGGCCAGCTGTTGCAAGCGAGCCATCAGCTCCGGCTTCTTCCTCTTGAAGTCGGCAAACCACCATTTGAGCTCCCTTACCTTCTTTAGCTCGGCGTACTCCAAGTGGCGTTTGACCAAAGGCTTGGACAAGACTTGGCACTTGGAGCGCCTGGCGGGGGGAGGGGGGCGGGGAAGAAGGTCGGCGACATTTTCCTGTTGTCTTCTTGCACGTGCCCTTGGTCGGGGCACCGCCTTGCCGCATTGGCTCTGCCTTCGCCACGGCAAGCTCGAGGGCGACCTTCTCCTACGACCACGACAAGATAAGATAAGCTCGGGATGAAATTTCCTGGGCGGAAACACACAAATAAACTTACCACATCGCCGCGGTCGAAGATGTTCTTGAGGAACTGACGATCGAGCTTCGGCTCCTTCTCTTTCGGGAGGCCGAATATCTCAGCGACCCTCTCCTCGACCTAGTCCATTCCCGGAGCTACAAGGCAAACAAGATGTGAGGGGCCAGGCCCTTGTTCGGCCCAAAGCGGATACCAAAAGGGGACTAAGAAGCATACCTGCGTCTGCCTCACGAGTGAGGTCCTGCCACCCGGTTATCTCGAAGAAGGGATGCTGCCGTCTCTGCAGGGGAGATACCCGGTTGAATATGAAGTCCTGGGCAATGTCCCGACTAGTGAGCCCCATATGGGAGAGCTCACTGATGGTCCTAAGTACCCGCTCCTCCTCGGGCTGCACGGGCTGGCGCGGAGTCTCGACGGTCGGGGCGACCGCCCCGGTGTAGGTCAGTTGGCTCCCCTCCCCCTTTTTCTGGTAGAACCAAAGTTCGGTCCAGCCCGACACCAAATCCTTCAGAGAAAGAAGAGGGTAGTCGTATGGTCGGCTGGTCCGAAGACGAAAGTAGATGCAACCGGCAGGGGTATTCCCACCGGTGCGGAAGGAAGAATAAAAATGAAAAAAGAGGCTGGCCGTGGGCATTACACCCACGAACGCCTCACAGAGATGGGAGAAGATCGTCAAAGCAAGAATGGAGTTTGGATTGAGGTTGGAAATCTCGCACCCGCAAAAGGCAAGCACCGAGACGAGGAACTCACTTTTGGGCAAGCGAAGCCCGTTGATGGTGAAGAGCTCACAGGAGACGATCTCTCCCTCCCGTGGTGCTGGTGCTTCATCGTTGCTAGGCACCCGAGCGGTGTTCGGGTCGATGTAGCCATCATTCATGAGCGCCTGGAGCCTCCTCTGGCTCATTTGGCTGACACCAAAGCGCGCCATTGCAACAGGAAGTGGAGGTTGCGAGTGTGAGGAATCTTGGAAAGAGTTCGAGCAAAATTGAGCAGAGCGCGAGTGGGTTTACCCCTTGCACTGCTCAGGCTTAAAAAGGCCATGAAAAGCCGTGTTAATCGCCGCCGTGACCTTTCGCGAAGCGGCGGGTGTCCGTTACGAGTGAAACTGCCCAATAAATGCACATTTTCTGAGAAATTGTACGACCGTTACAAAGAAGCTTCTCGGAGAAGGAACCGGCGCGAGCAATCGTCGTGTTGCCCAGTCATGGCCGCTTGGTCGTTGGGCAAAACCCTACGCTCGTTCTTGAAACGGCGAGCTCGTTTACTATCGCAGAAAGATCGGATACTACAGCAGAGATCCGCTGCAAGAATTTAATACCTCCTTCGAATCTTTTAGGCTCAAGGGGAGGCCCGGGCCTAGGTAGTTCTCCACTTGAGCATCGGGGGCTAGCTGTCGGGGATTGAACTATTCACCACAAAGACCATTTTGCCCCAGCAGCCCAAAAGCCATCGAACATACAATGCCCTTGGGGGAATGCCTGAAGAGAGCGCCCGAGCAATCCAATGCCCGAGCAACGAGCATACACGTCCACCTGTTAAAAACCGAATGCTCGCCTACGAGCACGCTGGGCAGGTACGAGCAACCATGCTCGAATAGGCTAAGCGGATGCTCGGGTGGATGGTCGGGGGGCTCGGTCAAACCACCAGGAAGGAGAGTGGCAACCAATCCGCCGAAGATCCAGGGAGGGTGCGCCAGAAATTCAAAACGAGGCACGATTCAAGGGCTCCAGATCATGGGTGCGGAAGATATGGAAGCGTGGCGTAATTATAGGGGGTAGTTACCATGTATACAGCTTAGGATCTTGTATTTAATCCCTCCTGACTCCTGTAGAAGGGGACACGAGACGAAGTGCACACAGCTTTACAGACCTTGAATCATATACACTGGAGTAGAGTTATTATCTCCGCAGTGAGAGGCCCGAACCAGGATAAACACCGCGTGTCTCCCCCATCTGTGCGTTGCTCGGACGCAATCTTTCTCTCGCACGAAGGGGCCCCTGTTGATCCCTCATTCAACAAGTAAGCTCGGCGGGAGCCCGTTCTCCAATCATCGACAGGGATGTAATATACATATGAAGGGAATAGTTGTCGGGACCCGAATTTGCAAATCCGGACCCTCTGTGTATTCAGCACTAGTCCAGGAACGTGCTAGTGCACACAGTCTTAACATCGGTAAGTATCATAATCATACCACTCGATACTAATAAAGTACTTTAATTAAATAGTCAAACTGGTTGCTCGACCTTATGGTCAAGTTACAAATGTACGCCACGCAGGGCGAAACTTATTAAGAGAGAAATAGTAGCAGCGGAAAAATAAGATAACTTCGTGGCGCCATCCAGTATACCACAGGCAACTGACTGGGCTCGCTCCCTAAGTAGACGGTTCCTCTTGGAGCTCCTCCTCCAAAGCTGGTGTAGTCTCCTCTTCAACTGGTGTTGTATTGTGGCAAGGGTGAGTACTTGGTACTCAGCAAGTCATGCACAGAATGCAAGCTAATATACTATATGCATGGCTTGATACAAAGGAATAACTCAAGGTATATTTGCGGTAAACAGCATTTGACAAGTAGCATAAGTAGATTCGAAAGCAATAGAAACAAGTATAGCATCAATAACTTTTCCAGGAGTTTTAATAAACATCCTTCCCCTTTCCTAAACCACATTTCCATCAACATCATTATTTAACCAAACCCAACCTTTCAAGTCCAAGTTATTTTTAAGAAAGTCTAACCCTTGACTGTAATTCCCGAGCGATGTCCAATACCGCGGACACGGCTATTCGAATAGATTTTACACTCTGCAGAGGTTATGCACTTTACCCACAAGATACAGTCAAACACCACAAAGGCGAGTTCCCGTAACAAAGTCTTTCGGAAACTTCTAACAATACAAGTGAGCCTCCCCGGTTATTGCACACTAACCCTTCCCTTAGCTAAGGCGAAGTTTAGGCCAATCAACCGTTAGATGGGTACCTGGCCTCAGCCCCGGTACGCTCCCCCGTACAACTTACACAAAGGGTGTAGTTGACCTCCTGAGGTCCCACAGGCACGTTATTAGCAACTTAATCAACTAGGTCCGTCCCATTACAGACATGTGGTTGCAAGATTGACTCAGTTCAAAGGCTTGCAAGGTTAAGTCCTTAGGGTGACCAGGGCAAGACTACCCGAAGAACCAAATCAACATTCCTAGTGCCACAACTGGCCCACCTGATCATTCTTGCCACATGCCCCGGCCGAAAACTATTTATCAAACCCCAGTTGATTACCATGCACCACGTGCCATCAACATCACATAATACCTTTCCAAAACAGGTTCAATATATCATTAAGTCAATATTAACATTTGATTGTCCAAAATCATGTCATGAGCACGTAGCAGGTCTAAGCAACATACTACAACGATCTAATTTCCCACGTTTGGCAATTTAATAATGTCCAACTAGTAAACCACAACTAGGGTGTCAAGGGTCATGGCACATATTTAATTAATCAAGGTGTCATACATCAATTTGGCATTTATCTAATTTCCCATATTTAAATAAAGTATTTTCTATTTGAACTAGCATGCAATAAGTTAAATCAAAATAATTTTCAAAATAGTATCAACATGGTCAAAGCACAACTTGCCTTCAAAAAGTACTTGTTCTTGGTCTTGAGTGGGATCCTGAGTCAATACTTCTCCTTCGAATCCCTCCGGCACTTCAACGTCTACTCGTAAAGCGTGCAAGTAGCAATACACGAATAAACAATAGGCAAAAAGTATCCAAACATCCAAATAAAATCCATAAACAGAAAGAAATAGTTTTATGAATTTTTAGGAACTGGAATCGCTCAATTCGGAGTTTAAATGCAAAAGTTATAGCATTTTGAAGTTTAAATAATCAATTAAATAATATTACAGAGAAAAACTTTAGTCCAAAAATTAAATAAAATTCATAATTAGGTAGATCTGAATTTTATACAAATTTAGAAATTTGAATCACTCAAATCGGAGTTGAAACGCAAAAGTTATAAGCGTTTGAAGTTTAAATCAAAATCTGAAATCATTATTTCGAATTAATAATTCATTTTCTTTTTCGGAAATTAATTATTGCGTCAGCCAGGACACGTGTCAGCCTCTGATTGGTTGGCTGACGTCAGCCGGTTCATGGACTCGGCCCACGCTCGGCTCGGGTTCACCGTGGACCCGGTCCACGGCTCACGGTCGCTGACAGGTGGGCCCCGCATGTCGGCGACGCGCACGCACGCATAGGCTCGGGTTCGATGCGATCTGACCGTTCGTTCAAATTTCAACGGCTTGGATCAATCCCACGTTGCGGCGAGCACCAGGGACGTGGCATGATCCGGGCTAAGACACGTGGGTGCATCCTCACCCTCGAATCCCGATCGGACGGCGGCTAACAAAACCCTAGCGTTAAACGCGATCCAATCCGAGCCGTTAATTCTAGATCTAACGGCCCAAAGTGCATCTAAGCCTCTACGGGAAAAAAAAAGAAAACGTGGCCTCACCTTGAGCGTCGGATGGAGATCGGACGGCGGACAGGCTTCGCGGGGTCGCGGCGGCGCTGGTTGACGAGGTTTGGCCGGACTTGAGGATGACGACACACGGGACGGCGCCACGGAGCAGATCCGGCGAAGGAAGGAGTCGGGGTCGGTGCGTCTCGGTCCGGGGATCACGGATCGGGGCTTGGGTGCGGCGGAGGTGGCTCAACGGCGGCGGTAGCTGACCAAAACCCACGGCGGTGCTAAGCAACTTCGGCGAGGAATCGTGGGCACGGCGGGACGCGGCAGGAGGTGGCGGCTGGGGCAAATTGTGCGCAGGGCAAGGGCGAACCTCGGGGGCTGCTCCCGGGCATTAAATAGCCCCGGCGGTTGCGCGAAATCCGCAACCCTAATCCTACGCGGCGGCGGAGTCCGAGTCCGCGGCGGAGTCGGGCGACGCTACGTGGCTGCATCGCGTGCATACACGCGTCCCGGATCGGGCGGTACGCACGCACGGGCGACGCGGAGACCTCCCAGCCGTTGGATGCGGATCCAACGGTCAAATCGCATTAGGGTTAGGGTTATACGACGACGCGGTTCGATCAAGCCGCGTGGCTCGGGTCGGACTCGAGTCCGACTCGGGTTCCGACTCGGTTGGATGAACAGTACTTGACCCGACTTGATTTTCCAGCGATTAAATAATTAAAATAATTTCCAGTAATTCATTTAATTCAAGAAAAATAGCAAAAGACTCAGAAAAATTCCCGAAAAATTCTGGAAAATATTTTAGGGCATTTGGGACTCAAATAAAATATTTCCATCAAAACTTTATTTGAAAATTTAATTTCTTTAATTATTTCAATATGGAATAAATTCAAATTAAATCCAAATAAATCCAAATAAATTCCAGAAAATTCCAAAAATTCATCAAAGTGCCATATCACACATAAAATTTAAGAAAGCAAAATTTTGGGGTGTTACAATAGTACACCCCCTAAATGTGTTACCACTTCAAGGATATAAGAGATTCGAATAAGGCAGGCAAATATCAAACGAATTCAACCATGGTGCACAAGTTCAACCAACATTTGAGAAATCTATGATATTTAACTCATTCCTCAATTTGCAAAATCGGGCTTCATCTAACGGTTTGGTGAGGATATCCTCTAATTGATCATCAGTTCTAATGTGGCTAATAGTAATATCTTCTTTAGTCACATGATCTCTTAAAATATGATGATGGATATCTATATGCTTGGTTCTAGAGTTAGACCGGGTTGTTAGCTATTTTTACCGCGCTTTCATTATCACACAAAAGAGGCACATTTTTGAAATTTATACCATAATCCATTAAAGTTTACCTCATCTAAAGTAATTGAGCGCAACAACTACCGGCGGAGATGTAACATCCTCAAATTAGAAGTAATGGAATTAAAAATTCAAATTATGTTTACTCAATGATTTTCATTGAATTTATATTTTCCGAAAACTCTAATTTTTGTTTGACCTAGAAGGAACGTTTAGGCCTTAAAATTTAAAACTTGTGTGTATGAGTTGAGAAACATTTGATTGGATCCCTAATAAATAATATATCATCTCTGCAAAATTTTAGAAATTTTTGGATTGATTTAATAGTTTTAGAAAAATCAAAAGCAGTAAATAGAGTTTTAGACCTAGAGAAACGTTAGAATTTTATAAAAATAAATGTAAGTGTTCTTGAATTGAAATTTTTACCCTAGATTGTAAATGATCTTAGGACAGTACAGTAAAAATCTCAAAATTATTGGACTTATTTTGCAACCTTAGAAAAATCATTTCCAAAAAAGTGCATTTCCTGACAACAGCGATGCCAGATTTTTTTATATAAATAATGGCTTGGTATTTTTGTCTAAAATTTTGTGGTAGATCTTATCCATTGTAAAGATCCCTCACAAAAATTTCTAAAAATTCCTAACGTGTTTAGCAGCACTATTAAATCAATGTAAGCAAGCTGTCTAAAATTAGGGAGTAATTAAACTTCCTTTTCCCTTTTTGTCTCACTGCCAAGCACGTCTGGCCACTCGGCCTCACTCCCTACCGTGAGGACCCCATGGCCCACCGGTTGGTCTCACCTCTTCTCTCTCTCTCCTTCTCCCCCCTCCTCCTTTCTCTCTCAAGCGCGCAGAGCTCTACTGCACTGTCGCCGTAGTGGCCAATCCCTCCTCGTCCACCCTGCCTTGACGGTGAATCCGGCTTTGACCACAGCTGTGGCAGCTGTAACACCCCAATTTTTGCTTTTCATGAATTTAAATGAAATTTTACACTTTTTAGAACTTTTGGAATTCTTTGGGATTTATTTGGATTTAATTTGAATTTATTCCCTTTTGAGATAATTAAATAATTAAAAGTTTTAAATAAAATTTTGTTGAAAATATTTTATTTGAATCCAAAATGTCTCAAAGTATTTTTCCAGAATTTTTCTGGAATTTTTCTGATTATTTTGCTATTTTTCTCGATTTATTTGAATTTCTATGAATTAATTTAATTATTAAATGGCTAGAAAATCCGAATCGGTTTTACTGTTCATCCAACCGAGTCGAACCCGAGTCAGACTCGAGTCTGACTCGAACCGGACCCAAGCCTGACTCGAACCGGACCAAACCCAAACCCGCGCGACCGTTGGATCTTGATCCAACGACCGGCGTTGAGCCACGTCACCCACGTGGGGCTCGGATCGAACCCGCTCACGCCGATGCGATCGTGGCCGTCGATCGTGGACACGTGGACGGCTAGGATCATGCCACATCACCCAGTGCGAGTGCTCGCCGGATACCGCCGTCGCGCGTGGGTGGACCTCGGTTTCCGCGGTTTTCACGGACGCCGAGGGCCCTATTTAATGCTCCGCCACCCGTGTCGTGACCGCCATTTCCGTGCGCATGTTTTGCCCTAGGTCTTGGAGCTCCAGCCGCTGTAGCCACACCACAATCGCTCGCCATAGTTGGAAACGTGCACCGCCGCTGTTTTCCGCCGTTTCTCGTCGACTCCGCCGTCCTCCGCCGCGTGTGTGCCCAGATCCGGGACCCTCGCGTCGAGCAGTGTCGGGGAGGACCATTGTCGGGACCCGAATTTGCAAATTCAGACCCTCTGTGTATTCAGCACTAGTCCAGGATCACGCTAGTGCACACAGTCTCAACATCGGTAAATATCACAATCATACACATCGATAGTAATAAAGTACTTTAATTACGATAACCAAACTGGTTGCTCGACCTTATGGTCGAGTTACAAGAGTACGCCACACAGGGCGAAAACTTATTAAGGAAATAAATTGCAGTGGAATAAAAGCATCAACGTGGCGCCATCCAGTATACCACAGGCAACTGACTGGGCTCCCTCCCTAGGTAGACGGCTCCTCCTGAAGTTCTTCCTCCAAAGCTGGCGTTGCTTCTCCTTCAACTGATGTTGTATTGTGGCAAGGGTGAGTACTCGGTACTCAGCAAGTCATGCACATAATGCAGCTAATATTCTATATGCATGGCTTATTACAAAGGATAGGCTAACAGGTACTTTTGCAGTAAAACAGCAATTATCAAGTAGAATAAGTAGATTCAAAAGCAGTAAAAGTAAAGATTACATCAATAACTTTTCCAGGAGTTAAGTAAACACTTTTCCTTTCCTATTCCACATTTCCATCAACGTCATTATTTAACCTAACCAAACTTTCCAAGTCCAAGTTGTTTTCATGAAAGTCTAACCCTTGACTGTAATCCCCGAGCAATGTCTAGTGCCGCGGACACGGCTATTCGAATAGATTTTATACTCTGCAGAGGTCATGCACTTTACCCACAAGATACAGTCAAACACTACAAAGGTGAGTGATCGTAACAAAGCATTTCAGAGACCGCAAACTATACAAGTCAACCTCTTCGGCTTTTGTCATACACCATCCCTTCCCTTAACAGAGGCGAAGTATGGGACCGACATACCGTTGGACGGGTACCATGTCATAGCACTGGTACGCTCCCCTTTCAAGCTACACAAAAGGTGTAGTTGACACCGCGAGGTACCACATGTAAGTTATTAGTAACTTACTCAACTAGGTTCGTCCCATTGCGGACATGTGGTTGCACGTTTGACTCAGATCAAAGGCTTGCAAGGTTAAGTCCGTAGGGCGACCAGGGCAAGACTACCCGAAGAACCAAAGCGACATCCCCGGTGCCACTCATGGCCCACCATAACATTCATGCCACTTGCCCCGGTCTAAATCTATTTATCAAACCCAGTTGATTACCATGCACCACGTGCCATAAACAATCACAACACATGATACTTCTTCAAAACAGGTTCAATATCTCATTAAGTCAATATTAACATTTGATTGTCCGAAATAATGTCATGTGCACGTAGCAGGTCTAAGCAATATAATACAACGATCTAAATACCCAATGTTGGCAATTCAATAATGTCCAACTATATATTCCACAACTAGGGTGGCAAGGGTTCATGGCAATAATTAATTAGTCAATGTGTCGTACTGCAATTTGGCATTTATCTAATTTCCAGAAATAATTTAAACAATTTCTAATTAAAATAGCATGCAATAGTTTAAATTGAATTAATTTCAAAAATAGGATCAAAATGGTCAAAACATAACTTGCCTTCAAAAAGTACTTGTTCTTGATCTTAAGCTGGCTCCTGGGTCAACACTTCACCTTCGAAGCCCTCGGGTACTTCAACGTCTACTCGTAACGCGTGCAAATAGCAATAAATAAATAAAATAGTACATGCACCTTAATAAAAAAATTCAAGTAAAGTCCATAAACAGAAAGAGCATAATTTTACAAATTTTTAGAAATTTGAATCGCCCAAATCGGAGTTAAAACGCAAAAGTTATAATTGTTTAAAGTTTAAAGAATCTATTAATTAAATATAAACAGAGAAAA